>JAJHZJ010000314.1:0-1374666 GCA_023548195.1 Bettongia penicillata ogilbyi
GCGAGCAGGGAGGAGGAGGCGGAGCCGTAGCACTAGCGGCAGGAGCTGGAGGAGTCGCTGCAGCTGGGAGAAGCGCCAGAGAGGCCGGGCCTGCTCCGGTCTGACCGGATCCCTCCCCTCCCCCCAAACCCACTTCCGCAGCTCGCGGCCTTGCCGCTGAAGCAGCAGCAGCAGCCGCAGCGGGAGGAGGAGGCGGAGGCAGCGAAATGTCAGAGGGGGGTAACGCACCAGACCGGCCCGTCCTCTCCAGGCTCCAGCGCGGGACCTCTCACCGGCGGCCGCCGCCGATCGTGACAGACCTCGCGGTTGCGGCGGGAGGGGGAGTGGAGAGAAGGGGAGGGGGCCGGGGGAAGGGGAACGGAACGCGGATTGCCCCCCCCTCCCCAGCTCCGCCGCCCGCCCTCTCGGCTTCCGTCCCCTCCCCCCTCCCGAAAAGCCCCGGATGAAGCCGCCGCCGACTCGCCGCCGCCGCCTGGCTCCGGGGGATGGTTTTGTCAGGCGGCCAGAGTCCCGGCGCCAGGCGCAGCCACCACCACCCCCACGGGGCGCACCCTCCTCCCGTTTTCCTGAACCGGGCCTCTTGGCGGCCCCGGTTCACCCCGCCTGATCATCACCTGGAGCTGGGCAGGGGAGTAAAGGGGCGCGGGACACGACTTGTCCGTAGTCTCCTTTGTTGCCCGCCGCCCGGATCGTTACCGAGCCCCGGCCCCTGCATTCTCCCCGCCTCCCCGTTTTTCCGGGGGCAAGGGGTGGCACGTGGAAACCGGGGCCCTGGGACCACGTCGGTACCTGCTCACCTGGTGTGCCGGCGCCGCTGGGAGGAGGAGTGTAGAGGGGGCGCCGCTGTGCAGCCCCAGCCGCGCTCTCCCGCTTGCCCGCCGCCGCCGCCGCCTCCTCCTCTGGCTCTAGCTGCTGCTGCTGCCGCGGTCGGTGTCTCCGGCGCGGCGGCGGCGGCGGCGGGGGCTTTTCCTGTCCGGTTACGTTAAGGTCACATGACCGAGAGCGGAGCGACTTGTGCAAAGAGGCTGAGAGCGGCTCCCGCCGGGGAGGGGGGGAGGCGACGAGAGCTGTGGCGGCAAGAGCCCCCCCCACTCCCGCCCGCCTCCCCTCTCCCCGCCCGCCTCCGCCTCCGCCTCCTGCTACTCTGCCGCCGCCGCGGCCGCCGCCACCAGCAGCAACTGCAGCAGCAACAGGGCTACTCCCACCCTCTCCCCTGCTCCAGCCAAACTTCTGCAGACCATGTGGGGCCGAGCATGGAAACTTAGAACTAGGAAGGTGGATAGTTTTAATGGCAACTCCTTGGTTTAGAGGTGTTTAGAAGGGGCAGTTTCTGATACCTTGGCGGGGGATACGCAGCCATCAACCTCTTCAAACTTCAAGCATAGTGCATGTTTTTGTTTGTGACGCCTCTTGACCAGCACCTTTTTATCTTGGCTTGTCGGTTTTCTCATAATTTCTCTTCTTTAGAACTAGAAAAAGGAATTCTATATAGAACCGTGGAGAACGCAAAAGATTTTCTGGATAGGTCATATAGGCAACTTAGAAATTTTGAAATTTTTGTTAAAGGAAGAATAGGTTAGAGCTTCGTATTGTAAAAGAGGCTAGATTGGTGACTTGTCTCTTAGATGCCTAAAAAATGCATTCTAACAGCAGGTAAACTAATTTGGAAACTTTTGGTCGTGAAAGTATTATGGCTGCAAAGCATATTTGCAATTCAAAATGTATCTGCTTTCCTGTTACAAGTTTGGTATTTGAATTACACAGTGTCCAGGTTTATTCTAAGTTTACAAAGTAAAAACTTTTAAGAGGAGGATTCTGAAACATTGTATCCACAGTAGTTTTAATGTACACTTTTGAAACTATAATATCATTTGATGCAAGATAGGTTTTAATAGGGCTTTTTGCCTGTTTAAAGAGTAGATTTGGGATTCTAAATATCAGGAAAGACAATTTTTCTCATTAGTAAGGAAACTCAGGAAGCAGTCTTTAAGAATCCTCTTGCAGGTGATTCAGAATTGACTTCTCTTCACTTTATACTTTGTAACTTTTGTAGTTTTGGTGAGTCCTAAGGGGGGAGGGGGGGAATGCTGGTTTTAATCCAAGAAGAACTAAAAGCAGAAATTCTCTTGAAATCTAGGTTTAGTGTAGCAACCCAGTATTTTATTCCAGTGCCTCTATGAACTTAATGTAACAAGACAGAGAGCTTTAGTAACACAGTAGCAAATAAGGCCTTTAGTATAGACCTGTCCTAAACTTTCTTTTCCTTTGGCAAACTGCCGAAATGACTTGAGAGTTAAGTGTTCTGATTTCAGAATTTAGGTTCATGTCCTGACTTAACCATCAAACGTTAATTGTATCTTTAAACTGATAGTCACTTCACATTTTGTGGCACAGTTAGGTTTTAATTTCATTCTGAAGAATCAAAAAGTTTCTTAATGAATTGATTGGTGATTTCAGTTTTCTCTTTAAAAAGTTTTTCAACACCGGTACCTTTACTTCTCTTAACTTTACCCCTTGCTCTCCTAGTAATGAACACATGGTTTATTATGAGGCTTAGATAGGGTTGCTGATTGATGTTTATCAATTGTGTGAAGTTGGGCAAGTCAGCTCACTTTTCTGGGCCTTATTTTCTTCATCTGTAAAATTAGGGTGTTTGATCAGATTATCAGTAAAGATCCTTACATGGCTAACCTTTTTTTGTCTAGTTTTTTAGCTCTGTGAAGATTAAGCATTTTAGGATGCATAGAAGATGCAGTGGGACATAGTGGATGGGGCACTGGACTTCTCAGGAAGACAGATTCAATTCTCATCTCAGGAGAATGATGCCCAGATCAAGTCACTTATTCTCTTTTAGCCTCAGTTTTCTCATCTGTAAAATAAGGATCTGGTCTGAATGGTGTCTAAGGGGCAAAGAAGCACAAGGCTTCTATAGTCCTTCATATATATATATATATATATAAAATCATCTCATTCATCCTCAGTGGCAACTTATATTGAATTAAGAGTTAGTGTTCTGGAGTTCACTGGAAATTTGGGAAGGCATCCTCAGAGGTTTTTAAAGTAGTATTGTGCTGTGGGGAAAAAAAAATGCTTGGAGTCAGAAGACCCAGGTTCCAATTCTGACTGATGCTTATTACCTTGGGCAAGTTATTTAATCTCCCAGGGCCTTAGTTTGCTTATCTATAAAATGGAGCTGGACTAGGTGGTTTTTGAGATCCTTTCCAATTCTACTTCTGTCTTTCTGTGACTTGGAGTAATCATGTGATAGGTGATCTCTAGAGGGTTGTCCTGATAATTAGATCTGCTTCTTAGAGCTTAGAATATTTTAGCAGATAAGCATAAAGAAGTCAACTGATGACTGGTTATGGGAATTCCACATGCAGAAAGAGAAGAACCAGAGGGGCTATCAGTTCTTTGGTCCTTAAGGCTATGTGAGTATCAGATAGTATTTTTAAAGTTGGATATTTTGTGTAGTGTGTATCAGTTTGTTTGGGGGGGGGGAGATGAATTAATAATTGAAATAGAGTTCTGTATTTAAATAATGCCTTGGAGTAAGCCAGTAGAATATTGAAAGTGGACCTTTGGTGAAAAGAGGAATAAATTATTCACTGAGGGATAGCATAAAATTTTTATATTCAGACGTACTTTGCTGCTCCAATAATTTCATTGATATATTGGTCTGTTTTGCACTGGTATAGAGCACAACTTCTCAACACTATCCAGTGTTATTCTCAACTCTGTTATTAAATGGTCGGTGTATAGGAAATCTACCAAATGCACTAGGAGAGGGGGAGAGAGAGAGAGAGGGAGGCAGAGAGAGAGATTGGGGATGGTGAAGAGAATAGTAATGGAACAGTTTGTTCTCATTCTTTTCTCTTGCTATGTTTGGTCCACCTCACTTTCTGGTTTTGTATCATATGTCTGAAGCTGAAGCATAGCCATAAACGTATACAACTGAGACAGTTTACAAAAAGCTTGTTACTTTTAAGAATCAGAGATTAAATATTTTTGAAAAAGTTAAATGTATACTTCCTTTACTTAAAAATTTTGATTTGGTTTTGCTGATATCTTTTTTATTGTAACTTAAGCAAGTGTATCAAATTGATCCTTGAATTTCCTTTAACTTACTGATGTGAAAAGTATATGGAAATGGTAAAAGTGAGTGGGGTCACAAAGCATCTTATATGTACTGAATTGTGTAGTTTTTATTTCTGTGTTCATTAATGTTGGTAGTTCTATGGTACTTGCTCTGTTAAATAGAAGTTACTATTTTACCAATTTAAAAAAAATATTCATTTTGGGTTTACTGGGTAGAATCAGCCCATAACTTAGCATTTAATCCAGTAGATATTTAATCTGAAGACTATACCAGGGATGGGGAATCTGCAGCCTTGAGGCCACGTGTGGCTTTCTAGGTCCTCAAGTGCAGCATTTTGATTGAATTCAAACTTCACAGAAC
Organism: Bettongia penicillata ogilbyi; assembly: GCA_023548195.1. Lineage (NCBI taxonomy): Eukaryota > Metazoa > Chordata > Mammalia > Diprotodontia > Potoroidae > Bettongia > Bettongia penicillata. Next base: position 4,460 of record JAJHZJ010000314.1, read on the forward strand.
ACATTCCTTTATTAAAAGAAATGTGTTCTGTAAGACTTGGACTCAGTCAAAGGCTGCACCCAAAGACCTAGAAGACCACATGTGGCCTTGAGGCCTCAGGTTCCCCACCCTGGACCATTTCTGAAAGTGCAGTGACTTTTTGAGTCAATAAATTAATGGAAAATATTTCTATTTACAGGCACAAAGTAGATACTGTGACCATATTTTCTCCATCTTGAAAGTGACAGATATTCCTTATAGAACACTGTTTGGAAACTACTGGTCTAGACTGTATTTTTCCAGTTTATTAATATTTAGGGTAGAATATTAATAGCAAAAACTAACTATAGATTTTTCTACCCACAAAATCTTCAAATAACTTTTAGGATGTCAGATTAGAATTTTAGGATTTGAAGGGAAAATAGTTGTTATTGGTTCACTTCCTGTAGACAAGGAAACTGAGACTGATAGAACTTGTGGCTTGCCTGTGGTTGTAAGATACAGGACTAGAATCAATTCCCACTAATCTGGGAAATTATTCTGAAAGAATTTGTTCATCTTTAGATCCAGTATGTAAATTCAAACTAATCTCCAAAATGACCTCCAAGGTAATATCAAATAACTTGCAAAATACCATCTTCTACCTCAGTATCAGAGTATTTATAGATAAAATTGAGAATTAGGTAGGTGTCTTTTCTAAAGAAGCTATAGACCAGAGGACCTCCCCAAAATTTGTTTTTGCTTTCGTATAATCAGGGTAGCAATTTGCTGGTTCTTATTAATAGCTGACCTTCATGTTCCAATAACTGCTGAGTGTATATACATTTATGTACATTTTCATTTAATCCTCACAGCAACCCTGTTAATAGAGACTATTGCTTCATTTTACAGATAAGGAAACTAAGGTTCAGAGAGTTTAATAGGCTTCATAGTGATCTACACTTAATTTGGCAGCAAAGAAAAAGAAAATAAAATTTTTTTTCTATCCTCCCATCAATTATGCACTAAAATTTGGTTATAAGAGGAGCAGACTGATTTGTTTTGGTAATCTATCCAGTTTTTATGAGACTTGTGTCATCTTAATGGTGAGATTCTTAGAGTTATATAACACTGAATTGAATGTTTCCTTTGAGATTGAGCTCTAGTGTTCATTTTTACCATTTTTAAAAATTTCTCATTCACTACTTCCCACTCAACTTAAAGTCTGTGAAATCCATGAAACTCTTATTATCGTTTTATGTTCTTCTACCATTTAATCATGCGATGTCTTGCACTGTTGTTATTATATTAATGACTTGACTCCCAAATTGGGTAGTAAGGTCTTTGAGAGCAGGTCCTTTTTTTTAATGCTCTTAAAATATACTGCAGTATCACATGCGCAAGGAACTCAAGTAATTTGAAGAATTGAGAGTAAAACCAATTGTTTGGAATAAGCTGGTGAAGAAAATTTTCATATGGCTGAATATCAGCATATCTATCTCACTATGAGACTTAAAATGCTTGTCACTTTTAAAGGAGTTTACACTTGACCTTTAGTAACAATGAGATAAGTAAATATAAAGTGGAAACAAACTGCTTACACAACTGAAGGATACTAGCAACTAGTAAGATCAGGATAGGTTTCCCATAGGTAGAAACACTTGATCTGAGCTTTGAAGGAAGCTAGAGGATTTTGGAGACTGGAGTCAGAGAATAGGTACGTTCCAGATAGGGGACAAGAAACAGCATTTTCAGTACCATGACAAGAAGATGGAATGCCCTGTACAGGAAGTAGCAAAATAGCCCGACCAGTTTGTATGGAACAGGATGTAAAAGAAAGTAGGTAAAATGAGCCTTTGGTATGTCTCATTGTAGAGGAAAGAGAGCCTTGAAGATTTTTGAACTGGCTAGTAATGTGGTTAGACCTGTGCTGTTAGAATTTGGCAGCTGTATGGAAATAGATTTGAGACTTTAGGTAGGGATACTAGTTACAAGGCTATTGCAGTAGTCCGAGAAGGAGGTAAAGGGGGCTGGAGGGGTTATATGAGAGTCTTCTGACCTCATATACAACTGACATTTCTCCCTGCAAAGTTAACAGTGATATCTTAGTCTTCCTCCTTCTCAACCTTTCTGCAGCTTTTGACACAAAATTGAGGAAGGGACCCCAGTGGCCAGCTAGTCAATCAATGAAAGGAATCCTTTCTATGTAACGTCTGACAGGTACTCTCAACTTCCACTTGAAAGATTTCAGTGATGGAGAAACGTGCCTCTTCTTGTGGCAGTTTATTCTACTTTTGAACAGCTCTAATTGTTAGGAAGTTTTTCCTCTCCTTAAGCTTAAAATTACATCTTTGCAACTTCTACCATTAGTACCTGCTTCTGCCTTCTAGGGCTATATGGAACAAATCAAACCTTTCCTCCACATAACAGCCCTTCAGACTTCTAAGGTAAATTACCATAGTCTCTTCATCCAATTCTCACATGATGTGGACTCAGAGTCCCTCCCAACATTGTATCATATAGAAATTTGACAAGCATGGTTCATGCTTTAAATATTAGCTTTTAAGGATGGGACAGCATTTATTTATTTATTTTTAGTTTTCAACATTCATTTCCAAAAAATTTTGAGTTCCAAATTTTCTCCACTTCCCCCACCCATAATGCCTTGAATTCTGATTACCCCTTCCCTCAGTATTATCTCTCTTCTTTCACACCCCTCCCTTCCCTTATCCCCATCTTCTCTCTTTTCTTGTAGGGCAAGATAGATTTCTATACCCCCATTACCTGTATTTCTTATTTCCCAGTTGTATGCAAAAATAATTCTCAATATTTGTTCCTAAAACTTTGAATTCCAACTTCTCCCCCTTCATCCCTCCCCACCCATCCCCACTGACAAGGCAAGCAATTCAATACAGGCTATATATGTTTAGTTTTGCAAAAGGCTTCAATAATAGTCACATTGTACAAGACTAACTATATTTCCTTCCATCCTATCCTGCCCCCCATTTATTCTATTTTCTCTTTTGACCTCGTTGGGACTGCATTTTTGTCAACTGTAGAAAAGTCCAATATATTCAGAGATCTTGCATCAAATCATTATGCTTCTGTGACAGATTGGTTACTGTACTCATCTCAGACTCCTTGTTCCGTAGTTTTTCTTTTTGACTCTTCATCGAATACTGTATTATTCTGTCCATCTCCAGTTCTTAGTTGTGTGGTTGACTACTTTTTCCTTCTGGAAACTCATGACTCTCTGGGTTTTCATGACATTGCTCTCTTGGTTCAACTCTAACCTGTCTAAGCATCTCTCAGTACCCTTTGTTGGATCATCATCTATGTCACAACTCCTAAATTTGGATGAAAACCAAGGTTCTGTACTGGATCCCTATCTTTTTCCTTCCTAGACTTACTTGGTGACCTCATCAGCTCTCATGGGTTTAATTATTGCTATACAGGAAATTCCAAGATTTGTATATACCAAGCTCTAATCTCTTCCTAGCTCCAGTCACCAAATGAAATGCCTTCTGGACATTTTGAAGTGAACATACCATAGGCATCACTGATTCAACATGTCTTAAAGACAGAATTCATTCCCTACAACCTTTTCCTTTTCCAAACTAATCCTGTTTCCATTGGGGGCATCACTATCTTTTCTAATCACTCACAGATGCAGCATCATTTTGTCATTCTTGACCTTCATTCATACTCTATATTTAATCAATTGCCAAATTTCATTTCTACCTGAACATTTTCATCTAGAAAGAGAAATTCTGTACAGAATAACTATAGTGTATAAAATATGTGGGAGCCTATAAAGACATGGTTGGGATCTCTATAAAACAAAAAATACATTTTACAGAAATGCAGATGTAAATAATTGGAGAAATATTAATTGTTCATTAGGTAGTGATATGCTAATCAAATTCAACCTCTCTTTTCTAATCTTTTCCCTTAAGTAATATAACCAGTAACCTTTCCAGGCCCATATCACCTCTCACCTAGACTATTACTGTAGCTGCCTGAATAGTCTCCTTACCTCAATTTTCTCTCCATTTGATTCTCCACATACTCTCCAAAGTGATTTTTCCTTTGTCTACCCATGTCACCCCATTGCTCATTAAATTCTGTTTGCTTCATGTTACTTCTAGGATCAAATGTAAACTATATGATATTTAAAGTGCTTCTCAACTTGGCCGCATCCTACCTTTCCAACCATGTTACATATTAAGATCCTTTCTGATGATCTAGCCAAAGTAGCCTTGATGTTTCTTACTACACTCCAGCTTCCTTCTCTTTATCCTTGTACTGACTGTCCCATGAGCCTGAAATGTTACTCTTCTTTATACTTTATGAGATTTTTATGATTACTCCTTGCTTTTGGTCCCTCCACTCACTCAATGTTACTTTGTATCTGTTTTTGGGGGCGGGGCATTTGGGGAGAGGTATATGCCTATATACTTTGTTATTCTAATCTGCTTTCCCATTCACACAGCTGCCAAGCTAGTTCAGGCCCTCATTACCCTTCATTTAGACTATTGCAATAGCCTATTTTGATTTTTCTGGTTCATGAGGTATTCCGTGATATCATATCTGACACTTTTTGTGTGAACCTGGGTAAGTAACTTCTAACCTTCAGTGAAGTAGAGTTCATACTATCCTACTTCACAAGGTTATATTTATATAGTACTTTAAGGTACTATATAAATTCTGTATATTTATATACATTTATATAGTACTTTAAGGTTTACAAGCCAAAAAGGCAGTATCCCACTTGAACTTCCCAAAAATCTCATGAAATGGGTACTACAGCTATCATTGCTGCTTTATATATGGACTCAGATAAGTGATTTGTCCAGGGTCATACAGTAATTGTAGGAAGGAAGATTTGAATTCAGGTCTTTGTGTTCAGGTGCTGTACTTTGTCCAGTATTCCAGGCTGCTTTTAAAAGCTGATATGAATATAATCTTTTAAAATTTTCATAATATTTACTCTGAAGCGCTTATATATATATTTATTATATATATATATATATTATTTTTAATGTTCTACAATCACCACCATAAAACTTAGATTCCCCCTACCTACCCTCCATTACCCCCATCCCTCCCCGAGACAGCATAGAATTTTGTATAGGATCTACACATACATTCCTATTGAATACATTTTCACTATAGTCATGCTGTGTAGAAATCATATAACAAACCAAAACATAGTGTACACACACACACACACACACACACACACACACACACACACACACACACACACACACAAAATGATCTACTACATTCTGTGATTGAATTCCATAGTTCTTTCTCTGAATGTGGAAGGCATCTTGCCTAAAAAGACCATTGGGAATTTTTTTTTTTATGTCCTTGCATTGCTGTGAAGATCCAGGTCTACTAGAAAAAACTCACACACTGTGGTCATTCCTGTGCACAGAGTTCTCCTGGTTCTGCTCCTTTCACTCAGCATCAGATCATATAAGTCTTTCCAGGCCTCTCTGAAGTCTTGTTCATCATTTTTTATAGTGCAGTAGTATTCCATTACATTCATAATGCCATAATTCATTCAGCCATTCCCCAATTGATGGGCATCCCCTTGATTTCCAGTTTTTGGCAACTACAAAGAATGCCACTATAAATATTTTTGTACACGTGGGATCCTTTCCTGTTTTTATGATCTTTTGGGGATACAGTCTTAGAAGCAATATTGCTGGGTCAGAGGGTATGAACATTTTTGTAGCTCTTTGGGCATAGTTCCAAACCACTCTCCAAAATGGTTGGGTGAGCTCACAGTTCCACCAACAATGAATTAGTGTTCCAACTCTCCGACATCCTGTCCAGCATTTATCATTTTCCTATTCTGTCACATTTGCCAATCTAGTAGGTGTGATGTGGTACCTCAGAGCTGTTTTGATTTGCATCTCTAATCACAAGTGATTTAGAGCATTTTTTCATATGATTATAGATATCTTTAATTTCTTCCTCTGAAAATTGCCTGTTCATGTCCTTTGACCATTTATCAATTGGGGAATGACTTGTAATGTTGTATATTTGACTCAGTTTCAGGCACTTTTAATCTAAACACACACACACACACTCATACTCACTCTCACTCTCCCCTTCTCCCTCTCTCTCCCTCTCTCTCTTTCTCTCTTCCAGTAGCCCTTTGAGGTAGGTACAAACATTAGTATCCTCATTTTAGAGCTAAGAAAATAGATGTTTTTAGAAATTGAGTTGTCAATAAACATTAAGTGCCCACTTTGTGCTAGGCACTGTGCTCAATGCTGGGGATACAAAATGAGTCAAAAGATAGTACTTGTTCTCAAGGAGCTTGTAATAAAGGAAGATAGCAAACAAATATGTATAAACGAACTATGTACAAGGTAAACAGGAAGTAAATAAAACAGGAGGCACTAGAATTAAGATAACTTGGGAAAGGTTTCCTGTGGCAAGATCAGGAGTATGACCGTCTTTGTGTGTGACTGAAGTGAATAGGTTGAGGCACTGAGTGGTTAGGGTGTTTGTGGGAGAGTTAATATGTATGTTGAAGTTCCCTAGTATAAGGGCAGGAATTTGGAAAGAGAAATTGTGAACCATGTACTGAAATCATTGAGGAAGGAAGGGGAATGACCTGGGGGTCCGTAGACAATAGCTTAGCAGGGTTTTGATTGAGTGGTAGAGATGAATAGTATGAATCTTAAAGGAGAGGTTACTGAGTGATGTAGATAGGGAGCAAGCTTGCAAGCAGAAATGGGGAACAAGGAGTATTCCAACTTGACGTAGACCAGTGAGCAGAGGGGAATGAGTGAAGGTGCAGCCAATAATAGAAAGAGTGGCTAGGAAGATTGTATGATCAGTGGGTAGTTAGCTTCTTGCAGTAACTAAAAGATGGAAGTAATGAGAGAGGAAAAGATTTAAAATGATGGAAAGTTTTTGCCTATGGAACAGGCATTCCAGAGGGCACATGGAAAGGGGAGGTGGTATTTGTTTGAAACTTTGAGGTGGAAGGTGAGGATTCAAGGTGGTAGAGGATGGGGATAGGGTTTGCATGATGACCTGCAGGGGTTCAGAATCACTTGGATGACTAGGATAAATCCGGATATGAAGCTGCCATTGAATTGAAGGACTTATTCCTCTTCCCAAAAGAGGCTGGGGATTGAATTAGAGACAAGTTCAGTAGATGGGAGGATCCATTTTGCTACTCTTCTTTCTTCCAAAGGCACTGTCTATGATCACATAACTACAAAGTGGCAGAAGTAGGATTTAGATCGAGAGTTCGGAACCTGTGACCCTCTAGGCCCTAAAGTGTGGCCAATTGGATTCAGTCAAAGCACTTGAGAGCCTAGAAGGGCACATGTAGCCTTAAGGCCACAGGTTCCCTACCCCTAATTTAGACTCTGGTCGTCCTGATTTCAAGTTTGATATACTATCCATTGTGTTACATTGCTTGTTGTAAGGAAACTGGTAATATTGCTATTTTTACTATTTTAAAAAAGAATCATGCGCATAAAAAATAGAAGTAGTAAAGTGTTCCGAGAATTATAGATTCTAAAAGCTTGATACATTATTAAATGTCCTCTTCTATGAATATGTTTTTGACCTGTCAGTAAAACATAGTAGCAGTGGTAGTAATGGTAGTAGTAGTAAAGATTTATAAAATTTTAAAGTCCTCACAAAGGTAGCCATTTTGCCTTTTGGCCATATTACTGAAATATTTCTATTTTCTTGGCCCAAAAGATTAAACACAAACACTTCTGAAGAAAAATAGGGCTTCTGGTTGTCTAGAGTTTCAAATTAGAAAACTGGTAATGTAATTGTATTTACAGATCTTAATTGCTGTTAGGTTGTTTGGAAAGAGGCAAGCTCCAGGGTAACCCAAGCTCCAAACCACATAGGGCTTCTAGATTAAGATCAATCTTTTGAATTAAGGACTTCTGGCTAGTGTGGGTCAGATCTGACTAGACTGAATTGATCTCTTGATTTGGTTTGCTGCCCTTCACAAGTCTGTACTTGTTGGCTTAGGGAAACAGCATAGCATGTTGGCCTGCTATAGTTGGCTTTCTTTGAAATAAAATAACAGGTTAGATTCCTTAAACTTTTACGTTGAAGTTTTAACTTCTCTAGGATCTGTTCTTCATTATGACAGTCTTTTTATTTTATTCTTTTTAATTTTCAATTTTTAAAGCCTAACCAGTCTACGGAATTAACTATTTGCATGGAACTCTTTCTGATAACTTCCAGTATTTTTTATTTCTGTCTCCTGGAATAGTATCCTTTAAGATAATCTTTTTCTTAGTTAGAAAATTCAGAGGTACTGAGATTTTTAGAGATAATTTAGAAGCCTAAATAGATGAAGTACTTTTTCCTAAGATGATACCAGTAAGTAAATAAAAGTAGGAATCCAAGACCTAGATACTCTGACATGTAATTTGTTCTTTCCATTACATCATACCTCATCACATGCAGTCAAACAAAATGTCTTTCAAACATTTTAACAATGTACTTATACATTTAGAATGAATCTGTACAATCCCTAAAACAAGGTAGCCAGGGATTTGACCATTTCTACACAGTCTGGTCCTTCTCTGTTGAATCTTTATCCTCATACCCCACTTGGATATAGTCCATAATCTTGTTCTGAGGGGATTTACATATATCAGAGATTCTTAGCCTCAGGATGCTAAAACTAATTAAAGGGGCATTGAGGTTCAGAGGATGTCAGTTTGGGATGTAAGTGCTACGGTATTTTACCTGTACTTCATGCCTTAATATTCTGAGATGAGGCTACAAGGTTGATGGTGAGTTTAGATTCAGTCCCAATCATGCTGCTGGAATTTCAGTCTTTACATCTTGAGGAAGTTGGCTATTGCATAGGGCTGGCTCTGAAAGTGACTCTTTTGGAGATCCAGAGGCTCATCCTGTCAAAGGTATTAGAAAGCATGTGCTTCTGGATATTCAGAACTTGAATAGTTAGTGGGTTGTGTTATTGATGAGCTTCATCTTCAACAAAACGTGAGTTCAGCCTGTTGCGAGATCAGAACATGAGGTATTTCTTGACTCAGATACCAGCATAGAAATACTGCTACTGCCTGTGTTTGAAGTTCCTGATACTACTCACCCCCCTTTCCCAGAACAGCCTTCCTGAATGGTCATACCCTTTATCTTATCACCTATATCTAGTCATCTTTTGTAATCTAGAACTCTCAAATTCTGCTGATTATAATCTATTCTTCCCTATTAACATGAAAGAAAAAACCTCTGAGAAGGCAATTAAAATTGTCCCTTTTTGGTGAGTTATTCTTCTGTCAAGATCCATCACCATTCCTCCATACTCACAGTCCAGTTCTTCATCAATGCACTTGTGGCTTTTGCTGAATGCATAGCGTTTCCTTGGAATTCACCAGCTACACTCTGGTAGCCTTTCTGTGTTGGACACTTCAACTTTGTCTTCAGTTCCATAACTTCCTGCTTGACTTTTTCTTAGCAGCATCATTGCCCTCTGAAGGCTAGCTACACATTTTTTCTGGCCGACTGATTCTGTCACTTTTAGCATTGGTATGCTCTGGCCTCTCTCCTTTTTATGTATTTTGGGCCAATTTTTAAAAACATTTTCTTAATTATGAATTTAAACACCAACAAATTTGAATATTTCGGTTTACAAAGAACGAAGGATTATTTATAAAACTATCTGATGTCATCTAGATTTTATCTTAACCCTTTTACCAGTCAGTCTTTATACAGTGGTTTGCCATTTAAGCTATATCTCTTCTGTACTCTTGACTCCTTTGTTTTATTGCTACTCACTTTGCCAAACACCAAGCTTGGAGTTAATCTTACCTGTTAACTCTTGTTGGGGAGGAAGGTAAACAACTGTTCCATATAGGTTCTTTCCTGGGCCTTTAATTGCACAGCAATTTTATTCTCTTCTTTGTCCCCTGAAAAGGTTATTCCAATATTTTTTTCCTGCCTCAAGTTCCTTATCCCACTATTATCCCCTTTCAGCACCAAAAAAGACCTTGTTTGCTCCTTGATAGAGAAGACCATGGCCATCTGTTTTACCCTGTCTTCTCCTACTCTACACCTGAAAACTTTACCTCCCTAATCCATTTTTTCTTTGCTCCAAGTCTTTCAAGTGGTGGCCCTTCTTGCTAAGATCACCCCTTTTACTTGTGCCCCAAGTACTCTCTGCCCATTCCCTCATCTGTTTTTTCCCTTTCCTGTTGCCTAAAAACAAAGGTATCTCTTCTTAAAAGAAAAAGACCAAACCAAAACAAATCTTGTCATGTTCCTTTAAGAATCTTAAAAACACTTGATACCTCCATTTCCCCACCTCTGATTTCTTACCTTGGAATATGATGGCTTCCTCCACCATCACTGAAAACTGTTTTTTTCAAGATTTCAGTAAATGTAACTGCTTATCTGATGGCCTTTTCTCACTTGACTTCTCAGAGCTTTTGATACTCCTGACTAGGCTGTCTTTCTGAATACTCTCTTTTAGACTTTCCTGTGTCTGACCATTCTTTCCTTCTCATTAAATGGGTTATCTCTCAAAGATTTGTCCTGAACTTTCTCCCTTAGAGTTATTGGTTTCTTGCTGGACCTCTCTACTTGGATTCTGTCAGTTACTAAGTTTCATTAAGTACTTATTACAATGCTAGTCACTGTGCTAAGCTGTAAGGATGCAAAGGCAAAAATGGTCCCTGTCTTCAAGGCACCCACAGTGTAATAGGAAAGACTGCATGCAGAAATTATGTATATATGATGACTTTATTTACATAAAGTATAAATACAAGTTAATCTGGGTGGGGAATCACATGGAGTTGGGAGATTTGAGAGGAGGGGAGGGATGGAAAGACACCAACATCCCAAGCTCAACACATCTAAAACTCGTTGAGGACTCCACTTTTATTACACAGATTTGAAATAGGTTACTCTTGACTCTTTTGCACTTCTCTCATGTATCTATTTAGTTACCAAATCTTACTGGGTTTAAGGCCACAACCATCCCTTTATCTCCACTCGGGTCCACTTTCCAAACTCCTAATCTTGTCATTATTACTGTCTCCTGGATCTAATCCATTTTTAAAGCTATTATGTTCTTAAAACACTCCATTGTTTAAAAAGCTGCGTATTATTGCCCCTAGGATAAAACACCTTGGTATTTATGTACCCTTACAATCTGTTTCTAGCTACTTTTCCTGACACTCAGTATAACTCCTTTTCATGCAGTCCAGTGGAAGTGCCTGTCTGAGCAGTTCCCTGAATTCACCATACCTTTTGTCCATATGCATTTGAACAGTTTGGACTTGCTTGACATGCCTAGAATGCATTTCAGGTGTCAGCTTTCACAAAAATCATTCTCCAGTCTTCCAAATTAGTGTTCTCTTCATCCTGAAATTTCTTTCTGTTTACTTATTTTTATAAGGATGACATTTACATAGTTCTTTAAGCTTTAAAAAGCACTTTGCAAACACCTCATTTTTATGTTCACAACCCTGAGAGGTAGTTGTGTATTGTCCCCACTTTACAGATGAGGAGAAGGAAGCAAAGGAAGGTACATGATTTGCTCAGGGTCACACAATCAGGGTCTCTGATGTCACATTTTGATCTCAGATTTCCCGACTCCTGGTCAAGCATTCTTTCCACAGTAGAATATAAGCTTCTTGAGGACTGAGGATGATTTTTTGTTGTTTTTTTTTTTTTGGGGGGGGGGGGAGTAGGGTGGACAGAGAGGCTTTATACAATCTTTCCATATAGCAAGCATTTAATAATTGTTGACTTGAACGCTGGTAACTTTTGATCATTAGCCTCTTTCCTGGGTCCATCATATTAATGCTAGCTGACCTCAACTGGGCACTCACTGTTGGCACACAATTCTTTTATTTATTATCTAACTGAATTCATATCACACATAACCTCAGCTACTGTTCCAGACTTCTTAGCAAATAAGTTTGCAAATTTATTTTTCTTAGAATTATAATGATGAATAACAAAGTTATTTAGAATTTCCAAAAAGTGCTATATATGTTTGTGTGCATATTTCTGTTTTTCTATGTATCACTATCATCTCATCTTCATCACAAACCTGAGGTAACTGCAATTCTCCCCATTTTACAGACAGGGAAACTGAAGCTGAGAAGTTAAGTGACTTGTCTAGGGTTACACAGCTAAGGAGGTATTTGAGGCAGCATTTGAACTTAAGTTCTTCTGACTTTCAACTAGCTTTTAGAAGCTTTATAATTCAAGACCAATCTTTTCAGTCTGACTTTTCTTTCCTGCCATTCCTTTAGTCTTAGAAGGTGTCTTTTCACCAGTGCTTATTCTTCCACTAATTTTCTCCCATCCAGCTCATAGACCTTGCTCAATTGTTCATTCCCTTTACATTAAAGTTCTAGCTAAAGTTCTTCACTGGTTTCATTGGTAACTTTCATACCACAGAAGATTTCCACCTCGGCACATTTCCTGTGTAACCTTGAGCAAGTCACTTTACCATGTTAGCACTGAGTTTCTTCATTTGTGAAATCAACTAATAAACATTTCTTAAACATTCTTAAACATTTCTAAGTTTGAAGCATAGAAGGAAGAAATAGAAAATACAAAAGCTCCCTGAAAACTAAATTCTGTTGAGGAAATAAAAGTTCATACCTAAGTAAATATAGGCTACATGTCAGTAAGTGGGTTTTTTTTTTTTAAAAGGGTGAATACAAACAAGCAGGGAAATCAAGGTTGCATTAAGTGACCTCTTCATGGCTCCAAGTCCTTTGAACCTATGTATTCACTCAGGTTTTCCATTTCCTTCAAATAAACAAAAAACTCTTCCTTTTGATCGTGATTTCCCTTTTACTGCTAATCTTCTAAAAAGTTACCATTTGGTCCCTTTGCTTTCTCACCATCCATGCCTTAGGTCCTTGACTTGTGGAGTCCCCTTCCAAGTGTTTCTTCCCTGGTACAATTAACTAATTTCCAAATCCAGTGGCCTCAAGTCCACAGCCTTGATTCTTCTACAGCATTTCACAGAGGTAACATGCTTTCTTTTTGTTTTCCAACTTCTTTGGTTTTTTTCTTTCTCCTTTTTCTTCTTTCCTTCTGGGGAAATTTCCTAAGGATAAGAATCTGTCCTCAGTTTTCCTCTATATGTTCTCTTTGGGCAAGTTAATATGCTCTGACTTTTAATTGTGTACTTAAGTGTAAATGATACAATACATTTCTAGGCCCAACCTTCCTACAGAGCTTGAGGACCACATTTTCAGCTTAGCCACTGGACATCTGGCTATATTGTTAACATCTCAATATGCATCAAACTGAACTCATCACCACCTTCCAAAACCTGCCTCATGACCTCCTTTCTGTTGGTACCATCATTTTGCCAGTCTGAGTAATTTTTTTTTTTCTATTCTGTCATATGGTATCAGTTGCCCTTTTGAAATCCCCTCTATCAGTCATCTGCTTTCCACACCTGTCTTCCAGGACTATGGTTTACCTGCCTCCACCAGCAATTCTTTGATTTAAATTAAAAAATTTAAATGTAAAAATAATTTTTTAAAAAACGCTAAGTAACAAGTATTTTTAAAATTAATTTTCCCCATTAGGTAATTTAAAAAAAAAACAAACCTTCAAAAAACAAATATCTCAGGGTGCATTGAGATACTTGTTTTTGCCAGACTACAGTCTGGCAAGATAAACTCCCACATTAACCATGTCAGAAATGTATGTCTTTCTACATTTTAAGATCATCACCTCTATGTCAACAAATATGTAACATGTTTGATATTGTTTTTGAATTAGTTTGTCACTATGTTGATCAGTTTGAAAATCTTCGAAAGTTCTTTTTCTTTATAAAGTTAACATTTTATAAATTGTTGTAGTTCTGCTCAGTTTGCTCTGGATCAGTTCATCGTTTTCTCAGTTCCCTCTGAAATTATCCATTTCCTAATTTCTTGTGGCACATTAATATGCCATTACATTCATATACCACCCTTTGTTTAGCCATTCCTCTGTAGGATAGCCCTTTAGTTTATAATTTTTGGCTACCATGAAAATAGTTGCTTTACATAAAAGGTCCTTTCCTCCTTTGATTTCTTTAGGTGTGTAGACCTACCAGTGATACAGCTAGGTCAAAGGCAAAGAAATATGCAGAGTTTGATAAATTCCTAGTTATAATTTCAGATTGTTTTCTAATTGATAGCTCTACTAACAGTCCTGTTTTTCTACTGCATCTCCAGCATTTGTCATTTTTCTTTTGTCATCTTTGCCAGTCTGATAGGTATGAGGTGGAATCTCAGAGTTCTTTTAATTTGCATTTCTATATTTATTAGTGATTGAGTATTTTTTATGACTGTTGACAACTTAGATTTCTTCCTTTGAAAACTGCATTGGTTTGCAAACTGTTTTTATTTTATAAAGTCACAATTGTCTCCATTTGCTTGTGTGATCTTAACCCTTATTTAACCATAAACTCTTCTTACCTATAAATCTCAAAAGTTATTTGATACTCTAATTTATAATGTCACTTTATATTTCACATATTCATTTGGGGCTTATCTTGGTATTATGGTGTAAGTTGTTCATCTAAACCCATTTTCCGTCTGCTGTCTTGCTTTTTCCCCAGCAGGTTTTTTGTTTTGTTTTTTTTTTTTGTCAAATAGTGAGTCCTTCTTTTATTAACATCAGTCTTTGGGTTCTTCAAACACTATGCTGTGTATATTTATTTCTGTATCTTGTGTGCCTAATCTGCTTCACTGATCTTTTTAAAAATATTTTCCCCAATTGCATGTAAAAATAATTTTTAACATGTTAAAGTTTTGAGTTCCATTCTCTCTTCCCTCCTTTCCTCCTTCCCTGAGCCAGTAAGCAATTTGATATAGATTATACAAGTGCAGTCATGCAAAACATACTTCCATATTAGTCATGTTGTGAAAGAAAACAGTAAAAACAAAAAAAAATCATGAAAAAAAATAAAGAAAAAATAATTGTATGCATTATCTGTATTTAGACTCCATCAGTTCCTTCTCTGGAGATGGGTAACATTTTTCATCCTGAGTCCTTTGGAATTGTCTTGGCACTGATATTTTTTCAAACCACTCAGATGATTTTAATGGTTACTTCTTTTTTAGAGAGCAACTTCTCTTGTAATATTAACCCCTCAGTGCAGGAGTGATCATATTTCTCCTCCAAACAGAAAACTTAGAATGGCTTCCCTTTAGCCTGCTATTCAATACCCTTTATAAGCTGGCTTATTTACCTTTTCAGCCCACCATCCAGACTAGAGTAAGCTGCATTTTGTTCCTTGTAAGGTTTCTTTGTCTAGAGTCTTTCTATTCTTCCCCCCAAAGCTTCCCCTCTAGCTTAGTGACTGACATTTTTCAAGATACAGTTTAGGTATCACTTTATTACCAGACTTCTACAACTGGAGAGTAGCCCTCCTTCCTCAAATATCTCAGGCCACCCTAATGTATATTACATACTAATATTGTAATTGTTGTATTCTAGCTATTTGTGTTTAGCTCCTGCACTATCCCATACATAATACATGTACTCATTGAGGGCAAAGACTTTTTTTTTCCTCAGGAGATACACAACTGTAGCAAGTTTGATTATCAGAGATGAGAGTAGAATACTTAACTCTGGGTACAGAAAAAGCTACTCTGTAGCAATGAAAAAATCACTAAGATGAGACTAATTACTGTGCCTTTATCAGTTGTCATAAGTCTTATTTCCTTAAGTTTTCCTAATGCTGACTGTGTAAAGGCACAATTTATATACCTTTTTCAGAGTAAGTCTGCTTTTTCACATACCTTCCCCAACCCCCCACTAATAACCAGAAACAATCTGTTTTTATATATTGACATATACTGTGTACATTTAAATTTCTGGAAGGTGTAGAGATCCATGTTATTTTTGTATTGTCCCTTGCTAGCTTATTGCAAGTTCTGAAATATTAAACATCTCTATTCCTTTGCTTATTTTAACCTTGTCTATATTCTATTCATTCTATTTTCCTCCTTAGTAAAATAGTATTTTTAAAAAACCCAGTTAAAAAATGGCAACTTTAATTATCCATCTTACATTTTTAATAACATCCTCTCCTTTAGAAAGGGGAACTAGCATATATATCACCTTTATTATTTAATCCCTAAACAGAATTGGACTTGCAATATGAACATTTTAGAATACTGGTTTCTAACCTTTTCAGTATGAGCACCCGTTTTTTGTTATCAAACTTCCATGAACCCTGCCCAACTTGATAATTGACAGATATGACAGAAGCTTTGAGTTGAATAATACTTTTAGATGAATTTTGATAAATCTCAGTATCAGTATTCTATTATAAAAAACTTATGTAAGAGATATTTTTATCTAGTGTGTACAAGATATGCTTCTTTATGAATTCCCAGATCTCTTTCAATAATTCCTGTTAGTTTATAAGGATGAAAATCATTGTTCTAAAATATATCCAATAAAATCTTGGATATGCTGGTTTGAACTGTAGATATTTTTTTCTTAAATTGAAGGCCACACTTCTGGATCTCAAATCAGTAAGAAATAAAACTGTGGCAAAAACTTTCATGCTTGTGTAGTTTTATGGTCCAGCTGGAGCACTTTTAACAGGAGAGGAATGGAAAAAATGCAAATATAACAAACTTTCATCTCACCTTAAGAGTAGTAATTCTTATTCTCATAAGATTTAATCTATTTGGGAGGGCTGAAGCAAGAAAATCCTTAGTAAGAGCCAGATTAGGGATAGTTGGGATTATTTTCCTTCTCTTTTTATGAATTCTCAAAATGTCACTCATAATTAACATAAAAAAAACCAGCCTAGGAGAATGGAGTATACAACTGTGTAAGTGGAAAAGTGAATGAAAATAATTGGACAAACCACCGAATTTTCATTGACATAAAGGCTTGCTACTGAAAAATTATATCATGCATTAAAGAATTTAAATGTGAACAGTTGATGTTTATGTTGACGTTTAATTTTAAAACAAATTTGAAATTGTGTGTATATTTAGTTGTCTTAAATCAAGTCCCAGTGAGTTTTATCAGGGGTTGCTTATGTGTTCAGTACTGTTTAGATCTTTTGGAGATGGAAATAAATGCTCCATTTCATTTTACATTTTGTTCAATTGTGTCCAATTTTTTGTGATCCATTTGGAGTTTTCTTGGCAGAGATACTGAAATGGTTTGCCATTTCCTCCTCTAGTTGATTTTACAGATGAGGAAACTGAGATAAACAGGATTAAGTTATTTGACCAGGGTCACACAGCCAGTGTCTGAAGCTAGATTTGAACTCATGAAGATGAGTCTTCCAGACTCCAGACCTGGCACTCTATTCACTGAGCATCTAACTGGGTGAGAAGAATACTGGGACAAAGGAGTTTTGGTAGCTGATTATCCAATTAGTAGAGATTTATAAAAATTTTCAGTTTACTTTTTTGAAACTGTAGTACAAAACTTCAAATAAACTAATAGTCTTCTATTTTCACTATTAAGTTTCCCTCCAGTATTCAGTAAATGAAACTGTAACTTTATTTACCCCATGTGGAAATGATAGTTCATTAGTTTAAAACACTTTTGAGGTAATTGTTATTAGAAAATTTTATAAGAGAAACTTCATCGTGGAACATTTTAATTAAATATTTTTGACAACAGACTAAAAGGTAGAGAAGATGCGGGGGGAACCACCAGGGGCCAGTCAGAACTCAACTTTACTTTGTGCTATTACTAATAAAGACTTACAATAGGAAGAAAGATACTTCTTAAATAAAAGTCTTAAGTGGTACATTAAGTTATTTTTAAGAAGTGAATATAGAGTTTAATGATAAAATCTGGAAGAAAATCATTTGTAAACATCTAAACCTCATTAAGAACTACTAAAAACTTACGTTTCCAACTGACTAATATTGAGTAGCCATGCATCAGAAAAAAAAAGTGATTATGATCATTCCTCACCAAAGAAATAAAATGTTTTAATAAAAGTTATGTTTTAGTTTATGTTGCTTATAATAGAAATTATACTAGAAAATATTAGAGAGAAAAAATACCATTGGTAAAAAGTTTGTTGAAAAGGACAAACCAAGTAGGATCACCGAAGACAAAAATGAATATTTTTTTTATTTGCATCTTACATGTAGGAATACCAATACCTGAATTTCTTAGTTATTTTAAAAAATTAAATAACGAAGGGTAGAGGGAGAGATGTGCAACTCGGGGACAGCAATCATAATTTTTTTTACCAGAAAAATATATACAAAGATCAGAACCACTAAAAAAGATCAGACAAAAAGGAATACAAATCTGTCACTGATACTTTTCGGTATATTTCGTGTATCTGTCAATTTTTTCAGTTATCCACATCTTTTTCACATAATTAGAACAATAGTCTGCCAAGTTCAAACATTACCTGTTGAAATAACAAAGAAAAATGATTACAAACTTAAAATTCTATTAACTGATTACAAAGATTCATTGCAAAACAAATTCTAAAAGTGAAAAGGATATTTCAAAAGGCTATGATAGAAAGTTGGGTTTTGAGCTGGAGGAATAGGTATTTTTTGCTTGTTTTACTGTATCAAACTTGCATTATTATAGTAATAATGTTTTTAAAAACATTTGGACTGTTAAAATATAACTAAATGGTACATTAGGGGCTGGAAACCATTAGTATGCTCCTATACAAACTACTGAAGAGTTAAAATTTTTTTTCTTTTCTACATCAAAACACCTTTACAATTTTGGTCATACTTGCTTTGGCAGGACTCCTAAATGAAATTCAGAGAAACATGAAAGATATTGGTATAAATATCCATAATAGACAAAAACAAAATATGTGAAAACTTTAATCCATTACATATGGATGACTGAGACTAGAATTGAACTAAAGGGCAGAACTTGCATTTGAGTGTGTGGGTCTCAATGAACTGTAAAAAAAAAAAAAAACACCAAAACACTAGCACTTAACAATATTGTGTTTCTCAGTGATACTATCTGTATTACTCCAAATTAAAGGAACACAATGACCTCAGAATAATTAAAATTAGAAATAACAGGTGCGTGGTAGATATAAACATCTTATCAACGTCATTTGCAAATATGCAGTGGAGTATAGAACTCTATTGATGGATTTATAAATGGAAAAAGAAATAAACTGGTCATCAAGAATAAGAGATAAAATAGGGGAAACTGAGTAGTATCCTGGTATTCTTGAGATAATCAAAAAGCATTCATTCATGGAAGGCTTTGAAGGTCAGGCAGAGAAATTTAGACAGGATTTAGTAGGCAATGAGAAAGCACTTAAGGATCACAAGTTTATACCCACATACATTCTAGGCAATGGAAATAAGGGTAAAGACAGTCCCTAATGTGGAAGGCAAAATGATCTACCCAAAGTAGATGGAAGGCAAAAGCAGCTGGAACCCAGGAAGGCCTACACAATAAGCAATTTTAGCTGAGTCTTGAAAAACAGAACACTAAGATGCTGAGAGGCAAGGAAGGAAAACAATCCAGAAACAATCCAGGCATGGGGAACAGGCAATACACAGGCATGGAGACAGGAGATAGAGTACTGTGTATGAGGAACAGTCAACAGCAAAGTATAGTTGGATTATAGATTGCAAGGGGAAAAGTAATCTAAAAAGATTGAAAAGGTAGGCAGTAGCCAGATCCTGATAGTTTTAAATGACAAACAGGAATTTTTGTTTGATTCTGGAGGTAATCTGAAGTAGAGGTTTTTTTTAGTAGGTACTGGGATGATATGGTCAGATTTGGGCTTATAGGAAAATTAGTTTGGCAGCTAGGAGAGACTTGAGGTAGGGAGACCAAATAGGCTTCAAGAGCTCAGGCTGGAAGTGATATCCTGAACTAGGTGGTGGCTCTCAGAGAACATGCATAAAACAACTGTGAACGGAGAAAGATCTGACAAAGGACTGGATATATGGGGTGAAGGAGTGGTGAATGAAGATGACACTGAGGTCATGAGCCTAGGTGACTGTAATGTTGATGAGGCTTAACGTCAATGAAAGAGCTTTCCAGCCCATTAATGGGCCTCAGATTAGGGGAGGCACATTTTGCGGGAAAGCGCACACGTTTCCTTAGTTGTTATTGCGGCACTGGATCTGGAGGGTCTGGCCTTCCATCTCTGAAAAGAGTGTGTATATATCACACACTGAGGTGAAGTTTTGCTTTGGGGACTTGGAAGAAGGTTCTTGTGCCAAATGAGAATCTGGGTAGCCCATTAAGGAGCCCCCCCAGATTTGAAAACCCAGATGTTCATGCTTCTCTCTCTGGTAACTATATATATATGTAATGGTCAAGACAGATCTGCCTGTTGATCTGTGATGAGTGTATTGCTTATGATCAGACAGAAGCCCTGTCGGTTTTTATTTTTGTGCTTGTATTTCTTCTGTTGGTATACGTGATTAAAGAAGATTGTTGACCCCTCAAAAGTTGCTTTCCTTTTAGAAAAGCAGATCTAAGAATCTGTGCTAGTAGACCATCCTGGATGTGTCAGGGTGCTTGCTGCTACAGTGATTGGGAAAATGGTAGTGTCTGACACACTAAGAGAGAAGTTCAGAAGAGAAGATGGGATAGTTTTTTGGGGGGGGGGAGGGAGAATGAATTCTCTAACAAATTTAAGAAGCCTGTCAATTAAGTAGTTTAAGATGTCCCAGAGGCAGTTAGTAGTTGATGAAGACTGAAGATGCAGGGCCTCAGAATTTTGCTTTCAAAAACACTTGATGGTTTTATGGGAAAATATGGACAACCACCCTTGAGAAGAGGAGAGTACCCAATGCATAAGAAATTACAAATCTTTCACATTAAAATGGTGAAAATGATTGTCATCAAAATTTTCTGTTTACCTCTATAGTGATAAGTATAACAATCATCCATTCTAGGCGGAGTGCCCGCTTTTCATTGAGGTGATTTCTCATCAGGTCTGTTAGTTCCATGCAGTGTTGAAGTTTCTCATTCATCACCTGTGAAAGAAAAAAATTTGACTAGGGCTCAGACTGAAAAAAAATACAAGAAACAGGTTACATACTTCTTTTTGAAATCCCTATCAAAGGTCCAAAGATGAGGTTTAGGAGCTGAAACTGTTAATATAAAGAACTCCAGGTAAAATAATTCTGTACCAATGCAGGTCAGTACTTTCTATGCAACTTACAGTTTTAGTTGTCTATCAGAGGTCAAATGACCTGCCCAGAATCACACACACAGCCAATGTGTGTCACAGATAAGACTTAAAACTAGGTCTTCCTGGTTTTGATGCCATTTCTGTATCCACTATACCTTGCTGGTATTCGATAGCCTTCATAATAACAATTCATATGTAAGTAATTTTTTATTAAGCATTTTCCTCAACTTTTCAGAGCAGGTGGTATAATTAATATTCGCACTTAACAGATGAGAAAACAGGCTCAGGCCTTCTGACTAAAATGCTGTTTTCTTTAGACCACTTTTCATTTCCAAGAATGAAGCAGAATTTGTGAATTCATTCAAAAAGGATAAACATTACATGTTTTTTCAGTTTCAAGTACTCTACAAAGAGCTATATCTAAATTGTTACTTTTACTCTGCAAGATGTTACATGTAACTATAAAATGTCATTGTTTTCTCCTGCTTCCACTTTAATTCTTTCAAATCAGAAAGTTTAATTCTTTCAAATCAATACTACACTGTACTGATCCCTTTATTAATCATGTCAAGGTGCCAAAAAAAATGTACCATTTAAAACTGAAGATTTAAACTAAACTTAAAAATTCACTGTTAGAGCCATATGATTCTGTATTAATATTTTATTATAATAATATTGAGGTTACTGATAGATCAGTATGACAAATTATTAAGAAGACATGTTTAAGTCTGCCCAAACACTGTATTGTTACTGCTGCTAACACTGCAGAGGACCAAGATGCATGTAAGGGAATTAACAAGGTTCTTCACATTTACTGCTAAAACTTCATCCCCCCTAATATAACACTGAAAATCAACACCCTGACTGTAGCATTTCTGGCTATAGTACTGTAACAGGCAATTCAGACAGGAATTTGTACAGCTATCTCCCACCTTTACTACCATTACCATATGTAAACTTCTAAAACAAAATTTAGTTACTTCTTTAGGCTGAAGAAATGCTTATCAGTACCACTTCAGAATTGTAGGACAGGAAAGAAGAAAAAGGAAAGGAGCAAAAGAAGTGAAGAAGAAGAAAAGATATATCAGGAAGTTATCAATATTGGTTTTGGTGCCAATATAAAGCCACAGCTTTTACAAAGAATGCCTTTAAATACCTTATACATATGTGTACATGTATACACATATTTGTATATTATAAATTGCTCATAATACAACATAAAATGTATACATAAGTATATACATGGATATGGCCAATACAGAAATTTGTTTTGGCTATATATGTTTTAGACATGTTTGTAATAGGGGTCTTTCATTCTGGGGAGGACAGGAAGGGGGAGGCAAATTTTGGTAATTGAAGAAACTCAAAAATTTTTTTTAAAAGTAAGTAGGAAGTATTACTAAGTATTATAAGAATAGAGTCTTTTATATATTAGAAAAATAAACTCTACAGATAGGGAGGAGAGGTCTGAGGGAGTGTTGAGTTGACAAAACATGGAAATAATTGTTTCACACAGATTCCGTAAGGTAATATTGGATGAAATAAGTTTCATCAAAAAATGCATATGAAACGAAATAAAATTCACAATAGTGTGGCCATTGTGTCTCAGGCAGCCTTTATTTCTCATAGTTGAAATATATGAAATGAAATAAAATTCACAATAGTGTAGCCATTGTGTCTAAGGCAGGCCTTTATTTCTCATAGTTGAAAATCTCCTATGCCCATAAGCCTTTTGTTCTCCTGTCATTTTGAAAAAAAAACTTCTTAGGCTTACTACTAATTTTAAGGAAAAATGGATATCTCTTCTAGCTTATGTTTAACATGAGTTCCCCCTATTTTGCATCCCTCAAATATTCCTACCTCTCTTTTAGTTGTCATTCCCAATTTCTAACATTTGGCAGGATTAAATAGTAATTTTATTAATAAAAGGTGGTTTAAATGAATCTTGATTATCTGTCTTAAATAAAAAATCAAAGCAAATTTTGCAGAACTCTAAGATATTTCTACAGCTTTTATTTCCCAGGGTTGTTGCAAGGATAAAATGAAATATTTGTAAAATTCTTTGCAACCTTTAAAGTGCTATATAAATGCCAGCCATTATTGTTATACAGCTTGAGCAATCTAAATAACTTCTTGTGAAAAGACAAAAATGTTTTCCCTATTTAAAAAGAGAAGAACACTTTTAGAGTGCATAATCTATTAAAATGGTTTTGCAAATACAATGAATATTTTAGACTGAGTGCGCCTTCACTGATGTTTCCCAAGGTTCTGTCTTTGAACCTCTTTTCTGTTCTCTAAACACTCTCATAATAATCATAGCACAGTAAGCATTTTAACTGTCACCCCTTACAGATAATTCACATTTACTTTTCCAGCTGTTGTTTCTCTTCCAAGTTTAAGTCTCCCATCAGTGACGGCCCGCTGGATAGTTCTATCTGGTACTCTACAAACATCTCAATTTCAACGTGTCTAGACTTCTTCCCTATATCATGAAAGAGGGTTTCAAGGAAATGGAGGTGATATAAGTATGGTGTAGTCAATTCAAAGAGAATAAGGAGTGATTAAAAAAAACAAAA
This sequence comes from Bettongia penicillata ogilbyi, assembly GCA_023548195.1. Classification (NCBI taxonomy): domain Eukaryota; kingdom Metazoa; phylum Chordata; class Mammalia; order Diprotodontia; family Potoroidae; genus Bettongia; species Bettongia penicillata. Next base: position 28,130 of record JAJHZJ010000314.1, read on the forward strand.
CAAAACCCACAGACTCAATAATAAACAGGAAGCTATCCTCCTCCTGATTTTTCTATGCCTTAAAAAGTTACAGGCACTGTCAATTCTCCTAGTTACCAGTACCTTGAGGTTACTGTTTTGTCCATCCTTTCATCCATCTCTTAACTTCTGAAGCAGACTGATGAATCCTGCTGATTCTTCCTTTGAACCATCTCCACAATCTGTCCCACTCTCATCATGTTAATCCAGACTCCTATTAACTAGAGAATGTTTTACTGCAATAGCCACTTAGCTTGTTTCCTTGTGTCTGCCCAGCAGTTTATGTGGTACACTAGCAAGATTTATGGGTTCAGTCATACAGTACAATGGAGCAGTGGGCAGATCACTGGGTCTGGAATAAGAAGACCTGAGTTTGAATCCAGCTTTAGACACTTATTAGTTGGACCCTAGGTAGTAAGTCACTCAATCTGTTTGCTACAGGATTAATAGCACCTACCTCACAACACTGTGGTGAGGAAAAAATGAGGTATTTTCAAAGTGCTTTGCAAAACTTAAAGCACTATATGAATACTAGCTATTAGTCGATAAAAGTTAATAAACATTTATTGTCTACTCTGTGCCAGCAAATGTGTCAGAAATAAGACGAGAATACAAGTTTTTCTGATTTTGAGACTATCTGTATCCATCATATCATACTACCTCTAATAAACTGCAATAACTATGCCAAATGGATTTCCCCCGTTCATACTATTATAAATGGTTGTGGACCAAAAGGTTGCTTCTGTTTTTCTTTCTGTAAAGAAGAAAAGACTCACCTTAACTCTACGAGTAATGCTAAGGAACTGACAAGTTTTATCATAAAGTGCCTCCAAGTTTTCTCTATCCCAGTAGAAGTCAGGGGTCATCAGGAAGTCTGAACTCAAATTTATACGGTGTCTGAAAAAAAAGCAAAAAAAGCAAAAACAAATGTTTTTACTTTTATAGGTTAAATTTAAAATTTTAATTATATAAAATTATATTAGAATTTAAGTGTTTAGTAGTTGAACTCTGCTCATGCCATCATGCAAATATATTCTACAATAACATTTTTATAAAAAAATTTAATTTGCATAGGCCTTTTATTTTTACATCATTTTCATTTCCAAATATATTTCTTCTACCCTTTCCTATACTAAGCCAAAGCAGTTCAAGAAAATGAACTTACCAGGTGTGACAGTATGTGGAATGCAGGAGGAAGGTATGTTGGTATGCATAATTTTTAAAAAATTACTTGGTGAGTTTTCTGTTCATCTAACATTGTCGTCTTCTGATAATTATCAGTTTCCCCACCCACTGCAATCATTTCCTTTTGTGTATATACTTCAGGATTTCAGTTTTAGAATTTCCCATCCCTACTGGGCTCACTTACAGAAATTTTAGTTCTTGAAATCCTGTCTACTGTCCCTCTGAACCCTTTGAAATCTGCTCTCCTAAAATTTAAGATGCAGAACAAACTATACCCAACTTTCCTCTATCACAACTCTTAAGAGATAGAGGCAAAACAATTTCTAATACAACAACTCATTTCTCCATTGCAGTGAGAAGTAGACCTAGAATAAAATTTTCCCCTATTGCTTCCTCTACCTTTTATAGGAAATTATTAGTTGCTGTGCTACTGAAAAGCTTCAGATGATATCTAGATAACTGAAGTTCCCCATCACAACTGTATCACATCTATGTACCACATTTATGATGTTCCCTGAATTCGTGTATACCACTTGTATGTTTAGGTGTCTGTAGTATGCACTGATCTTCACACAAAAGACTTCTATCATACTCCAACCCACCTTCATTCATCCTACCCTTCTCTCTGGAGATAACTGCATATACACGTATGTGTACACACATTTCTCTCTCCCTCTCTTCCTTCCTCCTTTCAGTCTTCTTCCCTCCTTCTCTACCTACCTATCTTGATGACATGAAAGACAAGACTCTCCAAGGAATTAAAATGAGGACAGTGGAGAGGCACATAAAGAGTGCAAATAGGCTGCTATATGTAACACTAATGAGAAATGATGAAGATGAACAGGAGTAAAAGACATCAATGAGGAATTGTATGACAGGAGGATATGATGATTTGGTCACATTTTAGGGGTAAAATATGACAGACTGACAGGCAGTGATCTCTACTGGTATTTTTCTGATGTCAGGAGAAAGCCAGAGACATATTTAGTACACTGGGTAGATTTCCAATGGAAAACTTAGAGAAGCAAATAGGTAATATTTGCAAAGGAAGGTTAAGTTACCATATGTATCACTGGAGGGAATTTCCTAATCAATGAAATTAGAGATTCATTTGAGTAGCAAATATGTTTTACAAAATAAGGATTTCTTCCCCCAAAGCACAAAAGTTGACCTAACTATCCTACGTATTTATGTTTCTGAGAATTTTTTGTTTGTTGCGTTATTATGAAAATAGCTAGTTAACATAAATGTGGTATTAAAAAAAAAAGCCTTTCGTGTAAGGAATATTTTCAACGTAAGAGATGTTTTGTTCAATAGAAACCTTTACCTTAATGAGAAAAGTTCTCCCATTTTCTGCATAACCTCTTCATGAGAAAGTTTCACTTTTTTTCCAGCTTTTAAAGCCTAGAGAAAAACAGCATATATGATTTGGGTTGTGACTTTTATTTTTAAATTAAGCCTCTACAAGACCATAAAGAAGTTGCAAAGTTCTGATTTACTATCATTGTTTCATACATGAGTATCTTTAGTTATATATCATCACTATCCTCATGAGGCTTTAAAATCTTATTGTGCAAGCACTTCCATGTTCATCTTCACCCCATTATTCCATCTAAAACACTAGCTTCATCTCCTTTCGTAGAGACTATGAGTTCTTACCTCATCTCTTAAGCATAACTGAAAAATCTTTTTACATTAAAAATAAGGTCAATAAATAAGAAATACAGTATTAATGAAATTTAAGATATTCTGCGAACCTTTTCCTGTCATAGGTGCCATTTAACTCTAATCACAGTTTGGCAAAATACCTGCACAACAGAAGAATAATTGCCAGCAGCCTAGGAATAACTACGTCCTTAGAGACAGGAACTGTTTCCTCACTGTTTTTTGCCAAACTTTGCAATCCTAATTGCTGCAAAATCTCAATAAAAGTATTTGTCTGCATTTTAAACTCAAACTAAAAAAATATTATGGTACTTATTCTCTATTTCTGCATCCCATTTCACCAAGTGAGGGAGAGCTGGGAGATTGGGGTACCTGTTTACATAATTCTTGTGATATTTATCATTGTTTTTGGGTTTTTTTTACTGACCAGTCATTTAAAACTTTGTAAAGTGTCCTCTCAAATAAGATCGATTCCTTTTTACTTTAAAAATATGTATAGAGTTGACATAAATTGTTACCTCTGGAATTGACTGAATAGACTCAACAAAATCATCCAGTGATGCTTCCCAAATAGCCAGTTTCACTGAGGAAGAAATTTTTTTAATAGTTTTATATCTTTAAAATTCAAATTCAACAAACATTTATTAAGTCCTTATTGTGTACATAAGACACAGTCAACAAACACTTAAAGGCCTATTTATGTGCAAAGAACTCTTCCAAGTATTTAGGGAAAAAGAAACAGTTCCTACTCTTAAGAAGCTTAATCCAATAAAAAGCTCTAGCAGGAAGGGTGAACAAAATGAGAGCTACAATCATTGCATTTGTCCTCATGAAAGTTACAATCATTTAGAAGGACATAATTTTTTGTATAATAAAAATAATATATAAGTTATGAGTGGTATTAGGTCATTTTTTTCAGGGAAAACATCATTACTGGGAAGGTTTCCTGACTTGGCAGGAATTTAACAAAGAGAGGAAGGATATTCTAAGTAAAGAACACAAAGTGAGCTAAGACACACAGGCAGGAAGACATTGCGCATATATGGAGTACAATTAATTAATAGTATAGTTTATTTGAAGCACATAGCATATGCAGGATAGTATGAAATAATCCTGAAATGGTAAGGGGTACCACATTGTGAAAGAACTTGATAGACTAAGGAGATTGGAATTTGCTCAGTTACTTTGATGGCCATGCTTTTAAAAATATCTAGATACCTAACCAGTGGTATCTAATACCATCTATGAATAGGGGCATTAGAAGATCAGTGCTGTCAGCCTGAAGCCCCAATATCTGGACTCCAAGCAGGACATCATCTTCTTGGTGAACATTATACATGAGCACACATCTCCCTGCTTGATGCTCCATTTGATGTTAGTACTCCATGAGTTGATGGAACCACAATATGACATAGTAACTAGAATGATCGACTTGGAATCAGCACGAAGTGTGTTCACATCTTCCTTCCAGTATTGTGTAACCATGGAAAAGTTATCCCTCTGAAACTTAGTTTCTTCATCTGTAAAGTAGTATGTATCTCAAAGGGTTGCTGACTTTATAAGTACTACATAAACGTTATTACTGCTGTTATAAAGTTTGTTTTACAGTCAAAGCTGTTATGGATTTTTATATTCTAACATCTGTATATGCAACACTTTGTTGGAAAAGGTCCTTTAAAGCTGTCTTGTTCAACCAAGCTTTATATTTGATTTTTTTAAAAAATCCATGACTGACACAATAGACTTTTATATTCCTTATGTCTTTCAGTCAGTTGTACGATCGCAAAGATGTAGTTTGCTGTAGAAAGTTAGTTGTGAAAACCTGTCTATTCTGTTTCCATATTTTCATCAAGAATTAATCTCAAGCATATAGGTCATTTGGAAGATTTTTATAGAGGTGATAAAGTAAATATGTGGATTGAAAGTTACTGATGCCTTGGTTGCTTTTCTAGGGAAAAGCACAATCTGACACTGCCATTCTTTTGGAAATCTTCTCTTTGATATACTTTGAAAAGCTATCTCTGGGTGGCCACACAAGTGTGCTGCTTCTAGCAAGGACATCTTTGGTATATATTTACTAGGATCCAGGCAGCTCTACTTGACTTCATCTTACTAGGTACTGCCACATTTTTATATCGTAGAGGTGAAAGATCTAAATTGTCAACAATGACAACTGTTTACTGAAGGAATGATGATGAACAGTCAAGTGATGATAGCACAAGAAATGTCTGGAAATGGCAGTGGAAAGGAAGGTATGTGCAGATTCAATTCCCTAGGACCAGCATGTTGGGAAGCACAACAGAAGTAGCAACCTGTATAGGAATGGATGCCTAGAGATAGAGTGCCTTTCTGGAAGAAACTGGGTTGTAGATGGAGTTGACTTTGAAGTCAGGAAGACATAGGCAGAGTAGTGACATGGTCAGATTTGTGCTTTAGAAATATCAATTTGGCAGCTTCTTAGAACGGAGAACGGACTGGATATAGGGAAATCAATTACAAGGCTGTTATATTAGTCGAAGTGAGGGACGTGAAAGACACATTAGAGAGGTAGAATCAACAAGATGTATTAAATATTTGGATGTGGGACATGAGTGACAGTAAAGAGCTCAATGACTCCTATGTTTCAAATGTTGGTAAATGAAAGAATACTCATGCCTTGCAAGGGAAATAGCAGAGAAGAATAAGATTAGGAGAAAAATGATAATAAATTCAGTTTTGAACATATTGAGTTCAAGGTATCCAGTAGCAGTTGGTGATACAAAAGTAGAAGTCAAGACAGAACCAAGAGAAACAAATCACGAGAGTTGAGAGTCATCTCTGTAAAGATGGCAGCTGAATCCATGGAAGCTGAAGAGATCTGAGGGTAGGGAGAGGAAAGATCTCAGAACACAACTCTGGGGTACATTCATATTAAGAAGTGAGAGATGGAGACTGGAAAAGATTGATCATACAGCCAGGAAGAGAACCAAAACAGAACAATGTCACAAAAACCCAGTGAGACCATAGTTTCCAGAAGAAGGGGTGGTCAACAGTGTCAAATGCTGAAGAGAGGTCAGATGTTTGAACTTAGAAATGAAGATATCAATGGCAACCTTGGAGAGTGCAGTTTGTCACCTTCAACTCTTCAACTCAACTCACTTTGATTTTTACCACTTTTAACTCACCTGCACATCAGACATCTAGCCATTACCTCTTCAACCCAACCCAGAAACTGTGCTCTCATATCTGACAGTGAACTGATTCATCCTGTAATTTACTGGATTCTTGAAGTGATATCCCCAAACCCCCCAATCAAGAATACTTCATTCCTGTGGCTGGCAAATCTCCATCATCTCTTACCTCTTCTTTTTTCCACCGATACAGAATTCTTAGGTGCATGTAAAAAACAACTCTTTTTTTTTGCCTTTACTTTTCATTCTAGGTAAATTTGGATGGCCAGAGGTTGTCCAGTTAACTTGGAGTTTACTGGCTAGAAGTCTGTCTTTCTTTCCTCCCTCTCTCCCTCCGTCCTTCCTTCCTTGTCTTTCCCACAACCTTAAACCCAGTGCACTATGAAGTCCATGGATTAGACAACAATAGGTCCTGCACAAGCTCCACTTAATGACTGTTCTCTGGACCCTCCTTGATTAGAGTAAGGGATGGTAGCACAAGGAGTGTCTGGGAAGTAGCAATGGAAAAAAAAAGACATGTGCACACTCCTTCTCTAGGACCAACATGTTGGGGGACACAATAAAAGTGGCAATCAGTATGGGAATGAATGGCTAGAGATAGAGTGCTTTTTTAGAAAGAACCAGGTCTCTGGTTGTTAGAAAACTGAGGGAGTAGGAGAAGGGAAGTTCCAAAATGAAAGGAATTTTAATGATAGAAGATTCCTGGGAATGTGATAGACAGGGTAAATAAAACTCAATTGGGGATGTGGAGGCGTTGTTAAGTTGAAGTACTGAAGTAAGTTGAAGTACCTTTCAAATTCTTCCAACGTATCAATCTTCTACTGTGGCTTACTTTTCCTCCTTTCCCATTCCTGATTATCAATAGTAACTGTTTCCCTTCCCTTCCAGTTTATTTTCTTTTCTTTTGCTCACTAAAGGGGTCATTCCCTGACTACTTCTGAAAGAAGCCTATTCACTGAATGGGTGTAAACTTCCTCTAAGTGAGTACCCGAAAAGGCCTTAGCCTAAAAAAGACCAAGGTTTCCCATTGCATACTGGGCCATTTCCAGTCATCTTGATGAATATCTGGTCACTGAATCCAGATGGTTCAGGAGGAGAATGTGAGGCTGGTGACCTTGCACAGCCCTCCCTCACTCAAAACAAAGTCAAGTAAGTGCAAGTCATGTCATTTCTCTGATGTCATGGTCTTCTTCAAAAACAAAGGACGAACACAACTTTTTTATTCTCCTTTCTTCCAAACACTTCAACTTACAACACTTCCACATCCCCAATTGAGTTTTATTTACCCTATCACATTCCCAGGAATCTTCTATCATTAAAATTCCTTTCATTTTGGAACTTTCCTTCTCCTCCCTCAGTTTTCTAACAACCTGAGACCTGGTTCCTTCTAGAAAGGCACTCTATCTCTAGTTATTCATTCCTATACTGGTGTCCCCCAACATGTTGGTCCTCGAGAAGGAGTCTGCACCTGCCCTTCTTTCCACTTCTACTTCCCAGACACTCCTTGTACTACCATCCCTTACAAATCTCTTCTCTTATAAGGTTCATTCTATTCAGATGTATCACCTTAATCCAGACCTGGTTTATCTATTTTATCATTCTCTTTTCTCCAGAGCTTCAATACTTGGCTTACGGTCTTCCTCTACTTGCCAAAGTAGAAGATGCCCTTCTACTGATGTTTATATGTCGATGTTCTCTAAAATACCTAGTCTCCCAGTTACTTTCTCTTCAGTTCCCAAGACCCACTCCTGCACTCCATCTCAGCCACATGGAGGATGATTACACATCCTTGATCTTTCCACCACTCAGTTCTACCTCCATAATTATAAATTTTGAAATACCTTGATATAATCACAGTCTTCTACAGGATTCCACTTCCCTATGCCTCATTCCTTCTAAACCTATTCATCTTCAACTAGACCTCCAGTCCCTTCAAATTCCTCCAGTATATCAGTCTTCTACTGTGGCTTACTTATCCTCCTTTCCCATTCCTGATGGTTGTTAACTAGCCCAATTTTATAGTCACTTAAATTTTCAAATCTCTTGACCCTCTGTCTTATTTCTTTTTCTGTATTTTGCCAAACACTAACCCTAGATTACTCTTACATTGTTTAGATTCTGATAGCCAGAAATGAATGTAAATAGCAATGGTTTTCTGTTCAGGCCAGAAATTTTGAGGGTCTTCCCCTCCCAGAGAGATAATTTTGTGATGGTACATTTTGTCTTAATTCTTTAAATAGGCATTGCCCCCACACAAACTGAGACCTAGGAAAGACCTTAATTCAGAAAGGTCAAGGTCACTCACTACACTCCAGGCAATTTTCAATAGTCTTGACTTTGGTCTTGTGACTGAACTTAAAGGACTCTGGAGTTGCGAGAAAGTGAGGCTGACATCAAGTCACTGGTCCTCTTAGAAAATGAACAAACAATGAGATTTCATCCTTGTCTCTTGTAGCAGATTGCTTCCTTCCCTCTCACACTAATCTTTAATCTTTCCCTTTCTAGCTTATTCCTCATTTCCTAGAAACATGATCAGATTTCCACCAGCCTTAAAAAACCCTGACTTGGCTTCAATCTTCCCTCAAACTCTACCCTATATCTCCCATCTCCCTTCCCTTTAATAGCCAAGCTCTTAAGGAAAAAACTGCCTATACTCATTGTGTTTCTCTCTTTCACTCCTTAATCCTTTGCATCTGGCTTCTGACCTGATCATTCAAATGAAACTGATTTGTCCAAAGTCATCAGTATTAACCTCACTTATGTAAAACTGGAGAATGGAATTCAATAAATACAGCTATCTTAGAACAATATGATAAAAATAAGTTTGTAGGGGCAAAACCAAGATGTTGAAGTAAATGCAGGAATTTACTTGAGCTCTCCCCCTCAAATCCCTCCAAATACCTGTAAAAAATGACACTAAACAAATTCTAGAGCTGCAGAACCCACAAAATGAAGGAGTGAAACAAATCTGCAGTCCCAGATAGCCTGGAAGGTTGACAGGAAGCATCTATCACCAGGAGCAGAGGGCAGTCGAGCATGGGCTGCATCAGCACAGAAAGGGTCAGAGCAGGCCTTAGGGGACTGAATCACTGGCACCTGTGGCAGTTCCCAGACTGAAGTTATAAAAGCCAAAAATGGTATAGAAGGTCAGTGGTCCGACTGAGATGTGGCCCTAGCCTTAGGGCAGAGGAATAGGTTGGTGCTGGTGGTGGCAACAGTAGCAGCAATGGCAACCAGAGGCTGCTTCCAGAGTTCTGGGCGTACAAACGGGGGGGGGGGGGGGGGGGGGGGGGGGGGAAGAAGGGGGGGGGGGGTGGAGATCACTCACCTGATACAAAACCCTGAAGCCTGGGACAGTACATCCACCCCCACCCCCACCCGAAGCAGAGTCCTACACTGACCAAGAATCAGAAAGTCACATATTTGGCTGGGAACATGAGCAAACAGTTTAATAAACCTCAGACTATAGAAACTTACTTTGGTGACAAAGAAGATCAAAACATACAACCAGAAGACAACAAAGTCAAAGCTCCTACATCCAAAGCCTCCAAGAAAAATATGAACTGGTTACAGGTCATGGAAGAGCTCAAAAAGGATTTGGAAAATCAGGTAAGAGAAGTAGAGGAAGAAATGGGAAGAGAAATGGGAGTGATGCAAGAAAATCATGAAAAACGAGTCAAGAGCTTGCTAATGGAGACCCCAAAAAATACTGAAGAAAATAACACCTTAAAAAATAGAGTAAGCCAAATGGTAGAAGAGGTCCAAAAAGTTAATGAGGAGAAGCAGGATCCTTAAAAATCAGTTGTGGCCAAATGGAAAAGGAGGTCCAAAAGCTCACTGAAGAAAATAGCACCTTCAAAATTAGGATGGAGCAAATGGAAGCTAATGACTTTATAAGAAATCAAGAAATTATAAAACGGAACCAAAAGAATGATAAAATAGAAGATAATGTGAAATATCTCACTGGAAAAACCACTGACCTGAAAACAGATCCAGGAGAGATAATTTTAAAATTATTGGACTATCTGAAAGCCATGATCAAAAAAAGGACCTAGACATCGTCTTTCAAGAAATTATCAAAAAAAACTGCCCTGATATTCTAGAACCAGTGGGTAAAATAGAAATTGAAAGAATCCACTGATTACCTCTTGAAGAGATACCACAAGGAAAACTAGGAATATTATAGCCAAATTCCAGAGTTCTCAGGTCAAGGAGAGAAACATTTCAAGTAGCCAGAAAGAAACAATTTGAGTATTGTGAAATATAATCAGTATAACGTAAGATCTAGTAGTTTCTACATTAAAGGTTAGGAGGGCTTGGAATATGATATTCCAGAGGTCAGAAGAGCCAGGATTAAAACCAAGAATCACCTACCCAGCAAAACTGAGTATAATACTTCAGGGGGAAAAATGAAATTTCAATGAAATAGAGGACTTTCAAGCATTCTTGATAAGGAGCCAGAGCTGAATAGCAAATATGACTTTCAGATACAAGAATCAAGAGAATAATGAAAAGGTAAAAAGGAAAGAGAAATCATAAATGGTTCACTAAAGCTGAATTGTTTACATTCCTACATAACATGCTAATGAGAGTTAAAGATCTTCCCTGCCTATTAATAAGCCTCAGGTGGAACCCATTAAGGGAATCTTGATTAGAGGAGGCTTATTTTGTAGGAGGGCTCACACCTTTTGTTAATTTCTAATGAGGCACTGGGTCACAAGGGTCATGATGCCCTCCAGTTCTCAAAAGTGTTTATATATTCTGAGGTAAGGTTGTGCTTTGGGGATTACTCTTTGGAAGAAGGTTCATGTGCCACATGAGACTCTGAGTAACCCATTAAGGAGCCCCCAAGATTTGAAAACCCAGATGGTCATGCTTTTCTCTCTGGTAACTATGTATGCGTATAATGATCAGACAGCTGGATCTGTCTGTTGATCTGTGATATATGTATTGCTTATAGTCAGACAGAAGCCCTGTCTGTTGGTTTTTATTTCTGTGCTTATATTTCCTCTATTGGTATACGTAATTAAAGAAGACTGCTGACCCCTCAAAAGTTGTTTTCCTTTTGGAAAAGCAAATCTAAGAACCTGTGCTAGCAGGCCCTCCTGGATGTGTCAGGGTGCTTGCTGCTACAGTGATTGGGAAAGTGGTACTGTCTACCCACACTAAGAGAGAAGTTCAGAAGAGAAGATGGGATTTTTTTTTTTGCTGGGGGTTGGGGGGTGGGGAGAGAGGGAGAATGAATTCTCTAACCAATTTAAGAAGCCCTGTCAATTATGCTGTTCAAGATGTCCCAGAGGCAGTTAGTTGTTGATGAAGACTGAAGATGAAGGGCCTCAGAATTCTGCTCTTGAAAAACACTTGGGGGTTTTATGGGAAAATAAGGACAACCACCCTTAAGAAGAGGAGAGTACCCAATGCATAGGAAATTACAAATCTTTCACATTAAAGAAAGATGGTGAAAATGGCTGTCATCAAAATTTTCTGTTTACCTCTATAGTGAGGTAAGTGATCCAAGACAATTCCAAAGGACTCATGGTAAAAAATGCTATCCACTTCCAGAGAAAGAAGTGATGAACTCTGAAGGCAGTCTGAGGCATGCTATCCACTTTTTTTGTGGGGGGAGGGAAGAGTGTCTTTTACAACAAAAATATCAAACTGTTTCCTTTCCCAAGAGGGAGAGGAAAGAGAATCTGGAACTCAAAATTTTAAAAAAATAAATGTTAAAAATTGTCTTTACACACAATTGGGGAAAAAAATAAAATATTAAAATAGGAATACTATTACATTGTTGGTAAGACAATAGTCTAGTATATGCATTTTAGAAAGCAATATGGCAATTAATACTCGTCATAAAACTGATCGTATCTTTCCAAACAATGCTTCATGTTCAGATTTCCTCATCCCTCCCCAAAAAATGAGGAAAAGATTACCTAGGTGTACAAAAAAATTAACAGTATCCCATCTATAACAACAGGAAAAAGTTAGAATGTCTCCATGTCTAATAGTCACAGAAAGTTTGATAAATGGTATATTAATGTAATGAAATATGATAGTGTTATAAAAAGCAGTAAATATGTAATAAAATGGGAATTACTGCAAGACCTATAGGAAGGGATGGAAATCTAGATCATCAGAGTTAGAAACATACACATTGACAACAATTAAATTTTAAAACATTTTTTAAAGAACAAAATTGGTAGCACAATAGATAGTCTTAGAAAAGGGCACAGAACCAAAGCCTTTATTGATTATTAAAATTCATTTGGCTCTAACTTATAAAATGCTAAAGGTTTTTATGTAAGATTTCTGCTCCTTATTCTAGAAGTTTAAGGTATTATTTGTTTCCGTAGTTCAGTGCTTCTTAAACTCTGGGTCTTGACCCCATATGGCAATAGTAAAAGGTTTCTGAATGTAGAATGACCAAAGATTAATTTAAAATCAAATGCATAATGAATCTGAGGTGTTTCTGGCAGGGCTTGCCCCTGTTGCATGGAGCAACTTCACTGTAGCCTAGCTTTGGAAGACAAAGCATATGTATTTTGCACTGCATATGCCCTCAGGCCATGAAACACCAATGAACAGTCAAAACATGAAGCCCTGGGTTAAATTAATTTGTGAAAATATGTCAGACTCTCCTATTAATTTATAAACTCTTAATGACCACTAACAAGCTGTGAAACACATTAAACTCTGTGGAATAACAGCTTACCTGAAAGGCAAAGGGCATTTGAAAAGGCAAATTTCTCCAATATGATTTCATCTAGGTCCAATTCTGAATTTAACCTGATCTCCCCCCTATGAAGCTTTGACTGGCCCCTGTAAAAAGGAAAATAAAAAAGATAAACAAATCCTTTATTAGAGATCACTTTACAAATCTTTCTTATTAAAAAACAGGGATGTAAGGTACATGAAATCAGTAGGCTACAACTATCTTTAAGGAGGCAGCTGGTGCACAGTAGAGAAAGCCTTGGCATGGGAAAAACCCATAAAAATCTGGTTGCAGACATTTTCAATCTGTACAATTCTGGGTAAGTCAATTAACCTATGTCAGTCCCTATGTCAGTCTCAAGTTTCTTCATCTGTACAACAGGCATCATAATAAGTAGCGCCTACCTCCAAGGTTGTTGGGAGAATAAAAAGTATTTCCTTGTTATATATTTGGCAAACTACAAAAAATCCTTTTGTTGTCCTTTAGTCATATCTGACTCTTTGAGACCCCATATGGGATTTCTTGGCACAGATACTGAAGTGGTTTGTCATCTCCTTCTCCAGCTCATTTTACAAATAAGTAAACTGAGATAAATAGGTTTAAATGACTTGCCCAGGGTCACACAGCTAGTGTCTCAAGTAGGATTTGAACTCACATCTTCCTGACTCCAGGGTCAGTGTTCTATCCACTGAACTACCTAGCTACCCTTATATAAATGCTACTTATGATTATTATTTGAATATGATTATTATTGAATTGAATTATTTGTCCACTTATCCAGGTACTAAAGTGAATAAGAACTGAATTAAGACAGATTTAACATGTCTATAGTTTCTGAAATCAAGCAGAAATCTGAAGCATAACATTAAATTTTAAAGATTCTATGAAAGTTTGATGTTTATTAAATGTCCAACATTCTCCTGATTCATATTATTTGGATGCCATTTTTTAGTTAAATGGACTTAATATTTAAAGACACTTCCCCTATTAAAATCATTTTTAAAATTCTGTCACAGATATGTTTAAAGGATATAACAGTTCATCAAAAGAACTGTAAACTATATAAGTGATTATATATGAAAGACTGCTCCAAATCACTAATAAGAAAAGCCTTAGAAATGGAAATAGCTCTAAGTTTTATCTGCTATCCAGCAAACTGGCAAAAATTACAAAAGATGGGAGTAGTCACTGTTGAAGGAACTAAGGAACCACAGGCAAGCTAAATAACTATTGGTAGAAATGCATATTAGCTTAACCATTCTGGAATGTAATTTAGCATTTAGCTAATAATTTAGATAAATTTTCATACTCTTTAACCTGAGGATTCCAATACGACACATATATGTTAGTGCAGTCAATGATAAAATGGTTGCATATACTGGAAACAAAGTAGATGCAAAACGACTATAGAATAGTTAGAAAAAAATTGTGGTATATGAATGTAATGATAGGCTATTGTGCCATGAAAAATGAAGGATATGAAGACTACAGAAAAGTGTGGAAAGACTTATTTGAATTGATACAAAGAGCAGAACCAGAAAACCTACACACATACACAATTGATTTCAACAATGTAAACACAAAGAGCAGAAAATAGCAACTGATTTACTAGAGGATTATAATGAAGAAGCTTCTCTCTGAAAAAAATGGGAAAACCCTCCCTTCTTTGCAGAGATAAAGGATTAAGGGGATGGAACAATAAACAAACTGTTAGGCTTGGTTGATATCTTGGTTAAATTTGCTGAACAGCTTTTTTTTTTCCTGGTAAGAAAGGCTAGTTCTCTGAGAAAGAGAAGGTGGAAGGATATACATGAAAATCAAGATGATGTAAAAACAGAAAGAATCAACACACTTTTTAAAAAAGAAAAGCATCCTAAAAAGAACTCTAAAGCTTCACTTCACATCTACAAACTGGCAAAGATAAAAAGGCCATGAGTCAATGATGGAAGGAAGATGGCCACCCTAATACCCTCTTGGTTAAAAAAAAAAGATGAATTTATCCAGTGGTTTCTGGATATCAATTTGGAATTATTTGTAAAAAAGTGACTAAAATGTCCATCCTTTGAACTCACCCATAAAATGGAAGTGAACAGCAGAGTGGATTAAAAACCAGAATCCTACAAAATATTGTTTACAAGAAACATACCTGAAGCAGACATACACACAGAGTAAAGGTAAGAAGGGTAAGAGTAGAATCGGTTATGCTTCAGTTGAAGTTAAAAAAAAAAAAAAAGCAGGGATAGCAATCATGGTCTCAGACAAAGCAAAAGCAAAAATATATCTAATTAAAAGAGATAAGCAAGGAAACTACATCTTGCTAAAAGAAATCAGAGACAATGAAATAAGATCAACACTAAACATATATACATCAAATAGTATAGTATCCAAATTCTTAAAGGAAAAGTTAAATGACTTACAGGAGGAAACAGTGAAACTATACTAGTGGGGGCCGGCTCTCAACCTTCCCTTTTCAGAACTAGACAAATCTAACCAAAAAATAAACAGGAAAGAAGTTAAGGAGATGAACAGAATTTCAGAAAAGTTAGATATCATTGGTATCTGAAGAAAATTGAATAGGAATAGAAAAGTATACAGCTTTTTCTCAATGGTACATGGCATCTACACAAAAATTGACCACATATTAGGTAGGGCATGAGAATCTCACAATTAAATTCAGAAAATCAGAAATATTCAATGCATCCTTTTCAGATTGTACAATAAAAACTGCATTTAATAAATATATTACAAGCCAGATTAGAAAAAGATAGAAACATAGATTAAAAATTAATTGAAAACCAAATAATACAATCCTAAAGAATGAGTGGGTCAAAGAACAAATCACAGAAACAATCAATAATTTCATTAAAGAGAATGACACCAAGGAGACAACATACCAAAATTTATGGGATGCAGTCAAAGGGGAAATTTTTATCGAAATGCTTATGCCAATAAAATAAAGAGCAGATCAATGAACTATGCATGCAACTAAAAAAAAAAAAAAAATCAGATTTAAAATCCTCAACTGGAAATTCTTAAAAGGGAGAGATTAATAAAAGTGAAAGAAAACTATTTAATAAATAAAACTAAGAACTAGTTTTAGCGGGAAAAAACCAATAAAATAGAAAAACCACTGGTTAATTTGATGAAAAAAGAAAATCAAGTTACTAACATCAAAAATGAAACGGGTGAATTCACCACCAATGAAGGGAAAATTAAAGCAATTATTAGAACTTATTTTGCCCAATTATAATGCCAATAAATCTGACAATCTAAGTGAAATGGATTAATATTTACAAAAAATTCAGTGCCCAGATTAACAGAAGGAGAAATAGAATGCTTATATAACCCTATTTTACAAAAAGACATTGAAATAGTCATCACTGAGTTCCCTGAGAAAAAAATTCCTACGACCAGATGGATTCACAAGTGAATTCTCCCAAACATTTAAACAAGTAATTCCAACTAAACCAAGAAGAGCAAAAACAGAGAAAGAAAGCTATAGACCAATTTCTCTAATGAATATTGACGCAAAATTTTTAAATAAAATATTAACAAGGAGAGTACAGCAATATATCACAAAGATCTTACAGATCAGGTGGGAATTATACCAGGAATGCAGAATCGGTTCAATATTGGAAAAACTATCAGCATAATTGACCGTAGCAATACAAAGGCAACAAAAATCATGATTATCTCAATAAATATAGAAAAGGCTTTTAACAATACTCAATCCTATTAAAAACACAAGCAAGTATGGGAATAAGTGAAGTTTTCCTTAAAGTGATAAGTAGCATTTATGTAAAACCACCAGCAAGCATTATCAGCAAGCATTAGTAATACTGTACTAAAAATGTTTGATAAAGGAATAAGAAAAAAATTGAAGGATTTAGACCAGGCAATGAGGAAATAAAACTCATTTTTTACAGATAAGATGATATGATGGTATAGTTGGGGAATCCTAGCGAGTCAACTAAAAAACTAGTTGAAATAATAAAAGCTCAACAAAGTTACAGGATATAAGATAAACCCACATAAATTATCAGCATTTCTATATATTATCAACAAACTTCATCAGAAAGATAGAAAGAGAAATTCCATTTAAAATAACTCTAGACAATATAAAATACATGGGAAACTATCTTCCAAGACAAACCCAGGAACTATATGAATATAATTACAAAATACTTTTCAAACTAATAAGGTTAGATCTGATTAACCAGAAAAAATTGCTCATGGATAGGCCAACCTAATATAACAAAAACGACAATTCAACCTAAATTAATTTACTTACTCAGTACTTACTCAGATATCAAACAACCAAAAAATTATAGAAAAAAATCGTAACAAAATTCATCTGGAGGAACAAAAGGTCAATAGTATCAAGGAAACTAATGAAAAAAATATGAAAGAAGGTAGCCTAGCCATACCAGATACCAAATTTATTATAAGGCGGTAATCATCAAAGCAATCTAGTACTGGCTGAGACATTGAGTAGTGGATCCGTGGAGTAGATTTTTGGTAACAATACACAGTAGGTAAATGACCATAGTAATCTAGTGTTTGATCCCAGTTTTGGGGACAAAAATTGCTAGGGAAACCGGAAAGCAGTTTGGCAAAACACTAGATTACTATGGATCAAAATGTCACAACATGCACCAATATTAAGGTCAAAAAGGATGCATGATTTAGACATAAAAAGTGATACCATAAGCAAATTCGGGGAGTACATAATACTTTATCTGTCAGAAATATGGGTAAGTGAAGAATTTATGGTCAAACAAGAGACAGAAAGCATTACAGGATATAAAATGGATAATTTTGATTACAATACATTAATTTTTTTTTTTGAAAAAACAACTAACGGCCAAGATTAGAAGGAAAGCAGAAAACTGGGGGAAAAATTTTCCAGCATATTTCTCTGATAAAGGCCTCATTTCTCAAATATATAGAGAACTAATTCAAATTTAAAATACAATTCATATGGGAAAATGCTCTAAATCACTACTTTCTATTCAGAAAGAAATACAAATTAAAACAACTCTGAAGTACCACCTCACACCTATCAAATTGGCCAATATGACAGAAAAGGAAAATGACAAATGTTGAAGGGGATGTGCAAAAACTGGGACACTAACGTACACTGGTGAAGTTGTGAACTGATCTAACCATTCTGGAGAGCAATTTGGAACTTTACGCAAAGGGTATAAAACTCTGCATACCCTTTGGCCCAGCAATACCACTACTAGGTCTATATTCCAAAGAGATACCCCCCTCACCCACCAAAAAAGAAAGGAAAAGAATATATATCTGTGTGTATGTGTGTGTGTATGTGTGTAAGTATGTATATATGTATGTACACACACAAAATATTTATAGCAGCTCTTTTTGTGGTGGCAAAGAATTGGAAATAGAAGGATGCCTATCAGTTGGGGAATGGTTGAACAAGTTGTGTTTTATGACTGTGATGGAATATTCTTGTGCAATGTGAAACAACGAACAGGCTGCTTTCAGAAAAATCTGGAAAAACTTACATGAACTGATGCAAAGTGAAATGAGGAGAACATTGTCCATAGTATGAGCAAAGATGTACAATGATCAACTATGAATGGTTTGGCTATTCTCAGCAACACAAAGATCCAAGAGAATTCTGAAAGCCTTATAATGAAAAATGCTATCCAAGTCCAGAGAAAGAACTGATGGAGTCTGAATGGAGATGAGAGCATACTATTTTTTGCTTTTTTTCATTTTTTTGGTCTGTGTTTTCTTTCACAACATTACTAATACGGAAGAATGTTTTGCATAATGCCACATGTAAAACTTGTATCAAATTGTTTGCTGTCTCAGGAGTAAGGGAAGGAGAGTGAGAAAGAATTTGGAACTCAAAATTTTAAAAAATGAAGGTTAAAATTTTCTTACATATAATTGGAAAAACTGCTAAAAAATAAAATGTCCAGTCCTTTAACTCAGCAATTTCAATAAAGATTTCAACAAACCTGCAATACAAATTTATAATACACTTCAAGGAGGTCAGACAGACACAAAGTCCAATATAAACCAAAATATTCAAGGATACTTTTTTGTGGGTACCCATCAACTGGGGAAATGAACTAAGTATGATATATAGATGTAATGGAATATTAATTGGTATAAGAAATGACTTAAAAATAATTGAGGGAAAAATGGAAGGTTTGTATGAATTCATACAAAAAATGCAATACCAAAAGGACAGATAATATGTACAATGATTACGAATATAAAAATCACTAAAGGAAGGCAAATACTAAGTAACCAAAAGTTTAATAACAGTCTGGAAGAAAATATAGAGAAGTATCATTTTTGCTTTGCTGCCAATGTTAATTTATTGCAAAGTAGGTGCTTATAAAGTTGCAGCAAAATGAGGCATTAGGGCATCTCCCATTATAGTGCTCCTGGTAAATACTTGCAAAAAGACCACCAAGAAAATAAAAGCAGTTTTCGCGCCAACATTTGTTGTAGAGGATGTTAGGGAAATTCCATGAAGAATTTGATAAGATCCCTTAAATTAAATTAACATATATTTTTAAAGCTGGTACCATGGGCAAGACACTTAACTTCTTGCTGGCCTAGGCAACCCTCTCTAACTGTAAGTGTCAACCCATATAGATGGAGGAAGTTCCTCACTTGGAGTTCCTTATGAAATCACAGGTTTGATAAAGAAAACACTTCACAGCTATCTTGTTTTTATGCCACATTCATTTCTAATTATATCCTTCCTCTTCCCTACTCAGAGAGCAATCCTTTGTAAAATAAATCTTAAAAAAAAGTAGGAGCAGTTCAGCAAAAACATCACCTTATACACTGCTCCATCAAGCTGTTTCCCTTGCATATGACATTTTATCAGATTCCTTGAAAATAGAAGAATCTTGAGGGGCAGGAAGCGGCGGAGGCAGAGACATGGGCGGCGGCTGAGGCGCAGCGGCCCAGGACTCAGGAATCCCCCAGCAGCAGGTAGGATCTTCAATACTGAAGGTCTTTCCAACCTGAGGAAGCTGAGCCTGGGAGACGGCCCTGCCCCCACCCCGCTCTATTACTGAAGGCCTCTGAATAAAACCCCTGAGGGAGCTGAGCATAGGAGGCGGGCCCCCCACCCCGCCCCCACCCGCTCCGTTCCTGAAAGTCTCTGCAGAAAGCCC
The DNA here is from genome assembly GCA_023548195.1 of Bettongia penicillata ogilbyi. NCBI lineage: Eukaryota > Metazoa > Chordata > Mammalia > Diprotodontia > Potoroidae > Bettongia > Bettongia penicillata. The sequence continues at coordinate 48,052 of JAJHZJ010000314.1, forward strand.
GTGAGGGAACCGAGCTTGGGAGGTGGCCCTGCCCCCACCCCTGCGCCAGAACTAAAGCTTGCCGCGGAAAGCGCATTTGAATCTCAGAGGCCAAGCACTAGTTGGGCGGATCCAGGCGGAGGTGGAAAGGAATCTCAGAAATCAAGTAACTGGCTGGGAAAATGCCGAGAAAAGGGAAGAAAAATAAGACTATAGAGAGTTTTTTCCAAGAAGTGCAAATGCTCCTGACCTTCGGATCTGATGGCGAGGACGAGAACGTATTCTTGCCATCAGGGAAAGACGTGAAGGGCGGGGCCTCAGTACCCCAGACATCCCAGGGGGGTGGCGGGTGGGCTCAGGCCTTGGAAGAACTTAAAAAGGATTTTGAAAAGCAAGTTAGACAGGTGGAGGAAAGACTGGGAAGAGAAATGAGAGACATGCAAGAAAAGTATGAAAAACGGGTCAATACCTTGGTTAAGGAGACCCAAAAAAATGCTGAAGAAAATAACACCTTGAAGACTAGGCTCACTCAATTGGCAAAAGAGGTTCAAAAAGCCAATGAGGAGAAGAATGCTTTCAAAAGCAGAATGAGCCAAATGGAAAAAGAGGTTCAAAAGCTCACTGAATTTAATAGTTCTCTCAAAATTAGAATGGAACAGATGGAGTCTAATGACTTTACGAGAAACCAATAAATCACCAAACAAAACCAAAAGAATGAAAAAATGGAAGAGAATGTGAAATATCTCATGGGAAAAACAACTGACCTGGAAAATAGATCCAGGAGAGACAATTTAAAAATTATGGGACTACCTGAAAGTCATGATCAAAAAAAGAGCCTAGACATCATCTTCCATGAAATTATCAAGGAAAACTGCCCTGAGATTCTAGAACTAGAGGGCAAAATAAGTATTGAAAGAATCCATCGATCACCACCTGAAAGAGATCCAAAAAGAGAAACTCCTAGGAACATTGTGGCCAAATTCCAGAACTCCCAGCTCAAGGAGAAAATCTTGCAAGCAGCTAGAAAGAAACAATTTCAGTACTGTGGAAATACAATCAGGATAACTCAAGATCTAGCAGCTTCTACATTAAGAGATCGAAGGGCATGGAATAGGATATTCCAGAAGGCAAAGGAACTAGGACTCAAACCAAGAATCACCTACCCAGATAAACTGAGTATAATACTTCAAGGGAAAATATGGTCTTTCAATGAAACAGAGGACTTTTAATCATTCTTAATGAAAAGACCAGAGCTGAAAAGAAAATGTGACTTTCAAACACAAGAATGAGAAGAAGCATGAAAAAGTAAACAGCAAAGAGAAGTATTAAGGGACTTACCAGAAATGAACTGTTCACATTCCTACAGGGAAAGACAATATTTCTAACTCTTAAAACTTTTCAGTATTTGGGTAGTTGGTGGGACCACACATACACATGTACACGCATGCACACACATACACACATGCATACACATACAGAGACAGAGAGCATAGATTGAACTGAATAGGATGGGACCATACCTTAAAAGAAATTAAGGTAAATGGTGAGAGAGAAATGTAGTGAGAGGAAAGAGGGGGAAATGGAAGGGGGTAACTATATGTCATTTAAGAGGCAAGCAGGAGATTTTCTTAATGGAGGGAAAAAGAGGAGAGCTGAGGGGAAAAAAAACAAAAAACAAAAAAAAACAAGAAGTTTACCCTCATCACATTTGACTAAACGAAGGAGTGAAATGCACACTCATTTTGGTATGTAAACCTATCTTACAGTAGAAGAAAGCGGGGGAGAAGGAGATATTGCGGGGGAGAGGGGGATGATGGAAGGGAGGGCAAAGGGAGGAGGGAGTAATTGAAAGTCAACACTTGGGGAGGGACAGGGACAGGATCAAAAGACAGAAGAGAAACAATGAGGGGCAGGTTAGGAGGGATGGTAATCCAGTTAGTCTTACACAACACGACTATCAGGGAGGTCATTTGCAAAGCTACACAGATATGGCCTATAATGAATTGCCTGCCATACCAAAGGGAATGGGTGGGGAGGGAGGGATGGGGAGAATTTGGAACTCAAAGTTTTAGGAACAATTGTTTAGTATTGTTGTTGCAACTAGGAAAGAAGACATACAGTTAATGAGGAATAGAAAGTCATCTGGCCCTACAGGAGAAAAGAGAAGATGGAGACAAGAGAAGGGAGGGATGACAGAAGAGAGGACAGATTGGAGATAGGGAAAATTAGATTGCTTGGGGTATTGAGGTGGGGGGAGGGGACAAAAGGGGGGGAAAATTTGGAACCCAAAAATTTGTGAAAATGAATGTAAAAAGTTAAATAAATAAAAAAAAAAAAGAAAAGAAAATAGAAGAATCTTTTTTAATGACCGATCATTACTATCAGACAACCCACAAAACAGGTAAATGTATGTTTACCAAAGGTGTTCTCCATTAAGTACAAGCTAAAGAATGATTCCCTATAAGTGATGAGGTCCTTCAGATATTCTGTGCAGATGACATCGTGCAGTACTACCAAATGAAATCCTCACGAGTTTGGCCTAATTATTAACAAAGGAAAAGTTAAGTGAATAAAGAATACCTGTTGTCTAGAATTATAGTATGCTGTAAAATGGACAACTTACAGAATTCATCCATGTACATGTAAATGTATGGTATGCTGTAAGATGAAAAATCTACAGTTCAACTGTGGGGTGTGTGTGTGTAATATATCTGACACTGCAGGACAATGATCTGCAAATTGGTAATAAATAAGACCCAGAACTGAACAGAAGGAGGAATGTTGGAATTGTCTTTGGGAATTAGCAAAATTCTTTTAAGGGCTCCTGGCTTCTCCCTAAAACAAAGGCCCGTATTTTTCATGCCAGTGTTATTCCATGTTACTCCAATGATCTCGTAAAAATGCCATGAGTCATGAATTACTGGTCTGAATAATTCAAAGTGAATACAGTTCAAAGGGTAAGGAAGGGGTACATGATGTGCATGAATAGGTTGCAACATATCACAAATAAGAAATCATACGGGGAAGTGGTAAAAAGAATGTCAAAGAAATCTATGATTATAAAAGAAGAGGGACTGATCACTTGGTGAGAAAAAGGAATAGCCAATGGACAGTATATACCACTGATATCCTTGAAATGTCAAGGGGACTCAAGGAAGTCCCCTGCTGTCTTGGGTGGATTCTCTGTGTTGAACTTATGGGAGGACACAGAAAAGGTGGGATAAGCAAGGTTGGGTGGGCTAAAATCTTCATTGCTGGAAAAAAGACCCACATTAACGAGCTCACAGATTTACTGGAGTATTGAAGATATTCTTTTAGTGAAGTTAATAATAAGATTCTTACTCTGCTTTCATGTAATTAAGTTCTTCATTCTCCCAGTGAACGAGTGCCATTTCATAAGGCTGAACTTCATGTTTTTCCAAAATTTGCATCACATGTTTCATCTAGAGGAAAATGAAAACCAATCCTAAATAAGAGATAATTTAAACCACATGAGTATTCTATGATGTTCATACTTGCATTTTTTCCATAATACTTGTTAACTTTTTTTGGCTATGTAAGTTCATTTTCAAGATTAAAGTTCAATTACAGTAATAATAAATTAATCCTGATCTTGATACTGACAAGGTATACAGGTTTACAAATGTTTAAATTTTTTAAAAATTTCTTGTAAATAAGGTTTAGTTTGGCCTATTCTCAATGAATAATACATAAATTATCTACTTTGCAGATTATGCATTGCAAATGTTTAATCACAAGCAGGCTTTTGCTTGCAGCCTACTCTTCCATCAATTACTATAACTCTCTCTCTATATATTATCTCATTTTGAACCTCTAAATAACCATATGTGTTAGGAACCACTTGTATTTTAAAAATCTCCATTTTACACAAGAAATTGAGATTCAAAGAGTTTGCACAAATAAGTTAACTAGTTAATTAAATGATTAATAGGTATCAGAGGTTCATGAGAACCCTAGGTCTCTCCTAATTTCAAGTCCAGGTATTTGTACTATACTAAGCTACTTCATAAAACACATATAATCAAAATCATCAAGTCAAATTCCCTCATTTTATAAATTAGTGAAGCTGAGGCACAGAGAGGTTAAATGATTTGCCCAGAATTATACAGACACTAAGTATCTGAAAAGGAATCTGAACTCAAGTCTTCCGAAGTCTAATACTCTCTCTAACATTCCATATTGCCTCTGGTTTCATGTAAGAGAAAAGAAAATATAATTAGGAAAACAAATCTGCTTAGGAAAGTATGTAATAAAGAACAAATAGAAATACTACTGTTAGATTATTTGCAAACTACCACTGCTCTCATCCATTATGACAAATAATTAAGAGCTATGTAAAAAACTTTTAAAATATGTTCCTAGAAGCTTCTAAGTTTTCAAATTTATTTTCATACTTACGGTTTTATTTTCTACATTCCAAAATACAACAGCTCCTTCCCTGTACAAAACAAATGAAAGAATACATTCAGTTTAAAATTTAAACTATTTTGTCTAATACAGAAAAATAAGTTCACATAAATCCTGGAATATTTCCAAATGTAAGTACTATTAAAATGAATAAAACTTTTTAAAAACTCATGTGAAACTTTGGTTTCTATCTGGACTAGTTAAAATAAAAACTGTTTTTCATGAATGCGTTTCTTGACTTTGTCAGGGGAAGGTGATGGATGTTTTTGTCCAATACAGATTGAAGGGACAATTTTTAAAAGGACAAATCAAAATTATTTATTTTTTATGCTTAAACAAAAGTCATTTTTTCTGAGATCACTGGTTTTATAGTGCTTCCTTAATGCCTAAGTAACTGCTACTCTACCACTCTTTTGAATATTTAGATCAATTAAGACTAGCTATAATCAGAATATACAAAAATCTAGGGAGTCCAGAGCCTCTTTTTAACCTCCTTCTTCAGCACTAACCATAAAATCTCTCTAGTTCCTAAGCAACAAGAAAAGAACTCCAGGAGAACATGCTCTGAAAGTATGTGCAGCAAAATGACTGAAATAAGCAGAGTTCCAGATAGTTGTGGGGTACAGATGAAGTTGTGCCACACTGAAAATACTAAAAAGAGAATTGTGATGATGCCTTAAATTGTTCAAAGTTACTTAAGACTTTGCCAGAATGTAAAGCCTATGTGTAGCCAGGAGTGAACTTGCCCAATTTGATGCTTATGAAAGGGATCAACATTAGTCTGGAAGTTGCTGAATGAAGTCTCTTGGATGAAATCCAGTTCATCAGGCCTTTAAATAGCTGGAAAGTAATAAGTCAGGAGACCAGAGGAAATGGGCCATGAAATTACAAGAGAAACAGGGAGAGTAGGGAAAAGATAATTAGTCAATAATGACAATAACCACTATGGAGAACTTGGCCAGTGATATGCTACAAATAGAACATAAAGCTTTTATAAATGTATCCTATTAAATATATCCAATATAGGAAATATTTAGATTGAAAAAGACAAATTAGGGAATGATTATTCACTTCCTGAAAAGCATCTTACAAAAGGATGCAGTACATATTAAATACTAAGTTCCCTAGCATATGTGAAGTAGGACTAATTGTCCCTTTTACTATACAAATTAAAGGAATACAATTTCTAGAATATAGACAGGTTACATGGAATAGATTTTGGTTTTTGTATTACCTGAAGAAAAAGATTGTTCCAGGATCATATTCTTTTTCAGAATTTTCTACACCAATCACCAAAATATTTGCTGCATCTATAATTTAAAGTAAATGGAAAAGCTATGTAAAAAAGACAATTTTCTTTCCCTCCAATCAGCTGTTTTAAAACTGTATTGAAATTCTTAAGATCACTGCTCGAAAATAAGTACTATATGACATAACTGTCTACCAAGGTTTCTCAAAGAAGAGTAACATCAGAAATGAGAAAAGGATAAGAAAAGATTTACTATAAAACAGCAATACTTTGCATTGTTTAAAACTGTCCAGTTAAAACTAATTTTGATTTAAATTGTACTAGTTGCTATAATTCAAGCATTAAGTTACTTCAGAATCAGTACTGAAAAAATCTTAGAATAATATTTTTTCCTTAACATATTTTGCTAACAATACAGTTTCAATAATAATAATGACGATGATAGTAATAGCTACCATTTATAAAGCACTTACTGTGCTAAATGCTTTGCAATTATTATCCCCATATTACAGGTGAAAAAATTGAGGCAAATATAGGTTAAGCAACTTGCCCAGTTTCACACAGCTAGCAGAAGCCTAAAATCACACTAGAACTCAAGCCTCCTTTGACTCTCGACCCAGCATTCTATCTACCGTACCACTTAGCTTTGACATTTTAAAGTAAGAGCATGAGATCTACAGTGGAAACATATTAAGATAAGGAAACAAGGTTATTGACAATTTTGGAATGAATATAACTTTTAAAAGTTCTCCATGATAATTACTACCCTATTTAATTTAAAAAGTAAATAAATAAAGCAGACCAAGACCTTCTCATTTTAAAAATTCTCTTCTCCAACCTTCCACCAAATTGTCCTGGGAGAAACCAAAATCCTAAACCTCCCTTCTTTCTGAACTAGTCACTCACTTTAAATGCCTGTAGAGGTGGGCAACTTAATTAGCATAGACAAGGGTGACAAGTAAGGGCAAGTAGATTTCAATAAAGCTCCCCAAGTTGAGATGGTGGTTTGTCTACAGCCCAGGTAATAGATCACCTGTCAATTTGGACACTAAGAAAGTGATGTAGCTGACCCACAATGTCAGGGTACTAGTTGCTGTTGTAGCTCTCTAGTGAAGGGGATCTGGACACAGCTTCATCACTCTAGATGAGCTATGTCTATCTTAGCAATTAAACAGCAGAGCAGGTATTCTCATTGTAGAATGGTCAAAATATAATGGAGTAGCTAGTATGATGCTCTCTGCTTTGGGGTTAACAGACAGCTAGGCACAATCGCTTTGTAAAGTTTCCTCTTATAAGAGCCTTCTAGTTGATAATGCTTTTATTCAAATAACTGTTCAATGAGAGGAACCTAGTTGGGACCATCCTAAATTGTGACTAAAATGTGATCACCACCACCACCACCACACTTTTTTGGGTAATCTTTCCTCTTTTTTTAGACCTTAAAAGAATCTATCTAGTTAGTTAATACAACATGAATCTAGTTTTTAAGTATTTGAATATATAAGTAATGGGCAATGTACTCAAAAAGTTCTTCTTATTTGGTGTCTTTACAACTAGTAATTTTGTAACAGTAATATAGTTTTAAATTTGACCAAAAAAAAAAGAGGAAACTGACCTTCCAACTTCAAAGTACTTAATAATGTAAAAAACTATCTATTTTTGTCTATGAGAATGGACTTATGTACAATGTAGATATGACAATTATTCAAATAAGCAACTGTTTCTTTAACACAAATTCTATTTCTAATACCTTTTTAACTATATGGCATTTGGGTTAAAAATATACCTCTAGGCAAGTTGGTTATTTCCATATATCCATGAGATCCCAATTCATGGGACAGATTACCAAGATGATATTCATCTGCTGTTGCAAAGGCTGTGCAATGCATTAGGTCCTGTACCAATAAGAGCAACACAACATAGGTTAATAAAAGGTTCATGTCACTACAATTTGTCACATTTTAAGTTTGGATTTGTAAAACTACAACTCCGGATATACAAAATTTTTGAAAATAATGAATGATCTAGGTAAAAACTATACTTTGAAGATAGTTTACAGTTGTTAACAACATTTATTACAGGTTATTTCTACTTTAAAGCAGTAAAACTCAGTCCAGAGTTCCAGTTTGACTGATATGAAACTGACAACTCCTTGATCTGGAAAATGACATCCGCGTTGAAAAGTTCTCTTCTACTAAGTCTTAGTACATACAGTACAACCTATTTTTTTTTATGTAAGGTGATTGAAAAAGAGGGTAAAAAAAATCTCATCATTTCTAAACATTTTCAGATCCCCATGCTTTGTGACCTATTGCACGTTCAGACCATTCAAACTGCTAGGAACGTTTCCTTCCATCAGTCCTCCAACCTGCTGCTCCAAGTTCTGCTTTCTGGACCCTGGGGAAGAAACAGAATCCCTCTGCTACATGATACTCTCCAGACACTTAAGGGTTCTCCCATACTGCCCATTAAGTTTTTTCTTCTCCAACATAAATATCCAAAGTTCCTTAAACCAGTCCTCATATATTATGATCTCAGAGCTCTTCACCTCCCTGGTCACCCTTTACCCTTGTTAACATCGTTCTTATTACGACTCATAAAAAACTCCAGATGTGTCTGATCATGGCAGAATATAACAGGTCCATCATCTCTCTTAATCTGTTTATGACACTTTTCTTAATGCAAGTTAAGATCATACTGGTGTTTGGCTGCTATGTTGAGTCATATTGCGCTTGTAGTCCATTAAAACCAACAGATATTTTTTTGCATGATCTAGTGTCCAGCCATTTCTCTCCAATCCTATGAGATTATTTCAAATCCAAGGGTAAGGTTAAAAAAAAAAGCATTATTAGATACCTTCTTAGATTTGGCCTACCATTTTGGTCTGAGATCATTTGGGTTCCTGATTTTGCCATCCAAAATGTTAGTTATCCTTCCCAAATTGATGTTACCTGCAAATCTGATATGCATAATATGTATTCCTAAGGCACTGATTAAGAAAAACAAACAAAACTCAACACCTCACAGCTAGGAACATATCCTACACCATGCATTCTAGTAGGGGTCCTTAAAACTGATATCACTTCATGATCATTTTAGTCATTCAACCAATGCTGAGTCCACTTAACTATACTGTCATCATGGCCAAGCTTTAAACTTAACAGAATCACAGAATTTCAGAATTAAAACTAAGTGACTTACCTAGTCCAAACCATAACTGAAAGATTTTCCTCCACAACATATCAAATTTGAACTCTGGTCTTCTTGATTTCAAATATACCAACGAGCTTACAGGAAAAGATCTTTAAGTCTCTCCTTTACCCCTTTTCATTTCTTACGCTGTATTATTCCTATTTAAACCATGTTGTATTCTCCCAAATGGATATACACTTCTCAAGAACTAGGCTTATTTTAATTTTTATATTCCCAGCACATGTATAGTGCCTTGTATGTAATAGGCACTTAATATTTATTGAATTAAAGCAATTAAAAATGTTATCAGTAGCTTTATTTTTAAATTATTGTTTGATTTTTGTGAATAATCATTTCTCTTTAAAGTATTTGAAATCTTCCAGTGTGGGACAATCCATTCCCTCCCATTGCACTTTTAGATGGTTCTAATTTTTCCTCATATAAAGCCTAAATAGGTAGGTTTATAACTTCTATCATTTCTGAGATTTTGTCAAATGATTTGTTAAGATTAAGTCTGTCTTCCTACAACATTCTGCCAATCTAGCTGCTTAGTATCAAAACAGGAAAGATAAACCGTTTTCCTTTCTTAAAGCTCACTGGCCTGTAATTGCATCTTCTTTGCTCTTTTTCTTTTAACAAAGTGGGATGGCTGCTCTCTTCCAGACCTGCAGTATTTCTTCCATCCTCCTCAACTGTGAATGAGCAGTCTCATCTGCCATCATTCATCTAGCCCTGGTAACATGAAGTTACTTAGGGCAGCTGGATGTTTTATTATCGCCTCCTCACCTATTGTAAAGTTCAACTCCCTGTTAGTCATTTTTTCTCTAACCTTTGAATCCAAAGACCATTCTCCTTGGCAGAAACACAAAAACAACAAAAATAGCAGGAGTTTTCTCCACCATCTGTTACCCGCTATCCCAAGAAGTGGTCGTAGAACTTTTCTGATCATCCTTTAGTTTGCCATTTAAGACCCTCACCTCTGGCTCTGACCTTGTCCTCCAGCTGTATTTTTACATTGCTACTCAAGTGGTCTAGGTTATAACCAGACTGTACTATTAACTATTCCCCCAGGATACCAGGCCATCTCATGTTTCTGTGACTCATAGAAGCTTTCTCCCATTCCTGGGAAGCATTTTCAACTTGGCCTTTCAGAATCTTTATCCTCCTTCAGAATGTTAACTTCTTAGGTGCTAACTCCTTCATGATACTCTCTCAATTTCCATCATCAGTGTTTTTTCCTGCCTCAAATTGCTGCTGCAATCACATTAATTATTATTACATAGGGCTTTAAGGTTTGAAATACTTTACAACGATTAAATCCTTATAACAGACCTTGGTACCATTATTATCCTCATCTTACAGATAAGGAAACTGAGACAGAGAGAGGTTAAGTGACTTATCCAGGCCCACAGAGCTAGTGTCTGAGGCCAAATTTGCACTCTGGTCTTTTTGATTTCAAATATACCAACGAGCTTAGAGGAAAAGATCTTTAAGCCTCTCCTTTACCCCTTTGCATTTCTTATGCTGCATTATTCCTATTTAAACCATGTTGTGTTCTTCCAAATGGATATATACTTCTCAAGAACTAAGCTTATTTTAATTTTTACATTCCTAGCACATGTATAGTGCGCCTTGTATGTAATAGGCACTTAATATTTATTGAATTGAATTAAGGCAAGTAAAAAATGTTATCAGTAGCTTGATTTTTAAATTATTGTTTGATTTTTGTGAGCAATCATTTCTCTTTAATCCTGTTGCCACCCAGCCATCCCCAAAAACAAAGAGAAATATTTGAGAAAAAAAAAACCTGCCACATTCTGAATTGGTAGTGCCCACTCTTCATAACCTGCTCCTCTACTAGGAAGGAAGACTGTTTCTTCATCAAGTTTTCTGGACCAAGATTTGTCGTTACAATCCATGAGGCTGCATTAGCTCTACTTTAGCAAGGACAGAATCCAAGAGGAAGTTCTGATTGTTGACATCCCACATCAGTTATCCAGCAATGAATATTTAGGTGCCTACTCTGAGCTAGGACCTGTGCTAAGTGCTTCACATATATCATCTCATTTGATGCTCTCAACAACCCTGGGAGTTAGGGTCTATTATTATCCCCATTTTAAGGTTAAGGAAACTGAGGCAGACAGCAGTTAGGAGACTTGTCCTGAATCACACAGCTACTAAGTATCTCAGAATGGACTTGAACTCAGGTCTTCCTGACTCGAGGCTCAGCACTCTATACACTGAGTCATTTAGCTGCCAAATCCCAGTCATAAGGCCTAACCTACAAAGTCATATGCACATGAGGCTTAAATTTGCCTCCCTGCATTAGGATCACTACTTTACCTACTGACTGTATTTTGTGGATGGTGATCAGGAGCCATTTTTTAAAATTACCATTTTATTCTTAGATATTATATCCTATGGATTATTATTCCTCTCCACTGCTGTTTTTCTTCCTATGATGTACTTTCTGCTGTCAGGTATCAGATAGCTTTGTCCTTTCCTCTTTGGTTTAAAGTAATCTTGGTCAGCTTTGCAAGCCTTCCAGCAAATATATTCTAGGCCCTTTTCAGGTATACGCTATACCTGAACATGAAGTTGGCATGATTTTATTATAGTCCAGAAGTATAGATACTTTCTTTTTATCTAATTGTTCACTTCCTAAATCCAACTTCTTTCTGAAGCCCTTTCAGTTAAATGCTAGCAGTAATAAGAATACCATGTGTATACCTGAAATCACCAATTCCTTTCCCCTCTCCCCCCAGGACTTTAAAGGCCTCAAATCCCAAACACATATGCTAGGAAAGTAATAGATGTCTCTATGACCTCTGTCTAGGTGACATATAACTACACTGGTACACCTGAGAGAGCAATCACCCACACAGGGGTCTCCTTTTGTTCACTGATCCAAATCTATGCTTGTTATACTACAAGGTTCTGTTCTATATTTAGAGAATACAGTTTCTTCCTAAAATTAATCCCATTACTATCATTTAGCACCAAATGATCATCTTCCACTCTTCTACCTTATGGACTCCTGAAAGGTTAGGATTTCTGCCTCTTCAGGCACTGTTGCTTCCTTGTTACTACTTACACATTGTAAATGCAGAGCTTTACTTAGCACCAGCACAACTTCAACTTCTAAAGGGTTAAACGTAAAAGGTCACAGGTATAATACAAGATTAAACAAAGAACAGACAAATAAAAAGGTTAGTGGGAGTCAAGTACAAACAGCTTCCTGAAAGTATGAGATGTTTGTAAAGCACTCAGCACAGTGACTAGCATATAGTAGGTACTTAATAAATTCTTTATGCCTTCTCTCCCTCCCTCAAATTCAGTAGTGGCCATGGGAATCTTTTCCCTTTATGACCTTGTAGGAATAAGAGAGCCTGGGTAAGACTAAGATATGTAGGCTCTAACTTTTGGTACCAAGCAGATTTGAGGAAGATATCCTGTATCTGCTATGGCCAACATCTGATTTATTCTATATCTCTAATGGACCAGTGGCCTCGTGAGAAATGAGCCCAACTAACAAGCCCCCAACCGTGAGAAATATGCTCACCTTAAACAGAGAATGATACTTGTTGTGAAATCAGGAATTTCTATGTTCATTCCTCCTGAATGAATGGGTAGCTCCCAGGAAAGGCTACAGGAAGACTTCAATTTGTTCGAGGAATCCAAGCCCTTTATACAGTTCCGAATTTTGGACTTCCTGCCACACCATCCCTTGGCCACGTGACTTCATGTTCTCCTCTCTGATAGGTTTCCCCTAAAACAGCTCATCAAGCCTGTGCACAAGTTTCTGACCTTTTACACCTGACTATGCTAGGTCACAACTCTGATCACTTAAAGCCAGAAATTTTAACCTGTGGAAACAGAACTCCTTCCTTGTTTCCCACAGCCTGAAGGGTCATTTTAGAGCAAGACATTAACATAACTAGTTTGTCATCAATAGAAGATAAGAAGAATCCCAAAGTTTTAGTCCTTCCTTCACAGGACAATTAAGTTTGAGAAATACTTGCTAAGTAATTACTATATTTCTACTAATAACAAGGTATTGTTAAAATTAAGATCAATATTAAAGTCCCTACCCTAAAGGAGCTTATATTTGCCTGGAGCAACACAAAATGAATACAGGAAAGGGAATGAGGGTAGCAAAGAAAAGATCCAGTTCAGTTCAGTCCAGTTCTATTATTAGAACTAAATGAGATACTCAAAGTATATCTAACCAGTTTAAGTAACAGGCAAAATTAGTCAACTAGAATATTTAGCAAGGATACTTGATTCAGCTGAGATGACCATGGTGGTCATGCCATCAGGAAGAAGCTGGACCTCTTCAAGGCTTTTTGTACTCAGAAAACCAGGAATTAATGTCAATGATCTGGACCTTTGGACCCCTGAGTCAATTAAGTTGTGGGGAATGGTTTCAATACCTTTTAAGAAAAAGAATTAACCCAGCTCATACAGTGGGGGATGCTGTAGATATTCCTCTTATCAAATCCTTTAGTGGCAAGGTCCTAAACACTTTCTAGTGAACTTTTTTCCACTTTAACAGTTTTAAGGCTGTAACTGAACAATGTTGACCTCAGGGATATGAGAAGCCTGATATGTAGCACTGGAGGAGAAAAAAATAAACCTCAAAGACAGCAAAAACGAAAAGCAATGAAATGCCCTCCTGAGAGACGAAATGTGGGAGAATGAAGACTTGAAGTGACAGGCTTGGTTCAAGTCTCCCATTCAGAAGGAATGAGGCCTAGATTTAAACAAAATGGTCCATGTCGTGGGTGATGCTTTGCAGTACCTAGTGACATTAAGAAGAAGCAGCAGCAATCAGGGCTACAATGTAGAGGGTAACACCTGCTCAGTCACTGGTTCTCATGAGTCAGGGTCATCTGTTGTCACTGAGGCCTGGAGTCTATGAGTCTCCTTTTTTTTAAAAAGTATTTTGATAACTGTTTCAATGTAACTGTTTTCCTTGTAAATCTATTTACTCTATTTTATGCATTTAAAATGTAACTCTGAAAATGGGTCTATCACACATATAAAAAAGGTTAAGATTAAGAATCCCTGGACTAGGGAGTTCTTAATGACAGCAGCAAATGACAAATACATATTTTCCTATTTTTATGCCTTGCCTGACATCAATGAACAGTTATCAAAAAATGTTTAAGATCTTAATATAGAACTTGAGAGATTTCAATTTGCTTTATTAAGAGAAATGCTCTAACTTTTTGGGGATTAATTAACAAGAATTAAACACAACACCAGGGTTAGGTATTTATTATACCTTTTAGTGAGTTATGTAACTTTAAAGATGTGCTCTGTTATACAAAACGGTTTGTGAAGAAACTGCCTCCTCACTTCTCATATTTTCATCAAATATGCCCTTGATAAGTCTGAAAATCATTCTTCAAAACATATGCAAGTCACAATTGCTTTGTATCACAAATTTTTATGGGAAATCAGGGGCAATTTGTCTTTTACCATTTCCTGCTCTGATGGTTTGTTTTAATAGGGCAAACTGAAGCTACTGCAAGTAATTGCAATTGCAATCCTCTCATCTTCATCATTCCTCCTAATTTCATGTTGACTTTGGTGGCTGCTAAAAATGAGTTAATTTTCTGACTGTAAAAAGAAAGCTCAATCTGAAAAAACAGCTATATTCACTTCTTAAAAGTGATGAACAATTCCACTTAAAATTTCAACCAGTGTCCAATCAAATCCATAACATCTTAACTCCAACCTGCTTTTCCAAATACTTTTAGGTGAGGTAACACAGCAACTCTCACAGCATGCCATGGTTTTTCTTTTCTTTTCTTTTTCTGGAGGCAATCTCCTTTTAATTGTCCATTGTTTTCTTTTTATTTCTTTTAAAGTATTTTGTTTTCAGTTTTCTACAATCATTTCCATATATCCTAGATATTTTCCCCTCCCTCCCCACAATGGTTTTTCTATTGTACATTAGCAAAGCATAAGCACAGGCAGGTTGTAACACACTGGAAAAGCATAGGAAAGCAACAAGTATGGTATTAGGCATAGTCTGCTGTCTGAGGATCAGTCTAGCTAAGTACAGGGATGAAGCATCCGAAGGTTGACCAACAGGTAAATTTTTGGGTCTTGGAAAGCTTTGAAACAAAGAAAAACTTTAAAATGGCCCAAGTCTTTGTGTACCTTTTTTCCACTATTATAATCAGAGGAATGACAGCTAAAAAAAAGCTGACTGACAGAGACCAATTTTTTTTTAAATGCATATATCCACTGGTACTCCCACTGTCAGATCCTTTTTCAACTATTATCAAGTTCACATGTTCCTGAAGGAACTGACCTATATCACTATTAACATTCTCACTATAAACACAACCAAAAGACACAAGAAAGTTGATTATTTATGGATAGATAGCTCACAGATTCTCCTTGGAGCACCCAGGAGTTGGTTTTATCAAGTATGCAAAGGCAACAAAAAACATTTCATGGGACATTTGGTCATCTCACCTTGCAAGTGCTTGTGAGCAGCTTAAGCAAAATAAAGTACCATTTGGGTAATTACAGCTATTGGAGATAAAAAGAAAATGGGTTATGTTACAAAAACTCAAAGTGGCCTATCATGGGAAGGATGAGTAGGTAGCTACTATGGGTTCTGAAGTCTTCTGAGGGTGCTAACAATTTAGCATCCTTACCACAGTGGAAAAAGGAAGGAGAAAGTGTTACAGCTATATGGTAGGGATGAGAGTGTAAAGAAAGTGTGTATTAATAGTCATTCCAATCAATGGCAAGCAATGAGTTCTACTCCTTAAATATGATCCCGCTCTCTATCGTGGCAAGAATGGCATATTTTCTGCTTAAAAAATGGAAAACATTTCTTCATGCTTTTTTTCCTTTAAAATCACATGAGCACACTAAATTAATAAAGTAAAGAATGTTAGAGCTAGAAGGAAGCACTTCCACTTTTTTTTTACCAGAGAATATGCTGAGTTTCTTGAGAGCAGTTACTGGTTTCTGCCTTGTATCTCCAGTGTTTAACACAGTGCCTGGCCCATAGCAGACGCTTAATAAATGCTTGCAGATTTGACGTGAGCACTCTCAACGAGGAGCAAGGTGATGTTGATTTGATTTTCAACCCAAAGAAAGAGGGTTGGAGGAGTGGGGGTGATGGTGGGGTGTGGTGCTGAAACAAGTACAGTAGCAACAGGGAAGATGTCCAGTCCCTGGATCTTGCCTGATGGTTAAGGGAAAAATAAAGAGTGAAGAATGTTTGAGAGACTGTCTGGAAACCAGGGCTGCTCTGCCTCAGGACTTACTTCAATGGTGAGGGTATTATCTCACCGAGAAGTTCTCCCAAATAATTCTTAAGTTAGGCTTAAGAATGTCTTTTCTCATGAAAAGCCACTTTCCTCTTTGCTTCTTTTTCAGAGGGTAGGGTGGTTGCAAATAGGAATGGAATACTTCAGATAACAGAAGATTTCTTCAATATTGGTTAGTGTTTCTAAACTATTTTTTCTCTCCTTTCTTATTGTAAAGGCTATCTCTCTGGGGCAAGAGGGAGGGACAGACTGGGTAATGTAGGTGTTGTAAAATATCAATAAAAATAATTTTAAAAATCCCTACTCACAATAAAAAAATTTTAAATTTCATTTTAGTTAACTCTTTATTTTTGAACTTTCTCTTTGTGTAGCATTAAATTTATGAGTCCCCTACAGTTTCACATAATCTTTTACTGTAAATCTATATGGTGACTGTTTGGTTTTTGTTAAAACTTCAATGCAGGGATTAGGCATAAAAATGCCTATTACAGATCACTATCTTGCTTCAAAATGGATTACTCCATCAAGGAATGGTATTGGATAAGTCAAAAAAGGTCTATCAGTAATATTATCTCTAAAAGGCATATTTCACATGACTTTCTGGCTAATGCCATTAGGTGGCACTAGACATCTAAAAAAAAAAAGTATACTTGTGGACTATGTACAACAGAAGCATTACCTAAATGAAAACAAAACTCTAAGAAGCAATGTTCTATTGTTGGAGAAAATAGAGTGAAATGTACTTCATTCCCCCTTTATAAAAACATTACCAGGATTTTTTCTTTATTTTCTGCAATATATCATTGAAAGCTTTCACACATAGGTACCTTGATGCTATTTATTTCATTTGCAATCTTACTACTTACTGAACTCTAATTTTTCCTAGCATTTTGTGGTATTTTGAAAGCAGAGAAAGCTACAAGGCTAAAAAGGATGATAAGACATATCCTACATAGCATTCATTGCCTTCTCTTCTCCACGCCCTGGTTTCCATGAAGTCCCAGTTAAAATTCCACCTTCAACAGGAAGTCTTTCCCAATTCCCCCAAATTCTAATCCCTTCTGTTGATTATTTCCAACCATTGTGTGTGTGTGTGTGTGTGTGTGTGTGTGTGTGTGTGTGTGTGTGTGTGTGTGTGTGTAAATTTGTTTGTATATAGTTATATAGTCCCTGGACTCCCAATGGACTGTGAGAGCCTTATTATCACAAGAGCAGAGGCTTTTACCTTTTTTTTTTAATTTAATTCCCAGTAGAGCATGGCAAATAGTAGGCACGATGTTTACTGACTGACTGAGCACTTTCACAATAATCTTGTTAATACAAAATACACAAAAGCCACTATGGCACAGAAAATCTTATAGAAAGATTGCTTGGCCCATTATCCCTTTTTTTTGACACTTTTTATGGCACTTTTTCCTGTGATATTTCAACTAATAATGTGGGTTTTTTCCTTTACTTTCTTTTCAGGTAGAAGAAAGTCTGTTTCATCTCACATAAAGTGCAGAATGGTCATAAAGGTCTTAGAGTATTCCATAAATATTTGATAGACTCTCCCCCCCCACCTTTTTCTGGGAGTAGTCTTTCTCTCAAGGATTTACATAGTACTCCAGACTCATTATACCAACAATTCTGTATCACTGTGCTTCAAAGAGACAAATTAAAAATGGCAAGCAAAGTAAGCCTGCAGTTCAATTCATAGGTCCATGAATACTTATCATGAATGAGAAGCTTGGGAGTCTGTCATACCGCAGACTCATAATGGGCCTGTGAACTATGCGAGTGCCTACATCTTTTTCACTTTACCTTTTCTTTCACTCCACCTCTGAAGAGATCCTACACATCAGTTAAACCTAAGCTTTAAGTAACTGGCCTGGCAATGCCAGAGTTGTGATATAAGGAGACAAAGAATAAGAGAAAAGAAATCTGATCTTACATTTCTCCAAACTGCCTATAATTTAAATTTCATCCTTCCCTTTCCCCCTCCCCCTGCCCCAAACCTCCCTCTAAGACTATCACTAATTTATCCCATATATATCGTTTGTACGTCATTGTTTGCATGTTGTCTCCTCTATTAGATTCTGGGCTCAGGAGAGTGTTTTTGCCTTTCTTTCTATGCTCAGCACTTAGCACAATGCCTGGCACGTAGCAGATACTTAATATATGCTTTCTGATTTGATTTCTCCTCAATTTTCTACTTCTGGTAATAACACTAGCACCTTACCCATCACCTAGGTTCAAAATCTCAGAATTTTCTTTGGCTTTCCCCTCTTCCTCACCCAGCACCAACATCCAAATATTCCATCAAGTCATAAATTATACCTTCACAATATCTCTTGCAACCATCCCTTCCTTCTCATTCAGGATTCTTATCTCGTCAGAACTACTGTAACAATTGTTTTTCCTGACTCTGGCCTCTCCCTTTTTCAGTATTCTCACTGCCTAGAATATTCCTCATTGATTTCTGCCTGACCTGGCCTGTCCTCTCTTCTCCCTGTCACTTGGTGTTCTTATCAACTCCCATAGATTTAATTACTGTCCCTATGCTGTTGATTCTCAAACCTGCCTATCCTGCCCTAAATTCTCTGCAGACTTTCAAATTCACATCTGCAGATGCTTTTCAGACAACTTGAAATAGATGGCCAGTAGACATCTTAAACTCCACATGTCCAAAGCCAAACTCACTGTCTTTCCCCCTAAAGCCTCCCCTCATCCTGCTTCCTATTCTCCCAGTCCATGAGGCTCACAATTCTGCATTCTTTCTTACTCTCCCATATCCATCTGTTGCCAAGGCCCAGCCTCTCCTCCCCTCTGACACTGTCACTACCCTGGTCCAGGCCTTCGTCACCTCGTATCTGGACTAACACAGTGACTTGTTGGTGGGGTCTGCCTGCCACAAATCTTTTTCCACTGTAATTCATCTTCCATTCAGCCACTAAAGTCATTTTATTAAAGCGTGGGGTTGACCAAGTCATTTCCCCCACACCCTCCCAAATAAAGTCAAGTGGCTCCCTATAATCTCTGGGATCAAATTCAAAATGCTCTTTGGCAGTCAAAGTCCATGAGAACGTTGGCTCCTCCTGGCCCCTTCCAGTTGTCTTACACCTTACTACCCACTCATGTACTCTTCAATCCATTAACTGGCTTCCCAAATGCCCACTCTCTCTCAGCTCTAGGTTTTTTTTTTCTGGTTATCTCCCATGTCTGAATTCTTCTCTTTTTTCCCTTCTCTGCCTAATGGCTTACCTAGCTTCTTTTAAATATCAACTAAAATCTATATTTTACTGGAAGTCTTTCCCAACTCCTTTAAACTCTAATGCTTTCCTTCTTTTAATTATTCCTATTTACCTGTATATAGTGTGTGGCATTCAGGTGGCACAGTGGACAGACCACCAGCCTTGGAGTGAAGAAGACCTGAGTTCAAATGTGATCTCACACTCACTAGCTGTGTGACCGTATGCAACTCATTTAACCCTATTTGCCTCAGTCTCCTCATCTGAAAAATAAGCAGAAGGAAATGGCAGACCACTAAAGTATCTTCGCCAAGAAGACCTCAAACGGGTTACAAAGAGTTGGACACAACTGAAAAATGACTGAACAACAACCTCCACTACTTTCCAAACGTCAATTGACAGACTTCCTCCCTACTTCATACGGATAAAGGAAAAGTACAAAATGTACATTCTGACAGTAAAACTCTACAATCAGATGAATTGTTTCCATAAACCTGCTGGCACACTGGATTTTGTCACACAAATATCATTATTTTCTTTAAAGGATACTGTATCGACAGTCTAATGCCATTTCCCCAAACTGTGTTCCACAAAATCCTGATGTTTCACCTGATCAAAATGAGTTTTGTGAGAACATTCTTATGTTACTAAATATCTATGTAAATATCAAAAATATTACATGTAACATTGTGTTAGTAGTTCCTCTCTGTTGTTTCAGAATTTCTTTGAATTTTGCCCTTTATATCTCTGGAGGTATGGAATACACTTACACCAGGATCATAGACTTAAAAAACTGTAGACTGAGGGCTGGAAGGAGCCTCAGAGGCCATCAATTAAGAGTTCTATCAGGATGTTTCAAGCCCTGAAGTGTACCATGGCTAGTATCTAAGAAATTATTTATCCATGTATACTTATATTGTGTTCTTATCTATTATTAACAACAGTTAAAATATTAGTAATTGATTTCCTTTAGGTATGTCAAAGGTCTTAGCAATGAAAACCAGTCAAATCAGTTTAACTTGCTGATTCCCAAATATTAGCATGAAGTTTTACTATGTGACATTCACAGCTATCTGGAGTGCATGATTCCTATTATTATTAAACGGAGAATTCAGCAACAAGATGAACTTTACCTCATTCACAGGAGAAAGTGGAAGGTTAGCCCTGGATGGCTGTTTGGTCCTAGATGCTTTTAGTGGTCGCTTGATTTGTTGAACTTCTAGTTTTCCAGTTGGTATGGATGAATAATGCCTCTTAGTAGACAACAGATTTAGTTTGTAATTCATTTTCCTCGAAGTACCAAAAGATTTCAGGGACAGAACATTCATTTTTTCAACTCTGCAGAACACAGTCCGCAACTGAGATACTATGTTTGCTGCTGACACTTTCCAGTTGATGTGTCCAGGAAATGAACATTTCAAACCACCAGCTGCTGTTTCAGAACAGTAAAAACCCAAGTTCTTATTTATTGTCAGAGCCCTGCATGTTGTCTTTTCAAATTCCTTTAGTGGTTTTAGTGTTGGATGAAGAACTCTAGGGAGACTTTGGCATTGGCATATTTTTGCTAAAATGCAGGGAGATTTGGCCAGGTCTTGGAGGAGTTTAACTTGCATCACAGCACTCAAAACTAAATAAGAAAAAATTTCACAGTTTAACATTTAACAGTCAACAAGTACTTATTGATAAAGAAAGGCAAAAATACTCTCCCTGCACTCAAGAAGCTCATATTCTAGTGGGCAGACACTGATCTAGGGATATACAAGATATATACAGTGCAACAAGCTGCAAAGAAAATGTTCTTTTTTGAGATCAGTAAAATTCTGAAGGCATAACAAAGAACTTAAGTGGAATCCGAAAGATATACCGTGTTACTTTAAATGTTCAAGCAATCAACAAACGTTTATTAAATACCAACTAAGTACTAGTAATTGTCATAGGAACTGAGGATACAAGGATAAAAATGAAACAGTTCCAACCCTAAATAAGCTAACATTCTATCTTCACTTAAGATTATGGGTCAAGCCTCAGTTAGGCTCCAGGTGCAAACACAATAAAGATTTCTGGAACATAAAATACAATTAAAGTCAGTTTTTTAAAAGTACAAACTAAAAAATATCAATTGAAAAGAACAAGAGGACATTACTTGACCTCTCCTGAACAATCAACACTGCAAACAACTCTTGGAAAGCTTTCCCCTGAAGGGCAGTTAGAGATGAAGGTAAACCATCTAACTTCAACCTTTTTATGGAATGGGATTCAGATCACAGAAGGCCTGGAGGGAAAATGGCCTCAATGCACTTTTGAAGCAACAGCTCAGGAAGAGATGATTCCCTTTCCACAATACCAAGCAGGCACTACCTCTTACCTCATCTTGTCCCCAGGCAGTGGGATCCCTAAAATTTCCCAGACGAACTTCCACCACTAAAATATTCTTAAAAACACCCCAGCATAAGCAGCACAAACCAAAGTCTAATAAATCTTCTCATGACAGTGCAGGGGAGTGATGTCTTTTACAGATAAAGCACTTATGATGCAGGTCCACAGATCAGGTGATGACCCCATCAGGCTGTATTTGGTTCCCACAATAAGTCTGAATCATCTAAATGAAAACAACTAAGAGTTCATAGTCTTGCATGCAACTTCTCCTGGCATCTAAGGTGACACCAGGATTCACCCTGTACTGCTATACTTGTACTTCAGTGTTCCCTGATCCATCAGTCAAAATAAAGATGCAAGAGGGAAGAGCTAGAAAGAATCAAGTTAGGACCATACCCAATAATGGTCATGTTCAGATGAGTTCTCTTGAAAACTAGATCCAAGAAACTGCTTCAATGGAGAGCCCTCCCCCTGTTCTTGGGAGTCATACTGATTTATTAAAGGCAGAGCCTATGCCAGAGAGCACAGTCAACTTCTATAATCTGGGGTATTGTGATGAAAAGCTGTTGTTTTAGAAGTAATTTGGGTGTTCTATGCATGATACTAGCTGCCTGGAGGTGGTATGGAAGATGAGAAACACAGCAAATGTGAAGGCAATGTGCTCAATCCTAGAACTTGTTCATCATAAAATGGGTATCCTGAGCAGAGGCAATGGCAGAAAGGAACCCACAGGGAAAGAGGGAATAAGCACCTGTATGGTGCCTACCACATGCCAGGCAGTGTGCTAATAAGTGCTTTACAAATATCTCATCTGTTTCTCACAACCCTGCAAGGTAGGTGCTGTTATTATCCCTGTTTTACAGCTGAGGAAATTGAGGTAAATAGAAGTTATGTGCCTTGCCTAGGGACACACACTCAGTAAGTGTATGAGGCTGAATTTGAACTTCAGAGTTCTATTCAATATGAGCTAGCTGTCATATTGAAGAAGGATGTATTCTTAAAAGGTCATGATTGGCTGCCTCAGTAAGACTTAACTGGCACTACAAGTTGATATCCTGAAAAAGTATTAACTGCAGTCTTGTCCTGTTGTGGGAGAGAAGAACCAGTAAAATCAATTTGTCAACTATAGGTATGTAGAGAACCACAGGGATCAGACCAGAATGATCCTTTAGAGTTATATACTCTGGAACAAGGAGCATATTTCTACCATACACTAATCTGATACCTTTGACAACTCCTTTCTCTGATGATTGGCTGGAAATTAGTTGGGTTTCAAAATGTTATGGTGAACTTTGTTCGCAATGTACTAAGAAGTTATTGTGAAAGATATTGTCTGATGTTATGCAAGATCTTGCAGGATGTGTGCATGTGTCCATATCTTCAACTATGCAATCCTCTGGCTTGTTGTTAACCTTTCCATAATATAAAAACTTAAAACTAACTTGGAAAAAAACCCCACATTATGGTTTGTTTGACAGGCATTGAGATTACAAATCTGCCTCTAGGCAGTCCTCAAGGTATATAGCCATCTCAAGAAAATCACAACCATTCTCTGCTTGGGAAGCCTATCACATTACCTGAGCAGTTACTAACTTGCTCAGATTCTCTGCTCAAGCAACTGGCCACTTTTCTATAACTCTTATTTTGATCTGCCTTTTTAGACTGTTATGACTCATTCTCCTGCCCATTTTCAGAACTTGCAGTGACTCTGTTGCTCATTCAGGCATACACAAAAATTTGAGAGCAACAAAGGCCCTTAGAGATAATCTAAAAATTATGTCTTACCAAGAGTTACAAAACATTCCTGGTTTTAATACAAGCCAGAATGTTTTCAGCAAATAGGAAATTTTAAATGCACAAAGAGAAAATGGTAAAATAAGAACTCTTAAGACTGTGTCCTGCATCTCTGCTCCTATTTTTATACCTATTCCCTTGTAATGATCTCATTAACATCAAAGAATTCAAATGTTTCTATGTAGATGATTCCCAAGTGTGTCAGTTATACACAGCCACACAGAGACAGGCACAGACATGATATTCCAAAACTCAGTGCAGTTTTAATAAACTAAAGCTTAAAATTACACTAAGATTTTTATTGAAACAGCTTATGTGTACACTTAGAGAAATTATGTGTATACACACACACACACACACACATCCAGTCCCAAATGGTTTTACTCACTCATATGACCTTTTCTCTCTGGGACTAAGGAAGGTCTTCTCCTTTAACTTCAAATTCTGTGATCCTACTCTTTCAATTTTGAATTCCAGTCATGAATCTGACATCTCCACCTACAGTAGAAAGTGTGCTAAAGCTTAGAGACCTGAGTGTGAATCCTGGCTCTCCCATTTAATTACCAAGTGACCTCTGACAAGTCACTTAAGTCTCTTGGACTGAAGTTCTCAACTGTACAACTAAGGGAATGGTCTTTGAGGTCCCTTGCAGCTCTAAATCTATAATCATATGTCTAAAACTAAGCTCATCATCTTTCTTCATTAAACCCACATCTCTTCCAAATTTGGTTATTTCTATGATGGCAACATTACCCTTCCAATCACTCAAGTTTGAAATCTGAATTTATCCTGGTCTCTTCTCTTTCCGTTACATCCCATCCTACTTGCCACATCCAATTAGCTGGCAAACCTTGTTGGTTTCATCTCTACAAAACCTTTACCTTGATCCCTGTGCCCACATACCACTACATTAACAGGTCCTTCCTCATTACTTATTAAAGAATTTACTACATGTTCCTAGTCTCTTCCCTCTCCAATCTATTCTCTACACAGCTGACAAATTAATATCCTCAAAGCATAGGTCTTACCCTGTCAATGGGTAGAAAACCTCTGTAACTTTTTATCTCTAAGATTAAGAAAAATCCAAACTTGTCAAGGTGACATTTAAAAGTCTTCCATGGTCTAGCTCACTTATCTTTCCAGGAATATTTCATATGGCTCAATTTCATTTACAGAATGAAACAGCAGAGCTGTTTCCTAGACTCAACTTTCTTTTCATCCATCCTTTCTGTACATTTACCTATGCTGTCCTATCCTCCCTTCTCTCTGTTAGAATCTTGGCTTCTTTCAACTTCAGCTCTTGTTAACACCCTCAACAGTATTTCTTTTCTGATTCTAAACTCCCTTCCTTCTCTCTCACCCTCTCCCTAAACCACCTGGAACTTACTTATCTGTGCATAAATTATAATCTATCCATCAGTAGAAACAGAAATTCCTTGAGGGCAGAGATTTTTTTTTCTTCCTACAGGACATTTCACATAATGTTTGCAGAGCTAAGGGTGAGATTCTAGAATGTTTCTTAAAATAAATTTAATGTTCTTTTTGGATGCCTGGTTTGTTTTCATGATTTGTAATTTTTTTTACTAGAGCTAATGGGCCTCAAAAGCTGAAAGTGACTAGAGCCCCAGGCAGGTCCTTTGAAACAGAATATTAGAAGTTTTATTCTTTAATGGGTTATCATTTGGGCTCAGACTTTCTTGTATTATCACTATTTCTTCCAGTGGAAACAGTGATGGATTTGGCATCATAGGAAGAACACGAAACTAGGAGTGAGGACTTTTGAGTTCAAATCCTTCTTTTGTTACATACTTGAGTGTTATGAGACCTCTTTGTGTCTCAAATTTAATTATCTGTAAATACAGGGGTCAGGCTAGGTGACCTCTAAGGCAGAGGGGTCCTTAACTGGTGCTGGGGCCATGAATAGATTTCAAGGGGTTTGGTGATCTTGGCAGAAAAAAAAAATCTTTATTTTTACTAACTTTTAAATGGAGCTGAGCATTTCCTTCAATTATAAATTGAAACAAAACATTCTGAGAAGGGGTGTGAAGGCTTCACTAAGCTGCCAAAGGGTTCTTTTCCACAACAGCTAGTATTTACATAATGCTGTACATTTTGCAAAATACTTAACAAACATTATCTCATTTCACTCTTGCAACCTTGAGAACTGGGGATGTTATTATTATCCCTATTTTAGAGATGAGGAAACCAAGACAGTTAATTCATTTGCTCAGGGTCACAGAGCTAGTGAATGTCTGAGACTGGCTTTGAACTCTGGTCTAAGGCTCTACTCAAATGACACCTGGCTGAACTTAACATAAAAGAGATTCCCCCTACTCTGCGGTGAGAGGCAGTGGATAGAATATGGGGCCTGGAGTCAGGAAGACTCATCTTTCTGGGTACAAATCCGGCCTCAGACACTTACCGTGTGCCTCTGGGCAAGTCATTTCATCTCTGCCTCAGTTTCCTCACCTGTCAAACGAGCTGGAGAAGGCAAGGACAGACGCCTGCAGACTCTCTGCCAAGAAAACCCCAAATGGGGTCACGGGAGCCGGACACGATTGAAAAGACTGAACAACCCTCTCAGCTGGGGGTCCTACCCCTCCAAGTCTGAATCTCCGCCCTCCCAGGTACTGGAGGACCCTGGACAAGTCCCTTCACTTCTCAGAACCTCGGTTCCGCCCGCGATGTGTGTGACCAGATGACCTTCAAGCTCTCCCCCGAGGCCCCGTCTCTCACCTCCCCAGGCAGATCTATCGGATCTGGGAAGGGAACTTTCGGATCTATCTCTGCCCCGGGCCTTCACGTAGGCAGAGGCAGTCCCACCATTAGCAGAGTCCAGCGGGTCCGCGGGGGCGGGGGCGGATGGAGAGGCGGCCACGCCCCCTGGCGGTCAGGGCCCCGGGGAAGGAAGGGGCAGGCCGGGGCTCGGCGGTGACTGACCTCCTCTGAAGGGGCAGGAGACGGCGAGGCCGGCGGCTGCAGCGCTCACGTTAACCCGGAACCTCCTATTTCTAACGCAGAGAGCCGACCCATGCCGCCCCCTCAGCGGGCTGGGTCCGCCGACCTTCGCCCCCGCGCACGCACGTAGGGTGCGTGCTGCTCACGTGACAGCGCTGCCTCCGCCCCTCCTCCCCTCCGCCCCTCCTCCCCTCCGCCCCTCCTCCCCTCCGCCCCTCCTCCCCTCCGCCTCTCCTCCCCTCCGCCCCTCCTCCCCTCCGCCCCCTCCGCCCCCTCCGCGGTCTCCGGTGGGGACCTGGCGCGTGCGCCCTGCAGGTGTTGGACTGTCCAGACGTAGAGGCTGAATAAAGTTTGTTCAAAACAAAGCGTGCTCTCTGTTTGTGGGCGGGGCGGGGGCGGGGCTTGACGGCCCGGCTGGCTTCTGCCTCGTCCCGGACGTGGCCTCCTTCTTTCTTCGGGGCGTTCACCTGGCGTCTTGCGGCAAGGGGAGAAGTTGGAAGGGCCTGTCGCGATGGATGCGCTTCCGCCTCGGATGTCGGCCAAAGACAAAGGGTTCGTTTCTCTTTCCCCTCTCTTTTCTAGCCCCCTGTCCCCCTCCACTTGCCCATAAATAGGGTCGGGCCCCTGACCCCTGGCACAGCCGGGCGGGTAACGGAGAGGAGAAAGGATGCCTGCCCTCTGAGGTTCCCAAGCGAAGACCGAGCTGGCACGGGCTGGCACGAGCCGGCTTCAGCCCCCCTGGGGTGACTTTAGGCAAGGCACGACCTCCCTGGACCTCAGTTTGAAGTCTCTCTTGGAAAGTTTCCTTTTTCTCCTCTCCCTCAGGCTTCTTATATTAATAGTTTTGGAACTCCGTTATTTTTACTAGCGAGACCGCTTTTCTGAAGTTATTTCCCTTTAGTAGAAATTTCTTAAATTTCTAAGGTAAAAGTGCAATGTAGGGAAAGAAAATTAGAGGGAAATTTAGGAGACCTGGGTCCTAGTTCACCCACACAGCTGTGTGACCTTGGGCAAGTCATAGCCTAATCATCGCAAGCTTGGATTATTATTGTAGTAGCCTGCTGATGGCTCTGCCTGCCTCAAGTCTCTTCCTATTCCAGTCCATTCTCCAGACAGCCACCTAAGTGACTTTCTTCAGTCACAGATTCAACCGTGCCATCCCCCTACTCCACGAACTTTAGTGGTTCCCTACATTTGTGGGATCAAATATAAGATCCTGTTTGGTATTCCAAACCTTTCATAACCTAGTACTTTGAGGCTCCCCAGTTTTCAGTCTCAGTACAGAACACTTTCCCAGACATTCCCTTATCTCTGGACTGGACGTTTTTTCAGACTGTGCTCGGTGCTGGAATGCACTCCCTCTTCATTTCTGCCTATTGTTTTAACAAGTAAAATCCTATCTTCTACAGGAAACTGTCAGCAATTTAATTCTAGTGTCTTTCCTCCTTTAATTATTTCCTGTTTGTATATATTTTGTTCCTACATGTTTGCTTGCTTATTGTCACTCCTTACATTGTGAGTTGAGGGCAAGAATGTTCTTTTGTCCCCCCTTTTTTTTTATCCACAGTGCTTAGCACAATGCCTGACGTAATTGGTGCTTAATATTTATTGACTGCCATGAAAACTATTCTGAATTTCAGTTTGAAAATGAGATTAGATTAAATAATTTATGAAGTTCCTTGCTGCTATACAATTACACGTTCTTGTAAAATAATATTAGTGAACATTTATAGTGTCTTAAACTTTTGCAAAGCATTTAAAATGGTTTAATCTTATTTCCTCTGAAAAATCCAAGGATTGATTCCTTGGAACAATCATATGCATGTTCATTATATTCATAACTTCTAGCTTTTAAAAAAACTTAGATTTTTTTTGTGTGTTTATTAATAACCAATATCTTGGAGATTCATAGCTTCCCCCAGCCCCCTTCTTCCAAAGTCCTGACTTTTATTGAGCTCCACTCATGCTTAGGTAGAGATTCTTTTGTCCAGATAACCCAAGGCTGGGAGTGGTCTCCTTTCCCCTCCCCTCCCCCCAAATTTGTCATCTATGATTGTGAAATGGAATACTGCTGTGTTGTAAGAAATGATGAACAGGTGTATCTTAGGAAACCATGGAAAGACTAGCTTGTAGAATTAAGAGAATATTGGATCTGGTAACAACAATATTGCTTTAAGAATAATTGTGAACGATTAGGGCTTTTCTAAGTTTTATAAATATTCAAATCAACTACAAAGGACTTATGAAGGAAAGTGCTGTCCACCTCCAGCAAAAATAAAAGTGATAAATAGAAATATTCGTAGTATGGTTTTACATATCTATATGTGTGCATGTATATACATTTGTGTCCTCTAGTTGAGAGGGGGAAGGAGGAAGGCAGCTTCGAACATAAAATGTAACCAAAAAATTTTAAATTAAAAAAAAAAAAGGAAGTGGTAGGTTGGGGAAATAGTGGTCAACAGATGATGCCATAAAGAATTTAGTAGATTATGTACCTTAACAGAAAACGAATGATTGATTTGGACTTTCTTCCTGAGTAAGGTCTCTGTAGGTGTCTGACTCATCAGACCTAAATTCAGAATTAGCAAAGAACAAGATGAAAGAAATAATGAGGAAAAGATGTATACAGTTAAAGCAGTGCTGAACCATTTAAATGAGTCTTTGAAAAAAAATAGGAAAGGGAAAAGATGGAAAAACTCAGATGCCAGAGTTTCAGAGAAAGAGCGTCTCCAGGGTACATGTGATGCACTTCGTGGTGCTGGGATCCCTTGAATGTAAGGGTACTGGGGAGTCTGCTAGAAAAGAATTCAAGCACTCAGGCCTTCTTTCAGGCAGAGTAGCTAGGTTTATTGTTTTAAAGCCAATGAGAATCTGCAACTTAATGGGAGTAAAACTGATACTTATACACCAAAATGGACAGAGATAAGCTCTGACTGTGATTAAAGAGTGGTAGATAGCCTGGGGTAGGCCAGGTGCATCAGTGAAAGGGGTATTTAGTGGTCTGGAATGGGCCTAGAGCCACGGTGAATAGGGCAAGCTAGACATGATCTGGGCTCCTGAAATGTATGGGGAAATTCAGAGAGTGGGGTGCTTTTGAAGACTTGGTCTTTTCCTTTTAGGGGTCTAGTTCCAATCCCACCATCAGCTAGATGAATGGCAGACCAGGGAGGATGGTATAGCCAGAATAAATTCCTACTGAAGAGAGTTTCATAGAATCTTGAATTGTTGAATGATTTGAGTGAGGCTTTCAGAGCGAGAGTTTAGAATTTGTAGTGGAAAGTGAGAGTATACCAATTCTACCTTCAGTGAGGGATAGAAAAGGAGAAGATGGAGCAGCCAGCTTTGGGAGAATACCAGAGATCCAGAGTCCTTGGGAAAGCTTGGTTTCAGTTAAAGCAAGGAGTGTAAAAGGAAGACATTGACCCAAAGGGCATAAAGGAAAGAGCAAGCAGGGGAAAATGCGGTTGTGTGGTGTTTTGGGGGTAGGGAATTAGGGCTAGGTGAATAGGTATAAAAGTCCTGGGGGGCAGTATATAGAAGAAGGAATTTGTTTTTAGGTCAGTATCTCCAGATGATAGGTATTACCTTTGGGAGGTAGACATGTTACCCATAAAGAAATGGAAGTGTCAGGCAGACAGGTTATTGGAGAGTTACATCTCGTATACCCTTGTACATTTAGCTAAAACAGTAGTAAGAAAATGATTAGCTCTCCTACTTCTAAACTCTTAAAATGGGACTTTTTTCCTTTTTAATTTTTGTATTCATGGTACCTTTTATATCATAGATATTGATAAATGTTTGCTGAAATAAGTTGAATAGCATACTGTTTAGCTCTTATATTTCACCACTGTATCTCAAAATGGTATACATTGACATACCAACAATGATACAGCAAGTATGTGGAAGAGTAATTGTGAAGCGATGTATTTTATAAGTGAGGGATACCAGATCTTTTATTTTTAATATCTTATTACCACTAAATAACGTACTAGTATGTATTACCTCTCTTTTTTAGATGTTTTGCATATTTTACAATGAAAAACCGAGCACCACAAATCCTAATAAAGGTTATCAATGCCTTGCAGCAACATAAAATTGAGTTCTTTGAGAAGTTTGGAGAGGTAAGGATTGTATGTTTAATAATTATGTTTTGATTAGCCATTAAGCAGGAATCTGGTAAATGTTACTAAGTAAGTCTTTTGACTTCTGTCTTCTCTTTTAATAACAGACATAATGATACTGATGTGTTTTATTACAATCTTACAGATAGTGGTTAATTTCTAAGATTATATCATAAAAGTCTATTTATCCCATAATTTAACTGTCTGATATATCTTAGTATTGACCTGAGTTCTGGGTGGTGGGACCATCCTTCTACCTCCTTTTTAATATTCTCTCATTTCCCAGTATCTCTCTTTTAAGGCTCCAGTTGCTTTCATGATTCACTAAATATGCTAAGGATCATTGAGTTAGAACGGGAAGGGATCTTGGAGGTCTCTAGTTCAATACCCCAATTTTTCAGATAAGAAAAGTCTCTGAGAGATTAAAAACTTTTCCAGGATCACAGATTTTAGCAGATGCTTAAGGCTCATCTTCCTACCTCTTCTAATATACTCATTGAAAATCGCAACTTGAAACTCTGAACACATTTTTTTCCCCATAGAAGCTGCCACTGTGTTTTTGTGGTAGTTATTATATAGTGCTGTCGGTAAAGTGAGTGTTTCTCAAGATTCTGTCCTGGATCTTCTTTTCCCCCTCAGTATTTTTGCTAACTTTATTAGCTCCCATGGGTTAAATTATCATCTCTATGTGGATGACTCCCAAATCTAAAAATCCAGCCTCGGTGTCTCCCCAAGCTTCAGTCCTAGTTCTCTAATTGCTGTTTCAAACCAGGTGTGTCAGAGACATCTGAAACGCAACATATCTTTCCTCTTCCCAATTTTCTTATTTCTGTTAAAGGCACTACCATCATTCTAGTGTCTCAGGTCTGTAATCTTAGTATTATCCTGGACTCCTTTTCCCCACATGGCCACTCAGTTTTCAAATTTGGTTTTGTCTTTTTTTTTTTTTTTTTTACCTAAACAACATCTGTCATATTCAATCCTCTCTTTCTCTAATTACACAACTGTCACCTTAATTCAGGCTCTAGTCATACCTCCCCTAAGTTACTTCAGCAGCCTCCTCATTGGTTTCTCTGCCTCAGTTCTCCCAACTCCCACCTTCTCATCCAAACCATTTTACTCATTTCTTGCCAAAGTCATTTTCCTTTCCCTAAGTGAGAAAGTGACCAAAGGATAAGTAGAGCAGTTTTCAAAGGAAGAAAGCCAAGTTATCAGCAATCCTGACCATGACTACTTGGTTCTTAACTTTTTTCCCCTGACTGCTTGAAAGAGCTTTGGTTTTTTTGTCCTGGAAGCTCTCAGTTCATTTTGAAGTTTCTTTCTACTTCCTTCTGTTACACCATCTTTTCTGATTAGTACCTAATTGCAAGAGAGTTTTCACTTCTGTCCCCCTCATTGAGTCCTTCATATCTCTTTCTTTTGGGTCCTTTTTCACGGATTCCTTCTAGTTCTTAACTTTTTAAAAAAGTTTTGTCTTAAAGTCTATATAATCTAGTCACATTCCTAAAGCAGTTTAGCATTTAGTTATGCTTTATTCCTTACTTGCTTGCATACTGTTCTAGTTTACCTTCTTTAAAGTTCAGTTGCTTGGTCGATGACCTCTCCAGTTGTATATTTCTCATCAGAAAAGATTAAAGAAAATTTTTTAACCTCATGTATGAACCATCTTTTTACATGACAAAATATGCTTCTTTTTAATGGGTAGACAATTTGGGAGCACAGGCCAGTTTCTCTCTCGCTCTCGCTTTTTTTAAACATTTGTCTTCTAACCCTTGTCCTTATAGAACCTTTCACACGTTGAATTGATTGGTTTTTTGCTGATAATGTAAATTGCCTTCTCCTGAATGCTTATGATCTCTTTTTGACATGGTAGCTCTAGAATTCATCAGCTCCATTTCTGAGCTGGTTAAATTAGGGTTCTATTTTCTTTTTGTCCTGAAGGTTTTCTCAGTTTGTGCTGTGCCTTATGTTTCTCTTTCTTGTGTGTAATTTTCTTGAATGATTTCTTAGAATGTGATTTTCAGATTCTTTGTTTCTTCATGCTTTTTTTTTCCACTTGGAGAACTGTAATCCTTTAATTGTCTTGTTAAACTCTGTCATCAAGTTCTCTTGGGTTTATAAAGGTTTTTCTCCAGTTTTTCCGTTTAACAATTTTTTTCTTCATCTCTTCATTTTTTGTGTTTGAACCACTCTGCCCCTCAGAGAATCTCCTATTTCTTTGAGATTTTCCTGTCCTTTTAGCCTCATCACTTCTTATTTTCATAATCTTGCATTCTTCCTTTAAGTCTTAAGAGCTACCAGATATTTCCTTCTCTCTCTTATACATCATATATAGGTGTGTGTGTATCTCCTAGAGACATTGTAGCATAATGGACAGTGTTGACCTTGGAGGGTTCAGGTTCTGCCGTAGGCAAGTCACTTAAGTGAGACAGCTGTATTTTCCTCATCTGTAGAGGAGGATAATACTTGTGGTTCCCTATTTCAGCAATTTGTTTTGAAGCCACAATGAGATAATTTATGTAAAATGTTTTACAGATTTTGATGTATATAATATATATGTATAGAATCCTACATATTTGTAAGTTATTGGTGCTATTCTGAATCTTTCTTGGAAGTTTCTAGCATGTTTCGTCCTCTTCTAGGGGTATAGTTGCTGATATTGTAGTCTTTATTTTCTCATAGTTATTTCTCTTTGCTTCTTTTACTCCATAGTATCTATTCATCGGATGTGGTTTTCTTTTCTGTTTATTTTGTAGTCTTTCTGTTAATCTTTGTTTCACAGATAACACACAAGAGGTACTGGAGTTTTCAGATTCCAGCCTCTAACAGCTTCACTCTTCATCTGGTCAAACAGGCAGAGAGCTTTGCAAGGGTTAATAATCGGCTTTATTCTAGGCTAGTCTTCTCAAATAGTTGCTGGGAGAGCTAGCTCCTACAGCATTCCCTAATAGCCCTTCTTGCAGGGGCTGGGTGAGAAGGAACGGGGCAACTTCCCCTACATCTCCATCTTCTTGGGGTCAGGTGCAGCTTGTGCACACCCCTAAATACCCTCAAGCTTCATTGGGGTTGAGGGACACACAGATTTCCAGCTTGTGCATTCAACCCTAAGCTTCCTCAGTTACTGATCACTGATCACCTGTTTTGCAGGTCAGCAGACAAAGAAGGCATCTTGCCAACATTAAGCTCACAGGTTAGCTTTAGCAATATCACCGTTTTGTGCAAGCATATCAGTTATGTCACCCCCTATCTCATGGCACAGCTAACACCTGGAAAGTAGATATTCCCATGACCCTGGATCCTAAAAAACCAACTCTTAAGAAGGATAACAAAATCTTCCTTACATGCAGTCTTCTACTGATTTATTTTCTGTTATTCCCTTATCACATTTGTTGCATATATTTGAGCTGAGTATGGGGATTTGGGTTTCATCCCAACCACACAATTCACTATCTTGGTTATTACCATCTGGTGTTAGGTTTTCCTGGAGTATATTTATGTATTTATATGAATCTGCATAAAGAGGAAGTGATTTGGAACTTCAGAATTCTAGATTGAATCATGGTTCATTCTAAACAGCTTTTGGCAGCTGTAAAATCCAGGACTCTCAAAAAGCAATTTTGTTTTTTGATTTTCAGATGCCTAAAAATATAATTTCTGAAGAATACAATTTGTGAAAAGGTATTTTTTATTCTCTTTTCCAGGTAGGCACTGAAGCAGAGGAGAAATTTATCTCTCTTCTTTCTAAGTTATTAAATGAACTACAAACTGATGAGCCATTACTGCCTTTGATTGATAACTGGGTTGATACTGAGATATGGAACCAATACCTGGAATATCACCATAGTCTTTTAAATGAAAATAATAAAAAAATAAGCTGGTTTCAATCTCCTTGGTTGTATGTAGAGTGTTACATGTACCGTAGAGTTCATGAGGCATTAATGCTAAGGTAAGTTAATAACTTGTCAAATTCTATGTTACTTAATATATTTTAAAATGCTCCTTTGTGTGTGTGTGTGTGTGTGTGTGTGTGTGTGTGTGTGTGTGTAGAAAGGTAGAGTAGTTTGATAGAAAGAGCTAACCTGGAAGCCAAGGAATCTTGGATTCAAATCCTGCCTCTTAACACATTTTGTGACCCTGAGCAACTTAACTTTTCAGTGTTCTCAGTAAATTTCTAAGATTTATAAATTGCAGAGAAAGTAATGACTTGCACTGATAGTGATGAAATCACAGCTCCAGTCCCAAACTTTATCTCCTATGCTCTTTAAAACTGTTTAGACCTATAAAAGCTAGATGATTAGATTTTATTAGTGAAATATAAGTGAGTTTCAGGAAGTTTTCAGAATGATGTTTCTTTTAGAATTATATTATAAATGTGTTATTATGCTGGGTTTCATTGAAATGTATATATTTCTTTGAGATTATGCCTGGCATCCCATTTTAAAATTCTTTTAAAAATTGATTGCTTCACTTAGTTTATATTAAAGGTTTATTTTCCCATAAAGTACAAATTCATAGCTTTTGCCCAAATGTTGATGCAAGACCTAGAGTATAGACTCAATCTGACTTTTCAATAACTAAAAAATATAAAAACAAAACAGTAAATTTTCTAACAGTAAAAAAAAAAAATAGGTAACATTTCAGCATTTGTTTCATAAAAGAAAACGTCAGACCAGTACATCACTGTGTCATGTTCATTACACTAAAATCCACTTAGTCCAAAAAAAAATACTAAAGGTCATGACATCTTTCACATTTGTTCATTGTTCCATTTCACGGCATCCTTGTTCAAGCCTTCTTCCTGCTTCCATTCTCTTTATCCTTCTAATCCATCTTTATTCGTTTCCAGAAAAATATCTGATGGAGATTCTGGCTAATCACTCCTTTGGTCATGTGTCATCATTGACTGTTACTGCCTTATGAATCAAATTCTTTTGCTTACTCTAAATGTTCCTTCCCACAGCCTTGCCACATTCCTTTGTTTTGAGCCTTAGCAGAAAGAACTGTCTTTCATGTACTCTAGGCAGTGGCCAAAGTGTGGGTGCCTTGCTGAGCTCTCCTCTGAGTCTTTGTCTCAGGCTGTTGCTGTGGCTTGGAGTGTCCATCCTCATTGTGGCCCACTCCCCATATTGTAACCCTCGTACTTTTGTAACAGTGAATGTTGTTTCATAACCATTGTACTTATGTCATATTGTTTATTTTTATTTTTGCTGTGGTGTATTATCCCTCTACTAGAGTATGAGGTGGTTGAAAACAGGGAATGTAAAATGTTTATATATTGTATCTCCTGCACTGCCAAGCATTTGCTTATAATAGGCAAATTATAACATTTTATGGTTTACAAATTCATTTACATGGTACCTCATAACAGCTGTCAGGTATGTCAGTTTTACAGATGAGGAAACTGAGTCGGGGAGAGCATTTAAGTGACTTGCCCAGGATAACACAGACACTAAGTGTTCTGTTCTTGGTTCCAAGCCCAGCATTATCCATTGTACTGCCTTGTTGATGTCATGCAGCGAATCCTAATTCCTGCTTTTGATATTTGTATATCTTTTTTTTCTGTTGTTAAGGTGCTTTTTTTATGGACTTCAAAGAATTTAAATGTTTAATGGAGTCTAGTCTACCTTTTCTCTTTCATTTTTAAATTTTGTTGCCTATAATTAATTTGTTCCTTAGTTTGCAACGTTACTCATCATACCATTTTATAAATGATAGTATATCATTTGTTCAATTCATGTGTTTATAATTGACATAATCTGTGATGCTGAGTGAACATGTGAAAAATTTTAAAGGAATTTTGTGTTACTGATTCAGAGTTCTTTGAAGGAATGGAACTCAAAGGACCTATCTTCATATTTCAGTGTAGGGTTTTGGTAATTACACAAATGTTGCCAGATGGCTCCTTGGTTTCTCTTTTCTTCAAGTTGGGTTCGGGCTAAGAAATTTTATAGGAAAGAGCCACAAGGACAGTTATGAGGGACATTCGTAGCAATTGCTTTCATTTCTATTAGCAACACAAAGTTATTGATGATGAACCTCCTTGTAAAAGAAATGGTAACATAGCCTGTGGTACAGGATACTCTTCCCTGATGGTTAGTGGTTTAAGTTCCAAATTGACTTTTTTTTTTTGGAGACAGTACTCTTAGTGAAGAGGTAAGAGTTCAGGTTCTTAGAGTGTACTTGTTTATATTTTAACCCTATACTCTTCAGGGGGGAAAAAACCCTACTATCCTTTAGCATTTTTGCAGGTCCTAAAGGACCAACACTAATTTTGTAATAGTTACTTATCTGTAAGTCAGAGGTAAGAATCAAAAATTTCTTAGTCATTTATGACATTCAATGTAAGATGTGTTTTTCAGATGCTTAAAAATGACAACTAAATGATGTTATTTTGAATTATATAAACGATAGAGTAGAAGTTAAACATGCAAATGGATGTTTTTCTTCAAAGTCACATTGGGATTTAGTATACTTATTCCAATCGTACTATCATCACCAAAAACATTGTGAAATTCCTCTTTTGGAATTGCCTTCAGAATAGTTTATGAGCCATACAAGAAAAGTCTCACTGTCTCATGGTCCTGCCTCATTTTTGAATCGAGATGGTATTACTCAGTTCTATCCAGCCCTTTACCAGACTTGGCTCCAAAGGTCTTTGACTGTTTCCAAAAATTAAATCTACCATTAAAAGATGAAGATTTGCCACCACTGAAAATATCAAAAGACTATGTTGTGTGATCTAAAGAAAGTAGTACCATAAGAGGAAATTCAAAAAAATATTTTGAGCAATGATAAACATTGGAATAAGTATATATTT
The DNA here is from genome assembly GCA_023548195.1 of Bettongia penicillata ogilbyi. Taxonomy (NCBI): domain Eukaryota; kingdom Metazoa; phylum Chordata; class Mammalia; order Diprotodontia; family Potoroidae; genus Bettongia; species Bettongia penicillata. Next base: position 85,497 of record JAJHZJ010000314.1, read on the forward strand.
TTCTAATTTGACTGCTTTGAAGAGGAAAAGACCTCCAGGTTTCTGGCCAAAACAGAAATAATTGCTATTTATATTTATTCTAAGCCAGTCTTGGCCCAAACAATGTTTGTTGGGACCTATTGTTGGCCAACCTGGAGAGCCTGATTTGGAGTTAATGTTAGTCTTTAAGAAAGGGGGACAAAGGGTTTCAGATATTAAAATGTACTTTCCCTTTGGGCAGAGCTCTAGCTGATGAGGGTGTGATACCCTGTGTGGACTGAGGAAAGGAAAAGAAAGGAAAGAGAAAGACATATCCAACTGGCCACTTCCAGTTTGGTCCCCAGTAGGCAGTTCCTTTTCTACTCAAAGGTTGTTGTTTGTCCTTCCATTCTTGAAGCAGACCATGACATCAGGGAGGTGATGCCATGACATGCTTTTGAATTGGATTTAGATGAGGGAGGGCTGTGCAAAGTCACTGGCCTCATTTTCTCCTCTTGAGCTATCTGGGTCCAGGGCCAGATTTTTTTTTTTTTTTTTTGATTAGATAAAGAGGTCGTTTTCTGCCTCATTTTTTATTAAGGCTTAATGGGTGTTGCCTGAGGCAACTTGAGTCCTGTTAAAGACCTTAGCTTGAAAAGAGCAAGGTCCTCTCCACATCCTTGGGTCATCTCAGTTGTCCGGATCCATATTTGACCACTGGACTCGGATGATTCTGGAGGAGAAAGTTAGGCTGGTGATTTTAAGTCCAATTCACTTGCATGGCATCACCTCCCTCATGTCATGGTCCTCTTCAGGAACAAAAGACAGACAACTCAAATCAGTCACATTACTTCATTGTCACAACTTATGTACCATCAGCTTTCAATTTTGCATCTCGATCTAAAGAGGGGGCCCATGGTATACATAATTTAGAATAGAATATAATTCCCAAATCATTCAAATTTGACTTTGAAATGTGCCATCATTTTTTTCTTCAGATTCACCTTCCTGTTTGTTTTCTTTAGTTAACATTAATCTTATTTCTCCATATTCTGTTATGAGTTGGCCCAAAAAATAATTGATGATGGGGGGATGAGGAGATGGGAATAACCAATTTGAAATTTTCCAAAGGTAACCTGTACATAGGTAACCAAAGCTTGGGTAAGCCACATTATATTATATATATATATTTATTATATTATTTATTATTATGTTATATATTTTATAATATACCATGATTTTATATATTAACAAGTATATATAAATATATAATTTAATGATATAATAGTATATATATTAATAAATGTATAACAATATATGTTAATTTAAATTATATTGACCATATAATAATGTTAAGGCAGCTTAGTTGGCCAAGTGGATAGGGTTGAATTTGGACTAAAGAAGACCTGAGTTTGAATTTCCCCTGGAAGACTTAGTTTTCTGACCATGGGCAAGTCAGTAACCACTTTCTGCCTTAATTTGCTCATCTGTAAAATTGGAATCACAGTAGCACCCACTCACAGGGTTGTAAGGATAAGTACAAGAATATAAACCTGAATACTGTATGATATAATGTTTGTTTTTGTCATTATCTTAACACCATAGCTTTTCTTTGTACCCTTGTGCTTCCTGACTTTTTGAAATTTTTATCCAAAGAACTTGACAAATAAGGAGAAAACACTAAATTACTCAGTATTGTATATTGGGAAGGGCTGTGGTTTGTCAGAGTAAGCTTTTAGGATTATGTATAGAAGATTTGTTTCTTTTAAGAATTAACTATTGAATTACTAGGAATAATATTAACAACTATTTAAAATATAGCATTTTATTTTTACACTTCTTGTTTCTTTTGTCCCATTTTAGTTCACCAACCTGTGACTTGGATGTGTTTAAAGAACCAAAAAAACAGAATTTCTTGGAATCACAAGAAGCTGTTATGAGTTTATGTAGTTACCTACAAGAGTTAAAAAGGATTGAAAATCCAGATGAAAATCAAGTAAAGGATGAGTTTTGTAAACTCTTGCAGGTAAATGTTTACACTGTTTCTCTCCCCCCAACTCCTATTTTCCGTGTGTGTGTGTGTGTGTGTACACATATACACATACATATATATTTTTTATTTGTAGTTATAAAAAGCTAATGATTTTTTACATATTCGTAAGTATATTTAAATTTGCCAAGTCATTTAAGGCCAGTCATACATACTTGTAATGGATTCCTTAAAACAAAAACAAGATGTTCCTGACTTTAACTTCACAACTTAATAGCTATACATCTTTCTTTCTCAAGTTTGTTTAACCGCTCTCTAATAGTACTCAGTCTGAAAGAATGCTACTTCAGGAGTTAAATCTTAGACATATAAATTCAAACAGTAATTTTAATTTTTGCTTAGGCCATGGAATGACTAAATTCAAATTAAAACAGTAAGATCTTTCTCACTTAAACAGCTCATTACAGTAATTTAGATGTTTTATCATTAATCACTAGCCTTAAATCTGTTGCTTCCATTTTACTGCTGGCTCCATTTCTCTGAAAGCACCCATTTAAGGCCTGTCCAAGGACAACAAAATCCTAGGAATGAAACTTGGAAATTCACAGTAGGTTTGGACATAATTTTATTAACGTCAAAATTGTAGCAATAAATTAGTTTGTAACTGAAAATTTATTAGACCTTCTAAACACCGAAGATTTTTCCAAAATATTTCTTTCTAAAAGGATTTCCCTTTCTTAAAATCAATTTAAAAATTTATCCTGATATTAAAAGGACTAACCACTAAGCTTTTATGAATTAGGTGGAACCACTAAAATGATGGATTTATCTCTTGCTAGACCTTAAAGCAAAATAAATCTTTAAAGTTGGAATTTATCTGGATGAACAAAATACCACCCCCAGCTGTACCAGACTACTTCAAGCCTTGGGCCCTCCAGACAGAAGAATCTGTCTCCACCCAAGTTAGAGTAGAATACAATGGGCTTCCCTACATTACAGTAAATTATTTACAAACTTAGGTGGGGTTGTCCAGGATTAGAGTCAATGAAATCTTATTATCAGTAATCTTGTCAGAATACATTTTACATTAAAATGTAGCTCATTTTCCAGTTTTACCTTCTCAGATTATTTATATATGTACATATGAATATGTAGGGAGCTGCACAAATGCTTCAATAAATCTGCGATCTCATCAGTGTGAATATTTTTCCATCAGTGCAGATTATTACCTACCTACATATTATCACATATAATTCTTACTCATTTTCCCATAAACCCTCTGTAGAGGAGGCATCTGCTCCTTCGAGCCTTATTATGTATGTGTCAGTACAGTGTTTGGGCTTGTTTCTTTTCTGTCCCTACTTTGGTTATATAATTAGCCCATCTCTATGTTGTAGAATTTCAGCCTTGTAAATTGTTTATCCATTCCTATTTCCAACAAAATGTTTCACCTGTGCAACCTAAGCAAGTTTTGCTTGGACATGGAAAGTTAGATTCTGGGTGGCAGACCTTTATTTTGACCCAAGGCCTATATTTGATATGACTCTAGTAAGCTATTTTATTTTGCACACTACTAAATTCTAGAGATGTGGGTGAGGCTGTCTGTAAAACCAAGATAATCCATCAATAACATAAATCTGCTGCTGGCTTGTGTGAAACTTGTAATCATAATTACTGAAATAATATCTTAATGGAATCCTCTCACTTTCAAAAACTGATTTCAGACTAGACTGAATTTCCACTCCTTGTTTAAACAGATGTGTAAGATTAATTAAAAGAGGTAATGGAATGTTTGTTTGATGGGAATACTTAAGAGTTTGTGTAAAATTATGTAACTTTTCCCCACCCTCTAAACTGTACTAAATAAATTAAGGATAGAATTTTAAAACAAAAAAGCTCACCCTTTGTTTCATTCCTAATCTTCTTCACCACAGCTGTCTTCCCAGCCTAAATCACAAAGGGATATGGGATTTATGGGGAGAGGGCTTCCCATTTTTTCTACCAGTTTTACTTAGTGCCCCCAAACTACCACCCTAGTCAGTCAGAGCCAAGGGGCAAAGAGAGGAGTGTTCACGTGAAACTTATTTTTAATGTCTAACATTACCCCGAAAGACTTGTGTGATAGTTTACATTGACTATTGAGAGGTGCACTGAGGTGGCACAGTAGACAGCACTAGCCCTGCAATCAGGAGAACCTGAGTTCAAATCCTGCCTCATTAGCAGTGTGACCCTGGACACTTAGCCATGATTGCCTCCAACAAACCAAATACATAGAATATTGAAAATGAACTGCGATTTTTCCTTAAAAAAACAAAACTCAATTCTAATTGAAATGGTCTACAGTGATAAAGTATTAATGCCATTATATGTTACCTGATTTTTATTGGAGGTAGGGTTAGTAATGAAGAGAAATATTTTAAAATAGTATTTTAAACAATTAGGTATTTGAGCCTTTTAAAAACTATTTTAATCAATTTTCAGTATCTTAACTGTTCAGAACGAATAAATGGGGAAAAATTTGCTTTTCCACATACAACAGTGATAGACTGCCTGAATTGTTTTCTCTTGTCTGTTTTCCTAATTTCAAAACAATTGGTTCTGACATGAAAAATGCCATCAGTTTAACTGAAATATTGTCAGTGGCATAGCAAAATGATTTTTCATGTGAAGATTAGTGAATACGTTGCATTTGAGTTGCATGGAGGAACCATCATGACTTTTGCTACTGAAGATGAAGCCTTTGAAGTATTTGAATTGTTTCTCGATAATGAACAATGATCATTTTTATACTTTCTTTCAGGTTTCGTTATGGGGAAATAAGTGTGATCTGTCACTTTCAGGTGGTCAGAGTAGCTCTCAAACATGTAGTCCACTGATAGCTTTGGAAGACCTGAAACCTTTCATTTTAGTGAATAATATGGATCACCTTTGGTCACTACTTATAAACAGAAAGAAAATGAGGCAGACATTTCCTGCTACTAGAGTGGATTTTGTCCTGGATAATGCAGGGTTTGAACTTGTTACAGATTTGGTAGTGGCAGACTTTCTGTTAGCATCTAAGTTGGCTACTGAGATCCACTTCCATGGAAAAAGTATTCCCTGGTATGTTTCAGATACTAATAAAAATGACATTAATTGGGTGATTGAAGAATCAAAAGCTTCTAATACTAAGTGCATGTTTGAGTGTGGAGTTAACTGGGAGAACTATTTTAAAAAGAATGCATGGGTTTACCAAGATCATATGTTTTGGACTCTGCCTCATGAGTATTGTGCTATGTCTCAGGTTGCTCCTGACTTGTATGCTGAACTACAGAAGTCAGATTTAATTCTTTTCAAAGGTGATTTGAACTATAGGAAATTGGTAGCAGACAGAAAATGGGGGTTTACAGTTCCATTTCATGAGGCTTTGAATGGCTTCCATCCTGCACCTCTTTGCAGCATAAGAACAGTAAAAGCTGAAGTTCAAGTTGGTCTGGAACCTGGGCAAGGGGAAGAGATTGCTGTTACTGATCCGAAGTGGATGACCATTGGAAAATACGGTGTATTTCAATTTGATGGGACAGTTTGATTTGGCTAAAGGGCTTTTTTAAACCTTTAAAGAGAAACTCGAACATAGCACATTTCCTCCGTAGAAAAGTAATCTTAAAATTTTACTAGATTCTTGAGGTTCAGCTACTTTGGGAGTCTTTAAAGACATTTCATTTCTTACTATTCATTGAAATTTTATGTTTATCATTCAGTATTTCAAGTGGTTCAAAGAAGTTACTGAGACAAATGAAAAAATTGTGCTCTTATAGCTAAATATACTTATTTCCATTTAATTTTTGCCATTTGAAAATGTAGTAAGTTACATGATACTTAATATTTTGGGAAATCTTAAAATTATTTTTACTTTTAGACTGCTGAACATGTCTTGTGGTGGCATAATATTTAATTTATCTACTCTTAGGATGAATTTCTTAAAACTGATGTTTAAACCTCAGGGAAGTAGAAAATTAACTTGAAAGTATTAATAATTCAGAAGAATTGCCTTTTGTACTTGAATTTCTTAATGATAGTAGCATTCATAGGTGTTCTGCATTCTTATACATGCATTTAGTTTTTGAATGGTTTGTTGAACTACAAAAAATTAAACAGACTGGAAAGATATGTATTATTGAAGAATGTGACATCTTTTTCATGTTTGTGGATTGTATCCATGGAACCAAAAGATATTTTGATCAAATTGTCTAGAAATGAACAAAGTGCTTTTCTGGAATTTATGTTCTACCTGCTAATTGGTTATATAATAGACTTTGCCCCTCATTGAAATAGCATTTATTCTCATGCTTTGAATATGGAAAGATGTCTTAGATGTTTTAGAAAGTATCACCATTTTACCACCTTGGTTTGAAAAAATATAACTGAATTTGTTTTCTGGGGTTTTGTTTATAAAATAAATTGCATTGAAATTCCTTTTGGTTTTGTTTTCTATCCCAGAGAGTTAAAAATAAACAATTAAAAGAACAGGTCAATGCAGGGAACTAATAGTGCATCAGAAACACAAAAGCAGGCCTTGTACAATGCAATTTCCATGAGATTAGCTTAGCTTCTTTTCTTTCCTACTTAGCTAAAAAAAAATATGTATTGATGTTATATATGTAAAATAACAGCTAATTTTTTCTCTGTATATTTTCATTTATTTGTGATTCTTTTCAAAGAAATTATTGTGCATTACAAAGTGTATTTTAAAATAAACACATCATCTATTAGCAGTTTGGTTAAATAAAGTACAATACTTACAAAGAATTTCAAAACTGTGAAGTTACTTTTTACTTTTCAAGTTTTCTGAGTTTGCCAATTTCTAAACAATGTAAATTGCTATAATAAAATTTGCATTTGAAAAAACTTGTTTTCCTGTTTTGTTTCTAAATTATGTGGCATGACCTTTTGTTCTTTTTTAAAAAATCTTATTGATGCTCTTTTCCTTTATTTTGCAACACTCTCTTTTCCCATTCTACCTCGCTTCAATTGGCACCCTCTTTTGTCAGTATAGTGCAGCTAAAAAAGTCAATACTTTGCGAATATCTGAATATGTATGCTTCCTTCTACATGTGGACCTCTTACCAGACAGAGGAGGCATGCTTCACCATCATTCTTCTGAAGTCATGATTTGACCCTTGTTTTTAAATTATTTTTAAAACAAACATTAACAAATATGAATTTTTACATATTAAAAACAGGAAAAAAGATTATATATAAATTTGTGACTTCATAGAGTTTTGGGTTTTGTCAACACTGCCTTTCTTGTCTGTTTCCTTTTCTGAATTTCTTCTGCATATGTTTCGTTGACAACTTTTCATCACTATCACAAACCCTTCCCATGTTCTCTCTGTAATATCCCTCCCACCCTCCCAACCAAAAACTGTCTCATATGTTTTATGAAGCAAAACAAATACATATCTTGGTCAGGTCTGGAAATATTCTATACTGCTACTCCAATGAGATATAAAATTTTTGAGCATGTATTCTTGATGTGTACTACTACAACAGTATACATTTTAAAACTTGCAGAAATTAAAAGAATAAGATAAAACATGAAAATTTGATCTTGTATAGGTAGCAATAAGTTTATTGAGTAGGGAATATATTTTAAGAAATTGGCTGGCAGTTGTGTGGGGATAGAATGTTAATGTAAGGTTAATGGTGGGTGGGGGGAAAAGTTAAAAGATCTTCTGGCAGTGGGTCGGAGGGTCATGCCCTCCACCTCTGGAAAGTATAAATACCCTGAGGTGAGGTTTTGTTTTGGGGTTTACTCATTGGAAGTGTTTGTTCAGTTGCAAGAGACTCTGGGTAGCCGCTAAGGAGCCCTCCCTATCCCTGCTTTGAAAAACCAGGTGTTATTGCTTCTCTTATAACTATATGTAATGATCAGTTGGATCTGTCTATTGATCTGTGATGCATGTATTGCTTATGGTCAGTTGAAAGCTCTGTCTTTTGGTTTTTATTTCTCTGTATTTTCTCTGAAGTTTAAGGTGCTGACTTTTTCCCCTGAACTAAGTGAATGATGTATGTGCTTGATTAAAGTGATTGATGATCCCTCACAAGTTGCTTTCCTTTTAGAAAAGCAGATCTAAGAACCTGTACAGCAGGCCCTCCTACGTATGCTGGTGTCCCTGCTGTTACAGGGGAGTAAATTAGAGTGGAGAGAGGTAGGAATCTTGGAATAATAGTCTAGATGAGAAGTTAAGAGGGACTAATGTGGAGTAGTGGCTATGTGAGTGGAGAGTCACAGACAGGCGATGTGGCACCTAATTGGAAAGTCAAGTCAAAGATAACAAGTTATGAGAACCTGAGTGCTAAAAAGATGGTGATGACTTCAACAGCAATGGAGACATTTGGAAAATGAGAAGGATCATGGGAAGATGATATAATGTTATCTGTAACCCAACTCTGGCAATGGCTGGTCATCATTCATGACATTACCATGAAAATTAAAAAGAACAGGACCCTTATCAGTCACTGTCTCCAAGAGCAGAACTCATCCCAAAGATGTCTTATGGGGCCAGGGGGTGATCTAGGATTAGGTAGACTAACTACCTTGAGGGATCTGATGCCCATCCATAATAAGGAAAGTTGGGAGTTTGCATAGCAGAGAAAAAGAACATAATAGGAGAATGGTGAGGGATAAGAGCAGCGTGATTTGTGTTAAAGATACGAGCCATAATTGGTTATTATGGAGGAAGAAGAGAAGGTGGTAATAGAAACCATCTTCTCAAAGTCCAGCTAGATGATCACACCTCTTGGGACTGGGGTGGGTGGCTGCCCTAATCTTGGATACTACTGCTTTAGTTCATCATTTCTCTGCTAAGAAGTGGTAAACATACTTCATTAGTCCTCTGAAGTTACAATTATACACTATTAATTAGAGAGATGGAAATCAAAATAACTCTGAGGTACCACATTACACTTATCAGATTGGCTAACGTGACAAAACAGGAAGATGATAAATGTTAGAGAAGATGTGGGAGAGTTGGAATACTAAATCATTGTTACTGGAGCTGTGAGGTACAAGTCTCAAGAGGCATAAAAAGGTAAACGGAAAAAAACCTGTTATTCAATATGAAGTTACAGTTATATTTGAGTTCTTGACTTTTAAAGTTATTTTCCTTTATAGTATTGTAGTCATTGTCTAAATTGTTTGAGTTCTGCTTACTTCACTTTGCATCAGTTCATATAGATCTCAGGTTTTTTCTGAAACCATTCCTGTGTGCCTGTGTGATAGATGATTAGTTGGACTCCAATTTTATTCCAACCAGTATTGATCAGTTTGATATGATTTCATAGGGATTGTGATTATTCTGTATATTGGGCCCCAGAGCGGTGAACTATAGATTATAAATTCACTTGATTAATCGTAGAAAGCAGACTAGGACCTCCATTCTAGTTTTTCTTTGTTATGGTGACCAAGCCCAGTGTAGCAGAAGTGACTGACTAACATGAAAAGTCACCCAGTTATCTTTGTTGCCCCTTCATTCCTTATCATACTTCTATTGCTAAACATGGGAAGATGACCATGAGCACCTGACCAACAAGTGGCCCTGTTTGCCAGCCTGTCTGCTGTCCCATTGACCCATGTCAATATTTTGACATCTCTTTATTAGCCCAGCCAATGGGTCTGCTCATCAGCTCGATAGGTTCTCCTGAAAGATTACAATTCTGCTCGTTGGTTCATTTGTCAGCCAATGGGGATTCCATATTTTGTGTTGACCCTTTGGGAGGATCAAGGTCAAGATCTATCAACCAATGAGGCTCTGTATTTTACTGTGCCTCTTCTGTATCATCTGGGTATCAAGCATTATAAAACTATGACCCTGGAGGAAGGAGGCATTTTAGATTGTGAGGAACATCTCAGGTCCACTCCATTATAAGATGTCATGAACCCTTAAATAGAGCGCTACTGGCTCAGAGCTCTGCCTCTTTTATTGTAGGCTGGACAGTTTTGGACCCCCCCCCCCATCTATCATCATTTGTATGCTATTGTAATGTTTCATTTTATTATACCATAATTTGTAAAGCCATTCGCCAGTCAAGAAGCAGTTCCCCTGTTTCCTTTTCTTTGTGGCAACAAAAGTATTGCGTTTGGTATGGATGGATTCTATCTGTCTTTGATCTCTTTGAGTTATGTGACTAGTGGGATTGATGGGTCAATGGGTAATGCATATATTTAGAAACTCTTGGGGTACATTTCCAAATTACCTTTTGGAATGACTGAATCAATTCACTGTTCTATCAATAGTACATTAGTATACCTATCTTCCTATAGCTTCTACAAGAATTGTCATTTATGTTTTTTATCATCTTTTCCAATTTGATACATGTGGGGTGGACCTTATCTCATAACTTCACTGAAAAAGTTGAAAATATTTCCTTTTTACCCCTCATTTAACAGCAGAACTCTTCCTTTATCCTTCACTCCTGTCTTAGATGAGGAGGCGGTCTTTCTTCTAGCCAAGGCAATCCCCTCTACAAGCATCCTTGATCCCATCCCCTCCTGACTTCTCCAGCAGATTTCCCTCTTTATTAACCATGCTCTAATCATCAGCTCTTTCCTTTACTGTCTGCAAGGAAACTTGGGTCTTCCTTTTTCTTAAATACCTTCCTATATCTCCTCCCCTTTGTGGTTAAACTTGAAAATGCTACCTACACTCAGTGCCTCCACTTCCTCTCCTCTTGTAAACCCTCTTCAATCTAGTTTCTTATTCCATCATTCAGCTGAAACTGCTTTCTCTGAAGTTGCCAACCCCTATTCTATACTATCTCATTTGATCTCATCAGTACTTGTTGAATTATCATCTCTATGAAGATGATTCCTAGGTCTCTATTTCCAGGCCAAGTCTCTCTCCAGAGTTCCAGTACCACATCACCTTGTATATTTCTCAAACCAGGTATCCCATAGGGATCTCAAACTTAACATATCCAAATTGGAACCCCAGAAGAAATGGCACTAGTAAATCCCCACACCCTGAAAGGACCCGAGGCTCTTGTGTGGAGTAATCTGTCAGCAATAATAGCAAGGGCAACAATGCCTTGACAATCTTACTCTTAGTCTATAATTGCAACATGGAAAAGATCCTTCTGGATACCCACCCTTAGTCTGGATGGAGCAGTTTCAAGGGTTCATAATGCAATAGACCTCCTCATTCAGACACCCCAAGATAGTAACAGAACTTCTGAGAATGATCTCCAAAGCACTGGAGAAAAGAACAGCTCAGTTTGAAGATTATGTGAAAGACAGAAGGGGAAAGCATCTTGAAAAAAAGCTGACCAGGTCTGGGATTGATCAAGAAGGCCTGAAAACAGCCTCCCCTTCCCCTTTCTTTTTAAACACTCAAAGTATTCAGCTAACTTCAGAGAAATATGAGTCATAAAAAAAGGGCATCTTCTCTGCCAAATTTTTATAAGTTTTTCCCCCCATCCTTGCTGCTGTCTCACTTCCTCCACATTGGTTGGGGATTTATATTGAAAGATGTCTCACCATCTCCACCAGCAACATCTAGGGAAGTAGGACTAAGAATCTCACCAAATAGTAGACTGTGTAGAACAGTTGATGGAGGAAGGTCCTGGATCCCAATGGCTCATGTGACTTGTATTCATTTGTCATGTAAATGCTATGTTCCTAGTCCAGTAGAATAGAAATATAAACACCTGTATTTCTACCCTGGGGATCAGCTGAGGAAGCATGTCAGACTGGTTCATATATTCTCTCTGGCTAGTGAGTTCTCTAATAATGCACTTAGCACAGTTCCTGGCATTTAGTATGCCTAATAAACATTTATTTATTGATTGGTTGATTATTGATTAATGACCAGTACATATTACCTTTCCTGCCCCCAAAGATGAAGCTTCCTGGACTTTCATGAAATTAAGAAAAATATTCCAGATTCTCCTAAACAGTGTCTTCTACTTTGAATAAGTGAATCATGCCTGCATTAACATTATGACATTTAGGTACTTGTCCAAAAATCCTTGTGAACTCGTGGTCACACATGTCACAGAAAAACCCCAGGACTAGTGTATGTTGGTTAAAGTGGCCACTTGGTGAAGATTTCCTTCAGCTCTGCTTCACAGGTAAATGTGAAAACAGAAAACAGGCAGCCAGGAAATTATAAATGCAGACTCTCATGTAGGTGGTCTGCTAAGATCTCATTTTCTTTCTACAATGCTGTAAAACTCTGACTCTAACATTTTTAAGTCTCCCTCATCTCACTAACCATCTCCTAATCCCCTTTCCCTAGATCTTGGAGGATTAATTTCCTGCTTTGGTCAGTGTGTGCTAGATAGCTACTCTTGCTTGGACTACTCATTTGATTTTGCTTCATGCTAAGCTGACACTGGGTTCCTTTGCTTGAACTTTCCAAACCAGTTTCACTGTAATGAAGACCTATGTCTACTTTAACAACTCAAAGTAGAAAGGGTTTATTCTTTGCCCAATGCTTGCTCCAGTTCACCAAAGTCTAGCGAGCAATCAAGTGGTTCACCATTATGCTATTGCCTTTGGGATAAAAGCTTTTGAAAGGCAACATCTTTGCTATTGTGGACACATTATATACTAGTCTCTACCTTCCTTCCCACTCCTCACCCCTATTTATCTGTGCTGAAATAAATGGAACCTATTAATTTGAAGAAAAAATTGTTCAAAACAGAAGTATCTTTCTCCCTAAACCTCCCCTTCCTTCCCAACTTTCCTATTGCTATTCAGGTACTATAATTCTCTGTCACCCAGCCTCACATCCTTAGTATTGTCTGAATTTTCACTTACACTCACTCTACATATCTAGTCAGTCTATTGCCAAATCCTGTCATTCATACCTTCACAGCATTTTTTTTGATATATCCCCTTCTCTCTTTTTATACCTACATCACCCTGACCCAGGTCTAGACACATGCCTAGACTATTGAAATAGTCTTCTAATTGATCTCCCTTCCCACTCCTATCCATACTCAACCCAGATGTCAAAGAGATTTTTCTCAAGTGTGATTTTAACCATGTCATCCACCCCTCTCTACTCAACAAACTCTAGTGGCTCTCCATTACTTCTAGGATCAAATATAAGTCCTCTGTTGGGCATTTAAAGTTTTTTTTATAACCTGTTCTCTTCCTACCTTTCTGATCTTACTCTTTCCTCCCCTCCACAAACTCTATGATTTGAGCTACATTGGCCAAATTGCTGTTCCGTGCATATGTCATTCAATCTCCTGTCTTTGAGACTTTGCATTGGTTGTCCACTATACCTAGAGTGTTTGGTCTCCTCACTTTTGTCTGACTCTTATTTTCCCTGACTTCCCTTTAAACCTCAACTCAAATTCCTTCTTCTGCAGGAGGCCTTTCCAAGTTCCTCCAGTTGCTATTGCCTTGTCCTCAGAGATTATTTTCCATCTACTCTGTATATATTATGTTTATACCCATTTATTTACAAGCCGTCTCTTCTGTTAGAATGTGAGATCCTTGAAAGCAGGTAATGTTTTTACTGTTTTCTGTATCCCTAGCACTTATCATAGTATCTGGAGCACATAATGCTTAATGAATGCTTGCTGGATGAGGTAGATCATCAGATTTGTTTTAATTTGCACTTTTATTAGTTATTTGGAACATTTTTTCATATTACTGTTACTATCTTGGCTTTCTTTAGGGAATTTCCTATTAATATCCTTTGACAATTGTCTTTTAGGGAATGGCTCTTGTTCTAATACATTAATATCAATTCCCTTCATATATTGCATATCAGATCTTCATAAGAGAAATTTGCTACAAAGATTTTTCCCCCATTTAACTGTTTGCCTTCTGATTCTAATTGCATTGCTTTTATTTATGCAAAACCTTTCAATTTTGTGAAATCACAACTGTCCATTTTATCTTTTATGATTATCACTCTCCTTTGGTCAAAAACTCTTCTCATATTCATAGTTGTAAGGGTTATCACTTTACCTTCTCATACATTTTATGAGTAAGTTCATCCCATTCACAATTCTGATTGCTCATTTTTACTTATTCCTCTTTTAGTCAACAAACTTTCCTCCAAACAAAGGAAGTGTAAAGAGAATTGTCATCAACATTAATAATTTATCATTGAAAATGGTCTGCCCCATTTCAAGAAGGTCTGACCCTTCTCATTTAACCTACCCGAGTCATTCTCTCCTTTGTAGACTCCATTTTGATCCACCTTCCAAAGTTGAAATTTATTATGCTTATGACGATTACCTTTACAACTATCCCCTCTCCTTTCAACCCCACTTTCCCTGTCTGCCTGTTTCCTTGTTGAGTTTAATGTATTTCTACAATACACTTCATATGTGTTACCCTCCCCTATTCAGTTGTGATAAGGAGGTTTATGAGATACCTGCTCCCACCACTGTTTTCACTGTTTGCATACTTTTTTCATGCATTCCAATTACGAACTGCAGAAAGTTCCTCCCTTCTTTCTTCTCTAGTGTATTCATTTTTGCATCATTTTATTTCCTCTCTTAAATCAACCAAAGAGAACAAAATTTACTCAGCTCTAGTTTCTTTCTTAGCTCCCTTTGTAACTTTTGAAGACAGTAGGATTTTGAAAGAACAGTTGTCTCTTCTACCCCAATGTAAGCAAGCAACAGATTATCATGTAATCATCCAACTGTTTAAATTTTCTTACCCTTCCAGACTTTCCTGGCATTTTGCATCCGCCTTTCAAAGATTCTACTTGGTTGGTATTTTCATCTGGGAGAGTTGAAAATTCTCTATTCTTTTCAAAGTCTATTTTTTCTCCCACTCATTAGATTACATTCAGGTTTGCCCAACAAGTTATTCTTGGTTGTATACCTTTATTTTTTGCCTTTTGGACTATCGCATACCAAGATTTTCCCTCTGTTAATAGTTGCAATATAGTCTTGAGTGACCAATTCTAGTTTCTTAGTATCTGAATTCTTTCTTGTTGATTGTTTGCAATATTTCTTTTTTTAACCTAGCTCTGGCTACAACATTCCTAGGTGTTTTCAACTTAGAATTTCTTTCAGGAGGCAATTTATGGATTCTTTCAATTTTGTACTTTGTCCTCTGTCCCTAATAGATTTGGATAATTTTCTTTTATGATTTCTTGAACTATGTTACCAGGGTTCCTTTGTTTGTGATTTTTCAAAGGGTCATATAATTCTTTATTTCTCCTTGTACTATTTTACTGGTCAGTTATTTTTGATAGTAGATACCTTACATATAAAAACTCCTGTTTTTTAGATAGATACTTCAGTTGAAATAGTAGATCTCTTTATTTTTCATCCTTTTCACTTCTTCTTACACAAACCAGATAGGTGGCACAGACCTGGAGTCAGGAATATCTGAGTTCAAATGTGACCACAGATGCTTACTAGATTTGTGTCCTTGGACAAGTCACTCAGTTTCATTTTACTCAGTTATAATATAGGAATATCCCAAGTAGGTTGTGAGAATAAAATGAGACAATATTTGTAAAGTGCTTTACAAACCTAACAGTGCTATATAGCTATTAGTAATAATTCACTATCAAATAGTTATATTATTAATATTTAGCAATAATCCCCACCTGGGAGCTGGTTTCCCCCTGCTGTGGCCCCAGACAGCATCTGATAAAAATGGTGCAGATTTTGCTTGTGTTAGGATTTCTTCTACTGCATGTAGTTGGTGATTAAATTGGCTCAGGCTCCTTTGAGGCTCTGAGTGCTCTTAGGCTTGTAATACCTGGCTCTGTGCCTCCTTGCCCAGTGACCTGCAGAGGATAACTCCATCCCCTGATGGTTCTCTGTCAGATCAGGATCAAGACTTGTCAGAGTTCTATTTGGTTTCTACCTTCTTTAGTGTGTACCCCCTTAAAAGCTGTATCTTCCATGTCCCCACTGAGATAAGAAAGACTCTGTGAGACTAGTTGTGTTCAAGTGTCCTGACACATCTCTGCTGAGGGCACCTGCAAGCTTCCAGCAGGCTACTGGAGCTCATGCTACCTTTTGCTTCTCCTTTCACAATCTGTTTTCCAAAGGTTCTTGGTATTTCAGCAATCTTCTTTTGAAATCTTGGTCTAGATGGAGGAGCTTCTTGTTGTTTCTCTTTGGTCTTCTTGGTCATTTCTTGCCTTTTTTAGATATTTAATGGAGGACTGGGGCTCCTTTACAACCTTTCCCATCATTATCTTGATCAGAAGCCCCCTGATCCTTGGTTTTTATGACTATGCCAACAGATTATAAATGCTGGCAGATTTTGCTAAGCTGGAAAAACTGAATAGTCTTGATATCTTTCTCAACTCTTCACTTTTGCTCATCCCACACATCCAGTTAGATCATATCAGGTTGTTTCTATTCCCCTAATATCATTCACACACATCTTTTGCTCTCTGTTCATACAGTCATCACTAGTTCAGGCCCTCATCAGTTCTTACCTAGATGATTTCAACAGCCTTGTAATTGGCTTTGCAAGTGTCTCCTTACTCCAATCCATTTTCCACCGAGCTGCTAACATGATTTCCCTAAAGTGTCATCTGATCATTTCACTCCCCCAATTCGATAAACTCCAGTTACTCCCAATGACATCTAAGATCAAATGTAAATTTTTCTGTCTTAAATTTAAAGGTCTTTAAAACCTGTATCTGCTATCTGAAAACCAGACTATTTAAAGTACAGAGAGATGGGCCAGAAGGTTTGATCTAGGTTACCCATGAAATTAAAATCTATATATATATATATATGCCTATGAATGTACATTTGCAAGGAGTTTTTTCATTTCATTTATCATAATGAATTTATAGATTTGGGGTCATACACTTTTGTAAGATGGATTGATAAAATTCTCTGTGCAGAAAGGAAGGGGGATTGGATCACAAGATGATAGATTTAGGGCTAGAAGAGACCCTGTACTAGTCGTTGAATATAACCCTCTTATTTAGATAAGGAGAGTAAGACCAAAGAATACAAGGTCCCCCAGATAGTAGGTGTCTGAGGTAGGATTTAAATCCACATTTTCTTGATTCCAAGTCCAATATTCTATCCACAAAACTATGTCCTCTTTTAAAGATAAAAGGAAGAGATTATGGGAAGGGTAGATGATTACACATATGGCAGTGATGCTACATAGCTCACAATGAAGAAACAGTCCTGAATAGATGAGGTTAATTTTAGAGTTTCAGTTTTTTCCTAGAATTTTGAATCAGTTATTTGTGCCAGATAAAATGCCTTTGGAGATATTTATTTCAGCATCCTTTGTCTTTGACTTACTTATTATACCTATTCCCTAACTTCTTTTTTAGTCTCACTACTATTCTTCAAATTCATATTTTTTTACTTCTTTTTTCTATTTTCATTAAAAGTAGAAAACAAAAATTGGGGGTACTCATATGCTAGAGACAATTTAAATGATGCATTTAGTATTAAAGAGAATCATTATAATAACCTAAAGAAATGGCAGATTGTATGTTAAATTCTACATTATATCATAATATCATTTAGGCATATAAGAAGAGAAAATGCTTTAGAAGAATCCTTTTTGATGAATACCTAAAAATTAATGTAAGTGCTACATGATGGTAATTACCAGCTAACTCATAGGATGATAGCTTTAACGCTTCACCTCTGGGTCTCATATCATTACAAAACAAAACCCTGCTATCCTACTTGGGTTTAATGTTTTGTTTTGTTGTTTTTTAGAGTTACGATGTTATTAGCTGTGGTGGGAAGGGGCACAGTTATACTTACTACTAGTGTGATTTTGAAATTTAGGAAGGAAACACCAATATGATACAATTTTTGTGGTTGATGAAACTTGTGGTTTAAATTGTTATATTTCTCTTGCAGCTGAAACTCTGGATATCTCCTCCAAATTTAGTTTGCAAAAATTCTGCTTAAGTGACACAATGGATAGAAGGATAGAACACTAAACTGGAGTCAGGAAGATTTGAATTCAAATGTGGCCTGAGACAGTTATCACCTGAGTGACTCTGGGCAAGTCACTTAACCTTGATTTGCCTCACTTTCCTCATCTATAAAATGGAAATAACAATAATACCTACTTTATTAAAACCCTAGTCCTGGAGCCTAGAGACAAATGATTTAAAGTTTAGGTTTAGATTCAAAGCTAGGATTTCCCCAGAAGAGATAGTTTAAAAAGTGCTCAATGTATAATATGAATCAGGTATTTAATTCTTACATAAAAACAGAATGTTATATACAGAATACTCACAAAACACAAATTTAAAAAAAACCCAAACTTTAAGGGCTGATACTCAAATGAACATGAAAGAGTTTGTGGAACTGCTGATAAAACATTTTTTATTTCCCTTTAGCTCTGCACCATCCCAACATCTCTTAATAATGTCTCCTAGTTAAAGGATCCAAATTTTGGATGGTCATCTACAATGAAGAAATTTTCCTTGATATCAATTTATTCCAATAGGCAAAGGACCTCTGAACCTTTTAAACACATAAATTTTACTCTAAACTGTTCATATCTATCACTGAATAGATACTTTTCCAACTGAAATTAGGAAAGAACAAATATAAAAACAGAAAAAAAGACAGCCAGGGCCCCAAATGTAAGCTTGTCAAGTTAGTTGAGTGAGTCACGATAACCAGCTCTTTCCTACCTTCGCTTGAAACCTCAGGGTTGTATAGAATGCTGAATGGTGAAGGAAGAGAGTCATCTCTCTTTTTAATTAACACAACCCTTCCCCCATGGGGCAGGAGAGGAATAAGAAAACATCCAGTGTTTGCCATTTGGGACACCATATGGCTGGATAGGATACATCTAGAGAAAAGTCTGTCATCTCTGAAATGCTCAAATACGGAGATACCAGACCCTGAAGTCCTCACAAGTTTCCCAGGAGTTCTGGGCATATATTACCTAAGAATGGTCTTTATCCGCTCTACTCTCCACAGTGAAGAGTCTTCTTAAACATTTAGTACATAGGACTAAGCAAAAACTGTGACAAAGCACCAAATGGATAGTTTGTTATTGTAGTATAATTATTTTTGTGAACAGGTAAATTCTGTAATATAGATATAGATTTCTATTACACATACATTTATATTTCTCAGCTTTAAAGTCACCTTCACAAAAACTGACTGTATGTTATGGAATTAAAACCTCATAAACAAATGTATAAACAAAAAGGCTCAGCACATTCTTTACCAACCACAATGCAATGAACATTAGAATCAATAGGCAATTTGAAGAAAGAATTCAAACTTAAGTGAAAAGATTCCAAATTAAATAGCATAATTCTAAAGAATATATGCATTGATGTACAAATCATTGTGATAATAGATTATATTATCATAGAAAATTATGAGATGATTAGTTTTGGGACACAGCTAAAGCAGTCAGTAGGGGAAAATTTTTATTTCTAAACACTTTCACCAACAAAACAAAGAACCCATCAATGAACTGATAATTCAACTGAATAAACCAAAAAAAACCCGCCTCCAAGTAAATATAAACAGAAATTCTTAAAATCAATGAGTAGGTAAAACAAAACAAAAAATTCTAATTCTACTGAACTGGTAAATAAAATTAGGAGGTATTAAAAAATTAATAGAATAGTCAAAGAAGAGAGGGATGCATTTTTTCATCTCTGGGCTTAACTTTGGTCATCATAATTATACAACATATAGTTTCATTTTTTAATAGTCATTGTGCCTGTGTTTTAGTTATCTGTTCATATTCATTTTTCCATGCTTTTCTGATTTCTTTGTATTCTTTGTTTCTCATGATGAAGTAATGCATATACCACATTACATTCATATACCACAATTTATTTATCCATTTCTTAATCGATGGTGTCAACCTTCAGAGTTCATCTAAGAACGACAAATAGTATTAAGTTATATCTGTTTATTTCTCTTAAAGTGGGTGGTATGCATGTATCCATGCATGGGAGCTGCAATTCAGAAGTGAGGTCTCTTTGGGGTTAGGATGCACAGTTTATGTAATCTTCCAACAGGGACTGTCACTCCATCATCATCCCCCTCTCCCCCAGAGAAAATACCTCTCCAAGTCATAACAGCTGGGCCAGCCGTGGGTCTTAGACAAAAGAATGTCTCCATCCAAGTTTGAATAGAACACAATGGGCTTTCCTACTTTAGATTAAATTACTTGCAATCTTGGTTCGGGGTTGACCAGGATAAGGAGAGGCTATGCAATCTCATTATTGGTAATGTCCTTCTGAAGAAAAACTGAACTTTGGAAGAAGGGAAGGACATTGGTGTGGGGAAAGCTCCGAATTGCCAAGATATTGGTTATTTATAATCATTTTCCACATCCCCCACCTGATTCTAATGAGAGCATGACCTCAATGAATCACTAACTGATTTGACCAACACTTCATCAAGGGTTTTGGGACTTATGATGCGTAAAGTGTGAGGAGAAAAAAAGGGGAAAGAAATTGATCAACACATTGACAAGATCAAAGGGGTGAACAGGTACATTTTTAAAGAGTTTTTTTTTTTGAGGGAAAAAAAGGGAAGTTGTTTAGTGAGTATTAATTGATGAACTTCCAAAGAGAAGTATTCCTTCCCTTTGGATGCAAAGTACTGCTCCAAATCAATACTGAATTTTTGCAGTCTTGACAAAATCCCAAATCTTATCAAAAAAAGAAAAAATTCAAATCCTACTCTGGAAATTGATAATATTTCTGTTAATTTGCCTTCAAGGCCATGAAAATTAGAGCATTGCTTGATATAGAATGTTGTTACATTGGCCTATCAAAGTTGATCCGTTTGTTAATGTAAAAAGATAACTGGATCCTACATTTGTTTCCTATCATCATCAGTTCTCACATGGAATGCAAATTGTACTATTAAGACTACTAACTGTGGTCTTCTAGGGTTTCCATCAAGTTGCCTCTTTGTTGCCTCTAGAGACAGCTAATGTGGCACAGGGCAATGACTAAGACTCGGAACAGGGCCTGGTTCAGCTTTCTCCATGTCTTATGGGAAAGTCTTATACTAGCCGTGCTTCAGTTTCCTCATCTGAAAAAATGAGATGGTTGTATGAAGTTGCACCTGACTCTGTCCACTGGCTAGGATGCAGCCCCCACAAAGCTGTCAGGTGCTTTGGAATAAATCTCTATGTTTCTCCTGCTGTCCCACCACAGAAATGCTGTGCGAGGTTATAGCATTCCTAGTGATGCAGACATGACTGTTCTCATTAGGAATATTTTTATTCATTTATTTTTTGTCAAGATATGAATTGCTGCCACTTCCACATTACAGATTTTCCTCCATCATTTAAAAGAAAGAATTCCCACAAGAGGCACCTTTAGGGAGAGGGAGTCAGACAAAAGATAGTTTCCTGAGACGAAGAGAAAAATCCATGTGTTGTCCCTGTCTCTAGAGCAGTTCAAATGCCAAGTTTTCTGTACAAGTATGATTGTAAGTAAGCCTCTAGTTTTTTTTTTATTTATTAGAAGTTGATGTAAAAAAAAAAGAAATTGATGTGCTTATTTGACACCTGCTTCATTAAAACTTTTCAATGTTGAACAAAAAAGTTCTTTACTTTTTTTTTCTGTCATGGACTCCTTTGGCAGTCTGTTGGAAAATATGTACCCCTTCTAATAATACTCATTACAAATACATAGGATTACAAAAGAGATCAATTATATTAAAATGCAGTTATCAAAATATTTTTGCTATCCAAATTCAGGCACTCTCTGGCATGTGTGTGTGTGTGTGCATGCGTATGTGTGTGTATGTGTGTGTGTGTGTGTGTGTGTGTGTGTATTCCAGATTAAGACTCCTGTATTTGGGCTCTATCCTAGTTCTAAAAATGACAGTCTATGACCCTTATTTCTTGCCATATTGCAAAACAAAACAAAGAAAACTATTAGTTAGCATTTACATACCACGTTAAGATTTGCAAAGCACTCTGTACACATTATTATCTCATATGATCCTCACAAATAGGTACCTGAAACCTCCATGTCACGAGAAGGCCTAGGCACAGTGCTCTAGCTCTTTACTTTTGCCTGACACCCTGCCCACCTCTCTTCTGCACTCCTCTTCCACCTTTCCAGCTCCTTTTTATCTTTTGTTTTTACTTATTGGAAGGAATGCTCCTTGAGAGTAGGAACTGTCTTCTTTTCTTGTTTTTGTATTTCCAACTCTTAACACAACCTCTGGCACACAGTAAGGCTTAATGAATGCAATCTGTCTGTCTGCTTATCTGTCTGTCTAACCTATTTTATCTATAATCTATCATTTGTCCAATCCAGGGGTGGAGAACCTGCAGCCCTTTGATTGAATCCAAATGGGTCACCCTTGAGCACCTAGAGGGCCACATGTAGCCTCAAGGCCGTAGATCCCCAACCCAAGAATCTTCCTATTAATAAGGGGATATGTTGACCATATGGATTTTTGAAGGGTATCTAAACGAAGGACATTAAGTATTAGGGAAAAAAGTGAGTCAGTTTTATTTGTTTTCAAAAGGACTTTAAAAAGGTTGCACACATAAAGTTTCTATGTTGTTATTGCTTTTCTTCAATTGGTCATTTTGACATTGAGTAGAGTACTTTAAAAATATTAGCAACAGGATAATAGTTTAGAGACAGGAAACAAAGGGAAGGAATAAACAGGGACTTCTCAACATGGTGAAGTCTAGAACAGCAGAGTCCCTCCAGGACAGGTGCTGAGATAGTAAGTAACCTAGCTGCACTGTGCAGCTTGGTGAGAATGGAAGCAAGAACACTGGTAAGGAAGCTATACCAACCTGGACACAAAGCAGCAGGAACGTATCAGAAAGGAGGGACAGCTATGAAAGACATTACAAAATAGTCTGATGATGCAGAAGGCATGCCAGGTGGAGGAAATCATATAGGCAAAGATATGGAGGTGAGAAAATGCAAGGCATATTCAGAGAATAGTGAGTAGCTCAATTTGTCTGGAGTAGTGGGGACGAAGATAGGAAGGGTAAGAAGGAAGGTACAGATTAAGAAAAACCTTGAATGTCAAGTTGGAGAGTTTGTATTTTATTCAGTTGGTCCTGGGAAACTGAAAAAGTTTTGAGAAAGGAAGTACTACATTTAGAGCAATGCTTGGACAGTATAGGATCATTTGGGGGCTCATGAGAGAGAAACTGGAGATAGAAAACTCAGCTAGGTGATTGCAATAATTCAGGCAAAATGGATAAGAAGGGACAGATGTATTGAGATATTGATAAAGAAAAATGAAACTCAGATGAAAAGAAGATAAAGATGAAAATGTGTTTAAATCAAATTGAAGATGCTAGACTCATAAGTTATTAGTGGAAACTAAAGATGTTGTGCAACATATTCCCAAGATTTTGAAATTGTTGTCTATTAAAACACTAGGCATTGAAATGTGTCTTGAATGTGTTATGGGGAGGAATGAAGAAGTGCATTAATGAACATAGGAACAGCTATTCCCTTCCACAATATGACTCTTGGATATACTGTCAAAGGCAGAATATTGGGCCTGAGTGGACTACAGATCTGACCTAATATGGAAGTTTTTGTTGTTTAATCCTGGTTCTGTCTTTAAAAGTTCTGTTTAGGATTTACCTCCTCCAAGAAATTTTCAGTAACTAATCCCATTTGGCTTTAATCACTCTGTTCATTCTGGTAATCTTTTATCCTATTTTATACATTTTTATTTTGTTGTAACTGAGTTTTGCATATTTTATCTTGTGGTTCCTATGTTCATTTATACTTGTCCAATTTTCCTCCATAAATTCTAAGCTGTTTGAAGATAAAGACTATGGCTCTTGCCATCTTTTTTTTAAACAAATAAGTATAATTTGAACAAAAGCCCTCTCCAAATTTTCCATGTCCAAAAATATGAGTTCTATTGTGTACCTTGAATCCATCACTTCTGTCAGAAGGTGGGGAGTGCACTTATTCATCAGTCCTCTGAAGCTGTGGTTACTTACCACCCTTTTCACTCAGTCATAGAATGATGGTGCTTAGAAGAGACTTTAGACATCATCAAGTGCTTCACCTCCTCATTTTATAATTGAGGGAACTGAGGCACTGAGAAGTTAAATGATCTGTCCAAGGTCACACAAGTTTGGGGCTTTTGATTCCCATGCCAGCTTTCACTTTGTGCCCTTTACAACACTTTGCCCAACAAAAGTGCATAATAAATGCAGAGATTTAAGGTAGCTATACAAACAATCTACCAAGCTAATTTATTTATACATTGTATCATCTCAAAACTTTCAGGAGGGATATACTGAAACAGTTTCACCATAGAAACAAGGCTAACGTGAGCTATTGGTTGCTCTGCCTTCTGTTTACTCCTTCCTTTTAAAAACAGTGGGAAAAAGGGAAAGAAGGAAACTGTCACTGAAATGGTTTTTTGGCCTTTAATACAGGTTTACAAATAGTGTATTTTAGCTGAGGCCAAATTTGTGAATCACCAGAAGATAAAAATCTCTTTCCCCCCAAAAAAGTAATGAGATTAATTTATTTTTATGATGTTGCTAGAACAATTAGATGGAGATCATTCTTTATACAGAGTTGGACACACCTCAATTTGTAATAAAAATACAGCCTTGTCTGAATTTGAAAAATCATCAAAAATGTTCTTTCCCTGCCCCTTCCCCCACAAAAACCTCAACAGGATGTTTCAATCAACATGAAGAAGTCAGGAGTACATAAGAGGAATAGGATTTTGCCTTCAACCCCTCTTTTAGTTATTTTATTAACAAGAATTATTGCTGCCATTTGAAAGAAAGTTGGCATGCTTTTAAAAGAAGCCCAAAGCATGTCTAAAAGAGGGTCAGGCAAATCCCACACTCCACACCTCATCCTTCCCCACCACCCCTAACCCTGAAGGATTAAAAAAAAAATTAGGAGAATAAGTATCTGTTCATTCAAATGGAGTGGATTTCCTCCTTTTTTAAAAACAGAAATTGCTTTTTGAACATGACAGTAAATCAAAATTTTCAAATGAAGGTTTTGTCAAATTGTCTTATATTTTTTTGAAAAAATTTAGCGTTGGTCCCTCAAGATCTGGAATACAATTACTAATGAAATAATCTGGAAGTAGTATTAATTTCTTACAGTTGTTCTTAAAATTAACTGATTTGGGTTGGGGTGACTGAGAAATTAGCCCCTTCCATTCTGTATCTCCTTCTTCTCTGGGTTCTTCCTTCTGAAATTTTCTTTTGAATTGTTGGAGAAATAAATAGGCTTCTCTTTTTAATAATTTAAAACTGGTTTAATGCCTATAATATTTCCAAGTTCAGGGCAATTTAAAGCTAAAAGCAAAAATGAAGTTGGTTGTTATAATACTTTTCCCAAGAATACTGATTGATGCTTTGCACTGATTTTTAAATCAATGTTTTCTTCAATTTATATGTAGAGGAAGCACTTAGGTTTTCCCAGAAAACTTGGTAAAAGCTTTAAGTAAGCAAAGACCACAAGGTAAGTTTCTTAATCAAAATGACCCATACATAGAAGAAGATACATAGTTGCTCTTGTAGTGTCAAAGAACTAAAAAGTAAGGGTATGGCCATCAGTTGAGGAGTGTTAAATTATGGGATATAGATGCAATGGAATACTACTATGTTGTAAGAAAAGATGAAAGAAATGGTTTCAGAAAATCTTGAGATTTGTATGAAGTGATATGGAGTCAAGTGAGCAGAAACAAAAGAACAATTTATATGATAAAATATCATAAAGACAAATGACTCTAAAAGACTGAAGAACTCTAATTAACATATGTCCAATCATGCTTCCAAAGGACTGATGATGAACCCACTTTCTGACAAAGAAGTGATATTAAAGATGCAGAATAAGACATACATTTGTGGACATGACCAATGTATGAATTTGTTCTGATTGTGCATATTTGTAACAAGGGCATTTTCCCCCCATTTTATATTAGTGAGTGGGATTGGGAAGAGGAAGAGAAAATAAATATTTGTAATTGAAAAACAAAAGGAAAGGGAAAAAAGAAAGCTAAGAAAAAAACAAGGTCCTCATCAATATAATGAAGTTACAGGGCCTTGGCCCCTGGGTGAAGTTAGGTGAAAAACAAAGAGATTTCCAATGATTAACTGAGAACATCAGTCACACTCTCTGTAGGTTAGAGAAAAAAGCAAGCTTACCTCACTATAGAGTGAGCTCTAAGGAAATAGCTTATTCTTCACCATTTCACTTGTGTCCATTGGAGAATGTAGTCATGAAAGGAAGGGAATCAAGGTGATTAGAGGAGCTAGAGTTCTGCACCCAGAAATAGGATTCTGTTCAGTAGATGGTAGACCCTAGAACAGAGATTCCTGCGCTCCCAGGATATAAGGTCAAATGCTTTTCCTAAGTGTTTAGCAACTACCTAAGATAGGATGTCAGCTGAGCCCCAAACTCGAGACAAGGGATGGATATAGTGAGTGATAACAATAAGCAGGGAGGCAGACACTGGCAGTGACTAGTTGAGCAGGATGTGGCAAAGACTTAGAGACCAAGGTCAGTGGGGGCAGCATAAGGACTTCGGTGCCCACCTGTGCTGCAGCGCTGGAAGCAGCGCTTCCTCTCCTCTGGCTCACGTTGGCTGCATGTGTTCATTATATGTGGACCTCACCACTTTTAAACTCTGTGTCTATTTACTGACATTTTGTGTATTTATGGAAAAATGTACCTCAAGTTTATCAGGGAGATGTTCTTTATTTCTGTTTTTTATCACGCTGTTTCAGTAAATGCCTTTGCTTTGTGCTAATTCTATTTTCTCGCTGACTACACCCAGGTTAAACATAGTAGTGCCAGCTTATGACTACAGTTTTAGGTGTTTAACCTTACAAAAACATCCTTAAACTCAAACTAGTCTTCTCCCACTTGACTTAGTTTGTATGTTTCATTTGAGGGGTTTCCTCAGAAGTGGTGCTACAATATAACAGATTCGGGGGAAGGGGTTAAGTATAGAATCATATCATAGAGCTATATCTAAGTGTCCCTCATTTAAAAACTATGCAAGATCTTCATGCAGGAGTATATTGTCTAAGTGATTTTTTTTCTTGTCTTCTAAATATATCCCAAAGAACGTGAGTTTGAAGGTTAGTTTGGATGTGAAGCACTGCATTGTCCTTCAGAGTAGTGGATGGGATTGAATCTCTGGAACAATGGAATTGAATCTCTGTAACAATGCCTGACTTCCCTCATTCAGAGATCTACTCTTCCTCCCCTTTCTTCTAGGGAGTGAAGTGGAAAAAATCCAAAGGTCCCTTGGTTCAAATAAATCTCTCAGCTGGGAGATATAAAGATTAGCTCAGTAAAAGACAAAGGTCCCAGTTCTTTGTGTTTTTTTTTTCAATGAAATTAGAAAACTTAAAAATACAGATGAATAAAATTTATGGAGCTCTGAACTTCCAGTGATGAGTTTGATCCTCAAGCTGGAAAGATTTCCCAAACAGTTGTAAGTAATTATCTGTAGGTTTTGCCCTAATCCTACTCTCTCTCTCTGGCAAAACAAAAAAACAAACAACTCCGCTCCTCTCCCCCACCCAAGTCACAAAGCATTAAAAAGGTCTGATCTTCATCTAGTAAACTATAGTTAAATATAAATAATTAATATTTATAATAGAAAGTAGCAAAGAAACACTTAGTAATGAACTAGACTCCCATTTGAATGTGGCAATAAAACAGAAAAATGAATTTCCCATTATTCTAACAGTCTATACAAGTAGGCATAATCAGTCAACCCCTGCTAGATTTTGTCACTAAACTTGAGGGATAAGCTAGGGAAAGAAAAAGGTTCTAGTCACTATTTGGCTTATAAATATCACCCTACAAAATGTTCTTCTGTTGCTGGTGCTGATGCTGCAGCTTTTGCTAATTCTCTTTAATACTCTGTCCAAGTTTATCCAGAGATTAAAAATGGTTACAGAGGTAGCTAGGTGGCCCAATGACTACAGCACCAGCCCTGCAGTCAGGAGAACTTGAGTTCAAATCCAGCTTCAGTTGTGTGACCTTGGGCAAGTCACTTAACCCTAATCGCCTTGCCTTCCCCCTTCCAAGAAACAAAAACAAAAACAAACCACAAACAAAACTCTGCCCTCCAGTTCTGAACACAGAATAGTTTCATCTCTTCAAATGAAGTTTGGATTTAATCAAAGGGTCACACGAGGACCTAAAGGGCCACACGTGGCCTTGAGGTCATAGATTTCCCACCCCTGTTCTAAGCCCTCTGCTCCTTTCAAGTGGTAGCTGCTTGTGTGATCCTGACTGTGGCTCCAAGATATGTGATTTTTTTTTTTTTGGCTGCTTGCAGTTTTTTCTTTCTGACCTGGGAGCTCTGAAATTTGGCTGTAATATTCCTGGGAGTTTTCATTTTGGGATCTCTTTCAGGAGATGGCCAGTAGATTCTTTCAATTTCTACTTTGTTCTCTGGTTCTGAGATATCTGGGCAGTTTTTCATTCTAATTTCTTGAAATATGATATCTAGGCTCTTTTTAAAATCATCACTCTTTGGTAGTCTAATAATTCTTAAAATTATGTCTCCCTAATCTACTTTCTAGGTCAGTTGTTTTTCCTATGAGATATTTCACATATCTGTTTTTTCAGTCTAATGACCTGTTGTGTTGTTTCTTGATGTCTCATGCATTAGTTTCCACTTAACCATTCTAATTTTTAAAGAGTTATTTTCTGGAGTCAGGAGCCAAGATGGTGGCAGGGACGCTCCTGAGAGCTAAGAAATTCCCCTTCAAACAACTTTAAATAATGCCCCCAAACAAACTCTGGAGCCCAAGACAACATAGAAGCTTGGGAGGAAAGGTCTGTTGCACCAGGGTGAGAGAGGAACAAAGTTGAGCACAGGCCATACTCCAGCAAAACAGAAGTAGTCCTTGAGGGCAACTGAATAAGTAGCATTAGTAGCATCAGCAGTATCTTCCAGAGCCCTTAGCCCACAGATGGTAAGTGGGTTGCATAATTGGTCAGAAAGATATTACAGGGGTCTCTTTTTTTTCAGGTGATACTTCTATTAAACCATTTACAATATAGACCACAAATGAATTTTTTTAAAAAATATTAACCACCTGAGACACAAATAATAAGTATGTATGCTAACTTCACAAGTCCTTAACCTAAATTGTCTCTACACTATTACTAAGAATTAAAGAACAGTAACTTATTGTTGTTGGTCTAAAGTCCTAAGCCTAATAGCTTAACTTTAGTGACCTCAGATATTCCCCTGCCAACAATCTATAATTTAATAGATCTGGTATTAACTCTTACAAACCTTTTGACTATAGGAAATTGCCATTAAGAGTAGGGATATTGCAGGGAAACAATATCTCCCCAACTTCATGTCAGTTCCATGCAGGAGTAGATTGTCAACTTATATTCAGTGAAGCTTAAAGTCTGCTGGTGTCAGTGGGGAAATTGAGTCAGGAGAATCCTACCTCAGCCCAGGCTGAACAGCTGCTCTCCCACCTTTCCCATGAGATCACCTTTTGCAGTCCATACTAGCATCTCACAGGCTTGCTGACATTATGGATTGGAGGCTCAGACTGCCTTTCTTACTATCCATACCTGGAGTTAGACTCAGAAGAACAGTCAGTTAATAGTCCCATAGAACCTTAAAATAGCAAGTTCCAATAAGAAGGTTTCAGATATGACTATAATTTCACATCGACTAAGGAACAACTTTTGAGGCAAGTCTTAAGTGACTTATATGCCTTTTTATACATGTTCTAGTTCCTGATTAAATAACAATCATAAAATCAAATTTACCATTAAAATCTTAACTTTTCCATCAATGCCAAATTTTACCTAAGGTTACCTGCCTCTAGGAAACTTAGACTAAAATTCTTTTCCCCAAACTAAAGATGTCTCTGATTTAGTCTCAGTAATTAATTCAGTCAATTGTTTTAATGCTTAATTGCTTTTACATCACTTTGTAACTTGTCCAATTTTTCTCCCCCTTTTCCCCCTCCCCCTACCACCTAATACCTTACATTCTGATTACCCCTTCCCTCAATGTACCCTCCCTTCTATCATACCCCATCCTTCCCTTATCCCCATCTTCTCTCTTTTCTTGTAGGGCAAGATAAATTTCTATACCTGTGTTTCTTATTTCCCAGTTATATGCAATAATAATTCTCAACATTTGTTTCTAATACTTTGAATTCCAACTTCTCTCCCTCCCTCCCTCCCTTCCTACCCAACCCCACTGAGAAGGCAAGCAATTCAATACAGACTCAATGTGTCATTTTGTAGAAGACTTCCACAGTAATCATGTTGTATAACACTAACTATATTGCCCTCTATCCTATTCTATCCCCTCTTGTTTTTTTATTCCCTCATTTGACCTTGTCCCTTCCCAAAAGTGTTTATTTCTAGTTACTCCCTTCTCCCATTTGCCCTCTCTTCTATCATTCCCCTCACCCCACTTGTCCCCTCCTCCCCTGCTTTCCTGTAGTGTTAGATAGATTTTCATACCAAATTTAGTGAGCATGTTACTCCCTCCTTAAGCCGTATGTGGAGAGAGTAGCTTCACTTTTCCCCTCTCCCCTTCTCCCTTTTCTCCTCCATTGAACAAGATTTTTCTTATCTCTTTTATGTTATAGCCTGCCTCATTCCATTTCTCCTTTTCTCCTCCCAGTATTTTCCTTCCTCACCCTTTAATTTTTATTTTATTTTTTGTGGATATCATCTCTTCTGATTCAACAAGTATGCCTTGTTCTTCCTCATCTGAAAGGATGGGAGAAGACACCTGTTTATCAAGAAAGTAACTTTCTATGGTCTTTTTTTCCCCCTTTTTTGGGCATTTTCCCAATCAGTTACTTGACTTCTGAATCCTTTGTCAAGAGGATGATTCTATTGCCTCTTCTCTCCCCATACCGTGTGTGTGTGTGTGTGTGTGTGTGTGTGTGTGTATAATCCCTCCACCTACCCAAATACTGAGTAAAGTCTCAAGAGTTACAAATATTATCTTTCCATGTAGGAATGTAAACAGTTCAGCTTTAGAAAGTCCTTTATGATTTCTCTGTCCTGTTTACCTTCTCATGCTTCTCTTGATTCTTGTGTTTGAAGGTCAAATTTTTCTTCAGTTCTGGTCTTTTCATCATGAATGCTTGAAAGTCTCTATATCATTGAATGACCATTTATTCCCTTGAAATATTATACTTAGTTTTGCTGGCTAGGTGATTCTTGGTTTTAATCCCAGTTCCTTTGATGTCTGGAATATCCTATTCCAAGCCCTTTGATCCCCTAATGTTGAAGCTGCCAGATCCTGTGTTATCCTGTGTTAGCCAGATTGTATTTCCACAATACTCAAATTGTTTCTTTCTAGCTGCTTACAGTATTTTCTCCTTGACCTGGGAACTCTGAAATTTGGCCACATTATTCCTAGGAGTTTTTCTTTTCGGGTCTCTTTCAGGAGGTGATTGGTGGATGCTTTCAATATTTATTTTGCCCTACGGTTTTAGAATATCAGGACAGTTTTCCTTGATAATTTCATGGAGGATAATGTCTAGGTTCTTTTTTTGATCATAGCTTTCAGGTAGTCCCATAATTTTTAAATTGTCTCTCCTGAGTCTATTTTCCAGGTCAGTTATTTTTCCAATGAAATGTTTCACATTATCTTCTATTTTTTCAAACTTTTGGTTTTGTTTTTTAACTGCTTGGTTTATGCCATAGTCATTAGCTTCCCTGAACTCAATTTTCTTTTTTAAAGACCTATTTTGTTCAGTGAGATTTTGAACCTTCTCCTCCATTTGCCTAATTCTGCTTTTTAAAGTATCCTTCTCCTCATTGGCTTTTTGGGCCTCTTTTTCCAATTGAGTTAGCCTCTTTTTTAAAGGGGTTATTTTCCTCAGCATTTTTTTCATTCTCCTTTAGCAGGCTGCTGACACGTTTTTCAAACTCTTCTATTGCCTGAGCATAGTTTAAGTTCACTTTGGAGGCCCTGGAGGTAGGAGCCTTGACTTCCTGTGACAGTATGCCTTGTTCTTCCTCATCTGAAAGGATGGGAGAAGACACCTGTTTATCAAGAAAGTAACCTCCTATGGTCTTTTTTCCCCCCTTTTTTGGGCATTTTCCCAATCAGTTACTTGACTTCTGAATCCTTTGTCAAGAGGATGGTCCTATTGCCTCTTCTCTCTCCATACCATGTTCAAGGCTGAGATTGGACTCAGCTGCTTGATTCCTCTGGGGCTTTGGGTGGGGGTGAGGCTGTCACTGAAGGCTAAGGTTTAGATCAGCTGCTCCCTACCACCAGAGGCTTTAAACTGAACTGTCTGGACAACGGATCCAGGTTGCTTCCTGGCCACCGTAGCTGCCTGCAGTCTGCTGCTGTTGTTGCTGCTGTCAGGAACCCCATTCCCCTCTCTCCCAGCTGGGAAATTCCTCCCACACTGACCTTTGGAGCTTTCTTTGTTGCTTGTGGGTTGAGGGATCTGGGACCCTCCCTGCTGGGAATTCTGTCCTGGAGGTCTGTTCAGGTCCTGTTCCTCCCAGTGCTGCATGGCCAGGGCTGGGCTCTGCTCCACTCAGCATCCTATGAGATAGACCTTTCCTGTTGGCCTTCCAGGTTACCTTTGGCTGAAAACCTCTTTCGCTCTGTTGTTCTATGGCTTCTGATGCTCTAGAATTTGGTGAGAGTCATTTTTTGCAGGAATTTTATGGGCTGTGGGGGAAGTGGTAGAGTATATGTGTCTTTCTACTCCTCCATCTTGCCTCAGCTCCCCCAGGGGTCTCTTTATTGACACTGGGTGCAAGACTCTATTATATTGCCTATGCTCAGATCTGGGTCACAATTGTAGAGCAAGGAGGAGCACAGCACAGTGGAGCATATAGTCCCAGGGGAGTGGGGATCCTGGTCATAGTTCTAGGGCAGGAAAGAGTGATGGTGGTTGCTCACAGATCAGAACACAGGTCAGGAGAGTAATTAACACACCTCTCCCTAGATTATACAACCTTGGAAGAACTGAAAAGTTCCAGATTTCCAGAAGTAGTTCTGAAAACAGCTAGACAAAAAACCTGAAACTTGGGATAGTGATTCCTCCATCCAAGGAATTGAGCCCAACTTTAATATAAAACTAAAAACTAAAAATCAAGAAATAGGCTTGAAAAATGAGCAAAGAACAACAACAACAAAAGAGCCTGGCTATAGAGAGTTACTATAGACAGGAAAGATAAAAACACAAACTCAGAAAAAGACAACAAAGGAAAAACTGTTGCATCCAAAGACTCAAAGAAAAATGAGAATTGGTCTGAGACCTAAAAAGAATTCCTAGAAGTGCTCAAAAAAGGCTTTAAAAAATCAAATAACAGAGATAGAGGAAAAATTGGAAGAAGAAATGAGAGTGATGCAAGAAAATAGTGAAAAAAGTCAATACCTTAGTAATAAAGGAGGCACTGACGATATTGAAGAAAATATAAAAAAACAGAATAGCCCAAATGGTAAAAGAGGTATAAAAACCCAATGAAGAGAAGAATGCTTTAAAAAGCAGAATTGGCCAGATGGAAAAAGATGTAAAATAAAAATTCACTGAAGAAAAGAACTCCCTAAAAAGTAGAAATGGCTAAATGGAAAAGGAATACAAAAGTTCACTGCAAAAAAGAATTTATTAGAAATTAGAATTGGGCACGTGGAAGCTATTGCTTCCATGAGACATCAAGAAATAATAAAAGAAAATAATATGAAAGAAAAAATAGAAGAAAATGTGAAATATGTTTTTGGAAAAATAACTGATCTGGAAAATGAATAGAGACAATTTAAGAATTATTGAACTATATGAAAGTCATGATAAAAAAAAGAGTCTAGACATCATCTTTCAAGAAATTATCTAGGAAATCACCTCCTGAAAGAGATCTCAAAATGAAAAGTCCCAGGAATATTATAACCAAATTCTAGAGCTTGCAGGTCAAGGAGAAAATAGTGTCAGCAGCTAGAATGAAACAATTCAGCTATTGTGGAGCTACAGACAGAATAACGCAAAATTTAGCAGTTTCTACATTAAGGGATCAGATTAGATTATAATATTCTGGAGGCAAAGAAACTAGGATTGTAACCAAGAATCACTTATCCAGTGAAACTGACTGTAATCCTTCAGGTGGAGAAATGGATATTCAATAAAATAGAGGACTTTCAAGCATTCCTGATAAAAAGAACAGAGCTGAATAAAACAATTTGACTTTCAAATACAAGACACACAAAAAAGCTTCAAAAGGTAAACATGAAAGAGAAATAATAAGGGATTCATAAAGGTTAAGTAGTTTACACATATATATGAGAAGATGCGACTTGCAACTTCTAAGAATTTTATCATGATTAGGGCAGTTAGAAGGAGTATACAAAAACAGAGAACATTGATGTAAGCTGACTAAGATGAAATGATTTTAAAAAATAAAATTAAGGGGTAAGAAAGAGGAATGCATTAAGAGAAGGGGGAAGGGAGAGGCAGAATGGGGAAAATTAACTCACATTAAAGAGGTATGAAATGGAAGAGCTTTTACAGTGGAGTAGATATGGGAAGTGGCAGGCAACACTTGAACCTTACTGTCATTGAAATTGGCTCAGAGAGGGAATAACATACACACTCAGGTGGGTACGGAAATTTATGTTACCATAGAGGAAAGTAGGAGGGGAAGGGGACAAGAGAAAGGGGGTGCTGATAGAAGAGAGGACAGATAAAAGGAACGAGTGGTTAGATGCAAAACAGACTTTTGAGGAGGGACAGGGTAAAAAGAGAGAGCAGGATAAAGAGGGAAAATAGAATGGAGGGAAATACATAGTAATCATAACTATGAATGTGAATGCAATTCACCCAAAAAACTGAAGCAGATAGCAGAATGGATTCAAAACCAGACTCCATCAAAATACATTTTATAAGAAACACACTTAAACACACTCAGAGAAGACAAAGGCTATAGCAGACTGTATTATGTTTCTGCTAAAGAAAAAAAAGAGGCAGGAGTAGCTATCATGATCTCAGATAAAACAAAAGTAAAAATAGATCTAACTAAATGAGATTAGCAGGGAAACTACGATACACTAAAAGGTACCATCAATGATAAGGATAAATGTACCTGGCATAGCATCCAAATTCTTAAAGGAAAAGTTAAATGAGTTGCAGGATGAAATAGATAGTAAAATGATATTAGTGGGGGACCTCAACTTTCCCCACTCAGAATTAATTAAATCTAATCAAAAAATAAACAAGAAAGAAGTTAAGATGATGAATAGAAGTTTAGAAAAGTTAGATATGATAGCCCTCTTGAAAAAAGTGAAGGGGAATAGAAAGGAATATACCTTTTTCTCAGTGGTACATGGGCAAACATACCACCATGAAATTGACGTACAATGCTGATGAACTTCTCTGGGCAATCAAATTTTGATGTAATTTTCCAAAGCCCTCACAACTAACAGTATCAAAGGCCTTGGTCAGATCTACAGATGTTGTGTACAGACTTCTGTTTTGCCCCTGGCATTTCTCCTGGAGTTGTCAGGCAGCAAACACCATATCGACTATTCCTCTGTAAGGGAATTGCCAACCCCCAACCTCTTGGATGGCATTCACTGGTCACAACTCAGGTAAACTGAGGGGAGACTGGTAAGGCATGAACAAGATGGCGCTGGGAGGAAGGGTTCCGCCCCTGTTTTGCTCAAGGCTATTTTCCCGGGCTTTTGGAGAACAAAGACGGCCCAAGATGTTTTTCTTTCTAGGGGCTACATGTCTGCCCTGGGCAGTCCTGGTCCTAGGTATAGTATTTCCTTCTTAGGGCAAACTATTTGCTGATAGGTCCACTTAGGGCTCTGATGTCAGGAAAGAGATAAAAGCACTGCTTGCTGCTTCAATAAACAGAGTTCTTCACTATCTTGTCTCCCACCTTGGTCATTGCTTACAGCTCACTCCACCAACGCCTGCAGGCCCCTGCTGGTCAGATAAGGCCTGTGGGCCTGAGAGATCAGGCCCAGACTCCCTAACATTCCTTGAGTTCTGCATAGTGGACAATGGTCTTGTGTCTTCCCAGTCACCAATGGAGTGAAACAGGGTTGTGTGCTTTCTCCCATGCTTTTTAGCATGATGTTTATAGTCATGTTGTCAAATGCTTTCAATGAAGATGAACAAGGCATCAAGGTCAACTACTGTACTGATGGAAAGTTCAGTTTGAAAAGGCTACAAGCCAAGACCAAAGTGGAAGAGTGCTGGCTTGATTTTCTGTTTGCAGATGATTGTGCACTTAATGCACAATGCTGATATGCAACAAAGTATGGATCAATTCTCTGCTACCTGTGCTAATTTTGTCCTTATAATCACCACCAAGAAAACACAGGTGCTACATCAACCACCACCACATCATCCATACATGGAACCATTGGTTACAACAAATGGAGAAAGTTTTGAATGCTGTGGATAGGTACACTTACCTTGGTAGTGTACTTTCCAGGGATGAACACATTGACAATGAGGTTGATGCACACATTGCCAGAGCTAGCTCAGCGTTTGGGAGACTCAGAAGAAAAGTTTGGGAGAGAAGAAGTATTAGACTGATTACCAGACTGAAGGTCTACAGAGCCGTTGTGCTGACCTCATTGTTGTATGCCTGCAAAACATGGACAGTCTACCAGCACCATGCCAGGAAATTGAATTGCTTCCATTTGAATTGTCTTAGGAAGATCCTGGAGATCACCTGTCAGGATAAGGTACCAGACACTGAAGTCCTTGCTCAAACTGAACTGCCAAGTATTCAAACTATGCTTCAGAGAATGCAACCCCAATGGGCTGGCAATGTTGTTCAAATGCAAAATGTAAGCTTGCCAAAAAGACTATTTTATGGAGAACTCACAGGGGGCAGGCAATCACATGATGATCTGAAGAAGTGATACAAGGACACTCTCAAGGTCTCTCTCAAGAACTTTAGATTTGATTGTGTGACATGGGAGACACTGGCATAGGACCACTCAGCATGGTGTGCCCACATCAGAAAAGGTGCTGTGCTCTATGAGCAAAGTAAAATTGAAATAGCACAAAGGAAATGTAGTATGCACAAATTTGGAGTAACCACCTTAAATGTTCACATGGACTATCTGTGCCCAATCTTTGGTAGAGCATTCCGAGTTCATATTGGTCTGATCAGCCATGGTTGTACATATTGAAAGTTCACTTTATCAGGGTGATATCATTTTGGTCCTCTTCAAGAATTAAGGACAACAACCAACCAATCAACCAACATGGCACCCTCATAGAAACTGACTATTAGGACAAAAAGCCCTAACAACCAAACCCAGAAAAGCAGAAATATTAAATTCATCTATTTCATATCATAATGCAATAAAAATTATATTCAATAAACCATGGGAACATAGGTTAAAAATTAATTGGAAAATAATCTAATCCTAAATTATGAGTGGGCCAAAAAAAAATAATAAAAACAATGAATATCGTTAAAGAGGATGACAACAATGAAATACCATACCTAAATTTGTGGGATGCAGCAAAAGTAGTACTTGGCAGAAAATTTCTATCTCTAAATGCTTACAGCAATAAAACAGAGAAAGAGCAGATTAATGAATTGGGTATGCAACTAAAAAAAAATTAGAAAGTGAACAAGTTAAAAATCACCAATTAAATACCAAATGGAAAATCATGAAACTCAAAAGAGAGATTAATAAAATGAAAGAAAATTACTGAATAAATAAAATTGAGCTGCTTTTATAAAAAA
Organism: Bettongia penicillata ogilbyi; assembly: GCA_023548195.1. Taxonomy (NCBI): domain Eukaryota; kingdom Metazoa; phylum Chordata; class Mammalia; order Diprotodontia; family Potoroidae; genus Bettongia; species Bettongia penicillata. The sequence continues at coordinate 123,096 of JAJHZJ010000314.1, forward strand.
AAATAAAATAAACTATTAGCTATTTTGATTTAGAAAAGAAAATCAAATTATAATTATCAAAAATGAAAAGAATAAATTCACCACTAAAGAAGAGTAACTAAAAGCAATTAGTAGGAGTTCCTCTTCCCAATTATATGCCAATAAATCTAACAATCTAAGGGAAATAGATGAATATTTACAAAAATAAAAATTGCCCAGATTAACAGAAGAAGAAATAGAATCCTCAAATAACCCTATCTCAGAAAAGAAATTGAACATACCATCAACGAACTCCAGAAGAAAAAATCTCCAGGGCCAGATGGATTCATAAGTGAATTTTGTCAAATGAGGCATAACTTTTAAAAATTCTTTTCTCTAACCTTGCCCCAAATTGTCCTGGGAAAAACCAAATCCTAAATTTCCCTTTTGAGTATACTACAGTCAACTTAAATGCCTGTAGAGATGGACAACTTACTTAGAATGGACAAGAGTGACAAGGGCAAGATTATTTCAATAAAGCTCCCCAGAGTTGAGATGGTAGTCTACATTCCAGGACCTGAAAATGTACTAGACCCTCTAACAGTCTGGACACTAAGAAAGTGATGTTGCTGAAACACAATGTGTGGGTTGCTGTTGTAGCTCCCTAGTGAAGGGATTCTGGACACAGTTTTATCACTCCAGAAGAGTTGTCTATCTTAGCAACCTAGCAGCAGAGAAGACATTCACATTCATAGGGTTATCAAAATACAATCTGGTGTAGTGCTCACTACCTTGGGGTTAAGGGATAGTGAGGCACAATTGCTTTGTAAAGTTTCTTCTAATCACAGCCTTCTAGTTGATGATGTTTTTATTCAAATAACATTGTTCTCTGAGATGATCCTACCTGCAACCATCCTAAAAATCATGACTAAAATTGTGACTACCACCATCACCACCTCTTTTTTTAGGGAGTCTTTAATCTTATTTTATACTCTAAAAAATCTGGTTACTACAGTATTAACTTTAGTTTTAAAATATTTGAAAGTATAAGCAATAGGCAATTTACTCCAAACAATTTTATTATTCAGCATCCCTATGAGTAGAATTTTGTAGCAGTAATATAGTTTTAAAATTTTAAAAAAGAAAAGGAAATGAACCTTCCACCTTCAAAGTATTTAACAATAATACTTTTTAAAATTACCACTTTTGTCTAAGACAATTGACATGTTAAAATACATTATTATTTTTTCATATAAATGTTATTTGTGTAAAGTGACTTTAATTGACTACAGGCACTAAATGTTGATCTAATTCTTCAAATAGATAAAACACAGACAATTCTGTCCCTAAAACAAATTCTACTTCTAAAATATTTTTAACATATATGGATTTTCGGTTAAAACTATACCTCTACGTAAAATGTTTATTTCCATGTATCTATGAGATCTCAATTCATGGGACAGATTACCAAGATGACATTCACCTGCTGTTGCAAAGGCTGTGTAATGCATCAAGTTTTATACCAATCAGAGCAACACAATTATGTTACTAAAAGTCACTACAATTTATCACTTTATAAGTTTGGATATGTAGAACTACAACTCCAGATATACAAAATTTTTTAAAATAAATAATGATTGATCTAGACAAAACTATACTTTGAAGACAGTTTATAGCTGTAACAACATTTATTACATTACATTATTTATTTAAAGCAGTAAAAGACAGCCTAGGATTCCAATTTGACTAATATGACACTGACAGCTCTTTGGCCTGGAAAATGACATCCTTGTTGATAAGTTCTATTTTCTACCAGGTCTTAGTACAATACAATCTATTTTTATATAAGGTAGTTGAAAAGGTGGGTAAAAAAAATATCATCATTTCTAAACATTTTCAGATCGCCATGACTTTGTGGCCCATCAGACAAACTGCTAGGAAAGTTTCCTTCCTTCAATCCTTCAACCTGCTGCTCCAAGTTCTGCCTTCTGGACCCAGGTGGAAGAAACAGAATTTCTCTTCCATATGATCCACTGCAGATACTTAAGAGCTCCCCCATATTACCCATTAAGTTATTTCTTCTCCAAGATAAATATTCAAAGTTCCTTAAACCTGTCCCCAAATATTATGATCTCAGAGCCCTTCACCTCCCTGGTCACCCTCCACTCTTGTTAATGTCATTCTTATTATGACATAAAAAACTCCAGATGTGTCTGATCATGGCAGAGTATAGCAGGTCTATCCTCTCTCTTAATCTGTATATTATACCTTTCTTAATGCAATCTAAGATCAGGTGAGTCATAGTGTGCTTATAGTCCATTAATAGTCCATAGATATTTTTACCATCATCTGGTGTCCAGACATGTACCTCCAATCCTATGAGATTATTTTAAACCTAAGGGCAAGGTTAAATAAAAAAATATTAAGTATATTCTTAGATTTGGCCTACCATTTTGGTCCTGATTTTGCCATCCAAAATGTTAGTTTTCCTTCCTAAATTTATGTCACTTGTAAATCTGATTAGCTTAATATCTATACTCTAAGGTGTGGGGAACCTGTCACCTTCTAGGTCCTTGGGTGTGGCTTTTTACTGAGTCCAAGTTTTACAGAAGAAATCCTTTTATTAAGGGGATTTGTTCCATGAATCTGTCATTGATTAGAATCTAAGTCATTAATTAAAAAAAAATACTCAACAACACAGGGCCATAAACATATCTTACATGCACTCCATTAGGGGTCCTTAAAGCTGATATCAACTCATGACTACTGTAGTCATTCAACCAATCTTGAGTCCATTTAACAATACTGTCATCAAGACTAAGCTTTAAACTTAACAGAATCACAGAATTTCAGAATTGAAACTATCTAGTCCAAACCATAACTGAAAGATTTCCCTCCACAACATACCAAAGTGCTTGAAGTCTTCCAGTGTGGGACAATCCATTCCCTCCTATTGCACTTTTGGATGCTTCTAATTGTTAAGAAGCTTATCCTTATACAAAGCCCAATTGTGCTGATTTGTAACTTTTATCACTTCTAGGATTTTGTTAAATGTTTTAAGACTAAGTTTGTCTCCCTACTGTATTCTACCAATCTAGCTATTTAGCATCAAAAGAGGAGACAAATGGCTTGTCTCTTACCAATCTGTTTTCCTTTCTTAAAGTTCCAGTGAACTTTGAAAACTCCATCTTCTTTGCTATTTTTCTTTTAACAAAGTGGGACAGCTGGTCTTTTCTAGTCCTTCCATTTCTCTTCCATTCTCCTCAACTTTAAAAGCCAGTGAGAGAGTTCAGCAATCACTTCTGCCATTTTTTTTCATACCCTGTGATGACTCATCAAGCCCTAGTAACATGAAGTCACTGAGGACAGTCAGATGTTTTATTATCACTTCCTCACTTACCTTAGGTTCAACTCTCTATTTCATTTTTTTCTAACCTTCCAATCCAAAGATTATTCCCCTTGGCAGAAAAGCAAAAACAACAAAAACAGCAGGAGTTAAATGCCTTTTCTCTACTATCTGTTCCCCACTATCCCAAGAAGTGGTTGTGTCATAGACCTTTTCTGGTCATCCGTTAGTTTGTCATTTAAAACCCTCCCCCTCTGACTATGACCTTATCCTTCAGTCTTATTTTACATTTCCCTTCAAGCACCCTAAGTTATGGCCAGACTGTACTATTGACTATTCCCCAAAGATGCCAGGCCATCTCTTGTTTCTGTGACTCACAGAAGCTTTCTCCCATTCCTGGGAGGCATTTTCAGCTGAACCTTTCAGAATCTTTATCCTCCTTTAGAAGGCTCATCTTAGGTGCTAACTCTCTCAATTCCCACAACCACTGGCATTTTTTCCCTCTCTGAACTGCTACTACAAACATATTGGCTATTATTACAAAGGGCATTAAGGTTTGCAAAACACTTTACAATCATTATCTCATTTTATCCTCAAGACAGACCTTGGCAAGTAGGTACTATTATTATCCTCATCTTACAGATAAGGAAACTGAGGCAGAGAGAGGTTAAGTGACTTGTCCAGACCCAGAGAACTAGTGTCTAGAGGTCAAATTTGAACTCTGGTCTTCCTGATTTCAAATATACCAACCAGTTTATAGAAAAAAAATCTTTAGATCTCTTTTTTTACTCCTTTCATTTCTTATGCTATATTATACTTCTTTAAACCATGTTGTGTACTCCCAGTTGGATATAAACTTGAGAAAAAGGGCTATTTTAATTTTTATATTCCCAGAATTTGCATAGTACTTTGCATGTAACAGGCACTTAATATTTATTGAATTGAATTAAAGCAAGTAATGTTATCAGTAGCTTGATTTTTAAATTATTGATTTTCGTGAACAATCATTTCTCTTTAATCCTGTTGCCACCCAGCCATCCCCAAAAACAAAGAGAAATATTTGAGAAAAAAAAACCTGCCACATTCTGAATTGGTAGTGCCCACTCTTCATAACCTGCTCCTCTACTAGGAAGGAAGAATGTTTCCTCATCAAGTTTTCTGGACCAAGATTTGTCATTACAATCCATGAGGCTGCATTAGCTCTACTTTAGCAAGGACAGAATCCAAGAGGAAGTTCTGATTGTTGACATCCCACATCAGTTATCCAGCAATGAATATTTAGGTGCCTACTCTGAGCTAGGACCTGTGCTAAGTGCTTCACATATATCATCTCATTTGATGCTCTCAATAACCCTGGGAGTTAGGGTCTATTATTATCCCCATTTTAAGGTTAAGGAAACTGAGGCAGATAGCAGTTAGGAGACTTTCCCTGAATCACACAGCTACTAAGTATCTCAGAATGGACTTGAACTCAGGTCTTCCTGACTCGAGGCTCAGCACTCTATACACTGAGTCATTTAGCTGCCAAATCCCAGTCATAAGGCCTAACCTACAAAGTCATATGCACATGAGGCTTAAATTTGCCTCCCTGCATTAGGATCACTACTTTACCTACTGACTGTATTTTGTGGATGGTGATCAGGAGCCATTTTTTAAAATTACCATTTTATTCTTAGATATTATATCCTATGGATTATTATTCCTCTCCACTGCTGTTTTTCTTCCCATGATGTACTTTCTGCTGTATCAGATAGCTTTGTCCTGTCCGCTGGTTTAAAGTAACCTTGGTCAGCTTTGCAAGCCTTCCAGCAAATACATTGTTTTTAGGTATACGCTATACCTGAACAAGAAGTTGGCATAATTTTATTATGGTCCAGAAGTATAGATACTTTCTTTTTATCTAATTGTTCACTTCTTAAATCCAATTCCTTTCTGAAGCCCTTTCAGTTAAATGCTAGTAGTAATAAGAATACCATGTGTTCACCTGAAATCATCAGTTCCCTTGCCCCTCCCCCCAGGCCTTTAAGACCTCAGTAATGACTTTAATTTAGATTCCTTCTGGCAGGACCACCAAGAATAGGGGATATCAGGTTCGATAAATCTCAGGAGCCTTTTTTTTTGTTTTTGTTTTGTCATATCTCAAAAACATGCACTAGGAAAATAAGAGGTCTGTGTGATCTATGTCTAGCTGACAAATAACTACACTGGCATACCTGAGGCAGGAATCACACACACACACACACACACAAGGGTCTAATTTTGTTCAGTAATCCAAATTTTTTTCCTTTTTTAAAAATTGTATTTATTTATTGATTTTGACATTCATTTCCACAAAATTTTGAGTTCCAATATTTCTCCCCATCTCTCCCCTCCCCCACCCTATAATACCATGCATTCTGGTTCCCTCAATGTGCCCTCCCTTCTATCACACCCCATCCTTCCCTTATCCCCATCTTCTCTCTTTTCTTGTAGGGCAAGATAAATTTCTATACCCCATTACCTGTGTTTCTTATTTCCCAGTTATATGCAATAATAATTCTCAACATTCGTTTCTAATACTTTGAATTCCAACTTCTCTCCCTCCCTCCCTCCCTCCCCAACCCCACTGAGAAGGCAAGCAATTCAATACAGACTCAATGTGTCATTTTGTAGAAGACTTCCATAGTAATCATGTTGTATAATACTATATTGCCCTCTATCCCACTCTATCCCCTTGTTTATTTATTCCCTCATTTGACCTTGTCCCTTCCCAAAAGTGTTTATTTCTAGTTACTCCCTTCTCCCATTTGCCCTCTCTTCTATCATTCCCCTCATCCCACTAGTCCCCTCCTCCCCTGCTTTCTTGTAGTGTTAGATAGATTTTCATACCAAATTTAGTGAGCATGTTATTCCCTTCTTAAGCCATATGTGGAGAGAGTAGCTTCACTTTTCCCCTCTCCCCTTCTTCCTTTTCTCCTCCATTGAACAAGATTTTTCTTATCTCTTTTATGAGTTATAGCCTGCCTTATTCCATTTCTCCCTTTCTTCTCCTAGTATTTTCCTTCCTCACCCCTTAATTTCAATTTTTTTTTTTTATGGATATCATCTCTTCTGATTCAACTCAACCTGTACTCTGTGTGTGTGTGTGTGTGTGTGTGTAATCCCTCCACCTATCTAAATACTGAGAAAAGTCTCAAGAGTTACAAATATTATCACAAATATTATCTTTCCTTGTAGGAATGTAAACAGTTCAGCTTTAGAAAGTCCTTTATGATTTCTCTTTCCTATTTACCTTTTCATGCTTCTCTTGATTCTTGTATTTAAAGGTTAAATTTTTTCTTCAGTTCTGGTCTTTTCATCATGAATACTTGAAAGTCCTCTATATCACTGAATGACCATTTATTCTCTTGAAGTATTATACTCAGTTTTGGTGAGTAGGTGATTCTTGGTTTTAATCCCAGTTCCTTTGACTTCTGGAAAATCCTATTCCAAGCCCTTTGATCCCTTAATGTTGAAGCTGCCAGGTCCTGTTTACCCTGATTGTATTTCCATAAAATTGTTTCTTTCCAGCTGCTTGCAGTATTTTCTCCTTGACCTGGGAACTCTGAAATTTGGCCACAATATTCCTAGGAGTTTCTCTTTTTGGGTCTCTTTCAGGAGGTGATCTGTAGATTCTTTCAATATTTATTTTGCCCTCTGGTTCTAGAATATCAGAACAGTTTTCCTTGATAATTTCATGGAAAATAATGTCTAGGCTCTTTTTTTGATCATGGCTTTTAGGTAGTTCCATAATTTTTAAATTGTCTCTCCTAGATCTATTTTCCAGGTTAGTTGTTTCTTCAATGATATATTTCACATTATCTTCTATTTTTTCAATCTTTTGGTTTTGTTTTGTAACTTCTTGGTTTATCTCATAGTCATTAACTTCCCTGAACTCCACTCTCTTTTTTAAAGAACTATTTTGTTCGGGGGGTGGAGCCAAGATGGCGGAGTAGAAAGACTCATGTATGCTAGCTCCGAACCCACAGCCCATATATTTCCTGCAAGAACTCCCCACAAATTCTGGATCACTGCAAGGTGCGCAGGAACACAGTGGAAAAGATTTCCGTTCCAGAGAACCCTGGAGAGCCATCCCCAGGGTCCATCACGCCCCGGAAAGTGGAGCCCACCCCTGCCCTGCCCTGGTGGCCCCAGAGGAGCAGATCCGAGCAGCCTTCAGGGACTGAATTTCTGGCAGCTGCGAAGGTCCCTCCACCCACAGATGCTCCAGGTCAGTGAGAGACTTCTGGGCTGGCTGAGAGGGGAGTAGAGTGTTTCTGTGACTCGGGTCTGGTGGGCTCAGGCCATGGAAGAGCTCAAAAAGGATTTTGAAAATCAAGCTAGACAGTTGGAGGAAAAACTGGGAAGAGAAATGAGAGAGATGCAAGCATGAAAAACGGGTCAATACCTTGGTAAAGGAGACAGCGGGAGAGGCAGTGGCAGAGGCAGCAGCGGCCGGGACTCCCCATGCAGGCAGGATCTTCATTACTGAAGGTCTCTGCATAAACCACCTGAGGGAACTGAGACTGGGAGGCAGCCCTGCCCCCACCCGCTCCATTACTGAAGGTCTCTGCATAAAGTCCCTGAGGGAACTGAGCATGGGAGGTGGCCCTGCCCCTATCCGCCCCATTACTGAAGGTCTCTGCATAAAGTCCCTGAGGGAACTGAGCCTGGGAAGCGGCCCTGCCCCCACCCCAGCACCAGAACTTAAGCTCACATTGAATAGCAGCTGTGCCTGCCGCGGAAAGCCCATTTGAATCTCAGACCCCAAGCACTAGCTGGGCAGATCTAGGCCAGGGTGGACAGGAATCTCAGAAGTCAAGTAACTGGCTGGGAAAATGCCCAGAAAAAGGAAGCAAAATAAGACCATAGAGAACTACTTTGATGGGGTGCAGATGTTTCCGCCTTTCAATTCTGATGACGAGGAAATATTCTTACCATCAGGGAAAGACGTGGAGGGCGGGGCCTCTGTATTCCAGACACCCCAGGTGGATGTCCGGTGGGCTCAGACCATGGAAGAGCTCAAAAAGGATTTTGAAAATCAAGTTAGACAATTGGAGGAAAAACTGGGAAGAGAAATGAGAGAGATGCAAGAAAAGCATGAAAAACGGGTCAATACCCTGGTAAAGGAGACCCAAAAAAATGCTAAAGAAAATAACACCTTGAAAAATAGGCTCACTCAATTGTCAAAAGAGGTTCAAAAAGCCAATGAGGAGAAGAATGCTTTCAAAAGCAGAATTAGCCAAATGGAAAAAGAGGTTCAAAAGCTCACTGAAGAGAATAGTTCTCTCAAAATTAGAATGGAACAGATGGAGTCTAATGACTTTCTGAGAAACCAAGAAATCACAAAACAAAACCAAAAGAATGAAAAAATGGAAGAGAATGTGAAATATCTCATGGGAAAAACAACTGACCTGGAAAATAGATCCAGGAGAGACAATTTTAAAATTATGGGACCACCTGAAAGTCATGATCAAAAAAAGAGCCTAGACATCATCTTCCATGAAATTATCGAGGAAAACTGCCCTGATATTCTACAACTAGAGGGCAAAATAAGTATTGAAAGAATCCATCGATCACCACCTGAAAGAGATCCAAAAAGAGAAACTCCTAGGAACACTGTGGCCAAATTCCAGAATTCTCAGGTCAAGGAGAAAATATTGCAAGAAGCTAGAAAGAAACAATTCCAGTATTGTGGAAATACAATCAGGATAACTCAAGATCTAGCAGCTTCTACATTAAGGGATCGCAGGGCATGGGATAGGATATTCCAGAAGTCAAAGGAACTAGGACTAAAACCAAGAATCACCTACCCAGCAAAACTGAGTATAATACTTCAGGGGAAAATATGGTCTTTCAATGAAACAGAGGACTTTCAAGCATTCTTGATGAAAAGACCAGAGCTGAAAAGAAAATCTGACTTTCAAACACAAGAATGAGAAGAAGCATGAAAAAGTCAACAGCAAAGAGAAGTCATAAAGGACTTACCAAAGGTGAGCTGTTTACATTCCTACATGGAAAGACAATATTTGTAACTCTTAAAACTTTTCAGTATCTGGGTAGTTGGTGAGATTATACGCGCACACACATACACACATGCCTGAACATACTGAGAGTACAGAGTGAATTGAATAGGATGGGACCATATCTTAAAATAAATTAAGGTAAATGATGAGAGAGAAATGTAGTGGGAGGAGAGAGGGTGAAATGGAATGGGGTAAATTATATCTCATTCAAGAGGCAAGCAGGAGACTTTTTAGTGGAGGGAAAAAGAGGAGAGCTGAGAAAAAAACAAGAAGTTTACCCTCATCACATTCGACTAAAGGAAGGAATAAAATGCACACTCATTTTGGTATGAAAACCTATCTTACAATACAGGAAAGTGGGGGAGAAGGAGATAAGCAAGTGGGGGGGGAATGATGGTAGGGAGGGTAATGGGAGGAGGGAGCAATTTGAAGTCAACATTTGGGGAGGGACAGGATTAAAAGACAGAATAGAAACAATGGGGGGCAGAATAGGATGGAGGGAAATACAGTTAGTCTTACACAACATGACTATTATCGAAGTCATTTGCAAAACTACACAGATAGGGCCTATATTGAATTGCCTGCCTTCCCAAAGGGAATGGGTAGGGAGGGATGGGGAGAATTTGGAACTCAAAGTTTTAGAACAACTGTTTAGTATTGTTGCTGCTACTAGGAAATAAGAAATACAGTTAATGGGGAATAGAAAGTCATCTGGCCCTACAGGACAAAAGAGAAGATGGGGACAAGAGAAGGGAGGGATGATAGAAGAGAGGGCAGATTGGCGATAGGGAAAATTAGAATGCTCGGTGTATTGGGGTGGGCGGAGGGGAGAAAAGGGGAAAAAATTTGGAACCCAAAATTTTGTGAAAATGAATGTAACAAATTAAATAAAAAAAATGACAAAGAGAAAAAAAAATAGTTTCAAGTGGAAAAAAAAAAAGAACTATTTTGTTCAGTGAACTTTTGAACCTCCTTTTCCATTTGGCCAATTCTGCTTTTTAAAGCCTCCTTCTCCTCATTGGTTTTTTTAGCCCTCTTTTTCCAATTAAAAGTTGTTATTGTCCTCAGCATTTTTTTGGTTCTCCTTTAGCAAGCTGCTGATCTGCTTTTCAAGCTCTTCTATGGCCTGACCGCATTTCGTATTCATTTTGGAGGTACTGGAGTTAGTAGAAGCCTTGACTTCCTCTGACAGTACGCCTTGTTCTTTCTCATCTGAAAGGACAGAAAGAGACATCTGTTCACCACGAAAGTAACCTTCTATGGTCTTATTTTTTCCCCCTTTTTTGAGCATTTTCCCAGCAAGTTGCTTGACTTTTGAATCCTTTGTCAAGAGGAGGGTCCTTGTACTCTTTCTGTGCCCAGTACAGGGGCTCAAGGCTGAGATTCTGATCAACTTCCCCAGGGGCTTTGGGTGGGCGTGGGGCTGTCACTGAGGGCTGAGTTTCAGATCAGCTGCTCAATTCTGCCAGAGCTCCAAGCTGAGCTGCCTGGACAATAGACCGAGGCTGCTTCTGTGTAGATGCCCACTGCCCATTGCTGTCACTGCCTGCTGCTGTAGTCACCTGGGGCCAGTGTTGGAGAAACCCCATACCCCTCTCTCCCAGCTGGGAAAGCCCTCCCACACTGACCTTTGGAGCTTTCTTTGTTGCTTGTGGGTTGAGGGATCTGGGACCCTGCTGGGAATTCTGCCCTGGAGGCCTGTTCAGGTCCTGTTCCTCCCAGTGCTGCATGGCCAGGGCCAGGCTCTGCTCCACTCAGCATCCTGTGAGATAGACCTTTTCTGTTGGCCTTCCAGGTTACCTTTGGTTGGAAACCTCTTTCGCTGTTATTCCGTGACTTCTACTGCTCTAGAATTTGTTGAAAGTCATTTTTACAGATATTCTGTGGGGTGTGGGGGAAGCACTAGAGTCTATGAGTCTTTCTACCAGTAATCCAAATCTTTACTTGTTATAGTACAAGGATCTATTTTATAGTTAAGAGAATATAGTTTCTTCCTAAGATTAATCCCATACCTATCATTTAGCACTAAATGATCTTCTTCCATTCTTCTACCCTATGGACTCCTAATAGAGGTTAGGACTTCTCTCTGCCTTTTCAGGCACTGTTGCTTCCTTATTACTACTTACACATTGTGAATGCAGAGCTGTTATTTAACATTGGCAGAATAGCAGCTTCTAAAAGGTTAAACACATAAAGTCACAGGTATAATACAAGGTTGTACAAAGAACAGACAAATAAAATGTTTGGTGGGAGTGAAGTACAAAAGGCTTTATTCAGAGTATGTGATAATGTTTGCAAAGCAATCAGTACTGTGACTACCATATAGTAGGCACTTAATAAATTCTTTATCCCTTCTCTCACTTCCCCATTCACTGGGAGTGTCCTGTATTTAATATCTTTCCCCTTATGATCTTGTGGGAATGAGAAGGCCTGGGTAAAACTAGGACATGTAGGCTCTAATTTTTGGTGCTAAGTAGATTTGAGGAATGTATCCTGTATCTTCTATAGCTAATATTTCATTTACTCTGTACCTTCAATGGACTAGTGGTTTGAAGAGTCATTTTAGAACAAGATATTAACATAACTAGGCAGTTATCAACAGAAAATAAAGAGATTCCCAAAGTTTAAGTCCTACCTTCACAGGATAATTAAATTTGAGAAATACTTCCTAAGTATTACTATACTCAAAGTGTTGTTAAGACAAAGATCAATATTAAAGTCCCTACTCTAAAGGAGTTCATTTTTGCCTGGGGTAATACAAAATCAACATAGATAAGTATTAAACAGGAAAGGTTATGAAGGTGGCAAAGATCCAGTTCAGTAGCCACCATTATTAGAACTAAATGAGATACTCATTGTCTATCTAACAGTTAAATAATGGAGATTTACTTTACCATAGCAGGCAAAAGTTAATCAATGAGATTACTTAGCAAGGATATTGTGTTGATACAGCTGAGATGACCATGGTGGTCTTGTCAACAGGAAGAAGATGGACCTCTTCATGGCTTTTTGTACTCAGAAGACCAGGGATTAATGTCAATGGTCTGGACCTTTGGTCCCCTTAGTCAATTAAGTTTTGAGGATGGTTTCAATACCTTTTAAGAAAAAAGAATTTACCCAGCTCATATAGTGGGGGATGTTTATAAATATTCCTCTTATCAGATCTGTTAATGGCAAGGTCCTAAATACTGGTACTGGAGGAGAAAAAAGTAAATCCTAAAGATAGCAAAAAGGAAACAAAAAACAAGAAGAAATGTAATGTACTCTTGAGTGACTAAGAAGTGACAGACTTGATTCAATTCTCCCATTCAGAAGAAATTAGCCCTAGATTTAAACAAAATGGTCCAGGTTGTAGGTGATGCCAACATTTTCAATACACAGTGACCTAAAGAAATGACATTAAGAAGCAGCAGCAACATTCAGGACTACAATGAAGAGGATAACACCTGCTCAGTTACTGGTTCTTGTGAGTTAGGGTCATCTGTTGTCATTGAGGCCTAGAGTCTATGAATTTAAAAAAAAAGTTTTGATAACTGTTTCAACATAATTATTTTCCTTGTAAATCTATATACTTTATTTTATGCATTTAAAATATAATTCTGAAAATGGGTCCATGACACGTGAAAAAAAGGTTAAGATTAAGAATCCCTGGTCTAAGGAATTCTTAATGATAGCAGCAAAGACTCATGACAAATATAATGCATATTTTCCTATTTTTGTAACTTGCACGACAATCACAAGGTCACTGAACAGTGAGTTATCCAGAAATTGTATATGATCTTAGCATACATTTGAGAGAGTCCTTGTCAGTGGAGACTCTTAAAGGCTATAATTTGCTTTATTGAGAGAAATGCCTTACCTTTTTTGTGATTAATTAACAAGAATTCAACACATCAGGATTAGGTACTCATTATAACTTTTAGTGAGTTATATAACTTTAAAGATGTGCTCTGTTGTATAAAATTGTCTGTGAAGACTGCCTCTTCACTTCTCATACTTTCATCAAATATGCCCGATATGTCTGAAAATCATTCTCTGAAAGCTTCATTATACCATCTAGCTGAATCCTGAAATGACAGCTACAGCCACCTCTTAAAAGTGACAAGTAATTCCATTTAAAATCTCGACAAAACTCCACTTACTTTCTCAACATCTTAACTTAAAACTGCTTCTCCAAATATCTCTAGCCAAGTTAGAACAATACCTTTCACTCCATGTTAAGGCTTTTCTATTATGTATTAGCAAAGCATAAGCACAGACAAGTTGTACCACATTGGAAAAAACATAGGAAAAGCAGCAAGTTACAGCACTAAATCCAGTCTCCTATCTGAGGACCAGTCTAGTTAAGTACAGAGATGCAATATCATAAAGTTGATCACAAGGTAATGAATTCTGGGGACTTGGAAAGCCACGATACAAAGAAATATTTTTAAATGATCCAAGTCTTTGTGTAGCTTTTTTCCACTTCCTATAATTATAGATCTAAGTGCTAGAAAAACTGACAGACAAAAGGTTTAAAAAATCACCCAGTTTTTTTACAATGCCTATAAGGATGTATGTTAAGAAACATTTCTTTAAAAAAATATGTATATAATAGTTCAAAGTTTCTTGTTCTTGATAATTAAGTTCCCCAAAATAAAGAAAATATAAAGAGAACTTTTAAAATCTATGAATCACAATAAACTTTGATAACTAGAATTTTCATATATCTAAAAAAATCTAAATAATTAGATCTATTTCCCCTCAAAAAATGAGGTGTTATTTTTACCCACATTGAAATTATATTATTTTTGTTTTTCTTGAGATTTCTCAATATGTTATATTATTTAAACATTTTCATTATCTGTTTTCATAACAACTGAACATTTCTGAAAATATCTTTCTTCCTTAGCAACAAAGAATTAAAAAAAAGAAAAAGATAATCAACATCATCTGATTATAACATTAGATGTACTATTCCCCACTCACTGTCTCTCATCTCTTTAAAGAAAGGGTTGTAGTGCATTTTGTCATCTCTTCTCCACGGCCAAACTTGGTCATTATAATTACACAGAATTCAGTTTTGAGATTGTTGTCGTCGTTGTATACATTGTTTTATGGGTTCTGATTACTTCATTCTGCATCAGTTTACAAATTTTTCCATGCTTCTCTAAAGTCTTGTTATTCGTCTTTCCTTATGGTATACATTTCTTATATTCACACACCATAATTTGTTTAGCTGTCCCCCAATCAAGGGGCATCTACTTTGTTTCAGGTTCTTTTCTACCACAAAAAAGTGTTGCTATGAATACTTATTTTGAACATGAATATTTCTCTATGTCTTTGACTTCAACGGAGCATATACCAACGAGTGGATCAAAAAATTACCATATTATTTTATCCATATTACTTAACAAATGAGAACGCCATAGCACCATATTCTTACTAGCCACACAGTCATGAAGATGCCTGAAAAATAAGAATAAAATAAAAGTAAATCATATTAGGACCCAGAAATAGTGACACCAAACAGGTCTAAAATCCTGCCGAAGCTTTAAGTCATGGATGAGGAAATACAGAGAGTAAAGCAGTCTTTAAAGCTCTGACGGTTGTCTTTGGGCAGCTAGGTGGCATAGTGGATAAAGCACAGGGCCTGTAAACAGTTCAAATACGATGTTAGATACTAAGTAGCTGTGTGATGCTGGTAAATCACTTAACCCTGTTTGCTTCAGTTTCCTCATCTGTAAAATGAGCTGGACAAGGAATGGCAAACCACTCCAGTACCTTTGCCAAGAAAACCCCAAATGGGGTCATGAAGAATCAGACATGACTGAAATGAATGAACAATAATACATAAGAATTAACTTATTTGTTGGTACTCTTGATGTGAGATCCTTTTCCAACTACCAGCAAGTTCACATGTCACTAGGAGAACTGACCTGTGTCATAATTAACATTCTCACTAGAAACACAATCAAAAAACATGAGAAAGTTGTTAGTTTACAGATTCTCCTTGGAGTGCCAAGTAAGGAAGTTGGTTGTTATCAAATGCCCAAAAGTAACAAGAAATATTTCACATTTCACATCTAGTCATCTTACCTTGCAGTGCCTGTGATCAGTATAAGCAAAAAAAAAAGTACTGATGTGGATAGAAACAGTGCCCTAAGAGTTAAAATAATATTGATCGACTTTGTAAAGACCTTGGTGCCCTAAAGTCTCTCCTTATCCTGGACCATAAGATTCCCTGTCCCCACCCCTCATCCTGAGGAATGGGATTTCCTTATGTTGTGATATTCATGGTCCTCAAACTGTGCCTTTATCTTGCAAGACTAACCCTAGATTTCCATCCCCCATAAGAAAACCCTAAAATCATCCTACATAAACCTTGTTCCTTTCCTATACCTTTGCCTTTTGTTTGACTTCTTGCTAAACCTCAGGTCCATGTGCTTTTGTGTCAATAAAGTTCCTTTTGGCTACAGAGAAGGTCTGAGTGAATTCATTCACATTTTGAACCAGCTCTCCCATCTTTCTCTCTTCAACAGTACCATGAAGGAAAAGTACCATAGCTGTTGGTACGACAGAGAAAATGGGTTACACTACAAAAACTCAAAAGTGGCCAATCATGCAAAGTATGAGTAAGTAGCTACTGTGGGTTTTGAAGTGTTCTGAAGGTACTAACAACTTGGCCTCCCTACCACAGTGGAAAAAGGGAGGAGATGGTGGAGATGAAAGAGTGAAGGAATATATACTGATAATCATTCCAACCAGGAGTAAGAGATGAATTCTACTCCTTAAATTTGACTCTGTCTTTTCTGGCAAGAATGGCATACTTTTTGCTTAAAGAATGGAAAATATATTTTTTTAAATCATATGAGTACACAATAGTGTTAGGCAATGCTAGAGTTAGAAGGAAGCATTTCTACTTTTTGTTTACTAAAGATTGTGATGTAACACACCCTCTTTGCCACCTAACTTTTATTTACTACTTAATATTTCTTTAGATTGCACTTATTCATTAGCATAGATGATATTAACCTGTGAGTTCCTTGAGAGAAGTTACTGGTTTCTGCCTTTCTTTGTATCTCCACTGTTTAACACAGTGCCTGGCCTATAGCAGATGTTTTAATAAACACTTGCAGATTTGACTTGAGCACTCTCAATGAGGAACAAGGTGATGTTGATTTGATTTGCAATCTGAAGAAAGGGGGTCGGAGGAGAGAGGGTGATGGTGGGGTGTGGTGACAAAGCAAGCACACAGCAATAGGGGCAGATGTCCAGTCCCTGGTCCTGACAGTTAAGCAGAATTTCTACCAAGGTGAAGAATGTTGAGGTACTCCCTCCCAGCCAGGCCAGCTCTGCCTCAGGACTTACTCCAGTGATGAGGGTATTATCTCACCAGAGAAGTTCTCATAAGTTAGGCTTTTAAAAATGTCTCATTCCATGAAAAGGCATTTCCCTCTTTGCTTTTTGGGGGGACATGCAGGTAGAGTGTTGGATATGGGTATGTATAGAACACTGCAGATAATAGCAGATTTTTAAAATATTGGCTAGTACTGCTAAATTTTTCCCCCTCTTTTTAATTTATTTTTTATTATACTATTTCTCTGTGAGAGGAGAGAGGGATAAATTGGGAAATGCAGGTGTTGTAAAATATCAATAAAAGCAATGTAAAAATAACAACACAGGGTTGGGGAGCTATAAAGTGAGGTGGGGAGAGTACCAGTCCTGGAGTCAGGAGGATCTGAGTTCAACTGTGACCTCAGATACTTAGTAGCTGTGTGACTCTTGGCAGGTAACAACTCCAATTACCTCCAAAAAACAAAACAAAAATATCTCTAGTTTTATTTAAGTAGGATCTTTATCTTTGAACTCTTTTGTCTTTGTGTAGTATTCTTCTACAATTTCACGTAAACTTTTATTGTAAATTTTTTATGGTAGCTGATTTTTGTTAAAAACTGAAAGCAGAGATTAGATATAAGGATGACTATTATGCATCACTATCTTGATGCAAAATGGATGTACAAAAGTCATTAAGGAATGGTATCAGATAAGTCAAACAAGGTCTATCAGTAATATTTTCTGCAAAAGGCAAATTCCACAAGATTTTCTGGCTAAAGTAAACATGCTCCAGTAGGTGGCAATAGACAGCTAAGGAAAAAGTACACTTTTTAAGTCCACAAGATTTTTTGGTATAATAGAAGCATTACCTAAATGAAAACATAAAACTCTAAGAAGCAATGTTCTATTGTTGGAGAAAATAGAGTGGAATGTACTTCATTCCCCCTTTATAAAAACATTACCAGGATTTTTCCTTTATTTTCTGCAATATATCACTGAAAGCTTTCACACATAGGTACCTTGATGCTATTTATTTCATTTGCAATCTTACTACTTACTGAACTCTAATTTTTCCTAGCATTTTGTGGTATTTTGAAAGCAGAGAAAGCTATAAGGTTAAAAAGCACGATAAGACATACCCTACATAACATTCATTGCCTTCTCTTCTCCGAACCCTGGTTTCCATGAAGTCCTAGTTAAAATCCCACCTTCAACTGGAAGTCTTTCCCAGTTCCCCAGAATTATAATGCCTTCCTTCTGTTGATTATTTCCAACGATTCTGTACATACATAGTTTGTTTGCACATAGTTATTAGCATGTGGTTTCCTCCACTGGACTGTGAGATCTTTATTATCACAAGAGCAGAGGCTGTCTTTGACCTTTTTTTTTTTTTAATTTTTAATTCCCAGTATAGTGCATGGCAAATAGCAGGCACAGTGTTTATTAACTGACCACTTTCACAATAATCTTGTTAATACAAAATACACAAAAGCCACCATAGCACAGCAAAATCTTGTGGAAAGATTGTTTGGCCCATTTATCCCTTTTTAACACTTCCTGTGGCACTAATGATATTTCAATTAACATTGTGGATTTTTTCCTTTATTTTCTTTTCAGGTACAAGAAAATCTGTTTCATCCCATATAAAATGCAGAATGGCCATAAAGGATTTGGAGTATTCTATAAACAACTGATAAACTCTTCCCCCACACCCTTTTCTGTGAGTAGTCTTTCCCTCAGGGAGTGATACAGTACTTCAGACTCATTACACCAACAGTTCTAAGTTGCTGTGCTCTGAAGAGCCAAATCAATAAGAGCAAGCAGGGAAAGCCTACAGTTCGATGCATAAGTCCACAAGTGTTTATCACGAATGAGAAGTCTGGGTGTCTGTCACACTGCAGACGCATAAGGGACTTGTGACCTACAGAACACCTACATCTTTTTCACTTTGCCTTTTCTTTCACCCCCTACCTCTGAAGAGATTTTAAACATCAACTAAACTTAAGCTTTGAGTAAATCTGACCCGGCAATACCAAAGTTGTGATATAAGGAGGCAAAGAGTATGAGAAAAGCAATCAGATCCTACATTTCTCCAAACTGCCTATAATTTAAATTTCATCCTTCCCTTTCCCTCTCCTCCTGCCCCAAACCTCCGTCTAAGATTATCACTAATTTATCCTGTATACATCTTGTTTGTACATCATGGTTTGCATGTTATCTCCCCCCATTAGATTATAATGAGAACCAGGTGAGATACCTGAATGTTCTTATCTTTTTTTCTATCCTCAGCACTTAGCATAATGCCTAGTACATTGCAGGTACCTGATAAATGCTTGCAGATTTGATTTCTCCTGAATTTTCTATTTCTGTTAATGACCCTAGCACCCTACCTATCACTCCAGGCTCAAAACTTCTGAATTTCCTTTGACTTTCCCCCCATCCATAATGCCTGGCACAGAGTAGGTGCTTAATAAAAGTTTAATGACTTGCCCAACTATCAGAGTGCCAAGTATCAGGTACCTAATGTTGGTTTAATTGGTTGAGCAGAGGTTAGTTTTTTAAGTTAGTTACTTTTAAGAAGGGGAAATAGTGGTCAAAATTTTGCAGAGCAGCAAAAAAATGTGGACTAGTAGTTGATAAAGATTACATATAGAATTCCATATCATTAGTGTGGGGTAATAAAAGAACATTGATCATGGTATCATAAGGGCTGAAGTGCAAATCTAAACTTTTTTACATAGCAGCCCTGAGTAAGTCACCACCTGTGACTCTTATCCTGATTTCTTACATATAAAATGAAGATACACCCTGTTCCACCAACCTCACAAGTCTATGCAAATCAAATATTAAATGTATGAGACAGTGTTTTATAAAGCTGTAAAGCACTATGCAGCTGTAAGTTGTTAATGCAGAACTTTAATTTTATTTTTATTATTAAATTGTTAATTAATGCAGACCTATTAATGCAACCAATAACCTTCTATAAATTTTTCCTGATTACTTATGTCACTTGTTAAACAACAAACAGCTTGATTCTGTGGTGTTTATCTCAGAACAAAGACCAGTAGAAAAGAATAATTTAATGATAACTACTTCTATACCTGAAGAAAAGAAAATGGAATGATTATAAGAACCCCCAAGCACTGGAAGGCCCAAGAATTGAAAAAATAAAGACTTAAACTAGACCTCTTATTACAAAATTCCAAAGGAGATCTGAGAACCTGGAAAAACCACAACGAAGAGTAGATACCCTGGGGGAAAAAATGGATGAAAAAAGAGCTCAACAATTTAGTGATACAAGAAATAATATTAAAAAATATAGCAAAATTTTAATACTTGAAACACAATCAATAAATAAAGAACTGACCTGGATAACAGAGCTTAGGGAAAATCTAAGAATCTTTCACTGGCCTCCTAGAAAAACAAAATGAAACAAAAAAACCCCTGAATATCATAATTCAAGAAATGAATGATCATTCTATCACTTTCCTACTTTATATCGCCAGATCTTCCTCCTACTTCATATGGATAAGAGGACAATTATCTTTATGCATGGGATACTAAAATATAAAATATATTATTTTGACAGTGAAATTCTAAAGTTAGATGAGTTGTTTCCATAAACCTGTAGGCAGACTGGATTTTGTCATACAAATACTGTCTAATGAAGTCATTTCCCCAAAATGTGTTCTCCAAAACCCTGATGTTCTACCTGACCAAAATGGGCTCTATGAGAACATTCTGATATTACTAAATATTTTTCTATCCAAAATATTAAACATGAAGTTACGAAAATATCCAAAATATTACATGTAACATTGTGTTAGTGGGTAAATGGTCTTCATTTCCTCTCTGTTGTATCAGAATTTCTTTGAATTTTGCCCTTTATATCTCTGGAAGCATGGAATACACTTATACCAGGATCACCGACTTAAAAAACTGTAGACTGAGGGCTGGAAGGAACCTCAGAGGCCATCAATTAAGAGTTCTATCGGTATGTTTCAAGCCCTGAAGTGTACTATGGCTAATATCTAAGAAATTAAAATCATTTATTGATGTATACTTATATTATGCTCTTATCTATTATTATAACAACAGTTAAAACATTAGGAATTGATTTCCTTTAGGCATGACAGCGGTCTTACCAATGAAAATCAGTTAAATCAGTTTAACTTGCTGATTCTCACATGAAGTTTTACTGTGTGACATTCACAGCTATCTAGAATGCATGATTATTATTAAACAGAGAATTTAGCAACAAGATGAACTTTACCTCATTCACAGGAGAAAGGGGAAACTGGATGGCGGTTTGGTCTTAGATGCTTTTCGTGGTTGCTTGATAGTTGAACGAGTTTTCCAGTTGGCATCGATGAAAAATGCCTCCTTACTATTTTCATAGGCCACTTACTATACCATAGATTTAGTTTGTGATTCGTATTCTTGGAAGTACCAAAAGATTTCAGGGACAGAACATTCATTTTTTCAACTCTGCAGAACGCAGTCTTCAACCAAGATATTATGTTTGCAGCTGACATTTTCCAGTTGATATGTCTAGGAAATGAACATTTCAAACCACCAGCTGCTGTTTCAGAACAGTAAAAACCCAAGTTTCTATTTATTGTCAGGGCCCTGCATGTTGTCTTTTCAAATTCCTTTAGTGGTTTTAGTGTTGGATGAAGAACTCTAGGGAGACTTTGGCATTGGCATAGTTTTGCTAAAATGCAGGGAGATTTGGCCAGGTCTTTGGAGGAATTTAACTTGCATTACAGCACTCAAAACACACAAATAAGAAAAAAATTTCAGAGTCTAACATTGAACAGTCAACAAGCATTTATTGATAAAGAAAGGCAAAAATACTCTCCCTGCACTCAAGAAACTCAAATTCTAGTGGGGAGACACTTAATAGGGATATACAGTGTAACAAGATCCAAAGGAAATGTTCTTTTTTGATGTGTAAAATTCTGAAGGCATAACAGAGCACTTAAGTGGAATCCAAAAGATACATCTCTGAGCTCACTTTCTTTTCAGTCAATCAATCAACATTTATCAAATGCTAACTAAAAGTCAGCTACTGTGATAGGAACTGAGGATTTTCAATGTCCATCACTTTGTGACTCCATTTGCAGTTTTCTTGTCAAAGATACTGGAATGATTTGCCATTTCCTTTCTAGCACATTTTAACTGAGACAAGGTTAAGTGACTTGCTCAACAGTTCCTGCCCTCAAGAAGTTATTTTCTATCTTTACGATTGTAGGTCAAGACTCAGGCTCCAGGTGTAAATACAATAAAGATTTTTGGAACATAAAACACAATTAAAGTCAGCTTTTAAAAGTACAAATTAAAAAATATCAACTGAAAAGGACAAGAGGACTTTACTTGACCTCTCCTGAACAATCAACACGGCAAACAATTCTTAGAAAGCTTTCCCTGAAGGGCAGTTAAGAGACAAAGGTGAGCACTACAGGGATCAGACAATGAAGAGGGAGAGGGCTGTGATACGTTTACAGGAGCCACCGGGGGCAGTGCCCTTTGGCAAGCAGGCCTTACAGAGGATGACCGCACAACTCCCATCTCAGTAACCCGTTTTCACTGTCCATTTCATCAGTTTGAAGGCTCAGACATCTCATCTTTTACCACTGTCTAAGACATCGCCTAATGTAGTCCTCTGGAGAACCCTCCTCTTAGGCAAGCTGGAATGGGGTGGGCTTCAAAGCAGCTTCTAGGAGATTTGCTTCCGCGGTTCAGGTCACTTGCAGAGATCTCCTGTTTTGTTAAAATTTCTTGTAAAATAAGTCTTAATAGAATTTTAAGTTTGCCTTGCCAGTAACCAGGTCAATAACCAATAATCTTATAGCTCCTAATTAGAACAACAAATTAGGAACGATTCCGTAAATTTACTTTTTTGGGTTAGCAAATTATCATGTTGATATATTTAAAACATTCAAATAACTGAAAAATTAGAAAATTCTGAATTCAATTTTTATATTTGTCTTCTATAATTATATAATCTTATTTTTATTTATTAGTATTTTTTAGTAAAATTTTTACTTTTGCCACTTATTTCATTATTTATTCTAGTTATATTCTTTTAGCTATTCACACATAATCCTCTGGCTTCTATGTTAACCTTTTCATAATATATAAACCTTAAAGTCACTTGAAAAAAAACTCCTACATTATGGTTTGACAGGGAACAAAACTACAAATTTGCCTCTAAGACTTAACGTTTCCACACAAAGTCCTCAAGGTATGTAGCCATCTCAAGAAAGTCACAACCATTCTCTGTAGTAGGGAAGCCTACCACATTATCTGAGCAGTTACTGACTTGTTCAGATACCCTGTTCAAGCAACTGGGCAGTTTTCTACAACTCCTCTTTTGTTCTGCCTTTTTAGACTGTCATGACTCACTCTCCTGCCCAATTTTCAGCACCTGCAGCAACTCCGTTGTATATGTAGGCATAGACAAAAATTTGAGAGCAAGAAAGGCCCTCAGAGATAATCTAAAAATTATATCTTACCAAGAGTTATAAAACATTCTTTGTTTTATCAAGTCATAATGCTTTCAGCAAAATTTAAATACACAAACTGAAAATGGTAAAATAAGAATTCTTATCTTTGTTCCTGTCTTTATACTTTTTCCCTTTAGTGATCTCATTAACATCAACGAATTCAAATGTCTATGTAGATGATCCAAGTATATCAACTATACACAGACATACACAGACACACACAGACACACACACATCCAGTTCTATACTGTTTTACTCATTCATATGACCTTTTCTCTATAGGACTAAGGAAGGCCTCCTTTAGCTTCAAAATCTGTGATCCTAATCTCTTCATTTTGAATTCGTCTTGAATTTCCAACAGCTTGCTGGATACTTCACAGGATATCCCACTAATATATCCACCTACACAGTACAGTAGAAAGTGTGCTAAAGTATAGTGACCAGAGTGTGAATCTTGACTCTCCTAATTCCCAAGTGACCTCTGGCAAATCACTTTCAAGGGTGGGGAACCTACAGCCTCAAGGCCACATGTGGCCCTCTGGGTCTTCAAGTGTGGCTTCCTTGACTGAATCCAAACTTTACAGAACAAATCCCCTTAATAAAAGGCCTGAACCCAAGGATCTTGAAGGTCAATGGCTTCGAAACCATAGGTTCCCCATCCTTGATTTAAACTCTCTTGGACTGAATTTCCCTACTATACAATATAGGAATGATGTAAATGATCTCTGAGGTCCCTTTCAGCTCTACATCTATAATCATGTCTAAAACTAAACTCATTATCTTTCTTCCTTAAACCCACATTCCTTCCAAATTTGGTTATTTTTGTGATGGCAACATTATTCTTCAATCCACTCAAGTTTGAAATCTGAATTTATCCTAATTATACCCTAATTACACCCCTCCTCACACTGCGCCCACCATTCAATTAGTTGGTAAGCCTTGTTGATTTCATCCCTACATCTCTACAAAACCTTTATCATGTTCTCTGTGCATACCACTACCCTGAGGTGCCCCCTCATCACTTATAAATTACTGCAACATTTTCCTTATCTCTTCCCCTGATGGTATTCTAACCACGGCTCCTAGCTGGAACAGCAGGTATGCCCAGGATCTCAACCACACCACCCATCTAACCTCAGAATAGCTAATCAGAAAACAGCCCACTAAAGCATAGAAGGGGTCTTCCCTAAGTAGGTACAAAGAACTGTCTTTAGGTGAACTTTTGAGTTATTATATATCATTACCATACATTAATCTTCCCCCCCAGGCTTTTTCTGTATGCATCATGGGTAGCCACATGTGTAGTTCCACCAAGGCTAGGTTTCTCCCCAAATTAGCAAACTCCTCCTCTAGTTTAATATTCATATATTTTATAATGATGTAATTGCATCTTTTGCTCTGTAAAAATCTCTGTCTTGCCCTAAGTTGCTAATTCCTCTAAGGAGCCTAGCCCACTGCTGAGAAACGTAATTCTCAATAAAATACCTTTACTTGGGGTGGAGATGGTCTGAGTCTGTGAATTCTTTTGAGACACACACACCCTGAAACCACATCACTTCTCTAATCTACTCTCTACACAGATGTCAAAATAATATCTTTAAAATATAGGTCTTACCCTATCAACAGCTAGAAAACCTCGGTGGCTATTTCTCCCTTTCGGATTAAGAAAAACTCAAATATTTCATGATGACATTTAATTCTTCCACAGTCTAGCTCTTACTTTTCTAGCTATATTTCACTTCACACCTTCATTCAGGGTGTGTTTCAGTCTTCTAGCAGAGCTATTCCCTAGGCTCAACTTTCCATCTATCCTTTCTGTGCATTTGACTTAGGCTGTCCTCTTATGATGAGAGAGACTCCCTTCCTCACCTCCACCTCTCAGAATCTTAGCTTTTATCAACTTCAGCTCTGGTGCTACCTTCTACAGTAATTCTTTCCTCTTGTTCCACCCCCTTCAACCACCTGGAGTTTACTTATCTGTGCATGTTATAATCTATCCATCAGTAGAAACAGAAGCTAGTTGAGGGCAAGGACTATTTGATTTTTTTTTCTTCCTACAGGACTTTCACATAAACAATGTGTGAGGAGCTGAAATATTAGTGCACTTGCTTTAGAACATTATTTGTTAAAATAAATTTAATGGTCTTTTTGAGCACCAGGGGGGTCCTTTTAGAGAAGATATTATAAGTTTCATTCTTTAAGGTGATGTCACTTGTGCCCAGACTTTCTTGTATTATAAGTATTTCTTCATGTTGGAAAGAGTGATGGATTTGGTATCATGAAAAGAGCACAGAACTTGGAATGAGAACCTTTGAGTTCAAATCTGTGTTTTGCTACTTAACCTTCCAATCTTTGGGTCTGTTCCTTGGCTTCTCTGGGTCTCAAGTTTCCCTATTTGAAAATGGGGTGTCAGGTTGGGTGACTCATAAAGCAGGGTTTCTTTACTGTTGGTGGGTCCATGGACGATGTCAAAGGGCTTGTGAACTTCCATAAAAACAAATCTTTATTTTCACTAACCTTTAAATGAAACTGAACATTTCTTTCAATTATGAAAAAAACATTCTTCTGAGAATAGGTCCAAAGCTTTCATGGCTGCCAAAGAGGGTCCCTTACAAAACAACTTTGCATTTATATAGTGCTGTAAATGTGCAAAATATTTTACAAATATTATCTCATTTTATCCTCACAAGAACCTCCGAAGATAGGTGCTATCGTTACCCTCATTTTACAGATGAGGAAACTGAGGCAGAGAAATTAAGTGACTTGCTCAGGGTCATACACGCAAATATCTGGGCCTAGCTTTGAACTCTGGGTCCACATCTAGGTGAATTGAACATAAAAAAATGCTCCTATCCTAAGGTGAGGGGCAGCTAGGTACAGAAGTACAGGCTTGGAGTCAGGAAGACTCATCTTTCTGGGTACAAATCCGGCCTCAGACACTTACCGTGTGCCTCTGGGCAAGTCATTTCATCTCTGCCTCAGTTTCCTCACCTGTCAAACGAGCTGGAGAAGGCAAGGACAGACGCCTGCAGACTCTCTGCCAAGAAAACCCCAAATGGGGTCACGGGAGCCGGACACGACTGAAAAGACTGAACAACCCTCTCAGCTGGGGGTCCTAGCCCCCAAGTCTGAATCTCCGCCCTCCCAGGTACTGGAGGACCCTGGACAAGTCCCTTCACTTCTCAGAACCTCGGTTCCGCCCGCGATGTGTGTGACCAGATGACCTTCAAGCTCTCCCCCGAGGCCCCGTCTCTCACCTCCCCAGGCAGATCTATCGGATCTGGGAAGGGAGCTTTCGGATCTATCTCTGCCCCGGGGCCTTCACGTAGGCAGAGGCAGTCCCACCATTAGCAGAGTCCAGCTGGTCCGCGGGGGCGGATGGAGAGGCGGCCACGCCCCCTGGCGGTCAGGGCCCTGGGGAAGGAAGGGGCAGGCCGGGGCTCGGCGGTGACTGACCTCCTCTGAAGGGGCAGGAGACGGCGAGGCCGGCGGCTGCAGCGCTCACGTTAACCCGGAACCTCCCACTCCCAAAACAAGGACGCTACCCATCCCTTCTCCTGCCTCAGACCGCCAGCCTTCCAGTAGGCGCACGCGCACACGTTTAGTACCATCACGTGACAGCTTCTCATTTCCCCGCCCCGCCCCCTCCGCGGTCTCCGTTGGGTACCCGGAGCCTGTCCCTTGCAGGTGTCTGACTGTCTAGAAGGAGCGGTAGAATAAAGTTTGTTTATTCAAAACAAAACTTGCCCCGTATTTGTGGGCGGGGAGGGGGCGGGGCTTGACGGCGCGGCTGTGTGACGTATTTCCTAGTCCCTGACTTCTACTCCTCCCCTTTCCTTCGGGATACTCCCCTTACTTCCCATGGCTGCGGGAGCGCTGGAAGAAGCTGAGGTCGGATCTCTAGGAATTGCGATGGAGGAGCTTCCGCCTCGGATGACGCCTTCAGAGGAAGGGTTCGTTTGGCTTTCCTCTCCTTTTACGTCCCCTCCCCTCCCCTCCCCTCCACTCTACTGCAGAGGGTCGGGGTCTTGGACCCGGAGCAGGGTCGGGCCCGTAGCGGAGGGAAGGCGGCGCGCTGTGGAGCGGGGTCGGGGGTTGGTGAGGTGTGCAGGCCTCTGCGCCCTGAGAAGGGAAGGGAAGGGTTGTGCGCTGGCTCCCTGCCCTTCCCCTCCCCTCCCCCGTGTTCGCGGCGTGTCGTGGGCGCTGCTCAGTCTCCTCCGGAGAGTAAGACCCGGACCTTTCTGCTCCTCCGGGGGAGGAGACGCTGATCGCGAGCGGGAGATGCTTTGGGAGCGTGGCTGGAATTTATGGTTGCTTAACGCCGTCTTCCTCAAATGATTTTTTTCACCCGGTATGAAATAACTGAATGTACCAGTTAAGGGTGAATTAAGAAACCTTTTTTTATTGACTTTGCATTTTTTCCCTCTCCTTCAGTATGCAGTTCTTAAGTCACGGTGCACTTTACTTCAGACCTCTATTTTATTCTCTTTAAGAGGCTGCTTGTCTGACGTTATTAACCCTAGATGACCATTTCACAGCTGATCGTAAATGCCATGAGCTAAAATTCAGGAGACCTAGTCCCATCTCTGACACTCAAGGAGTATGCTGATAAATGTTTAACCACCGCCTGAATAAAGAAAAAAAGTGCCCGCGGCAGGTTTTTAAGTTTAATCGCATGATTAATAGTTTTCCTTAAGTCTAGATAAGAAACAAAATGTCAGACCAAGCCCTGTTTTGTACCGTGCTCACCCGGAAAATTTATCAAAATTTAGCTGTTTTGAGTTGATTCCAACATGCCATTGCCTCACTTTTTATGACTTTAGGCAAGTTACGACCTCTCCGGACCCTTTTGAAGTGCTTTTTTTGAAAAGTTTGTTTCCTTCCCCTTTCCTCCCTAGAGTTCTTATGTTATAGTGTTTTAGAACTCTTGTTATTTAGACCACTTTTCTGAAGTTATTCCCCTTAGTAGAAATTTCTAAGTTTCCAAAGTAAAATTGTAATGTAGCGGAAATAAATTTAGAGGGAAATTAGGAGACCTGGGTTCTAGTTCTGGCTCTACTGCTCACATAACTCTGTGACCTTGGGCAAGTCACAGCCTAATCAACACAAGCTTGGATTGTTGCAATAACCTGCTGATGGGTCTGCCTACTCAGGTCTCCCTAACCACGGTCTATTCTCCATACAGATGATGGAATCCTAATAAAGCCCTAACGTTCTAATTTCCTTATAGGTCTTCACTAGAACAGCAGGTGTGTCCATGAACTCCTATTTCCCACAGAAACAGCAGGTGTGTCCATTCATTCAGCCAAAACCACATCCCTGTAATCTCAGACAGAACCAAAATAGCCAGTCCGTAAGAAAGCAGCACCACTAGGAATCCCGAGCAAGTTGTGCACACCGAAATAATAGAAGGGACTTTCCCTAAGTAGGCACCAGCACAATAATAGCAAAAGTTGCCTGTTTGATGAACTTATGATGTAGAGAAGCATATTAAATGACATCATATTAATGCTCCCCCATGAGTTTTTTGTATGCATTTTAGGTAATTGCATGTGCAGACCCTCTCTCCCATTACCTAATCTCTTAACAAACTCCCTCCTGCCGTTTTTAATTCATAATTCTGTTGTGTAATTGCTATCATTACACTATAAAATTGCTTGTCTTGTCTTAACTCAATTTGTGGTTCCTCTTGGAACTCAGCCAGCTAGAGAGCATCACCATCAATAAATGCCTTTGCTTGGATTGAAGGTGGTCTGAGTGAATTCTTTGAGATGACTCCACAACATGCCATGAAACTGCAACACAGCCAAGAAAGTGATTTTCTTAAATCACAGATCCAGCGTGTCACACCATCCATCTCCCCTTTCCCTCCCACTCAACAAACTCCAGTGGTTCCTTATTCCTGTGGGATTAAATGTAAAATCCTGTTTGGCAGTGAAAGCCCTTTATAACCGAGTACTTCCAGGCTTCCCAGTTTTCAGTCTAACAACAGAACACCTTTCTCTGAGGCATTGTCGTCTCTCTAGTCTGGACGTTTTCTCTGGCTGATCTCCATGCTAGAATGCCCTCTGCCATTACTGCCTGTTGTTTTCTTTGGTTTCCCAAGTAAAACTCCATCTTCTATAGGAAACCTTTCTCTTAATTCTGGTACATTCCCTCTTATAATTATTTCCTATTTAGCCTATATATGTCTTGTTTGTACATATTTGCTTGTTTGCTGTGTTCCTTCTTAGATTGTGAGCTTCAGTGCAAGAATGGTCTTCTGCCTCTTTTTTTATCCCCTGCACAATGCCTGGCACATAGTTGGTGCTTAATAAATTTTTATTGATTGAGAACGTCATTGGACCTCAGTTTGAAAATGATGAGATTAGGCTAAATCATTTATGAAGTTCCTTGTGGGTCCACAATTATGTCTCTCAAAAAATAATAATGTTGAACATTTATATAGTGTCTTAAACTTTTGCAGAGCATTTAAAATCTATAATTGGATCCTGTTTTCTCCTAAAAAGCAGACCAATCGTATGCACTTAACTATATTCACAATTCCTGCCTTTAAAGAAAATTTTCTTTTAAAATTAATTCAGAACTGTGAAAGAATGAAGATAATATGATGGGTATTTGTTTAAACTTAATGGCCAGAATTATCTCAAATTGGTTTTCAAAATGGCAGTTATTTAAATAACTAATTTATTTATTTTTATTTAATGACCACCTGGAAGATGGTCATATACCTGAGAGCCAGTGTGGCTTCAGAAAGGGCTGAGGAACAACTCCAGGAGAAATGCCAGGTGCAGAACAGAGGTTTATACACAACGTTTGTAGATCTGACCAAGGCCTTTGACGCTGTTAGTCATGAGGGCTTATGGAAAATTATGTTAAAATTTGGTTGCCTGGAGAAGTTCATCAATATTGTATGACAATTTCATGATGGCATGTTTGCCTAAGTTCTGGATAATGGACAATGCTCTCGTGACTTCCCAGTTACCAATGGAGTGAAACAGGGCTGTGTGATTGCTCCCATGCTTTTTAGCATGATGTTTTCAGCCATGTTGACAAATGGTTTCAATGAGGATGAACATGGCATCAAGGTCACCTATTATACTGATGGTAAATTCTTCAATTTGAAAAGGCTACAAGCCAAGACCAAAGTGGAGGGAGTGTTGGTGCATGATTTTCTGTTTGCAGATGATTGTGCACTCAGTGCAGCCTCTGAAGCTGAGATGCAACAAAGTATGAATAAATTTTCTGCTGTCTGTGCTAATTTTGGCCTAATAATCAACACCAAGAAAACACAGGTGCTCCATCCACCACCACCACATCATCCATACATGGAACCATCAATTACAACAAATGGAGAAGTTTTGAATGCTGTGGATAAGTACACTTACCTCAAGGATGTACACATTGACGATGTGGTTGATGCACACACTGCCAGAGCTAGCTCAGTGTTTGGGATGCTCAGAAGAAAAGTTTGGGAGAGAAGAGGTATTAGACTGACTACCAGCCTGAAGGTCTGTAGAGCCGTTGTGCTAACCTCATTGTTATATGCTTGTGAAACATGGACAGTCTACCAGCACCATGCCAGGAAACTGAATCACTTCCATTTGAACTCTCTTAGAAAGATCCTGGAGATCACCTGTCGGGATAAGGTACCAGACACTGAAGTCCTTGCTCAAACTGGACTGCCAAGCATTCAAACTGTGCTTCAGAGAATGCAACTCCGATGGGCTGGCAGTGTTGTTCAAATGCAAAATGTAAGCTTGCCAAAAAGACTATTTTATGGAGAACTCACATGGGGCAGGTGATCACATGGTGACCAGATACAAGGACACTCTCAAGGTCTCCCTCAAGAACTTTGGAATTAACTGTGCAACATGGGAAACGCTGGCATAGGACTGCTCAGCGTGGCATGCCCACATAAGAAAAGGGTGCTGTGCTCTTTGAGCCCAATCTGTGGAAGAGCATTTTGAGCTCGTATTGGTCTGATCAGCTACAATCAGACACACTGAAATTTCACTTTATCATGGTGATATCATTTTGGTCCTCTTCGAAGATGAAGGACATCAACCAACCAACTTTAGTTTCCCTAATTTATTCACAACATCCTTGTGAAATATTATTGTAGTTATAGACCTAGAGGGTGTCTCAGGGCATCTTGTCAGGGGGCCATTATTATTTGTTCCAATCAACAATTTATTTTACAGATGAAAAAAGTGAGGCATAGGGAGGTTTGGTGACATGACCAAGGTCTTAATAAGTGGTTCTTGTCTTACTGTTCCTCTCATTTTATAGATGAAGAAATTGAAATTAAAAGAGCTTAAAGAAAGTGACTTGCTGAAGGTTAAGTGATTGAGTCTTCAGAATCTTCATCCAGTGTTCTTCATCGTACTTCCTTTTTCTTTCCTCCAGCATGGCCCCAGAAACAAACACAAATAGATGTTCTTGAAGAAATGACCTTATCCTAGAAATATGGCTCCACTGGAGAAACTATAGTAAGAAGTAGTCACAGTCAGATCTCACAGAATTGTCTTTACGTTAAGATATTTTATTATCAAAAATTTCATAAGAGATTACTGTCTTAATTCTGAAACTATTTCACCCTGTCAAAAAACACAAAAGTCTATGATCTAATCTATTCAATACTACTACTAGTAAATATTCCTTAATATTTAAGAATAATGATTCATATATATATATATATATATATATATATATATATATACATATATATATATATATATATATATACATAGCTCTTTAAGGTCAACAAAACACTTTATTTAGGAAAACTCTGTAAAGTAGTACATGTAATTATTCCATTTTTATGCAGTCTCAGAGAGGTTATTAGTCACAAGCTAGCAATTATCAGATCCTAGATTTGAACCCAGGTTTCTTGACTCCACATTTCATCCTTTTTACACCATAACCCACTACGTCTTCTGTGTAGTTTTTACTATGTATGTGCTCTTAGAAGACATTCAGAATCACCAAGGAATCTGTTTTCCACTTAACCAGTACCATTTGAGAATACTTACAAGATAATTTTTTTTAAAATGGAATATATATTTTAAAGAGCCATTTGATTCAAGCAGTGTTAGATTTGGAGATGTATTTGAGAAAAAAATGGTTTATTGTTTTTATCCATCCAAATTATCTTTGTAGCTTTCTGTTTTTTCCCACTATTTTGTTATGAATTACTTTTATTGAAAGTTTATATCAAAAGAATAATCATTTATTAAGGGCCTACTATATATCAGGAATTTTGAGAGGCATTGTGGTTACAAAGACAAATATCCAATAGTCCCTGTCTATAGCTTCCATTTTCTCTAGGGGAAAGAGCATATAAACTCTTAAGATCAAATATAAACTTCTGATTGATACTTAAAGCCCATCACAACCTAACACCAATCCAACCACAGTCTTAGGTTACTCTTTATATACACCTCATGTTTCAGGCAAACTGGCCTCTTTGTTGTTTCTCTCACATGATACTCTACCTCCTATGCCTTTGCATGTGTAGAATACAGTTTCTCCCACCTCAACTTAGAAAACATTTTCCTTCAACAATCAGTTCAAGTACCACCTTCTTCATGAAGCCTTGCTTAATTGCTCTCTCTTACCTTGTAGTTATTTCATCATGTAAGGCCCTTGAAGGCAGTAATCTTCAGTTTTGTCTAGATCCCCACCATTTAGCACAGTGCCTTGTCTTTAGTAAATGCCTGTTGACGGATTGAAGTTACATCTACAAGTGAATTAACATATACTATGATACTTGGAGATTTTAATGCAAAAGGAAGAAAGTTGTACTTGGGGAGAAATATATGGGAAAGCATAGTTCAGGAAGGAGGAATGAAAGAGGCCAAAAATTTTTATATCACCCAGCCTCAGTCTCAAGACTTTCTTTGATAAAAGAAGTGGTAGGTATTGGAAATGGTGGTCCACAAATGACACTATAAAGAACAGTATGTGTATGTGTATATACACACACACCACACACACACACACAGAGCAAAAGAATAAGTGATTTGGAGTTATTTCAGAGTAAACTCTCTGTCCAGTCAGGTTTTTAACTTCTCAGACCCAAGTTCAGAATTAGTAAAGAACAAGATGAAAATATAATGAGAATATGTAATTGAAGCAGTCCTAAACCATTTAAATGAGTCCTTGGAAAAAAAATGGGAAAGGGAAAACATAAAGACTGTAAGTCAGATGCCAAAGTTTCAGAGAAAGAGAAGAGGGTCTCCAAGGTAGGCAAATGTGTGGCAGACCAGGAAAAATAATATAGCCAGAATAAATTTCTCCTTAATAGAGATTCATTGAATCTAGTGTTGTTGAATGACTTGAGTGAGGGTTAAAGAACAAAGGTTTAGAATTTGCAGTGGGGGGTAATTAGGGTGAGGGATGGAGAGGTAGAAAATGGAGCAGTCAGCATTAGAAGAATACCAGAGATCCAAAATCCTTGGGAAAACCATACTAGTTAATGCAAGGAAATAGAAGAAATTTTAAAGGAAGAGATTAAGCATAAAGGGTAGTTTTACAGTGGCATGGGTGAGCCAAAGGGTATAAGGAAAGAGCAAGCAGGGAAAAATAGGGATGTGTTGGCTTTTGGGGTAGGGCATTATGGCTAGTTAAATAGGAATGAAAACACTAGAGACCAGTACGTAGAAGAATGAATTTATTTTTAGATCAGTATCTCTGGGTGACAAAGATTAAGTCTGGGAGATATACACCTAGCCATAAAGAAATGGAAGTACCAAGCAGACAGGTCATTTGAAATTGACTTCTTTAAACTGACACAATTAGCTAAAATATTAATGAGAAAATGATCCTTTTAGATCAGAGGTTCCCAAACTTATTTGGCCTCTTGCCCTTTTAAAAAAAAAATTAGTCTACTCCCCTGGAAATTCTTTAACCCTTTAATGGTTTTTGAAATTTTCATTATTTATAATATAAATATTTTTTAATATAAAATAATTTTTAAAAAGATGATGCATCTTAAATTTAATAATTTATTGTAAATTTGTTTTTTTCTTTCATTGAAATTTTGACGATGCAGTATTGTGTCATGTAATTATAGAATTGTACTATAAACAAGTCGTTACATGCACATATTCCTGCTAATGCATGCTGGACTACCAGACAATGCAATACACTGGCCTGCCAACACTTGCTTGTTAAGACCTGTCCATGGACTTGGCCGCTGATCAGTTATAACTTGCATTTTGTGTGTTTATTTGGAAAATAATGTAATCTGTATGACTTTGACTCTGTTATGCAACAGGTGAAACATGTTTTTCAAAATTTACTTCTCTTTTTTTCCTTGTACTTCCACTGCCCTCTTATTTTTATTCAATTCTTCCCAGTTGTACCAGAGGCTACTATTGCCCACCACCCCCGTTATTCCAGCACCCTCGAGGGGACAATATTGCCCACTTTGGGAACCTTTGTCTAGATTCTGAACTCTCTCAAAGCAGGGGCATTTGGTAAATGTTTACCAGAATAAATTGAATAGCATTCCAGTATAGATCTTATATTTTACCACTATATCTCAGAATATACATATCTCAGTATACATTGACATACTAATAATGAGAGGGCAAATATGTGAAAAGTAGTTGTGAAAAGATGTATTTTGTAAGTGAAGGGATACCAGGTCTATTACTGTTAATATTTTATTATCACTAAATAACATACTAGTATGTATTACCTCTCTCTTTTTTAGATCTTTTCAGTATCTTAGAATTAAAGACCAAACACCACCGATCCTAACTAAGGCTATCGATGCATTGCATCGACATAAAAATGAGTTCTTTGAGAAGCATGGAGAGGTAAGGGTTGTATGTTTAATAATTATCTTTTGATTAGTCATTAAATAGGAACCTGGTAATTGTTAGTCTTTTGACTTCAGTCTTCTGTTTTAGTTACAGTTGGATATAATGATACTGATGTGTTTTTTATTAAAATCTTACAGGTGATGGTTAGTTTCTAAGATTGTGCCACAAAAACCTATTTATCCTATAATTTAGCCGTATGATAACTCTTAGTAGTGACCTGAGTTCTGGGTGGTGGGAACATCCTTCTACCTCCTTTTTAATATCTTCTCATTTCCCAGTATCTCTCTTCTTGGGCTCCAACTGCTTTCATGATTCACTAAATATTCTAAGGATCATTGAGTTAGAACTGGAAAGAGTCTTAGAGGCCTCTAGTTCAACACCCCAATTTTTCAGATAAGAAAAATCTCTGAGAGGTTAAAAACTTTTCCGGGATCACACAGATTTTAGGAGATTCTTAGGGGATCATCTTCCTACCCCTTCTAATATACTCAGTGGAAATCCTAAGTTGGAACTCTGAACACAATTTTTTCCCCATAGAAACTATTAGTTTTTTGCGATAAGTTATTACATAATACCATCAGTATAGTTATAATAACTATATAATGAGTCTTTCCCATGGTTTTGTCCTGGGTCCTCTTCTCTTCTCCCTTAGTATGCTTGGTAATGTCATCAGCTCCCGTGAGTTTAATTATCTCTCTATATGAATGACTCCCAAATCTAAAAATCCGGCCCCAGTCTCTCTTCAAGCTTCAGTTCAGGTTCCCTAATTGCCATTTCAAACTCAGAGGCCTCTTAAATTCCACATATCTAAAACCTGAACTCATCTTTCCTCCTAAAAGCTCCCTCTTCCAGATTTCTTATTTCTATCAAAAGTACTACCATCCTTCTAGTGTTTCAGACTTGTAAACTTAGCATCATCCTGTACTCCTCCCTCCACATGCCCACTGAGTTTCCAAATTTTGCTTTTTTTCCCTAAGCAATGACTCAATATATCCAACTCTCTCCACTTACTTGGCTGTCACCTTAGTTCAGGTTCTAATCACCTCTCACCTAGAATATTTAAACAGCTTCCTCATTGGTTTTTGTGCCTTGAGTCTCTCTGCACTCCATCATACACATTGCTTGCCAAAGTAATTTTCCTTTTCTGAAGTAATATATGATCAAAGGATAGGTACAGTAGTTTTCAAAGGAAGAAAGCCATGAAATGAACAATCCTGGCTATTGTTACTTGGTTCATAGGGTTTTGTCTTTTTTTCTTTAAGTTCTCATTTCATTTTGAGGTTTCTTTCAGAAGGTTGGTGGATTTTTTTTTTCTATTTTCACTTTGCCTTCTTGATCTAATAGTTTTAGGCAGTTTCCTTTTATGATTTCTTGAAATGCAATATCCTGGCTTTTGTTTTGATCATGCTTTTCAGGTCCTTCCGGGATTCTTAAATGATCTCTCCTTAATGTTTTCCATATCAGTTTTTTTAGGAGATATCTTAACATTTTTTTTTATTGTTTCAGTCTTTTAAACTTTTTAAAGCTTTTTTCCAGCTTTTAAAAAATATTTTGTCTCATGGAGGCATTAACTTAATGTTTGGCCCATTCTAATTTTCAAGGAGACTCTTAATTGCGTACGGTTTTGTAACCCTTATGCTAAGCTATTAATTTTCTTTCTGAGCTTTTCTAAAATTATAATTTCTTTTCCAGTTCTTTCCTCTAAGCACTCTCATTTCACTCATTATATCACTTTTACACTTTTGCTTTATTTCTTCTAAGAATTATTGTTGTTCACTTGTTTCAGTTATGTCTAACGCTTCGTGACCTCATTTGGGGATTTCTAGTCAAAAGGTATTAGAGTGGTTTGCTATTTATTCTCCAGCTCATTTTACAGGTGAGAAAAATGAGGCAAACAGTTAAATGACCTGCTTAGGGTCACACAGCTAGTAAGTGTCAGAGGCTGTATTGAACTTAGATCTTCCTGACTCCAGGCCACGTACCATGAGTTGCCAGGAATAGATTGATCTTGTGGTGCTTGTAGGTGTTGTGAAGTTACTCCTTTCTGGTCTTGGGTGTCTGTAATGACAAAATACTCTTTATTGTGGCAGTTTTTAAAAATTCGTTTTTACTTACTTCCCAGATTGGAACATCGTTAAAGCCAGGTTTTGTGCACTTCTGAGAGGACAATTAATGGCCTTATTTGTCCCTACTCTTTGTTATCTGAGGACATACTCCTTTTCTGGAAATTGAATGTTCTGTTCTTCAGGGATTACAGGGCTAGCTTGGTATGGGGATGGCTAATTTTTTTTTGAGGGGTTAACAATCTCCTTTAATCAGGTACATATATATCATTCACCAATAGAGAAAAATGCAAGAAAAGAAATAAAGACCAATAGACGGGCTTCCAATTGTCTGACCATTACATGCATATATAGTTACCAGAGAAGGAAGCACCATCATGTGCGTTTTCAAATGGTGGGGGGGAGGGGGTGCTGCTTAGCTCTTCTCATACTCTCATCTAGCACACAGACCTTCTTCTAAAATTAAGCCCCAAAGTAAAACCTTACCCTCAGAGTATTTATACACTTTTCAGAGCCAGAGGGTACAACCCTGTGACACAGTGCCTCATTAGAAAATTAATAAAAGGTGTGGGCTTTTCTTCAAATCTTCCCTAAACAAACTCCCATTAATGGGCTGGGAAAATCTTCCCATTAAGAAGCAAAATTATATTAACAATAAGCAGAAATGCATTATCTATGTGTTTGCCTCAGTTCTTTTACAGCCATTACATGGGCAACTTCTAACTGAATAGGCATTAATATTTCTTAAGTAAATACAATATAGTTTCCACAAAATAAAAACATCATGAACTTTACATTTGCAGAATGCATAACAACATCATTCTTTGGGGGTCAGTCTTTGGGGAGTAAGGTACCAGTTCCTCAATCCAAAGTAAAATGTCTAAGCAAAGTCCTCTTAGGGGTGTGTACTCCCCACATTACCTTTGCAGGCATTCTCAGATGTAGGTTCTAATGAGCCAAGTCCCAGTCTTAACAATGCTTCAGCCCTTGCTTCTAAGTCCTGAGGGGTGGATGGGCAACAAAGCTATCAGGGTGGGGTGCCTGGGGGTACATGGTACTTCCCCTCACTCACCATAGGCAACTGTGGGTCCCAAACTGTCCCAGGAGAAAGCTGCAAAAAAGCACACTCAGTGCCTTGCTGTGCAGACTCCATCTTGTCCCAGGGCTGAACTCTGAGCTCCTCCTCCTTTATCAGGACCCAGCTGCTTCCAACTCCTGCCTGGATCTGTGCTCAGGCAGCTCTCCACTCAGTTCTTCTCACGTCACTAATGTCAGGACACAGGCTGTTCTCTGCTTTTGCTGGGTGGTTAAGCTCTGCATACAATACAATCTTAGGGCATTCACCCCTCCACACTCCAGAGCTGGGCTAACACTTGAGTCCAGGCTCTGAGCATCCCCACCTCCTAGGGTTCCACAGAACTATAGCCACCACAACTGGGAAACAACAATTATCCCAGTCCCACAAAACCCCATACTTTAAATTTATGCAGATTCCATCCTCATCGCCATAATAATGTAACAGTAAGCACCCCAACGTACACAGGGACCTGCTATCACAGGTTCTTTGATCTGCTTTTCTAAAAGGAAAGGTAACTTTTTGAGGGGTTAACAACCTCATTTAATCAAGCATATATATATATCATTCACCAGTAGACAAAAATACAACAAAAGACATAAAGACCAATAGACAGGCTTCCAATTGTCTGACCATTACGTACATATGTAGTTACCAGAGAAGGAAGCACCAGGGGGTCGCTTAGCAATTTCCCAGAGTCATCTGGCACACAAAACTTCCAATACTAAGCCCTTGGGAATGGCTAACTTTAATTGCACTCTATCTGGTGTGACCTAAGACATGCGCTAATCACTGCCTTTCTGGAGTTTTCCTTGCTCCCTTCCTTGGTTTGGTTCTAAGCAATACAGCTCCAGACCTGCCTCTTGGAGTTCAAGAAGTGGTCACTGATTTGTCTATGTACCACTGTCCCATCCTACCCCTCCCTTTCCAGTTAGCTAGCTACAAAGGCCTGCAGGTTCAGAGCAACCCTACCGTCTGCTTATCCTGATGTGAGCTTGTGATCCTTTCCACCGTAATCCTGGTCGTAAGCCTGGGGCTGAATCTTTACTCCTCTCCCGGGTCAGAGAATCAAGAATGCCACTGTAGGCCTATCCCAGTTTTGACCCTGGAGGCTGCTGCCTCCAGTCTTGCTCAGTAGTTCTAGTGCCAGCACCATGGTACTTTTCCCAGCCTGGTTGTGTCCTGGTAGGCCTCACTGGTTTCACTACTTGGTGTGATACTCTCCTTAGATCTTCATTGGTGTAGTTTTTAAGAGGAACTTTCCTGTACTTTCTCTTACTCCACCATCTTTTGGTACCTAATTTTGAGAGAGATTTCACGTTCCCCCCTCTCGTTGAGTCCATCAGATCTGTTTCTTTCAACTCCTTTTTCATAGATTCTTCTTTCTAGTTCTTAATCTTAAAAACAAACCCCAAACTAGTGACTTAAAAGTCTGTATAACAAACTTAACACATTCTTTTTTTACTTTAATTTTAAATGTTTTGTTTTTTTTTACAAACACATACAAAAACATTTAACATTCATTTTTTAAAATTTTGAATTCCAAATTCCCTTCATCCTTTCTCTCTCCTCTTATTGAGAACGCAAGCAGTTTGGTATAGATTATACATGTACAGTCATGCAAAGCATGTTTCCATATTAATTATGTGAAATGAAACAAAGACCAAAAAAAGTTTAAGAAAAATAATGTTTTAAAAAAATATGATTGATCTGCATCCAGTTCTTTCTCTGGAGGTGGATAGTATTTTCTATCGTAAGTCTCTTGGAATTGTCTTGGATTGTTGTATTGCCGAGAATAGCTAAAGCATTCATAGTTGATCATCATACAATATTGCTGTTACTGTGTTCTCTTGGTTGTGTTCACTTAACTTTGCATCAGTTCATGTAAGTCTTTCCAGGTTTTTCTGAAATCATGCTTTTCCATTTGGCCAATTCTACTTTTTAAGAAGTTCTCTTCATTGGATTTTTGTGCCTTTTTTTCTTAATCATTTGGCCTATTTTTTTTAAAGGTGTTTTCTTTTTTTGTTCCTTCCTTACCAAACTATTGACTCTTTTTTCATGATTTTTTTCATCATTAACATTTCTTTTCCCAATTTTTCCTCTCTTTTATTTAGTGCTTAAAACCCCTTTTGAGTGCTTCCAGGAATTCCTTTTGGGTCTGAGACCAGTTCATATTTTTCTTTGAGTCTTTGGATGTAGCAGTTTTAATTTTGTCGTCTTCTTCTGAGATTGTATTTCCATCTTCTGTCACCATAGTAACTTTCTGTGATTAGGCTCTTTTTTTATTTGCTCATTGTCCCAACCTATTTCTTGAATTTTAACTTTATTTTGAGCTTCTACAGTGGAGGGACACCATCCTAAGCTTCAGGTTTTTCTGTTTCTATTTTCAGAGCTAGCTTTGTGATTCTGTAAATTTTCTTCTCACTTTCTTATTTACTTTTTCCGGAGTAGAGTGATCTAAGGGGAGGTGTGGTCGTTGTTCTCTTAGCCTGTGCTCTGGTCTGTGAGCTACCACAAGTATACTTTTCCACCCTGGAACTGTGACAAGGATCCCTGCTCCCCTGGGGCCATATCTTCTAGTATACTAGTTTTTCTTCTTGCTCTGGGACTGTGATCTAGTACTGATTATGGAAAATGCACTGAGGCCTGCACCTAGTGCCAACAAAGGATCCCCTGTAATCTTGTGACCAGTTGTCTGATCCTCTTACTATCTATAGCCTGAGGACTCTGGAAGCCTCCGCTGAGTCATCAAAGCCTACTGCTGGCTTGCTGGGAGCACAGCCTGTAATGGGCAGTGTTACACTTTCAGTGAGACAGACCTTTCTCACTGACCTGAGTTGACTTAGATTAGAATGTTGTTTTAACCCCATCTTTTTTGGTTCTATTACTCCAGAATTCCTTTTGAGGCATTATTTTAAAGTTATTTGGGGGGGAATTTGGGAGAGGTCAGGCCAGTCTCTACTTTTACTCCACCATTTTGATTCTTTGCCTGAAACTTAACACAATTTTAAAGCATGTTAGCATTTATTCATCCTTTATTCCTTACTTGCATATAGTTCTAGTTTACTTTGAAGTTTTAGTTACTTGATCAGGTTATGTGTCACATACCTTCTTCTTCCAGTTCTATATTTCTCGTCAGGAACAGAGACTTTAAAAATTTTTGGTAATGAACCTTTTTTTTATGACAGAATATGCTTCTTTTTGATGCATAGATAGTTTTGGGGCATGGGCCAGTTTTCCTGCTCTTTGTCAGTATTTTATATTCCATTTTGGTCTGTTATTCCTTGTCTTTATTGAAGAGTCTTTCAACATTTAAATTTGTTTTTGCTTCGTGGATATTTATGAATTCTGTCTTTGACAGGCTAGCTCTAGAATTCATCAGCTCCATTTCTGAGTTAGAATTCTATACTTTTTTTTTCCCTGAAGGCTCCCTCAGTGTGTACTCTCCCTTATGTTTCTACCACTTCTATGAAATTTTCTTGGATGATTTT
Organism: Bettongia penicillata ogilbyi; assembly: GCA_023548195.1. Classification (NCBI taxonomy): domain Eukaryota; kingdom Metazoa; phylum Chordata; class Mammalia; order Diprotodontia; family Potoroidae; genus Bettongia; species Bettongia penicillata. Next base: position 164,733 of record JAJHZJ010000314.1, read on the forward strand.
CTAGAATATAAAGCCTCTGAGTCTTTGTTTCTTTGTGTTTTTGTTTTGTTTATCTGGGAGAACAGTAATCCTTTGATTTTCTTGCTAAGCTCTGTGTTCTGGTTTTGTTGCTTTGGTTTTATAAAGGTCTTTCCTCAGTTTTACCATTAAAAATTTTTTACTCTTATTCCATCTCTGAGTTTTTTGTTCTGTTTGAACCACTCTGCTCATCAGTGAATCAATAACTTCTTTGAGATCTCCACTGTTCTTTCAACACTATCAATTCTTATTTTCATATTCTTGAAATCTTCCTTTAGTAACATAACTTCATGTAGTCTTAGACCTATCAGATCTTTTCTTTATAGCACTTGGAGATACATAGCATAGTGGACAATGTTGGCCTTGGTGTCAGGAGAGCCTGGGTTCAAATCCTGTCTCCGGTAGGTCACTTAATGGCTATAGAATCATCTGTAGAATGTGGATAATACCTGTATTTCCTGATTCATCAAGTTGTTTTGAAGCTAAAGTGAGATAATTTATGTAAAATGTTTAATAGACTTTTAAAGTTCTATATAAAGTGCAATATAAATGTGAGTTATTATTGTGACTCTTAATCTCCCTGGAAGTTTCTGCCACATTTCATCCTCTCTTCCAGGGGTATAATTGCTGATGATGTAGTTTTTATTTTCTTACGGACTTCTCCTTGTGTTCTTTTATGCCATAGTGCCCATTGGATTTGGGCCTCTTTCTGCTTATTTGTAAAGTCTTTCTGTTAATCTTCTAGTGATTTATTTCCTTTGGTTTTTCTCTTGTTTTACTTGTCATGTATATCATTATTTTGAGGTGGGGCAGGGGGACTGGGTTTTGTCCCAAACACACAATTCATCATTGGTTACTACCATCTGGTGTTGGGTTTTCCTGAAATGTATTTATGTATATTTATATGAGACCTGCATGGATAGGAAGTGATTTGGAACTTTGGAATTCTAGATTGGAACAGGCTTCATTCTAAACAGCTTTTGGCAGATGTAATATCCAAGACTCGAAAAGCAATTTTTTTTTGAGCTTTAGATGCCTAAAAATATAATTTGTGATGAATACAATTTGTGATAGTACTTTTTATCCTCTTTTCCAGGAAGGTACTGAAGCAGAAAAGAAAGCTATCTCTCTTCTTTCTAAGTTACGAAATGAGCTACAAACTGATAAGCCATTTTTGCCTTTGACTGATAACTCTGCTGATACTGATATATGGAACCAATACCTGGAATATCACCATAGTCTTTTAAATGAAAATCATAAAAAAACAAGTTGGTTTCAGTCTCCTTGGTTGTATGTAGAATGTTACATGTACCGTAGAATTCATGAAGCATTAACACTAAGGTAAGTTAATATTTTGTCAAATTCTGTTACTTAATGTATTTTAAGAGCATCTATGTTTTTTGTTAAAAGGTAAAGTAGTGTAGTAGAAAGAGAACTAACCTGGAAGCCAGGGAGTCCTGTATTCAAATGCGGCCTCTTAACACATTGTCTGTGTGACCCTGAGCAACTTAACTTCTCAGTATTCTCAGTAAATCTCTAAGACTTACCTGCACTGGTAGAAGAAGAATTTCCTCATCATAGCAGTGAAATTGTAGGTCCAGTCCCAAACCTCATCTTTTATACTTTTAAAAACTGCTTAGAGCTATAAAAGCTAGTTAGCTAGGTTGTATTAGTGGGAGTATAAATGAGTTTCAGAAAGTTTTCAGAAGCACATTTCCTGAAAGTTATGTTATAAATATGTTACAATTGTGCTAGGTTTCACTGAAGTACATTTGCTTCTTTTTGATTGTTCCTGATATTCCATTTTAAAATTCTTTTAAAAATTTATTACTTTGCTTATCTTTTATTAACGGTTTATTTTCCCACAAAGTCCAAATTCATAGCTTTTGGCTAGTTTTTTTTGTAAGACTTAGCATCTAGACACAATTTGGCCTTTAATTTAAAAATGTAAAAACAAAACAGCAAATTTCCTAACAGTAAAAAATAGGTAACATTTTAGCATTCGTTTCATAAGAGAAGACATCAGACTAGTACATTACCATATCATTTTCATGCCGGCCAGCTTCCCTGCATAATGCTAAAAGTCATGACATCTTTCACATTTGTTCATTTTTCTTATTCTCAGCAACCTGGTTCAGACCCTCCTCCTGCATCCATTGTCTTTATCCTTCTAATTCATGTATATTCAGTTCCAGAAAAATGTCTCATGGAGTTTCTGGCCAGTCATTCCTTTGGTTACATGTCTTTGGTGAATCCTGTTGCTTTCTGAATAAAATTCTTTTGCTTATGCTTCGTGTTTCTTCCCACAACCTACCAGTGTAGTCAAACTGGATACCTTAATGAGCTCTCCTCTGTGCCTTTGCCTCAAGCCGCTGCTATGGTTTGGAATATCCTTCCTCTATGTTGTCTGCTCCCTATAGTGTAAAGAGCAACTTGGTTTTGATTTCCTTTACTCTCATAATTAATTAACATTGTATGTTGTTTTGTAATTATTGTACATGTCATATTGTTTATTTTAGCTATGTTGGTGTATTATCCCTCTATTAGAATACAAGTTGCTGGAAAGCAGGGAATGTAAATTACTTGTATCTCCCCCACTGCCAAGCATGGTACTCTGTACATAGTAGGCCCACAGTAAGTAAACAAATACAGTATTTATGTAATACTTTAAGGTTTATAGACTGCTGTATCTATTATTTGCTTCTCATAACAACTCTATGGGGTAATTTTTTACAGATGAGGAAACTTAGGCAGAATTTGAACTCAGTCCTTCCTGGTTCTAAGCCCAGCACTATCTACTATACCATCTTTTTTACTTCAGGGATACTCAGGTCTCTTATCTAACTTTTTTTTTCCATACAGCTGATTCAGATTCCTGCCTTTGATGTTTCTTTTTTTTCTGTTGTTAAAGTGCTTTTATCCATAGATTTCAAAGAATGTAGACGTTGAGTAGAGTCTACCCTTTCTCCTCCATGATTGAATTTTGTTGGCTACAATTCATTAGTTCTTTAGTTTACAGTGTTATTCATCAAACTGTTCTATAAATGATAATATAATTAGACCTGTGTGTTTGTACATGATAATCTACAATGCCGAGTGAACAACTAAAAAAAAAATTAAGGAATCTTGTGTCATTGATTCAGAGCTCTTTGAAGGGATAGAACTAAAGGACCTATCTTCGTATTTCAGCATGGAGTTTTGGTAATTACACAGATATTGTCAAATGGCTTATTGGTTTCTCTTTTATTTATTTTTTCATTTAATTTTATTTGTTTTCAGTGTTCTACAATCACTTCCATATATCTTAGAGGTTTCTCTTCTTTCCAAGTTGGGTTCAAGCTAAGAAATTTTGTAGGAAAAAGCCACAAGGATAGTTATTAGGGAGACTAAATATTAATTTATAGCATTTGTTTTAATTTTCATTAGCAACACAAAGCAACTAATCTTACTGTAAAAGAAACTGTAATACCATATGGTACTGGATACCTTTCTGTGATGGTTAGGGCAAGGAACTATTTCTTTGGAGACAATATAGTTAATGAAGATGTATGTAGGTGGTCAGGGGTCTTAGAGTAGACTTATTTCTATTTTGACCCAAGATCATTTGGAGGATAAAAACACTGTCTTTTTAAGTGTTCCTGCCAGTCTTAATGACCTGTTAATTATATGTTACTTATCTGTAAGTCAGAAGTAAGAAATATTTCTTCATTTGTGACATTTAGTGTAAGAATTGTGCTTTTCAGACACTGAAACGTGACAGTAGAGTGAAGTTATTTTGAATTATATAGGAATTATAATGGTTATTGATTTATTCATTTTTTTTTATAAAAGTAATGAAACTCAAGCTTATTCTTAATATGAGGTATGACTATAAACTAAGGAGACTGATTTTTAAATGGAGTAGAAGTTAAGCATGCAAATGGATGTTTTTCTTCAGTCACATTGGGAATTAATATACTTATTCCAATCATACTGTTGTCACCAAAAACATTGTGAAATTCCTCTTTTGGAATTGCCTTCAGAACAGCTTATGAGCCATACAAGAAAAGTCTCACTATGTTATGGTCATACCTCATTTTTGAATCAAGATGGTATTACTTAGTTCGATCCAACCACCTTATTTACCAGACTTGTATCCAAAGGACTTTGGCTGTTTCCAAAAATTAAATCTATCATCAAAAGATGAAGATTTGCCACCACTGAAAATGTTCAAAAAGCTGTTTCATGGGCTCTGAAGAAAATCCCAAAAAAGGAAGTCCAAAAATATTTTGAGCAATGATACCATCGTTGGAATAAGTGTAGTTTCTCCTAATTTGATTCCTTTGAAGGGGAAAATACTCATTTGGATGTACAAATTCTGGTAGGTGTGTTTTTAAAAATCAGTGACGTTATTTCCTTGTCACAGCTTATTAACCATAAACTTTCAGTTTTTCACATGAATATAAGGGGGCGGTGTGGGTATGGAATAGAAGGTAACCTCCAAATCTTTGGTGCTTTGACTTTAAAACATGTCATCATGTTTTTTTCTTCAGATTAGCTTTCTGTTCTGTGGTTAACATTATTTTTATTTCTCCATATTCTGTTAATATGTATTGGCCAGGGAACAGAAGGAGATAGTCGAGGAAAATAATTGATGTCAAATATGAAGATGAGGAGATGGGAATTTTGCACGTAGATAATTAGAATTTGACTATATAAGGAAGTCAAGGCAGCTACTGGCCAAGTAGATAAGAGTGCTGCATTTGGTCTCAGGAATACCTGAATTTGAATACTGCTGGAAGACTTACTAGTTCTCTGACCCTGGGCAAGTCTTTCTGCTCAAGATTCCTTATTTGTAAATCACACCTACCTCACTGGGTTATTGTGCGGATAAATTGAAGAACAAATTTAAAGTGTTTTGGAAACCTTTAAAAGTGCTGCATAAATGAATGTTGTTATTTTCTAAAGACAGTAGCTTTTCCTACTTCCTTTTGCTTCCTGACTTTTGAAGTTTTCATGAGAAGGAGAACTTGGCAAATAGGAGGAAATACTAAATTAGTCAATGTTGTAAAATATTGTATATTGGAAAAGGGCTGTGATTTGTCAGAGTAAGTGTTTAGGCTTATAGAAGAGTTCAGTTTTCAAGAAGTTTTATGCTTCTCAACTTTTGCCTCAGTTTGAGATTTGATTATTTAATTGTTAAGATGATATTAACAACTATTTAAAATATAGCATCATGATTATTTTTATACCTCTTGTTTCTTTTATCCCATTTTAGTTCACCAATAAGTTATTTTGATGTATTTAAAGAATCAAAAGACAAGAATTTCTTTGAATCACAGGAAGCTATTAAGTCTTTATGTAATTATCTACAAGAGTTACAACAAAGGATTGAAAATAGAGATGAAAATCAACTGAAAGATGAGTTTTTTAAACTCTTGCAGGTAAATGTTAATGTGTTCTCTCTTCTTTCTCTCTGTCTTTGTGTGTGTGATATATTTAGAAAAAGTTAATAGATTTTTACATATATTTCTTGATTTTGCCAAGTCATTTAAAGCTAATCTTATATATTTGCAGTGGATTTTTTTATAATAACATTATTCGAGGAATAAAATTAATCTTAATGCTTGGAAATGAATTTTTAGGTCAACTTAGTTTTTTTCCCCCCCTGTAGCTAGAGATCCTTTCTAGTAGCACAGTAACCATCTGCCTTAATACTTTAAATATAAGCACATCTTGAGCTGTCATCCAAATCATTGGATGTTTCCTTGACTCTGTGAAACACTATACCTTTTTTTATATTTCTTTGCTTATGCTCTTTTCCCTTGTCTCACTTGAAATACTTGTAAATATTGGTAGCATTGTTCTTCTGAGAACTTCTTGGAACTGTGTTCTGGTCCATTTGGCTAGAGAATGGGTTCAGGGGTCAAGGAGTCAAAAAATTGAAAGAACAGAATATTTGAAGGAAGAACCAGGTAATCAAGAGGCAAAATGTAAAAGGTATGAATATGAATTTTTAAGTCAAAATGTATTGAGGCTCTTTCTTGTCCAAGCCATTGAAGTAGACATTCTGAGGAGATACACAGTACTGTTCGACTTATCTCAATCTTATTTCCTTATCTTAAGGAGCTTATCTAGTTTGGGGAAAAAAAGATATTAACATGTGAAAAGTAAAATAAGAGATTAAAGTAACAGTTCAAGATGACAATAGGAAACATTTTAAGGTATTAATATTGATAAATGAATTTTGTAGGCATTAACTGACTGAAGAATATCAGTCTTATATCCAAAAAAAGGGAAAAAGACCTATTTGTACAAAAATATTTAGGCCCCTATTTTTGTGGTGGCTAAGAATTGAAGGAGTGCCCGCCAATTAGGGAATGACTAAACAAGCTGTGGTATGTGATTGTAATGGAATGTTATTGTGCTGTAAGAAATGAAAAGTAGGATGACTTCAGAAAAAACTGGGAAGGCTTACATAAACTGATGTAAAGTGAAGTGAACCAAACCAGGAGAATGTTGTACACAGTAACAGCAATATTTTTCGATGCTGAACTGTGAAGGACTTAGCTATTCTCAGAAATACAGTGATCCTAGACAGTTCTAAAGGACTAATGATAAAGCATACTATCCACCTGATGTTGTTTGAGAAAGAACTGATGTTGTTTGAATAGAGACTGCTATTTTTAGAGCATGCTATTTTTTGCTTTGATTTTTTTTATTTGAGTTTTCCTGTACCAAATGACTAATATGGAAATGTTTTATGTGATTGAACGTGTATAACCTCTATCTGATTGCTTATTGTTCAGACTGGGAGGAAGGGAGGGAGGAATAGAATGTGGAACTCAAAACTTTATAAGAAAAACAAATGTTAAAAAATTGTTGTAGGGGCAGCTAGATGGTGCAGTGAATAGAGCACTGGCCCTGGAGTCAGGAGGACCTGAGTTCAAAGCCAGCCTCACATGGTTGATGCTGACTAGCTGTGTGACCCTGGGCAAGTCACTCAATGCTGATTGTCTTGCCCTCTCCCCTCCCCCCTTAAAATGGTTTTAACACGTAATTGGAGGAAAAAATAAAATATATGTTAAAAAACGATTATCAGCCTTGGTAGAACACTTGTTAAATTTATCATGGAGTTCATTTTCTGTTTCTACCTTTTCAGATTAATGTGCATGTACACATAGGTGAATATGTGTGTAAATATACAATTTCTTCATTAGATCTGTGATCTCATCAGTGTGGTTATTTTTTCCATCAGTCCATATTTGACCTAAGTATATATTGTTATCACATTATTTTTACTCATATCTTCCCATAAATCCTCTGTAGAGGAGGCTTCTGCCCCTTTTCTTATCCTTTAGCATAGTACTTGGACTTGTTCTTTTATCCCTTACTTTTGTTCTATGACTTTTTGAGTCATTTCTTTTTTCCAGTTTCAAAAAAATTGGTTCAAAAGTGAAAAATTCCATCAAATTGAAATATTATGGGATAGCAAAATGCTTTTTCATGTAAAGCTTATTTAATATCACTGAGTGTAAAGGGAAATAATTTTAAATGGAAATTACATATGACTTTTGCCACTAAAGATGTAGCCTTTGGAGTATTTCGTTTGTTTACAGGTAACAAACAATGACTATTTTGTACTTTCTTTCAGATTGTGTTATGGGGAAATAAGTGTGATCTGGCACTTTCACCTGATCAAAGCATACCTCAGACAACTAGTCCACTAGCCACTTTGGAAGACCTGAAACCTTTCATTTTAGTGAATAATATGGACCACCTTTGGTCCTTACTTATAAACAGAAAGAAAATGAAGCAAGAGGCATTTTCTGCTACCAGAGTGGATTTTATCATGGATAATGCAGGGTTTGAACTTGTTGCGGATTTGGTAATGGCAGACTTCCTGTTAGCATCTAAGCTGGCTACTGAGATCCACTTTCATGGAAAAAGCATTCCCTGGTTTGTTTCAGATACCAATAAAAAGGACATAGATTGGGTGATTGAACAATTAAAAGCTTCTAATACCAAGTGCATGTCCGAGTGTGGGATCAACTGGGAGCACTATCTTAAGCATGCATGGGTTTACCAAGATCATATGTTTTGGACTCTGCCTCATGAGTATTGTGCTATGTCTCAGGTTGCTCCTGACTTGTATGCTGAACTACAGAAGTCAAATTTAATTCTTTTCAAAGGTGATTTGAACTATAGGAAATTAGTAGGAGATAGAAAATGGGAACTTACAGTTCCGTTTCATGAGGCTTTGAATGGCTTCCATCCTGCACCTCTCTGCAGCATAAGAACAGTAAAAACTGAAGCTCTAGTTGGTCTGGAGCCTGGGCAAGGGGAACAGGTTGCAGTTATTGATCCTCAGTGGAGGACCAGTGGAAGATTTGGTATATTTCAGTCTGATGGGGCACTTTGATTTGGCTTAGGGGCTTTTAAAGTCTTTAAAGAGAAACTCTTCACAGTTCATTTCCTACACAGAAAAGTAATTTTGAAATTTAATTTAATTACTTTGAGGGTTTTGAGTTACCTTTTGAAAGCTTACCCTTTCAGTATCAGTTGTCCTTAATTATATACTGATGTTGCTGATTAAGTATCTTTAGGTTCAGCTGCTTTGGGAGTCAGAGACGTCATTTCTTATTATTCATTGAAATTTTATGTCTGTCATTCAACATTTCAAGTGGCTCAAAGAAGTTACTGAGATAAATGTAAAAAGTGTATTTACAATTAATTATACTTATATTCCTATTTAATTTTTGCCATTTAAAAGTATAGTAAGCTACATGAAATATAATATTTTGGGAAGTAATAAAATTAATTTAATTTTGTACTGCTGCAACACAAGTCTTAAGGTGGTATAAATTCTAATTTATCTACTGTTAAGATGAATTTCTGAAAACTGTGATGTTTGAACCATAGGGAAGTAGAAAATTAATTTGATAGTGTTAATAATTCAGAAATTGCCTTTTGTACTTGAATTTCTTAATTATAGTAGCCTGCATTCATAGGCATTCTGTATTCCTATATACACACATTTACTTTTTTGAATGGTTTGTTAAATTGCAAAAAACAAGAAAAAATAAACAGACTGGAAGAATGCATTTTATAGAAGAATGAGATACCTTTTTCATGCTTATGAATTTTGTCCATAGAAAATAAAACATAGTCTGATCAAATTGTCTTTAGAAATGAACAAATTATTTTCTGGAATTTTAAGTACTACTTGCTTGAGAGAATTTAGGTTTATAATAGACTTAATCCTTGACTGAAAAGCAATTATTTTCATACTTTGAATTTGGAAGGATGTCTTTTCCACCATGAGTCAGTTTTGAACCTGAGTGGTTTTGGAAAGTATAATTACTTTGCCACCTTAGTTTGAAAAAAATATATAACTGAATCTGTTTTCTGACACTTTGCTAATAAAATAAAGCATATTAAAATTCCGTTTGGTTTTGTTTTCCATCCCAGAGTTAAAAATAGACAATTAAAAGACCAGTCTGTATAATTAACTAATACATCAGTAACACAAAAGCAATTTACATATGAGATTGTTTTAGCTTCTTTCTACTTAGCTTAAAAAAAGTTTGGTAGTGACAATGTATATGTAAAATTTCATCTAATTTATTTACTTATATATACATATATATATACATACATATATACATACATATGTAGTTTCATTCATGGATGATTCTTTTCAAAGATAAATTATTCTGCTATGAAAACAAATATGCAATTATTCACAGCACATTTAATGGGATAAAATTTGCATATGTATGGACTGCTCAAGTATAGTGCAGCCCCTTGTGTAGATAGTACATTTTGTTAGAGAATAAACGATTAACAATTCTGTTAAATGAAGTATACAACACCCACAAAGAACTTGAAAACTGTGAAGTTATTTTTCACTTCACAAACTTTTCAAGTTTTTTAAGTTTTCCAGTCTTTAAATAATATGTGGTTAAATTGCTGTAATAAAACTTGCATTTGAAAATATTTTGAGTACTTTCTTGTTTTGTTCCAAATTATGTAGTATGTGATTCTTGGTTCTTTTTGAAAAATCATTGATGCTCTTTTATTTTTTCACAGCACTGTCTTTTCCCATTATTTCTTCTACTCTGCTTCAGTTGGTATCTGCTTTTGTCAATATGGTCTACCAAAACAAATCAATACATTGGATATATCTGAATATGTATACCTTATTCTTCACCTCTGTTTTTTATCAGAGGCATGCTTCACTGTCAGTCTTCTGAAGTCATGAATTGACACTTGTTTTAAAAATGTTTTAAAACTTGACAAACAGATTTTTACATTAAATAAAGAAAAAGGATTGTGTATGAATTTGTGACTATTAATACAGTTTTGGATTGTAGGGTTGTGTCAACATTACCTTGTCTGTTTCCCTTCTGAATTTCTTGCTTCTGTGTGTATGTTTTATTGACAGTCTTTCACATCACTATCACCAACCTCCATATTCTCTCTGAAACACCCTCTTCTCCTCCCCCGCAAAAAAACTCTCTTAGGACAAATAAGTTTAATGAAGCAAAACAAATATATACCTTGGCCAGGTCTGCAAATTGACATTTTATTCTACTATGTATATATTTGGCCAGGCCTCTAACCAGTTACTGTTCCAAAGAGCAGAACTCATCCCAAGAGGATGTCTGATGGAGTCAGGAAGTGATCTAGGGTGGAGTGATTAGTGAGGCTACCCTGAGGGATCTGACACCCATCAGTAATAAGAAAGGTTGGAGTTTGCACAGCAGAGAAGGGATATTGTAGGGGAATGGTATGGGAGATAAGATCAGTGAGTTAGGGGAGGTTGGTGATGGGACCTGTCTTCTCAAAATCTAACTGGCTGATCACATCTCTTGGGATTGGAATGAGGCAACCCTAACTTTGGAGTAGCTCATTCCTAAGTAGTGTTCATCTAATTCATCACTTCTCTGCCAAGAAGTGGTAAGCATACTTCATTAGTCCTCTGAAGTTAATTGTAATTGTATTAAACAGAATTTGTTTTTTAAAGTTACTTTCCTTTATAGTATTGTTGTCATTGTCTAGATTGGTCTGGTTCTGCTCACTTCATTTTGCATCAGTTCCTACAAATCTCAGGGTTTTTTGAAACTTTTCCTATCATTTTTATGGTATTAGAATATTCTTTTATTTTAATATATCATAATTTGTAAAGCCATTCCCCAATCAATGAGCAATTCTTCTGTTATAACAAAAGTATTGCCTTTCATATGTGTGGATCATTTCTGTCTTTAATCTCTGAGTTATGAGCTAATAGTGGGATTGATGGGTCAGTGCATAATATATATATTTAGCAACTTTTGGGGGTACATTTCCAAATTACATTTTGGAGTGGCTGAATCAATTCACTGTCAATAGTACATTAGTATGCCTATCTTCCTATAGCTTCTACAAGAATTGTCATTTATTTTTTATCATCTTTTCCAATTTGATATGTGTGGGGTAGATCTCGCCTCATAACTTCACTGAAAAAGTTGAAAATATTCCCCCTTCACCCCTCATTTCACACCCCTTAGACATCTTCCTTTATCCTTCACTCCTGTCTTAGATGAGGGGTTGGTCTTTCTTCTAACTAAGGCAATGCCCTCTACAAGCATCCTCCTGACTTCTCTAGCAGATTTCCCTCTCTATCAACCATACTCTAATCATCAATTTCTATTTACTGGCTCTTTCCTTCCTATGTGAAAGGATGCTTGTGTATTCTCTTAAATACCTTCCTATATCTCCTCCCCTTTGTGGTTAAACTTGAAAATGCTACCTATACTCAGTGCCTCCACTTCCTCTCTTCTTGTGAACCCTTTTCTGTTTAGTTTCTTATCCCAGCTGAAACTGCTTTCTCTGAAGAGAGAAGTCAACCCTTATTCTATACTATCTCACTTTATCTCATCAGCTCTTGTTCAATTATGAAGATGATTCCTAGATCTCTCTTCTAGGCCTAGTCTCTCTCCAGAGCTCTAGTCCTACATCACCTTGTGGATTTCTCAAGCCAAGTATCCCATAGAAATCTCAAATTTAACATATTCAGATCAGAGCAGTGGCAGAAGTGGCACTAGTAAATCCCCACACCGTGATTGTAAGCAGCCATCTCTAGGTCTGGAGAGGTGAGCTCACAGAGCCTGAAACTTTTGGGTGGAGTGACATGTTAGAAGTAGTAGCAACAGCAACAACTCCTTGGCAATCTCTTTTTTTTTTTTTATAAATTTATTAACTTTTTACATTCATTTTCACAAAATTTTTGGTTCCAAATTTTCTCCCCATTTGTCCCTTACCCCCACCCCAGTACACCAAGCATTCTAATTTCCCCTATCACCAATCTGCCCTCTCTTCTATCATCCCTCCCTTTCCTTGTTCCCATCTTCTCTTTTGTCCTGTAGGGCCAGATAACTTTCTATTCCCCATTACCTGTATTTCTTATTTTCTAGTAGCAAGAAAAATACTCAACAGTTGTTCCTAAAACTTTGAGTTCCAACTTCTCCCCATCCCTCCCTCCCCACCCATTGCCTTTGGGAAGGCAGGCAATTCAATATAGGCCATATCTGTGTACTTTTGCAAAGGCAGTCTCACTCTTATTCTATAATGGCAACATGGGAAAAGATCAGTCTGAATGGAACAGTTTCAAGGGTTCATAATGTAACAGCCCTCCTTATTTAGACTCTCCAAAATAGCAACAGAACTTCGGAAATAGATCCCCAAAACATTTAAGAAAAGAACAGCTCAATCTGAACAGACAGGCTATGGAGAGGAAACTGCTAAGATTCTGGGCACAAAAATCTTTCTCTGCTCCCAGACCACTGTACGTGCTTGATTGTGCCACCTTGGAGGAACTGAGATCTTACAGATCCCCAGAGTATACCCTACTCTTGACAAAGGACAAGTAACTGGTTGGGAAAATGCCCAAAAAAAGGAAAAAAAAATAAGACTATAGAAGGTTACTTTCTTGGTGAACAGATGTCTTCTTCCATCCTTTCAGATGAGGGAGAACAATGCTTAGCATCAGGGAAAGACATAAAAGTCAAGGCTTCTGTATCCCAAATATATGAAATAAATATTCAGTGGTCTCAGGCCATGGAAGAGCTCAAAAAGGATTTTGAAAATCAAGTAAGAGAGGTGGAAGAAAAAGTGGGAAAAGAAATGAGAGAGATGCAAGAAAATCATGAAAAGCGGGTCAACACCTTGCTAAAGGAGACCCAAAAAAATGCTGAAGAAAATAGCACCTTTAAAAATAGGCTCACTCAGTTGGCAAAAGAGGTTCAAAAGCTCACTGAAGAAAATAGTTCTCTCAAAATGAAAATGGAACAGATGGAGGCTAATGACTTTATGAGAAACCAAGAAATCACAAAACAAAACCAAAAGAATGAAAAAATAGAAGATAATGTGAAATATCTCATTGGAAAAACAACTGACCTGGAAAATAGATCCAGGAGAGACAATTTAAAAAGTATGGGACTACCTGAAAGCCATGATCAAAAAAAGAGCCTAGACATTATCTTTCAGGAAATTATCAAGGAAAACTACCCTGATATTCTAGAACCAGGGGGCAAAATAAATATTGATAGAATCCACCAATCACCTCCTGAAAGAGATCCAAAAAGAGAAACTCCTAGGAACATTTTGGCCAAATTCCAGAGTTCCCAGGTCAAGGTGTCAATATTGCAAGCAACTAGAAAGAAATAATTCAAGTATTGTGGAAATACAATCAGGATAACCCAAGATCTAGCAGCTTCTACATTAAGGGATAGAAGGGTGTGGACTAGGATATTCCAGAAGTCAAAGGAACTAGAACTAAAACCAAGAATCACCTAGGCAGCAAAACTGAGTATAATGCTTCAGGGGGCAAAATGGTCTTTCAATGAAATAGAGGACTTTCAAACATTCTTGATGAAAAGATCAGAGCTGAAAAGAAAATTTGACTTTCAAACACAAGAATCAAGAGAAGCATGAAAAGGTAAACAGGAAAGAGAAATCATAAGGGACTTACTAAAGTTGAACTGTTTACTTTCCTACATGGAAAGACAATATTTGTAACTCTTGAAACTTTTTTCAGTATCTGGGTAGTTGGTGGGATTACACACACACACACACACACACACACACACACACACAGAATACAGGGTGAGTTGAATAGGATGGGATCATATCTTTAAAAATGAAATTAAAGGGTGAGAAAGAAATATATTGGGAGGAGAAAGGGAGAAATGGAATGGGGCAAATTATCTCTCATAAAAGAGGCAAGTTAAAGACTTTTCAGTGGAGGGAAAAAGAGGGGAGGTGAGAGAAAAAACATGAAGCTTACTCTTAATCTGAACAGACTATGTCAAAGACAGAAGGGGGAAAGCTTCTTGAAGAAAAACCGACCAGATCTAGGACTGATCAAGGTCTGAAAACAGCCTCCCCACCCCAAAGAAGTTTCTTTTTAAACACTCAAAATGTTCAACTAACTGCAGAGAAATATGTATCATGAAAAAGGAGGACCTTTTCTTCACTGAGTTTTTGAAATTTTTTTCCTCATCCTTGTTGCCATTTTATTTCAACATTGTTTGGGCATTTATATTGGAAGATGTCTCAGCATCTCCACCAGCAACTTCTAGGGGAAGTAGGACTGAGAATCTCACCAAATAGCAGACTGTGTACAACAATTGCTGGAGGAAGGTCCTGGATCTCCTGATGTCCCATGTGACGTATTCATTTGTCATGTAAATGCTGTGTTCCTAGTTCAGTAGAATAGAAATATAGACACCTGTATTCATACCCTGAGGATTAGCTTAGGGCATGTCAGACTGGTTCACATATTCTCTCTGGCTTAGCACAGTGCCTAGCACTTAGTAGGCCTTAATATATTGATTGATGACCAATATGCCTACCCCTTTCCTACCCTAATCATGTGGCTTCCTGGACTTTAATGAAATTATTAAAAAAAAGTCTGGATTTTCCTAAGCAATGGCTTCTACTTTGAATAATATCAGGTGGTTTTGAGAATAAAATGAGATAAATTCCTGAAGTGATTTGCAAACCTAAAAGTGCTATATAAATGCTATCTATTATTATTAATAATTGCCGATCAAATAGTTATCAATATTAAGTAATGGTCTTCAACTGATAGTTGATTCTTTCCTTCTATGTATGGCCCAGATAGCTTCCAATAAGTGTTGGAGATTGTGCTTGTGTTAGGCACCCCCCCCAAGACCATGGACTTGGGGATCAAATTGGTCCAGTCTCTTGTTGCAGAATGGTCTAAGGCTTGTAATGGAATGCATAGGTGGTGTGAGCACTGCTTTTCATCTTTGGTGTCCACTTGCCACCCAATTCTCACCTGTGGTTCCAAGAAGCTGTTGCAAGTATAGTGACCACACCCTTGTAAACCATTTTAGCAGACAGGCTAAACCAAGTGAAAGGTAACTGAAGGGCCTCAAATCTGTCAGTGGGTTAGGGGGACATCAAAGACTTTTCCCTGGTGATGTAGGCAGATATGAACAATTTATTCCAACAGACCATGAAGATGGTGGAAGCAGGTTCTGTGGAGTGCTTAAAGCTTGACAGATTATATTTGTTAAATTCTATGACTTATCATAACATTTAGGCATATAGGAAGAGAAAATGCTTTAGGAGAAACCTATTTGATGAATATCTAAAACTAAAATGAGGTCTGTATGATGCTAATTACTAGGTCATAAAATGAAAACTTTAGAGCTGAAAAGAATGTTAGGGGTCATCTAGTCACCTTCACTTTAGAAATGAGGAAACTGAGGCCCAGTCAAGTTAAACGACTCATGCCACGTAAGAAGTAGTAAGTAGCAGAATAAGATTTGTACCCAAATTCTTTGACTCTAAATCTAGTATACTTTCTTTCATGCTCTGCTGTCTCTCTCAGTTGTGACAGAAGAATAAACAAAAGTTATACCTTGAATTTAGAACCTCTGGATTACTTTTCATTTTAATTTTGTAAGTTTTTATTCTATCCTTCTAGTCAGTACCTACTGAAATATATATTTGGACATGGTTAATTTTTGTTTTCAGTCATTTTCAACTCTTTATGACCCCATTTGGGGTTTTCTTGGTAGAGATACTGGAGTGGTTTGCCATTTCCTTCTCCAGCTTATTGTACAGATAAGGAAACTGAGGCAAGCAGGGTTAAGTGACTTGCATACAGCAAGTTAGGTCATACAGCTAGTAAGTGTCAGGCTTTACTTGAATTCAGGTTTTCCTGATTCCAGACCTGGCACTCCATCCACTGTGCCACCCAACTGCCTTGCATATTTATTTCTGATTTTAGTTTTCTTCTTAATTGTGATTTTATAAGTCTCTTTTCCTAATTTTACTGGAAATCAGAAAGTTATTTCTGACATATTAGAAAACAATTTTATTCCTGGTCTTGAAAACCCTTGGGAGGTTGGGTTTGTTCCAAAAAGTATTTGACATTCCAGCATCCCTTAGGGGATACCAGAATATCTTAGTATTTAGCCAAATTGTTTAATGGTGGGAAAATAGTGAGCTGTTTATATAGGTCTCTCTAGGAATGTGGGTTTGAACTGAATAGGCTTAGGGAAACTGTTCTGGTCTGAATCTAATCTGAGTTTTTCCCAGAGAGATGTTCAAAGAGCTACATAAGGTCCAAAATGAACTGTGTAAGACCTCTTCTTGAAGTACTGTTGAGAAAGAAGTTTTGGGGAAGAACTCATACTATTGATTCAGTCTCCTTTTAGGTCTCTTTTTACTGGGATCTTTGATCAGGTTCTTTGTCTCTGTTTTGGAGTGAGACTCCTAGATCCCAAATAGTTTAGATATTATACTTTCTAGAACTGTAATAGAAGACTCCAAAGCTTTCTGTGATTTGAGGGAAATGTAATCTCCTGCTACCAGTGACTATTTCTACCCAACTGAAAGTAGACCATCACCCATTCATTTTCCATTTGGTTTGGCCATCTGGAAAAAAATGGAGCAGTTTTATCAGTGGGTTATCATCATCATCATCATCATCATCATCATCATCATCATCATCATCATCTGCCTGTATTCCTCTGAGTTGTTGAGATTGCCCTTTTTGGTTGATTTAATATTGCTTCATCCTATTTTCAGGCACTTGGGGAAATAGCAAAAAAGAAGAAGTGGTTGATGTGAGGGAAATGTGTGCAGATTTGTATCCTCTTTTGGTTATTTTATTATTATATTATTATTATTATTATTATATATTATTATCTGTAATGTTACTTTTTATTTTATATGTTTAAGGCATTATTCTGACTTCACAGAATATCTGGGGAAGAGTAGATAGTGAATTAGAAAATCGTGCTAAAGAATACTGTAAATTTTTTACTATTTATATTGAATTTTGTGTTTACAGAGCCCTTAACAATTAGAGATTTCCCATGAGAGTAATGAGCTCCAAAATGGCCCATCATGAATCTTGTTTTCAATACAACCACATCTAACCTTTGCCCATTACTGCTAGTATCCCGCCTTTCCACCACTCAGTCTTTAAGCCTTCTGCTCTGGGTGTTGTTCCTTGAGGGCAGTTATAACCTAATTCTCACCTGGACACCCTTAGCAGCTGTTAAATATATATGCGCAATTTGGACCCACTCCCCCCAGATCACCCTTTGGCTCGAGCAGGTTCCCCTTAGAGAGTGAGTTCTGCTCCAAGAAGGTAGTGGTGAGCAAGAATCTCACATCTCCCTCTTCATTTTGGATGGGACAGAGTGAATCACATAGGATGAGCAGGTTTTGATGGCTTGCAATTTGCATCAAAGATACTACATTCTCTTTTCCCCCCAAACCTACCCCTTTTCCAAACTTCCTTATTTTTGTCAAGGATGCCATCATCCTTCCAGTCACCCAGGTTTACACCCTCCATGTCATTCTAGACTTCTCACTTTGGCTCACTCCAGAGATCTAAGCAGTTCCCAAATCATGTCATTTCTATCTCTACCAAATTTGTTGCATACATCCTAGTCTTTACACAAAACCTTTGAACCTGAAACACTGGTTCAGGCCCTCATCAAGACTTGCCTGGACTACTGCAATGATCTACCAATGCCATCTGTTGAAAATCTACGCTCACTGACTCTCATGACCTATTTGATTGTTATATTGGGCCTCTTTCAACGCAAAAAGTATCTAAAAGTACCTGCTTGGCTAGGTATGTTGCTCAGATTAACTGAATGATTGTTAATAATTATTACCAACAAGTTCATATATCTCCCAGGATATAAAATTGAATTTTTCTCATCTAATGATGCATATTCAGTACATTGATCTCAAAAGCAAAAAGACTTTTTGTACCATTGCAAAATTAAAATTGCTAATTTCTTCTTTATTTTATCCTTTGAATTTTTGTTTTATAATGTACATAATAGAGTAGCGTAACTATATATACATATTTTATAAATAAACAAATACATTGGTGGTAAAAGTAGCTTAACTTTTTTATTGGCAAGTTTGCATGATTAAAAAAAATGTGAGTCCACTGAAATAGATTAGCATAAGTTATTAGCATTTTAAATTTGAAATTAGAAAAGTAGTCTAAGTAGCTGGGCTGAAATCACAAGTCTTTTAGACCTAAGGGTTATTCCATATTTAGGCAAGAGATTCAACTTTTCAGATACTGATGATAATCCTAATAAGGAAGAGAGACTTTGCTAGTCTTAAAGTTGCATGGGTTATCATTTATGTATCATAGTCATTGAATTTCCAGACTTAAGGGCTCAATTCTCTCACAAGTATTGGGGAAACAGACTTGCTCATTTTGTCTTTTTCCTCTTCACCTTTAGGTCCCATACCACTGAAGAAACCAAACCAAACCAAACCAAACCCTGATATCATGCTTGGGTTTAATACAGTTCATTGTTTTGTTTTTGTTAAAGGAAATATTACATCTAGAGCATCATCTTTGGGCAGTGATGAGTTTGTGGCTCAGGAGAGAAAGATTGGCAGTAGAGAAACCAGTTAGGTGATTGCAGTAATTCAGGCACAATAGTTAAGGGCTGGAACTAGGGTGGTCACAGTAGGAATAAAAGGGAAGGAACAGATGTATCTTGATACACCTTGATAAAGAAAACTGGAACTCAATTGAAAAGATGATAGTGTATTTAAATCAAATTGTAGATACTAGATTCCTAAGGTATTAGTAGAAACTAAGGTTGTTTGGGAGTATATTCCTAAGATTTAAAAATTGTTGTCCAATAAGACATTAGGCAGTGAAATGTGGCTTGAATGTATATATGGAGAGAAAATGAGGGAGTAAATAAATGAACGAATAAGAGTAGCTATACCTTTCCATACAATGATTATTGGATCTATTGTCAAAAACTGAATATTGGCTTGGGTAGACTAGAGGTCTGATCTATGTTGGCAGTTTCCTTGTTTAATCTTTGAGGTTCTGTCCTTAAAAGTTCTATTTAGTATTTACCTCCTCCAAGACATTTTCAGTGACTAATCCTATTTGACTTCAATCTCTGTCCATTCGACTAATCATTTTATCATTTTGTGTATTTTATGTTGTGGTTCCTATGTTCATTAATATCTAATTTTCTTCCATCAATTGTAAGTCTTTTGAGGATAAAAACTATGTCTTTTGCCGTTGGTTGGTAACAAGCATAATTTGAGCAAAAACCCTTCCCAAATGTTCCATATCCAAAAATGTGTGTCTTGTTGTGTACCTTGAATCCATCACTTCTCTGTCAAGAGGTAGGGAGCACACTTATTCTTTAGTCCTCTGGAGCTGTGTTTACTTTCCATCCTTTTCATTCAGAGATATGGAATGATGGAGCTTAGAAGAGAAGTAATGTAATTCACCTCCTCATTTTACAATTGGGGGAACTGAGGCACAGAGAAGTTAAATGACCTGTCCAAGGTCACACAAGGTTGGGGCTTTTGATTCCCATTCCAGCTTTCTCTTGGTGTCCCTTACAGCATTTTGCTAACAAAAGTGCCTACTAAATGTAGAGAGATCAAATAATTATAAAACCAACCTACAAAGCTAATTTATTATTCATTGTACCATTTCAAAATTTTCAGGAAGGATATTCTGAAACACAGTTTTCACAAGGGAAAGAATGAGCTATTGGTTGCTCTGCCTTCTATTTATTCCCTCCTTTAGGAAAAAAAATGGTGGGGAGAGGGGAAAGAGAGAAACTGTCACTGAATTGTTTTTTTGTTTTTTGTTTTTTTTTTACCATTAATGCAGGCTTATAAACAGTTTATTTTATTTGAGGCCAAATTTGTGAATCACCAGAAGATAAAAATCTCTTTCCAAAAAAACTAATAAGATGAATTTATTTATATGATGTTGCTTCAAGAATTAGATGGGGATCATTCCTTATATAGTGTTGGATGCACCTCAATTTGTAATAAAACTTAGCCTGGTCTGAATTTGAAAAATCATCAAAAGTGTTCTAATGTTCCCCTTGCCCCAAACCTCAGCAAGATGTCACAATCAACATTAAGATGTCAGAGCAATACATGGGAGGAGCAATGACTTTTTCCTCAACACCTCTTTTAATTTTTTATTAACAAGAATTATTGCTGCCATTTGAAAGGAAGTTGGCATGCCTTTAAAAGAAGCCCAAAGCATGTCTAAGAGAGGGTCAGGCAAATCCCACACTCCCCACTCATCCTTCCCTGCCCCCTTCCTTCAACCCTGAAGGATTAAAAATAAATTAAGAAAATAGTGTCTATTCATTTAAATGGAGTGGGTTTCCTCCCTATTTTAAAAACAGAAATTGCTTTTTGAACATGACAGTAAATTATAATTTTCCAATGAAGATTTTGGCAAATTGTCCCATGTTTTTTGAGAAGTTTTAGCACTGGTCCCTCAGGACCTGGGACAAAAGTACTGATGAAATAGTCTGGAAGCAGTATTAATTTCTTACAGCTGTTCTTAAATTTAAACCTGCTTTGAATTGGGGTGTTTGAGAAATTGACCCTTTCCATTCTCTACTTTCTTCTTTTCCTAGTTCTTCCTTCTGAAATTTTCTTTTGAATTGTTAAAGAAATAAATGGCTTCCTTTTTTTAGTAATTTAAAATTGATGAGATGCCTATAATATTTTCAATTTCAGGGCAATTTAAAGATAAAAACAAAAATGAAGTTAGCTTTTTCAGTACCTTTGTCAAGAATATCACTTGATACTTTGTACTCAGTTTTGTCAATATATTTTCTTTAATTTATATGTAAAGAATACACTTATGACAACTTGATAATAGGTGTGAGTAAACAACTTGACCACAAGGCAAGAAGTTCTTCAATCAAAATGACCCTTGTATACAAATATGCAGACACACATGTATATATACATACATACACATACCTTTACTGTAGCTCTTATAGTGGCAAAGAAATAAAAATTAAGAGGATGCCCATCAATTGGGGAGTGGCTATATATGGTATATAAATATAATGGAATACTACTATGTTGTAAGAAATGATGAAAGAGATGGCTTTAGAAAATCCTGGGAAATCTTTTAAGAAGTGATAAAGGGAGGGAGGAGCCAAGATGGCGGAGTAGAAAGACTCACGTATGCTAGCTCCAAATCCACAGCCCATAAATTTCCTGTAAAAAGAACTCCCCACAAATTCGGAAGCACTGCAAGCCATGCAGGAATGCAGTGGAGGAGATTTCTGTTCCAGAGAGCCCTGAAAAATCGACCCCAAAGGTCCATCATGCACCGGATAGCAGAGCCCACCCCTGTGCTGCCCTGGCTGCACGGCCCAAGAGGAGCAGATCCGAGCAGGCTTCAGGGATGGAATCTCCGGTGGCCGTGAAGGTCCCTCCACCCACAGGCGCACAGGTCAGTGAGAGAGACTTCTAGGCTGGCCAAGAGGGGAATGGGGTGTCTCCGTGACTTGGGCCCCCTTGGGAGGCAGCGGCAGAGGCAGCGGCAGCCAGGGGTTCCCAGAGCAGACAGGAGCTCTGCTCCAATACTGAAGGTCTCCGCATAAACCCCCTGAGGGAACTGAGCCTGGGAGGTGGCCCTGCCCCCACCTGAGCATCAGAACTTAAGCTCACATTGAATAGCAGGTCCCACCCGCCACTGAAAGCCCTGAGGCTGGGGGGCAGCATTTGAATCTCAGACCCCAAGCACTAGCTGGGCAGATCTAGGCAGGGGTGGAGAGGAATATCAGAAGTCAAGTAACTGGCTGGGAAAATGCCCAGAAAAGGGAAGAAAAATAAGACCATAGAAAGTTACTTTCTTGGGGAACAGATGTTTCTTCCTCCTTTCATTTCTGATGAGGAAGTACAGTGCTTGCCATCAGAGAAAGACGTGGAGGTCGGGGCCTCTCTATCCCAGACATCCAAGGTGGATGTCCAGTGGGCTCAGGCCATGGAAGAACTCAAAAAGGATTTTGAAAATCAAGTTAGACAGGTGGAGGAAAAACTGGGAAGAGAAATGAGAGAGATGCAAGAAAAGCATGAAAAACGGGTCAATACCTTGCTAAAGGACACCGAAAAAAATGCTGAAGAAAATAACACCTTGAAAAATAGGCTCACTCAATTGGCAAAAGAGGTTCAAAAAGCCAATGAGGAGAAGAATGCTTTCAAAATCAGAATTAGCCAAATGGAAAAAGAGGTTCAAAAGCTCACTGAAGAAAAGAGTTCTCTCAAAATTAGAATGGAACAGATGGAGGCCAATGACTGTGAGAAACCAGGAAATCACAAAACAAAACCAAAAGAATGAAAAAATAGAAGATAATGTGAAATATCTCATTGGAAAAACAACTGACCTGGAAAATAGATCCAGGAGAGACAATTTAAAAAGTATGGGACTACCTGAAAGCCATGATCAAAAAAAGAGCCTAGACATCATCTTTCATGAAATTATCAAGGAAAACTGCCCTGATATTCTAGAACCAGAGGGCAAAATAAATATTGAAGGACTCCATTGATCACCTCCTGAAAAGAGATCCAAAAAGAGAAACTCCTAGGAACATTGTGGCCAAATTCCAGAATTCCCAGGTCAAAGACAAAATATTGCAAGCAGCTAGAAAGAAACAATTCCAGTATTGTGGAAATAAAATCAGGATAACACAAGATCTAGCAGCTTCTACATTAAGGAATCAAAGGGTGTGGTATAGGATATTCCAGAAGTCAAAGGAACTAGGACTCAAACCAAGAATCACCTACCCAGCAAAACTGAGCATAATACTTCAGGGGAAAATATGGTCTTTCAATGAAACAGAGGACTTTCAATCATTCTTGATGAAAAGACCAGAGCTGAAAAGAAAATTTGACTTTCAAACACAAGAATGAGAAGAAGCATGAAAAAGTCAACAGCAAAGAGAAGTCATAAGGGACTTACCAAAGGTGAACTGTTTACATTCCTACATGGAAAGACAATATTTGTAACTCTTAAAACTTTTCAGTATCTGGGTAGTTGGTGGGACCACACACATACACACACATGTGCACACACACATATACATGTGTGTGTGCACACACATGCAGAGACAGAGAGCACAGAGTGAATTGAATAGAATAGGACCATATCTTAAAAGAAATTAAGGTAAATGGTGAGAGAGAAAGGTAGGGGGAGTAGAGAGGGTGAAATGGAATGGGGTAAATTATCTCTCATTCAAGAGGCAAGCAGGAGACTCTTTAGTGGAGGGAAAAAGAGGAGAGCTGAGAAAAAAAACCATGAAGTTTACCCTCATCACATTCAACTAAAGGAAGGAATAAAATGCACACTCATTTTGGTATGAAAACCTATCTTACAATACAGGAAAGTGGGGGAGAAGGAGATAAGCAGGTTGGGGGTGATGATGGAAGGGAGGGCAATGGGAGGAGGGAGCAATTTGAACACTTGGGGAGGGACAGGATCAAAAGACAGAATAGAAACAAGGCAGGGCAGGATAGGATGGAGGGAAATACAGTTAGTCTTACATAACATGACTGTTATCGAAGTCATTTGCAAAACTACACAGATATGGCCTATATTGAATTGCCTGCCTTCCCAAAGGGAATGGGTAGGGAGGGAGGGATGGGGAGAATTTGGAACTCAAAGTTTTAGGAACAACTGTTGAGTATTGTTCTTGCTACTAGGAAATAAGAAATACAGTTAATGGGGACTAGAAAGTCATCTGGCCCTACAGGACAAAAGAGAAGATGGGGACAAGAGAAGGGAGGGATGATAGAAGAGAGGGCAGTTTGGTGATATGGGAAATTAAAATCCTCGGTGTATTGGGGTGGGGGGAGGGGACAAATGGGGAAAAAATTTGGAACCCAAAATTTTGTGAAAATGAATGTAAAAAGTTAAATAAACTAATATTCATAAAAAAAATAAGTGATAAAGAGTCCAATTAGCAAAACCAGAAGGACAATTTATATGGTAAAATATTGTGAAGACAAACAATTGAAATGCTGAAGAACTCTGATTAATGTATGTACAATCATGCTTCCAAAGGACTGGTGATGATCCCACTTCCTGACAAAGAAGTGATGATTCATGATGCAGAATGAGATATACATTTGTGGACATGACCAATGTAAGAATTTGTTTTATTTGATTACGCTTATTTGTAACAATGGCTTTTTTTTTCTTTTTAATTAGTGGAGAGGAGGGAAAGAGGAAAAAAATTCTTGCAATTGAAAAATAAAAGGGAAAAAGGGATAAGAAAAAATCAATTCCTCAGCAACATAATTAAATTATAGAGCCTTGGCCATTAAGTGAAGTCAGCTGAAGAATATAGAGAACCTCCAATGATTAACTGTGAACATGTCACATTCTTTGTGGCTTGGAGAAAAAGCAAGTTTATCCTATTATAAGGTAAGCGCTAAGGAAATATTTCATTCTTCACCTTTTCCCTTGTGTCCACTGGAGAGTGTAGTCATGAAGGGAAGGAGTTCTTCCTTCATTCTCCTTCCCCCATGCCTCCCCCAAGCTTACAACAGGCCACGCTTGTTAGCATCTAGCAGCGGGGAGTCCAGCTGTGCTGTTGAATCAAGGTGACTAGAGGACTTAAGAGTGGGATTCTGTTCAGTAGATGGTAGACCCTAGAACAGAGATTCCTGCGGCTCCCAGGATATAAGCTGAAATGCTTATCATAACTACCTTAAGATAGGATGTCAGCTGAGCCCCAAACTCGAGACAAGGGATGGATATAGTGAGTGATAACAATAAGCAGGGAGGCAGACACTGGCAGTGACTAGTTGAGCAGGATGTGGCAAAGACTTAGAGACCAAGGTCAGCAGCATAAGGACTTCTGTGCCCACCTGTGCTGCAGCGCTGGAAGCAGCGCTTCCTCTCCTCTGGCTCACGTTGGCTGCATGTGTTCATTATATGTGTACTTTTCCACTTTGAACTATTCTTCTCACTGGCAGTTTCTGTTTTTGTGGAAAAATGGACCTCAAGTGTATCAGGAAGATGTTCTTTGCTTCTGTTTTTACAATGCTGTTTCAGAAAGTAAAACAGCCATGAAAATTGAAATGGAAATTAAAAATTTAGAAATTTTCAAATGAAAATTGCTTTGAGCAAATTATATATCCTTTGGCTGATTTACAGGCAGGTTTAAGATACCAGTGGGGGCTTATGACTACAGTTTTATATGTTTAACCTTAAAACCAGACTAATCTTCCCCAGGTGATTGAAGCAGTATATTTTACTGTGGGTGAGATTAACCTGGAAGGGGTTCTACCTATAATAGTTTCAGGGGGAAGAATTACAGAATATTATAATAGAGCCATATCTGTGAGCTTTCTTTATTTGAAATGTGTATGTATGTGTGTGTGTGTGTGGGGGGGGCGTATGTGTGTGTGTAAGAGCTCCCATGCAGGAATATATTAAGTATTTTCCCCGCTTTTCTATACATATTACCCAAAGTATGTAACCTGTGGAGGTTAGTTTAGATACGGAGTACTCCTTTTTAGGGAAGTGAATACTTTACTTTACCCACTCAGAGATGTATTCTCCTTCTCCTCTTTTATAGAGTGAAACTGAGAAAATTGAAAGGACCTTTGCTTCAAATTGGTCTCTTAGCTGGGAGATAAAAAGATTAGCTCAGCCTGGGGCAAGGATCCCAGCTCTTTGTGTTTGTTATTTTTTCCACAGTTAAAAAACTTAAAAATATAGATTATTAATAAAGATAATTAATAAAGTTCTGAGCCCTTAGTTATTTTTTTAATCGCAAAGCTGAGAGGGAGATTTCCCAGCCAGTTGAATCTGTTGTAATTAATTATCTGTAAATTTTGCCTCAATCCTATGACAAAACAAACAACGCCTCTCCTCCAGCCCCAATTCAGGATGCATTAAAAATTATTATTTTTATTAAATAATTAAAAATTATTCATCAAGATTGTCTGAAAGTCTTCTATTTCACTAACTAACCATTTCCTTTCCATGTAAGATTACAGTCAGTTTTGCTGACTAGGGTATTCTTGATGGTTATCTTAGCTTTTTTGCTTTCCAGAAGATTATATTCCAAGTTCTCTGCTCCTTTGAAGTAGTAGATGTTCAAAGCTTGGGTGAAACCGACTGTGGCCCAACAGAACTGATGCATTTGTTCTCTCTTCGCTCCCCACCATCCTGAAAGCAAGGTCTTGTAAGCTTTTATGAGGACATCACCTATGAGCTCAGCAAAGTCTTTTCCTTTGAGGGAAACCTCTTCTTGAAGTGTTCCCTACCACTGTATCTAACATTTTCTGTATGACTCTGGGTAAGTAGCTTCTGAGCCCCAGTAGAACAAGTGAACTTATGGGAAGGACATTGATGAGTT
Source organism: Bettongia penicillata ogilbyi (assembly GCA_023548195.1). Taxonomy (NCBI): domain Eukaryota; kingdom Metazoa; phylum Chordata; class Mammalia; order Diprotodontia; family Potoroidae; genus Bettongia; species Bettongia penicillata. The sequence goes on from JAJHZJ010000314.1 coordinate 191,465, forward strand.
ACATAGAACAGACAGGTATGGACAGGTTGGGATCTGCTTCTTTCAAAGGAATGCTCATATATTTGAGATCATAGCTCCTTTGAAGAATGAGTATTAAATACTCAAAAAGTTAAAAAAAATTCTCAGCATTGCATGAAACAAAATAAAACTATGTCCATTTATAATCTGTATGAAACAGTCTAGGTGGAGGCAATTAGGTGGTGCAGTGGACAAAGCACTGAGCCTGGAGTCAGGAAGATCTGAATTAACATCTGGCCTGAGACACTTACTAGCTGTATGACCCTGGACAAGCCACTTAACCCTGTCTGCCTTAATCCACTGAAGAAGAAAATGGCAAACCATTCATAAAGAGGGGGACACAACTGAACAAGTGAACAACAATATGAGACAGTCCTCAGAAAGGGAAACAGAGAACATTCCATTAAATATTCCATTGTGTTATATTAGTTGACATTTATTAGTCAAATCTAACAGACTTTCCCTTATCCCCCAAAAGAAGGACAAATAAATCAGGTTGTTAGTTCATCAAATTCAATGCTGTTCTTTTCCTTAAACCAGATTTCCATCCTCCTAGTCACTTCCTGCTAGTAAGAAATATTTTCTCGGACCACACTTCCCAACAAGTGGCGTCTGAGTGATCTGAAAGAATTAAATGTATTTTTTTTGAGATTTTGTTGTGGTGCCAGGTAGAATTTTCCTGTGCAAACTTGCTACATTTACACTGTAGGTTGGAGAGAGTTAGTCCAAAGGATTGGTTTTTTTTTTTTGTTTTGTTTTTTACTTCACAGAAAGTAACAGATTAATGCTGAAAGTGTCATTATTATAATACATCATTCATAGCTTTACAATATCATATTCTTTCTACCCCACTTCCCAAAATAGGGAGAAGAGTTGGAATCAACAATTCTTTCTCCACTCAAAAAGACCACGTGGAGATAAACAGACCTTTTCTGCATTTGGATGCGAACGGATGAATGTTTAAGTAACTCACTACAAATTCATAATTCCAGGTTGGGGCACTAGAAAATGTTTTTTGTACGTATTGTGCTTTATGACAAATGGACTTAGACAACTGAGGATGGTATATTAAAATGACTCAGAACGTTGGCGACTATATTATTGCTCCAAGAAATTTACCAGGTTATCCAGTCACTGATGGAGTTGAAGGGGTTCCCCTAAGGGTTGCCATCTTGCTCAATTAGGCCCCAGAAAGATAATTTCTGCTCTGTATATAGCTTACTGATTGAGAGAATAGAACCTGACCCAATATTCCTGGATAATTTTGGCCCTGTATATAGATAATTTAAAAAACATTATCAATAAAATTACTACATTGGGATCTGGGTGTATCCAGGCCCAGCCTCTGGAGGTATCCTAGGAGCCAAATGATTGGTGGGATTTTTACCTTCCTTGAGGGTTGATGGGGGTAAGGGCATGGCAGCAATAGGGGGAACTGTCAGGGCAGGTTGGCAGGCTCCAATTTATTGGCAGCAGTAGGGACAGAGGACTGTAGGGGTGATGAAGTACCAAACCTGGCTTTGACTTCTGTTACTATGATGACCATGAATTTCTTCTCATCTGCTCATGAAAAGGGAAACTATCACAGACTCTCTTTGACTCAGTTTTCTCCTTTAGTACCTTCACAAACTCTCTGTGTTCCATATAGATCTGAAATATTTGTTATAATGTTTTCAAGGTTGTACTAACCACTGTGGTTATTGGGCTGCAACAGTCTGTTCTTTAATCCTTCCAACATGGTGGTCCAGGACAATAGATACATGGAAACATGCAACTCAGACTGCTATGCCTTCAGTCATCTACTTCCATATTTTTATAACTTAGTCTTAAAGAGCTGAGGTTAAGTGACATGTGGTCCCACAGCTCCTATATGCCAGTGGCAGATCTTGAGCCTATGTCTTCCTGACTTCAAGAGTATCTCTCTATCTACCACATCCATGTTATAGGGGTAGGAACTCAGCTTATTATTACTTCATTGGTGTAGGGATCATCTACCAATGCACCTATTTTCTCTGCAACTTAGAGAGTTGACTTGAGTACTGGAAGAGTAAGTGATTTGCCTCAGGTCATATAGCCAGTATGTAGTAGAGGGGGCACTTTAACTCAGGTCTTCCCAACTTCAGGGCCAACTAATCTATTATCATATAGAAAGCAAAAAGTGAATCATGACTCCAACACAGTGGTGAGATACTATGTCAGCTCACTACTTGGTAGGTTGGGTACCAGAATGGGAACCAGAAACACTCATGTCTGATGGGTAGGTCAAAAAGTTACTTTTCTGTTTTAATCAATTCCATAACTTACAGTAATATCTTATCAGGAGAGTTTTAGTGTTCAGGGACCAAATTCTAACTGCTTTAATTTTAAGAGCAATTTCCAAAGGAAAGAAGATTTTTTTAGCTAGGCACTGCAGTGGATAGAGTGCCAGGCCTGAAATCAGGAAGACTCATTGTTATGAGTTCAAATCTGGCCTCACACACTTACTAGTTGTGTGACCATGGATAAGTCACCTAACTCTGCCTGCCTCAGTTTCTCATCTGTAAAATGGGAATGAAATGTCAAACCACTTCAGTATCTTTGCCTAGAAAACCCCAAATAGAGTCATGAAGAGTTGGACATGACTGAAAACAACTGAACAATAAAAAACAGAAGATATAGCCTTTCTCTTAACGCAAGGGTGTTGCCTTATCTATATTTAAGGGTCTTCCTGATATTTTTCCTCGAAAATGTTCTTGCTACATTGTCTATTTTTGAAACTCTGTTTATTTGATTTCAGACTGAACAATACAGATAAAAGTAATAAATTTAATACAGAGTTCTATGTTTTCAGATGATATAAACAACAGCTGTTTGGTCACTGAGGTCCTTTCAAAGTTTAAAATTGTTTATATGACTAAAGTGCACTGTCATTAGTACTTGTTATTTAAATCACTGTTATCCATTTTTATTAGTTAAATGCTATTTGGATAATAAATTAGAAAGAAAGTACACTAGCAAAAATAATCTTACAGTCATATTGAAAAAATTATATTTTAAGGTTGAAATGATTTCCTTTAATTCCTGCCAGTGAGTAGGAACTAATTCATATGGCTCCAAATGCAATAGTTTAATGTAGTTTCATAATTTTATGAACATTTAGGCCTATAAATTAATTGGTTTCATAGGTGGCATGAGAGAAAAGAAGCCAGAGACAGGATGTGGCTGTCACAGTGTAATGAAGGAAGGAGAGGAGACCCATGGAAGCAGAGTGAGTCTTGGGAAGATGTAGTAACAGATACAGTTTTGGGTTATCTTAGAGGGCATTTGGAAAATTTCTAGTACCTTTGAAAGAGTAAATATTGTTATTCACTCAGCTCTTTTTACATGGAGGCACCACGGCCTTTATAATCTTCTACATCCCACCTCAAAACATCCCTCTCCCCATTATTTTTTTGATGAGTCCTACTATCATACTAGTATAGAGAAACCACCATATGTAGTGGAAGCTACCAATACATATGTAATTTGCATGTGATTTATGGCCCTAGAGCAGTGGTTCTCAAAGTGTAGGTAGGAGACTCCTGGTAGATCCCCAAGAGACCATTTCAGGAGGTCTTCAAAGCCAAAAACTGTTTTCCTAATGATACTAAGATGATTTAATTTCTAATATGGCAAATACTGATAGATATAACCAAGTGTGTGCTGGTAAAAGTTTAACAAGACCTTTCTGAAAATAAAATGTGCATACTGCTTACTTTTAAGTTTAACTTGCGTTATTCATATTTTTCTTTCTCACTTTTAAAAGTCTGGAAATCAACAAAACAACAAACCAAGCCCTAATTTGTGATTTGCCCACTTTGGAGGCATAAATGTTCACAGTGAAATTGAACAACTACTTACTTAATATAAAATAATCATGTTTAAGTTGGCTCCAATATACTACTGGACATAATCTACATAAATAAAAGCCTCTTTGGAGGGGGGAGTCCTCAATTGTTTGAGTATAAAGAGGTCCTGACACTCAAAAGTTTGAAAATGTTTTAGAGAGTTTCTTAGTAGGAATCAGACATTAAGTGTTCAGAGTTACATAGGACAGGTAGTTGGCTCAGTGTAGGGTCTGAAGCCAGGACAACCTTAGTTCAAATCCAGTCTCAGATACTTATTAGCTGTGTAACCCTGGGCAAGTCATTTAACTTCTGCCCGCCTCAGTTTCTTCATATGTAAAATGGGGGTAATAATAGCATTTATCTTGCAAAATTGTTCTGAGGATCATATGAGATAATTGTAAACTGCTTAACACCGCCTGGCATATAGTAAACTCTAAATAAATATTAACTTTTATTATTATAATGAGCATGTGTCAGAGACAAAGGTTTAATCTCCAGCTTCCTGGCTTGAGGGCTTCTCCCAACCAAGCATTCCAAGCTGTCTTTTAACTATATCCTTATTTATTTTTTATCTTTGGGTATTTCAAAAACTTATAAAGACAACTATTTTAGGCAAGCCCCTAGTCATACTTCCCTTCACTCCCTTTCTCTGGTCATCTTCTCTATATATAACCTTGTCAACTACCTTGCAACCACTTGACTGTAACTTCCCTTCACACCCATCCTCTTGTTCTACAGCTCTTGTACTTTGTATCAGATTAACTCTGCCATTGTTTTTAGAATAAGTATGTCAGTCTACTCCCTTATAACCCCACTCACTGGCTTCATACCTTTCAAGATCAAAGTATCCTTTCCTGACTAACATTCCCTTGTGTGTGTTATTTCCCTTATGAAAATGTAGCTCCTTGCAGGTAAAGATTGCCTTTGATTTTGTATTTCTCTCCAAAAAAGTGAGATTTGTTCACTGATTCTTAGGGTTGGAGGTAGCCTTTTATCTAGCTAATTTTGTGCCACCCCCCCCATAAATTTATGTTCTCATACTTGGCAATTGTTTGGTCTATGATTGGCTCAAAATGGATGTAAATAGTAACTGTTTCTGTTTTGACCAGAAGTGCCGAGAGTCTTCTCCTCCCAGATCATTTTTTTTTGACTAGGTAAAGAAGCCATTCTCTGCCTCATTTCCTATTGAGACTTAATCACTGAATGGGCATTGCCTCAGTTAAACTGAGACTTATTAAAGACCTAAGCTCGAAAGGCCAAGGTCCCCATTGCATCCTGGGCCATCTCCAGTTGTCCTGATGTATATCTGGCCACTGGACTCCAGAGGAGAAAGTGAGGCTGGTGACTTTGCACAGCCCTGCCTCACTTAAATCCAATTCACTTGCAAGTCATGGCATCACCACCCTGATGTCTTGTTCCTCTTTGAGAATGAAGGACAAGCAACTATAACAACAACAAAATTCTCCCACCAATGGCCTGGCATGCCTTGGATAAGTGTTTTCTTATCTTTTAATTTATTATTGATCTAAAAGATATAACATAGTAAAGAACATTGCTTTGGGGCAAGCTGAGTGGCATAGTGGATAGTGTCAGCTGGGTGGCATAGTGGATAGAAGTCAGGAAGATCTGAGTTCAAATCTTGCCTCAGATACCTTCTACCTGTGTGACTTTGGGCAAATCATTTAACCCTGTTTGCCTCATTTTCCTCATCTGTAAAATGAGCTGGAGAAGGAAATGGCAAACCGCTCAAGGATCTTTGCCAAGAAAATCCCAAATGGGGTCACAAAGGTACAGCTGAACAAGAACAGAATGTGTGTTAGTTTGGCTTATAAAACCATATTGCCTAGCTTACTGTCACTGAGTCTGTTTCACTTCACATTTAGGCTTCTGTTATCTTTATTTACTTTGTCTTTGGTATGGCAGAATCTGAATAGGTAGATTTTTTTTTATCATGGAGAGCCACTTGATAAGGTAGTTGTTGGTCCTCAGCTGAAAAGTATTAACCAATATAAAAAAAAAACATTAATATTGACTATAAATATCACTAAAATAATTTCCTAAAGAATGAAGCCATTTAAAAACCATGATTCTATAACTGAATTATATAATTTAAGGAAGGAGTGAGAGATATTGTCTTCGTATGTTCACTGACACATTCTAACTGTACATTTTATGTAACACCTTGTTACAGTAATTAATTTATTTTACAGCTAGGAACAATATAATAACACCTAACTTACATGTGTTTCCCTTCCCCTTTTCCCTTCCCCGCATTGTGGCTTTAGGGAATTTATTTTAGATGAAAAAGTTTAAGTTCAAGCACAATTGTTGAGCCTCTAATTTGGAAAGTTCCTAATATATGCCTTTATTTTCAGTTATATGTAACCCCAGTTAACGCCTGCCTTCTTTGTAGTTGGGGCAAAATTTAGGTCTGGATATATTTAGTTAAGAAGATAGTAGAAGGGGGATAGTAGTGGGGGAGTCTTTTTTCTTGAAATTTTATTTAGTCCTTGAGTTAGTTGAGTTTTCTATTCTGAGACATCTGTAGAACTGATGGCTCTTCTCAATATTTCCCTTCTCTGCCACAACTCAACCTCTCTTTCTCTTTCTCCTTTCACTGGTTATTCCAGATTTGCTGGTTCTTGATTTAGTTCTCAATGATACCCCCACATGCCTCCCTATATTCCTCTTACTTCCAGTCTGCAAAATCTCTATATGGTTCCAAGATAACTCCTTCCTTTTTATTTAGTGTTGTACTTTGTCAAAGGCTTTTTCTGCATCTGTTGAGGTAATCATGTGATTTTTGGATGTTTAGGTTTTTAATATGATTAATTATGTTGGCTGTTTTCCTAAAATTGAACCATCCTTGCATTCCTGGTGTTAATCCCATTTGGTCATAATGCATGATTTCTTGGATAAGCTGTTGTAGTCTGTTTGATAATATTTTGTTTAAAATGAGTCAATACTCATCAATGATACTGGCTTATAATTTTCTTTCTATGTTTTATCTTCCCCTGATTTAGATATTAGGACTATATTTGTCTCATGAAAGAATTCTAGTAGGTTATTTTCTTTCTCATTTTTGAGAGTAATTTGTGAAGTATGGGAACCATTTGTTCTCTAAAAGTTTGATAGAATTTTCTAGTGACTCAGGATCAGTAGTTTTATTTCCTATGATAGTTCCTTTATAGCTAGATCTATTTACTTTTCTGAGATTGGGTTATGTAAGATATGGTCATCCGGTAAATTGGGTATTTTGTATTTTTGAAGATATTCTTCTCTCTGTGTTCTCTGATTTATTAGCATTTAACTGTGTATAATATGTTCTGATCATTATTTTTCTTCTGGTTTGCTGTGCTTTCACCTATTTATTGATTTGGTTTTATGTCCTCTTCTTTTTACTCAGACTAGCTAAAGGTTTATCCAATTTTATTAGTCATTTCGAAGAAACTGTTTTTAGTTTTATTTATAATTTCTATTTTTTGTTTCTAATTTATCTATTTTTCTTCTGTGCTTATTTTCAGATTGTTTATTTGTTGGCTTTCTAATGTTTTAAATGCTTGGTTTTCTATTTTCCTAATGTAGGTTGGTAAGAATCTGATTTATTCCCTGCTTCAGCTGTATCCCAGAAGTTTTGGCAGGTTGTTTTGCCATGACTATTTTCTTTCATATACTCATTAATCATTTCCATGATTTGCTCTTTGACCTACTTGCTATTTATGATTTTATTTTAAAAATCTCCATTTCAGCAGATGTCTTTTCTTTGTGGTCCCTGAACCAATGACTATTTTTTTTTTACAGAGGTAATTGGGGTTAAATGACTTGCCCAGGTTACCAATGATTGCATTATTGTTTATAAAGGCTATATTAAATATTTCTGCTCTCTACATTTGTTTGGAATATCTCTGTGCCCTAATACATGGTTTTTTATGATCCTGAGATATTTATATTTATTTGCTGTCCCATTTAAAAGATGTCATGTCTTTTAACTGTAGTTTTCTCTACCAATTTGTTCAATTCCACACGTTCCTTTTTAATCTTTCTGTTAGACTTGTCCAAAACTGAGACGGATATTGAAGTCTCTTGTTACTGTTTTTACTGTTTATGTCTTCTTATAACTCAATGTTTCCCTTATGAATTTAGATGCTAAGGGACATTTATTACTAATATTAGCTTGTTGTCCATGGTTCCTTTCAGCATAATGGGTTTTTTCAAGTTATAATCCCCTTTCCCCATCTTCTACTATCAACAGAGTACTATATTCTTTTAGTTCCTTTAGCTTAATTTTTTTAAGGTGGCCCCATTCCCTTTACTTGTTTTCTCCTTCCTCATGCCACCTCTCATTTGTTACTCTTTTCTCTTTGGGGTTTTGCTTATTAGTTGCCTTTCCTTTCTTGCTTTTGTCTGGTTATTTACCAGTCTCTCCACTCTTATTTTGAAGAAATTCCTCCTTCATTCCTGTTACTTGTGTCCATTTAAGAAAAAAGTATCTCACCCATTTTTCTGTTGTCACTATATTGCTGTTGCTTTCCTTAGTTGCTGAATAAATGCAGCATTTACTCACCCGTCCTGCATTTCTGTTGTCTGGGGTGTTTGAGAAACAGATAATCTTTTTAGGTCTAGTTTTATTTCTAGCAATACTTCAGATACCTCTTATTGCTTGTTTATTCTTTATTTCCTTTATGTCTCAGCTCATGTGTTCAGGTAGGTCATACTGGGCTGCATACTAAGTTCCACTGCTCTTCAAAATATATTATTTCATTTCCTCCTGCATTTTCTGATGGGTGCAGAATAATCTTATGTTATTTGAATTATCTTTCCATTGTATTTGAAAGTCTTTCTCCTGATCACTTGTAGAACTTATTTCTGAATTGAATAGTTATTTGTTTACCAATTATGTTTCCTGGAGTTTACAACCTTGGATTTTTCTCTGGAAGTGATCTGTAAATTCTTTCAATTGGTATTTCATTTCCTGTATCTAGGAGTTCTGGACTGGAGAAGACACTTGAGGCGACCAAATAGGAAACTGTCATAATGGACCAGGTGAAAGGTAAAGAGGATCTGAACTTGATTATATATCACCAATAGTAAGAATAAAGCAAGTCAAAACAACTGTGAAATTTTATTTTATGTACAGAAAATTGGCAGAGATGACAAAATATGGGAATAGTTCATTGTGGAAAGACTATAGTAAGATAGGTATACTAACACACTATTGGTAGAGCTACAGATTAGTCTGACCATTCTGGAAATTAATTGGGAATTATACAAAGAAAGTGATTAAACTGTCGATACCATTTCACTCAGACATTCACCTACTAGGCATATAACTCCAGGAAATCAGTAGCAAAAATAAATGTCTAAAGATCACCTTTTGTAGCAGCAAAACCAGAAAGAAAATAAGGTAGTTTGCCATCAATGAGCCAATGGCTAATCAAATTGTGATTCATGCATGCAATTGGATGTTGCTATTTTATAGGAAACAGTTAATATAATGAATACAGAGAATTGTGGGAAGATGTATAAGCTAATACAAAGTAAAGTAGGAATAGGAAAACAATATATGTGACTATAGCTATGTTAATGGAAAGAATGATAGCAAAACTTAATGCTACAAGACTCTAAAGACAAAGCTTGACCCCAAAGAAGATGCATGAAAAGCCAACTCTGGGAGGTGGAACACTTGGTATAATGCCAGACTTTTTGATATATTAGTTAGGTTTGCAAAAATGCTTTGCTGCCTCTTTTTATTTTTATAAGAGATTACTCTTGTGCCTTGGGAAATAATAATAATAACTAATATTTACATAGTATTTTAAAGCTTGTAAAGTACTTTACGTGTTAGTTCATTTATTCTTTACAGCAACCTTTGAGATAAGTGCTATTATCCTCATCTTACAACTTTATTACTACACCCACATGCTAGTGGCTGTTATCTCTTGATTCTCACGTGTGGGTCAGAGACCACTGACTCAAATAAAAATCAGAGACTTCTCAAGGTAGAAGCAAAGTAAAAAGATTTTATGACAATCTCTCGAGAAAGGGCATCTCCTCTCTGACAGGCAGTCAGGAGAGTGAGGCAATTACAGAAGGCAAAAGTAGAGATTATATAGCCCTAATGCAGATCCCACCTCTCTGCCTTTTACTCCCATTGGCTGGAAGGCAGGCTCATAATCTAAACTCGACAGTCTACCCTGTGAATAGGGGACAAGGAAGCAGCTGAATAATCAACAGAAAGCTAAAATAATTTTAACCTTATTTGGCAGATATTATGTTGATGTGGCAACCCAAGGGGGGCGGTTTTAAGTTTTGTATTCCCAAAAGTCACATGATTTCTGGGAAACTGAAACTTAGGCCTAACCATCTATTAAAAGCCTTTTTTTAAGCACTGAGGTGTCCTCACTAACTTCATTCCATTCGCTCATAACCGTGGCTCACAGTTTTTCCACCACAACTTCTGTTGTTACAGAGATGGCTAGTTGGTGCAGTGGGGAGAGAGCTGTACTGGAAGTCAGTATGATTTGAGTTCAAATCCTTCCTTAGAAACTTAGGTATATGAACCTGAACAAATCATTTAACCTCTATCAGTTTCCTTCTCTGTAAAATAGTATAATAATAGCACCTACTTTATATGATTTTTTTGATCATCAACTGAGATGACACCTTAAATCCTAACTATTAATTCATCACTAGGGACTTCAACATACATATTGTTTCATCAAATACCCTAACCTCCCAGTTTCCCAAGCTACTCAATTCTTATCTCATACTCCTCTATTCCATCTTAATGAAACGCAGAGTTGGTCATAACCTTGATTTTATCAATCAATTGGGCCCTCACTGAAGCAAGGCAATCCTTTTATATCTCCCTAATCAGTTTGCTACCCTATTTACTATAGTGGCCATCTCTTGTAGAGTCTCATCTTTAATCAAGACTTCCAAAGAGGGAACTAGGTGATAGAGTGTATAGGGCACTGAGAATAGAGTCAGGAAGGCCTTAATTCAAATCTAACCTTAGATACTTTCTAGCTGTGTGACCCTAGGCAAGTCACTTGACTTCTGTTTCTCTCAGTTTCCTCAACTGTAAAATGAAGATTATAATAGCACCCACCTCCCAGAGTTGGGAGGATCAAGTGGGATAATATTTGTAAAGCATTTAGCATAGTGCCTGGAACATAGCAGATACTGGATACTTTTGTCCTTTGTTCCCTCTACCCAGGCTACCTCTGTTTCTTCTTTCCTGTCGTGTTCATTCTTTCCTGGTTTTAGATGAATAAGTATTGGAGAAAAATGGACATGGATATGACCTTTGAGAGAAATGATAATTAATAACTAATGTCTTGGGGAGATTTAGAGGTCTCCCCTTTTTCTAAATTCCTCATTTAAAAAAGTTCAGTTTTCTTGGAGGACGTTATTGATAGTGAGATTGCATTGACTCTCCTAGATCTGGGTCAGATCCCACCCAACCTTGCAAGGAATTTAATTTAGGTCCATTTTGTTCTTCTCAAGCTTGGGTGGAAGCAGATCCTTTTGTCTAGATAGCTCAGTGCTGCAGGTGGTCTGAGTAGAGATCATGTCTCTATCCAGTGGTGACATGATGTCACTAGCAGCCTGTCATTGCTTTGAAGAGTATATAAACTGTGAGCCTGCCACCGTGTTTTTGGTCTAAGAGATATGGCCAAATGACCATCCTTTTATCAATAAACTTCTAGTCATTAATAAAATGATTAAATTACCCAGAAACTCTGTCTCTCATACCTTCTTAATGGTCACACCTTGTAAATTCTGAAAAGTCAGAGGAAACATTTGAGCTAAGGCACTTGGGATATGCTGTAGCCATCCCTCAGGAGCAACTGCTTGACCCAGTCTAGTAATTAATGGACCCAGTAGCTGACACATTGTGTTCAGCAGGCAAGAGATTGTCTCTTCCAATACTTATGTGATCAGCAAAAGTGAGCTTGGTAATGAGGATATTTTAGAGCACCCAGTTTAAGTTTGCATTTACTCTCTAGGGAACCAGGTAATAGGGGACAGTAGGCTCTCAGTTTTGGAAGTTTTTGGGCTTAGTCTTACTAAATTATCTGTATATCATTTCAATAAATATATTTTTTGTGAAAGCTATTTTATGTTAATCAGCTATTTGTGATATAAAAGGGATATAAAATGATCAATATTGGGGGAATAATTATTGATATGATTATTTGAAGGAAATATTATCTGAAGATTAATACTAGGAGGAATATACCCAATAAGGACTTTTGAATGGTAGTAGTAGAGTGATGGGCAATTAGCTGATGTGGATAGAGGGCTGGACCTAGAGACAGGAAGATCTAACTTCAAATCCAGCCATAGACACTTACTAGCTGTGTGTGACCTTGGGTTGCCTCAGGTTCTCATCTGTAAAATAAGAACACACTGGGGAAGAAAATGGCAAACCACTCCAGTATCTTTGCTAAGAAAACCTTATGTACTAAGTCCATAGGGTCACATAGAATCAGACATGACTGAACAGCAATAGAGTAGTGTTCTACAATTCCTCTCTAGAACCCTGAGAAGAAGTAGCCTTGTTCTGGGGGCCTAACTTGCAAATGGAGCTAGGGTTGGTAGAGTGAGCCCAGAGCTTGTAACATACTACATTAATATAACTGCAGTCCAAATCTTTATGGGGAAGAAGCTAAGACTGAGATAAAAGATAGATAACAAATCTGGATACCTTGCAAAAGTTTCCAAAAGACCTATTACATTTGCTCTTGATCCTGGCTGCTCTATTCTAGTAAACTGAACTGCCTTCAAGCATAGCCTGTTTACACAAACCATAATCAAATATTTCAAGAAACTTAAAAATTTCCCTTGAGGTCTATCTGTCGATATTTTCCCACATCCAGAATGCTAAGGACAGAGTTTATAAATGTTATATATTTTCAACTGTTTAATCTTTTTAGACTCCCAGACATTTCTTAGTCACCAGTCTTCATGATTTTTATCTTTTGCTACAATGTTTTATCTGACGGGCTAGTTTAGATTTTGAAAAAATGCCCCAAGTGGTATTAAAAGATTAAGTGATTATATTATAGTAAATCATTAAGTGGTAAATTTTACTTTTCATGCAAACAAGCTTTGATAGAAATCAGTTTCCAAAACAGACCCGTTTCTTTGATTAGAAGCAGATGTCACTCAATTCCCCTAACTATTGAATCAATAACTGTGGAATTCCTGTGTTAGAACCCATATTTTCTCTTGTTTTGTTTTTTGTAGTTGGAACTGCATAAGTTTCTGTGAATGACTTTAATTGGTATTTACTCTATGCAAATATTTGTGATTAGAGATGGTGATTTTTTTAGCTTCTCATTGCCCAATACCCAATAGAATGTCTTGTATACGACAAGCGCTTAATACATGTGTGTTGAATTTGATAACGTTTCTGGGGCAACATTAATGGAAATAGTCTTAGATTTATATAGTCAGTGGACTAGGGTTTGAATCCTAGGTTTCTACCTATGTTACCTTGGGTAAGTCATCCAATCTTTCTGGGTCATCCTCCTCATTTATAAAACAAGGAAGTTGTAGATAACCTCTAAAGTTCCTTTTAGCTCTAAATATATAAGCAAACCATGTTAGAAAAGGCAGGTGACTGACAGTCTTAATCTAATTCACATGCAAAGCAAGACATCACCTTGTGACATCACTAGTCTAAAAAAACAAAGGGTGGGCAACAATAACCACCTTGTAACTTTTAGTTCCTTTTTTTGCACTGCTTGTTTAAAAAAGTAAGAGCTAAAAGTAGACAGCACAGCTAACACAACGTTTTGATGTTGAGCTGTTATTTTCTGACAAGTGATCTGATAAAATTATCTGAAACATTTATTTTTACATTTAGAATTTTGCTAGATTTGTTAGCTTTTAACTATTTTGTAACATTCCAGATTTGCAATAAACATATAATGAATGGATTTACAACTCAACATTTATTCCAGCCAGCACACATTCATTGCAAAGCATTGTGTTGCCATGGTCTCTACCCTCAAGAAGCTTAGGCTATATAAGCCTGAAACACATTAAAAAAAAACCAAAAAACAACCCAACCCTATCATTCAATTTAACTCACATGTCTTGCCGTGGGTCTTGGACAAAAGCAATAAAAATTTGACCTTATTATGTATGGCAACTTCAGGATTCATGTGAGGATGGCTAACGGAAGTTAAGGAAGGAAGAAATCATTGCCCTTATTTTACAGCTGAGAAAATGAGAAGTTTCATACATTTCTTAAGGTTTCATAGCTAATAATTAGCAGAGCTGAGACTCTACCCCAGGCTTTTTGACTTCAAGTCAAATGTATTCATGAGTATAGCTACGTCAGTTGCTGAACTTGTGAAATTGGCAAATGGTACTGCTCAGGGATTCACTTATTGTTTTCTCGATTCTCTGGACAAGTGATGAAGAAAATGTTAATAATGCATATTAAACTTAAAAGAGTGTGTTGAATAGATTTTCCCCCAGAGAACCAATTGTTAACTATTATTTTAATTTAATTTTTGTTCTGTCACTATATTGCACTAGTCTAACATCACATTTGTTTTGAAATAGCATTTTAATTTTCCCAATTACATGTAAAGACAATTTTTAGCATTCTTTTTTTAAAATAAAATTTTGAGTTCCAAATTTTCTCCTTCCTTTCCTTCTTGCCTCCCTAAGATGGTAAGCAATTAGATACGTTATATATGTGTAATGATGTAAAAACTATTTTCATATTATTCATGTTGTGAAAGAAGAGACAATTTGTAAAAAAAAAATTGCAGTTTGATAAAGGAACAAAGACCATGAAAAAAATAAAGTGAAAATAGTATGGTTCAATCAGCCTTTGGACTCCACCTGTTCATTTTTTGGAAAAAGTCATATTTATGAGATTGAAATTCCAGGTCATGGGAAACAATGAACCAGAGTTTTTCCCCCACAGAGAACCAGTTGTTAAACATTTACCCCTGTAGCCCTGAATAGGTTCCCTCTATCCCACACTGGCTATGGTTGTACAACGCTTTCAGTACAACCAATATTATCCAAAGCAAATATTGAAGCAACAAGTTATTTGATCAGGGAAATAATTGTCAACTACTGATTCTTTTTGTTGTTTTTGTTGTAGACTGATTTTCTCAACCTTTGTGAATCACCTTTCCCTTCTCTGAACTCTTACAGAATTATAGATTATGTCCAGCAAATATACACTTGATTCCCTGGTGTTTTGTTTCAGTCAGAAGAACCTGAGTTCAAATCCAATCTCAGACACTTGCTAGCTATGTGAACCTGGGCAAGTCTCTTTATCCTGTTTGCCTCAGTTTCTTCATCTATAAAATGAATGAGATAAGGAAATGGCAAACCACTTCAGTATTTTTGCCAAGAAAACCCCAAATGGGGTCATGGGTACATGACTAAATAACACAACAACGACATATGTTTCAACTGTGAAATCTTGCTCACTACAAACTTGTACCATCTTATTTCAATCAGACTTTTGTTACAGCTCACTCCAATTTTTATTTTTTGCTAATTCTCTAGCATATTCTGTTTCTACACATATTCCACAACTCTACTCTTTTACTGACAATTTTGTCACATTTACGACCAAATGATCTCATTTCCTTCTTTAACATGATGATTGAAGACATCTAGATTGAGGTTCCTCGTACACTTGTCTAACTGGAATAATATTTCTATAATTATTCTTTCAACTTTTCAGCTTCAGAGGAAGAGATATTCCTCTTCTTTTTCTAAAATTAATCTTTTTATCTGTTCTCTAAATTCCATGTCCTGCCTCCTTCAGGGCCTTACTCCCATAATGACAGTATCTCCACACTCACTACCATCTTATGCTTTTCCTTGCTCTTTTTCTCTTGATCTCCAAATATGCAAGTCTCATATTCTGAAGGAACTTTCACTGTTTCGGAAGAAAGATTTATCTAGATAAGTGCTAAACATCTTTATTTAATGCAAATTCTTCTGCAAATTTTTTTTTGTTTTGTTTGTTTATATGCCATTATTGTCTTCCCTGAAATAATTGTCTCTCTTTTCATTTTCAATGTTTTCTACAATCCCGGAAAATTCATGTTTTATTTCTTAAACGAATAAAGAAATTAAAATACAAAGACTTTAGATGCTCTGCTGGAATCTCTACTTTTTGTTTAGTTCAACTGATTGTAGACCAAGTTCACTGTCCTCCCCAGAGATCCCGAGGATCACCCTTCCACTTGAGGAATCTTTGAGGAGCACATTCAGTTGATAGTCCTATTTCCCATCTTGTATGGCCTGTTTTGATGCATTGTTTGCAAATGGCCTCGATGAACTGAAACTCTTAGCCATTCACAAGGCCTTGAAAGTGATGCTCAATAGAACTGCCCTCTGAAATAATTTCACTGTGAGTGTACGTAAACATTGTCTCTTAGGATAGTTCTCTATTAGTTGTCTTAGCAACTTCTGTTTTTCCCCAGCTGTGTTGGTTCATTAAAAATTCCCATCTTAATATCATGTTTGCAGTAAGAAAATAACCTAAAATTATGTACAATACTATAAAAATCTAATGTTTCTAAGAGACTTTTAGAGGATTTTCACAGATGGGGCCAATTTTGAAAGTAAAGCAAATGGGGAGATACTATGATTTTGTCTTTTTATGATACCTAAATTCCCCAAGCTTTAGCAAATCTAATTTATAAAGTTCCCAAGCAAGTTGTGTTTCTACAGAATTCAGAAGGATCTGTCATACCTCTGAAAAAATTTTTTTGGCATACGGTGAACATATATTGAGTATATGTCTAGTAACAATTTCTATTTCTTGTGTGGTACATTTATTAAGCACCCACTCTGGGCTTCATGGTACAAAAGCAAGTTGGCTGGATTGAAAGCCAAAAGACATAGGTTGGAGTCCCAGATGTACCATTTAGCAAGTCACTTTCTCTAGTCCTGTTTCCTCCTCTGTAAATGAGAGAGCTGTGCTAGGTGGCTTTTAAGGTTCCTTCCAACTATAAATCTACTGTCCCTCTATGGATTAGGGCTGGAAGATACCACAGAGATCATCTAAATCCTTTTCTTCACAGAGGAAGAAAGTGAACACTGGAGATGATGAGTTTCCCAGGGTCACAAAGGAGTAAGTAGCAAGGTTCGAATTTGAACTTGTCACCTTTGACTCTAAATGCATGGTGCTAAGCAATGATCTATGTAAAAATAAAT
The DNA here is from genome assembly GCA_023548195.1 of Bettongia penicillata ogilbyi. Classification (NCBI taxonomy): domain Eukaryota; kingdom Metazoa; phylum Chordata; class Mammalia; order Diprotodontia; family Potoroidae; genus Bettongia; species Bettongia penicillata. Next base: position 208,564 of record JAJHZJ010000314.1, read on the forward strand.
AAATATGATACCACCTTTGGTCCCAAGCAATTTACAAGCCAATGGGAGATTTAAGGTAAGGACACAAATAATTACAGAACAAATTAGAATTTGAGAATAAAGTCCTATGAGACACACTGGAGAGTTTACTTCTGACTAGGGAAAAAAATGCAAGGTAATGGAAGTTGCTACTGTGCGTAAGACCTTTCAGGATAGCAAGGATTTCTACAGATTGCACTTTGAAATCGGAGGGAAGGCATTTCATTCTAGGAACTGAAGCTGTGATTTTCCTGGCATTGGGACCTCCCTGCTGAGAAAACTGCTTGAGCTAAGCTATGTAAGTATGGGAAGGAGCTGAATCACTTCTGGATTAGTAGTTCAGCTTGGTTAGATTTTAAGAACACTTGTTGGGAGCACAATGGAAGATCACTTTGGAGTCAGTTTGGGAGGGCTTTGAATGCCAGGGAAGGGAATTTGTACTTTATTAGGTAGCTGATGAAAAAGAAATGGGGGAGGGGGGTGGTGGTCCTTGATTGGAACAGAAAGGGGAGGGATGCGTAAATTGAACTGAGCCTTTAGGAAGATTAATCTGAGGTTTTGATTGGCTTCTATCAGAGAGACCAATTAAAAGTGAGCAAGAAACTGCGTATAATCTTCGGATTCTAAGCAGCTCATGGTCTGGTGTGAACAGGGAGGAGGAGCGAATGACCGAGCGGGGCTGGGTTCTCCCCTCAAAGCTCACTTTGCACTTTGTAGGTAACGTCAATGACTGAGCGGGGCTGGGTTCTCCACTCAAAGCTCACTTTGCACTTTGTAGGTAACGTCAATGACTGAGCGGGGCTGGGTTCTCCCCTCAAAGCTCACTTTGCACTTTGTAGGTAACGTCAATGACTGAGCGGGGCTGGGTTCTCCCCTCAAAGCTCACTTTGCACTTCGTAGGTAACGTGCCTGGAGGATATCAGATTTCCTTATAACCACCATGGGTGTCCATAGGATGACATCTCATAGGCTCGTGGTCAAAGCCGGGAGCTAGAGTCTGGGTCCTTTAAGTTTTCTCTTTAAACTCCCTCCTGGTAAGGGATTAGCATTCTCAAAGTCAGCCTCCGGCCACTGTCACGGTCACTGCTCCTTGACCGCCTTCAGATCCTCCCGAGGGATTCTCGGAGCTGTCGTCCTTTTCCCACTGTAGCCATGAATTCAAGGCTGCAGGCCTGCAAGCTGATGTTTCCCTGCGTGCACTTCCTCCCGGGGATACAAACAAGCTCACTTTTCCCGCGAGAATTGACAGCAGTGCGCACTCCACCCGGTCTCCGCATGTTTACACGTTGCTAGGGAATTCGGCTCTTAGGAGACAGAATCCTCACCCTCAGACTCCCGGGCACGCCGACCGCTTGCGGAGCCGCAACCCAACCCGGGCAGGAGGTTCGAGTACGGAACGAGGGCCGGGATACCCGGAGAGGCGGTGCGCGCTAGCGTCCTGGCCAAGCATGAGCCGAGGCGGCAGCGGCAGCAGCAGCGGGGCTAGCTCGCGGCCCGCCTCCACCTGTTCTAGGCTATTTGAGATGACTAACAACGCAGCCTTCCGCGCCTTCTCTCCAGGAGCTGCGCCCGAGGTATCAGTGGTCACAGTAGGCACTAACTGGGTGCAGGTGCTGGTGAAAAATTCAGGAGGAGCGAATGGATACATTATCAGATTATCTCCATAGCTCTCTCCCTTCTTTTTTTCCTTTTGAAATAATAATAAATAATAAACCCAACACAACAAAATCAGTTCTTATTGGGGTAAGAAAGCTGCAAGGGAAAATGACCAGAGAGGAAGGAACACCTGAGTTCTAGCTTCCTTTGACCTACGCTGGCTTTATGACTGTTAACTCACTCAGCCTTTCAGTGTTCTAGGCAGCTTCCTAAATTGCCAAGAAAGGGTCCGATCTGCATTATTAAAGGGAGTTCCCAACACCTGGAAAATCACAGATCCAGTCTCTATTCATTTTGGCACTAAAAAGATAGGAAGAGGTTCAAAAGAAAATGATTTATGAAATGGATAAAATTCGGTGGGTCCCTCAGTAGCCTGCAGAACACCCCAGTAAAAAAAAAAATTGGGTCTAGGCAGTAAGAAAGTCTGAAGTTTAGTGAGAATAACTTCAATACTGGCCAGATTTCTGGGTTACAATTATAGTTTATGTCTGCTAGAAGACAGTAGTAGTTGAATATTCACTTGAGGGAATGAATTTGAAATGTACTTAAAGGACAAAAATTAACCCATTAGGCTTCTCTGCTGAGGTCAAATACCCCAAACTAAGAACCATAAACAAAAACTTTCATTTATTCCTGGTTCTTCCAAGAATCCACTACTCAAGCCATTCTCTCTGGTTTGTTATGTAGTGTTCTTGTGCTAATCTCAAGTAAAGTAAGAGAATTATCCTTTTTCCATTGCATTTATCCCAGCACAGGGAGAACTGTACGGATATAATAGGAATGATTTAAGCACTGGAGAGACTCAATTTTAAGGTGTGTTTATGCATTTCACAGTGTTCTGAGTATTCTTAGTTATGAATTTCTTATCTGTGATTAAACTGATTGACTTAAATCATATTCATATCTCTTTCTGTATTTTTTCCTTTGATATTAGCACTTTTCTTTGCCTGAAGATGAGCACTATTTCAGAATTTATTATTTGTTTAAAAGACTAAGAGCTTGGAGCTGCTATTCATGGGGGCCACTAATTCAGGGTGGAATAGTGCGAAGAGGGCTGGATTTGGAGTTAGAAGATGTGGGTTAAAATTCCAGCTCATCCCCTTGCTTCCTGGGTCACCTTAGACAAATCACTGACCTTGTCTAGACTTCAGGGTTTTTTTTAAGTGTTGGATTTTTAAAATTTTGTAATTAATTAATTTATTTGTTTGTAAATAATTTATTTGTTTTCAGTTTTCAACAGTCACTTGCGTAAGTGTATGGGTGAGGATCATCAATTTTTGGCTTCTGTAGTTAAAGTTATAGTGTCTTGCTATAAATGGTAAAGATTGCTACTTAGCTTATATTTGAATTGTTAGACTAATCACAAAGGTTTCCTTTTGCAAGTTCAAGGACAAATTTTTTCTTTTAATTGAAGAAGGGAGTAACTTGATGCACCAAGAATTATTTACAGTATGCTTTGTTTCCTTTTCCTTATTCCTTTGTTTGCCTTCCAATTTTTCCTTTGAAACTGGTAGGTTAGTGATGTTGATCTAAGACAAAAGAGTTCAAAGACATGGTTTAGAAATTTTCCCTCTTTTTCTTATTATCACCACCAAAGCTAATTGTTAGTGTAGTTATTGCCATATAGTTCAGATGTTGCTTGACTGAATTTTTTCAAGTGTTACATAAAAAAATCAAGTACTGTTGGTATAAATCACTTACTTAATACATGGGAGTATCAAAATAAACTTTTGAAGCTTAATTTATTAAGGAAATAAAGTGTTTTTTGAATCATACTCATCCGTTTTACCTATGCTATTTTTTCTTAGAATCATGAGATCATACTATTCTAGCTTATGTGGATGTTAGCACCAGGATAACAATTTCTGACTTGAATAAAGGTCTATGGACCCATCCCTCAAGTTTTATGTATAACTTAGGAGGTGGAGTTACTGTAAGCACAGGTCAGTGAAGGAACCAGAATTGTCTCCCCACTGACTCTTTGGGGCTTTGAATTTCTTCAAAGAAATTTCCTTCTAATCCCTTCAGTACAAAGCGCTAAAGGGCTCCCTAGCAGTACAAAGAGAAGGTGCAGATTCCTTGATGCTTTGGGAAAGGGGAGAGGACCTTATCTGCTGAACTCTTGAAAACCGTACAGGTATTTTCTACTGATAGTGCAGGATATTTGAACAGGAACCATATAACTATATCCAGGTGTAACAAAGTTTCTTTTTCTTCTGAGAGCTATATGAACAAGAGATTAAGGGAAGAAATAAGTAGAATTAAGGGGTTATCAAAGTAGTAGAAGTGAGAAGTAATGATGGCCTGTAGAATTATAGTGATCATGGAAATAGACAGGAAGGGAGAGGTGCAAGAGATGTTGCTGAAGTAGAATGGATAACTCTTGGATATGAGAGGAAAGGGAGAAGAGTTAAAGATGTCCTCAGGGTTTCAAACAGAGATGAAGCAATAATGGTGGTGACACTGCAGTGACAGAAATAGTGAAATCAGAAGGAAAATTAGCTTTAGGGGGAAAGATGTGGGTTCAGATCCTGCTTCTGATGATTATTACCTGTGCCACCTTGGGTAAGCTACTTCACCTTCTCAGTCTGCTCATCTGTAAAATGAAGGGATTGGACTAAATGCGTCCTGAGGTTTCTTTCACATCATTGTAGATTTCTGCCTTTGGTCCCCTTTGGAATACTTTGAAGTATTTGAACAGGTTAGAGAGTTGTAGTCAGTGTGGAAAATCAAGGAACCAAGGAAGTGCTATAGATCTTCTGCCCATGAAGAGGAACCCTTATTATAGTATGTCTTAAGGATATTCCTGTTGATACTCTCTTTAATTCATAATTTCTCTTTTCTTCTGGAATTTTCTTTTCTCCAACATAGGAAATCACTGGTAGTAGTGTAGGCACAGGATGATGGTCTGCATCAAATGGTACGTGAGGTGGAGAACATCATTGAGATAAACCATTCTGTGGTCCAGCAAGTCTTGAAATACTAAGTCCATTAACTTCTTCTCTTCTACCTCTTCCTCCTCCTCCTCTTCCTCTTTCTGTTTGTCTTTATGGTATCATTTAAAGAAAACAATGTCATTATTTTTTTCCTCTCTGGGGTAAAATGGAAGGAAAATCAGAGGGAAAAGTAACTTCAAGGTGTAATCCTAAACCAAGTCAATAGGTATTTGTGAAATCTCCATGATGGATCTGGTACCATTTGAGATATCAAAAGATTAAAATAACAAACAAAACTAGATGGGTGTCCCTGATGCAGGAACTAACTTCGTCCACTTATCAGCTAATTTCTTTTTTTTTAATATAAATTTATTTATTTAACTTTTTACATTCATTTTCACAAAATTTTGGGTTCCAAATTTTCTCCCCATTTATCCCCTCCCCCCACCCCAATACACCGAGGATTCTAATTTTCCCTATCACCAATCTGCCCTCTCTTCTATCATCCCTCCCTTCTCTTGTCCCCATCTTCTCTTTTGTCCTGTAGGGCCAGATGACTTTCTGTTCCCCATTAACTGTATTTCTTATTTCCTAGTAGCAAGAACAATACTAAACAGTTGTTCCTAAAACTTTGAGTTCCAAATTCTCCCCATCCCTCCCTCCCTACCCATTCCCTTTGGGAAGGCAGGCAATTCAATATAGGCCATATCTGTGTAGTTTTGCAAATGACTTCGATAACAGTCATGTTGTGTAAGACTAACTGTATTTCCCTCCATCCTATCCTGCCCCCCATTGTTTCTATTCTGTCTTTTTGATCCTGTCCCTCCCCAAGAGTGTTGCCTTCAAATTGCTCCCTTCTCCCATTGCCCTCCCTTCCATCATCCCCCCCACCCTGCTTATCTCCTTCTCCCCCACTTTTTCATACCAAAATGAGTGTGCATTTTATTCCTTCCTTTAGTTGAATGTGATGAGGGTAAACTTCATGTTTTTTTTTCTCAGCTCTCCTCTTTTTCCCTCCACTAAAAAGTCTCCTGCTTGCCTCTTGAATGAGAGATAATTTACCCCATTCCATTTCACCCTCTCTACTCCCACTACATTTCTCTCTCACCATTTACCTTAATTTCTTTTAAGATATGGTCCATTCCTATTCAATTCACTCTGTGCTCTCTGTCTCTGTGTATGTGTGTGTGTATGTGTATGTATGTGTGTGGTCCCACCAACTACCCAGATACTGAAAAGTTTTAAGAGTTACAAATATTGTCTTTCCATGTAGGAATGTAAACAGTTCACCTTTGGTAAGTCCCTTATGACTTCTCTTTGCTGTTTACTTTTTCATGCTTCTTCTCATTCTTGTGTTTGAAAGTCAAATTTTCTTTTCAGCTCTGGTCTTTTCATCAAGAATGCTTGAAAGTCCTCTGTTTCATTGAAAGACCATATTTTCCCCTGAAGTATTATGCTCAGTTTTGCTGGGTAGGTGATTCTTGGTTTGAGTCCTAGTTCCTTTGACTTTTGGAATATCCTATCCCACACCCTTCGATCCCTTAATGTAGAAGCTGCCAGGTCTTGTGTCATCCTGATTTTATTTCCACAATACTGGAATTGTTTCTTTCTAGCTGCTTGCAATATTTTGTCTTTGACCTGGGAATTCTGGAATTTGGCCACAATGTTCCTAGCAGTTTCTCTTTTTGGATCTCTTTCAGGTGGTGATCGATGGAATCCTTCAATACTTATTTTGCCCTCTGGTTCTAGAATATCAGGGCAGTTTTCCTTGATAATTTCATGAAAGATGATGTCTAGGCTCTTTTTTTGATCATGGCTTTCAGGTGGTCCCATACTTTTTAAATTGTCTCTTCTGGATCTATTTTCCAGATCAGTTGTTTTTCCATTGAGATATTTCACATTGTCTTCTATTTTTTCATTCTTTTGGTTTTGTTTTGTGATTTCTTGGTTTCTCATAAAGTCATTAGCCTCCATCTGTTCCATTTTCATTTTGAGAGAACTATTTTCTTCAGTGAGTTTTTGAACCTCTTTTTCCATTTGGCTAATTCTGATTTTGAAAGCATTCTTCTCCTCATTGGCTTTTTGAACCTCTTTTGCCAATTGAGTGAGCCTATTTTTCAAGGTGTTATTTTCTTCATCATTTTTTTGGGTCTCCTTTAGCAAGGTATTGACCCATTTTTCATGCTTTTCTTGCATCTCTCTCATTTCTCTTCCCAGTTTTTCCTCCATCTGTCTAACTTGATTTTCAAAATCCTTTCTGAGCTCTTCCATGGCCTGAGCCCATTGGATATCTATTTCGGGTGTTTGGGTTGCAGAGGCCTTGACTTCTATGTCTTTCCCTGATGGTAAGCATTGTTCTTCCTCAGAAATGAAAGCAGGAAACATCTGTTCCCCAAGAAAGTAGCCTTCTATGGTCTTATTTTTCTTCCCTTTTCTGGGCATTTTCCCAGCCAGTTACTTGACTTCTGATATTCCTCTCCAGCCCTGCCTAGATCTGCCCAGCTAGTGCTTGGGGTCTGAGATTCAAATGCTGCTCCCCAGCCTCGGGGCTTTCAGGGCTGGGCAAGGCTGCTATTCAATGTCAGCTTAAGTTCTGGTTCTCAGGTGGGGGCAGGGCCGTCTCCCAGGCTCAGTTCCCTCAGGGGGTTTATGTGGAGACCTTCAGTAACAGGTCTGAGGTCCTTCCTGCTTGGGGAGCCCCTGGCTGCCACTGCCTCTGCTGCTGCCTCCCTAGGGGGCCTGAGTTATGGAGACACCCCGCTCCCCTCTCAGCCAACCCAGAAGTCTCTCTCACTGACCTGTAGTGCCTGTGGGTTGAGGGACCTTCGTGGCCGCTGGGGATTCCATCCCTGAAGCCTGCTCAGATCTGCTTCTCTGGGGCCGTGCGGCCAGGGCAGGGCAGGGCTGCGCTCTGCTGTCCGGTGCACGACAGATCTTTGGTGGCGGTTTTTCAGGGCTCTCTGGAACGGAAATCTCCTCCACTGTGTTGCTGCAGGGCTTGCACGGCTCCAGAATTTGTGGGGAGTTCTTTTTACAGAAAATTTATGGGCTGTGGGTTCGGAGCTAGCATACGTGAGTCTTTCTACTCCGCCATATTGGCTCCGTCCCCTCCTAATTTCTTAAAGAACACTTTTTTTGGGGGGAAGGGGATTGTTTTGTTTTTGAGAAACTAGCTTCTAGAAAACTCCAGGGCCATTACACAAACAGAAAGACGTGATCTGGTTTTCATACTCCCGTGGTTTGGATGTTGGATTGCTAGGGCACCTGTTCTCCTTGGACAAGGAGAAGTCCATTCAGTTTGCAGATGCTCCAAAGTCCCTCTGAGTTGAAGTCTTTAATATCTAGGGGCTTAGAAGTTTGATTTTGAGGATCAGAAACTGTCAGGCTGTGAGGACTGATTAGTTTGGGACTAGGTATGAAATAGGACTGTTGCCATTCCTTTATCTGTGGTGCTGGGGAGGCTGATCCATGAATAGTGGGGATGCAGGGGTCAGCTGTACTTGATGTCCTCTTAGTTTCTCTCTTTCTCTCTCCCTTTCCCCCCACAAGTGATTCCTTTTCAGGCTGAATGAAGGTTCTCTATCACTAGATTGCTGGACTGTGTAGCCCCAAACTAAGCTTGCATTTTGAACAAAAGCCTTAAGACGAGTGATTTTTTCATCCAACCACAAGATGTTTCCTATATGGCTTTCAAATTGTTTAGGGACTTATTAAGTGCTAGTTCATGTCTTTGGGTGATTGATTCTATGAGGGTGTCTAGGCCTTCATGATTACATTAATTGAGGTGGGATTGAAACTTCACCCTGATACATAAATAATAGCTGACATTTATATAGTGCATTAAGTTTTTTTTTATGTACTTTTGCATGTATTATCGCTTTTGTTCCTTATAACAGGGAGGAAGGATAGGTACTATAACAGATGAGGATATTTCATAGATGAGGACACTTAAGCTCATAGAGGTTTTGAGCCCTGTTCATGGTCACATAGTTAGTGAAGGGCAGGATTTGACAATCAGTTAATTAGCAAGAATTTATTAAGTGCCTTTCTGTTGAATGACCTAATATCTATAAAGCCATAGCATAGTATGTAGCACATAGTAGGTGCTCAATAAATGCTTGTTCCCCTCTCTTTGTACTTCCCCCCTACTGTGTACCAGGCACCATGCTTCGTACTGGGGATAAAAAGACAAAAATGAAGCAGTTTCCATTTTCATGTTACATTCTATCAGAAAAGACAACATGCATTTATGTAGGATATACCTATATAATATATGCAAAATTACACACACATACACACACACACACATATACATGAATATCCCAGTACAATTCTGAATCTCGAAATACAACAGACTCTCCACATGAAAGACGGAACCAAAACATTTATTCTGATACCAGAAAGCCAAGTCCCAACACCGGAAAGCCATATCCATCATGGTAACAAAAATCTATATGCAATCACAATGCAGAGGACAACACCGTACACGTATAATATATGCAAAATCAATAGGAAGTAGTTTTGGGAGATGGACCACTAGTCAGTCGGTCAACAAGCATTCATTAAGTGCCTTTTATGTGCTTGGCATTGTGCTAAGTACTAGGGATACAACGAGAGGTAGAAGATAGTCTCTCCCTCCAAGGAGCCCACAATCTAACTTTAGAAACAATTGCAAACAAATATGTACAAACATGCTGCGTACCTGATAAACAGGAAATAATTAATGAAGGGAAGGCACAAAAATTAAGAGGGACAGGAAGAGGCTTCCTGTTGAAGCTGGGATTTGATTGAGACTTGAAGGAAGCTGGGGAAGCCAGGAGGCAGAGAAGAGGAGGGAAAGCATTCCAGGAATGGGAGACAGCTAGAGAAAATGGAGAAATGAAGAGTCTTTGTCTTGTTTGTGGGACAGCAAGGAGACCAGTGTAACTGGGTGGAAGAGTTAGGGGTGATGGATGGTATGCTTTAGTATAAGAATACGGGAAAGGTGGAGGAAGGGGTAGGTTACAAAGGGCTTTGAGTGCCAAACAGAACTTTGTATTTTATCCAGAGGTGATAAAAAACGCCTAGAGTTTACTGAGTAGGGCGAATGGCGTAACATGATTGGACCTTTGCTTTAAGAAAATCATTTTTCTGGTTGAGTGGAGGATGGATTGGACTGTGGGGAAACTTGTGCCAGGCAGACCAATCAATCAGCATGCTATTGTGATAGTCCAGGCTGAGGTTATGAGGGTCTGTACCAGGATGATGGCAGTGTCAGAGGAGAGGAGAGTTAGAGTACTCAACAATTTAAAATGCTTACCACTATCTGGTTAGTTAGGTGCTAAACTAAGCTGCTGTGACATTTACTGGCCTAAATGTCCCTAAAAGTTCCAGTCTAATTCCCTACTTGTTCTCATCTCTATATTTCTGACCTCTGTAATGGTAATTTAAATGGGAAGATCTCTCCCATTCATTAACAGGTCCACATGATCTGCCGGGGTCACATGGAAGCCTAAATCATATGAGTCTGTGGTGGGAGGAGCTTGCTGAAGGGTTGGAGCAGGAAAGATGGAACAGGAGGAGGTGGAGCTAGAGCAGAGCTGAGAGGAAGTTAGTCATGAGAGCCATCAGAGCTAGGAAGGATGCAGGCACCTGGCTAGTGTGAGTGAAAGAGCTGTTTGTGATTTGTTCAATGGAGCTGGTTTGTGGGAAGCTGAGCAGGGGGATGGCTTGGGGATGGTGTTGCTCTCTGAATTGTTACTCTGTATAGATTTTTGTTACTATGATGTATATGGCTTTCCAGGGTTGGGACTTGGCTTTCTGGTCTCAGAATAAATGTTTTGGTTCTGTCTTCTATGTGGAAAGTCTGTTGTATTTCATGATTCAGAATTGGACCAGGATATTCATGGCTCTGTAGGTACTGTGACTATTGCATTAGTGCTACAGCCTCCTAGTTCACTAGGTTTTTCCAGTATAGGAGAAGAATTATAACTAAGTGCTGTGCTGGACCAGATAGGGGTACCATTTGGCATTCTGTCCATTTCTTTACCCTTATGAATTGTCTGTGCCATGTCCAAAGTCAAAGACTAGCTCTAGCCATTGGCTGCAGGAGAGGGATGTTTTGTAAGTGACCCCAGGGACCAGGATTCTGTTATGGAACCTCAGTAGTCCTGTAGGATGTATGGTCATCTTGGGACACTTTCCATAGTAGAACCAGCTAGAACAGATTAGGTATCTAGGATGAGAAGATACTTTCACATAAAGACAGAGCTAAGTTGAGACATTACTTTTTATACGAACACAGAGGATGCGAACCATAGCTGACACTTATGTCAGGCTAGTAAATATCACAGCAGCTTAGAAGACCATGGCATTATTTCAAACAAAGCCATGGCAGACAGCTTGAAAGTGTGGACAGACTGGTGGTAGAATAGGAGTCAGGAAATCTGGGTTCTCTTTCTTGCCCTTCTACTAGTAGTTATATGATTTTGAGTCAACTCACTTAATCTCACTAGCTCTCAGGCTTTTGAGTTTGTTGGACTCATTTGAGTAGGGATCATCTAGATCCAGGTCTCTTATAGTTCTATCCTGCAAAACATTCATGATGATTATAATTAAGTGCAAAGAAGTAAGTGATTCTGGCAAGCTGTTGTTTCTGTCTATTAATAGCATCAGTTAGTGTAAGCCTTTTCCACAGATGTGAATTTTCTTTTTTGGTAAAAGTTGTGCTATAGCCTTAATAACTGATAAGACATGTAAGAATATGTCAAGGAGATTTTTTTGTGTACCACTGAGTTGAATGGCTAAGAAAATTTTATAGTTGAAAAACAAACACAACTCAGATATTTTGTTAGAAATTCAATGATACCTTCTCTCTTTCCTTTTGCTGTCTAAGGTTGAAGGTCAAGGTTCTCAGTCACTGCTACAGCTGTTAAGGATATGACAAACACCACACTTTGAAAACACCAGATTCCTGTTAGGATAAAGAGACCAGTATGTGGAAAATGGAAATTGCAAAATTTGGCATTCAGTCATTTTTCAGTTGTATCCCCATTTGGAGTTTTCTTGGCAAAGGTATTGGAGTAGTTTGCCATTTCCCTCTCTAGTTCATTTTACAGATGAGGAGCAAACAGGGGTAAGTGACTTGGTCAGGGTCACACAGCTAATAAGTGTCTGAGACTGGATCTGAATTCAGGAAGATGAGTCTTCTTGACCTCAGGTCCAGCATTCTATCCACTGAACCACCCAGATTCATTAAACATGCTTTCAAATGGTCATTTAAATCAAATGATCGCACAGACATTTGAGTAACAGAAAGGATGTGGGGAGATGGCAGAGTAGGTCAGAAAATCCCAAACTCTCAAGATTTTCCCCTACAAAACAGTTAAAATAGCACTTTAAGGTGAACAAAGTGTGGGTGAAAATAAATAAGAGGCACAACAGGGGTCTTCCTGGGACAATTCAAGAAGATCAGAAGAAAAATCTCAGAATGAGATTTAGTCCCTGTGAAGATTGAACACTTCCAGGCTAGGTTTTGGTTTAACAAGTCTCAGATAACTAGTGGCAAGCCCGGGGGTTATTTGGTTTGAGAGGCTGCCTCAACCCCAGCCAAAAGAACTCCCCCCTTCCCCCTGGATGGTGAGGGGAGCTGAACGTTTGAACCCTGGATGGTCAAGGGAACAGCTGCTGACCAGGAGCACCAGACCCCAGCTGGGTTGCCTAGAGCTTCGGGGCAATTCAGCACTTGACTGCAGAGGCAGTGGGGCTGAAAATCCCTTGCTGCGGGCACTTACAGGAGGCTGGAGGTGGTTCCAAGTTCCAAGGGGAGAACTGAAGATCTGGGGCAAGAGGCACCATTTCCCATACCCCAGGGCTAGAGGTAATTAATTACAAAAATTATTGCCATAAAAAAAATGCACAGGCAAAGAAGAAAGAATCCAACCATAGAAAGCTATTATGGGAATAGAGATGATCAGGGTTCATCTTCAGAGGAGGATATTGAAGTAAAGAAAACTCTAAAGACCAATGTTAAATGGTCACCTGCCCCAAAAGAATTTATAGAAGATCTTAAAAAAGAGTTTAAAAATCAAATGAAAGATGGAGAAAAAAATATGAGAAATCCAAGAAAAACAAGAAGGTTATGAAAGGAAAGTCAACCAATTAGAAAAGGAGATTCAGAAACTTAAGGAAGAAAATGACACCTTGAAAATTAGAATTAGAAGACTCAACATACAAGAACCAAAAGAAATATAAGGTATATACCAAAGACTGACTATAAGGGATTCATATAGTTTACCTTTTATATATGTAAAATGTATGTCTCAGACTTATTAATAATTGAGTAGCTCATAACAAAGATTGGGATAAACCTATGATATTAATTTTAAACATAGAACCATATAGGAATAGCTAAAAACAGTAATTGTTTCATACTAATGAAGTACAAAAGGAAGAATTGATACAGAGGAGTTAGATTGGAGAAGAGGTCTGGTAGTTCTGGTAACCTACTTCTGGGAATGAATTCAAGAGGGAACAATACATATACAGAAGAATATAAGAATCTTATAAATTCAGAGGAAATAAAATGGTAGGGGCATAGGGAGTGGGGAGAGGACAAGGGATCTTTAGAAGGGAGGGGAGGGAGGGAATAGATAAAAGCAGGGGGTTATAGAAGGGTGTTCAGATTTATGGGAATGGGAGGCTAGGGGAGTGATCCTTGAAGGGCCCATAGGTAAGTAACAGGAGGGCAAGGTAGTGGGTAGAAGTTAAGTAGAGGAGGCAGGAGGGATAGGAAACAATAAATATATACAAATATAAAAACTAAAGATCAGGTGTAGAATAGGTCTGGGAAAATATATGTCTATGTATGTATGTATATGAGTAGGTATGTATCTATAGCTACAGAGAAACATTGTAGCCTTCACGGGTTTGGGGGAAGGGAAAAAAGAACAAAGTAAAAAAGTGCACAGCAGAGGGCAAAAGAACTCACAAGGAAGCAAAGAAAGGATGGACAGTTTTCAACACAAGTATTATTTATCATACTTGAAATGAAGTGCAATGAAAATATATTGTTACATAATTTGAATCCTCTTGTGTTCTGCTATGCACACATGTTTTTTTTTTCTTTTTTAACTTTGTATTTAAGTTTATGATATGTTTTGTTTCTTTTTTTCTATTCTGTATTTGTGTTCTGGTGTTTGAGTTTAAAATAAAATTAAAAGAAAAAACCCAAACATTGAATAAGCACTGCACCAGAAACAGTACTAAAAACTAGGGATGTAAAGTCCTTACTCTTAAGGAGCATATACATACATACATACACACATGTAAATACATATACTTTCCCCCCCACATGTCTATACATGACATATGTGTACATATATTTCACAGTACATACATGCATGTGTGTATGTGTGTATGTATGTAATTCTGATTCTAGTCTGGGTTTGACGTGAGCCCAGTCATTTTTAATTTGGGACACTGGAACAAAATAAGACCCTTGTAGATCATCTAACAGTTAAGAAAAAGAAATTTACTTGGTCATAACAGGGTAAGGTAATCAACAAGGATGAGCATAGAGGGTCACCTTGAGTTGATTTAGCTGAGTATTTGCTCCCTTGCCTGAGTTGCTCCTTATTTTCTACCAGCTAAACATCTGAAAGAAGGCTTGGAGAGCCTCCTGCTTATATTTATTTAGGTGACAACAGCCTAAGCCTTTAGTTCCCTGATACAATCAAGCCTTAAGGTAAAAACTAACATAACTTGAGTAGGGGGAGAAGTTGGGACACAGCTAGTAAGTGCCTGACGCATATTTGAATTCAGGTCTTCCTGTATGCAGGTCAGTCAGTGCTCTCTCCACTGTGCCACCTAGCTGCCCTTACAAGACATGTACAAGAGAGATAGATGTAAAGGGAAAGCACTAGCAACTGAGGGGACCAGAAAAAGCTTCTTGCTTGAACTATCTTTTTTTAAAAAAAATTATATTTTAGACTCAAACACCAGAACACAAATACAGAAGAGAAAAGAAACAAAAATGTGTCATAAACTTAAATATTGTAACTTAAATACAAAGTAAGAAAGGAAAAAAAAACGTCATGTGCATTTGCTTAAACTATCTTAAAGGACACGAGAGATTCTGGGTAGCTGATGTAAGGAAGGAGAGCATTATAGGTATGAAGGATAGGCAGTGTGGTATAGTGGCTAGGGAAGTGAACTTGGATTTGGAAGACCTGCTTTAGACACTTACTTAGCTATGGGAATCACTAACCTGGGCAAATCACTTAACCTCTGTGCTTCATCTGTAAAGACGAGGGAGATGGGATCTATGGTTTCTAGGTTCCTTTCCAGTTCTAAATCTATGATTTTAAGATCTGAGGCATAGACATGGGAGATGGAGTGTGTGAGAAAGAGAAAATAGGCCATTATGGGCACAATCTAGAATGCTTGGGAGTAAAATGTAAGATGGGTTGAAAAGTAGGAAGAGGCCAATTGATGAATAACTTTAAAAGTCAAACAGAAGGGTTTATCCATGATCTGAGAAATATAATAGGGCAGTACTGGAGTTCATTGAGTAAGGAGTACTTAAGTATCACCAAACTTAAGCTCTTTGAAAATTACTTTGGCACTGTTTGGAAGATGGATTGGAGTGGGAAAGAGACTTGAGTCAGAGAGGCCAATTAGGAGACCATTTTAAAAGTCTCACTGTAGAGGAGATGAGGTCCTGAACCAGAGTAGTACCTGTATAAGTGGGGAGAAGGGACTATTTATAAGATGCATTATAGGGATAAAAATGACAGGATTAGCAACTGATTAGATAGGTAGGGTCAGTGAGAGTGAGGAGTCTATTTAAACAACATTGTTAGATAAGCTAGGATACCAAAAAGTTATTGCTTTTTAGAATTTT
This sequence comes from Bettongia penicillata ogilbyi, assembly GCA_023548195.1. NCBI lineage: Eukaryota > Metazoa > Chordata > Mammalia > Diprotodontia > Potoroidae > Bettongia > Bettongia penicillata. Next base: position 224,056 of record JAJHZJ010000314.1, read on the forward strand.
ATTGAGATGTTGATCAGTATAAAGTAGCAAATACCTGAAATCTTCTCCAGAAAGAAGTATGATTCCTAAAGATTTCAGCCAATTTTATGTATGCGTATTCTTCCCTTTTCCAACTTCCATTTGGTCGGTTCTAACTCTTAGGAAGTTTGTTGCTTGGTAAAGGTTTTGTATCTCTTGTGCTAACCTGTTAACTCCTTTTCTGTTTCTTTCTTCCATAGATCTCATTTCTTTCTTGACATTTTCCTTCAGTATTCTCATTTTTCTATATAAATATCTTGTTATTGTTGTTTATTTGTGTCTGACTCTTCATGACCCCTTGAGCCAACTGTCGATAGCATTTTCTTGGCAAAGATACTGAAGTGGTTTGCCATTTTCTTCTCCAGTTTTATAAAGGCTGGGGTTAAGTGACTTGCCCAGGGTCATATAGCTAGTAAGCATCTGGGATCAAATTTGAACTCTGGTCTTTCTGACTCGAGGCCCATTCTATCTGTCCCAGAAAAATATTGTACAGTTCTTTGAAATATTTATGCTTTATCTCTTTCAGGAATTCTTGTTGAATTTGGGCCCAGGTTATGTTTTTTCTTTGAAAGTTTACCTGTAGATGTTTTGGAGTCATTCTCCTATCTTACATTTCTATCTTAAGCATCCCTGTACCGTTAACAGCTTTTTTTTTTTAAATAATGAGAATTTTTTTTCTTATTGTTTGCTCATTTTTCCAGCCTTCTTCTTTATTTTGTACTTTATGATTGACTGGGCTTTGTGCATTTCTGGAGGGAATGTCTAGGAGTGGTTCTGTTGGTATTTTCTTGGGGATATTGAATATTGTGTTACTTCAGAATTTCAGAGACACTTCAGTCTGTGGACCTGCAAGCTTTCAGTGTTCCCAAAGTGGTCTGATCCAAGGATGAGTTTGTTCATTCCCTTCCACATCTGGGCTCTTCCAATTCCTTATCGAGGATTGGGTCTGAGCAGTATACCTGTGGACTTTACCCATTTGAAATTCCAGTAGAATGCTGCTATATTTAGCTGTTCTTAGCCCACTGGAAAGCTCTACTGCTTAAGAGTCACAGAATTGTAGGCTTCACTTTGGTCTGAGATTCCTGCCCAGGTTATTCTGCTACCCTAAATGCCTGAATTCGAAGCTGAAACTTGAGAACTTTCTTTACCCTTGGAATCTGAGCCATATAAATGCTGTTCGCTACCTAGGATTCACAACTACTCTTTTAAAAATTTCATTTCATTTCTTTATTGATAGTTTTCAACATTCACTTTTATAAGATTCTGAGTTCTAAATTTCCCCCTTCTCTCTCTCCTACCCCAAGTATGCAATCTGATACCGGCTGTGCAATCATAGTAAACATATTTCCACATTAGTTATGTTGTGAAAGAAGAATCAGAACAAAAGGGAAAAAACATGAGAAAGAAAAAACAAAAAAATCCCAAAAACAAAAAAGAGAAAATAGTGTGCTTCAATCCGCATTCAGACTTCATAGTTCTTTCTCTGGAGGTCCACAACCACTGTTCATCCTGGATTGCTAACTCTAGGTACAGGCCCCCTCCTCTCTCCATCCTTGATCTGTGACCTAGAACTGGGTACTGAGTTATAGAGTTACCAATTTTCCCTTCTTCTTGCCCCCTGCAAAATTTTGGCTTCTTATCTGCTAGGTTTGGGACCTCTTCTTATCCAAGTGAATAGTCTATCCATATTCTGGAATACTTTATTCAGCCATTCTTGGATAGATCCTCTCTACAGAGTCCACAGACCATTTTTGTCTTTCTCCCTATGCTGACCTAGTCTGAGAAAATGACTCACCATAATTTATTTCTTGGATTTTCTAGTCAGGACTCAGTCTGGTGCATTTGAAGGAGTTGTATGGTTGTGGGAGGTTGAACTTGGCTTTACTTCTTCATACTGATTCACCATCTTGGCTCTGACCCCAATAATTTTAACTACACATGGGGGAAGTGAATAGAGAGCTCTCCTCAAAGCCAGGAAGATATGGATTTAAGTCCTACCTCTGACACCCACTGGCTGTATGACCCTAGTGTTTTAGTGAACTCCCTAAGAGTTAAAGTTGCAGAAAAGGTGCCAATGTGCATTGAATCATAGAAGTTTCTTCATCTGGGAGTTGCCTATAGCAGTGAAATCACAGGTCCAGTTCCCTTCCCTAATCCCAGTACCCCTTCTTTGTAAGCTTTGAATGGATTTGGGATCTCTTTTTATAGAACGGTGTCATCAAAAGGCTTTGTGAGATAACTGACCTTTTAGGAATGAGACTCCCAGATGAAAACCTTGCAGGTACTTGCTGGCTGAGGTGGCTTAATGAACGGCACCAGTACCATGGGGCTAGGAATGATATCACATAGAGAAAGAAACAGAAGATGAAGCTTGGTAGTTGCAAAGAGGGTGGCAGCAAGTCAGTCACAATAGAATCCGAAAGAGTCATAGGCAAAGGGTCAAGTCCACATAAAAGAGGAATTGGCTTATAGAGCTGGGCGGCAGGGGGATCTAGGAGAGGAAGGCTAATGCGGAAAATCAACAAGACAGGACACTTGGCAAACCCAGAGGAGGGCTCCTGCACTATAACAAAGAGCCCTGGGCAATTTGTTTTTCCTTAGTGAGCTGGGAGGGCTCAGGCTTTTAAACTTGGGTTTAGAGAGCTAGCTTCACCTCCCTAACTTGCCTGTTAATCATGGTGAGTGGGAGACAGCTGTGGCAGAGCTACCATCAGATAGAAAGTCAGGAAATGCAGACAGCTCTTGATCATTTGCATTAGTGAGAAGCAGGAAGAGTTTGAAAAATGAAGTTATAATTTGTAGGAGCCAAATTTATCTCAAAATATTCTCCTCTCAAGCTTTTCTCATAGCTTCTAACAAAGAGCATCATTGTCAGACTTAAGCTTCACTCTTTTTTATCCTCTAGTAGAGATACTCTTCAGCAAAAAAGCAAAAGCAAGAAGCAAGAACTTTCAGAAGCCTTCTCTATTCCCACCCCTATCCCTCTTAAAAATCAAGACCAATTAATCTGTAAATAGAATGGCAGAATCTCAAAACTGGAAGGGATCTCAGAGGTGATAGAGTCTAAATAATAAAAATGAAGAGTAATCCTCTTTACTACATACTCAATGAATGGTCAATCCTAAAGACTTCTTATCTGCTCAGACAGTATATTCTACTTTTGAATAGCTTTAATTATCAGGAATTTTTTCCTTACATCAAGCTTAAATCATCCTCTGGAGATTTCCCTCATTGTTCTTATAATAGTTCTTGCTTTTGAAATGTTTAAAAATCGTTTTCATGTCCTTCCTAAATCTATTCCAATACATTCCTTTTCCCATCAACCAAGTCCTCATTATGTTATGACCTTGAGGCACCCTTCCCATCCTGGCCACCCTTCCCATCCTGGACACCCTCCTCTGGATATTTCCTGACTTGTCATTGTTATTGCTAAAATGTGATAACCTCAACTGAATCAGTTATTTCACATGATCCGGGATAGAGTGTATTTCTTCCTACTCCTAACTTCTTTTAGTGTGGCCTGAAGTTGTGTTAGCCTTAAAATAATTAAAAGTGAATTCTAGGAAAGTCTAGGCAAAAATTTGGGTAGGAGAGAAACTACCCAAGGACAAGGAGGACATGTAAAAGTTTTAGACTGCAATGGGACTGTGTAGGTGAGATGAGAACCTTGAATTTGGAGGGGAAAAACAAATTAGAAAGCTGGAGAAGAATTGGTAATTGTAACAAGACCAAAATTTTGAATAGATTAAAGGAGAAAGGGAAAAAAAAGTGAGAGAGAAATTCCACAGAGGGGCTTGTTGTATAGTTGAACCTGGAATAATACTAGGGGAAAAAGAGCTTAGTTATAGAAAAATGGAGATATGAAGTAGAATTTAAGATCTTTTGTGTTGAAGAGGCAGACATTCATTTTCTTATTTTCTATTCATGGGATAATAAGACAACTAGAAATCATAGAAGCAGAGCCAGAGCCTGTCCAAGGCATTATGGGCCTGGGGGCATTGTGCACTCAGTTGTGAGCCAGCTTATCTCTATTTTTCTAAGCTTTCCGCTATCCTTTTCTTATAGAAGGTTTCAACTGAGTCACCCTATGCAGCAATTTCCGCAGTTCCTATAATCAGCCACAGACTCAAATCCTATGTTGCAGTCTTTTGTAAATTAACATTAGATTGCTTCAGGTGGTAACTGTAAAGTATAGCACAGATTGCATCCTTCCTGGTAGAAAAAAGGAAACACTTGAGTTTTCTAGTAAGGCCTTCTGTGTGGAGTTAAACTCTCAAAAAACCCCTCAAAACCCTATAATAGCACCCATTTCTTAAAGGAAAAGTTAGGGAAATTTTGGAGCATTTGCTCACCACAAAAAGACTTACCCTAACCTTAGTACCTTCTCTCATGTGATGGAAGTCTACGTTTTTGGAGTGAACACCTGAATGTTGAACTGTTATTGTCCATCCTGGGCTAACCTAATTATTTAGTTTAAACTAAAAATGACTTCTTTTCATACTTAATTAATATGCTGCCTGGGAGTGTTGGTGATTATAATTCCCATGCTCCTTTAAAGAGTAAATTGTGATTTGGCATGACTTCCTTCCTTCCTTCCTTCCTTCCTTCCTTCCTTCCTTCCTTCCTTCCTTCCTTCCTTCCTTCCTTCCTTCCGAAAGAAATTTGCAAGAAGATTGATAAAATATGCTTCTTGATATTTTCATTCTCTCACACTGCACTGAATCCAAGAGTCAAATCACCAAGGGATGTTCTGTAAATGTAGTATTTTGTGTCTCTTTTTAAAAATGCATGTTGAAGATTTGCTTTGTTAGGAGCAAAGAATCATTGATTTAGACCTTGGGGAATCCAATATCTTTATTTTACATATATGGTAACTGAGCTCTAGAATGATAAGTGACTTTCCCATGGATGCGCAGGAAATGCAAAGCTGTGATTTAAAGTCACCTCTTTGGACCATACTTCAGATGCTCTTGCCATTCTCCAACCCTGCTTTTACCACTGAATTAAGTTCCTACTAGGAAACAACTTTAGATTAGAAAACAATTTCAAATATAGATCAGATGATCTATAGATGAATTATTCTCAGGATAGTGTTGATGTATTAAATTTTGTTAAAGACTGGAGGCTGAATTTCTTTAAGGTAATTGATAGATAGCCTTTTCATACTCGGCACCCAGCTGGTTTCTTCTTTGTAAAACTGGACAAATTGCTTTTATTCCTCTCCACAAAACCACAGGAAGCTGTACTGTAGGATAACTTTGATCTGACAGCTTTCCTTTTCTAAAAAGAATCATGGTGGCCACAAAATGCACTTTTATAGTTCTTCCACTGATCCAGGAATTAATGGATGACATGTGCTAATGAACAGTGCTCTTCTTTTTGGCAAAAAACAGAGAGGAAATTTTTGAATGAAAGTTTCTGTGGTTGGCATATGAGTGCTTTTACTCATGGGCAGACACCTTGTCTGTTTAACTTGCTTTTATAGGTTTGATAGCCATGCCATACATATGAGGTCTGTGAATAGTATTTGATGGCATATAGTCATTTAATCAACTAATGTTTTAAGATATGTTTACTATTTAATATTATTTGTTTCTGAGACAGAGTTTCTGCAAGAAATTCAATTCAATTCTTCATCTTTTCTATTCTATCCTCTCTTACTTGGTGGCCTCATCAATTTGCATGAGTGTATATAATTTATAAGGGAAGGGAATAAACATTTATTAAGCACTATTAAGTCAGGCACTGTGCTGAGTATTTTACAAATATTACCTTTTTTGATCCTTATAATTATCCACTGAATTCAGATGATAACTACTGAGATAGATAAATAAAGCATTTATTAAGAACTTAAGTGGCAGGCACTTTTCTAAACCCTGGGGGTACAAGTGCAAACAAATGATATTTTTCTACCTTCAAGAAGCTTATAATCTAGTGGGGAAAGAGGACCTAGAAAGAGGGTAAGAGAAATATGATGTGGAGATAACTGGGAAGTAGCTTGGAGGCCTGTTTCTAGGAAAGGTAAACTCAATTTATTAGAGCCCATGGTTGCAGGAGCCATCGTTTTATCCCTAGACTTCTCATGCCTCATGTGGTCAATTCCTTTTGAGTGGGGGTTCTTCCCAGAACCTCCATTTTAAGGAGAGCACCTAGGCCAGTCATGGTCATGTCTTTATTCCTCTATTGCTGACTCTCAGGCTTTCAGTTTTCTCTCCCATGCCCTGAAGATCCCACTTTTCAACTTCTTTTTAGGTTGTTTTCCCGTATTAAAATATAAGCCCTTTGAAGCTGATGACTATCTTTTTTTCTGATTGTATTCATACTTCTAGTGCTCAGCACAATGCTTGGTGTGTAGTTAGTGCTTAATAAACAATTGTTGATTAGATTTGAAAAAACTCAGCTCAAATGCCAGTTCTCCTTGATGCCTTTACCCACAGATTTCTAGTGACAGCACCCTCCCCACTCTCTTACATTTATTTTGTATGTACTTATGTAGGAACATGTTCTACCCCATTATTAAAGAGCTTGTCTTCTACTCATATGGAAAGAAGGGGTTACTTCTGATTTGTACTGCACAATTTGTGTCCTGCTTACACAGATCAATACTCGTTTCTAAACTGATGATAATGATGATGAAATATAAGACAAGAAGATGGCTATCTTTTTATCTTTAGGAAGTTAAACCTCTAAGGAAATATCTGTGGCCTTAAAGAATCGATTTTCCTGATGATCTTTTTGGGGAAAATATAGGGCAAAAAAGACTGCTGTTCAAACCACTCACAAGAGAGCTGCAAAATGTAGGACCTGTTTTGGAAAATGTAGCCATAGGGCTTAGGGTAGTAATAAAAGTTCCCTTTGGCCATTGAGTGAGGCAGGATGTGGTTATCTTGTAGAAGAGTCAGTTAAATCTTACATATTTTCTGTATAAGATTACATACTTACCACCCTCTTTGAATGTCTTCTGAATGACAAATGTAAATAGTTACTAAGCTCGTTGAAAGATTTGTTTTGGGGGCTTTGTATATTGAAACATAGTGTCATGACAACTCCCACTGAAAAGTCCGAGGATTGTCAGGTGACTTTTGTTTTCATGACTCCCAGGTAGAAGTTTCAACAGCTCAGTGGCCATTCTATCCCAGAGCAGGTTTTACTGATATTTCCCCTACATATTTTGTAGACGGACCACCTTCAGATCCAGGGAAAATGAATTGCCTTCTGATGGAGCATCTTTCACAATTAGACCAAACTGTCCTGACCAAACTGTACTTAATGGGTGCGGTTTTAAGTGTCTACCTAAGTAGAGGATTTATTCTTGACAAAGGCAGGAATTTGAGCGGATCTAATCCAGGATTCTTTGATAGGGGCTTAATAAATACTTACTGAGGTCAATTCAATAGAATAGGAGTGAAAAGATTATGACAAAGATTACTAAAAGACTTGGGTGATTCATTATTTAGGAGACAATCTTTGACTTTTAAGTCAGCCGCCTGGTCATTTTGACGGTTATAGAAAAACTTTAATTAGAAAGATGAGTTTATGACCTTATTCTAGTTTTTACATTATAAAAATTAAAGTATATGTCATATCACAACGCTGTAACTTCTTTGACTTCCACTTTCTTATTCCTTCCCTTCTTCCCCACACCAAGCTAGGCAGAGGTTATTATAAGCATTTTAAGTTGGGCGGAAGGGGATTCAACGTACTATCCCTAACACAAGGTTTTGTCATGTGAATTTTATGGTAATATTCTATACTGAACCTTATTGTTTGTGATAGCAACATTATCCTACAAAGAAGTAGTGTTTTTCCATGTATACCTTCTTTTCCCTATCCTATCATTTCACTGCATGTCAAATTTGTAATAATCTTAGTAATATTAATAATAATTGTTTTGATTGTCAACTGTGGCCAAAGTGACTTGAGTTCAAATCCCACTTTTCACACAATATGTACCTCTGTGACTTTGGGGAAGTCACTTAGGCTCTCTGGGCCCCATTTTCCTTATTTGGGAAACGAGAATGTAGGATTAGATGGCCTCTGAGATCTCTTTTAGCTCCATATTATCAGTTCTTAACCTTTTTTTTTTTTTATGTCATGGACTCCTTTGGCAATCTGGTGAAGTCTGTGGACCCTTTCTCAGAACAATATTTTTAAATAATTGAAGAAAATACTAATGTAATATTTTTTCTGACCCAGGTTCACAGACCCCCTAAAACCTATGGGAGGGGATATTAATTTAAGAACCTCTACTCTGGTTCTATAATCCTATTATATAGTGTGGTAAAAGAGATGCTAAGGAAGAGAAGGAAGGATTAATCCTTGTCTTGTAGTAATTAGTCAAATACCAGAAGCTCGATTTCCTGACTCTTGGCGTTTTCACTTGCTGTCCACCATGTTTGGTACTCTCTCCCACTCATTTCTACACCCTACCTTCCTTGGCTTCCTTCTAGTCTCAGATAAAATCCTACCTTCTACAAGAAGCCTTCCCTGATCCCTCTTAATGTAAGTATGTTCCTTGTGTTGATTTCCTCCAATTAATCTTGTATATATCTTGTTTGTACGTAGTTGTTTGCAAATTGTCTCCCCCATTAGCTCTTTTAGGGTAGGGACTGTCTTTTACCTTTCTTGTATCCCTTATGCTTAGCATAATGCCTGGTACATAATACATGTTTAGTAAATGCTTATTACCTGACTTAGGAAAAAGCTGGATCTTTCAGGAAGAAGCAGTTGCTTTTTTCTTTTACAAGGAATTATGATATGGATCAGAAGAGATAATTAAATAATGGTAGAATTTCTTAATCAATGAGAAATGAGTTCACATAGGTTATCAGTTTCCCTTGAGATTTGGTCTCAGACTGGAGTCTTCTTAGGAAAGGGTATTAGTGATGAAATTGATGGAATGGCGTTTTACTCCTTCCCTTGAAGTCAAAAGACCTGCCCCATGTGGAATGGTGTTTCTCTTTTTTCTCCTAAGGCAGGTGGGAAACCTGGTTGAGGGCCTGGTGTTTCTCTGTTTCCCCAGAAGGCAGTAGAAGGGAGTAAACCATGGAAGAAAGTGTTTTGTCATTATATTCATAAAATTCTTGTATATTTCTTGGTAGGGAGACTCCTAGATATTTTATATGTTCTGTAATTGTTTTGAGGGAATTTTATTTTTTTATCTCTTAATTCATTTTAAGACCTGGGCATTTCATTGTTCCTGTTACCTGTCCCCTACGTTCTATAATTTCATCAATTGGACTGGGAAGAAGTCAGTGGAACAGTGGTATCAAATTGTATGCTTGGGTTAAAGAAAATTAACTTCACAAGTACAAGATGGGAGAGGCATAGTTCATGTGAAAAGGATCCAAGTGTTTTAGTTGATCCAAAGCTCATTATGAGTTGACAGTGAGATGTTGCAGCTAGTAATTATTAATGTCCTCTTAGGCTGCACTGAGTGAGTGAGATGATAGACCTACTGTGTTCTATCGTAGTCATTGTGGTCAGTCTGTATCTCAAGTCCTGGGATGCCACATTTTAGGACTGACATTGACAAAACTAGAAAATTTCCAGAAAAGAGTAAATGGGATAGTGAGGGACCTGAAGATTATAGCGTAGGGGCATTGGCTGATTCAGACGGGGCTGGTTAGCTTGAAGAAGACTTGGGGGCTATGTTACTGACTTCTAGTATTTAAAAGATTGTTTCTTATGAGAGAGATTAGAATGTTTTGCTTGACTCAAGTGGGCAGAACCAGGAGCAATAGGAAGAGAGAGATTTAGGCTTTATGTAAGGACAAAAACTACTTAACAATTAGAACCCCCAAAATGGAATACTTTGGAAGGTAATGGTTCATCCAAGTCTGGATGCCTGTTTGGTGGGGATATTGTAAAGGGGATAGATTCTTGTTCAAGTGTGAGTTAGATTGGATCAGTTCTTAGGTTCCCTTTCTACTCTGTGATTCTGTGAGCCAGTGTAAGAGCATGTGCCTTTTGATTGATCTACTCTGAAAAGTCTCCATGGAGGAAGGTAGTTTTTAGCAAGGACTTGGTTAGACAGAGTGAAGGTAGTGTTAGGGGAATGGTCCATATGAAGGCTTAGTGGTGGTAGATGATAAAAACATATACAGATTTAATGGCAGCAGCAATAGTAGTTCACATTTGTATCAAGACAACAAGCATTTATTACACTTACTATGTGCCAGTACATGCTAAGTGCTAAGTCCAGGGAATACAAACATAAGCAGCTGGTATAGGGAGCTAGCATTCCGCTGGTACAGGGCACTCTCTGGTGAGGAAACTCCTATAGCTAATTTATATTGGCATCTTCTCTGGAATTGATAATGTTAAAGAACTGCTTAGATCATTAAGAGGCTAATCACCTTGGCCAGGGTCACTCAGCCAATATGTGTGGAGGTAGGGTTTTGAATCCATGTCTTCCTGTCTCCAAGGCTGACCATCTGTTCTAGAATACTACTGCTCAAGATTTGCCCTTTTTGCAAAGCATTTTATGTACTTTATTCAGGGGTAGGAAATGTATGGCCTCAAGGTTGTTTGTGGCCTTGTAGGTCTTCAGGTGTGGCACTTTGAATCCAAAATTCACAGAACAAATCCTTAAAGGATTCAGTGGTCTTTCTACTGTGTCTTGTCTCACAAATTCTAAAAGAAGTTCAGTTATTTCTGAAGGCCTACCTTGGTCCCAAACTACTTCTCTGCATAAGAACCAGAAACCCCTTAAGTGATGATGATGATGATGATGATGATGATGATGATGGGTGATGATGGTTAACTAACGTCCTAAAGGAATTTGTTCAGTGAAGTTTGGATTCAGTCAAAAGGCCACACTTGGGATCTAGAGAGCCACATGTGGCCTCGAGGCTGCAGGTTCCACACCCCTGATCTATCTAGTTTTGATTTGCTTAGCTAGTATGTAGACTAGAGCATGAGACAGAATAATAGTAAAATAGAATTTCATTTGGAGGTAAAGGAGTAACAGAATGGAAGGGGACCCAAGCATTAATCAGTTGAATAATTCCCTAAAAGAAAACTTGCATTTTCCATTTGATTTGAAAAGGTATTACTATCTTTAGCTTTCAGAAAATGGGAATGGTAGAACCTGAACAGTGTACAACTTGGCACATTGGGAGTACAAAGAATATTTGAATTTTTATTTGGCATTAACTCCCTGGGAAGGAAAGTATTGTCTGGCACAATTCTCTGTTTTATTTTTTAGGGGGAGACTCTCCAGGATCATCTTTTGGATGTCCCTGTCACTCGTGAGCAGTTAAACCACTACCGTAAAGCAGCAGAAGATGCCCGCAGTGAACTTGCTGCATCTCTGGTCAAATTTGAATGTGTTCAATCTGAGGTAAGGTTTCTCCTTTTTGTCCTTAATTTAGTTGTACTGATTTTATTCAGGCTCATGACTCAAGTCTATGGTGGGTCATAGCATAGAAGTATTGTATTATAGGTTAAGAGCTGGAAGAAATCTTGCTATTTGTTCAACCCCCTCATTTTTACAGAGGAGGAAACTGGAGTCTGAGATTAAGTAAATTATCCAAGCTTATACAGCTATTGAGATGTCAGTTCCAGGATCTAAACCCAAATCTTATTTCCAAATCCAGGGGTCTTGCCTCACAAATTCTAAAAGATATTCTGTTGTTTCTGGAGTGTTTGTCCTTCATTGCTGAAGAAGACCATGCCCTCAGAGAAATAATGACATGACTTGTACTTGACTTTGTTTTGAGTGAGGGCTGGCTGTGCAGGTCACTAGCCTCACTTCTCCAGAGCCCTCTGAATCCAGCGACCAGATATTCATCAGGATGACTGGAGATGACCCAAGATGAGGCAGTTGGGGTTAAATGACTTGCCCAAGGTCATATAGCTAGGGAGTGTCAAGTGTCTGAGGTGAGATTTGAACTCAGGTCCTCCTGACTTCTGCACTGGTGCTCTATCCACTGCACCACCTAGCTGCCCCTGGTCCCAAACTCCTTCTCTGCATAAGAACCAGGAACACTTTTTAATGATGATGATGATGGTGATGATGATGATGATACTAACTAATGCTTACATAGTGCTCACCATGTGCCCGGTGTGCTAAGGACAATTGTTCTCATTTAGTCCTGATAACCCTGGAAGGTGGGTGCTGTTGTTATCCCCATTTTACAGCTGATATAGATGATGTTGTTGAGTCACTTTTCAGTCATCAGACTCTCTGTGACCCTATTAGGGGTTTTCTTGGCAAAGATATTGGTGTGCTTTGCCATTTCCTTCTCCAGTGACTTGCCCAGGGTCACACAGCTAGTAAGGATCTGAGGCTCTTTGGTTTTCAGATATAGAAGATAATTATCAAAAATAGGGGAGAATAACGTAGATATAACTAAAATGATGATACTACAATACTTGTTCCTTCCGTTCAGTTGGCTGAGTTCCTCAGTTTCTTCTTTTTTACTTCTTTCTTTCTTGCTTAGCTTCTGGATCTCCGGTCTAAGATGTTTTCTAAAGAAGTATCATGCCAGGAGTTGAAGGCTGAAATGGAGAGTTATAAAGAAAACAATGCAAGACAGTCTTCTCTTCTCATGTCATTGAGAGACAGGGTTCAGGAGACAGAGAAAGAATCTGCAGCACTTGCCACGTCCAAAATGAGGACAGAAATAACAGCTAATGCTGCAACCCAGGAGAACCAGGAACTGAAGAAGAAAATCACAGACGTGGAAGCGAAATTAAAGTAAGCAAGTGAAAATAAAATATCATGTCATTTGATATTAGGTCATCAGACTGTGGTCTGAGGGGACAAAAGTATTGTGATGGGCATCTCACCTTTCTGTGGCCTTGCAATTCAGTTTTCAAAAGTCTTTGGATCTTAAATGTTTTTAGAATCCTATAAAAATTTTACAAGTCTTTTCTTCCGACACTCCAACAATAACCTCAACAGATTCGATAGTCTTTAGTATTCATTCAGCATGAATGAACATTGAATTAAATATCGAAATCATGTTTCGGAACTTCTGCTTGGATCAATAATTTCATTGTTGAGTCAAAGGTAAGGGTAGAAAGAAAGCATTCATTTGTAAACCCTTTCAGAGAGCTGTGTCATGACCCAGGCTGCTCTGTATATTTCTTAAGGAGTCCTAGCGTAGTAGAAGGAAAACCGGACTTAGAGTAAAGAAAATTAAAGTAGGAATCTCCCTATGGCTATATTTTTGCTACTAAAACAGTCCTAGGCAAATCAAGTAATTCACCTGATGCCTTAGTTTCTTTACCTGTAAAATTTGTCTTTTAATTTCTAGTACCTCACGGGATGTGTCACTAACAGGCACTTAATAAATGTTTGTTGGTTGGTTTATAGGGATAGTCATTCTTATGCTACATGCCTTCTAAACATTAAAAATCTAGAGTAATTGTGAGTTATATCTACCATTTTTCCAATATTAACAGTGCGGTGTACTCAGCATTTTGAACCTATTTGTAAGCAGGGTTCATTCAACCCTGCTGAACTCTGGCAAAGACTAGTAAATGACCTTGAACTGAATTTGTGATTATCCTGTAAAAGGGAGGAGGTAGCTAAATAAGGCACTGAAACATTTAAATCTTTAAAAAACATCCTTACCCCGCAAATTGCACGAAAGACTTTTTAAGACCACTAGGTGGCGAAGTGGATAGAGACTTGGACCTGGATTTAGGAAGACAGGAGTTTAAATTTGCCCTCACACTCTAGCTCTGTATTACCCTGGGCAAGTCACTTAACCTCTCTCTTTCTTAGTTTCCTCATATTTAAAATGGGGATTGTGATAGCGCCTGCCTCTAAGTTTGTGAGGATGAAGTTAGATTAGCGTGTGTAAAACACTTTGGCAATGCAAAGTGCTATAGAAGTACTAGCCATTATTATTTTTAGTAAATTAACCCAAAATACTAAGACAGAGTTTGTAAATCCTTTTTTTGGGTGGTGAAAGTAAGATTGAGGTCTTAAGATAAAAAGTATAGTGAGAGGATGAAGTCTAGAAAGGGCTGATCACTTAGATGGCACACCCATGTGAGTGAGTGGGGAGAAAAAGGCAAAGAATTAAATCTTCTAGGAGAAATTACTTCAGAGATGGCTCTCCATCTCAATCAGCTTTGTTTCAGATTTAAGAACATTTAGATGGCCTCAACTCTTTCCAGCCTTTTAACCTCACCCTACATAATTCTTGGGTACTTTTCTGATGGCATAGCTAAGAGTGAAAATAGAATATCTAGGGGTGGGGTGGGGGAGTATCTCAAGTCCCAAAGAATGAATACAATTCTTATAGGCTCAAAAAAGGAACAGCTAAATGAGTCATAGCAAAACAAATCTTTTATTGTTCTACATTTTTCTAACTAGAAATATGATATGCTTTTGAGGACGTGTAATTATATAGTTTATTTCACATGGAGCACAGTAGAAGAGTTTGCAGGAAAGAAATAAATATAGTAAGGAGAAAAAGCAGTAATCATGATTACCGTCCACTGTCTGTAAAAAATGGTACCAATTACAGTAATGAGTCCATTTTGCCATTAAAATACTTCTTAATGGCCTTTTACAGTATTTTGTATTTTAGAAAGCTCATCTGAAATTCTGAAATGAAAACTTCATATTGGAGCTTACGTGAACTTGAATGATTTTGTTTGGCTGGCCCATCTTTATGCTTCTTGAAGACTTGTAGTTTGGGACTTTGGTCTGGCTACTCTCATTTCCAGGAATTAAACTTGTTCTCTTTGCAACAAGAAGAGAGTATCCCTTTTAGTGAGGAAATGACCTACGATGACTTTTTTTCTTGAAACATGGGAATATTAGCCTTTTCGTTAGCCCCATGACCCAATGCTCTCTCTCCTCGCCTTCCCACCTTCTGACTTTTTTAAAGACTCAGTCCAATCCCATTTTCAACAAGAGGCCTTTCCTGGTCCCCTCATTCTGTATATGTACATCTATACTTGCATTGCCCTTGTCTGCACACTTAGTTGTTGCCTCTTGTCTCTCCCATCAAAATGTGAGCTCCTTGGGGGAAGGGATGTGTCTTTTCTGTGTCACTAACGTCTGGCACATAGTAAGTGTTTATAAATACTTATTGATTGATTCAGTGATAAAGCACTTATGTATGTACTTACTAGGTGTCGTGACTCAAGGATAAAGCATTTGCTATGGACTTGCTGGGTGCCAGGTATTCAGCTAAGCACTGAGACAAATAAGAAAGGCAGTCTTTATAGTTGAAGAGCGTGCGTTATGATTGGGAAAGATGATATACATAAGGTGTTGGAAGGGAGAGTAGGTTACCTGCATGGTATATAGCCAGGAAAAGGGGCAACTATGTGGACTGGGCCCCAGAAAGATGAAAAACTGTAGGTTTCCTCACCTGTAAGTAGTGAAGACTTCTTATCATTTGAAGCATTTTCCCCTTTGGTTCTTGTTTTAAAATATTGCTTTCCATGTGTTTTATGGGGAAGAGGTATGATTTTGTCTCTATAGGAAACCTTTCCTAATGTAGATTTTTAACTGTCCTGAAACTTTCAATCTTAGAGGCTGTCTCTTGGAGGTTAAGAATTTAAGTGACTTGCCCAGAGTCACATAGCCATAGACTGTTAAAAATATTTTGATAACTATTTCTTTTTTTTCAATTTTGAACTTAAATTAAAAAAGACAAAAAATTCCTATTTCAATACATCTGGTTTCCTTTGAAATGCTATGTAGCTTATTTTATTCATTTGAGAACATTATTCTGAGAAGGGGTCCATAGGCTCCACCAGACTGCCCAAGAAGTGCATGACACAAAAAAGATAAAGAACATCTGGTTCAAAGAAAAGGGGCTTCTCATTAACTAATGCTGTCAGACGTGGTCTTTTCTTTACATTTTTCTTCCTGATCCAGAGATTTGGGTTCCTCCGTCAGGGAGCTCGTCTTCCTTACTGATGAGTTTTCCATTTAAATTGTGAATGCAAGGTTATAAATCAGGGGTTAGTTATTTGTCCTCAAATTACCAAACAGCTCAGAAGTTTCACAGTTTTCAAACCTTATTTTTTTCCTTTCTTTTATGTAGTTGAGAGGGTGGGGAAGGCACAGAGACAATAGCAAACAAAGTAGATGAGGTAAATTGTCTGTCTACTCAGCTCCATTCCTGATCCTTTTATATTTAAAAGGATTTGAGGACTGACTTCCATCAAGTGAGGTATATCGTCCACGGGTTATGATCCTATCAGTCAGTGGCAGAGACACACACAGGCATACATATAGAATACAAGTGAATAGGTAACACACATTGAAGGCATAATCCAGGGGACATACATGAAGTGACACATGTTAAGAACTTGTATGTTCAGGGCACATATGTGGAAGGTGCACTTTTATGGAACTGTCTAGGATAACTAACCTACCTGATGCTGTGGAGATGCTGATGTCCTCTGGTGTCACACTTTCTTATACTATCTGAGGGCTACAGAGTCTCCCCCATTCAGCTAGACATCTCTTCTGGTCTCAGTCATTAATTTTTCCTCTGCTACCATCTTCTGTGCTATTTCTCAGGGATGTTGGGAAGGGCAGATTTGATATAAAGCACTTTGCTAACCTTAAAGTGCTACATAATACAATTATGATTATTTCTCAGTTCCCCAAGATCATCTCTCAGGTTCTTGGCACCGACTAGAAAAGTTTGTCCCTGACAAAACTCTTTAGTCCATAGCTGAAGTAGTAGTGAACCACTGCACTTGGCTAAGGGCAGTCAACAGAATCAGCCAACAATTCCCAGGCTAAAGTTGTGTGCGTGTGTGTGTGTGTGTGGTGTGTGTGCATTGTGTGTGGTGTGTGCATGTGTGTACATGTATATATGCATACGTGTGAGAGTATGTGTGTGCATGTATGTATATGGTATGTGTGGTATGTGTATGTGTGTGGTATGTATGTTTGTATGTGTGAATGTATGTGCTGTTTGTGTGTGGGGTGTGTGCATGTGTGTACATGTATATATGCATACATGTGAGAGTATGTGTGTGCATGCATGTATATGGTATGTGTGGTATGTGTATGTGTGTGGTATGTATGTTTGTGTGTGTGAATGTATGTGTATGTTTGTGTGTGGGGGGTGTGTGCATGTGTGTGGTGTGTGCATGTGTGTACATGTATATATGCATACGTGTGAGAGTATGTGTGTGCATGTATGTATATGGTATGTGTGGTATGTGTATGTGTGTGGTATGTATGTTTGTGTGTGTGAATGTATGTGTATGTTTGTGTGTGGGGGGTGTGTGTATGTGCGTGTGTTTTCAGCTACTTGTATTTAGATCTGATTCAAAGTCTGGGTCCTAGACAGCTCTCTGATTTAGGGTTAGAAATTTATTGCACCTTTCTCTGAACACCTTGCAGCAGTCTAGTTCTCTGTAACCAGATCCCTATGGTTCCCTGCTTTCCTGTCCCCTAATTCTCCCCCTCCCCCAAATACAGTAATCCACAGGATTCTATGGAGGCTGAAGGTACGTGGAAATCCACTTTACTCTCATAGTTTCTTGTATGTGAATGTCAATGAAGGTGGGCAAGAACAAAAATTAAACATCGTCCAAGCTTCAGACCTGCGCTTCTGCCTTTGCCACATATTGCTTTTAGCTTGTTGTTCAGTCATGTCCAACTCTTTGTGATGCATTTGGGATTTTCTTGGCAAAGATACTGGAGGGTTTGCCATTTCCTCCTCCAGCTCATTTTATAGATGAGGAAACTGAGGCAAACAGGATTAAGTGACTTGCCCAGGGTCACACAGCTAGTAAGTTTTGGAGGCTAAATTTGAATTCACAGAGATTAGTCTTCCTAACTCCAGGCATTCTATCCACTGTACCACTTTAGTTGCCCTTTATTCCAGCTACAAAGGTTTTAATTTTATATTTTATTCCTACCAGTGCAAAATATCAACTTTTCATTTGGCTTCCAAAAATATTTATTGCTATTCTAATGAAAATCTAAAGTGAAAAAAAAACAGCAGACAATATTGAAAAATTTAAAATAATTTATTTTAAACTATCTTAAGAGGAGAGGGAATATCTTGGTTCTTATCTTAGTTCTGTGTAATCATGGGCAACTCACTTTACCTGTTGGGACCTTGGCTTTTTTAATTTTTAAAATGAAGAGGTTAGATTAGGTGGTTTCTGAGATCTCTTCCAATATTAAGTTATACAATTCAATAATAAAATAACATTTGTTAAGTACCTCCAATGTGCCAAACACCGTGCTAAGTTCTGGAGATATAATTAAAAAAAAGAAAGTCTTTGCCCTCAAGGAGCTTACATACAATGTAATGGTGGAAGTCTGCACACTAAAGAAAGCTGAGAAGGTGGAGGACAGAAGACACAAGACAGTGGCACAGCGATGGTAGAGTGAAGCCGAGCAGGGCTACTAGTGGAAAATGACGAGTTGGCTGAACTTCTTGGACCTCTTTAAAGGGAGACTTTAGGAGGAATTTTATGCTCCTTCCTCTAGCCTTCTAGGCAGAAAGACAGAGGCAAATTCTAGGCTGTTAAGATGAGAAAACATGCATTGTTTTAGGGTCTGTGATGTTATAATTGCTCAGTAATGGGTATTTTATTTTAAACACATTTTAAGTGCATATCATTGAACTCAAATTCGCTCCGGATTTTGTGCCTGGTCATGACTGAAAGGAATTAGTGATGGGGGAAAGTACCTGTGAGAAACATTTTGTAACAAGGCCCGGGGAAAGAAAATACGCATGTCTTTAATTATTTTTGTTCTTCCAGGCATCATGTTGGATTGTAGCCTCTAGTCAAAACATGCAATTTGCTAATTTAAAAAAAGACTGGTTCCTAACCCAAGCTAACATTTTATTTTTTTTTAGCAAAGAGTGTTCTTGTTGAAAGGAGAACAATAAACTGGCATATACAGAAGTGTTTACAATTCTCAATTTTGCTTGCAAAACATTGCATTCCAGTGTTATTAATCTTGATGTTTTTGTTATTTGCTGGTTAGAAAGTGTCTAAAAGAAAATGAAGAAATCAAGAACCGGGCAGCTGAGAGCAGCAAGAAACTTCAGGAATTTCTAATCCAACTTTCTGACTGCTTAGAAATGGACACGAAGAATGAAAAGGAATTTCAGGAGAATGTAATTTCAAAGGTGTTTGTTGCAAATTTAACAAAATTTACTTTCTATGGAAATGGTAAAAAATGATGGGGGAAGGGAATTGGACTCAGATCAGAAGACCTGTCATTAACCAGCTGAGTGACCTTGATTAGGTCACTTTATATCTCTGGGCTCCATTTTCCTCCTATGTTAAAGGAAGGAGTTAGTGTGATTTTGAAGGCCTTTTACAGCTCACTTGACTTTAGTGGGATCATGCTGACTGTTTATATATATATATATATATATATATGTAGGTTGGTAAGTTATATCAACAATTCATCAAACAATGTGCTTTTTTTTATTAAATGTTTTTTTATGTCAGGCCCCAGAGGCAAGACCTTGGCCTTGTTAAGCTAAGGTCTTTCCCAGGTCTCATTTTGACTGAGGCAATGCCCTTTCATTGATTAAGGCTAGGTAAGAAGTGAAGTAGAGAATGGTCTTTTTTACCTAATTAAAAAAAAAAAAAGAAAAGAAATCAGTCTGGGAGGGGAAGATACTGCATCTAGGACCATCTCCAGATGTCTTGCTACTGGACCAGATGGCTTCTGAGGAGAGAGTGAGGATGGTGACTTGGCATAGCCCTCCCTCACTTAAATCCAATTCACTTCCAAGTCATGGCATCACCTGCCTGATGCCATGGTCCTCTTCAAGAAGGAAGGACAGATAACAAACAACTGTGCTAAGCACTCCACACAAATAAGAAATGATAACAATAGTTCCTTGTCCTTAAGGAACTTACATCCTAGTGCAGGAGATAACATGTAAATGAATAGATATATGCATATATACATGTATGTATGTATTTGGTTATCCATGTGTTTTACAGTTACATTGCCTACCCTTCTAGTTAGAAACAAAACCAAAGGAAAAATTGATCTCAATGATATTAACATTTCACTTTGGATCTTTATAAAAATAGGAGTACAGATTGCTTAAAGTTAGCCTGAGCCACACACACACACATATACATACATATATAACATGTGTGCTATATATATGTATATATAATTAACACCAGGTTGTAGGTGTTAAACAAAACATGGTTACTATAATTAAAATGAAAAATTATTGACTTCAAATAAATAATTCACATGGTCCTTTAGGATTTATTTAGAAAACTTAAAATAACTTAATATATACAACATTCCTTCCTAAGAGTCTCTAATATTCACTTGGCCTTGGAGAAATGGCATCTTGTCTCTTTCAAGCTTTCTTTGCCCTTGTTCTCTATCAGGAGTCTAGGCACTCTATGTGTCCTAAGGAGAGTCTCCCACTTGTCCGTTAACCAGTACTTGCTGGTTCCATACCTGTACTCCATTACTTCCACAAAGAAGGGAGAAATACGCATTTTCTCACCAGGCCAGGCTTAATTATTATAACTTTAAGGTCCCGAGTCTTAACAAGTGAGACAAATTCCCGAATTGGCCGTGTTCAAAAATGTATCACTTATCCTGCATCTTGAGTCAATCGCCTTTTTGTTGAGAGGTTGGTAGCATTCTTTGTCATTGAAGATCCAAGAAGAGATGAACAGAATTGAATGGAAAAAAGAAAAAAAAAACAAACCCTTGAGTTAATAAATAAAACTAGAAGCTTTTTTGAAAAAAAAATTGATATTTCAAAAGTGCCTCCTACTGAAATAAGTCAACAAAGTACATTTCACATGCATAGGACTGACATGGTAGCACAGTGTACAGAGCTCTGAACTTGGAGTCAGGAAGTCCCGAGTTCAAATGTGGCCTCAGATGCTTATTAGCTGTGGGACCCTGGGCAAGTCATTTAACCTCTGTCTCAATTTTCTCTTCTGTAAAATGGGGATAATAGTAACACGTATCTCTCAGGGTTGCTGTAAGGATAAAGTGAGATAGTATTTGTAAAGAACTTTGCAAATCATAAAGTGCTATATAAATACTACTCCTACTACTACGAGTACTATTGCCACTACTACTGTTATATGAAAATTGCATGTAGTGCTGGTGTGAATGCAATTTCCAATTAAAAATCTTCTTACAAATACTTGACTTTCATTCCTACTGATGTCTCTCCTCTTACCTTACAACATTAAGATGATTTCTGCACCTGTCATGCTGCTGCCAGATTTGATAAGTATATGCTTTATTTCACAATTTGGAAAAGGCCATAGTGACTCTATTTCCCTAAGTCTGCTCTTGGATTAATAGGAACTTGACTGCTTAGGAGACTCATATCTGCAGAGTTTAGAAAATGTGATATTTCAGGCCAGTGTAGCCTTTGTCATTTTTGCTCCTTGGATCTGTTAGCCTGGTGAATTGTATAGAGGTCAGCACTCGCTCATTGAAAGCAGTGTAAAAAGCTGTTCATTTTTATTTATCATTCTCTTCAGGTTAGGGAGGTGCATAAAGAAAACACACTTAAGAAAGAACAGATTGTTACTCTTGAAGAGACTATAAATGTCCATGAGATGGAGGCAAAAGCCAGCAGACAGACCATCGTGCGACTGGTTTCAGAAGTAAACAAAGAACAGAAAAAAACTGCCTCCTGCATTGAAGAGAAAGAAATGCTGAACGCGGTACAGTATTTGAAGTGTGTGTGTGTGTATGTGTATGTGCCCGTGTGCGCACATATGTGTGCTCGTGGGGCTCACATTTGTAAAGTAGAGTTGGCCAATGAAGCAGGGTAATTGTTCTGAGAAGACTGACTTCAGTGAGGGGAAAAAAGGCAAGCCTCTCCTTAGAAACAGCTTTGGGGAGCTGTATGTCCTGATGGAAATGAATGTACCAGTTTTTTCTTACTATGTATATCATTGAAAAGTAAATACTTCTGATAAAATATGTTTTTTATTTTAGCAACATTGTAGAGAAAGGATATTTAGTTCTAAATAGTATGCAGGCAAAATAAATCATCTCATCTACCAGACTTCCATTTTGTCTGATCTATTTGAAAATGAGAATTAAATATGTGTTGTATTTTAACTCTTTATCTTCAGTGCTGAATTTTAAAATCCTAGGACAGGAAATTATTTTGTGTAAACCAGTAACTGTATACTGTTAAAATGATTAGTTTCTACAAAGCAAAAAATAGGCTGGGTTGAACCCTTGAAACCACAAAAAGAGGAAATTAAATTGTCAAAAGAGGTCATGTTTAAATATAAATGATTATGGGAAATAAGGAGAACTTAGAGGTAGTTCTACTTTATGAGAGAGGTTGTATTTCAAAAGCTAGGTGAAGGATAAAGACAAGGCTATCCACAGGCAAGATGGACTAAACATTTTGATTTTTTCCACTCAGAACAGTGATATTCAGTTGTGAGAGGATGATCGTGGTGACCAGCGATTTAGCTATAGTATAATTCATTGGTAGTTGGATAGATGAAGCATTGATTCAGAGCTCCCTATATTCCAGGTATTGTGCTAAGTGGGATACAAATACAAGCTATGCAGTACAATCTCTGCCATCAAGAAACTTATATTCCAGGAGGGAAGGCAAAACCTAAAGGGAAGTTGGAAGGAGGAAGAGGTAGGACACCCACCAATTGGTGTGATGGAAACTAGGAACCTGGCAAGATAAAACAAATGCTTACCTATCAGAACTAAGGGACCCAGGGGCAGAGACCAGTCATCAGTGGGGAGGAGGTAGAGTTGATAGTCAAAGTAGAGCATGGTGTGATGTAGGCCATAGAAGAATAGTTCTACAACACATTAGCACTTCCTCTTTTCTTATTATTGTAAATTTACAAATAAGGGATCCAACATGACTGAGAATTGATGATATACATGATAACCTCCAAATTGAGCAGGTTACCTTGTCTACTATTCTTGAACTGGTTCCCACTGACTAATGATGTGTATATCAACAAACCCAACTAACACGATGCTAATTATTTGAACTTACTAATATAATTAAAAATACAAATGTTTTCCTGGTTATATAGTATGTTTGTGAATCTCAAAGGATCAGGTTTGAGTGTGACCCCAGAGTGAATGTGAGAATTCCTGGTCCTTACCCCTCATTTTCCCCTCTCAGCTGAGAACCCCTGCTTCATACTTCAGCAAAAAAATTGAGATCATTTACCAAGAGCTCACTTTTCCCTGTTCCTTTTCATCTTGCACTGTGCAGACTTATTTCTCCACTACCTCCCCTATCGCTAAAGAGGTAGCCCTTTTCCTTGCAAAGGCAAATCCATCCTTGATGACATCCCACATTCCCTCCTATCTTCTCCAGAAGATTTCTCTTTTTCTCATCCCTGCTCTCTAATATTCTGCCTCTCCCTATCTACTACCTTCTTCTTTGCTTTCTACAAACATGCCGTATCTCCTCTCAACCTTAAAAAGCCCTCATTTGAAGAGACTGTTCCTGTTATTGTCTTATACCTTTTCTCTCCTTGTCACTTGAATTTCTTGAGAAAGCCATCTACATTAGATGTCTTTTCTTTTTCTCCTTTTACTAGTATCTGAAGGCTCTGTAGTCTTTTTTCTTAATTCGTCATTCACTTGAAATAGCTTACTGCAGTAAGCATCACTCTCTTAATTGCCAAATCGAATAATCTTTCCTCCTTACAGTGTATGAAACATTAGTCTCATACCCTTTATGTATATTATTGTAATTTTTACAGATTCCTTTTAAGTTTTTTTTTTTTTTAAGAATAGAAGTGGTATACTGTGTAGGAGTCCTTTTCTGCATCTATTGAGACGATCATGTGGTTTTGGATGTTTTGGTTTTTGATATGATTAATTATATTGATTGTATTGCTAATGTTGAACCATTCTTGAATCCCTGGTATAAATCCCATTTGATTATAATGAATAATTTCTTGGATAAATCACTGTAGTCTGTTTGACAGGATATTGCTTAATTTTTTTAAGTCAATATTCTTTAATGATATTGACCTATAGTTTTCTTTCTGTGTTTTATCTTTCCTTGATTTTGTTAGTAGCACTATATTTGTCTAATAAAAGAATTCTGGTAGGTTACTTTCTCAATTTTTGAGAATAATTTGTGAAGTATAGGTAATAACTGTTCTTTAAAAGTTTGATAGAATTTCTATCAGGACCAATTCTTTTTTCCTTTGATAGTTCTTTCATAGCTAGATGTATTTGATTTTCTGAGATTGGGCTATTTAAGATCTCTACCTGGTCTTCTGACATTTTGGGTATTTTATATGTTTGAAGGTATTCATTTATTTCTTTGGTGTTCTTAGTTTTGTTAGCATATAACTGTGCACAATATATTATGTTTATTCTTTTTATTTCTTCTGGTTTTACTGTGATTTTTACCTTTTTCAACTGCTATTTTATTGATCTGATTTTTAGCTCTCTTCTTTTTAATCCGATTAACAAAAGCTTATACATTTTATTAGTTTTTTCAAAGAACAAGCTTTTAATTTTATCAGTCAATTTCAAGACTTTTTTGTTCTAATTTATCCATTTCCCTTTTAATTTTGATTCTCTTCTTTGTGCTTATTTTAGATTTGTGTATTTGTTGATTTTTTAATTTTTAAACATACATATTCAATTAATTAATCTTCTCTTTTAATCTTTTCTTTATGTATGTTAGTAGTAGATATATAATTTTCCCCCTAAAGACTACTTTAGTTGTATTCCAGAAACTTTGATATATTGCTTCATCATTATTATTTTCTTTTATATAGTTATTCATTGTTTCTGTGATTTATTCTTTGACCCACTCATTACATGTGAAGTCTCCATTTGTTTGGGTCTGTGTCTTCTGTTTGTGGTCCCTGAATCAATTACTATTTTTATTGTGCTATGGTTTGTAAAGGGCTATTTCTGACTTTTTACATTTGTTTACAATGTATTGGAGCCCTAATACATGGTCAGTTTTTGTAAGTTTCATGTAATGCTTACAAATACATATGTTCTTTTCCTGTTCATTTAGAGGATGCCATATGTCTTTTAACTGTAGTTTCTTCAGTGGTTTGTTCAATTACATATTTTACCTTTTGTTTATCTTTCTGTCAAACTTAGCCAAAACTGAGAAAGGCATATTGGAGTCTCCTATTACTTTTGTGTTGCTGTTTACGTCTTCTTGTAGGTCAGATAATGTTTCTTTTATGAACTTGAAGGCTAAAGCATTTGTAGTATATAAGTTTATTCCTGATATTGGTTTGTTTTTTATGGTTCCTTTTAGTATAATCCTTATTTACCCCTTTTTATTTTTTTAAGTGTTTATTTTTGCTTTATCAGATAGGATGATTTCAATTCTTGCTTTTTTGCATTCACTTGATACATGTTTTCCCATTCCCTCATTTTAATTTTGTATGCATACATACACACATGTACACACAAACATACAAATAAACTATTTTTAAAAATATGTTTCTTGTAAGCAATAAATTGTAGGGTTTTGTTTTCTTATCCATTCTTTAACTGCTTTTCATTTTATTGTACTATTTAGCCCATTCAAATTTAAAGTTATGGAAATAAGGTATATTTTCCTCTATCTGCCTCTACTATATTCCCCCCCTTTTTACTGCTGTAAACATAGTACTATATTCCTTCAGTTATTTTACTTTAATTTTTTTTAAAGGTATCTGTTCCCACTGGCTCTCTTTCCCTCACTCTTACTCCCTTTTTTTTTTTTTTTTGCTAGTTCCTTGTCCCTCCTACTTTTATCTGGTTATATAATTCTTTACACCCTTCTCTCCCACTCTCAGTCTAGTCAATTCTCCCTTCCTTTCCTCCTGTTCAACTACTCCTATGCATAAGTTTAAAAAGTTGTTTTTTTATACCCTTTTTCAAAAAGATTTCTCTCACATTCTTCATTATCCATTCTTTCTGTTTACTCTGGAATTTCATTCTCTGATTTATGACTCCCATAATTATCTGATCTCTTTTTTCTATATTCCTCATGTAATCAGAACTTCCAAGGTATTTTTTCTAGGCTCTCTCTTCTAGAAAGGATGGACACCCCATGGATTCCTGTTTTCCATTGTGCTTCACTTCCAAAACAAAGCCAATTATTCAAGTGTTAGAGAGGACACTGACCCATGGGAGGGCCCCTTCCTCACAATATTTCTGATTAGGCAGCCCATTACTTATTATTCCTTTCTCTGGTTCCTTTCCCCCTCCCTTTCCCCTCATTTGCCTCAAAAATCTATTCCTTGGGTTCATGCTCTGCCACTCCCGCATGTTTCAGTTGCCCCCAGAAGTTCCATACTTCCCTTCCTGAATAGACTTTTCAAGCACAAAATACCTTAAGCCACACCCAGCACAAAGTTCCATTTCTCTTAACAGACCATCTATTTTCTAGGAGTGTTCATAAGTGAAGTTGGTCAGAACCTTCCCCTCACTCCCACCAAAGCAAAATCTTTTTTGGATTGTTCAAGAAGTAAATAATCTTTTCAGTTATGGTTTTCTTTCTAAACATGTTTCAGGCACCTCTTTATTATTGAGTGTTCATCTTTTTTCATTTATAGTTAAGCCTAGATTTGCATAGTAGGTCAACCTAAGCTGCATCTTGACTTCCATTGCTCTTTGCAGTACATTATTCTATCCCCACTTGCATTTTCTGGTGTGTGCAGAATAGCCTTGCATTATTTGAATTTCACTTCCTTCGTGGTCTTTCTTCTGATTGTTTATCCAACTTGTTTCTGAATTGTTAAGTTTAACAACTTTTTTTTTCTGGTGGTGATCTATGAATTCTTTCAATTAGTATTTCAGTTTCTGTGTCCAGAAATTCTGGCCAGTTTACTTGTATTATTTCATTCATTATGATGTTAAGGTTTTTTTGTCCTGTCCTGTCCTTCTAGGAGACCTGCGATCCTTAAATTGTTTCTGTGCATTCTGTCTTTGAGATTAACATGTTTTACTTGCATAGTTAGCATAGTTTCTTTTAATGTTATTGTTTCTTTTGTCAGATCGTCCTTCACTTTTGTATATTCGAATTTTCAATCTATTGTTCTCTCTCTCTCTCTCTCTCTCTCGATGAGACTTGCCATTGCAGATTTTTCTTTTTCTATTCTGCTCATTATTTTGGCTGTGCAGGCCATATATTCTGCTCTCATATTTTCCATTTCTCTTTTGAACCACTCAGTAATAGTGTGTTGTGATTCTGTATTTTTACATTCCACAGGGTCTTCTCTTTCATCAAGTATTGGATCATTTTCTTTTGTTTTGCAGCATTTCTTCATAGATATCTGAACTTATTTACTAGATCTGGAGGCCACATATCCTTCTGTTGTTAATGTTTTCCCTGGTGATTTGTCTTTTTAATGTTCAAGTTCTTTGAGTTTTCTTCTTCTTGAGATCTTTGGTAATTTCAGTCTTTCTTTTTTCTCTCCTCTAATAATCCTCCATTCACTTTTTGACTGTGTCTCCTCTGATGGTGGTTTCTTTGGGGAAACATCTAAGGTTCTTTCCATGCTGGGCAATTCATTGTTCACCAGCTTCTGCCCCAAGTGGTGTTTTGGGTTGTCAGAAGTGACTCCAGCTGGATAATGTGTTTTCCCCCTCACCCAGTGAAGTGCTTCATAGTATCTCTCCTCCACTGGTCCCTGCGTCGCCCCACCTGCGCAACATACAATATCCTGTCCTGGTGTCCTATGTGGCTCCTTCTGCTCCTAAGTTCTCTGACTTGGCACCAGTAATTCAGAGAGCTGCCCCTGGTGTGGGGTTTTCCATTCCAGTGCTAGCAGGTGAAAGCTTTGCAGCATTGATAATACTGGGTTGTCTCCCTCCAACTCCTACCTCCCAGAAGGTCAGTGCTTTGCCAGCCACAGGGTTGTTTGCTGTGGTGCTAGCTTTTTGCCATAGTCTGAGCAAACTCCCATACCAAGGAACTGAATTCTCTGTGATGCTGGAAAGAAGGAGAGGGTGACCAAGATACGAAGGGGTGGTGGTTTTTGTTGTTGGTCTGTGTATCAATTACTTGGGTCTGCTAGTGTAGCTTCACTAATATATGGAAGGTGTGTGGGGGGGTGCTGAGTTAACTTAGAGTCAATGAGGACTAGATTATTTTTTTTAACCTTCTTTTGGGTTTTAGGTGTCCTGGACCAGAGGTGTAGAACCTTCAGCCTTGAAGACCATATGTGGCCATCTAGGTCCTCAAGTGCAGCCCTTTGCCTGAATTCAGACTTTATAGAACAAATCCCCCTAATAAAAAGATTTTCTCTGTATTGAACTCAGTCAAAAGACCACACCCAAGGACTTACAAGGCCACTATGGCCTTGAGGTCACAGGTCCATCCTTGCTCTAGACCATGAAGACCACTCTATCTTTGGCATATGATTTCTATTTTGGAGAGGCTTGAGAGGTTGTAGAGATCTGAGGAAATGTCAAGTCCTCCATCTTGTTACTCATGTGACCCAGAATTCCCTTGATAGTCTTTTATTTGGTCTCAAGTCTCTCTTTACGCCAATCCATCCTCCATTCACTTGCTGAAGTGATCTTCCTTAACTGTGAGTATAACATTATCCCCCCAACCCCTCAGTAAATACCAGAGGTTCCCTATTACAAGATCAGATATAAAGTTCTCTGTTTCATGTTTAAAATCTTTCATCGTATGTTCCCTTCCCACCTTTCCAGTCTTCTTATAGTTTACTCTCCTCCATGAACTCTATGATCTGGCTACACTGGCTGACTTGATACTCCTCACATATGAAACTTCATGTCCGGATTCTTCTTTTCATTGACTGCCCCTCATTGTTTAGAAATCTCTCCCTCTTGTCCTCTTCCTCTTTGATTCTCTGGCTTCCTTCAAAACTTAACTCAGACCTAATCTTCTGAAGGAGGCTGTTCCTTCCATTTCCTGCTTCCTCCCAGAGCTTTTGCTCTGAGAGCTTCTGTCTACTCTGTATATGTCTTGTACCTTGCTAGTTATTTACACATTATCTTTCTCATTGGAATGTGAAGTCCTAAAGGGTAGGAACTTTTCTTTACTATGTGCCTGACACATAGTAACAATAAAGGCTTGTTGACTGATTGTTCTGATAACCACAAAGTGTGAAAATACCTAGAGGAAGGCCTCTAGCACAATGGACCTCTGGGAGAACATGAAAGGAATCTCACAGGATGAGAAGGTATGAATGGGCTTTGATCTATACCCATGGAAAGAATACACATGTTGATGAGATCATAGCTCCATTGGATGAAAGAATGAATAGTTGTGTGTATCAAAAAAGAAGCATTTACTAAGTTCTAGGCACTGTATTATACACTGGGAATACCAATTCAAAAAATTTGACAGTTCCTGCCCTCACGAAACTTATATTCTAATAAAGTAGGACAATACATATAAACTGGTATTAAGTGTGCAGGACAGGAGATGAGTAGGGAGAGGTACAAAACAATAGGCAGATGACAAGATGGTCTGTTTGAATGATTGGATAAGATGAGAAGGTAAAGGAAGCATGGTCTGATTATCTGAGGGATTTTGCCTGTTAGATATAGTAAATTAGGTAAACATATTCATTCACTCACCAATAAAGCCAGCTTTGTCCTAAGGCAGGGGTTAGAAAGATGAGTGGATTTAACTTTTCTAGGGACTGGATTTGTATTCTGGGTATCTTCTACAGAGATTGAGACATAAGATAGACACATCAGACATGTGGCAAAACTTCCCAGTAGACTGATGGATAAATTGCAAATGGGAAACTTTGATGCTTTGAGGCCTAGGGCCAGCTAGACATAATGGACTAAGTAAATTTATATTCACCTAGTCACCAAATGTGGTGTCTGGGCTCTAAGGGTCATTGAAGCATTAAGAACATGTTTACATAAATTAATAAAAATTTTATGTCATAATAATTTTTAAAGAAGGAATTACAAATCTCTGTGGATTTAAATGATTAATAGAATGAAAAATATTCATCAGTAATTCTTACTCCTGTTATGTTGCACCCTTTCTAACAAACTTGCTTTTATTCCTTCGTTCACAAAGCTTACTATGTGCGAAGCACTGTGCTAACTGCTGTGAGGGTCAGAAGACTAGGACACAACCTTTGCTTTGGTGGATCGTAGGTCTAGCAAGGGCCATAAGACTCCATCAAACACAATTGATGCTTAGTAGGGACAGTGTAAAATGCACTGTGGTATAATGGAAAGAATGCTGTGCTTGAAGTCAGAAGAGCTTGAGTCCTCCTGCCTCTCTCATTTACAACCACCTGTGTGACCCTTGTAAATAATTTAATTTCTCTGGGGGCAAATGGGGATAATAAAGAATTTCAAAAAAGCAGTTTAGTAAAGTGACCCAATACATCAACTGAGTCCAATGACATATATAATATTCCACATTTATAGCTCCCCCAACCCAACCATGCAAAAAAAAGAAAGATGGTTGGTACATTCTCTTATCTCTTCTTCAGGGTCACACTTATACATGGTGTATTTTTGATTTATTATTATTGTTCATCCCTTTTACATCATTGTAGTTTTTTGTCTATCCTTTTTCTAGTTCTGCTTCTTTTACCTAATTTTTCTCCTGCTTTGTTTCATTCTTCATATTCATTATTTCTTATGGTACAGCAATATTACATTCATATCTTAATTTGTTAAACTATTCTCTAACCTATGTGCATCTAATTTGTTTCCAATTCTTTGCCAATACAAGAAATGATGCTATTTATACTTTAGTGTACATGGGACCTTTCTTTTAATTTTTAATCTCCTATAAGCATATTGCTGGCGATGGACTCTCTAAAATCATTATCTTAGTGTAATTTCAGATGACTTTCTAGAACAATTGGATAAATTCATAGCTCTACCAATCCATAGTCATTCTAACATTGATTGTGCCTGCCTTTTGCCATTATTTCAGTCCTTTTGAAAATAGACATTGGTCTCACTTGACCTAAAGTAAACAAAAGTTACAACCATTGTTCCTCTTGTGTATCTCTAATCCATCCCTAAACCCCTACCCCCTGGGCAATTAATATTGATTTTGACAGGTATTTTCAGTAATGTCCTTCAATATTCAATTCAAATTCATTGCTCCAGTGGAGCTCTGATTTCATTCTCATGTACATTCCTTACAATGGTAGAGACTGCATCTCATTGTATCTTCTCATCCTGTCCAATGAGATATTGTTCATGTCTTACTATAAATCCTCTTTAGAGTGTCCTTCCAACATGATGAGGTTCTTCCTCTGGATCTCTTGACTTTGTGTGGATACCAGTGGATACCATGGACTGTCCATTGGTTATCTCTCACTACATTACCAATTTATCTTTTTTTCCAGTCATACATTTATCTGATAATAGACATACTTTGTGCTGCTCCAGTGGCTCCCAAATGTCTCTAGGACAAGAAACTAATGCTTTTTTTTGTTATTTAAAGCTTTTTACAATCTGATTCCTGCCTACTTTTCCAAGCTTATTGTATATTTCTTTCTTTCATGTACTTCACAGTCCAATCAAAGTGACCTATTTGCTTTTTACCTTACATAAAATTCTATCTCCAGCCTTTGTGCTTTTGCATAGGCTGACTCTATGCCTGGCATACCATCCTTGCTCCTCTCTGCTTCAGGGAATTTCTATTTTCATTCAAGGTTCAGCTCATCCCAGTCCCTCCTCCTTTGCCTTCCCTATTACAAATTGCTTAGTGTGACTTTGCATCTGCTATCTGTGTTGTTTCAGCCTTACAGAGACTGAGGACCAGGACTGTTTTCTCTTGTAAAATAAATAAATAGTTGAATATGCCTCCCATGCAATTCTTTGTTAGTAGCATGTTGTAGATTCTCCATCGCCGTTTAGGTAACGTACAACTTTAATTCTTCAGAAACCTTGGTATTTATGACTCAGAGTCATAAAGCATCAATAGAAGAATATTGATGTTAAAAAAAAGGTCTTTATTTTAGGAAGAAGCTAGATGGGGGGTCATCAAAATTGCTGCATAATTTTCCCAAGATGATCCAGCTAGTTTTCGTCTCCCTCATCAATTCTGGTCCCTGCTCATCTTCTAATTGCAGTGCCTGTCCAAGATATATCCACAGCTTGATGAGCTGTTCATTACATTACTTATTATGGTGTGCGCCTCTCATCCACTTGGTTTTTCCTATGTGGATAGGGCCAATTCTCTTGAATGATTATAGATTTGATTTAGGAAATTTTTTTTTTTAATTTATTTATTTATTTAAAATTTTTTACATTCATTTTCACAAATTTTTGGGTTCCAAATTTTCTCCCCTTTTATCCCCTCCCCCCACCCCAATACCCCAAGCAATCTAATTTTTCCTATCTCCAATCTGCCCTCTCTTCTGTCATCTCTCCCTTCTCTTGTCTCCATCTTCTCTTTTCTCCTGTAGGGCCAGATGACTTTCTATTCCTCCTTAACTGTATGTCTTCTTTCCTAGTTGCAACAACAATACTAAACATTTGTTCCTAAAACTTTGAGTTCCAAATTCTCCTCATCCCTCCCTCCCCACCCATTCCCTTTGGGAAAGCAGGCAATTTGATATAGGCCATATCTGTGTAGTTTTGCCAATGACCTCCCTGATAGTCGTGTTGTGTAAGACTAACTGGATTACCATCCCTCCTAACCTGCCCCTCATTGTTTCTCTTCTGTCTTTTGATCCTGTCCCTCCCCAAGTGTTGACTTCAAATTGCTCCCTCCTCCCTTTGCCCTCCCTTCCATCATCCCCCCCCTTGCAATATTCCTTTCTCCCCCCCTTTCTTATACTGTAAGATAGGTTTTCATACCAAAATGAGTGTGCATTTCACTCCTTTGTTTAGTCAAATGTGATGAGGGTAAACTTCTTGTTTTTTTTTTTTTTTTCTCAGCTCTCCTCTTTTTCCCTCCACTAAGAAAAACTCCTAGAAAATTTGACTTTCAAACACAAGAATGAGAAGAAGCATAAAAAAGTAAACAGCAAAGAGAAGTCTTAAGGGACTTACCATGAGTGAACTGTTTACATTCCTACATGGAAAGACAATATTTGTAACTCTTAAAACTTTTCAGTATCTGGGTAGTTGGTGGGACCACACATACACATGTACACGCATGCACACACATACACACATGCACACACATACAGAGATAGAGAGCACAGATTGAACTGAATAGGATGGGACCATACCTTAAAAGAAACTAGGGCAAATGATGAGAGAGAAATGTAGGGGGAGGGAAATGGAAGGGGGTAACTATATGTGATTTAGGAAATTTTGAAATTTTAATAGTCACTAGATTTTTAACCAACTTAGTATTTGTGCTGCCGTTAGATGATAGAAATCTGCTACTGACCAGTTTTTTAAATACCCATTCATTGCAGCAAACGCAGTAAATAGCCCCCAGTCAATGAATACTTTATTTGATTATTCATTTATTTTTATTTATTAAGTTATTCCCACTATCAGATTTGGAAGTATTCTATACTGCACAAAAAACATGCAATTTTGGAGGCCAGCCTGCATGAACTGCGTACTAAAGAGTGTCTCAATAACTCACTTTCCAAAAAGTCACAACTTTTTTCCTTTCAATGCTTTGCTTATAAATGAGTGATACAACCTCGCATCAACTTTGCAAATACTTTTGACTTTAGGATGAGTCCAAGCAGATGATATTTCTGCCAAAGTATCTGTTTTTTTTAAAAAAAGCATTTTTACAAGCATCTAGAAACTTGTGTTGTATATTAAAGTACTCATTCATTCATTGAGTTAAGGCAGTAAGAAAACGTATAATCAAAAAATTTGGTTGACTTATAAATGTTCATAGAGAGAGTGTTCAAAGGTCTTTCTAAATGCTCTGTTTTCAAGGTAGAAAAAATTTCTTTATGAGCTAAGTGCTGTGATTGCAACAGCAAAAGCAACCATAGAAATAATTTTAGAGCTCTGTTTTATTGTTTCGTTTAAGCTCATTTCTATGTTATTACTAATTATTGAACCCTGATACTTTCTTTGCAATACACTAAAGATACTGTATGCTGTTCTTTAAAAAATAGCTTCAGTAGTCATAATGAAACATTTTGAAAATAATTTTTAAAGACATAAAACTATTGAATACATATTACTAATGTATTAATAAAGTGTTACAAATACTTTCCTATTTTAAAGGTAACTTAAAACTGAGAAAATAATTTATTTTATGGGAGCTATACATGTTTCTATATATTCTAGAAGTCAGAATCAGTAGACCAGAAAGTTAGATGTCTTTGATTTCAAGCATGTCCTTGTCCATCATACTATTTCTTAATTCTGCCTAGATGTTTCCTATCTTCACTGAGGATGGATGAAGAAATTTTGAATGTAAACTACATTTTAAGAGACTAGATAAGGCATATAGAAGAATTTTCTGGTACTTTTATTTAGGTTAGATAATGGAACTGGCTAGTAAAGGAGGCTTAAGAATTTCTTTCTATGGGGGCAAGGTTTCCTGTTACTTTAAAGTTTTCAAGATCATTATTCCAGGAGCAGTTTATTTCTGCATAGGGATTTTGCCTGCAATCAGGATTTCCTTATATCAGGTAAATAGTGATGCCCAAGTTATGGCCTCTCATAGTTATGGTTAAAAGAGACATTAACATGCTTCCCTATTTAGTTGTCTTTTTTAAAAAGTAGAATGTTTTAAAGAACTTTTTAAAACACCTAAGTCCTATAGCTTTTTTCTCTATCACCTATCCTGACTCCCTGCCACTCATTCTCCCCATCCCTGCCAAGGTGCTCAGGGCTCCATTCTATAAACATGGACTTCACTTCCAAAGCTTGCCTCCCAACAATTTGCCTAGAGTTTTCTCCCAAGGACCTATGAAGGACATCTGGACCTACATCTTGCCTTGGGAACTTTTGAATGTACACACAGTACTATTTGTTGATCTTAACTATGGGGAAAGATGTGGTCAACTGATAGACAATTTTAGAAAATATTCCAAAGGCCAAATTCCATCTAACCCTACCTTATATAGTCATCATATTTGGAGGACATAATCTGATCCCATAGCATATCTGTGTAATAATGATTCATGTTGTATTAGGATTATACTTTGTTTTAAAAATATTTAAAATGTAATGGATTTATAAATGAACCCCTCACTTCAATGCCTTAT
Source organism: Bettongia penicillata ogilbyi (assembly GCA_023548195.1). Taxonomy (NCBI): domain Eukaryota; kingdom Metazoa; phylum Chordata; class Mammalia; order Diprotodontia; family Potoroidae; genus Bettongia; species Bettongia penicillata. The sequence continues at coordinate 259,141 of JAJHZJ010000314.1, forward strand.
TTTGATATGAAGATAACCTAGAGCAGTGGTCTTCAAAGTAGAAACTGGGATTTTACTCCAAAGGTTGATGCCCTGACCCTAATGGATGCATAATAATTAATAATAGCACTAATAATAGCCATCATCTTCACAGTGCTTTAAGGTTTGCGAAGAGATCCGCACACTAGTTCATTTGATCCTCACCACAATCCTGCGAAGGAGGAGTATGTTATTATTGTGTGATCATTTCTGGAGTAGGAAGATGCCTTTTATATAACTGTTCCCTGAATGTTCATTTGTATGCTTATCTCCCACATAACTATTGCACCCTCTTCATCCGTTATAACTGAATATTCTACCTACCCTGCTGCTGGCCTCCCCTGTTTCAGGCATTGATCCCTCAGGAGGGTGGTTCTAATCTATTGAGGATCCAGGGAAATATTTGTGTGTGTGTATATATATATATATAATTGTACATACATACATAGTCACACAATATGCTAATACGATGCATGCATGAATATACATGTATAGAAAAGCATTTTTTAAGTGCTTACTGTATATCAGGCATTGCCAAGGAAGTTAAAATAACTCTCTTTAGGAACTTGCATTCTAATTAGAGTAATATATATATACATATATATATATACACACACACATACATACATATACATATGTATGTTAGGTATATCTGTCTATCTATCTATCTATCTATCTATCTATCTATCTATCTATCCATCTATCCATCTATCTATCTATCTATCCTCTCATAGTTCTGACCCTGTCATCCCTTGCTGGGCTAGAGGGAGATTAGCACAGCAGGGGAAATGTGTGCCAAGGCACAATGAAGAATTTTAAAATGTTGTGAAAGAACAAATCGAGGCTATTTCCTTAATGGATACTCTGAGTTGTTTGAATTATAAAGGTCTGGGTTAGAGAGGCTGATTCCTAGTTACTCTTATTTCCTTTCCTATGAGAAAATTGAGGCTTACTGGGAGAAGAGATAGAAATGACTCTGAGTAACTCTAAACTACTCAGTGTTATAAGTTGGAAGATCTGTAGAGATTTCTTTGGGAAGAATTTTTTTTTTGCCCTAAATAGTATTTTATTTTTCCCCACAATTACATATCAAGAAAATTTTTGGCTTTCATCTTTACAAGATTTTGAGTTCCAAATTTTTCTCTCTCTCTCTTTCCCCTCCCCTCTTCTGAAAATGGTAGGCAATTTGATATAGTTTATACATATGCTATCATGTAAAATGTATTTCCATATTCATTACAGTTGTGGAAGAAGAAACAGATCAGAAGGAGAAAAAAAATGAGAAAGAATAAAGTGAAAAAATAGGCTTTGATCTGCATTCAGAGTCCATCAGTTGAGGGAAGAATTTTTATGACTATAGGTTCTAATGCATATCTAGTTTCAGTCTAGTCTTGGCTTGAATAAAACTTGTCCTATACTCATCCTGAGTGTTTCATGGAAAACTAAGGGCTACCTTGGTGGGAGCAAAATAATCCGGACAGTGACATTTCCAGAATTTTTTTAGTTGGGGGCAAGAGCCTCAAATTTATATCTGAGTCTACTGTGTCTGGGATTGGTGACCACATGTAGTATGGGTTAACAGTAATAACTCATCTCTCTCTCTCTCTTTCTCTCTGTCTCTCTGTCTCTCTGTATCTCTCCTTCTCTCTCCATCACTTCCTCCCTTTCTCCATCTCCCTTTCCCTCTCCCTCTCCCTGGCAATTGGGGTTAAGTGCCCAGGGTCACAGAACTAGTAAGTGTCAAGTGTCTGAAGCCAGATTTGAACTCAAGTCCTCCTGACTTCAGGGTTGGTGATCTATCCATTGTGCCATTTACCTGTCCCAACACCATTGAGATTTACATGGCACTTCTCAAAGCAACCCTGTGAGGATCATACAGCTTTGGATTCATATCTTTTCATGTACCAAACCAAGCACAGGATTTGATAGGATTACGTAGGCCTTTGTCATTAAGGCAATCAAATAACAGCATGCTGTCTTAATTGGGGTTTGAAATTTTTTCTATATTTATTATTTTTCTAGTAAAGGTTGTTTGTTGATCAAACTTGTAACTATTGTTGAGTCTATAACATACAACATTAAACTAGACGCTAGGATATTCTGTGGGATTTTTGTAAATAGCATCGTTATTCTGATGAAAGGCAGTGAGGTATATAGTAGAAAGAACAGGTTGTTGTGTTTGTCCTTCATTTTTGAAGACAACCGTGACATCAGAGAAATGATGACATGACTTGCACTTGACTTTGTTTTGAGTGAGGGAGGGCTGTGCAAGTCACCAGCCTCACTTTCTCCTCCTGAGCCATCTGGATCCAGTGACCAGATATTCATCAGGATGACTGGAGATGGCCCAGGATGCAATGGAAGTCTTTTAGTCTAAGGCTTTTTCAGGTACTCACTTTAAGGGAAGTAATGCCCATTCAGTGAATAGATCTCTTTAAGAAGTCAATTGGGGATGGCCCCTTTAAATAGAAAAGAAAAAAATAAATAAACCAAGAAGAAGGAACAACCAATTTAAGGTCAGAGGACCTGTGTTTGAGTTGTAGTTTCACCATTTACCAGCTATATGACTTCAGAGAATTCATTTACCCTGTCTGAACCTCCCTTTCCTCATCTGTAAAATAGTGGTATTCCTTGTTCTATTTAGTTTATAGAGTTGTTTGATTAGAGTCCTTTGAAAACTATTAAGTGCTATAGAAATATGTCGGACACACAGTATATGCTTAATATATGTTTTTCTATGGTTATTCAAACTTGTTGAGTGAGTCATTTGGGTGACCATACAAAACTGCCCATTTTTGTATCCCAGCTGATGTTTTTCTCCCCTTTATAAAAGTATCTTATTGTGTATTGATGCTGTATTTGAAACGCTAGGGTGATTGGATGTAAATTTGTTTTCTTAGCCTATCTAAGTGGTAATCTCAATATTTTGATCACTTTTTCCTGCTCCCCCATTTTATCTTAGCATATTTCAGTAAATTTATTGCTGCTTAAGCTGGGGACTATAATAAACCATCCATCATGTTTCTTGATGAAACTAAATCTGCAAACTGTTGAAATATTCTAATTGTGAAACAGTATCCTTGGTTTTTTTAACTTTACTACCCATAATTTAATTAGTGGTCACAGTGGGACTTTTCTTAGAGGACTGCTTTAGAATGGCAGAGGGGAAATGAAGGCAAGGCATTTTTAGAAATGGATTCTATAATTAGTTCAGTTATTACCCCTGGGATGCAGGCACCTTAACTGCTCATCTACTTTTTGAATTTCCTTTTATATCAGCATATAGAATTTAGTTGACTTAAAAATAAATTTGTGTGTTTGAGTGTGTGTGTATATGCATGTGTGTGTGTGTGTGAGAGAGAGAGAGAAATATATATCAGTCCAGTAAATCATCCTATAGTCTATCTCCCATAATATTCAGAACAAATTTTTACATCTCCCACTTTGAACCAATTTATTTCACATATCATTTCTTATTTTTCTAATCTCTTAGTATGGGGAAAGTATTTGTAGTGGAATAGTGCTAGATTTGAAGTGAGGAAGACCTGGTTTAAAGTGTATGACTCTCACTAGTTGCATGTCTATGAACAGATAAATCACACAATCTCTCTGAACCTCAGTTTTTCCAACTGTATAAATGGGGATAACAATTGTAGTAGCTACACTGAAGGGGATGTTCTGAGGTGCAAAGAAACTACTATAGGTAGAATACGAGGGAAACTTTATAAAGTACTCTGTAAATATTAGTTGTCATTAAATCCTCCAGTGGTCACCTACTTCTATAAAATAGGAGGGCAGATGATGAAAATCACAAGCTATGATCTGTCAGGCCTTAATTGTCTAGTCATGGGAGGGCAGAGTCAAAATATTGGAGTAGAAGGATTGACCTGCTCTAGCTCTCCCCCCACAGCCCATAAAATACCTATAAAAATGACTCTAAACAAATTTTAGAACAGCAGAAGCCACAAAATGACAGACTGAAACAGATTTTCAGCCCAAGACAGCCTGAAAGGCTGACAGGAAAGGTCTATCCCTGAGCTGGGAGTGGAGTACAGCCCAGTCTGGGCCCTGCAGCACAGACAGGACTGGAACAGGCTTCAGGGCACGGAATCATGGGTAGCAGCTGTGCTTCCTAGATTTCTCAGTCCAGAAATTCCAAAGACAGGTTCAAGCATCAGTAAGAAAGCTCTTTCACTTGCATGAGAGAGGAACATGGTCAGGCCCCAGCCCCAGGGTAGTGGCAGACACTGCAGTAGCATGTCCACTTTTGGACCCCTTGGTTTAAAGACCCTGGGGAAATTGAGCAGTTGATCTGAGTCTCAGTCCAGTGGTGGTCCTGGGGTGAGGAGGAGCACTGGTGCTGGCATGATGGAGCTGGTGGTGGTTGTGGAGAGGGAACCCTACTCGCAGTTCCAGGGCAGAAAAGAGTGCTTGTGGTTGCTCATAGAGTAGAGCACAGGCCAGGAGAGGAGTAAACTCCTCTCCCTTGATTGTGCCATCTTGGAGGAACTGAGAACTTACAGGTCCCTAGAGATATCTTAGAGAACAGTTGCACAAAACCTCTGATGCCCAGGGTAGTATACCCTACACAGAACAAAGGACTCAAAACACTCAAGTGGGGAAAATGCCCCAAAAAGGGAAAAAATAAGACTATAGAAGATTACTTTCTTGGTGAAAAGGTATTCTCTTCTAAGCTTTCAAATGAGGAAGAACAAAGCATACCATCAGAGGAAGACATAAAATTCAAGGTTTCTGCATCCAAAACTTCGAAAAAAATATGCAATGGTCTCAGTCCATGGAAGAGCTCAAAAAGGATTTTGAAAATCAAGTAAGAGAGGTGGAGGAAGACATAAAAGTCAAGGCTTCTGCATCCAAAACCTTGAAAAAATATGCAATGGTCTCAGACCATGGAAGAGCTCAAAAAGGATTTTGAAAATCAAATAAGAGAGGTGGAGGAAAAATTGGGAAGAGAAATTAGAACGATACAAGAAAATCATGAAAAGTGAGTCAACAGCTTGCTGAAGGATACTCAAAAAAATGCTGAAGAAAATAACACCTTTAAAAATAGAATAACTTAAATGACAAAAGAGGTCCAAAAAGCCAATGAGGAGAAGAATTCTTTAAAAAGCAGAATTGGTCAAATGGAAAAGGAATTTCAAACACTCACTGAAGAAAATAATTCTTTAAAAATTAGAATGGAGCAAATAGAAGCTAATGACTATATGAGAAACCAAGAAATCATAAAACAAAACCAAGAAAATGAAAAAATAGAAGACAACGTGAAATATCTCATTGGAAAAACAGCTTATCTGGAAAACAGATCCAGGAGAAATAATTTAAAAGTTATTGGTCTGCTTTAGAACCACGATCAGAAAAAGAACCTAGACATTGTCTTCAAAGAAATTATCAAGGAAAACTTCCCTGATATTCTAGAACCAGAGTGTAAAGTAGAAATGGAAAGAATTCATTGATCATCTCCTGAAAGAGATCCCGAAAAGGAAACTCTAAGGAATATTGTAGCCACATTCCAGTTTCCAGGTCAAGGAGAAAATATCACAATCAGAAAGAAACAATTCAAGTATTGTGGAAATACAATCAGGATAACACAGGATTTAGCAGCTTCTACACTAAGGAATTGAAGGGCTTGGAATATGATATTATCCTTTCTAAGCTAAATATTCATATTCATCAAAAGTGCTGCCCCCAATACAAAATGAATGCCAGAAGAATTACTGTCAACAAATTAGAGCTCTTCTCTGAGCGTGAACAATTTGTTGCTAAATTGGCGGGAAAGTTGAGCCAATACACAGTTGGCAACAGTGGAGCAGAAAAGTAGTGGGCAGCCTTCAGGGATTTGGTGTACAGCACTGCATTTGTTCATCTGGGTCAAAATACTTGCAATACCAAGACTAGTTTGATACAGATGATGGGAAAATTCAGAAGCTGTTAAATGAAAAATAAGAACTCTGAGGATTTACCAGCAGGAGAATTCATCCATCTCTAAGAAGGCAGCATTTAATTCCACCAAAAGCAAAGTACAAGCAAAGCTTAGAGAGATACAGGATTCCTGGCTCAGTAAGAAGGCAGACAAAATTCAGTTTTGTGCTGACAGTAACAATCCAAAGCACTTTTATGATTCCCTGAAAGCTTTTTATGGACCAAAAACCTATGGGTGTATCACAACTACTCAGTGCTGATGGAACCACATTGATAAGTGATAAGAACATGATCCTAGAGAGATGGGTTGAACAATTCCAGTAGTGTTCTCAACAGTCCATCATCAGTCAATGCTAAGGCCATTGACCATTTACCTCAAGTTGAAGTCAGTCCCTCCTTAGCTGAACTTCCAACTGAAGAAGAGGTTTTGAGTGCCATTAGGCTCCTTTCATGTGGAAAAGCACCTGGCGCTGATTCTATTCCAACTGAGATTTACAAAGTAGGGGGACCATGGCTCATACAAAAGCTGATTGAAATTTTCCAGGTTATATGGCAAGATATATAAGTTCAAGGATGCCTCCATTGTCCATCTCTGTAAAGGTAAAGGAAATAGATTGTCTTGCAGCAATCATAGGGGGGGTTCTCTTTCTTGGTCATTGTTGTCATGATTCTTGTTAGAGTCCTCCTTAATAGGCTGATCCTTCACCTGGAAGATGGTCATCTACCTGAGAGCCAGTGTGGCTTCAGAAAGGGCCAAGGAACAGTTGATGTGGTGTTTGCTGCCTGACAACTCCAGGAGAAATTCTAGGAGTAGAACAGAGGTCCATACACAACATTTGTAGATCTGACCAAGGCCTTTGACACTGTTAGTTGTGAGGGCTTATGGAAAATTATGTCAAAATTTGGTTGCCTGGAGAAGTTCATCAGTATTGTATGCCAATTTCATGATGGCATGTTTGCCAGAGTTCTGGATAGTGGACAATGCTCTTGTGCCTTCCCAATCACCAATGGAGTGAAACAGGGCTGTGTGCTTGCTCCCATACTTTTTAGCATAATGTTTTCAGCCATGTTGTCAATTGCTTCCAATGAGGATGAACAAGGCATCAAGGTCAGCTACTATACTGGTGGTAAATTCTTCAGTTTGAAAAGGCTATAAGTCAAGACCAAAGTGGAAGAGTGTTGGTTCTTGATTTTCTGTTTGCAGATGATTGTGCATTCAGTGCAGCTTCTGAAGCTGAGATGCAACAAAGTATGCATAAATTCTCTTCTGGCTATGTTAATTTTGGCTTAATAATTAACACCAAGAAAACACAGGTGCTCCATCTACCACCACCACATCACCCATATGTGGAACCATCAATTATAACAAATGAAGTTTTGAGTGCTGTGGATAAGTTCACTTACCTTGGGAGTGTACTTTCCAGGTATGTACACATTGACAATGAGGTTGATGCACACACTGCCAGAGCTAGCTCAGTGTTTTGGAGGCTCAGAAAAAGGTTTGGGAGAGAAGAGGTATTAGATTGACTACCAAACTGAAGTTCTACAGAACTGTTTTGCTGACTTCATTGTTATATGCTTGTGAAACATGAACAGTCTACCAGCGTCATGCCAGGAAACTGAATCGCTTCCATTTGAACTGTCTTAAGAAGATTCTGAAGATCACCTGGCAGGATAAGGTACCAGACACTGAAGTCCTTACTCAACCTAAACTGCCAAGCATTCAAACTGTGCTTCAGAGAGGACAACTCCGATGGGCTGGCTATGCTGTTCGAATGCAAAATGTATGCTTGCCAAAAGAACTATTTTATGGAGAACTCACATGGGGCAGGTGATCACATTGTGGTCAGAAGAAGTGATACAAGGACACTCTCAGGGTCTCTCTTAACAACTTTGGTTTTGATTGTGTGACATGGGAGACACTGGCACAGGACCTCTCAGCATGATGTGCCCACATCAGAAAGGGTGCTGCGCTCTATGAGCAAAGCAGAATTGAGGCAGTACAAAGGAAATGTAGGATGCACAAATTTGGATTATCCACCCCAAATGTTCACACAGACTATCTGTGTCCAATCTGTGGTAGAGCATTCCAAGCTTGTATTGGTCTGATCAGCCACTGTCAGACACATTGAATCTTGACTTTATCTTGATGATGTCATTTTGGTCCTCTTCAAGAATGAAGGACAGCAACCACCACTGAAACTCTAAGTTGCTTGAGGGTAGGGACCATTTTCTATCTAAAACTCTTTATTCCTCAGTGCCCTATTTATCATAGTAATAAATGTTTGTTAATTTTTATTTGATTCTTTTTTTTTAATTCCTAATTTACCTGATATATTCTTTGCATCTGGAATACTAACTGTGCTTTAGGAAGAAAAAGTAGACTAATTAGGATTAGGGATAGAAGAAAACTCTCACCCTAACTTTTTTGTCATTAATAATCAAAGTAAATGAATTGGTGCACCAAATACATGCACATTGCACCTCCATTCCCCAGTTGTTTGCAGGAAACCATGAGTTCAGATCAAACAACATTTCTAGGGTTAGTTAAGTTTTGCATTTTCAACAGCAATTCAATTCAGTAAACATTTCTGAAGTACCTACTAAATGACAGATAGTATACTAAGTACTGAAGACAGGAAAAGAGCCAGAAGACTATCCCTGCCCTTAAGGACCTTACAATCTAAAGGAGGAGACAACAAGCAAACAAATATGTACAAACAAGCAATATACAGAATAAATAGGAAATCATTAAAAAGAAGGAAGAGGAGTCATGGAAGGTTTACTGTAGAAGGTGGGATTTCATTTGGGACTTAAAGGAAATTAGGGAGATCAATAGTCAGAGGGGAGAAGGTAGTGTTGCAGGCATGGGGGACAGTCAAAGAAAATTCCTGGAGATGGAGTGTCCTGTTTATGGAATAGCCAGGAGGCCAGGTCACTGAACTGAAGAGTATGTTATAGAGAAAGGTGTAGGATGGTTGGAAAGATAGTAAAGGTCTAGGTTCTAATGGGTTTGGAATGCCAAAAAAAGCATTTCGTATTTGAACCTAGAAGGAATAGGAAGTTACTGGAGTTTATTGAGTAGGGGGATGACGTGATTTGACCTGAATTTTAGGAAATCATTTTAGTTGCTGAATGGACGATAGATTGAAGTGGGAAGAGACTTGAGACAGACAGATCCACCAGCAGGTTATGGTAGCACTCCAAGCATGAGGTCATGGGGAATTTCGCCAAGATGACAGCAGTATCAGAGGAGGAAAGTGAGTGTATTTAAGAGATGTTGGAAACGTGAAATTGATAGACCTTGACAACAGCTTGAATTTGACCAGCGAGAGATGATGAGGAATGCTGGATAAACAATCACATCATTGGCTGAATGATGTTACATCTCATGAGGATAGTTAATAAGAAATGACATTGTTCAGGACAGTTTTGTGTGGGGGTATGCACCTAAAATATTACCCAATATTTGCTTTCTGCTTTGTCTTCTTTATTCAAAGACGTCGTTTCCTACACTACCCCACTTTATCTTTCTTTAGGACTTGACCAGTGCCATAGAAGCAAAACAGAGTTTTGAGAGGGAAATCAAGATCTTGCAAGAAAGATTAGCTATTGGCCAGAGGGCCTGGGATGCCACTAAGAAGGAGCTGAGCTGCCTGAAGAAAAATTCCTGTGAAATAGAGGAGAGTTTGAAGAACAGTATGGAGGAAGCAAAGACCTCTCAGAGCCGTTTCTGTTTATTCATGGACCAAATTGCAGACCTTCTGAGTAGAAATTCAATGATGGTTAAGCCTTCAAAGGAAGATGTATTGGACAGAATACAGGAAATGAGCAAACAGGAAGAAAACAGGAAACAAGTAAGTGAACAGTTGTTTCTGTTTAGTATTTTTTAATATAATTTAATAAAGCTTTACTAATTCGGACTAGTTGGGGTGAGACTGGAGTCAGAGTGGGTGAAGACTAGCCTTAATTGGAAAAAAATTCTGGTTTAGAAGGATGTTTAAATATATAACTTGGCTTCTTTCACTTGCATTTGGGAGCTTAAACTAGGATAGCACCAATTAATATTTTTTTCAGGTTCATTTAATGCATTGGAGAAGAATATTTTGCAATGATCACATCAATGATATATGTAAAATTATGAAAAAAGTAAAGTGAAAATAGTATGCTTTGATCTGCATTCAGACTTCCTCAGTTTTTTCTCTGGATTTGTATAGCATTTTTCATCATGAGTCTTTTAGAATTGTATTGCATCCATATATTGTTGAAAAGAGCTAAGTCAGTCATAGTTGATCATTATACAATTGTTGCTGTTACTGTGTACAGCATTCTTCTGGTTCTCTACTCACTTCACTTTTCATCAGCTCATGTAAGTCTTTCCAAGTTTTCTTGAAATCTGTCTGCTTGTCATTTCTTACAGCACAATGATATTCCATTACATCCATATATAACAACTTGTTCAGCCATTCCCCAGTTATTGGGCATCCCCTTGATATCCAATTCTTTGATACCACAAAAAGAGTTTTTGTACATGTAGGTCCTTTCCCCGCTTTTAATGATCTCTTTGGTATATAGACCTAGTATAGTATGGCTAAATCAAAGGGATGCACCGTTTGATTGGTCTTTGGACACAGTTCCAAATATGCTCTCCAGAATGGTTGGATCAGTTCACAAGTCTACAACAATGTATTAGTAAGACTCCTTTAAACTCTTAAAACTTCCTTCTCTCTGAAAGAGCTTTTATTTATGAGAGCATATCTATTTGCTGTATTAGAGATTAAGTATTTTGGTATTATTATGAAAATGGTTTTGATCTTGCTGATCCTATGACCCTCAGGGATCCTTAGACAATACCTTGAGAACTGCTCATCTAATGTGTTAACTATTCCTACAAGCTTTACAATATCCACAGGTTTCATACACATGCATTTCTGCCTTCATCTAAGTCCTCAATAAAAATGTTAAAAAGAATTTGGCCAAGGATAGAGCCTGGTGGCATTCTACTAGACACTTCCCTCCGAATTCAACTGAAGAAACATTTACCAAGTTTCTACTATATTTAAGGCACCATAATAAGTTCTGGGCATTCAAAGCCAAAAATAAAACAATCTCTATCTTCAAAGAACTTACATTTAACTTGGAGGATATGACACACAAAAGTAAGCAACTGCAAGATAATTTGAAGAGGGAGAGAGCAGTAACAACTTGGAAAGGAAATGTGATCAAGGACACAAATGGAGGGTTTAGCATTGCGAAAGAGAAGCACATCTTCTTTCTCAGAGGTTACAGCCAAGGCGATGAGAATGGATGAAGACCTAGAGGAGTTTTGATTTGTGGAGAAGAAAAGGAGATCATGATGGATGATCTCAATTGTGTCATTAAGAGAAAAGATGAGGTCATTTGCTAAGAAAGGAGAAGGGTGGTACAGAGGACTTGAGAAGGTCCCTGACCTTCTACAAGTTTGCAAGAAGGGTCCTACCCAAGGTGCTAGAGGTCTTCCTCACTTTGTCCTAACATCACAAGGTTGCTGGTGGAGCACTTGGGCTATTACTTGTCATCTATTGCTCCCGACTGCCTTCTTTTCTTGTGTTATATTCTTTGAGGATGTCCTTTACCCCTGTTCTTTGGAGTTCCTGACTGGCACTGTGGCTACTTACACCCCTGATGTGCCTCTCCATTGTCCTCTGTGAGCTAATATTCCTTAGAATGCTATTTGGAGGCAGTGGGGCTCCATATTATCACCATATGTCAAAATCGACAAAATGATAAGATTGAAAGGATGGGTCTTTGCTTTCATGGTAAGCCTGAGGTCAGTGGAAGAGTTTTGCAATTTCCTTAAGACAATCTAGCCCACCCTTCTCCTTCCCTCCAACTCTGGACCCAGCTCACTGTCCCTTTGTACTGCCTATTCCGGATGTACATATTGTTGGATAAACTCTGTGAGACAGCCATCCAAATGCATGTTGAAATCTGAGATTGAGCTGGAAAGGACTGATCAGGCCATTCTAATTTTCAGATGAGGTAACTGAGCCTGAGGGTCACACAACTAGTAAGTTTCTGAGGCAGGATTTGAATGCAGGTCTCTCTGATTCCAAGTCTAGCACTCTACCAACTGTGTAAACTAGCCACATCTTTATCCACTTTTTCTTATATGGATGGAAAGAGCAAACTCCTTTGAGTAATTACAGATATATTTCAGGAGTCTCTGAAATGTCCTGGGGCTTACTGCAATCTATTCAATTTAATCCACAAACAGGAGTGTGTGGAGGACTTCATCAGGCACAGGGAATCCCTTCCTGATCTGAATTCTATGCTGGATTTTTTCCACTGCAGTGTCAAATATCTTTGACAAGCATATATCTGCCTGTTTTAAAGCTTTCCTACTGTATATCATCAAAAGGTCATTGAATAGCATTATTTCTTTTATTGTATCTTCCAAAGAATCCTAAAAGATCTTGATATGTGGATGGGAGACAAAGATGTTTTGCTGAATCAAATCCCCCCCTGCTTTTTTCCTCTGTTTTTGTAATTAATAAATAATAAGCACAATAGAATCTCATAGACCCCTACAGCTTTCAATTAACTGAGATTTTAAAGATGTGACCAGTGTTGTATATAATTTTCAAAGGCATATTTATTCTCTTCTAATACTTTAATTAAGGATGTTCTTAATCTGTGTGTGACTCTCATAAAGATTTTGTGTAGATGAGAGAAGTCATATGGGTTGGTAGTTATTGATGTTTTGTTGGTGGGAGGCATTAATAAGGTCTACAGTTCTTTTTCATGGCTTTGATATCATTTCCTTCAGACACCTTGCATGTGGTTTCCCTCAGTGCCCTCGTAATTTCATTACCTTTAGCACTGATCTCCTTTATATGTAATTGGTCCAATTTGGTTGCTTTTTCTATCTTTGTTCTCTCTATTACCATTCCTACCTTTCCAATAAGTATCTCAGGGACCATGATATTGGGTCCAAGTATTTGACTCTATTAACCCTGATGGAAGAAGCATTTTGTAACATTTTTTTTCAAATCTTTTCTCCTTTTTTCTTCTGTATGTACTCCTTCCATTTTCATCCTTGAATACCCTTGGGATAGCTTTGTTTAGCTGGATGTCTTGCTAAGTTGTCTATATCCTAGTTTTTTCCTTTACTACTTCTCTTGACTTTATGAGATAATACTGCTCATAGCTGTTGATCATTCTTTCTTATACGATTTTAGAGGTGAATTTATATTCAAACTTGGTTGCCTTTGGCACCCACTTCTCTCTTGCAGTTAAATCTGTGTTTGCTGACTAATACACTTTCTTGTTCTTTGGGGAAGAAAACAGAAAATATAATGAGTTGTTGTTTTGCGTTTCCTCCATCATCTGTCATTATTATCCTATCATTCTCAGGTACCTGCTTTTGCTTTCATTTTTTGTACATGACTTGTTAAGATCTGAGTTGGTTATCTGAGATATCACCTCACATGCACCATATTGGCTAAGGTGTCATGAAAGGAAAATGATAAATGATGGTGAAGATGTGGGAAAACAGGTATATTTATGCACTGTTGTTGGCCAGCCATTCTGGAAAGCAATTTGTAACTATGTCTTCAAATCTATTAAAGTGTACATACTCATGGGCCCAGTGATATTATCATTAGGTCCATATCCCAAAAGATCAGAGACAGAGGAAAATGTACAAAAATATTGGTAGTGGCTCTTTTTATGGTGGCAAAGAAATGGAAACTGAGGGAATACCCATCAGTTGGGGAATAGTTGAACAAGTTATGGTATATGAACACAATGGAATATGGTTGTGTTATAAGAAGTGATAAAGGGAATGATTTGAGAAAAACCTTGTAAGACTTGTGTGAATTGATGAAATCTGAAGTGAGCAGAACCAGGAGGACAATTCATACAATAGCCACAATAATGTAAAAATAATCAACTTGGAAAGACTTAGTAACTCTGGTCAACACAATGATCAATACAGTCCTAAAGGACTTATGATGGTATATACTATCCACTTCCAGCTAGAGAGGTTATTGACTCAGAGTATGGACTGAAGGATATTTTCTTCTTTGTCTTTTATTCCTTCCTTCCTTCCTTCCTTCCTTCCTTCCTTCCTTCCTTCCTTCCTTCCTTCCTTCCTTCCTTCCTTCCTTCCTTCCTTCCTTCCTTCCTTCCTTCCTTCCTTCCTTCCTCCCTTCCTGCCTCTTTCCTTTCCTCCTTTCTTTCCTTCCTTCTTTCTTCTTCCTTCCTGTCTTCCTTTCTTGATGGAGCTAAATTTTCATATAAATGGAAAAAAAGGATTGTATATAAAACCATGAAATTTCCCTGCACATAGTTTGTTTTTTAAAAGTACATATTAAATTTAACATAATACAAACACTGTTCTGCTTGTCTGAGTGCTCTTCTATACTTCCTTTTGCTCTCTTCTATACATTTTTAAAATGTTTAATTGATGCTCTTTTTTTCTTCTTTTTTTGACATCGTTATCATTCTTTCCTCTCCTTCCTACAACCCTTCCTCCCACAAAAAAACCCACAGGGCACCCCCTATAATAAATGAACATAAAATGATGCAAAATAAATTCACACAGAATAAATTCACATATCAGTTACATATGAGAGTGTAAGTTTCGTTATACCTATTATCTCCTTATAAGAGATTGGAAGAATTCTTTATCATTAGTCTTCTGGAGTTCTGATTGCTTATTGCATTGACCAGAGTTCTTAAGTCTTTCAATGTTATTTTCTTTTACAACGTTGTGGTTGTATAAACTGACAATAAGGAGGTCAATGAGGTGAAATGAGACATCATATGATGTCATTATTGAAGTTACAGTTCTATATGCAATTTAGTAATTTGCTTATGGAACAATTTCATATAATTGTTTAGTTGAAAAAAGGAAGTTATTTTAAGACAGATTTATGCTACTAACATAACCTTTCTTTTTAAAAACAACTTTCTTGTGAAAAATGATTTAATTCTTTTCCTTAAGTGGAAATGGATGACCCTCAATAGCTAATGGCTTGTTCTTGCATCCATGTTATTGTTTCCCTTCCCTATTTCCCTCCAAATGCTTTGCCTGAAACTCTTTTAATTCTAGCATGTGAAACAACATAAAATTGTCAGCATGATATATTTGTTATTTTTCTGAAGCAAATGATGTAAATTGGTTAGGCTGGTTCCGCCCTCTCTTCCCCTCATAAAAATGAGAATGACTCAATCTTTTTCATGCCTTTATCTCACTTTCCTACCCAGTAATCTTTTTCAATACCTTCTTTTCCTTTCTAAAAACCAAAATCAAGCATATAGTTACTGCACTTTTGTGTGACTCATGCTTAGGCAATATTGGAAGAAAATAGGTCTCCCATATTGTT
Organism: Bettongia penicillata ogilbyi; assembly: GCA_023548195.1. Classification (NCBI taxonomy): domain Eukaryota; kingdom Metazoa; phylum Chordata; class Mammalia; order Diprotodontia; family Potoroidae; genus Bettongia; species Bettongia penicillata. Next base: position 274,467 of record JAJHZJ010000314.1, read on the forward strand.
TTAAAAGTATTTCTGGAAAATTGGTACTTTTACAACTTGATAAATCTATTTGTGGAAGAGGCAATGTGCTGACTTCCAGCTGATGTAGCAAAACATAATGTAAATAGTTGAGTAATAACAGTTTGAAGGCTGAAAGGCAGAGTCAGGCTTGGCCTGGTGGAATCAACTTAGGTGTGCTTCCATTTGCAGAACATTACCTTTTATTTATCCTTTGCAGCATGCTAGTCATCTGTATTACTCTCCTGCCTTAAGAATTTAGGACAGAACCTAGGAGAGCCTCAGTTTTCCTGGAAATTATTTCAGCATATTCATTGCCTTTCTGCCCATAGCAAATATTTTTTCTTTTCCTTTTTTAAGGTTATTTTCTTATAATAGTCAGTACTTGGTTACCAGGAATTTGAATTGGGTCTTAGTATTGTTTAACCTTGAAAGTTCAGGACACCTGTAGCAGTTGTTTTTGAAATTAAGGCTTCTTGTGTAGTGAGACATGAGGGGTTAAGTTCCAACACCTTCAGAAATAACTATAGATTATCTAGAGAAAATATTTCCTCCCCTTTTGGTTGCTTTTAAAATGGCTAATCAACCAGGCTGAAAATGGTTTATGCTATTGAGAAACCACAGATAGTGATTTCTTTGTCATCTCTGATGTTAAAAACAAATCTATAAAACTTGCACTGGATGGTGTTTTAATGGAGCTGTTTTCATGAACTTATTTTGTCCTTTCCCATTGAATGATGAATGGGTGGTCTGAATCCTATCCCTGATTTCTTCTTTTTTTAAAGTCTTATTGATTCTTTTTATTTCTATACCATGATGATTTCTGAACTCTCTTACTTGTAATAATGAAAATAGTTAAGAGCATCACCTTATTTGACCTTATTTGGAAACATGCATGCCCTCAAATGTTTTGCTACTCTGCTCACGTACCTGAATGACTGCAAAAGTGCCTCAAGTATTAACTTTGGGGTAACCAGTAAAGGTTAGTAAGTAGGCCAGTTTACAAATAGGGAACCCGTGAATAATGAGGATCGAATTTAAGTCCGCCATTTGAGAGCTAGCAATATAAATTTGTAGCTGTTGCATGGTAGTAATATGTAAATGCTGGTAAATATGTAACAATTGGCCCTCCCAAAAATGTATACCTGATACATTTAAGTTTAATCTTATTCTATAGTACTAACATTTTCATCCCTTTTTATTCTTGACAATCAACAAAATGATAAATCAAGCCCTGATTTGCATTATTTGCCAATTTCTGAGTAAAAATGCTCATGCTGAAAATTTAACAATTGACTCTCAACCCAGTTGGAGCTGGCTCCAGGACGATTTCTTCAGCCTTCTTTTCAGTTTCAATAAATTATCTCCAAGACTGTTATAGCCTGGCCATAACTATCATGTGGGAAAAGTATTTAGAGATAGGGAGAGGGACTGGACCTTTGAGTTTATAGTTCCATACCAGAGGTGTCTAACGTGATCCATAGGCAATACGAGTGTATAGCCTGAACCAGATTAAAATGTAATTGGGAAATATTTAATAAAATAAATTAAAATACAATAGAATGCAGATAATGTGTTCTATGTGGTTTTGTAAATTAATAGATTAGTAGGGATGTTTATGTATAATTTACTGGTTTTGTTTCTTTTTGAGTTTGACACTACTATTCTATAGAATGCCTTAATTAAAAAACAACCAAAAAACCCGCCCCCCAAAACTCTACCAATGAATTCAGCCTGGTACCTTCCCTACAGCTTAAAGTCTTGAATTTACTTAGAGCACTGAGTCATTAAGTGACTTGCCTAGGGTCATGCAACAACTATGTGTCAGAGGAAGGACCTGAACCCAGGTCTTGTTGGCTTTAAAGTTAGCTTCCTATCCCCTATTCTATGCTATGTGAAATTACTTAGGGTACACTGGAAAAAACTCCTGACATTTATTATTTTCATTCCTTACATTTTCTTAATATTCAAAGATTGAGCACTCTTATGTAATAGCCTTTCCCCTAAGGAGTTCTGGATTCCTTTTCTGATCTTGTCATTGAATCAAATGAATATGTAGGAGAAAAATGAAGCACTCTGCTTCTAATGTGCAAAATAAAGATGGTGATTTGGCACTTATTAAATGAATATTCATCGAGTGTCTGTATAAATATATAGTGTGATGTTAGGCACTGTGGGGAGATACAGAGAAACATAAGATGTGATTCATGGGGAGCTTTCTGCTCCTGGGCAAAGCACATAAAGAAAAAGGTAAGCATCAAAAGAAGCCCTGCTTTTAGAGTGAACTAAGTTATTTTTAATTAGTAAATTTAAAAACAAGTAATATTTAAAAAGAGAAAATTAAGCGTTCAAGAGTTACTGCTAGAAGAGCTCATGTTCTTACTAGAAATTCCAGGATGCCCAGAAGCTTTTGAGTAGCATACTTGAATTCGAGATGAAATAGATCATTTGTCTTTAGGGAAACCCTTAATTAACTTTAATGAAACTCTTTGACAAGACCACAACAAGACCATTAAGTTGGCCTTAAAACCTGGTTTTCTTTCTATAAATCTCAGGAGGCAGGGCTCACTGGGTGGGAGAGAATCTCATTTTCTTAGCGTTTTAGTGGAGAGTTTCTGTTCTCTGCTCTCATTGTGTTCACTTTGGGATTTGGTCTCCCAAACTTAAAATTGCATTTAAGTGTGAACTCTTTTTTGGGGGGGAGTAGAGGTGGGGGAGAGGGAAGATGAATGGAAGTGGATTTGTCTTGTGTTACGATCTCCCACACAGCTCTGCTTTGAAGCCTCATTGTGGCTTTCAGGTGAACCTGGCTTTGTCCATTGCTCTTCCTGCCAAGAGCAAGTGAACCATGACCTCCTGCAGTGAGCTTCATGGAGAGCCTGCATGCACATGAGGGACATCTCAAGTGCTTCAATGCTGGAAAGGACGGTGATTTCATCCATCTGTGTACAATATCCACTGATGGTGGGTTACAGCCCTTCCATACCTTGGTCAGCTGTTTACGGAGCTACTGTAGCAAAAACAGTTCATTACCTAGAAGCAGACTGGGTCTGGAGTCAGGAAGACCTGAGCTCAAATCTAGCCTTAGATACTTATGAACTGTGTGACTCTGGGTAAGTCACTTAACCTCTGTCTGCCTCAGTTTCCCAAAATGTAAATTGAGGATGATAATAGCCCCAAGCTCCCAGGGTTGTTGTGAGGATCAAATGAGATATTTGTAAAGCACTTAGCATAGAGCCTGACACAGAGTAGGTACTTCATAAATGCTTATTTTCTTCCTTCCAGCCAACATTTTGGTGATGAACTTCTCTAATTTATCTAACCGGGTCTTAGGATGGCAGATCTCAAATCAATCACCAGGCTTATATTTGAAGTTTTTCATTTAATGGAGGAAATGATAACAGTAGAACCTGTCAGAGCTTGAGTTCTTCTGGCATAGCCTTTGGAGTCAGAGGACCTGGGTATGAATTCTATGATCTTGGGCAAATTGTGCCTTAGTTTTCCCATCTGTAAAATAAGAGGGTTATATTAGACTACAGATCTAGGACTTGAAGAATTGTTAGAGGCCATGCAATTCAAACCCTTCATTTTCTAGATGAGGAAACATAGGCTCAGAGAGACTTAGTAACTTGTACAAAGTCAAACAGGTAGTAAAAAATCAAGGGCAGGATTTGAATTCAGGTCCTCTGACTCCAGAGCAATTGAACTTTCCACCACCCCACATTCTCTCTTGATCTTTATGATCCAGTTTTATATCTTTGAGAGCTCAGGGTTATCTCCATACCACCAACACTTACCATGTTGGTGCCAGATGTAGTAGACACCCGGTTAATCAGCTTTAGCTTCTGTAGCTCAGAATTCCTAAACTCAAATGACCCATCAGCCTTAGCCTCTCTTAGTGGAAGGCATTACAAGTCTGAGTCACTACATGGGCCTGATATGTTGATTATTGGCTACGTAACCTGATCAAGTCACTTAATTGACTCAGTGTCTTAGGCCAAATGTCAAGCTATGTTAGATAATATAGATTTTATTAGATAGTGAAAATAGAGTTTGTCTTCGCATCAGAGGTAAATACGATTAGTGTTTTGTTTTAGATTTTGTATGGTAATTTTTTTCATCTAAAGAAATCAAGTGATCTGAATCTGTAAGGTGATAATATAGTTTTGCTGGAGCAGTTCAGCACTCTTTTTTTTTAAACACTTTCTTGCATTTCAAATGAAGTTTCAACCCTATTCTGTTTCTTTCTTTCCAGATGGTTTCCCAGCTTGAAGCCCAGATAGCTAAACTGACGGAACAATTGGAGAATGAGACTGGACTTCACCAGAAAGCTCTGCAAAGGGCCCAGAAAGCAGAAAAGCATTTTGAGAATCTTCAGGGTCAATTGGCGCACCTAGAGGGGGAGCTGGTGTCTGGAGATGTTCTGCTAGACAGTTTGAGTCTCGAGAAACAAAAGGTAACAACCTAGGTGTATTTCATTTAATGGAAACATCTGTTATAAGACAAAAATGTGTTTGAAAAATCATCCATCATATACTGCACATAGAAATTGAGTCTTACATCCTAATCCACCTGAAAAATCTCAAGCAACAGGTGATATGGTTGGAGAAGGGGGCATTATGGGTTTTCAGAACTCCTTGGACCATAACAAAGTTAGAGCTTAATTTCTAGTAAAAAAAATGGAGCAAGAAAAAAATTGCTCCCAAACAGAAAAGTACTAACATGAATTTTGTCATGTAGAAAAAGAAAAATTCCCCTCCAGGTGGTTATTTTACTTCCGAAAGGTCAAATAAATTATTATAAAGTGTTATTGTTATTGTTGAATTAAATGAAAAGGAAACAGCATTGTGGGATTTTCTTCCAGATTGTTGGATTAGGGGAAGAGAAGATTCTGTTGGACAAGTCAGAGGGTGATAAAATGGGGTGGAGGTGAGATTCCACAGGGTTTTTAGATTTGGTCATAGTTTTGTGGTTGGGCCAACCCCATCATTTTACAGGTAGGGAAATGGAGAGGTTTTGATGGGAAGTCATTTGCTCAGTGTTACTCAGATTTTAAGTAGCAAAGCTGAGATTTGAACTCAGGTCGTTTGACTCTAATTCTCTTGACTGTACCAGGTTGTCTTTATAGTGATGTATTGGAAGGGGCAGAAATGGAAAGCATACTGCTAGTCTTCTGTTGCACATTTGAAGCTTGTGTTATTAAGCATTGAACAATCAGTGCATAGATTGATTTCCGAATTTCTGTACAACTAGCAGAGTTAATCAGCCACTGCATACAGAATCGCCTATTACTTAGGTACAGAATCGCCTATTACTTAGGTACAGAATTTACCATATTCACTCTTTGTGAATATCTGAGAGCAGAACAGACATCACGGAAACTGGCAGAAACAAGGTAGCAACCAGTTGAACATCCTTGTTTCATTCACACAATAACCTCTTTGAAGCTGTTTTAGCAGAATCTTATTCTCCTTTTCTTCCTCTTTTTCATCTCTTTTCCTTTCAATCTGAAAGAACAGCAGTATCACTCTATGATTTTAGTCATATATCTTGAAGAATGGTCAAGACTGGCAAATATTTAGTCACTCTGGATAATTTCCATTCAGCAGCTGAGGAGGTGGGCAGCTAGATGGTACAGTGGATAGAACACTAGACCTAGAGTCAGGAAGACTTATCTTTCTGAGTTCAAATCTAGCCTCAGACACTTATTACCTGTGTGACCCTGGGTAAGTTACTTAACACTGTGCCTCAGTTTCCTCTTCGGTAAAATGAGAAGGAAATGGAAAGCCACTCTAGTATCTTTGCCAAGAAAACCCCAAATGGGGTCACAGATTACAATACTGGTTCTTTTTTTTTTAGATCTATACTAGTTACTATTAACAGTATAAAGTAGAAAAAAAGGCTTAGAGGCAAGGATTTCATTTGAATTGTTTTAATTTTTCCTGTTGAGTGTTGTGACAATAGAGTAATTTAAAAACATTTTTTAGTTAATGCTCCATCCTAGTGGTTCTCAGAAATTATATGTATTCTCAAATAATATGCAGTGGGAGGAACAGTGAAATTGGAGTTACCAGATCTGAGTTCAAATCCAAATTCAGTTACTTAACTCTTGAGTGAGTCACTTTATATCTGGGTCTCATTTTCCCCTTCAATGAAATGAGTAGGCTGGATGAAATGCCTTCTAAAATTCCTTCTAATTGTAAATCTGTGGTTCTAGGCTACTCATGAAACCTATGCTCTAAGGAGCATAGAATTGCATATGAAAATATGAAGGAAAGTTGTACCTTATTTTGTGCTAAGCATATTTATTTAAATGCTTATGCATTCTTGAATGGTTAAATAAACATCTTTAGTTAAAATTTAAGTTCAGTTTTCTTTTCCCCCTCAAAAGATAACTGATTGGAACTTTCCAGAATTATTCTCCATTCCCTAGCACTAAAGATAGAGTATTACTTTCTCTGGGTGTATAGGAGGTCCCCAGATTGCATATCTAAATAAAGATACCGTAGTTGAGCTATTTTTTAAAAAAATGTTGATCATGTAATGAAATAGTGAAAAGAATCTTGTTGCCTTTGGAGTTATAGTTCTGGAGTACAGTTACTAGCTCTGTAGCTTAATGTCTTTGTGACCTTGGGCAAATCAATCAATCCCTTTGGGCCTCAGTTTCTACCTTTTTTTTTTTATCAGCAGATATAGTTTTCCATCTATTATTCCATGCTGCCTATTATTTATTTTTAAAATAATTTCTAACGTTACCTACATTTTCCAGTTTATTTTTCTTCCCTCCTGCTCTGAGAGAGTACTTCTTATAACAAAGAATAAAAGAGAGGAAAAAAGAAAACTATTTCAGCAAAATTAACCAACATATTGAAAAATTGTGACATTTACCCTTAATGTTTCATAACCTTAGAGCTCCTACTTCTGAAAAGAGGAAAGGAGGTGGCTTCTCATATCCTTTCTCTGGGGTTGCACTTAGTCATCATAATTGCATAGCATTTATTTTCATTTGTTGCATACATTGTCATAGACATTATCTATATTGGCTGCCAACGATGACTGCCAATGTCCTGTCCAAGTTCTATGTCTGTTGATCTGCTGAGCCTGTGTTGGAACATGTAAACAAAATAGTTTATACAGTAATGCTCCAATTTATCCAGGGGTGAAGCTTCCAGCAATAGTAATTTTCTAGAATAACCAAGACCTAGAAATAAGCATAAAAGGACACTAAAGTGACTCAAAGAGCTATCACAAAATCCATACATTAAAATCAATATCCCTTGTGCCTGTACTTAAGGACTATTGACTATTCTACATATGTATACATGCATTTGGTCCAGATCTGTTATTTCATCAATATAAAGAATTCCTATTTGGAAACTCCCTCAAGACTCTTCAGTTGATGCAAATTGGCTACTGTTTTGTAACTCACCAGTTTAGAGACCAGAATTGCTTTAGGACAATGAAAGGCTAAATGCGTTGTCCTGATTAAATGGCTAGTGACCAGATTTGAGCCCTGAGTCTCCTAGCCTCCAACTCTGTCCCTCTAATTACTACCTCAGTCATCTCAGTCTATCACTATCTCTGTTTCTCTGTCTCTCTCTCTCCCTTCCCTTTTTCCTTCTCCTCTCTCTCTTTCCCTTCTTCCCTCTCTCCTCTCTCTTTCTGTGTATGTGTATATCTATATCTATGTGTGTGTATGCATGTATACATGCTATAACACACATATATGTGTGCACTCCAGACTGTCCATACATTTTTCCTGTCCTTATTCCATAGTTGGTCTACTTTGATAGTATTGAAAGAATAACTGCAAATATATATTTACTGTAGCTGTCTCAGCTTTTAAAATAAAAAACATTTATTATATGTTTCTATCCTTGATTTCTTGTTGAATATGTTAATATAGGAATGTTCTTCATAGTTCAAGCATTGCAAAGTAACTAGTAGTTAATTCTCTGCTTGAGAGAAAGAGGAAAGCCTGACAAGTTCACTTATTAATTGTGTTTTCTGTATCATTTTTGTTTTGGGGCTTAGTATCTTAAATTTGTAGATCAGCTTTCAGAGAAGATGAAACTAGACCAGATGGCTGCTGAACTTGGCTTTGACATGCGGTTGGATGCAGTTTTAGCTCGTGCAGAGCAGCTGGTCCGTCTTGAGAGCAATGCAGTTATTGAAAACAAGACCATGGCCCATAGCTTACAGAGAAAGGTAATAAGGTGGCCTGTCTCAGTCTTGTTGGAAAAAAAAATCAATTTCTGGGGGATCCCAAATGTTGTAAGAAAAATGTTAACTCCATATATATCCATAATTATTGCTAGTTTTGGCTGAGATATACTTCTTTACTATTTCCAGATATCTGTATAAATATTACCTCCATTGGTAGTTTGGAAATCCTTCACATCTCTGTAAAAGTGGTGCATTCTGGCTCTTGAAGTTTCAGTGTGCTTTATTTGCCTTTTGTAGAGCCCAAGGGATGGCAGGGATTTGGATATAGTGGATGAGGGGAAAGTTACCTAATCACCTATTTCTAGCTAGTTTCAGGTAATGCTTTACATCCTATCTACCCATCCATTCATCCACGTATCCATCAATTCATTCATTCACATCTGGCATCTTACTATCTTCCCTTCTACCACACACATACCACTTCTTCTTTTGGAAACAGTATCAAACTAATACTACTATTGTTTCCATAAAAGGTAAAAATAGTTATAGCTGTATTCACATTCCTGTGACCTCCCAGACTCCCTTTCTTGGCCACCATTCCCTTAAATGTTTTATTTCCTCCATTAGAAAGTAGACTTTTGGATAATAGGGAATGCCTCACTTTTGCATTTGTATCCCCAGTATTCAGCACAGTGCCTGGCAAATGAGCCCTTTTTAAATGCTTTTTTCACTCATTCAATCAAATATGGCTTTACACTTTCATGCAAAATCATTCTTTTATACTTTTATACTTTGTGGTTTGTTAGGCACACTTCCTCCTGGGCCAAGAACCCATCAGTCTTATAGTTTAAGCCATGGCTCAGAAATCCAAACCTTTTTCTCAGATACCATTTTCTTAAACAGCTGTTAATTTCTCAAATCTTCCTTTCTGATCTGAAGCCCTTGCCTTTGATCAGCAACATTAATGAAAATATCACCTGCGGTCCTAAGGGCTTCCTAAGTGCCATCCTGAACTTGAAGGTTTACTCATCATTTCATAATCCTTAGTAAAGCTTTGTAGATTCCTTTTGGCACTCTCATTTGTTCTTGCATGAAACATAGAAGTGTGCAGTAGTTATCAGGTGAAGTGGGTAATAGTTATTACATAGTCTTCATGAGTTGCTGTGGAAAAAGAAAAAATATCTCCTGCTGCCCAGTATGCTAGTGATGAGTCTCTCCCCAATTAATGAAGCTAGTTCATGGATAGCAGACACTTAGTGTAGTAAGAGGCTTGTGCTGGAAATCTTCCCAGTGGTGTAGGATCTGTCAGAACTTGTTTCATTTTTTAGAAGTCAGGGTGGCTTTCTTACTGGGATGAAACATTAGAGTAGGAATTTACTGGGTTGCTAGTTTTGTTTTAATTAAGTAAATTAATTCTAAAATGCAATTTCTCATCTTAAATTTGGAAAGATGATGATTATTGTGTTAGTGCATAATGAAAAAAAGGTTGCCCATTTCAGACCTGAAAAGAAAAAAGGGAAAAAAACTTGGTGGTTATTTTTTAGAAAGATAGGGAAATATGAATGAATCTATAAGGAAATTACGGAGTAGCACCTTTTCTATGCCACAATCATTATAATGTTAGGGATATTTTATATTACAATATTATTTCCCTCTAGAAAGGAAAATTAGATTACATTTTCTTCCTAGGTTCTATCCAGATAATCCATCTTTCTCTATACTCAGCATCCATTTCTTTTTACTTGGATCCCAATTAAGGAGATAAAGACCATTAACTATAATGACAATAATCTCTTCAGTCTTCTCAATTTCTTTCTTCTTTAATAATTATACTTTCTTTGGAAGTAACCAAAATTTTATTAATTCATGTCAATGAATTAAACATTCGCTGATTTTAGTTGCAAATGATGGTTTATAATAATTTTTTTTTATGGGAGGAGAGAGCACAGTCTGTAGATATTGTTACAGATATTGTTACATATATGTAACCAATTACATAACCCTTGAAACCCCTTCCAGCTCCATAAGTAGTGTTCTCATAAACCTTAAAGAATAATGTCAAGAAAGATAAAGCCCAGAATGAACTGAGGATGGTGAAAAAAGTAACAGGGAAAACAAAAAGGACTTTTACAACTATTTTTAGATTAAGAAGAGGAAGAAGAAAGGAGAGGCCCCTTGGGTGGGGTGGATGTTACAGAAAGAGGAACTAATCAAAAGCTATTTTGCTTCTTTCTGTGTCAGGGAGAATGATCTTCAGACTTGAAAAGATATAACAAAACAAGTTTTAGAGCCAAGTTATAGGCAAGGAAGTAGTGAGTGTCTACTTACTGACTCTAAGTAAGTTTCAGATCTCATGAACTGTATAAATTACACTATAGGGTACTGTATCACTAAGTACCCCAGCATACACAGGGGGACCTGCTACCACAGACAGGTTCTTAGATATGCATTCATAAAAGGAAAGGCAACTTTTGAGAGGTTAACCATCATCTTGATCAAGCACATGTATCAACCCTTTAATGAAGCACATATATCATTTACCTATTTCGGAGGAGTCAGCACCCTGAACTTCAAAGAAAATACAGAGAAATTAAAAGTCAACAGACAGGCTTCCAAAATGTCTGACCGGTAACATACATGCATCTTTACCAGAGAGGGAACATCTGGGTTTCTCAAAGTAGCGAGGCTCCTTAGCAGCCTCCCAGAGTCCTCTTCTGGCTAAACAAACACTTCTAGTCAGTAAACCCCAAAGTAAAACCTCACCTTCAGAGTATTTATACACTTTTTAGAGCCAGAGAGCATAACCCTTTGACCCAGTGCCCCAATAGAAAAAACAAAGGTACTTGGGATCCTCCTACAAAACCACTCCCCTAGTCAAGCTTCCCACAATGGGCAGGCCCATCAGTGAGTGGGAAAGATCTTCCTCAGTCACATTCAAATAGAGGCATTATACTTCTTGACCATACCAAAACAAAAACAGCAAAAGATCCTATTTTACTTGGTACTACAGGTACTGAAAAAATTGGAGGTATATTGTTGAACCATCTAGCAGTGGTTCCTCAAAGACTCCTTGTCTTTGAGGAATCATGGCAAACAGGAGAGGTGCCTGAAGAAAGGACAGTAGAAAGGAGTAGTTTTTGAAAGGAAAAAATAAACAACGCAAACCACAGATAGTGAACTTTAAGTTGATCAGAGCAAAATTCTGGTATAAATTGTTAAGTGAGTGGATCATGAGTTTTTAGAAAAGGAAGTGATGATGATTAGGAGTCATCATGTTTTAAGACAAACCTACTCACCTTCCAGACTTCTGCATTCCTGTTGTTGTCACCATTATTAATCAAATTCACAGCCTCAGAGTTCTCCTTGACTCTTTACAGCTAGAACAGTAGATGAGGAACAGTAAATGGAGCTCTAGGTCAGGAAAAACTCAAGTTCAAATGTGATCCCAGACTTTTAGTAGCTGTGTGACCCTGGGAAAGTCATTTAACCTCTGCTGTAGCTTCCTCATCTGTAAAGTGACAAAGTAAAGTGTAAAGTAAATCTGTAAAGTGTAAAGTAGAGAGTGAAACCTCTACTTCCCAGGGTTGCTGTGCGGATCACATGAGAGAATAGTCGTTAAGTGCTTAGCACAGTGCTCTGCACACGCTGAGCATTATGTAAATGTTAGCTATTATTAACCAATTATTATTAGCTAGTTAATTATTATTAGCTATTATATCCAATAAATTCCAGTCCTGTTGATTTTGCCTCCATAATATCTCTTGGATACGTCTCTGTCTTTCTACTCCTAGGGCCAATACCATAATTCAGGCCCTCATCGTCTCTTGCCTGGACTGCGGCGATGGCTCCCTAATTGAACTCCCTGCCTTGTCTCTCCCCTCATTGCTCAACTTCCAAAGCAACCTTTTTGAAGCACATTTCTGACAATGTCACTTCCTTGCTCAAAAAAGCATTATTGATTCTCTATTGCCCTAGAGTAAATCCTATACTAGTTGACTTTTAAAGTCCCCTGCATTTCCAGAATTATTGTATGATGCTTCCCATTAATACCCCCAATGGTCCAGTCAAAATGATCTTCTTGCTGTTTCTTTTATACAGCATTGTGTCTTCCATGTCCTTGCATTTCCACAGCCTGTCCCTATGCCTGGAAGGCACTCTCTCCTCATCTATGCTTCAAAGAAACATTAATTTCATTCATATCTTAGCTCAAGCATTGCCCCCAGTTGGGTCTCCTTTGATATCTCTGGTTACTAGTGCCTCTTCCTCAATACTACGTTATATTTATTTTTAAACGTATTTTGTATGTAGATATGCTCACAATACTTGTGTGTATTGACATACATACACATTCATAAGAAGCGCATGCATCTACACAGTGCACAATATGCACCTGTACATGGACATATATGCACAATGTATACATACACACATATACACAGTGTATACGTAATACGCAAATATATGCATAATACAGGTGTATACACCCATGGGCACATATATACATACGTGTTCATAAGAAACACATGTAGCCACACAATGTATAGTATACATGTGTATATGAGCACAAATCTATAATGTATGCAATGCCTACATACACATATACGAACATGTATATGCACATGTTGCCTCCCTTGATAGGGACCAGGGAAAAAGCAGGGACAATATCATTTCTATTTTAATATTCTCATTGCCTCATAGAGTGTTTGGCATGTGGTAGGTGCTTAATAGAGCCCTCCTCATCATTCCATTATGTTCTTGGTTTTATTTATATCACAGTCTCCTGGTTGTCTTCTTCTGTCTCCAGCCCTTCCTAAACAGTCTTCCTTCCTGTTCCTCATCTTCTCTAAATCATAAGTTAGTTGCTCCCCAAGATTCTGTTCTTGGCTTTCTTCATTATTTCTTCTTTTGTTTCCCTGCACCAAGTAGAGTGCCCAGCACATAGCAGACAAGTAATCAATACTTGTTGATGGGTTGATTTCCTTTGGCAAGCTTATCAACTTTTAAGGCTTCAACTCCCACCTCTATTCAGATGATGCTTAAATTCGTATCTCAGTCCTACCCTCTCTCAAATTTCAGGCCCTTGACTCCCCAAGGACATCTTTACCTGCAATATCCTATTGTTATCTTAAGTTCAACACATCCAAAATTGAGTGACATTTTCCCTCTTATACACTCTGTCTGCCTCTTCAACTTGATTTTCTGCAAGTGATACTACCATTCACCTGCTTTGAAATTGACTTTTGCCTCTTCCCTTTTCCTCACCTCCTGTATCTAGTCAGTCATCAAAAGTGGGTTGATTCCCTCACAAAACATATCTAGAATGATTCTTCCCCCTTTTCTTTACGTGACCAACACCTTTGGTTTTTTTTTTCTTCTTTTACCTGGTTGGAGCATTGTAATAGCTTTCTAAGGGGTTTTCTCATATCTATTCTCTGCTAATCTTTCTTAGGTATATGGATCTGGTCATGTCACTTCTCTATCTAACAACCTTCAATGGCTCTGTACAAGTTAAGTTCAGACTATTTTGCCCATTGTTCAATGCCTTTCAAATATGGCATCACCTTCCCTTTCCAGCATTATCTTTATCCTTCAGATATTATACGCTCTAGACAGTTTGGATTACTACTTAGACTACTGAACAACCCTTGAACTTTTCAACCCTACATGCTTTTGTTCACACTATTGCCTATACCTGAAATGTCCTCCTACCATTCTTAACTTGTTGAATTCCTATTCATCCTTCAAAGTCTAACTCAAAATGTACTGCCCCTATGGAGTCTTCCCCAATGTTCCCTTGTTTGCAATAACTTTTCCTCTCAGGCAATGTTAGCATCACAAGAATCTCAGATAACTACGTTAGTAGTTATCTAGTCCAACCCATAACTGAACAAGCATCTTCTCCTCACCATATATGATTGAAAGGACATGTCTTTTGCATAAAGACTTTTTTCTTTTCTCAGAGTCCTAATTCATGAGAATTTTTCCCCCCTTTTAGCATGATTATTCTGTCTCTTTGCAATTCCAACCCATTGCCTTTAGGGCCACGTTGGTCAAGTCTCAATCTTTTCTGAGATGAGAGTATAGTTAGAGATATGGACCTCACCTGTGATTTCATTGAGAGTGTTCTGACTCTCAGCTTATTATTTCTATTTCATCATGAGTCTGTTTATCTTAAAGAAGAAAGAATTTAGAAGGACGGATAACTTCAAACATTTGAAGCTTGTCTTGTGGGAGAGGGCTAAGAGTTATTCTTTTTGGCTCTACACAGACCAAAACCAGACAAGGAGAAGTTAGAGGGATCCAGATTTCAGCTTAAAATAAAGAACTTCCCAATATTTAGAGCTGCTTGGAAATGGAATAGGTTGCCTGTAAAGGGAGAGGGGGATGACCAAGCTTTGTAGAGGGATTCACCCATCTGGTGGGAGTGGGATTAAATGACTCCTCAGGTTCTTTTCAACTCTTAGATTTGATTCTTTGATTAAATGAAACCCAGGGCTTCTTAAAATAATTTCCCTGGCATTTCAAGTAAGAACAAGATGATTTAAAAAAAAAGTAATTGAAAAACATAATAACTCTAATTTTTTTTTAGCCAACTAAACTCAACACTTTGTGATTGAGATTAATCAGTACAGGGTTGGCTGCCATTGGGTTTGTAGAGGATTGAGCCTTTCTGTGTCTTGTTATAGTCTGTCCTTGATGAATCCATTTTTGTAGTCTTAAATGCAATTTCACATTTTTATTATGATGCACCTAATGCTAGGGAGAATCAGAGTTGAAAGCCTTCCTCCTCTGCACATTTTCTGTGGTTCTTTTGTCTAGGGCTTCATAGCTCATGAAATTAAATCCTGGAAAAAAATGAATAAAAAATGCAATCAGGGAAAGAAGTCCAATAACCTTTTTGGTTGGTACAAATGAGTCTTATTGAAATATAAAGATCATTGTGATAGCAGTAATTCACTTATATTTCTTGAGTGTTCAATTATAAAGAAAATTCCCTGTTCTCTTAAACTAGCTAAAGGCTCAGAAAGAAAGGCTGGAGAGTCGAGAGCTGCACATGAACCTTCTACGGCAGAAAATAATTCAACTGGAAGAGGAGAGGCAAGTTCGCACAGCCTTGGCTGTGGAGAAGGATGAGGCCAACCTTACCATCAGGAAACTACAGAAAATGGTAGAAAGGTTACAGAAGGATCTGAGAGTGGCCCGGGAATCTAACACTGAGCTCAAAGCCAAACTCTCAGATACCAATGAGCTCAAGGCAAGTGCCAAATTTATGTCTCTTTGTTGATATTTTGCTAACCATAGGAAAAGTGTGTGTCTGCCCAAAGCTCAAGTGAGATACTAGGTGGCAAAGTGTATAATCATCATTGTATCAATAGCTGTCATTTATATAACCTTGAAGATTTAAAAGCACTTTGAACATCTCTGATTCTCACAACCCTGGGAAGGTGGGTGTTATTATTATCTTCATTTTATAGATAAAAATACTGAGAAGTCAAATGACTGTTTCAGGATCACACATTTAGTAAGTGTCTGAGGCAGAATTTGAGCTCAGGTCTTCCTAACTCCTTAACCAGCATTCTGTCCGCTGAGTACAATTTATAGTCTTAGAGCTGACAAGAGCATTGAGAGCTTAAGGGATTTGCCCAGGGTCACATTGCCAGGATATGTCAGAAGCAGGGCTTCCTGGCTCAGAGGTCAGTTCTTTATCCATAACACCACTCTGTCTTTCATGGAATATACGTGTAGATAATATGCAATTAGGCAAAAAACAAAGTGCTACAATGGTGCTGAGGTCAAAAAAAATCAATTCTGACGGGATTAATCAGTGTAGGCAAGTCTGAGAAAATGAGAACAATTCTTCGTTGAGAAGGGTCAGTCACTGTAGTAACAAGATTTACTAAAATCCCTTTGTGTGTGTGTAATTATGCAGGTGTACTGCTTCCTAGCCATATCATTGTGAATTAGTTCCATTAAAAACTGGCGTTAGGTGAAACAATGTTCCAGAGGGCTGATAGTTCAATAGGAACACAGTTGAGGGAGGTGATATGCTAGCCTTCCAGGTAGGTAATATTGTTAGTCAGATGGGAGCTGGGGATGAGCTGCCCTGATGTCACATGATTGACTTAATGATGTCATAGTGTAACTTGATACATAATGTAACTTGGTACACATAGTGACTCTATGGTTCGGTTATAAAAATTTAATGATGCTTTTAGAAGGTACTGTCTTAATGTTATGCCTATAATGGGTATAGTTAAGAGTCTGAAGGGAATTGGAAATGTATTCACTATATTCAAGGCCTTTCCAATGTAAAGAAAAAAATAAAAATATATATGAACATAACCAAAATATTAAAAATATCATATATATGTGTATTTCTGCTACTGTGATTGGTATATATTATCACATACATATAAGGTATATAGCTCAAATATATATTATTCAACTGTTTAAGGCATCAAGTGCTTACTGTTTACTAGACACTGTATGACCTCTATCTTCAAGAGGACCCCAGATGGGGTCACAGAAAGTCAGACACTACCAAAAACTACTGAACAACTCCATCTGAGGAGAGAGGTTGTTTGTGCCATCCTGAACTTTCTGGAGAGAAATGGATTCAGCAACAGGATAAAGTGGTCCATATAGATTTATCCTGCAACTTTACTAAAGTTATTAGCTATTTCAACTAGTTTTTAGTTGATTTTCTATGGTTCTCTAAGTATAATATCATATCATTTGCAGAAAGTAGTAATTTAGTTTTTTCTTTGCCTATTACTCTTGCAGTTTTTGGTAGTCTTATTGCTATGCGTGTGTGTGTGTGTGTGTATGTGTGTGTGTGTGTGTGTATACACACCCATACATACATACATATACAAAATATTTCTCTGTAACCCAGGGATTGCACAATATGTCCCTGCTGAAACTCCACTTAATGGCTGTTTTCTGGACCCTCCTGGCTTCTGTGGTTATCAATAGTAACTATTGCTCTTTCCCTCCCAGCTTTATTTGCTTATATTTTTTTCTTTTGCTCATTAAAGAGGCCATTCCCTGACTACTTCTTAAAGAAACCTATTCACTGAATGGGCGTCACTTCACTCTAAGTGAGCACCTGAATAGGCCTTAGCCAAAAAAGGCCAAGGTCTCCCAGTGCATCCTGGGCTGTCTTCTGTCATCCTGATGAATATTTGGTCACTGGATTCAGATGGCTCTGGAGGAGAAAGTGAGGCTGGGGACCTTGCACAGTCATGTCATCATTTCTTTGATGTCACGGCCTTCTTCGAAAACTAAGGACGAACACAACAACTTCTTCAAGAAGCTTACATTCTAGTGTGAAACGATGATACATGCATAGGATCTGGGGAGCTGGAAAGTCAGGGTTGGAATTATATAGGAAGCCGTCTAACTAGTGATGTTGAGGAAATGTTTGTGGTATAGGCCTGAAATCAAACAAGATGAGGTCAAAGCTAGACTATCACAACCCATGGTGTCTCTATGGACAGATTCCATTTTCAGATAAGGAACGAGTAAAGAAGATGGCTCCAGCAGAGTTGAGTGCGGTCAGCATGGTGTGAGATGTTCTGGAAGTATTATTTATCTATAATATACAATATGCCATGGTTATAAGGAGACCAGTTTTCAGGAACTCTGAGAGTCTTAGAATATCTATGAACCTGGAAATTTCCCCGAATTAAAAAAAAAATCTTTGATTACAAAACCAAAATAAAACTAATTAAGCAAACCCTCCCCTCCCAACAAGCAAACAAAAACAAAACAGTTCCTGAGGATCCAGAAAGAAAGATTAAACACAACCTGGTAAAGTTTGAGTCATGAAGATTGTAACCGCTACGTTGTATGTGGTTGGTCGGTAAGCCCTTTTGAAGGAAAAGAGTGTTTAGGTTGTCTACCAGGTTTTTTTTTTTCTTCAAATTTATTTATTTATTTGTTTTCAGTTTTCAACAATCACTTCTGTAAGTTTTAAATTTCTCCCCCTCCCTCCCCAAGATGGCATGCAATCTTATACGGGCTCTACGCATATATTCTTAATAAATACATTTTCACATTAGTCATGTTGCATAGAAGAATTAAAATGAATGGGAGAAATCATGAGTAAAACTAAACAAAACCAAACATAGCAAAAGAGAAAATAGTCTCCTTCATTCTGCATTCCAACTCCATAGTTGTTTCTCTGGATGTGGATGGCATTTTGCATCATGAGTCCTTTGGAAATGTTTTAGGTCCTTGCCTTGCTGTGGAGGACTAAGTCTATCAAGAACAGTCCTGGCACACTGTGACTGTTACTGTGTTTAATTTTACTCAGCCTCAGTTCATATAATTCTATCCAGGTATTTTTGAAGTCTGTCTGTCCGTCATTTCTTACAGCACAATAGTATTCCACCACATTCATGTATCACAACTTCCTCAGTCATTCCCCAATTGATAGGTATCCCCCTGGTTTCCAGTTCTTGACCATCATAAAAAGAGCTACTATAAATATTTTTGTGGGTCCTTTTCTCATTTTTATGATCTCTTTGGGATATAACCCTAGAAGCGGTATTGCTGGGTCAGAGGGTGTGCACATTTTTATAGCCCTTTGGGCGTAGTGCCAAATTAATAGGGTTTTTAATAGGTGGTTTGGTAGAGGGTTGTTCAAACAATGAGTGAAATTGCCATAGAAAGTATAGCTGTTAGATGTCGTGTGTGTGTGTGTGTGTGTGCATATGTACAAACTTCAACATTTATTATTGATGAAAATAGATTGTTATAGAATTCTTGGCAAGTCAATTACCTTTTTTAAAACCATTTTTTGTCTTTTCAGTTCCATGTAAGCTTTTGTTTTGTAAAAGAACCTAGATGTTAAACTTTGCTTTTTGATCTCCTAGATGGTAGAGCAGATGATGGGGAACTGGGAGCAATGAGAATAAATATTGACCAAAGTGCTTTTAAATCTCTCTTTGCACTCTTGCACTGGTGATTGTTTTATACTGGCTAATGTCCTCAAATAAATGATGATAATCAAAATCAGTATCAATGTCTTTACTGTTATCTCCCATTTTCAGAGTCAATAGCTTATTTAAATGGGTGGGGTTAGAGCTATCTCTTCTTTTATCCAGGGCTTTTCATTACTCTCAGGTTGTTTGCTACTCTCCCCTATTACTACTTGCATATAATCTCTTCTCATTTTTGTGGTTATCGTTGTTGCATCACTTCAGTTGTGTTCAACTCTTTGTTAACCCATTTAGGGTTTTCTTGGTAGAAATGCTAGAGCGGCTCGCCTTTTCCTTCTACAGCTCATTTGACAGATGAGAAACTGAGGCTAATAGGGTTAAGTGGCTTACCCCGAGGTCACACATCTTCTAGGTGTCTGAGACCAGATTTGAA
The DNA here is from genome assembly GCA_023548195.1 of Bettongia penicillata ogilbyi. NCBI lineage: Eukaryota > Metazoa > Chordata > Mammalia > Diprotodontia > Potoroidae > Bettongia > Bettongia penicillata. Next base: position 294,009 of record JAJHZJ010000314.1, read on the forward strand.
CTCAGGAAGATGAGTTTTCCTGACTGTACGCCCAACACTCTAGCCATTGTATCACCTAACTGCCCCCCGCCCCCCATTTTTCATCTATATCACTCTAATATGTTGTTGATGTTTAACTCATGTTCTAACTGGTAGATGCTGTGACTGCACAGGGGCAGCCAATTCAGAAATGATTCCCACACAAAAACAAATCATTTTCTGTTTGTTAATATGTAGTTAATTTTATTTTTTTGTGATGTCATTTATTGCTCACCAAATTTAGCTCCATCTGACTTGAAGAAAGTATTTGTAATAGACAGGACTGGGACTTTTGAATGGTCTATAATCCTTTGGATATGTTTTCCAAGTTGTTTTTTTTTTTGCCATTTTCCATTGTGCTCAGCTTCCCATTGAAGTCCTTGATTATGAAAATATGTTACTGGGTTTGCATGATTCATCAAGCTCCTTATGGATTTCATCTTTTGTGACAGTTGCACATAAGCCTTAGTTTTTTTGTCACGGTGATCTTTTTGTTCACGTTCATCATAAAGATTAGATAGGTATACAATCAGATGATGTTTATGTGGTAGCTAGGTGGCTCAGTGGATAGTGTGACAGCCTTGGAATCAATGTAGACCTGAGTCCAAATTTTCCCTTAGAGCCTTACTAGCTAGGTGTTCCATGGCAAGTCATTTAACCTCTTTAAGCCTCAGTTTCCTCATCTGTAAAATGAGAAAGATAATAGCACCTATCTCCCAAAGTTATCAGGAAGATAAAATGAGATAATTTTTATCAAGTAATTTGCAGACCTTAAAACATTATATGAGTACTAGTTATTTTTTTTTATTGCTTTGTATACATTTTGGAACCAGCTTTGCCACTTCCTGTATTTGTTTTTCCAACGAGAACCCCGAGCTGTTCTTTTATTTTGCTATATATGAAGTGAACCAGGAATTAGAGTCAGAGGAGTAAAGGAAAGTAGGATTTCTCACGTTACTTACAAACATAATAGGTAGAAACATCAAAGAGATGAAAAATGGCTAAAAAACAAGAGAAAAAAATTTAAATTAGCTATTTAATTTTGTTTTCATTTTTTAATGAGAATGTCATTGTTGATGTCCTTCATTTTCTCTAGTAGTAAATTAATTAGATTGGTGTTTGTAGATTGTCTAAAATTTACACGAACCATAGCATTCTCTGCCCTCTTTACCTCCATCCTGTCACCATTACTAAAGAACCAGAAGAGGACTACTCAGGAATGAGATCATTTTTCTATTGTTCTTTCATGTGTTGCCATTGTTAAAAAACTACCTGTGGCTAATATGTCTCGGATAAGTCTCCTTTGTACTTGGTGAGGTTCATCCTCAATGAGCTAGGGACAGTTTTTCATAAAAACAGTATTTGAAGTCTTCCCAATATGGCAGAAACCTACTAGAACATATGCTCTGGCTGGCATATTATCAAGAACCCATGGTGGTCTCCATGCCACAAAGAGGCATTGGGATAGTAGTATTGGGAAGGAATGCTTGCTTCGTTATTTGATGAAGTCAAAACATTACTGAAGAAGAGATCTGGTAGAGCAATTGGACCATGTCAAAGACATGTAGAAGAAATCTATGCTGGAAGTAACACAATCTTGAAGGCACTCTGGGATTCATGTTGAAGATGTCTCAGAGGGGAATGATATCCAGAAAAAGGGGAAATACTCAATGAATGGAATGATTAACAAAAGAGGGAAACTGAAAAATCAACAAACACTTGTTCATAGGTCTACCTTTATACCTCAATAAGATATGAGGATACTCAGTCTGCTTTTTAAATGTACACTTAATAAAAAAGACTTGAAGGGAAGAGGTGGTTTTCATAGTCATACAATTGATTGAAAAGTTTAGCAAATACAAGGTCCCACTTTAGTATTGTGGGTTGACTAAATTGAAAAGTCCCACAAGTTCAGCAATAACTTACCCTGATACTTTATGGCACAGAGGTAATGTGGTTTCTTGAAGGTTATATCAATAGTGCATAAGCACTGATAGGTTATTTCATCCAGGAAAGTCATCATTCATGATTATGGCAATAAACTAAGTTGGTTTTTTTGGGGGGTATAGACTTACTTAGTACACAGAGAAGCACCATCAAGTGATTGGTTACTTGGTTATGAATTCTTTGACCATGGCAACTCCCTTTTCTGCTGCCATCTCTGCTGCCTGTGTTTCTAATTCTTGCTCTTATCTTTTCCACTGATGTCCTTTTCTATTTTTTAAAAAAGTATCAAGTTGTTTTTGATAATTACTGTTTTATAATGTAGTTTGAGACCTGGTGATGCTAGGTCCTCTTCATTCCAACGTTTTTCATTATTTCCCTTAATATTCTTGACCTTTTGTTCCAACATACAAATGATTATTTTATCTAATTCTATAAAGTGTTTCCTTAGTAATTTGATAATTTTAGTACTAAATATGCAAATTAACTTAGGTAATGAAATAATTTTTATTATATTGGAGTGGTCTAGCTATGCACATGCAATATCTTTCCAATTAGTGAAATCTAGTTTTTTCTTTAAAAATTATTTTGTAGTTTTGTAGCATGTAAATTGAAATCTGACATGTGTCTTGGTAAGTTACCGCACAGATTTTATGTAATTTATAGTTGTATTAAATGGAATTTGTCTTTGCTTTTTGCCTAGACTTTTGTTAATATATAGATATACTGATGCTTCTGTGGAAGTAGTTTGTGTCCTAGTACTTTACTGAAGTTATTGTCTTAATCATTTTCATTAATTCTCTAAGGTTTTCTAAACAAATTATCAAATTTCCTGCAGAGAGGTATAATTTTGTCTCCTTTTTGCCAAAGAAAATTACTTGTCTTTCCTTCCTCCCTCCCTCCCCCCTTTCCTCTCTTTCTTTTCCTTTCCTTTCCTTTCCTTTCCTTTCCTTTCCTTTCCTTTCCTTTCCTTTCCTTTCCTTTCCTTTCCTTTCCTTTCCTTTCCTTTCCTTTCCTTTCCTTTCCTTTCCTTTCCTTTCCTTTCCTTTCCTTTCCTTTCCTTTCCTTTTTCCTTTCCTTTCCTTTTTCTACCATTTCTAGGACAGGTTAAATAATAGTGTGAATTAGGTCAGTCTTGGTTCTTATTGGGCTCTGATTTTTTTTGGGAAAACTTTCCAGGTTTCTACATTAACGGTAACGTTAACTCTTGGTTTTAGATAAATGCTTTTGTCACATTGAGAATAAATTCTTTCATTCATATGCTTTTTAGGGATTTTTTAATACAAATTTATACCATATTTTTTCCAAAGTTTTTTTCAGGATATTTTGATATGTGATTTTTGTGTGGTTTATTAACATAATTAAGTAGGTTAATAATTTTCCTGACGTTGAATTGTCCTTGAATACTTGGCATAAATCCAACTTAGTAATGAATAGTCTTCGGATGTATTGTTGTAGTCTCCTAGTATTTCATTTCAAATTTCTGCACCAATATTCCTTAGTGATGTTGAGATATAGTCTTTATCTGTCTTTTCCCTTCTGATTTGGGAAGCATAACCATACCAGTCTGATAAAAGGAATTTTGATAAAAGTGCTTTGATTTTCTCTATATTTGAGAACAATTTATGTAACATAGGAATAGATTGAACTTTAAAGGACCATGCTTAAAGATAAATGGAAGAACATATGTAGATAGAGCAAGTTCCTAGTTTTGAGTATAGGAGGATATGGAATCAAGAGTGGAAACAGAAGGTTTGGTGTTGAAAGAGAGAAAGGATGCTTCTTTCTTGGTGACTGGTGCAAAGGGAAAGAAAGTGACAGATAATCTTGTGAGTTTTTGAGGTGTAGAATTGGGGAGAAGAGGGTATTTATAAAGGGGAGTGCCACTGTTTTCTTGGTAAAGTTAGAAGCAAAGTCCTCTGCTACAAAAGGTAGGGGAGGAGAGAGGGGAAGAAGCAAGTGTTTTTGGATGCTAGAGGTCAGAACAATTTTACAACAGTCACAGTGGGGCAGTGCAATTGAGATTAAGCAACATAAATTTGTAAACCTGGACCTACATGTCACAGCTGTAAGATTTCCTTTACATGTAACTTTACATGTAACTAAAAAAAAACAACAGATGGTGGGTGTAGTCTAGGATTACGGTTTTACAAAGCTAAAAAGGCAAGAGACTACATTCTTTTACCTTTCTAGGCTGTACTAGTACTCCTCCATCACATCCTACCTCTTATCCTAGCCCTGTAATTGGAAGTACCCTCTGCTATGATCTCTCCCTTTGAGTAACTGGATGGCTCCATTTAGAACCTTCATCTAGGGAGGACACTTAGGCCAGCTATGTGTAATTTCTCTCTAGGTTGTACTCCAGATTGATTGAGGACCATGTATAATTAAACTGGTTGACTATAGATAGGACTGAAGTTGTAAAAGGACGAAAGTGAATCTCAAGTTGGGAAGGGTGTAAATGACTAGAGGTCATGGTGAGTATGAAGAATAGATTTGGTAGGAGGTGGGCAGAGGGGGATAGGAGGTTGTGGTCAGATGCAATTTTTATTTCTCCTTTCATTTTTACATTTTCTTTTTTTACTTCTTTTGAGGATCGTTAATTTGTTGGTTTTTATAATTTTAAAAGTTATGTGCCTAGATCGTTATGTTTCTCTTTCTCTTTTGTGAATACGTGTCATATATATACATTTTCCTCTAAGGACTGATGTTCCTTCTCTGCCACAAATTTTGGTAGTTATATCAATGTTATTCTTTTTGTTAGTGAGATTATTTTTCAGTTATATGATTAGTTTGGTGAACAATTCTTAATTTAGGGTGTTCTGTGTATCAGCAAGGACCCTGGCATCCACAAGAGGGCCTGCTGTGCAGGTTATTGGAGCTGCATTTCTAAAAGGAAGCAATTTTCAAGAGGTCAGCAATCACTTTAATCAAGCACATATATCATTCACTTTGTTAAGAGGAAAAAATCAGCACCCTGAACTTCAGAGCAAATACAAAGAAACAAAGATCAACTAGGGCTTCCAGCTATCTGACCACAAGCAATGCATACATCACAGATCAACAGACAGGACCAACTGTCTGACCATTACATACATATGTAATACATACATAATTACCAGAGAAACACCAACATCTGGGTTTTCAAAGCTGAGGGGCTGTGTAGCTGCTTCCCAGAGTCTCATCTGGCACACAAACCTTCTTCTAAAAACCAAGCCCCAAAGTAAAACCTCACTTCAGACTATTTATACACTTTTCAGAGCTGGAGGGCAGGACCCTGTAACCCAGTGCATCAATGGAAATTAGCAAAAGGTATTGAGGCCTATTAATGGGTGGGGAAGATCTTTAACTCTTCCCCCCACCCACCATTAATCTTAAATTACCATTGCATTCTGTCAGTTAGTCAATAAATATTGATTAAATGCTTATTATGTACCAGGCTTTTTGCTGAGCACTGATGCTACAAAGAAAGACAGCAACAGTCCCTGTTCCTAAGAACCTTAGTTTCTAATAGGGAAAACAAGTCCTTGATTTCTCCTGTGAGAACCAGCAAGAATGTGGAAAAGATGCCTACTTTCACAGGTCATTGTCATGGTAAAGGGCCATTATTATTGTCTATTTCCTGGTGTGGTGGAAACTGTGGAGGGAGGAGCTGCCCCAAACCCCTACCCTCCCCCCACAGCATCCAGTCAGGACCTGAAGTTACATACAGTCTCTGCATCTTGTTTGGACATCCCTCCTGATGCTGTTGCTCCTACCGTTTATTTTAACATTTATGTATTTTTTTTTAATATGTTACTGATGAAGTTTTTGAGCTTATTCCCCTAATCCCACTTTCCCCCCACAAGCTCTATGGTTTATATTTTGTGATTTTGTATAGCACAGTGTTTTAGTGCTGAGTCTGGAGTCAGGGCAAATTGAGTTCAAATATGGTTTCAGACATTTTTAGTAGTTTTGTGATCCTGGGAAAGTCATTTAACTTTGTTTATCTTAGTTTCCTCCTCTGTAAAATGAGGCAGAGGAAATGGCAAATTACTCCAGTATCTTTGGAGGTAATAGGGACTGGCACTCATTGACTAGAGGAGTGACCTGATCAGACCTATGCTTTTGGAATATCATCTTGGAACTAGAGTCAAAGATAGATTGAAGTGGGGAGAGACTTGATACATAAGGAGATGCACTGTTGGTGGATCTGTAAAGAGGTCTGTACCCCTAATAGATAAAAAAGACGAGGACCCACATTCCTTTAGGAAGGCTTTTTGATACTGTCAGCTAACTACTAGAGCACTGATAGTTTACTTTGAATGTACCTTGTATGTACCTATTTATTTATATGCTACCTCCCTTGAAGTTTCTTGAAGATTTTTTTTGCTTTTCTTTGTATCAGTCAATGAACAAGCATATATTATGCACCTCCTATGTCCCAGGAGCTGTGCTAAGCTGGAGATACAAAGAGAGGCAAAAACAGGAACAACCATCTAGGTTTTCTCTCAAGGAGCTCATATTCTATCACAAAAGCAATACCTATACATTTAAAATAAATGCAAAATATATATAAAGTTGGTTGATTAAAAACAGTGACTGTCTTGTCGCAGAGAGATGATGGATTAATACGCAGAATAAGAAATACATTCTTGGATACAACCAATGTGGGAATTTGTAGTGCTTGATTGTGCTTATGTAAAACAGAGGGGCTATATTTTTCCTTTCTTTTCAGTTAATAAGAGGAGGTAGGAGGAAGGGAAAAATGTTTAATAATTGAAAAAAAAAGACCATAGAAGAAGTTTGATAGAATTTCTTCTTATTTTTGTAAAGCATTTTATGTAATATTGGAATTAATTGTTCTTTGAATGTTGGGCAGAATTCACTTGTAAATCCATCTGGTCCTGTTTTTTTTTTCTTCTTCCTTTAAGAGTTCCTTAATGGTTTGTTTTTCTTTTTCTAATTTCTTATTCTGTTAATTTAGGTAATTTATATTTTTGTAAATATTTATTTTGTCTAAGTTATCTAACTTTGGCATGTAATTGGGGAAAGTAGTTTCTAACAGTTTCTTTTATTTTATTTTCAGTTGTTAATTTTCCTTTTTTCCTTTTGGCACAATTAGGTTTTCCTTTCTCTCTCTTTAAAAGTCATACATTAGAAGTTTATTTTATTTTCTCAAAAACTGCTTTTTTATTTATCAATTCAGTATTCTTTTTTGGCTTTGAACTTAGTTATGCTTTTTAATTTTAGAATCCCTAGTTTGATGTTTAGCTTTTTTGCAAATTGTACTTTCAAAGTTTTTTTAGTTGCATGCACAGTTCATTGATCTTTAACTTCTTTTGTTGAAGAAAGTGTTTAGAGGTATATCCCCCAACTCCAAGGAGGTTTAAGTTTGTCTCAAAAGTTTTGGTATATTGTCTCGTTGTCATGTTCTTTGATGGACATTTTTATTGTTCCTATCATTTGTTCTTTTATTCATTAATTATTAGAATTATAATTAAATTCCTTTCTTCAAAGACCATTTTTTGACTATAACTTTTATTGCATTGTGGTTGATACATTATGTGCCTATTATTTCTTTGTTTCTACATTTATTTGAGAATTTTTTATTCCCTAAAATTGAGATGCTCAGTTTTTGTACTAGGTGCTATGTATATTTGAGAACTACTTCTTTCTATTGTCATCCAAAAATTGCCATATACAACTTTTCTAAAATTATATGCATGTTTTAACATCTTTATTTTTTTAGTTAGATTTGTCTGTAGCTAAAAGGGGTGCCTCTAATTCTTCCACTATTGAAGTTTTACTGTCATTTTTTTCTCTGTAATGTGGTTAAATTTTTCTTTAATGCTTAAATTAAATATTTAATTGCTGTGCCATCAATTACATGTGTGATATTACCATTAATTCATTATCTGTAGTGTTTTTAAGCAAACATAATATAGTTTTCTTATTTCTTTTAATCAAATCTATTTTGTCAGTTACATTGTTTGAGATCAAACTTACTACTCCTGTAGTAGGTTTTAGTTTAGATCCTCATTTTAATTGTGAATCTATTGTTTTCCAGTGTGTTTGTTGTCAACAACATAGTTGGATTCCAATTTTTAGCCCATTTTGCTACCTTCCTCTATTTTTGGATGATTTAATCTCATTCACATTCATAGTAGTGTCTGTTAATTGTATATTTATGTTCATTGAATTCTGATGTACTTTTTCCTTTGTCCCCTACCCCTTCTAATTTATAAAGGTGGGGGTGAAAGAGGAATGTGCTTTAAACAGGGCATATTTCCAACAAGGCATTCTTGGTTCCAAGGATATAACTATTTTTCAAATATTTACTGTATACTGCAAGTTTGTGCTGTAGAAAGTGTCTACAAGTTTGCAATTCCACCTATTATGACTGAGTATACTTGTTTTGCTGCAATCCTACATCCACCAAGTTTCATTATTCATTATTTTTGTCAATTTGATAGACATGAGGAAAAATTGCAAATTTGTTTTAATCAATACCAAAATTTTCCTCAGAGAAGTTATTAGATAATATTCCACATTTCTCTCTTTTAATCTATATGCCATAGAGATTATTTCATTTTTGAAAAATTTTAAAAGATTTTGCAGCTAAGCGGCTTGGTGGTACTGTGGGTAGGGTGCTGGACTTGGGGTTAGGAAGACCTGAATTTAAATCTGGACTCAGACACTTACTAGCTGTGTGATCTTGGGTGAGTCACTTAATTTCTGTTGCATCAGTTTCTTCAGCTCTAAAATAAGAGAAGAGAAGCATCTATCTCCCAGTGTTGTTCTGAGGGTAATATTTATAACAATAATTTGTAATAATATTCTGAGATAATATTTGTAAAAAGTTTTAAGCAAAGTACCTGGCACATAATAGGTGCTATGTAAATGTTAATTATTATAATCATGATCTTCATTATTATTTTTGTGAAACTCTCTGGCCTAAAACTTTATTCATGAGTGTGTGTGTGTGTGTGTGTGTGTGTGTGTGTAATTCTTTGATGACTTTTATCCCCCTTCTAAGATTGATCTATTTAATTACTCAGCTACAAAATTCTCTGAGTTGTTAGAATATGGTTGTATGTACCATTCCCTAATAATGTTCTTCATTTCTTTTGTTTTTAATGGCCTCCCTTTTTCCAGCTGTGACTTTGTAGTTTTCAATTTTTCTTTCTGTCTTTTGAAATGAAATTTGTTAATGGTCCATCAGTTTTACTGGCTTTTTCAAAGAGCCAACTTCTGGTTTTATTTACTAATTCAATTGTCCAACATTATTTTCTCGTATATTTATTTTGGCTCCTAGGTTAATAATCTCTTTGTCTCTCTTCTGAACTTTCTTTTGAATTCCTGATTTGTTCCATCATGAGATTTTAGAGTTGAAAGGGACTTCATCATTATCCAACCAGTCCAACTCTTACATCAAAAATTCATCCCTATCATATTTCCATTAAGTGGTCATCTAGCTTCTGCTTGAAAACCATTTCTAATTTTTATAGGTCTAATCTTAATTTATTTATTTTCTCTGTTTCTTTTCATTAATATAGCTGCCAAGTAATATAAATTTGCCTATAAAAACTGCATTGTCTGTAATCTAGAGATGTGGCTATGTGGCACTATTGTTGTCACTGACTTTTAAATAATCTATCATTTTCTGATTTTTACTATCCAACCATTATTTAAGAAACTGTTTTTCATTATCCAAGTAGTTTTATAATTCTTGTTGATATTATTTGTTATTAGTATTATTTAATCCTGTTGATTACATTGTAGTCTGAAAAATTCTGCCATTTTTGAATTTATGTAGTGTTTCTTTTTAAAATTTTATTTGTAATTTATGAAATGAAATAAGCATTTCCATACCAAAGTAGAATAAAAAAAATTATGCACTTAAAACTACAAATCAATTATATACAATTTTCTATTCCTTTTAAATATATAATAAAGTTATGTAAATTTCTTTTTTTCTGCTTTTTTCTTCCCCTTTCCCCAGAGATGGCTACCATTCTGTACAATTATGTACATATATATATATAAAATCATTCTATACATACTTCTATTTATCAATTCTTTTTTCTGGATGCAGTCTTCCTTTGTATGTCTTTTGTAGTTTATCCAAGTATTTATGATAGTCAAAATTACTTAACTGTTCAGAGTTCTTCTTAAAACAACATTGCTGTTACTGTATATAATGTTCTCTTTTACCTATAACATAATAGGTTTTTTTTGTGAGAATTCCATGTATACTTGAAAAGACTGTATTTTCTACTTCTCCTCTTTAGATCTCTGCATATAACTAATGATTTAAACATACTAAGCAGTAAAAAAGTGATTTCTTTATTAAGAATATTTTTATTTGCTTTGCCATATTCTGAAGTGTTGGGATTCCTTACCATCATTACATTTAAAAAAATATTTTTCTTGTCATACAGCTAATAGTCTTTTTAAAACAACTGTCAAATTGTTTTATATTTGGAAATTGAGAATGTTATATATTCATTATTTTTTCCTTTCACCATTATGTAATGTCTTTTTTTCTTTCAGTCTTTTGTAAGCTGAATTTCTCTTTATCAGTTATTACTGCCACCCTTGTTTTTTGAAATTTGTAATCACTTATTTTATTTTAGACCAACCTTTTAATTGTAGTCTAGCTACAGTTTTTTTTTACATTACATAAGCAAGTTAATGCTGTGTTTTATAGCTTGAGTCTTTTTATAATTCTTTTTTTTAAATAGAAGATTTATGTCATTTGTGCATAATGTTTTAGGTAATTTGATACGTCTTTTGTCATTTTCTTCTTGGCATGGTCTAGAAATGTGAAGTCTATCTTAATCTCATTATGTCAACTGTTAAGACTAGCAAATAAATTGTATTTGTGGGTTTTAAAAATTATTAAGTATATACTTCAGCATGGATAAGAAGATTTTTAGATCTATAAGGGCAGAAGTAGCTTCCTTGACTTCTCTTATCTGCCATCTTCCAGGAAGTCCTTTAAGGAGATAATTCTTCAAGGCTATTCTTGGAATGGTTTAGAATTATGGAGGTGCATAGTGTCAAAGCACTCCTAGTCATTGTTTACATTCTAGTCATATAATGAATGCATTCTAGATCTAGTAATGTCAGGAACTCTCAAAAATCCAGCCTCTCAGGATTTCACAATGATATCGGTATCTTAGGTTGCAATCCTAGAGTATTGGCTTGGAGAAGAAATCTGGGTATCCTTCCAAGATTGCCTTCTATTGCCTCTTAAGATAAAACATTGATTCTTGGCATTTAAAATGCTGAACAACTTGATTGCTTTCCAGTCTTACTTCATACTGCTTCATTTCACACGTATCCTGTTCCAAGAACATGTCATTTCTTAATCTATCCCTATATCTTTTCATAAGTGGTTCTCCATTTCTGGAATTCCCTTCCTCCTTACCTCTGCCTCTTAAAGTACCTAGCTTTCTTCAAGGCTCAGCCTTGGTGACACCATTTTACAAAGTCTGATGTCTCCATTTGTTAGTGCTATCTTCCAAAATGGATAGAGTGCTGGGCTTGTAATCAAGAAGCCCTGAGTTCAAATATGGCTTCAGATACTCCCTCCCTCCTTCCCCTCCCTTGTGACCCTTGGCAAGTCATTTAACCTGTGTTTGTTGCCTCAGTCTCCTCATCTATAAAATGGGAATAATAATAACATTTACTTGTAATGTCATTGTGGGAATCAAATGCAATAATAATTGTAAAGAGCTAGACCCAGTAAGCTTTTATAAATATTAGCTATTATTGAATTTACTTTGCACATATTTTGTAACTATTTATTTTTATACATACTATAATCTTTCCAGTAGATTATAAGCTCCATGAGGGTAAGAGTTGTTTCAGTTTTGTCTTTGTATTTTCATTTATTCTTTAGAGGCCTTCAGATACTTGACACTTACTAGCTCTGTGACCTTGGGCAAGTCACTTAACCCCAATTGCCTCATCCTGGGTCATCTCCAGTCATCCTGATGAATACCTGGTCACTGGATTCAGATGGCTCTGGAGGAGTAGTAAGGCTGGTGACCTTCCTCACTCAAAACAAAGTCAAGTGCAAGTTACATCATTATTTCTCTGATGACATGGTCTTCTTCAGCAACAAAGGATGAACACATTTAGAGTCCTAGTCCTTTCAGAGGGTATAAATAGTATATGCTTCAAAGTTCTATGATAGAATGGCTCAAAGGTGAAAATAATCACTTGAGAGCCACTATCAGGTGCAGCTAAAGAATGTATCCTCACAGTCTTTTCCATTAGTTTATCTCATGGTCCTGGGGCAGCTAGGTGGTGCAGTAGATAGAGCACCAGTGCAGGAGTCAGGAGGACCTGAGTTCAAATCTCACCTTAGACACTTGACACTCTCTGTGTGACCTTGGGCAAGTCACAACCCCAATTGCCTCATCATGGGTCATCTCCAGTCATCCTGATGAATATCTGGTAACTGGATTCAGATGACTCTGGAGGAGAAGTGAGGCTAGTGATCTGCACAGCCCTCCCTCACTTAAAACAAAGTCAAGTGCAAGTCATGTCATTATTTCTCTGATGGCATGGTCTTCTTTGACAACAAAGGATGAACAGACATTTATGGTCCTATGAGTCCTGGAGCAATGGGTCCAGGAAAAATAACTGATCAAATGTTTAATTTTGAAAGAGAAGATAATCTAGAAAACCATATTACACTCCTAAAGGCACAATACAGAATACACTATCATATCATCAAATGTGAATTAGCTATTGATGTATTCCTGCTTCTTTTAGAAAGGAATTGATGTTGACAGACAACGTGAGACATTTTATAATAAGTTCAAGGGAAGGAAATTTTAATTGTTCTTGTTAAGGCACTTCTCCCTCCTTATTTCAATTTGGCTTTACGCTCAAGGCTGAGATATATAATAAGTCTCATGTGCCATTTTGTTGATCTGTATAGATTATTTTCTAGTATGCCTAGCAGAGCCTACCCACTGGGAAAGACAACAACACTGTATACATATTTTTGCATAATGAGTTTGGTACCATAGGTATCTTGGAAGTTTACAGATGAGGAAGTTGAAGTATAGTGATTTTCACTGACATCTAAAATTTTACAAGAAGGTATGGGCAGAATTTCCATTTTACTACCCAACCTCTGAACAAATTGTCTCCTGTCTTATTTCATTGACTCTGTAACCAATAGTAACCTAACTTGCTTTTTAAATGAGATAATAACTCTACTAGAATGAGGCTATGTAGCACGCATACTTCACAGAGTACATATAAAAAGTTTGGAAATTATATTCTTGTTTCTCATTATTATTGCATTTTTTGGTCTCTTAAAACATTTTACTAACTGGGTCCTGATTAGTCCTGCTTTGGTTTGTTTATTCAACTTTAATGACTTAAATGACTAAAATCTTTGATTTTGTAGATTAAAACTCTGGAACAGACCAAAACCATAGAAAACCTAAACAAATCCAGGGGTAAACTGGAGAAGATGAAGGAGAAGGTGGAGAAACAGTTGATATCTGTTAAGTCAGAGCTGGATATAACTGAACATGAAGCAAAGGAGGATAAAGAGAGGGCTAGAAACATGCTAGATGTTGTTACCAATGAAATGAAGACACTGAAGAGCACATTGGAAGAAACAACCAAAAGAGAAAAGCAGGTATGTATACATTTTTTGGAGAGAATGCCTCTTAGGAAGCAAAAGCTTCATCATATTAATTAACTCTTTAGTCTGCTACATTTCTCATAATATTTTGTCTTTTTTGCATTAAAATTTTTACTTTGCCAAAAGTTTTTACCATGTCTTCATGGCGTGAGGTTCTGGGAGTACTAATTTAAAAATGCGTTTTTCCATAAAGATTTACAAGTGCTTGAGAGACAACCTTATGATATAGGAAATATAACTCAGATTTAAAACTTTAAGAGTCACAAAGTGCTTTCTGAAGGGTAATGTGAGCCCTATAAAATTAAATAAAGCCTTTGGCCAAACTTAAATGTTGTCTACAACTATCTCTACCATTTGCATCATTCTTGCTATTGCTTAGGATTTTAAAAAGTCAGCCAGTACCCCAGCATAAAGAGAGGGGACTTATCTCTGACAGGGATCTGTTGAGGGAAATTGACTCAAACAGTGGCGCAGAAAATTGATGGAAAACCAAGCACATATGTTAACCATAAAAAAAAGACTCATTCACTTAGTTGTAAGTAGTAGAGTTTATCTGGCAGCTACATCAGAAGGTCAGTCTCATAAAGAAACATGTACCGGGCAGCCTGACCCCCATTGTTTTTGGCTTTCATCTCTCTCTCTTTCTAGGGCATAGACTGGACACTGAGCCTAGTGCTTTTTTTCCCCATCTTAACTGGCTCTGCTCCTACTCCTGTGTCTGTATGGGAACTGCTAGTCTTTAAATGTTTGGTAGAATTCACTTGTAAGTCCATCTGATTCTGGAGGGTTTTTTGGGGAGGGTTTGGGCGAGGGGGCGGGGCTTATGCCTTGTCCAAGAGGAAAGGAAACAACAGAAATAGAACATTGTCCACGTTAAGAATAGAAAAGAAGAATCTGAGGGAAGATATTTTTCTTCCCTGACACTGAGTACTGAAGAAGAATCTATATTTCTGAAACTTCATGCTCAGCACTTGAGAGCAAGTTATAGGAAGGATGAAATTGTGGGTAGAAGTTTTCCTTAGCTAATGGATATTTAGTCTGTTGAATAAAAATTCCTCCAGAAAATCCTGGTTGTATTGCAAAGTGGAAATAACCCTAGACTTTGAATGAATATATCTGAGTTCGCTTCTTGGATCTTCAGCTACTGTGTCATGTGAAGTGCCATTGATTTTTTGGACCCTTTCCACCTGGAAAGGAAGAGATTAGATAAAAGAATGCTCTTCCAGCTCTAAAGTCTATGATCTAATTTCTCTCAGAAACTTAGGTATAATTGGCACATACACTTCTGGCTTGTTTGCTTCTCCCTGGTTTTGTACAAGACCAAGCCCTCGAGAGTAGATGGAGTACATGTACTTTCTTTTCAAATGTCTCCCCTTCTGGGTTACTATCATTCCTTAACTTCCCACATCAATTGTTACTTTGACCATCAAGAATGGTAGAACCTTCACATTGTGCCCTTATATTTTTACAATCCCAGATGTGGTTCTTAGAGAGGTACAAATAGCATGATAGAAAACAAAGAAGGGAAAAACATCTTGACAAAACCAGGTATGTACAGAGGAAATGTGAAAAGTTTGAGGTCATCGATGAAGTGAATTTCAAAGTATTTGAATGAGGGAAAGATATAAAAAATGTGAGAAAAAAGATCTCACTTTTTTTTAAAACAAACAAACAGAAAGGCAATCAAGAGAACAGCAATAGTAGCTAATCCATACGCTTGCTTTCCTTCATGCATAAAAATTTTATTATAAAAATCTATCCACACAATGAGGACATTCTGAGTGATATTTGAAAGGAAGACACAGGTTTTTATAAGTGATATTACACAATAGATACAACTTCACCATCGTTTGAGTGTTTGAAATGTAGAGAATACAAGCTCCCACCATGCTTATTGTTTGACTATTAAAAAAGACCTGCTATGGTAGAGCAAAACACTTCTTTAAAGACTTTTCTCCAGCAAGGTATAACTCAAGCACATGTCAAAACTAAACAGGATTTCTTGAAACAAATAACAGAAAATAGCTCTGTTCTGATTATTAGCGTCAAGCAAGATAGAAGATGAGGAGACATCTATTCGCCAAAGACTGGAGAAGTTCCAAGAGAATTCAAGTTTAAAAGGGATTCCTTATCGTTGTTGAGCTTCTTCGGAAACTAAAACTGTGAAGTGAGATTGGGATTATTAAATCAAGCCCAGGAAGATTACAAAGCCTCTTAAATGAGATCCTTGCGCATCTAAAAAACTGACTTAACTATCCACACAGGACAAACTAAATGGATGAAGACTGTCCATAATATAGCATTGGATTTTGAGTTTTATGTAAAATCTGATTAAAATATTGAACACTAAGGCTTCAGGGACCATTAATTACTAGTTATTGCTTTCCAGGTCGATATCTATCCATTAACCATTCTTCTCATATCCAGGCAACCAGTTTTGAATACACTTATACGAACTCTTGATCATGTAGTCCATATCGTTTCATCTTATCCGTAAGATACTGTGAGAAGTTTTTATCAAATGTTTTGGTGAAATCTAGGAATGCTATACTTTTCATCAGTATAGTAATCCAGTTAAAAAAAGAAATGATTTAAGTCTGGTATGAACTGTTATTGATGAAAGCATCTTGGCTCCTAGTTGTCACTGCTTCCCTTTCAAGATACTAAGTAATTGTCCCTTCAATAATATCTTCTATGTGTTTTTCAAGAATCAAAATTGAGTTGAGTTGAATTCATCTGCTTATGGTTTAAAGTGACTTTTGCTTTTTCCTTGTTGAAAATAAGGTCAACATTTTCAATCTTGTGGCACCTCTTTGAGCAATGACATTAATCTATTCTTTCAGTCCCCTCAGATATTTATTTAGACCTGATGATTTGAAGGCACCTGGATACTGTTTTACATATCCCTTGACCAAATTGCTTTTAATGCCTTGTTAATTGCTTCTGCTGTTCTCCCAGTCTCAGTATTGTTTGCTTTTGTATAGAAAATAGAAATAAAATAGGAGATGAGTCGTTCAGACTTCTTTCCACTCTTCATTATAATCATTCTGTCGACTTTGGTATCTTATCGCTTTTGGTTTCTTATCACTTTTTGGTCTTCATACAGAGTTAAAAAAATCCATTTTCTTATTTTTAGCATTCTTCAATAGCCTCAAATTATTCTAAGTCTTATTTTTCTTGACATGATTCTTATAGTACCATGCCAGTGTCTTGTATTCATATTTAGCTACCTGGCCCATTTCCATGTTCTGTATTTATCTTAAAAATATTCTAAGATTACTATATCCCATACATATTCTCATTGATCTTTTAAGATAATTCCCTCTCTTCTTCCCAAATTTAGTTACGTCATCAAACATGCAACTGTCTGTGTTGTCCACCAAAACAAACAAGTTCCATCTCTCTCTTCTAAATGATAGCCCTTAAGGTATTTGAGCAGAGAGCTATCATGCTTTACATAAATCTTCTCACCTCAGGGCTAAATCATTCCCAGTTCCTTTAAACAATTTTATCTCAGAGTTTTGAGTCCTTTCATCACCCTGGTTGTATCACTGTGATCTTGCCTCATTTTGTCTATCTCTTTAAATGTACTCAGAAACAAACACTCTTCTAGATGAGGACCATCCAGAGATGGAGTGCGGAAAAACTATCACCTCCTGTACTATAGATATTATATATATGGTACTATGAGCGCAACCTAAGACAGAATTCTGTTTGGGTCACCAACCTGTTGGGGTTATGTTTTTTTTGTAGTTATTTGAGTTGACCCTTAGACATTAGATACAAATTGTTATAACATCTGTATTGGAAACCTTTCCACTTTGGTAGAATCTTCTGTAGTTTGTGTTCCATTCATTTAGCTTTTAGGAAGCCAGGGTTATCTCAATGGCAAAATGAGACATTGGCATAGGACTTTATCCTATTGACTGGGATAGGCTGCTCCATTATCTAGTGTTTCGTATGGAGCTTTCAGTCCACAAAACCCTTAGAGTTTTTTAAAAACTGTTTTCTAGCTGTATTTTTCCCATTTTGTACTCTTAACAGTGGAATTATAAATCTAAGTGCAGAACTTTCCATTTTTTTCCAATTAAATTTTATCTTGTTAGTTCTACCATTTTGTTATAAGTTATAGCTACCTTTTGGGGTCCTTTTTCCATCATCCAATTTATCTCTAACAGTTTCATCTCATCCACAAGTGTGATAAATATACCATCAATGCCTTCATTTAAATAACTAGATAAGATGGCCTTTTTCTTCCGTAATATCAATCTCTCTGCTTTTATCCTTTAGCCATTCCTATCTCCTATGAATCTGCCCATTCGATTATCCCCTCTTCCAGTTTTAAATTTATTCAATTTCTTGTTATTGTCTTTTATTTAGTCCACCATCATGTCCAGATTACCTCATCCTTAAAAAAACCCAAAAACTTACCTTTAGTTGATCCTATCATCTCATCAAGCAGCCATGATATATTTCTCCTGGCTCACAGTAATTTTTGGGTAAACTAAGGAGGTCCTCCAACATGACTTTGGCAGTGCTGCTGGAAAAGATTCAGGACAAGAGGTTGTTGACAGGCATATGGTGGGACCAAGCAGAGGACTGATTTGCATTCTTTGTGGGGGGGGGCATTGGGGAACTATAGTTGGTGGTCGTATTTGGGCAGAGCTAGGATATGGAGGTGCTCAGCTATCTAGGGCAAAGAAAGGTGTCTGCTCTGGAGGATGCTCATTCTTATCCAAAGAGGAAGGTTTTTTTTTATATTCATTTGTTTTCCATGGTTCTTGGGATGAGAACCTTGTTTTCTTTCTCAGTGGCTTGCTAAGTCACAAGTCTTTGGCCATTCTTCCTTAAAAGTTTGTGTGAGAATATCATGGGTGAGGCACCCAGAAGGAACACAAGCATTCAAAGGATCACAGGTCAGGAAGTTTGTTACTCACAGACATGCAAGCCTTTGGTTCCTGCACCCTTCAGTCCCTCAAGCAAGCATGGGCTGTGGTATAGGCATATGGTGAAATGTGAACCCCCAATCAACAGTGCAGAACTCTGGGTCTTTGTTGTTAGATCTGTTTATGGTTGCTGGGCGAATTCTCAGGGACCCAAGGTGGGGGGTGGGGTGGGAGCTTAGAAACAATCAGTAGGAGACCTGAATTGCAACCGTCTTTCCCCTTATTGATCACAAGGGCATTGTGAGTAGGAAACTTTGCTCACCTTTCATATGCTGATTAGACGAAGTTTGCTAAACTGATTATAACCAAGAGAGCCCAATATTCCTTGTTTAAATGAAGGCGATTAAACCAGTTTTGTGAGTACTTAGAAACTTTCTGATACATAGGCTGGTCAATCCGTGATCAAACATGGAGTCACTTCTAGCAATAGGCCAGTCTTCATAGTTTGCCTTAATCTTTATGTTATTAAAATATTGATTAACAGTTAAGTTGTGAGTCCTAGTGCTTTGGATACAAGGTAGAGAGTGTAAATTGGAAAAGATTCAGATGGAAAAGAGATTTAAGACTGCAATATGTTCCAGAGTAAGATTTCTGGAGGTCTCACACTTAAAGGAGAAAAGTCATCAACTTATTTGAACAGTTTCCAAGAGCAGAGAGAATGAATCCCTTAGGGTTTCTTTGAGCATCAGAATGAACTAATGACAGTGTGGGAGTTATAGCTGGATAAACTATTACCTCCTTGCCACATGGCTAGTTTAAAAAGAAACCAGAAAGGAAGGAGCTGAGGGAAGGCTAGGAAGGAAGCTACACCATAAGGAAGGAGAGTGGCCCAGGTAGCCAAATTACATGTACACAGATACATAATAGACATGCACATATACATTACATACACATACATATTATATACATACATAATATACAAGGGGCAGCTAGGTAGAACAGTGGATAGAGTACTGTGCCTGGAGTCAGGAAGACTCATCTTCCTGAGTTCAAATCTGGCTTCAGATACTTATTAACTGGGTGACCCTGGATAAGTCACTTTACTCTGCCTCAGTTTCTCATTTATGAAATGAGCTGAAAAAGGAAATGGAAAACCACTCCAGTATCTTTGCCAAGAAAACCCAAGAGTCACACAGGACTGAAACAACTGAATAACAATATACATACACATAATAAACATACATAATACACACATATACATAGCGCATGATATTTCTATACATGTATACGCTTTTATACACATGTACATATAGAGTATGTGTGAATTTATCTATATACACAAATAGATACATATACACATATATATGTATGTGTGTGTGTGTGAGTGTGTGTGTAAACCCCAGAAGGTAATTTTTTAGAAGGTCTTAACAGTTGGGGAAGTAGGTAGATCACTAATAGTTTCATGTTGAAGATGGGACTCAAACTTAGATTTGACAGAAGCAAGGAATTTTATGAAGAATAGGGGGGAAGGAACACATTCCAGGCATGAGGGGTAACCAGTACAAAGGCTCTGAGATGGAATATGGAAAGTCATCATGGAGAAGAGTGAGAATATGACTTTGGCTGGATTGTAGAGTGTGTGAAAGGAAAGAATGCCTAGTAACTAGTCTGGAAAGGTAGGTTGAAAGGGTACTTGATCTTAGAGATAATAGAGAGTCACTGGAGTTTATTGTAGAGAATGTCTGTGGTTCAACCCATGCTTTAGAAAAAATGTCACTTTGGCTGCTGATGGAGGATGAATTGGAGATGGAAGAAAATTGAAGCAGGAAGTCATATCAGGAGGCTAGTCCAAAAGTCCGGATGAGTGGGGATTAGGACTTGAGGGAGGGTGGTATTAATAGGGAGAAGGGGACAGATACAAGAGATGTGGAAGAAGAATGAATGACTTGGAAGCCTGTTATGATTTCCTTGGTTGCTAGTGGCCTGCTCCTGGAAACCTGGAAAAATTAGGGTGTTTGGGTATTTAAGAAGAACTATCATCTCTGCCATGAGGGCTTTCTGAGTCATTTTCAGGGCTGCTTATCTATCTTTGGTGTCCACTTGGCACTCAGTTCTTACATATGACTCTAAGAAACTGTAGCATGTGCGATGACCATACCCTGGTAAACCATCTCTGCTGACAGGCTAAACCAGGTTGAGAGTAACCAATGGGCCACAAACCCATCAGTGAGTTAGGAGATTGTCTGCTCCAGGCATCTGAAGACGTTCCCCCAGTTGAATGGTCAGATGAGAACAATTTGTTCCAATGGCCATGAAGGTGGTCAAAGCAGGTACTTTGGAGTTTTGATCAGACATGCACTGCATCCTGGGTCATCTCCAGTCATCCTGACTTTCGTCTTGCCACTGGACTTCAGTGACTGAAAAAAGAGAGTGAGGCTGATGACTCTGTGCAGCTCTGCCTCACTTAAATCCAGTTCATGTAAGAATCATGATATCACCTGTGACATCTTTGGTCCTCTTCATAAATGAAGGACAAGCAACAACTCCTGGAAACTACTCTCTGTTACTTTATGTGTATTTTACATTTTATTTTCTTGGAGCATGTTTTCCTCTAACAGAATCAAGTTAAAGCATCAAGCTTTTATTAAATGCTCAATCTATGCCAGTCATTGACATATTTTATATTTGTATTCTCAGTGCCTACAACAATAGGCACTTAATAATTGAATAAATAATTGAATAAAAGTTGAATAAATAAATATTGAACAGAAGCAGACACTAGTTTTTTAATTAGCCTAATAACCCTCAAAAAAAAAAAAAGAAAATGAGGTTAGTTTAGCATGACTTGCTCTTAATGAATCTATGCTACCTTGTAGCAATCACCTCTGGATTTGAAACTATTTACTTCCTATGGTAATCTTTGGAAAATCACTTAGCCATTCCACAACCCAACTTCTTCACCTGTAAATTGAGGGCATGATACTAGATGATCACTAAGGTTCTTTACAGCCCTAATTCCATGACCATTTCTCTTTCCAAGTATTCAGATATTTTTCCTTTAATTTTCTTTTCTAGAATTTTTCTAGGTACTAGAAATCATAATTTTATTCAGTTTTATCTAACAAACCCCTGAGAGTCAGTATGGCATTATCATAAGTGAACTTGGCTTCACCTTTCACCTTTGACCCATACAGGCTATGTGACCTACCATTTAGCCACTCACTGTCTCAGGCAACTAAGACTGTAAAATTTCAGAACAGTTGCCAATCTACTTTGATATAAGGTGTTTTCTCGCTGGCAGTTCCCCAGGAATCCTTTCTCCCACTCACTGCCCATGCCTTCCTACGAAGACCTCGTTGCAATGGTAAGAAAAATCTGAAGTTCATTATGTCCACTAGGAGAGGAATCTGAATGGTCAGTGGTAAGTCAAAGATATGACAATTAGGAGGGGAGGGAAAGGTCAGTGAAAAAGGGAATAAAACAACTTAAAAAGATTCAATAACTCTGATCACTGCACTAGAGAACCAATGACGAAACATGGTACCCTCTTCCTGCCAGAGAGGTGATGGACTCAGGGCAAAATGAGACACATTTTTGGACACAGACAATCTGGAGATTTCTTTTGCTTGACAGTACATCTTTGTGTTTGTTTTTCATTTGGGGTTGCGGTGTGATGGTTGGGAGGAAAAATTGGACTAGTGATGAGTTTGTAAAAAAAAGAAAATAGGTGAAAAGGATAGAGATGTTCTAAGAACAAATTTTATGTTCATCAATTTTTTAGGGATAAATCTGTTTAGTGAATTTATTTTGTGCATTTTGCACAATCCTTGAACAGAGCATATTATGCTCTTTGGCTTTTTAGTGGTTTTCTTGTATCACATATTTTTGCCACATAATTTTAATTCTTTTTGTATTTCAGCTGGTAGACTTCAGGGAGGTGGTATCACGGATGTTGGGCCTAAATATTACCAGCCTTGCTGTCCCTGACTATGAAATCATCAAATGTCTTGAAAGACTCATCCATTCTCATCAGCATCACTTTGTTTCCTGTGCCTGCCTTAAAGACATGACTACTGGACAAAACAGGTCCCCACAGGACCACTTAAAACTTTTACACTGACCTCTGTCTACTTGAGGAATGTAGTGCTTGATTGGAAGATCTTACACTGAAGCATGAGATTGAATAGTTCCAGGTCTTGATTCTGATTTTAGTTATGGAGACAACCCACTATTATTTCTTGTGCTATCATTTGGAGATAGAGCCAGTGGAGGAAGATCTCTTTCATCATACTGAGGTTTAAATTGTGTAATTTTTTCACTAATGCTGATTAAGGTTTAATGAGAGCAGATTCTCAGATCCCAAATCTGTTCTGTGAGAAAAAGGAAAATAT
This sequence comes from Bettongia penicillata ogilbyi, assembly GCA_023548195.1. Taxonomy (NCBI): domain Eukaryota; kingdom Metazoa; phylum Chordata; class Mammalia; order Diprotodontia; family Potoroidae; genus Bettongia; species Bettongia penicillata. The sequence goes on from JAJHZJ010000314.1 coordinate 316,907, forward strand.
TTCTTTGTCTTCAAATTGACTCTCTTGAATCTCTTATAAATAAATGATTCTACTTGGGAGCAAATGAATGCAAATCATTTATTAAGCACTTAAACTCTACCAGGCACTGAGCAAAGGGAAAGACTTAGTACAAGTTCATAGCTGAGGTCTGAGTTCCATTTTTTATTTCCTTTACAAACAATCAAGTTAGTTTGTTCAGAAACTGATTTCCCCCTTTCCCCTCCCGCCTTCATTTGTCTAAGACCAAAATTCATATTTAGTTCTAACCACTCTCATCTTTTTCTTGGATCCTTTCCTATTTTCTCATTGCATATGTATTTTTCCTTGGAATCAGATTCTTAACATCACTGAAAGAAATGTGTTGAAAATTTCTTTAACATAGCATTTATCTGCCTATACAAAGATGTTTCTCCTAACTTCCCTCTAATGGTGAAGCATCAAGATACCCCAAGGGAGAAAAAGGAGGTGGCATGTGTCAGGCAAGTCAAACCACCACCTCCTCCCCTCTGACCCAGATAGAAACAACCCAGGACTCTGAATGCAATAGCAGCATTCCCTGCCAATAGCATCATTCCTTGCCCTGTACTACTGACCATTCTTCAGCCTGGAGCTCACAGGCATCACTGATGGGAACAATCATTATGGAGAAGGGACCCACTTTTTTCAATATCACCACACCAAATGCTTACTAACTGCTACCAGCTCTCATCAACTGGCAAATAAGCCCATGAGCCTTGGAATTGACAGCACTTTCCTCACTCTTTTATTATCCTATCCCCATAGCTATCATCCTTTTGGAGAAGCCCTGGCGAAGATGCAGCCTTGAACTGCTCCTGTGGATGCTACAGTCATAGCTACTGAAAACCTAGGGAGAAAAGAAAAAATTTTTTAAACTATCAGAGTTCTCAGCTCTGTCAAATAGGTCAACATCTGAAAGTGATATGATTATTCAGCAGAAATGACATTAAAAAAGATGCATTACCATTGGTTTTGCTATAGTACTTTAAGGATCATGGGACTTTTCCATCTGACTTGTAGTTGAAACCTACTCTTTGTGTTGCTTCCTCAATTAGTATGTGAGCTCTTTTCAGAGCCAGGACTTATTTTACTTTTTTGTTTGTATTTTCAATTCTCAAATGCACGGTTTTGATTGAGGGTCTTCCTTGGTGTGTGATGTGATGTGGTTTGGTAGTGGTGGTGGTGGTGGTAGTGGTGTGTATATATGTATGTGTGTGGAGCGGGGGCAAGGGAAGGAGATCTAGCTGATCTTCTCCAGGTGCCCGGCTGCAGCCTCTGAATGCCTCTTCACATTACCCTCAAGCAATTTTTAGCTGTTTCACAAGCTGTGGCATCTGGTGGAGATACAGATGCCAAAGAAGCCCAGAAAACAATTCAGTTCAAACTAGGCACTGGAATGGAATGCAATAACTCTTTGTTTGAACACACATTCTTTATTCTCTCCATTTCCCCCTAGTCCCAGTCTTTAAAACAGGATATAATCAGATGCCTAGCAAATATTTGCTGATTGAAAAAATTATCTATTTTATAATATCCTCTGTTTGAATTTTCTGCCTTCTTTTAAAATTTAGTCAAATAAATTGCCTTTGATTTGTCTTAGCTATTTTCTAAAACTAGATTTAGCTTGTTCTCAGTTAATGTCATTTTCATTTAAAATATAAAATATAGTTTTTTATTTTTCTATTTAGAGATTTAAGGTAACTATAAGTTCAAGCTGATATGAGATTGAAATTGACAAATAGTAGGTAGAAGAGATATCCATTTAAAAATATTTCCATCACATCTCAAAAATGTCTATATAACATATGTGCATATATGTTATATAGATATAACATCTATATAATGTCTGTATAACAATACTATATAGACCTATAGATTAAAATAAGGAAATCATTCAGAATTTCTAGTAAAAAAGGAATGTGAGATAAAATGATCGTATCTACTACACTTGTTTCCTCTGACATATTCCACCCCACACAACACACACATTTCATCCCCTACAACCTCATATAGACATTAGTTGGTTTATAATTTTGAAAATATCAAATTGGAAATGTTTTAATAAAACTTCTTTTTTAAGTGAAAATTTTCTGGTTTGACAAGTGATAAATGAATGCCACAGAGTGTGTCTATAATTAATTGACAGTTTTAATAGGAAAGTGATTGTATTCCATAACAAAGTCCATGTATATTGCATAATAAAACATATTACATTGATCCAATGTCATGGATAATGATCTTTTTTTTTAAATTCATACTCACTGTTGGATAAATTTGTTTTGACAAGTCTTGTTGTCATCTATTGAGATTTCTTTCTGAGAAATTGTATTTAGCCAAAGAGTCTTTGAGATATTCTTTGAACAATTTCCCCTCTTTCTCTAAATTTCAAGTTTTTCTGAATATATTTGCCTTAGATTAAGTAGTGAGTGTTTGAAGGACATGTGATATTGCCTGTAACTCTATTAAGGAAATAGACTTCTTGGAGCTGTCCAATGTCTGGTCAATCTGAAAGTGATCTCTTCCTCCTCACATTGCTCATAGACTTTGTCTTGGCTTTTCTTTCGTGTTTACCTCATTTCCTTTAGGCTCATGGATTATTTATCTACATGTCCCTTCCTCCTCTCCTGTCCTTTTTGCATTAGATTATAAACTTTTTGAGAGCAGGTATAATAAGGGCTTAATAAATCTTTCTTGAATATGAATTTGTTGACTCCTACCTATTGTGGTGCTAGAAAAGCTGTATAGTTTGGCTCATTTTCACTTTCAGGAATATAATTTTTGGTCAGAAAGACCTGCTACTATAGAACTTATGGAGCAGTTGTCTTAATCACTTTGGAAACATATATATTGATTTCTTGGGATACAATATGAACACCAAGACACTAAGATGTGGTGTTTATTTTTGAATGTATTAGGATTTTCAACTGCATCCAGAGTTGAATGGATTTCCAATGAATAGTCATAAGATGTAGATTCATCTTATTGGCTTAGTGGGGAACTTATAAAATTGCATGCCAATTTAAAAATGCTTTTCATATGCATTGTTTCATTGCATCATGATAGCAGCTTTGGATGGGTATGAATATTCCCAGAAAATTGAGCAGAAAAAAGAGAGGTGATTTGCTTAATGTCCCAGTTATTGGCAGAACTAAAAAACATTAACAAAGTATCTTGGATTTTAGTTCAGTGATCTTTGCATTCCACTAAAATTCTGCCCACATATAATTTATCAGTGAACTTCTTGAGCAAAGAGACAATATGGAAGAGAGCATTCTCTATGAGAAAAGGATGGAGAATTTGAACTACTAGTTGATTCTAGCTGCTATTAGTTTTCTGGGGAAGAGATTGAATCTAGTGGTTTTCTGGGAATAGTAAGTAATAAAAGTTTATGTTCATATCTTCATAGGATGAAGATGCTTTGACCTAAAATTCTGTTTAACGGAAAGTTTTCCCATTATATTGGCAACTATCAACATTTTGGTTGCGACGTCTTTTTTGGTTGCTGCCAGAAAACCAGTGAGCTAACTATCTGGTGTTGCTTTTTTGGAAGCTTTAGACTTTCTAGTGGTATAAAAACCTCCTTTAAATATTTAAGAAAAAAAAATCAGGCATGAAGGGAGTTTTTTCTCTGGTGTTTCCTCTTTGCAAGTCCTTTTAAAGGCTAAGCAGAAAAAAGAAACTACCTTTCCCTCCTCCTCCTCCTCTTCTTCCTTCTCCTTCTTCTTCTTCATTTCTTTTATCTGAATTTTTCAGCAAAGGTTTTTATTTTGGCTTATATTATTCCACTACTATAATCATTTCCATTAGCCAAAGTACTACAAATATAGGCTCCATATTATTTTTGTTTTTTCAAAAAAGTGTCATATCTATTTTAAGATGTAAAAGTGTCAGTAAATCTTTTTCTACTACATTTTAGAGTCTTTCTACTAATGAAAATGCAAGTGCGTTAAATAACTAGGAGTTTCTAAATGCCTAAAAAACCAATATTAATATTAGTTCTGAGAAAATTACCAACATTCATCATTATGAACAGAATATTCTCTTCCTGGAAAAATGTATTATTTATATTGCTTTTGTTTTGATAATTTATTTCTGATTATGTATTTTATATATTTTTTCAAATATGCTATGTACTGTCAACCTCCAGAGGTCAGTCTAAGAAAGACAAACCACGTTAGGTTGTATCCATGTTTACCTCTCTAAAGTGGGCAACATGCATACATGGGAGCCAGTCTAGAACTGGTCTCATTTTGGGGTGAGGGTACACAGTTTATATATCCTTTCAGCAGAGGTTGATGTGTCCCCATCATAATTTCACCTCTGGACAGAGGAAATATCTCTATACCAGACCACTTCCAGCCACACTGGTTATACACAGTACAAATAACAATAGAAAACAAGGCAGCTGGTGGCATAGTGGATAGAACCCTGGGCCTGGAATCAAGACCTGAATTCAAATCTGACCTCAGATGCATATGAACTGTATCACTTAACCCCTGCTTGCTCATGTTCCTCAGTTGTAATAGCACCTACCTCCTGCGGCAGTTGTGAGGATCACATGAGATAGTATTTGTAAAAACTGCTTAGTGCAGGACCTGAGACAGAGATGTTCTTATCTTTCTTTTTGAAGAGGACCAGTCATGTAGTGGGATGATATCTTGACTTGTGTAAATTGGATTTAAGAGAGACAGAGTTGCACGAAGTCACCAGCCTTAATTTCTCTTTCTGGGTTATTGAGATCCAGTGACAGGACAAAAGTCAGGACAACTGTTGATGGCCTGGGATGTAGTGGATAACCTTGGCATCTTTGATATCTGATCATATGTGCTTCAGCCATGTTCGTGGCCATTGGAACAAATTGTTCTCAGCCACCCATTTTGCTGGGGCAAGTCTTCACATGTTTTGGAGTAGACATCCCCCTAACTCACCAATGGATTTGAAGCCTACTGGTTACTCTCAGCCTGGTTTAGCCCATCTGCCAAGATGGTTTACTGGGGTGTGGCAGCTGCACAAGAAACTGTAGTATCAGCATCTTGGAGATACCGGTGATTTGGGTGAATCAGGAGAACTCCAAAGGTAGATGAGCAGCCCTGAAGGCTTTACACCAGAGGTACTAGTCCTCCTGAACACACATTCAGTGGGACTTAGTAAGTACTATGGAAATCTTTTTAAAAATCCCCCAAGGATATTGAATTTTGGACATCATTGTGAAAGGATGACTGTAGTTTTAGGGTTCTGATATTTAAATAGCAGTTTATGTTCCCTCCTAAGAGAACTGGAAGAACTTGTAAGTCAAATCTTTAACCATTATAGGCTTGCTCACTGTGTCAACAGAATACAATGGTCTGTCAAGGGCAGGACTTTGTTTCTACACAGTAGGCTATTAAATAGTTTAAAAATGTGTAAAACAGTGCTTATTTTTCAAAACAAAAGTTGACTACTAATATCAGATCTATTTTCAACCTTCTTGCATTTAGTCAAAGTAAATAAAAATAAAGTATAGAATTAAAAAGGCCAAAGTTTAGAGTGCCTCTCCCCGCCACCATTAGATTTTATTAACCCTATACCAAAGGTTGAACTGACTCACAAATTGACAGGACATATAAAATATGACTTTTAGATCTTTGTTTCACATAATTTTGAGAGGCTAAGCTAGTGTATTATTTTTTTAATACTGAGACAATGATTTATTTTAAATCTTTTTTTGATTTTTGTGATGTGTAGACAAACCTCCTTCATTCAGCTTGAGGTTCTCAGTTGGTGAACCTTCCCCAAACACAGAGGAGACTGTGTTTTTCTTCTTCTATCAGAGGTGCTCAGCTATAGTTGCTACTGGTCTCCTAAGAGGAGGCTGGTTTGTAAACATGTTTGAAAAGTGTTTAGTGACCTTATTATAGCATAGCTGCATGGCCTGGAGGTTTTTGTACACTTGGCCCCTTGATGCTGCAGTGGGATTTAGAAAACTAGTACTGGAGTCATGCTTTTGTCACTTACTAGTGTGCGACCTTGGACTTGACTTCTTTTTGAACTTCAGTTTTCTTATCTGTATGATGAGCATTGTAATATTTGTACTTCACCACACATTATGAGGATCCTCTGATCCTCAGTTTCCTCATCTGTCAAGTCCCAGGCATGATTTGGATACCTTCTAAATTTCATTTTGGTTCCTAATCCTATCATGCTACAGCATTTATGCAAAACTTTTGGTAAGTGCAACATGAGTGAAAATCGCTCTTGTGCCCTCTCTTATTTTTCATGCCCCCTTACCTCCCCTGTCTTACCAGGGCTGCAGGACTACACTTGTTCAAATCATGTTCCTCAGGAGCCTTGGGGAGGAGAACACAGAAGAAAAGAACTTCCCTCTGTAAATACCTGAGAACTTCTAGGAGCCTGCTTTCTGGTCAATAGACTAGTGCACCAGGCTCATTGATGGTTATGTGTAAATGTATTAAAAGTATTCTTCTATCAAGTACATAAGAAAGATGTCCTGCATATAAGATCCCCACCCCTCCTTCATCATTGAAGATTTTGATTTCTGTTCAAGTTCATCAATTGCACAACACTAAGACTAATCCAATGATGAATCAATGTAAACAAAATACTATTTATCTTTTCTTTTCCCAATGAGATAAATCTTAGGTATGTGAGATATCTATAGACTACTGGGAGATGTAATCTTACATGAAACTGGTGTTAAAAAAATAAATGGCACATTTACTTAGAGCCCAATGGAAACTTCTAGGTCATCTAGCCTAACCTCCTCAGGGATTGCACCCAAATCTTCTGAATCCGGATCTGGTATACTTTCAATCAATGCTCTAATTATGCTAGAAATGAATACTTGTAAGGAGGGCCAAGAATTTTTTTAAATGTTAGGGGTAGTGCTTTTATTTTGTAGACATTTTTGGGTAAAGAGTTCTATCAGAAAGCAACTAGAGTCCTTTGAGATCTCCCTCAGTGGTGGCAATGGCCAACAGCTAGGATATAAGTGGCGGTTGGTCAGTGGAAATATTTGAAAACCCATGGGCATCTTAACTGCCCCACCACAATCCTTGAAGATTCCATTTTCATTTGCCATCAAACCAATATTTACAAGCAAAACATGGGAAAATATATGTTTACTAAAACAAATATTTTATTTGGAAAGTGCTTACCAATGCAGTCTAGCTTTTTTCAAAACATGTGGTTGCTTTGGAAAGAATATGGCATAATTATTTTAAGAAACCTGGAAGATTCTGGCTCAGTAAGATCTAAAGTTATTGCGATGAAAGATATGTCCCTTTTCAGTTGGCAGCTGAGTGCATATGGCTTGGAACACAATATACTTTTTATATTTTTTTCCCTCATAGATCAACAGTTAGTTCAATTAGCTTAGGCCCTTACTTAATGGCAAAAAAAAAATCATTTGTAGTAAATGAGTTGATTAAAAACCATCAGAACATTTTTATACTTTACTTTGATATGTCACTTGATTTTCATTTTCATGTGAGCTTTAATGTAGTTCATTTCTCAGCTATACCACCTCCAGACCTTTTTCTACCTTTATTAAGGAGTTCTCTATCTGACCCACAGTCTTTATTTCCACCAAAATCCACACTCTTATATTTAGGAACCTCAATATATATGCTGATAGCATCTCAGAACTCCTGTCCCAGTTCATTAACTTCCTCAAACCCCATCACCCACTCCATTCACGCACAGGAATGGTCATACCTTAGACTTCAACGTCACTCATAGGTGTGCTATCTATAATGTCCTGTGTCCTGAGATTTCTTTCTGATCATAACCACCTGTCCTCCTAGAATGGGAACTCTATGCTGGAAATGGAGTCAGGAAGACCTGAAGTTAAATCCTGCCTCAGATACTGACTAGCTGTGTGACCTTGGGCAAGTCACCTAACATCTCTTAGCCAGCTGTAAAGTGGTGTCAGTAATAGCGCTTACCTTGCACATGGTAGTTTTGAGGATCAAATGAGAGAATATTTATCAAGGTGCTTAGCACAGTGCTTAGCACATAGTGGAGACTTAATAAATGATTATTTCTTTTCCTTCCTCATCTGTAAAATGGGGATAATAAAAGTATCTACTTCATAGATTGTGAGAATGAAGATAGATGGCATATATAAATCACTTTGCAAGCTGTAAAGTGCTCTATAAATGCTAGCTTTTATTATTCCAGCTCATCTTCTGTTTCACTTTTCTGAAACCTATCCTTTTCTTTTTTGGTCACCACCATCCCTTCTTCTCTAAGTCTTGCTCTGGCCTCATTTTCCTCCGTTTAGTTTTGACCTTGAGCATTCCTTTCAGAGGAATTCTAAACCTTCTTCTCAAACCTTCTGTATTACTCTTTCCCACCCCTCTCTCAGCAGATGACCTTGCCTCTTGTACTTTTAAGATACTTGGAGATATCTGCTATGTACTTTTCTCTATTACTCTTATACATCAAAACTCAACATTTCTCCATTATCTCCCCCTTTATTATTTGAGATATCCCTTTATCTTGACAAGGCTAACCTTTTTAACTTGTTCCCTTGATACCACCCCTTCCCATTTCTTCAGAGAGCTTCCCCTTTTAATCATCCTCTCTGTCTCTCTCTGTCTGTGTCTCTGTCGCTCTCTATGTCTCTGTTTTGTCTCTGTCTCTGCCTTGCTTTGTTTCTTTTTCTGTCTCTCTGCTTTTTTTTTTTTTTTTGCTTACCATGTCGCACTATTGACTGTTGGGGCTTGCAGGCCACTAAAATTCTGTTCTTTGAACCAAGTCATTCAACTCGATTTGCACCCAGATGATCGTACTGTGGTCCAGCCCACATCTCTGCCTTTCTCACAAAACTGTCTTGAGCTACTTTATCAAATACTTAACCATAAATCATTGCTTCTGTTTTCTCTCTCTCTCTCCTCACCAACATTCTTAGCCCTCCTTACAAGAATTCATTTTCAGCGTAGTTAGAGCATTGCAGTCTGGCTTCATATCCCATTTGCCTGAAATTCATTTCTCTAAGATTACCAGTTATCTCTTAACTGCTAAAAGTTTCTTCAATCCTCAGTCTACTTGACATCTCTTTAACTTTTGACCCTTGTCCTCCCAGCTATAACACTCCTGGTTCTCCTTTCTGGCGGAATGTTGCTTTTCAGTCTTTCAGTCTCCTTCATCCATTTTATACCCACCAAGTAATGCTGGAGCCTTACATGTCTTGGAACCCCTCTTTTTTCCTCTCTTCATTCTCTCTCTGGTTTCACCAACTCCCAAGGATTCACCTAGCATTTCTATACAGATAACTCGTAATTCTGTGTACAGAGCCAATTCTCTCCCTTAAACAGACCTGCATCACTAGTTATCTGTTAGACATCTCCACCTGGATGGCATCTCAAACTCGTGCATTCAAAACAGAATTCATTATCTTTTCCCCTAAACGCTTCCCTCCTTAAAACTTCCATATTTTTGTTGAAGTTACCATCAACATTCCAGTCACCCTGGTCTGCAACCTCAGATTCATTCACTCTTCTCTTACGCTCACCCCACTCCCTCAAAATTTTATCAATGATCTAATTTTGTTTATTCTACATCCAAAATGTCTTTCTTATCTGTACCGTTCTTCTCACTCAATAACAATAGCTAACATTTATAGAGCACTTAAAGTTTTGCAAAGCACCTTACAGATATTATCTCATTCTTCCTCACAATAGCCTGGGAAGTAGACACTATTATTTTCCTATTTTATAGATGAGGAAATGGAGGCAGACAGATGTTGTGACCTGCCCAGGGTCACATAGCTAGTAGATGTGTAAGGCTAGATTTGAAGTTAGATTTCAAATTTGTGTTTCATCCCTCCCCAGGCTGCACTCTCTATCTCTTTTTCAGCTCCCTTTTATATGCAGTTTTCCTTCCTTGGAATGTAAGCTCTTTGAAGGGAGGTGCTTTCTTGTGACTTCTTTTGGTATTCCCAGCACTTAGTATAGCACCTAGCACATAAATACTACTTGACTTACTTTGGTTTTTCTGACTTCAGGTTCAGGGCTCTAACCATTGCATTGTACCATGGTCTACTTGGGTGCTCACATGGCCAGTACTCTAGTTCAAGTAATCATCTCTTGCCTATATCCTTATAATTGCTTCCTAATTGATCCTGCCTTTTCTGTTTCTGATCTCTTCTCTCTCTAATCTCTTATTAGAACTTCTAGAATAACCTGCTTAAGTAACATTTCTGACTCTATCACTCCTTTACCCAAAATTTGTCAGTGGCTACCCATTGCCTCTATGATAATTTACAAATTCCTTAGCTTGACTCTCAAGAATCTGGATCCAACATACTTTTCTTGATTAATTTCCTCTTATTCCCTTTCACATACTCTTATTTTTGGCCAACTAGATACTCCACAGACTTGGCATTTGCTTTGTGCAGCAAATTTATTTACTTGTTTGTATATATGTTGTCATCTCCTCTCCTCACCTCTAGGTAAAATTTAAGCTCCGTGAGGTCCGTGCTCATTGAGTTTTCTTTATGTGTCCTCAGTATTCTAGGATAGGATAAGAAGTCACGATGAGGATGAACATGGGTTTATGGGTTGCCAAGCAGAGGGAGAGGTGGAATAACAACAGATTGTTATCAGAGAAGGCAGTTTCAGAGTTCATGAAAATGGAAGTGGTGCATTTGTGGGCAATTAAGGGTATGACCGTCAAGGCTGAGGAAAGGTAGAAGAGGATGTCCTGGGAAATGAGTAAGTTGAGGAAGTGGGAGGTTAGGATACTTGAGGGACTATTAATATTACAAGGGTTAGCAGTAGTGAAGAAGAAAACTCATTGCAATGAATTCATTGAAGAAAGAACTGAGTGTCCTAGAGGTCTGTAGACCACAGCCACCAGAGTTTTGATAGAGTGGCAGATATGGATTGCATGAACCTCAAAGAAAGAGAGGTATATGAGTGATAGTATAGGGAAAATCTGGAAATTGCAATGGGGAGCAAGGAGTATTCCAACACTGCCACCTTGACCAACGTACCAATGTGAAATTGCAACTGGTACTGGAAAGGGTACCCAGGGAGGCTGGGTCATCAGGAGGGAGCCAGGTCTCAGTGAAAGCCAAAAGATGGAAGGAATGGTCAAGGGAAAAATTTAAAACAAAAGGAAGTTCGTTATCTTGGAACAGGCATTCTAAAGAGCATAGAGCAAGGTATGAGTGGTTTTGAAATGGGACATAAAGGAAAGGGAATAATGGAGCAGGCATTGGGAGAATAGACAATGAGGTTTGATTAGTAATAGTTCAGAGTTCAGAATCAATGGGATGGGGAAGGATGGGAGTTTGTTAATCACTGAGGAATAAGTTCCATTATCAACCATCCAAGATAGGTACCAACGTGAGGTTACGTGTGGCCAGGTGACACATGGAGAAAGCTCAATGAAGTACTAATATTTTTTGCCAGTAGTCAGATCCAGGTAAACCCAGAAAGGCAGCTATGGAGGGAGTATAATGCAATGCTATTTCTCAACTTTCCAGGCTGGCAGGTCAGGTGACTCTTGGAGAGAGGGTGATAGAATGAAATTTCACCTTCTGGTGGAGAAAATCTTCTTTTCAAATCATGCCGCTACAATAGTGAATGCTTGTCTCGATGTCTTTCTATCCAATTACCTGCCCAGACACTATTGCTGACACATACTGAGAGAAAACACGTTGTGAATATACTCTCTTTTTGAAGGGAAATTATAAAAAAATGATTGATGATTATTCTTTTTAACTCAGAGTTACCAGTCAGAAATTTCACCTTGGCACATAAAGAGGATGTAAATCGCTTTCCTTTTCTCTAAGTTCCCCATAATTCATTCAGTTGCATTTGAGTAATAACATACTTTTTTTTAAAAAAAGCAAGTCATTGGTAATACAGTTTTATTGTATCTGCCGAAAAAAATTTTGAAACAGAGATAACTGCCCCATAACTCCCTCTATTCCCCCAGATTCTTCCCCTAAAACACATCAGGTATCAAAGAAATTATAGAGAAGGAAAAGGAGGAGAGGAAAAATGGTCATCAACCTTGGTTCTTGGTCAGAATAAATTTCAGTGGTGTGGGATCTGCTTCCATTTAGCTTGTTCCTACTTTGTCCACACTGCTTTGGCCTCAAAGGTCTTGTATCTATATCTCTAGCTACATTCCTTCTATCACTTCTAGTTCCCCAAATTCGAGTATGGAGTGTAAGTCAAAGTCAGTCTAAGGTCAGAGCAAAATGAGAAGGAAACTGAACCATCAGGTTTCCATCTCTTGCATCCTGCTCTTGGTGACCCTAAGTGCTAAACACTTATCAACTTCCCTCTGAATTATTCCATCTTCATCCTGCCTCTAGCTTGTTTTTCTTTATTTGTTGCTTACTGTCTCCTCTATCAGCTCCTTGAGAACAGGGACTGGCTTTTGCCTCTTTTTATTTCCCTAGTGCTTAGCACAGTGCTAGCACATGGTAGGCTCTTAATAAATATCTATTCACTGACTGACATATTTAAAACAAACAGGCTTTTAACCAGATGACCCAAAGTAAATTGTTACTTCTGTATAACTACAATGTTGCCTCAGCCCTTCAAATAATGATGAAAAAGTCCAAATAAGACTCTGATGTGTCACTAAATATCTTTTAAAACTCTACAAAAGAAAACATTTGGTTCCAGAAATAAGTGAAGTTTTAAGAATAAAAGTTATCAGCCATTATTTACATTCCCTTTTACCCAGTGAGGGATGTGATCTTCAGCTCTCAGTGACTTGCCTCTTGTCAATTACATAGCTTGTAAGTCATAGATACATGAGGATTTGAACCTAGGTATCTTTTGACTTCATATCTATTACATCACTTTAATTTTCTCCCAGTGTCTAGCGTCTCATGGAAGGGGACGTCTTCAGATTCAGATAGTAGGGCGTAGATGAGAAAATCAATCCTAATCTTTCATGGAAATTCATCACTATATCATTTTCTCTAGAGGGAACTCTAATTTCCATATAAATTATCTGAGCCCTAGAATTAAACCCTATTATTCTGTAAGTCAGTCAACTACATATACAAGGTAGTATGTGGAATTTTCAATGTCATGATGCAATTTGATAGAGTTTTACATGTTTGTTTTTGTATTTTTTCTTTTGATAGTTTATAAAAACAGATCCTCAGAAGTTCTTGGAAATCAAGGGCAGAGCAGGCAGAAAAGAGAAGGCCAAAGCAGAGACCAGATCAATGCAAAGAATGAGTTGGTAGGAATATGCCAAGGATCTGGAACCAGGAGGTCAAGGCAAAGGTGAAAAGGTGTGTAACTAGGTCTCAGTAATCAAGGCAGAGAAGGATATGACATCCGGAAAGTTGAGTAGCTCAAGACAACTGCTGCAGCACATGGAATATAGACATGAGCCTGGTTTTGGTGCAAATATGTTTTATCCTCTGATCACTTTTATATTTTTATATTTCCTGTTGAGTGTGGGTGGTTGTGTGGTAGGAGCAATCACAGCTGGCTGAAGACTGGGAGCGGTAAAGCTAACTGTGGCTTAGACAGGCAATAGGAGACATGGAACTGTGGTCAGAAACCCATTATAAGGCATCACCAGCAGCAGAAGTGCTACTCTTTGCTACATCTGGAGTATCCTGTCCAGAAAGAGCACAGATTGGTGATCAGATAAGGACACAGGAGCCAACCTGTGGTTTTATCATCAGAAACCATAGTACAAAACACATCGAGGAAGAAACCATTGCTGCTATTGTGGTAACTATTCCCTTTGTTCCCATTTTTGTAGAAGATTCTGAAATATGTGCTAGTTTCTACAAAAAACTGGGTTATATGACTCAAATTCTTTGAAGCTTTCATTGTAGATATTAAAATCAGATGGATATTATGTCATGGGTAAATAAATAATCCTATTGCCTAATTATTTCAGAGATGGCCTCATTCTAGTAAATTATTTGCTTGACAGTAAGGACATTTGAATGAGAAAGCATTAACATGTGGCTTCGATAAAGTTCTTTGTTCTAGGTTTTCCCTTTATAATATATTTTACCTGATTAGAAACATGGATAGCAGCATCTCCCACATTGCAAGGAAGGCAGCATGCTATCTGTAATTGTATGTGAGTTGTCATAACCATTTATACAATAGGTCACTTCAAACATAAAGGATTTTCTTGTTAGTTAGCCTGGGTCACATTGACTAGAAATGGCCAGTTAGGGCACATGTCAGTTATAAGAAAATGGGAGTAGCCCATAGACACGTTTCAAGTCCTCCCATTTGCTGGATCCTTTGAGTTAGAGGGGTTAGTTAATGGGCACCACTAACGGTAATACGATGCCACAAACTGGGCATCATATTAGAGTATTGATTAAACTTCTAAAATGAAATATCTTTGAAAGGAAAAAGCATACATACAGAAAAATAACGCTAATTATAGGTTTCACTAAGACTTTATACAAGTTAGATTTGGGAGCAAAATGTGGCCTGTATTGAAACTAATACAGTATGCATATGTATATCAACATAAATTATATATTAGCATATATACATATAACACAGTATGTATCTGCAGCTATCTTGTGTTGAATTACTAGAAAGACAATACAAAATGCTTGTGACTTCCTTGGAAGGATTGCTTGGTTCTACAATTCTACAACTGACACAAGGTACTGTATATAAATATTATAGTGTATGGAGTTTTTGAGGCCACAAGGCCTCAAGGACAGGACCAGAGGAAGGGAGACTGGAGATGAAAACTCTGGTTATTTTCAGAAGAATCTTAAAGGAAAAAGCGAGCTCTCTTCAAACATTTGAAGGACTTTCATATGGAAGAAAACCTTTTTAAAAATAGTGTTCTTTTTTTTCAATTCTATGTAAAGATAATTTAAAATATTTATTTTTTAGATGAAATTTTGAGTTCCAAATTTTCTCCCTTCCTCCTTCACCTCCTTCCATTTCTTCCCTCCTACCTAAGATGGTAAGAAATTTGATACAGGTTATATATGTACAATCATGTAAAACATATTTCCATATTAGTCATGTTGTGAAAGAAGAAACTGAACAAAAGGAAAAATTGCAAAAAAAAAAATAAAGAATGAAAATTGCATGCTTTTATCTTCATTTGGACTCCATCAGTTCTTTCTCTGGATAGCATTTTCCATCAAGAATTTTTTGGAATTATCTTACATTGTTGTATTCTGAGAAGAATTACATCAATAATAGCTGATCATTGCACAAGGCTGCTATTACTGTGTACAATGTTCTCCTGGTTCTGTTTACTTCACTTTGCACTGGTCTGTGCAAGACTTTTTAGGTTTTTCTGAAATCATCTTGCTTGTCATTTCCCATAGCACAATAGCATTCCATTCCATTCATATACCACAACTTGTTCAGCTGTTCCCCAACTGATGGGCATCTCCTCAAATTCCTATTCTTTGTCACCACAAAAAATGAGTTGCCATAAGTATTTGTTTGTACATATAGGTTCTTTTCCCTTTTTAATGATCTTTTTGGAATACAGACCTACTAGTGGTATTGCTAGATGAAAGGGTATGCACAGTTTGATTGCCTTTGGGCATAGTTCCAAATTGTTCTCCAGAATGATTGGATCAATTCACAACTCCACTAATTAATTAGTGTTCCAGTTTTCCCACATGCCCACCAACATTCGTCATTTTCCTTTTCTGTTATATTATCCAATCTGATGGGTGTAAGATGGTACCTCAGAGTTGTTTTAATTTGCATTTGTCTAGTCAATAGTGATTTAGAACATTTTTTTATATGACTATAGATAATTTTGATTTGGAAGAAAAAGTTTCTAACAGAGCTGAATAAAAGTGGAATAAATGGCCTCAGGAAACAAAATGTTTGCATTACTGTTTCAGGATTATGAAGCATTCATACTTAATAGGCCTATGATGAAAGCAGTGCAAGTATAATTAATGGTGCTTTTGTAGATGATGAAATGGAATCTCAGAGAAGTTCACAGCTAGTATCAGATCCCAAGATCTCAACTAAGGTCATCTTGTCTCCAGGCTAAGTGCCCGTTCCACTATACCTCATTGCCTCTCTATTATTTGAGACTTTCATAAAGAGGCTAGAGGTTGTTAGGGCTTTTCTAGAAGGGTCCATACTTGAGTGTAGATTGAGTGTGGCTCTCTCAGAGAGTCTCTGAGAGTCTTTCCAGTTTAGAGACCTGAAGTCTCTGGACTCCACTGGAGGATGCAACTTTGATTCTCTGATTTTGGCAAGTGTTAAGTTGATGAAAAAGTTATCTGAGGCCTCAGGCTCCCTAAAACATAAACATTTACATCCAACATTCAAAGCATCCCTTACAAAGCTTGAGGCAGCAGGGACATCTAGGGTGAGGATCAGAGGGAAAATCATTGCACTCAAAATAGCAAGGATTATGAGAACAAGTTTTACTCCTTCATTTGCCTCTGCTTACTTTTTAATTTCATATATTCATAAATAAAATCATAAAAGAGCCAACAATCACTCTACATCTACAATTTAACAATTAGCTCTTCTGGGTCAGTACAAGCTGGCTCCAACAGATCCTTGATTTTTAGCATCTTTGCCAAAATTATAGAATAATGGGTCCAGATGTAGAACTGGAAGGTGGGGGAAGTAAGGGGAATAAATATTTATTAAATGCCTACTATATGCCAGGCACTATGATGACCACTTTACACATATTATTTGATCTGTGATCACAGGGACATGAGAGGCCTTCTAGTCCAATCCACTCATTTTCAAATTAGGAAGGAAGCCCAGGGAATTTAAGTAACATGTCCAAGATCACAAGAATCTGAATTGTCATCTGACTCATATGAATCTGAAAATAATTTGTATGTAAGACTGCCAATACTGCATCAGTATGAAATTATCTTTTACACGTGGATTACGAACTTTATGTCTTGCTCATCATATTGTAACTAAGTTGCCTTCATACGCAACTAAAAAGAGATTATTCAGTCTAGGAAGCCAATGGTATAATTTTCCTGAGTGATATTTTATCAGGGAGAGATTTCTGGACTAAACAGGCTGATGTGCCATCTATAAATATTCATGACAATTTGGTATGAGCAAACATGACCCAAGGACAAGCATACCAACTAAGAGGCAGGACATCCAAATTCTAGTCCTAGCCAGTTATGACCTCAAGCAAGTCATATATATTCTATGCTTCAGCAACACTGGCCTTCTTGCTGTGTTACATAAAACACTTCATTTCCCAACTTCATGACTTTTCCCTGACTTTCTTTCAACTCTAGTAGGTTCTCCCTTTTGGCCTCTGCCTCCTGGCTTCCTTAAAAGACTCAGCCCAACCCCTTCCTCCCCTTGCCTATTAATGCCTTCCCTCTGAGATTACCTCCCATTCTTAAAGGCACATTCTTAAGTTTTAAATATTATCTTCCCCCACTCAGATATAAGCTTCTTAAGGGTAAAGCCTATGTTTTTACCTTTCTTCATATATCTAGAAGATAATACAGTACTTGGCACATACCAAGTACTTAATAAATGCTTGACTGACAGCTTGTTTCCTCCTATGTCAAATGAGAATAGGAATATTTACACAAGAAGGTAATGTGGTATAATTTTAAGAGAACCCACCCCAGAGTCAGGAAGACCTGGGTTCAAGTTCCACTTATTGACTGGACAACCTTGAATGAGTCTTTCCGCTCCAGTGCCCAATGCTCTGAGCTGCAGATTGTGGTAAGACCATATTAAGATCATAGCTGCAGATCAGTTGCTGATTTTCATTGATAGAGGGAATTTATTACACTCTCTAAATCATTGGTTTAGATACAATTCTCCTTCTTCCAAATCTACTCAAGTTACCTCACAAGGTTATTTTGAAGATAACGTATGATAGAACATTTGAAAGAATTTGACTTTATGCATATATTTCTATACATTGTATATAGATATATCATTCACAAACACATATATGTATATATATGCACATATATGTATGGAGGGGAGGCATTTAATTTTAATCTGAACAGCACTTTTAATTGCTCATAAACAATTTTTTAATCAAAGAATGAATAAGGGTATTTTTGAACTAGAGATTTTCATCTTATTTTTTTTCTTTGTCTATAGAGACATATATAAAGAGAAGCTGATACCCCAAAAATCTGACTGGTCAAATCATCACTAAGTTGGGAATAGTTGGTTCAGGGAAAATAACTCTGGAAATTCAACATCCCAAAAATAGGTAAGTGTCTCTTATTATGTTTGGAATAATTATAGTAACTAACATTTTTCTAGTTCTTTTAGTTTTACAAGGTACTTTATGCATATTATCTTATTCATTCCTCACAATGATCCTGTGAGGCAGGTGCTTTTATTATCCTTATTTTACAGAAGAAAAAGCTAGGACTGAAAAAGGTAAGTGACTTGTTATACAGTTAGGAAGTATCTGAGGTAGGATTTGAACTCAGGTCTTCCTGATTCCATGTCTAGCATTGGATCAACTAAGTCAGAGAATATAGAAGGATTCAGAGAGAATTTCTTAGCTTGCTTCCCACCCCGCCCCCCCCCCAATAGGAAATCTGTCGCTAATTTTAGAGGAGATGTTTTAGAGGAGATGTGATAGGTAATTTGTTGCAGTTGTTCAGTTGTGTCTATTTGTGAGCCTGTGGACCATGGCACACCAGTGCCATCCACAGAGTTTTATTGGCAAAGATACTGGAGTGGTTTGCCATTTCCTCCTCCAGTGAATTAAGACAAGTGAAGGTTAAATGACTTGCCCAGGTTCACAATGCTAGTAAATGCCTGATGCAGGATTTGAATTCAGATCTTCCTGACTCTAAGTCTAGTGCTCTATTCACAGAACCAACTGTGTTAAGAGCAGGTCTTAAAAAACGAGTCCAGGACTACCGTCCCAGAAAGCCCCTCACCAAAAGGAAGGGAAAAGTGCTCTAAAGGAACAGACCCCTTTCCATTGCTAGGATGAATAAAATGGATAAAAGTTTCCTTCCTTCCTTCCTTCCTTCCTTCCTTCCTTCCTTCCTTCCTTCCTTCCTTCCTTCCTTCCTTCCTTCCTTCCTTCCTTCCTTCCTTCCTTCCTTCCTTCCTTCCTTCCTTCCTTCCTTCCTTCCTTCCTTCCTTCCTTCCTTCCTCCCTTCCTTTTCTTTTTTGCTTAGGGAGCTAGAATTTGTGCTTCTTCATTCAGCTTGTGCATTAGCTAGGTTAATCTCTGGCAAAACATTCCTCCTCACTTCCCCCCATGTAAATGTTACATCAAATCATCTTATGAAAAATATTTAACTGGATAGCTTTCATGAAATATTCTATGCTTTCTCTCAATAAAAAGTAGCTATAAGAATACAAAAATGCTTCCTGAAGGCATGCCACCAGGGATTAAACAAAATACCTAAGTTTGTCCTGAAAAAATATTTGGTTAATTGTTTTTATTGTAGTAGATTCTAAACCTGTGAGATAAATAAAACTGCAATTTATGATACCCTCATAATCTGATATCTTCCATAGCTCATTAGGGATTACATTGTTTAGCTTTTCCTCCCAAATAGTAAGTTCTAATTTTTTTCCTACCCTATTTGTCTCTCATTGAATATAATTCTACTTTACAATTAATGTGGCCAGGCTTTTCATTATTAACCAGGGCACTGTAATAGGATAAACGACAGATCAGAGAGGAATAAATTTCATTTTCAAAGCGATGCCAGTGTGTGAAACATTGAACAGTGGTGGATAAGCCTAGCTGGCTTTTTCAAAGTTTTGATATATGATCCATAAATTTTGAGCTTCCAAATTTGGATTCACCATCAGCATATTTTTCTGATGGGAGAGCTTTCAGACAATGACATGATGGCAGTAAAATGTCTTAAATAATTAAGAGTCAAATTGACAGAGGGACAATGAGTGGAGCCATTGTAAACCTGCCTCAGCTGTGTCAAGTGGTTTTTTGGTACTTTGGGCAGAATTGCATGGCTCTATCACATTCTACAAAGGATGTTGCTGTCTTGTTAGGTATCTCTGAACCTAAGTAAATTGTCCCATGCTTCTCTTTTTACAAAACTTTGACATTTACTCTCATGATGGGAAAGTTTCCATAACCTAATTCTGCAGTGGAGATTTAAAATTGGTTTGGAAAAAAATCTTTTAACCCTTCCATTCATCCATTTTATCCATTCATCCATTTAAAAGAAAGTTAAAGAGGAACTACTCACCCTGTTTTAAGTTCAGAAGTAATTGTTTTCATCAGACAGATTTAAAGAATCATTGTTCTATTGAAAAAATATCATTTAACAAGTCAAACAACTTTAAATACACCTGTTGCTTAAAAAAAAAAATTTAACCCTGCTATTTCACAGGAGACATTTTGGATATATATATATATATATATATATATATATATATATATATCCATATATAAATAATATCTGGTCATTATTAAATATATTGGAATTCAATTCTATTTTACAGATTCATATTTCTACCATTTTATAAACATACTTAGTTTCATCCTTAAATTTTTGTAAAATTGAATCTGAAATTTCACTGTCAGGTAAATTCATCCATGTGGACTCTTTGAAGACTTTGCTCTGTATTAGTTTTTAAATAATCAAACAAGTTGAGTGATATTCTGCTTCACAGATACACTTTCATTTTAATTTTTTGGTAAAGACCTGTGAGAAAATTCCATCTACCAATGCTGATTAACAAATGTTCTGCATCTAAATCTTGGAGAATTAATTAGGGGCATTGAGACATACAATGACTTGCCCAGGGTCGCTCAGTCACCATGTGTTGGAGGATGGACTTGAACATTGGTTTCCCTGACTCATATCAACTCTTTATGCAGAGTGCTATGCTGCTTCTCCATTTTGAGTGTACCACCTCAGAATTTATTCTTGTAACAGATTCCTGAATGTGAATTTATGTCTATCACGTGTATGGTTTAGTTCTCAGAGAGGGTACTGGCCTACGCTGGTAGAGAGAGTTTCCTTATCCAGGAGTTCTCTATACCAATGAAATCACAGATCTAATCTCTTTATATCTCTTTTAGATCTCATCTCTTTATCTATCTATCTATCCATATATATGTAGTGGGTACTGGAAGCTATCTATCTATCTATCACATCCTATCCATCTAATCTGTCATGTCTATCTGTCATATCCTATCACTCTAATCTATCATATTTATCTCATTTAACCTACTCTAGCTATGGAATTCTCCACAAAGATCTAAGAAGACCCAGGGGATTATTGTGATTTCCAGGAGACAGAGTACAAGTCTTTATATGGGAGTGGGAGGTGTATGGACATCTTACAGATACAAAATGCTCTTGTTGAAACAACTAGTTGTGGACTTTACTTAGAGTCTTGTTAAGGATGTTGCCCAAGTCTTCTGAATATCATTTAATTTATATGTTTTCTCTCTTCTCATTTAATTTATATGACTCTCTCATCATATTTTATACTTTGTTGTATTTCCCATCTCAATAAGCACAATGCCTTATTCATAAATGCTTGCTAATGATAATAATGCCAAAAATTAGGTGAGGACAACTTAAAGTTTTTCAGTAAAGTAATATTTTAGGTAAATTATGATGTGTTAATCATTATTAGTAATAATAGCATGCATTGCCCTTGGAGGTTTGCAAAACACTTTACACATTTTTTCATTTGTTCCTTCTAACAACCTTGTGAAGTGGGTGCTATTACTATCCTCATGTTACAGTGGAGGAAACTGGATTTGAGGGATATTACTTTAGCCACTGATTTCCAATATTTTATTCACTGTCCTCATAACTGCCCCCAATTAATTTATATCTTTTGGGTTATTGGTACATTTTTAAAACTCCATAAATACTTAACCAGAATAAACAACAGTCAAATGTCAAAATTTTTTTTGGTAAATATATTTTCATAAAAAGTTTTTGATAAGTAGGTTCTCAGATGGTCATTTATTGCCACTTCTGCTCAATACCTTGTCCTTTTCTGAACATCTTTGCCTGCTAAATGTCTTTTAAAGTAGGGAAAGCCGTTGCCACAAACTTCCACTAAAATGCCTTAATTACTGCCTATCCCCATTTCTTATGAGATGGCTTCTTTTCTCTCCCTCGCTATTTTCATTCCATTCTCTCTGCAGACCATTATTTCCCCCAGTCTCTACTCTCTTACAGTCAGAAAAGCTTACTTATTAATCTCCAGCTGATTCCATTTTACATGCAAATCTTTCCCCATGTCTTGAAGCCATTCTTTCCTTGCTGAATTTTTGGTTCAGTCTTCCTTCCTCCCCTTCCACCCACTTTTGGGTCTATTGTTTTTCAGTGCTACACTCTGCTGTCATATCTCCATACCACTATTCCCCCGTCTTTCTTCCCACTTTCATTCTTGCATAATCCATGGCATATCTTGAAACAAAATAATGCTTCCCAGTCCTCTTTCTTCAGTTGTGGTCCCTTATCCTCTCCCCACTTTAAGCTTCACATTTGCTTCTCTTTCTCTAATATCTTGAGCTTCTCTTTAGCTTCGTCCTTTTGTAGAATACCTTTAAAAGTAATATAAAGAAAATGACAAAAAATGACATCTACCCTGCTGTCCTTTTCTTTTGGCTTTGTTCTCTCTATAAGATATTGAATCTATTTTCTCTTGCTCTACAGTCCTATGTCATTCTTGAAAATTAAAAGATGAAAATCTTGCGTACAACTGACGAAAACTAAAGAGAAATATTTGATTAATTAAATAAAGATTTATTAAATACGTCTATGTGCAAAGCACTGTGCTAGGTAGAAGAGATACAGAAATAAAAACAGTCCCTCCCTTCAAGGAACTAGGATTCCACTGGAGTAGATGGGAGTTATAAAATATATACACATTATGTAAATACCAGGGAGGAAGCACTATTTGCATATGTCAAAAAATCCTTATACATTTTGACACTGGAGTCATAGCTGAAAGGAAGAGTTAAATGATGAGGATTGAGTGTTTTTCAGATATGGGGACAGCCTATGGGTGCCGAGATGAGAAAGGATATTAGAAAGTGGACTGTGACCAGTCAGATTGAAATATAGCATGCATGAAAGCAAATAATAAGAGTTAAGTCCAGATAGTTAGGTGGGAGTCAGACAGTAGAAGAGGACTCTAAATGCTCAAATAAGGAATTTGTATTTTATGTTAGAGACAATGGGAAGTCATGGATGATGTTTGAGGAGGGCAGTGACATCATCAAACCTTCATCCTGGGAATATTAATTTAGCAGCTGAGTCAAAATATGTATGGATTAGAGAGGAGAGAAGATGGAAGTAGGAAGACCAATATAGCCATAGTCTTGGTGAAGGTCCAAATTAGGGAAATGGTCACATTAATGGAGAGGAGACAGATAAGACAGATGTGGTAAAGGAAGAATCAACAAGTTTTGCCAACTGATTGATTAGGGGACGATGGTAAGGAAGAGAGAGGGTCAAGGATGATTTGTGGGTGACTAAGTATGGCAGTTCTTTATGGTGGAAAATAGGTTTATGGAGAAAGATAATGGATTTTGGTTTGGACATATTTTATTTAAGAAGTCAATGGGAGATCCAGGTGAAATGCCCAGTAGGCAGTTGACAATATGGGCCTAAAGTTCAGCAATGAGATCTGGGCTGGATATGTAGATTTGAGAGTTATATGAATTGAGATGATACTTGAAACCATGGGATCTCATGAGATCACCAAGGGAAAAAATACAGTGATCAAAAACAGAAGAGGACCCAGGTGAGAGCCTTGGGTCAGGAGGTAGTGATTATCCTGCAAAGGAAACTGACAAGGAATGGTTAGTCAGATAGGAGGAAAATTGGGAGAGAAGCGTGACAGAGCAGCCAAGAGAGAATAAATTATTTGGAGGGGGGGAGTGGACATAAGTATCAACAGCAAGTAGGGTGAAGACTAGGGAAAAAGCACTCATTGGATTTACAGTAAAGAGATCACTCTTTAAAAAAAAGAGAACAGTTTTTTTCAGTGGAGTGTTTGTGACTGAGAGGATAGAAAATGGAGACAAAGAGAATAGATGACATTTCTAAGAATTTGACTAAAAAAAGATAAGAAACACAAGATATTATAGGCTAGACCTATCTATTACTTTCAGGTTTGGCAATGGAACTAAACAATATACTTGTAGACCATCTAACAGTTAACAACTCTCAAGGATGGGTTCAATACATTTAAAGGAAAAACTAACAGATCCAACAAGATAGATATTATTTCTGTTGTCACATAGGATAATCTGAGTGGATGGCAGGGTCAAATGAAAGTTTTTTTGAGTATAGAGGTGATTTGCCCATATTTGTAAGCAGCAGAGGAAAAGTCAACAGATAAAGGAATTGAAGATGAGAGAGGGAAAGGGAATGATTGAAAGGGGCAATTTCCTGGAGGAAATGGGCAGGGATAGAAATAAGAGCTCCAGTAGAGGTGATGACTTTGGGAAGAAGGGATGCTTATTCTTCACATAAGGGAACAAAGGAGGAGATAATGTGGAATTTTTTTTAACTTCCACAATTTATTTTAGGCAAGAAATAGTTCTTTGTTTTTTAAATTTTTATTTGTTTTCAGTTTTCAACAATCACTTCCATATATCTTAGATTTTTCCCCCTCCATTTTCCTCCCTCCTCCTCCCTCCTCGAGATAGCATGCAATCATATATAGGTTCTACACATACATTTTTATTAAATACATTTTCACCTTAGTTATGTTGCCTAGAAGAATTAAAATGAATGGGAGAAACCATAAAACAAAACAAAGCAAAACATGAAACAAAAGAAAATAATCATTCTGAGATCCAATTCCATAGTTCTTTCTCTGGATGTGGAAGGCATTTTGCCTCAAGAGTACAATGGAGAATTTTTAAGAGGAGTTGTGAAGGGTGGAGTAGGACAGAGGGGGGATTTCATTCAGACTACCACTATATTCTCAACAAAATAGGAGGCGTGTCCTCTGATGAGAATAACTTGGAGGAATTATAGGAATCTTGGGAAAAGGTTTGTAATAATTGCGGTAGGGGACTGATAAAGAATCAAGAATGGGAGAATAAAGTGATGGCAAGCATGAGGCCCCATTTGAGGTATGCTATTAGATAACCTAAGTTTGTTGTGGGTCCAGTGGGAGGGTTATGTGATGCTTTTGTGGAAGGGTGGAGAAGCCAGGTGATAGGGAAAACCAAAACTAGAGTTTGACAAAGTGTGAGTGTTGACAGGGCAAGGGGACCAGAGATTCAAAGGTTGAGAATAGTTTGGAACTGGAAGTGGCCAACTAAGAAAAGGTCAAAAGCTATTAAGGAAAATGAGGCCAAAGCAAGGGTTGATGGGAAAGGAAAACTGAAAGAGCTAGAGGGATTGATAAGGACAAAGAATAGATTTGGTACAAGAGAAGCAAATAAGGAAGGACAGACATAGGTTGTGATCAAAGAGACACATTTCAAGGTTTGAAATTATGGAGACAGCACAGTTTGGGTGAGGATAAGATAGAAGATGCAAGTATCCCTGTGAGCAGTTAACCCTTTCAAGGTGAGTGAACCTGCAGAGAGAAGACAGTGTAGGCCATGGAGGATGAAGAAGTTGAATTGGGAGACCAGTGTTTACAGATTAAGATATATCAATTTGTATTTTGAATGCCCTAATGAGGAGCACCAGTGAGGTCTGGAGAGAAGAGGAGCACTGATCCAGGTAGGGGTCTGGACTATAAAGGATCACTGATCCAGGTAGTGAACTCCTTGAGAAAGGAGGGAGAATTGATTTTAAAGCTGTCACAAGGATCTAGACTAGGTCATATGGCTCTGTAGAATAAATCTGACAACAGGAGAGATGGTTAAGTGAAAGTGGCATAGGTAGAGACCCAGAAATTTCAGTGACAATAGATCAAGAAACATTCCTACTTCCCTGACTATCTTAGTGTGTTAGAATATGAGGGCAGAAGCAACTAGTGGAGAGGAGAGTTGGTGATGCAGTATTATTTTTTTCAGAGGGATCCCAGTTTCCATGAGCATAAGGAGATGGAAAAGAAGAAGTCTAGGATAAAGAGAAGTTAGTTAAAGTTAAGGCCCCATGGAAGGCAAGAGTAGAGGAAAATAGGGACTGGAGAGGTCATAGGGCTAAGGTGAATGGGGTTGAAATACTGGGGAGTAGTAAAGGAAGGTTTTTGTTTTTATCTCAGCAGGTTACAGAATCAAGGGTATTAAGGAAGGAGGACGTCTGCTAATCCTAGGATTAGAGAAGTATCAACTGGTGGGTGCTTTCACACTTACGGGACCCATGGTGACAGAAGACAGGATCAGGGCATATCTCCGAAGCACCAAGGAAGACAGGGTTGAATCAAGATGGTAATCAGACAGCTCTTATTTCCTGGTTAGGCTTGGTGACCTAGTCCCTAGTAGTGGATATGCTATTGGTGCTGAGAGGTTTAGAATAATTGCTTGGTATAATTCATACAACTTATTCATTCTCATGCCAATTTACCAGATAATATTGTTTGCTTAGTTCCAGAAAGGGCCATTTAAAAAGCAATCCATTCATAGATCAGTAGAATTCTAAATTTTCATTCTACTTCATCTTTGAGAGGAAATTTCTCCCAAAATAGAAAACAATATTTACTATTAAGTCATGAATTCCTAAGTAATTGTTTGTTTTTTATGTGTGTTTAACAAAGTAACTTCATTTCAAGAACAGTGCCTTCTACTTCCTTTTGTATGTTTTCATTGCGTATGTGTACATTGTGGTTGATCCAGAAGACTGTCTCCCCAGAAGCCTCAAAAGTGTTCAAAAGTGGAATTGTTGATTTTGTATTCAATTTTAGCCTTGATAGAATTGACCAATATTTGAAAAAACCCAGAAATGGAAGATTTCAACCAAATTGATGGTGAAATTTAGTTGATCTTTCTCTTTCTCATTTCCCTCCCTTACCAGGGGCTAAATTCCTTTGTGGGCCTCCAAACTGGCATGAGTTCATTGAGAGATCTATGGCTAGGCCAAAGCTATACAAACAACCCTAGCACAATTGCTTTTAGCAAAAGTAATCAATGGTTATGTAAATATAGGACTTAGACTAAATTCTGGGCTTGAATGCCAAATTAAAAAAAAATTGCCTTTGTTTTTCTCAAGAATACCTCAGTCACTACTCAATATTATGACCCAGTTGCCTGCCATCTTCCTTTGTAAAAAATAAAAATATCTCAACCACACTAACTTATATCTCAACCAAACCAACTTACCTGAATGGACTAGATAATTATATCTAACATCCTTTCCAGATTTAAATCCAATCAATGTGATACCACAGTGCCATAATTCCAACCTGAATATTATTTTATGATGAAATTGGTTCAGGGTGCTACCAGAGAATATTCCCTGAAGGATTGTGCCATTACGAAATTTTCTCCTCAACCACAATGACCCATAAGGGAGGATGGTTTCGTCTTCAAAGATTGTCTCAATTTATCATTTAAAGGACATTTCTCATCCCATTTGCTTCCATGGGTTTAAGTATTCACTTTACCCAGATAACTCTCCAATTGATATATGGGTAGACCTAATTTCTTTCTTGAACTTCAATCTTTTAGTGTAAATTGCCTCCTGGACATCTCCTAGATGTACTGTAGCCATCTTGAATTTAGTAGGTCCAAACAAGACCCATTATCTTCTCCCTATAATTCATGCTTCTCTGAAATTTCCATATTTTTATTGAGGGCATCAGCTCCTTAGCCTGGCATTTAAGATTCCCCACAATGGCAGCTGTGTAGTCTAGTGGAAGGATAAGGTCCAGGACTTGGAGTCAGAAAGACCTGAGTTCAAATCTGGCTTCAGACACTTACTGATGGTGTGACCTTGGACAAGTAATTTTATCTTTGTCAGTTTCCTGGTCTGTAAAATGGGGCTAATAATAGCACCTATATCCCAGGGTTTTTGTGAGCATCAAATGAGATACTATTTAATACTATAATACTTAATACAGTGCCTGGTACATAGCAGATGCTATATAAATGCTATTATGATGATTAATTCCAGTTCTGACTTGCCTTTCCAGTCTTATTCATGCTGTTACACATCATAAATTTGATGGTCCAGCCAAACTGGACTACTAGATGTTTGCAAAAATCAACACCCTATAATCTATCTCTGTGAATCTGTACAGGCTATTTCTTTGCCTGAATTGCACTCTTTCTTTATCTCTTGCCCCTTAGAATCTTCAAGGCTCACCTATGGTGCCATTTTCATTGTGAAGTGTTCTTGATCTCCCCTTCTCATATTGCTTTCACTTATTAATGTCCTCTTCCTCAATTTATCTTGTGCCACACTTATTTGTGTATGCATGGTATCCCCCCAGTAGAATGTAAATTCCTTGACGACAGGACCTATTTTATGTATGTCTTTATATTCTCAGATCCTTGCATATAATATGGCACTAATATATATGTTTCTTGAAAATATAAAACCTTTCTTTCTGTCTGTGTCCTGTGTTGGGAACATGTCCAATAGTGGATTTAAAGGGTTTAAAAAGTTTAATGATTACTTTCACATAATTCCTAGTCATGTTCCAGGATGATTAAACCCATTTGGAATTCCATCAAAAGTGTATTGGTGTGTCAGTTTTTCCACTGTTCCTTTGAAGTTGACTATTTGTGTTTTGGCATTAAGTATTTAAACTTAAATCTTCCCAGGGTGGATTTAGTCCTTTTTGGGATATTTATTTTAAGGAAATGTTTAGTTTTGTTTTTGTGATCTGGGGTGGTTGTTGTGTTGTGTTTGTCCTTTATTTTCGAAGAGGACCATGACATCAATGAAATGATGACATGACTTGCAGTTGACTTTGATTTGAGTGAAGGAGGACTGATCTGGGATGGTGGGGGTCATACAATTGGGTAACCCAAAGAATTTTTATTTACAACATATGTCTTGGGTAGTGATTCCCTCACTGTGTTTGAGTCATTGATTGCCATCTCTTGACATTTCTCTTTTTAAGTCAATCATCAATCAATCTGTCAGTCATTCTTATTGTTTGTTGTTCAGTCATATCTGTTTTTTTATGATCTTTTCTGGGGTTTTCTTGGCAAAGATATTGGAATATTTTGCCATTTCCTTCTCCAGCTCATTTTATAGATGAGGAAACTGAGGCAAACAGGTTAAGTGACCTGCCCAGGATCACACAGCTAGTAAGTGTCTGAGGCCAGATTTGAACTCAGGAAAATGAGTCTTCCTGACTCCAGGCCTGGTCCTTTATCTGCTATACCAGTACCTGCATGTAATAAATCTTTCAACTTTTGCTTATCAAGTACCTATTATATCCCAGAAACATTGTTAATTTTTATACATACAAATACATAGGTGAGACAATTTTTGCCTTAAGGAAACTTACATTTCAGTAGATCTGTTTATTTTCCATTTATAGTTGCATACGTAACATGGATATAAAATATATCTACATACACATTTTCAAAGTCATTGTGTGTGTAGACATGTTGAAGTCCTTTATTTATTTATAAAAAACCCTAAGAATGCATGTATCTATTCTTTGGTTGTGGGATCATTCTTGTGGTTTTGCTTTTTCATTCCTAAGACTTCAAGGAAGCTTTGCTTACAGTGAACCTTGCCAGCTTTTGACGCTGTATACCGTGTTAAGATGGTCTGCTTGTCTACCATTGTCCTTGGCTTTGCCACATTACCTGAAATTATGATTTACCATATTTTATGTTGCTTGGTTCATGTTTTAGTCATATTTTATATTGATTTTTCTAAATTGACATCTGAACTGGCTGGCTAGATATTTCTTGTGGTCATGTTTAAGTAATATCCCAGAAACGTGTAAGCTCCTCAAGTGTAGACTGTCTGCCTCGCTTCTGTACTTGTGTGCACAGAGCTTAGCACAGTGCCCAGTACCTTGTAAGTCTTTAATTGTTGATTGTTCATTTTCCTCCCTCCCACCTGCCACTCCCTGCCTGGATCAGATTATA
This sequence comes from Bettongia penicillata ogilbyi, assembly GCA_023548195.1. NCBI lineage: Eukaryota > Metazoa > Chordata > Mammalia > Diprotodontia > Potoroidae > Bettongia > Bettongia penicillata. Next base: position 346,841 of record JAJHZJ010000314.1, read on the forward strand.
ATCCTTTTTTGCCTTTGTAAATAATCTTTGTAAATTACTGTGGCTGAAATGAATCATTACTTGGTAGCATAAATGGTTTTATACTTAGCTAGGCTGGTTCTCAGATGCAAATCTAGTCAGATGTTACTTTTAATCCCTTCATCTTGGCAAAATTGGTGAGAGTTCCCATTCCACTGAAATGACCTTCAAGGATCAGTTTTAGGAGAGGGAGCATTAGAGCTACCTTCATGTATTTAAAGAGTGGAAGACGGATTAGATCTGATTTACTTCACTTCATAGTGCAGAGTGAGAAGCAAATGGTTGAATATCAGAGGGATGCAAATTTTGGCTCCCAGGAAGGAAAAATTCCTAACATCCCAAAGAAGGTGTTACATGGGAAGATAATGGGTTTTCCTTCACCGGAGGTCTTGAAAACAACCTTTTGTTGCCAATGTTGATCAGGTCCAGATATTTTTTCATCTCAGGACTAGTTTCCATTCTTAAGAGCTTTTGTTTATGTGGTTTATACCTATCAATATTTACTATCCTAGAAATTAAAATGTCATATGGATTTTCCAGCTGTGGACAAGTCACAAAATCTCTCAGTGTCCCAGGCAATACTCTAAGACTATAAATTGCAGAGCAAGTGCTGATTGGCATTGATAGAAGGATTTTTTAAACTGGGAGTTCCACTACATCAGTGAAATCACAGGTCCGGCTTCTTTCTCCCTTCACAAAAAATAGGCACACAAATTCCATTTTCTTGACCTGGATTAATATATTTTCTTAACAAATAATAAATTTCACATAAAAATTTGTGCTTACAAGAATGAAATAAACTATTATTCAGTGATTTTTTTTGTCTGAGATTCTTCATAGCAGAAACCTTTCTCCCCACCCTCCTCTCCTTTTTTTGCACTTTAGTACAACTGAATATTTGGATTATAAACCTTACAAACATTACTTAAAAAGAACAAACTGTGATCTCATGAGCATAGGGAACACCTAGAGAAGAAGTTCCTCTTGCAAGCCTTTGCAATTTATGGTGTTAGAATTGCCTGGGAAATTAAGAGGTCAAAATTTTTATAGATAGTGTCTCAGATAATGGTCTCATTTCTCATATAAAAAGTTTGTCAAATCTATAAAAATACGAGTCATTCCCCAGTTAATAAATGGTCAAAGGATATGAACAGGAAGTTTGCCAATGAAGAAATTAAAAAAATTTGTTGTCATATGAAAAAATGCTCTAAATCATTATTGATAAGAGAAATATGATAAGATATCATTTACACCTACTAGATTGGCTAAAATGATTAAAGGGGAAAGTGATAAATGTTGGAGGGGATGTGGAAAAATTGGGATACTAATTCATTGTTTTTGGAATTATAAACAGATCCAACTATTTTCAAGAGAAATCTGGAATTATGTCCACAGAGTTATTAAACTGACTATACTCTTAGACTCAGCAATGTCACTATTAGGTCTATTTCCAAAGATGATTAGGGAAAAAGGAAAAGAACTTTTATGTTCTAAAATGTTTACAGTAGTTCTTTTTTGTGGTGGAAAAGAACTAAAAGTTGCAGGGATGCCCATCAATCGGAGAATGGCTGAACAAGTTGGGGCACACGATTGTGATGGAATACTATTGTACTATAAGAAATGATGAGCTCAATGATCTTAGGAAAATATGAAAAGACTTGCATGAAATAATGAAAAGTGAAATGAGGAGAACCAAGAGAACACTGTATACATTAATGACAATATTTTAAGAATGACTTTGAGCAAATAAGTCATTTTGAGTATTATAAATACCCAAATTAACTACAAAGAACATATGAAGAAGCCGCTATCTGCATTCAGAGAAAGAACTGATAATCAGAAGTATGTATAACATAATTTTACACACACACACACACATATGTATGTGTGTGTGTGTGTGTGTGTGTATATATATATATATATATATATATACCTATTTGTGTCTAATAGTAGCCATCTGTGATGGGAGAGGGAAGAAAAAGGAGGAAAAATATTTACATGAGAACAGTTGTACATAGTGAACTTGCAGTTTCATGTGCAATCATCTCTTTTATAGTACTATGTTATGGAAATGCTTGTTTTATCCCATAAATTAAAAAAAAAAGAGATCTAGTATGTGGCAGAGACATGACGTCAACCAAGATCTTCTTAACTGCAGGCCAGCTCTCTATCCACTATGCCACCCTGTTTTTCAAAGTCTACCATAATGGTCAAATTATATCACAATATTTGAAATATTTTCAAACTTTATTGGGTTACATTGATAAAGTTAGCACATTGCTTGTCTTTGTGACTCTTTAATTTGGTAGTTGTTTCTTTCCTCTTTGGATCTGAGCTTTCTTTCTCCTTGAGGGATCTATAGTGACTGGACCTATGAGTCTATCAATTTAACTTGGAATCTTTATAATCTTAAAGAATTGCCTAGAGCTCTGAAAAGTTGAGACTTTTCCAGAGTTACAGAGCCAGTGGTGACACTAGCCTTGGAGCAGCCCCTGGTTGATGACTGACAACTACCTCCCTCTCCCCTATCCTCCAGAGTCAACATTCCCAGGTGCTATCCATCTTCTGGAGCAAGTCCATGAATAACTTGAGGTCCATGAACTTAAATAGATTTTTTGATGACTGTATTTCAGCATAATTGATTTCTTTTGTAATTCCTTGTCTTATTTTATGCATTTAAAATGACTATTTTTGAGAAGTGGTCCATAGGCTTTACCAGATTGCCAGAGAAGTCCATGTCATATAAAGAATTAAGAATACTTGCTCTTGAGCTAATACTTGTACCCAATCATTCAGTGACTTACCTACACTTCATTCACTCCTTTGAGTTCTTTTTATTTTCATCCTTGATTTTTCAGAGGCATATAATGCAGGGAAGCACCCCACTCCATCTTGATACTCCATTCCACTGAACTGTCATGGTTCTCCCGGTACCCCGCTAAGCACTCCTCCTCAACCTATTTTGTTATCAGCTTCCTCTTATTTCTCACTCTACCTTCTCTCTCTTGGCCATCTCATCAAATTCCACAGATACATTTGTCACACATATTCAGATGGTTCTCAAGTTGATATCCCCTCCCCCAACAACACTTTTGAGCCCTAGCCATGTACTTCCAACGTGCTAGTTACTTCTACCTACATGTCCCATTGGCACCTCAAGTCCACCATACCCCACACTGAGCTCATTATATTCTTCCCAACCTTACCCTTCCCTCTAATTTGTCTATTTCTGCCAATGGTACCTACATCTTGCAATTCAGCCCAGCTTTTCTCCTTGGAGTAATTAAATTCCCCCCTTCCCTACAGCTCAGCCCCTTACAAACCAGCTTCTCTCCTCTCAGTTTCCTATTGAACTGTTCTTGCTCAAGCCCTCACGCTGTCTTCCTGCCTGTCTCTATCCTCTGTAGTCACCTTTCATAACATTGGCTGAGTTTTCTTCCTTATGCAATGCCAGTGTTTTACTCAATAAACCCCCAAGCTTAACAAATAAAGTGTATACTTGTTTCTAATCTTGTCTTAGATACTTGCTATCTGATGACCTGGACAAGTCATTTAACATCTCTCAGTCTGTTCCCATCTGTAAAATGAGGATAGTAATGATAATAATTTCACAGAATTGTGAGGATCAAATATAAGTCCTTTACAAACTTTAAAGTACTAGCATCAGTATTATTTATATAGTATTATTATCATTACATTAAGCTATTAAAGCTTAAACAGCGCTTTAAAACTTCTTGGGTGTCCTGTATATATGTTACTGTATATTTAACTCCTGAGTCCTAGCATTCAGTGCCTTTCACAACATGGTTTGAACCCATCTTTCCAGATTTGTGTCATGCTATGAAAGAGATAGAAAGAGATTTATGTACTGTATGTTCCAGAAAAGTGGACCAGCAACAAGGACAAATGTTTATATAGTACTTTAAAGTTTGCCAAATGCTCTACATATATTATCTCATTCAATCATTTGACTAATTTCTATCCCCAATTCTTGTCTTACTCTCTCCAAACTCCGTATCATTGCTAATAAAGTTTCCAATACTTTAAAAGAACCCTCCCTACCTCACTCTGTGCCCCACCTCCTTTGAATTGACTTTTGTTATTTAAAATGCAATTTAGATGCTAATGATTCCAGGAAACATTTTTTGATCTTCTGCCTGTCCAGTAAAATGAAAGGGATCATTCTCTTTAAATTTTCCATGGAACTTTCCTGGATTTCTCCATCTTTTGACTCGCCTCATTCGTCCATGCATCCTATTTGTGTGTCTTTCCCCACTGTTGGATGATAGACACCTTATCTGATGAGAGACATAGAACAATAAATTCTGGACTGTAGTCTCAATACTTGGGGTGAAGCACTGTACATAATTAGTGTTTACTCAATCAGTCAGTCAGCAAGCATTTGTTAAGGATCAGCCGTATGTCAGGTACTGTGCTAAGCACTAGGGATACAAAGAAAGGCAAAAGACGGTTCCTGCTCTTGAGGAACACACAGCCTTGGGGGAGATGGGGGTGAGACAACATAAAAACACTGTGTATAAATTTTTGTTGTTTTCAAATGGACCATAGTGACCCAATTCAAATAGATCATGTGACCAAATTCATAGTGGGAAGGGACTTTCAAGGTCATCTAATATCACCCCATCATTTTACATTTGCAGAAACTAGTGCCCACTGAGTCTGTGACTTATTCAAAGTCACACAGGTAGAAATGAGCAGAGCTAGGATTTGAACCCATATTTTTTACCTGCAAAACCTGCACTCTTTCCACTCTGCTTCCCTGCCTTAGTTGTCCTCCTTTACAGGAATATTTTGAGGCTAAAATGAGAAGCTATGTGAACATACTTTGAAAAAAAAAATAAAATGCTGTGTAAATATAAAGTATCATGATTATTGCTATTTCAAAAGTGTCTGATAATAATAGTTAGCATTATAAAAATTTTAAAACACTTAAAATATTGCCTTATTTTATCCTCACAATTCTGAAAGGTAGGTGCTATTGTTTCCCTGATTTAACAGATGAAGAAACTGAGGAAGAAGTTAAGTGACTTGCTAAGGGTCACATAGCTAGTAAATGTTTGCTAATAAATGTCTGAGTCAAATTTGAACTCAGGTCATCCTGAATCCAGTGCCATATAGCTACATTTATATATCATCTCTGAGAGAGAGAGAGAGAGAGAGAGAGAGAGAGAGAGAGAGAGAGAGAGAGAGAGAGAGAGAGAGAGAGAGAGAGAGAGAGTTGCAACCCTCAGATGGAAACCATCACAAATTTGAAGTACAGGGTAAGGAAACATCACCAAACTGAAACCAAAGATAGCAATATAGATGACAGGAACTATCTAAAGAAGTAGCCCAGTCTAAGGGAAAAAATTTAAATATGTGAATAACAAAAATCACAGATCCCTACACCATGCTGAATGAAATATCCCACAACAACATTCAACTGTCTCCCTTTGTTCACATCATTTTGCTTACCAAGTAACTTTTCTGAGGACACATTCAAATTCTTAGGTACCTGCTACTTTGAAATGACCAGATGGCACAGTGGATAGAGTGCAGAGTTTGGGATTGGGAAGACCTGTGTTCAAATTTACATAGAAGTGTCAAATAGACACTTAATAGCTATGTGACTTTGGGCAAGTTACTTGTGTGTTTACCTCTATTACTACCTGTAAAATGGAGATAATAGTAGTACCTACATTGCAGGGATGTAAGGATCAAATGAGATAATAATATAGTAATATCTATAAAAATACAATATACAATGTAATATATGATATATTTATATATAATATTAATATCTGTAAAAAGTACTTAATACAGTGCTTGGCACATAGTAGGCACTATGCTATTACCCTCTCCTCTTTCCTTAATATTACAGTCATTGGAAAGATATAACCTTTATCATAAAGAATAACTTTCTATTTAATGTATCAATCTTTTGTGACTTAGAAGAGTATGAATTAGCAGTACCTCAATTGCTCCTGAGTAAACTGATAAACAATTCTTGAAATTCATTGATTCATTAAACAAATTCTTATCAAGCATCTGTTATATTTACTGTACTTTGCTAACAACTGAGAGAAATGTACACAAAAATAAAACATATCCCTTTCCCTTAAGCAGACGGCAATCTAGTACAGATATTAAGACATATATATATATATGACTAATAAACTACAAATTCAAATATGATTAATTACATAAATGCACAGCACTTTGAAATCCAGTGAAGAAGATAGTATTTCCAGATAGAGGGAGGTTAGAGAAGGCTTTCTGGAGCTAGTGATATTTGAGCTTGTGGAATTAGGAGAAATCAACAAGAAGAAATGGGACTTAGCAGGGGCAGTGGTTCTGGGAAGAGGATTTCAGGCATAGTAAATATTAAGAGCAGAGAGGTGGAGATAGAAATGTGTTTGGGGAATGGAGTCATTTGGCTTGGCTGGATTAGACCTAGATCCGCAAGAGCCCTTGGTGTTCAGTAGTTTCGGTCCTGTCTGAGTCTTTTGTGACCCCATTTGGGGTTTTCTTGGCAGACACTGGAGTGGTTTGCCTTTTATTCCTCCAAAGGATTAAGGCAAACAGAGATTAAGTATTTGCCCCCTACCAAGGTGCAAACAACTCAGGAGATCCTTCCTGTATTAGCCAGGAATCTGGGCTTTTTAGCTATCTTAAATACAATCATGGCTGCAGTTATCATTGCTAGGTATTGTGAGCAAATTAAAAGTGGAAAACATGGACAGGTGAGTCGAACTCAGCTTGAATTGGCTAGTGAGATTGTTCACTTTTTAGCGTAAGTAGCTGTTCCTTAGAAATCTTCAAATGCAACACATCAGGGCTTGATTTGCTGTTTTGTTGATTGTAATGGGAAAATGTTAATAGTGCAGATTAAAATTATTTGTCCATCGTTAACATTTACTAGCACACCCTGTAACGTAGTTCCTCCCTTCAAGGATTTTACAATCTATATTGCTGCTCTAACTTTGGAAGAGGCCACAGGAATCTGGAATACTTCTCTTTCGCCTTTACATGATTTCTCTTCTGTTTCCTTTCCCTGCTTCCTCTAATCCTGGAAACACTCAAATCCCTGTAAAAAAAAAAGAAGGAGGGTTTAAACTAGATAATAGTTCCCATTTTTATGGGTTTACAATTTACAAAATGCTTTCATGTCATTAGCTCTGTGAGGCAGGTAATACAAGTATTACCACCCTTATTTTGAGATGAGAACAACCAGACTTAGAGAAATTGGGACTTGTTCAAAGTAGCATAACCTTAGTCAGTGGAAGATCCAAACCTTGGACCCAGGTCTCCTGATTTTTGGTATTCAACGAACACAAAAATACTATGCAAATACAATGCAATACAAATAAAAAGTAAGAAAAATACAAATAACAAAATACAATGAATACAAAATAGCATCAATTCGACCTTTGTTTTAATAATACTATTGATTCTTGGGTAGTACTTTTTGTTCACAGATTATTAAATTCTTGGCAGTGACAAACATTAGTTTTACTGCCTTTTCGCTCAAGAAACAGAAGCACAAAGAATCAATAGCTATGTTATACTTGTTCCATGGTTGTGTGGGCAATTTGCCCCAATTTCTTTGTATAAGTCAGGCTTGAAAAAGTAAATAGAATGAACAACCTATTTCATTTGCTCCAAAACTTCATTTCTCTGTTGCCTATAAGATAAAGTCTAAACTCTAGCCTGGCGTTCAAGGCTCTGCAAGATGTGGTAACTCCCTAGCTTTTCTATTTCTCCTCACCCCACTCTACTCCAGATGTTTGATGGCTCTAGCCAAACTTAACTGCTCACTGTATCTTGGACACCTTCCACTTGTTCACCTCCACTCTTTTGTTCATGCCATGCTTACATTTTGAATTTTCTTTCATCCTGTTTTCACTTGCTTAAATCCATCCTATGCTTTTATAGAATAACTCAAATACTATCTCTTCTAAGAAGTCTTCTGTGATTGCCTCAGTTAAAACAGTTTTTCCTTCTTTTGCTCTCTTACGGTTTATTCTGCATTATCATTATCGCTTGACTTTTGAATAAATGAGAGGCTTTTATCAAGTTCTCTTATGTCAAGCAGTGGAGATATAAATACAATAGTGAGACAGTTCCTGACCTCAAGGAACTTAGATTCTAATGGGGGATACCACACACAAGAGGGATTTTTAGAAAGGAGAGTTATGGATTGGGAAGTCACAAAGATGGTTAGCTCAACAGTAGAATCATCCATTAATATGCTCCTTTCCAGAGACAATATTAGGGGGTTATTTGATTATTGTTCTTAGGGGAAGTGAAAAAAGTCAGAAGGGAGTAAGGTAGAAAATGACAGGGGAGAAGATGAGCACATGAGGACGTATTGTTTTTGTAGTTATGTGATTATTGCATAGTTGTGTAGATATTAAATCACTCCAGATGGCACAGTAGATAGAGTGCCAGGCCTGGAGTCAAGAAGACTCATCTTCTTTAGTTCAAACCTGGCCTCAGATACTTATTAGCTGCGGGACCCTGGGTAAATCACTTAACCCTGCTTGCCTCAGTTTCCTCATTTGTAAAATCACCTGGAGAAGGAAATGGCAAACCATTCCAGTACCTTTGCCTCAAATGGGGCCACAAAGAGCTGGACATGACTGAAAAACAACTAACCAGTTCCTTGCTCTTTCCCTGCTGAAGTCTAAGTGTCGGGAAGGCACAAATATATTTCAATTGATTTTGTATCTCTCCCAGTTCCCATCATACTCCCTTGTACAAAGCAGATGGTGAATAAATGTTGTTGAATGGCTGCAATGTTTCAAAGGGGAATTGCCCATGTTTACCCCGGTGTGTATCACCAGGGTGATCATGAGTTTTTGTCGTTTTGGTTCTCCAAGCTATTTAATTGAACCTTTTGTTTCACAATCTTTCCTTCTGCTGCAATGAAGTGAAAATTTCTTATTTTCACCTCATGAGAACTAAAGTCTCATGGTTAATCTGCTGATTCTAAACACACTGGAATCTCTGAGCTCTAGCTTAGTTCTTTCAGTAAGGAGGGGGGAGGTCCTCAATATTTTTTTTTTTTTTTTGGTAAACTGCTAATATGGAACAGAAGGGTGTGTACTCTGGCATTTAGTGAACTTTTGTATCCCTAGTCACCGGCCTCGCACAATGACTTGTACAGAGCTAACTCTTAGTAAATGTTTGTTCAACTGAATGGCCGCATGAAGAATGAATGACATGAGTATTAGACTCACTTGAATGGTTTGTTCAGTTCAAATCAATTCATATTTATTTTACACTATGTTCCAAGTTAGAAGTATTATGGCAGGGGTGGGGAACTTACCGCCTCGAGGCCACATGTGGCCTTCTAGGTTCTCAGGTGGCGTTTTGACTGAGACCAAGTTTTATAGAATAAATATTTTTATTCGGGGATTTGTCCTGTGAAGTTTAGATTCAGTCAAAGGGTCACACTTGAGGACCTAGAGGGACACATACGGCCTTGAGGCTGCAGGTTCCCCATCCTTGGTATAGTAAGTCTCATCCAACCATAGGTGGTTCAAGTCCCTCCTATGACACGTTAGTTGTGTGACTATCCGCCAATCACTTATACTCTTGGTGTCTTAGGTAACTGACTAAGATTAAGAGGGTGGTGAAGAAGGACACATGAAGGTATATTGTTTTATAGTTATGACTATGGCATATAGATATTATTACTTGCTAGATAAAAAAAGGAGGGGCAGTTAGGTAGCAAAGCGGGTAGAATATTTGTCCTGGAGACAAGAAGACCTGAGTTCAAACCCAGCACCAGACACTTACTAGCTATGTGACTCTGGGTGAGTCACTCAGTACCCTTTTGCCTAAAAAATTACCTCCTGGATCATTGCCTTATGGTGGCAAAGAGACTGGGGTAGCTCAATGAAACCATGAGATATGAAAATGAGACAATTTTCTTTCCTTGTTATCTTTCAGTCACATCTGAGTCATTGAGGCCCCATTTGGGGCTTTTTTGGCAAAACTACTGGAGTGGTTTGCCATTTTTTTCTCCAGCTCATTTCAAAGATGAAGAAACTGAGGGCAAACAGAGTCAAATGACTTGCCCAGGATTGCCTAGTTAGTAAGTGTCTGAGGCAAGATTCGAACTCAGGAAGATGAGCCTTCCTGACTCTAGAACCAGCATTCCATCCACTGCACCACCCATCTAGCATTAACCATTAGGATAGCGTATGAATGAACGCTCTTTAGGGAATGTTTCCTGCTGCCCTTTGGGTACAATTCCTGATTTTCTTGACTGTTAGATCACACTTTTATTTAAAGAGGTCACGATGATAAGCTCTGACAAGTTGAGATAGAGTAGTACGATAGAAAGAGCACTGGTTGTCTAACAGAAGACATGATCAAATACTGTCTCTGTTGCATACGTACATAGTACCTGTTATGTCCTTGAGCAAACCACTTAACCTCTCTTTCAACTCCTTTTCTGCAGAACCAGGGACTTGACCCCTACATCCTCTGCTGTCCCTTTCAGCTTTGCATATATGGTACTATGATCTTACGTATAAGCCAAAGTATGAAAGATTGAAATGGTAACAGAGAAAGTGAGGAGACAGGCAAATGTATATTGTTAGAGATGCTGGAAAATTCAGTGCTCTTGTTACCAATAGAGGGGATCTATCTAATACAGAGTTGAGGGCTTTTTTTAATTTTTTTGCTTATTTGGTAAATTTGGGTCACCTTTCAGTAATAGCAAACAAATGGGAACCTTGTCACTGAATTTATTATTTTCTTAAGTGAGGTAAGTGATGTTTTCATATCTTAACAAATTATTGTTTTATGGTTCAGTAGCTTAATAAAAAAAAACCTATGGAGAAATAGTTATTTAAAATACAAAGTTATGATAAGGATGAGGCCAGAGATAATATGTGAAGATAAATTTTTTAGGCAGAAAAATCCTGGGCACGGACTTAGCATTTACAAAGTGATCTGCCAAGTCACTGTTACTCAGCCAATCTGATAAAAGTCAACTATTGAACACCCAAACAAGTTCATACTTGAGCACCTGCTTGACTAAAACAGTAAAATTATTTTTTTCCTCAATGCAAAATGATCTTTTTCTTTTTTTACTCTGAGAAAGAAATCATAGAATTTATTATTGGATATTTAATGCGGTATTTTTCCTCTCTACTCCAAAAACAAATAAATCTTTTTTTGTCACAAAAACCCAGTGAAGATTTGCAAGATATATCTATTTTTCACTTTTTGACCTTATATTCTAAACACTTGTGGTAACTACCACATATGAATTTGATAGGAAAAGGGAAAGGAAGACTGTAAATCATTCTGAAAATAATCTTAATTCAATAAAAAGAGGAATTAAAAGGTCTTTTAAAAATAACCCACACTTTGTTACGAAGTAACTAAGTAATCATTGTTCCTTCTCTCCATCTCAATGCACTTAATTTACCCCCCCAATTATATGTAAAAACAATTTTTATGTTCATTTAAAAAAATTTTTTGATTTTGAATTCTCTTCCCCCTTTCTTCCCCTTCCTGGGATGGCCAGTAATTTGTTATGTCAAACATGTGTAGTCTTGTAAAATATACTTCATATGAGTCATGTTGTGAAAGAAAATACAAGGGCAAAAAAAAATACCCATACCAAAAAATAAAGTAAAATATAGTATGCTTTGATCTGTAGTTAGATTCCATCAGTTCTTTCTCTCAGGCATTTTAAGGTTAAAAAAATGCTTTCCCCACAACAACCACTGCAAAGTAAAGTAGGTGATAAAAAGCATTATTATGTCTTTTTTATAGAAGAGGAAACTGAGGCAGAGTGAGCTTAAGTGCTCACATAGTAAGTCACACATAGTAAGCCTTAGAACTTCTACCTGAAACCAGGTCCCCAGGTCTTCTGACTCCAACTCTTACTTGCTAGAATGGTTACTTCATGTAACCACATCTAGACCCAAATATTGTACAGATATGGCCACACTGATCTTCAACTGTGACGAATTCAGTAGAGCAGAGGTTAGAAAAACTTACCTATTGAAATGTCCAAACTTCTGTGAGGACTACAATTTTTTTTTGTTTGTTTTGGTAACAATGTCAGATCAATACTAGAGAGGAAGGCCGTAGCCCAGGTCATTCTTAGAATGGCCTCAGAAGTCGTCTAGTATGTATTAAGGCACAAATTCAATTTTTGTGAAAATTAAAATATTAAGTAGCCTGCATCCTAATTTCACATGGATCCAGCACAATTTCTTCAGTCTCGTGGACCTGTGTTAATTTGTCTGGTTTGTATGACTTTCTCCTGCCTTTCCCCCTTCCCTTCTCCTTGCCACCACTCTTAGAAGCGGCCTTGGAAGGTAAGGACCTAAAGCTTTCAAAGTTAGTCCTATGCTTTAGTTGTAATGTTGATCTGTTGTACTACTTCAGTTTATTCTTGATTTTAACACTAAACTGGCCCCATTATGACTATTATTGCAAAACTCATTCTTAGAATTTCAGAGCTGGAAGAAACCCAAGTGATCTTCTGGTCTTTCTCTAACTAACCCCATCTTCTAGATGACAAAACTGGGGCCTAGAGAAGTTGATTGACAAACCCAAGGTCATCTGGCTAGTCAATTGGCAAAGAGGAATAAGACTTCTAACTCTTAGTCAAGAGCTCTCCGGTGAGACTACATGTCCTTTCTTTAGTGTCACCCTTTTTCTTCACCTTTCTCTGTGCTTAAATGGTTTCAACTACAGAAATGATTTCTAAATCATTTCAGACTATTAACTTAAAATGTTTTATCACATTTCTCAAAGTAAATTGGCATATTAAGAAATGATTCATTCTTATTCCATATTCTCCTTTAGGCTAGTAGTAGGCATTATCTCAGAATTATTACCCTGAGGACACAAAGACGAATTTTATAGCATTCTAGTTCTCAAATCATAGTGGTTTCATTTCAAATTTTTTTTTTGTTAAATCTCTTGGATAGTTATTTTCTTCTATATTTTTCTTGTATCACTTAAAAATTATATTGTATTTTTGTAAAGGTCTAAGGAATTACATTAAATAACCTAGGATTACAGATAAAATTCCATTACTACAACTACAGTGATCTGAAGAAATCGGCTAATTTCAGTCTTTCAGCTTTTCATGGAAAATTGTTGAAATGTGTATGTTGTAAGTAATTGCCATTCTGAAATTGATGTAAAGCAGGGGTAGGGAAGAAAAAACTACCCTGGAAGAAACAGAATTTCATTTCCAGGTCTCAAGGATTTTAGAAGAAATGTTTAGACTTCATAGGATCTTTTCTTTTGGCTATGGAATCTTTATTCTTCTACCGGTCAAGGAACTAAGAAAATATGTAGAACTGGTAGGGAAGGAGTGATAATCCTGCCCCTTTACTGTCGTCATTATCAACCTCGTAGCCTTTGAAATTAGATGTTACGTTCATAATGCAGTAGTGATTTTACCAGCCTAGTCATTACCAAGGGCTCCCTAAAGGCTGCAGGTACACACTGCGTGGGCATCCACAAAGGTAGAAGTACCTTCTCTTGTGGCCAGTTGCCTAGACATTTCAGGCAATGGCAGGGAGGGGGCGCTGCTGTAGCACACACTGGTCCTGCTGACTCAAAGTTGTTCACAAGTGTAGCACCAGCATAACGTTTGTGATATGACTTTGTGTAATTTGTTCTAAAAGGACAGGGCTGCTACCTGAGAAGAGCTTATAGTCTGAAGTTCAGATGACCTAGTAGTGGCAACTTAAAAGATGCCTATGGGTTGCTATAGTTGGATCATAACTTTAGAACTGCAAGGGCCTTTTGAGATCCTAACCCCTTGATGTGACTCCATGGCATGGCATTGTATATAAAGGTACTTAATACATTTTTGCTGCTGTTGTCAAATGGATCATAGACTTAGAAATGGAAGAGACCTTCCAGGTCATCTGGTCTAACCTACTCATCTTGTATTTGATGAAACATGCCCAGAGAAATTACATGACTTGCCTAAGGTTATCCAGAAAAAATGACAGAGCCAGGATTGAAGCTTAGGTCTTCTGACTCCCAATTCATTTCTTTTTCCATTCCACCATGTGATCTCCCTATTGATTTAGAGTCTTTTGAGGAGGGCTTGGGGAAGAACTAGGAGAATGAAGTAATGTTTGGTAAGATGGATGTTGACACGATAGGATGGGCATTCTGATACCACCTATGCATTTAAAGTAGTTTGTAAAACACATTACACAATAGAAAGTCAGGTTTTATTATAATGTTAATATAGAGTGTTAAGGCAGTTAAGGTAGGCTATTAGACAATTGCTATGAGAAAGTACATATGTCACCCAGAATAGGAGGAGACAGCCATAGGCAAGGGCTGCCCTTGTAAAGCAATAAAGGACAAATTAGAGATAGCATATTGAATTATGTAAGTCAAACTGGTGTGAGATGATGGGAGGAGCTGAGGAGTCGGGTGATCAAGGTCCTGCGCATGCTGCTTGCTGGTATCACAAGGCAGTTGCTTATAGGAGTGATGTCTCTGTCTTTTTCTTCTACTCTAGTTTTCTATTATTGCTCCAGTGGGCTATCCGAAACTTTGAGACAATGTATGGTGGCATTGAAATATGATTTTTTATCCTTCCTTTGCTGCTTATCAGCTGGGCAAATAACCTCTCTGAATCTCAGTTTCCTCATCTATAAAACAAGGACAAAAATGCTTGTAATACATACCTTGTTGGGTTGCTCATCACATAGCTTGCATTTATATAATTCTTTAACATTTTCAAATAAATGTGTGTGTATCTCATTAGATCATAAATTCATAGACCTAGACTGGCAGAGGATTAGAGGTCATCTAGTCTAACCTTGTCATTTTATGGATGAGGAAACTGAGGCTGCAAGGTGAAGTGACTTGTCCGTGGTACAGAACTACTAAATGTCAGTCAAGATTTCTCATGTCAGGAAAATTCCCAATTCCAGCCCTGATATCTTACAAAACTCCATGCTAGCTTAACAAACTTCAGATATCAGTTTTCCAACTAAAGAACAAATTCATCACAATGAATCCCCAAATGCCAAGTGACTATCTAATTTTTCTCTAGCTATTGAATTTTATTTCACTTGAATTGAGTCATCTTTGTCCTTTTCAAGGGGATATTGTCATAATACGTCATTCTCTTAAATGTGAGTTATTATTAGTCTTATAAAGCAACTGAGTCAGGTTGCTCTTTTCTCTTGTTGCCTGCTCTAAGCTTAGAGTTTAGAGGTCTACAGGGGACAAATAGAAACTTTGGAGCTACCCTTAGGCATTCTTAACACCAATCTAAGTCTTCCACTCCTTCTTCCTTCCCTTTACTAGTCTTTCTCTGGGAACTGACTGCTACTATTGAATCCAAAAGTTCAGATCTTGGCTGTGCAGGAAAGAACAAGTATTTCACTGTATGATTAAAATAGGATAATATCACTCTATTGGACTATTTAGACTATTGGACTCATATTTTTGAGACAACACATCTCAATCTTGCATTCATTGAGTTCAGAGTGTGATTCAAACTAGATTAAAATGTAATGGGGAAATATATAACCAGATGAAAAAAAATAAAATGAAATATAGATAATAAAACATTTAAAAACTGAGTTAACATGTGACCTGCATAGATCCTTACGTATGGATTATTGGCTCCCATTTCTACTTGAGTTTGATGCCACCGATCTTGATGATCTATAAAAACAGTTTACTTGATGTCCTTCCCAGGGATTTACTTGAGTTTTTGATCTCCATGTTGATTTTAAATATATAGCCAATATTCAGATTTTTTGTGGTTCTGAGGCCATTATTTTCTTCTTTCTTTTCCTCATACACAGGGCCATCTTATTACCTGCTCAACTCTTTCCCTTTTCACACACCTATCCAAGAGAATATCAATATCTAGACATATACCTATGTGTGAAATTTTATATGTATATATCTATATATTTGAGTATGTGTACATGTGTGTACGTATGCATGCACACATTTATCTGCTCCAACCATTTGTCCATACATATCCCTTCCCTCTAAACATATTGCATATGATTCACTCATTCATTCAACAAGCATTTATTAAGTTGCTGGTATGCTATACTGACAGTTGATCCCTACTGAATTAACTTTTTAATGAAAATGATTTTTTGAAAAAAAAATTGTTTTACAGTTGTCAGTCTTGTGGTTATGCAGCTCTGCTTGTGCTTTTCCTTTGGGTCACTAGAAAGAAGTGAAACCCATAGGTTTCTTTCCTCTATCTCCTTCTTGAATCTTTTTTACACTAGTTTGGGACATACTGAGGTTCACCATTCTTGTTTATTCAATAGTATACTGCACTTCAAATAGGAGTGTGTGTGTGCGTGTGTGTGTATGTGTGCGTATCTGTGTAGAATCAACACATCACTTATTTGGCAAAGCACTGAACTGAAGACCCCTTTTGGAAGACTCTCTAATATTCCCTTATTTTACTCCCAACTTGATTCACCTGCAAAGACATGTTGCAAGAAGCTGATTATTATATAGGTCAAATCTTATTACTATGGATATCATGTCAAAGATGAAAAAAATGACCAAGTCCCAAAATACTATTACTATAATTAACATTTATTAGCACTTATTATGTGCCAGGCATTGTGTTAAGTGCTTTGCAATTATTATCTCATTTGATTTTCATAACAACCCTGGGAGGCAGGCATTATTATTATCACCATTTTACAGATGAGGAAATAGAGGCAAACAGAGGTCAAGTGGCTTGCCAAGGGTCATACAGTCAGTAAGGGTCTGAAGCCTGATTTGAACTCAGGCCTGATGCTCTATCCAATGGGGTACCTTGCTACTCCTAACTGAACACAAGGTGCAGTTAATTCAGGTTGACATTAGCTAAAACAAATCCCAATATAGTGAAACACATTCAAGCAATCTCTTGAAATTAATTACAACAGGATTTCCCCCATATAAGGTAATTCAAAGAGAGAGGCAGAAAATGGGAAAAAACGAAAATGGAAGGGAGAAGAATTTGAATTGAACATGGGAAGGAAAATGAGGATTTGGCTGTTGAGCTACAAATAAATTATTGCTGCTGATGCATTTTTTTGTGAGGAAATGGGAGGGAAATCTATGTTTAACTGAAGGATTTTCCTTATGACTGAGAATACGAATATTCAAAATTTATCCTGGTGGAGATTCCAACAATTGGGAATCTTCTTTGAGCTTTCCATCTTTGCCCATAGAAATAGAACTGCCATAATGTGGGGCCAGTTACTTAATTTCCTGTGATGTTTTTATTGTTGCTTTTGCCCCTAGTGGAAATTGAGTTTTCCAAGGTTTGTTTGTAATGCTTTCTTTTTTTTTTTTTTAAATTGAAATGTAAAAAAAAAGTATTTCTGCCAATGCAAAGATTTTCTAGGCAAGAAGGTCACTGTGAAGGAAGGCAAATGAGGGAGAACATTTTTGTTCATGCAGTTCAGCATGTCCAGTAGCATTTGGGTGAATAAATGGATGCCCAATAAATGGATGTCTCCATTTATATTGCTCTGTTTGGCCACGTGTAAATCTTTATAGTGATCATGGGGTATTTACTCTCCATTGTTTGAAACCTTCTCTTGAAAAGCTGAATACATAACTTCTTTCCCTGCTGTTTTTTGTTCTTTTCCACTTGGCAAAGGTTGATTCATTTTATTTTTCTTTTGGCCTGTGATTCTCAGCAGCTTGAAAAGAACATGGCTTTTTTTGGGGGGGTTGTTTACTTCTGTACCCACATTGTCAATAATGGAACTATCTTGGGAATGGGGTTTGTAATTTAATTTCTACTGAAGAGTCAGCAAATGGAGGAGGGCTTCTTTGGTGTCTGTATTGTTTTAGCTGAAAATATTATTTTCTTAGATGCTGAGACTCTCCTGGGGACTTTTCTTTTTCACTAAAAAAATGTAGTGAGCCATATCAAGCAGATCAAAAGAAAATTTGATAAAAAAATAGGAAAGAAAAGGAAAAAAATAGCAAACAAATGCATATCATGTCTATAAAGTGCTTTGTAAATCTTAAAATGCCACATAGATGTCAGCTATTATAATTATGGGGCTGCTAGGTGGCAGAGTGGATAGAGTGCCAGGCCTGGAGTCAAGAAGGCTCTTCTTCCTGAATTCAAATCTGTCCTCAGATCACCAACTGGGTGAGCTTGGGCAAGTCACTTAACCCTGTTTGTTTTAGTTCCTGCTCTGTAAAATGAACTAGAAAAGAAAATGGCTAATCACTCTAGTATCTTTACTAAGAAAACCTCAAAGGGGGGGTCACAAAAAGTCAGACATAACTGAAAACAGCTAAACTAATTGCATATAATATTATGATGTGATTGTCATTGCTACTACTACTACTACCATTACCATCACCACCACCACCACCCCTACTACTACTACTACTTGGGAATAGTACATTAATACAGAAAAACTAGTAGTGTAAATGGACTTTGTTAATATCTGTTGCATCCGTGTTTTTTTGTGTGGTCATCCATGCATATGTGATGTTGTGGTGTTTGTCCTTCATTTTCCAAGAAGACCATGACATCAGAGAAATGATGACATGACTTGCACTTGACTTTGTTTTGAGTGAGGGAGTGATGTACAACTGTGGAGAAAGAGAATGGGGTGAAAGGAATGTGAAGAATGATCAGGAAAAGGAAGCTTAGCAAAGTCAGTCCTTACAAATAGACTGTAAACTACTTGAGAGTATACAGACTGTGTCTTTCTATCTCCAGGGAGAGCCTAGCACAAAGGCTTGCACTAGTGTATATCAACACAGGTCTTTTGAATTCTAATACCTCACTCAGTTCTTTTGGCACTGACTCTCTTGCTGCATTCAGTTTTAGGGTTTTTAGCCTCCTGAAGATTTATTTTCTCTCAGTTATGTTTCTGTAATCAGCTGTAAAATACCCAGGACTTAATGTCAGCTGGCACAATCAAAACACTAGATGAAATAAATGATGAATTAAAAAGAAAACAAAAAAAATTCATAGTTGAAAGAGTATGCTTTGTGAAATAAGGCACTACCTTGGGAAGCATGATGTAGTGAATAGAAAAGGCCTAGTCTTAGAGTCTAAACTCCTGGGTTTGAGTCTTGGTTTGGGTATTAAGTAGTTGTATGCTCTTGGACAAATAGCTCCGCCTCTCTGAGGTTCACAATAAAATGGAGAGGTCCACTTTGCTGAATTATTGGGAGGAAGGTACTTTGTCAAAGTCTTAAAGTGCCATAATTGAGTCAGTCTTCGTAGAAGGATTTAGTTCTGCTTGTCTCTCAGAGCTTTTCTCTGTTTCCTATCCTTAAACCTTGCGGTATTGGAAATCTCAAGTCAACGGGTCTGTGGTCCCTGATCTGCTTAAAAAACAAGTCAAACAGGACCAAAGATCAAGAAGGAAACTGATTTGGCTACCAGAGTGTGCTACAAAACAATAAACAGCATAAATGGAGAAAAGCAGGATAAATAAACGTTACTAGCTCTCTTTTCTTCCCTCCTCTCAATAATCCAAGCCAACCCATTTAACAAATTCCAGCATTTATGAGGTCCATTGGTCTGAGGCCCTAATCAAAATCACATATTGCAATGACATGAGTTTTGTCTTTGGCCTTTTGGCATTAATTCTTAGGATTAGTGCTATGGAGTGAATACTGAGAATTTTTGTGTGTGGCCATCTGTACTTTGTCCTTTCCATAGTTTGGCAACAGTACTAGCGGGATGATACAGAGACACAAAGGTAGAGCTGGCACTGACGTGACTGTGGAAATTTACGGGAGACCTTGTTTTGCTAATGAAAACTCTCCCTCCTCCATCCATCTCTTCTCTCTCTCAATGACCTATTTGTTTCTTCCTTCAAAGGTACTTAGGTCAGCAGTAGGGCCAGCTGCCCATACAATATGCCTTGAGTGATTCCCCTAAAGTCTTCATTGCTTCTCCTTCCCTAGATCAGTTTTACTTTTGCACCTCCCACACTGGCATCCTTGGCATTTCAGTCACTGGGGTTAAGGGTTGCCTTTAAAACCTTAGAAATTCCCATCTAGAAAGCACATTGTGTATGTAAGTACTTTGTAAACTATAAAGTTATATAAAGGTCAGTCATTATTGTTATGATAACTTCTACTAATGATAAATTATGATTATTTTTTCCTTGGAGTATTAACACATTAATGTGTGTTAATTTATCACTCTGGTTAGCTGTTATCTATCAGAAGGCAGGGTTCTAAGAGGATAGGATATAGGAAAAGCAAATTTTGATGGAGAAGAATGAGGTAAATGTATAGACCATGTTTTCATGCCCCAGGAAGGCAGCCCTGGCCAGAGACAACTAGAAAATGACATGAGGATACTGAGAGCCTGGCATGGTATAGGGACAGACACTTGAAATAAATTTTACTTATTTCATGTGGTAGCTGGCAGTCATTCAGTCAGTAAATAATTACTAAGTGTCTACTCAAGTAGCTCGGTGGCACAGTAGATAGAATTCTAGGCCTGGAGTCAGGAAGACTCATCTTTCTGAGTTCAGATTTGGCTTTAGACACTTAATAGCAGTCATTTAACCCTGTCTACCTCAGGTTCCTCATCTATTAAAGTGCGTTGGAGAAGGAAATGGCAAACTACTCCAGCATCTTTGCAAGAAAACCCAAATGGGGTCATGAAGAGTTGGACATGACTGAAAAAAAATTGACTGAAAAACAAAGTGCCTACAAAGTGACAGACACTACATTAAACACAGGGGATTGAAAGAAATGTAAAATTCAGTCCCAGTTCTCAAGGAGCTTACCAGTGAATGGAGGAGACAACGTGACACGCAACTATATACAAACAAGATGTCTACTTGCATCTCTGTCTCTGAGGTCTCTTGGTCCTTTACGTGGCGGTCACTTAATCTTTTTCTATAGGTCAAACTCCTATCAAGATCTACTTGAGGAATCCTAAGTCAGTGTACCAATGGCTCAGTATTAGTATCATCTATTTTGACTATCTTGTTTTGGTCTTGGTAAACCAATATTTGTGCTCCTGCCTTTGTTCCCTTTAACTAAATATACTGTTAAGCAGAAGGATCACTAGGGTTAGGCAACAGAAATTCTGATCTTGACTTTGCTCTATAATCTTGGGGAAATCATTCAGCTTCTTTGTGTCTCATTTCCCTCATCTGTAAAATCAAGGACTAATAGAATGATCCTCAAGTTGTTTTCCAACTTCTAACATTCTATGAGAGTTTCTTATTCACAGAAAATGAAATCCCTGCCTGGTGCCCCCCTAACCCGCAGATTTTGACATTAATTCTCAGATATTTAATATTTTGCCTCTGAACCCCAGCCTCTCTGTGATTAGTAAATAGATTAAATAGATTATTGATCTCCCTAATGCCACCTGGCTGTTAGTTCTTTTGCTTGTTGCCTACTATTTGGACCTTTTTTGATCTCCTACCCTTTTATATCAGACAAAGTAAAGGAGGGGAGTAAGCATTTATATAGTATGTGTCATAGTATTTATTATATGGGCAGTTTTGATGGGCTGACTATATTGTTCTAAAGACTATTTGGTGGAGAACTCACATAGGACAAGTGCCCACATGGTGATAAGAAAAAGCAATACAAGGACACTCTCAAGGTCTCTCCCAAGAATTTTGGAATTTATTGTGTGATGTGGCAGACCCTGGCAGAGTATCGCTCAGCCTGGCATGCGCTCATCAGAGCAGGTACTGTGCTCTATGAGCAAAGCAGAATTGAAATAACCCAAAAGAAACATAGGATGTGCAAATTTAGAGAATCCACCCCAAATGTTCACATTTATTCTGAGCCCATATTCAGCTATGGTCGGTCACACTGTAACTTGACTGTGACATAGTGATGTCCTTTTGGTCTTCTTTGAGAACAGTACCAGGCACTGTCCTAACCACTTTACAAATATTATCTCATCTGATCCTTACAATAACCTCAAGGGAGATAATATTATTAACTCCATTTTACAGTTGAGAAAACGAGGTAAACAGAGGTTAAGCGACTTACCCAGAGTCACACAGCTAGTAAGTGACGAAAGCTGGATTTGAACTCAGGTCTTCCTGACTTCAGACCCAGTGCTCTATCTACTGTTACCTAGCTATCTCAAGAAGTATATCTTCACAGTATCACAGGTTTTGAGCTGAAAGGAACCTTGGGATATTCTAATCCAACCCCCTCATTTTATAGTGGAGGAAACAGAGATTCAGAGAGAGACTATGGCTTGCCCATGTGTGCACAGGTAGGATTTGAACTCTGTATCATGCAGCTTTGATAACTATGTACTTTGAACCTTGAACTCAGTTTGAATCTTTTGCTAATGATAGTCAGATATTACTTGTCCTTTCCCCTAGGGACTCATCTCTTGGTTTCACACCTCCCTTTGTTCTCATATTGCCACACCTGAATAACAGATCTTCAGACTTGTTCCCAAATTCAGATAGCTAGGCTTTGCCTGACTCAATCCAATCATCACCTGAACCCACTTTTAAGTCCTGCCTAGGTCCAGTCTTGGGTAGAAGGCTAGATGAAAAATGAACCCTTTCTATTGCACTGAAGCTAGAAAGAGACACGGGATGAGTTTGTTTTGAACAGGTTGTTGAGAATGGTATGGCTAAAATTTTCCATTCTCTTGATTTATAGAGGGGAGAGGGAAAAGATATCCTTTTCATACAGGCCTAAGAGTATATATAATCTCCGTTGACTATTTCTCTTTCTAGTTTCGGTTTCTAAGACTCAAAGGCTTGTGTGTTTCTGAAGGAGTTTTGCACATCAGACCAGCCCTGTGAATTTGGTTTTTCTATTATCTTATGATAAAAAATCTTTGGGGGGAAAAGGAGGCTGGAGGCTATGCCTGGATCCTTTCACAACAGTGTACTTCTTGGGAGGAAAAAGCCTCTCTCTTCTTCCCTAGTATTACATAACAGAACACTTCTTCTTGCTGGTTGAAAGGAAGGACCTTTTTCTTCCTGAATAAACAGAAAACAAATTCCTCAAGGAATAGTCCTTCCTCCGATGGCTCCAACCCATTTGAGTGGTTTAGTGGGTGGCTATAATTCAAGATGATTCCAGGCTTCTCTTCATTCTTCAGACCTTTACAGCAGCTTCTTCTGAGATTGGGGAATCTATCAATGCTCCAGACAAATTTTTAGACAAATTTTTATTGCAAAGCAAAGAGCCAACCTGTGGTCTTTGGTTGATAAAGTTTGAAGAAACCATAGGCATGGCATCCTGGGTTCTGGTCTAAGGTCTTTACTTCCATCTCACAAAGAGTCTACATGCTGGTCAGTGGGTTGTATGACAACTAGCAATTGGAGGACAACCAAGAGCCAAGGATAGATGCTGCAGGATCAGCAGCTGGGATGGAATAACCTAGGAATAACCTAGGATGGCTTGTTAGAGCCCTAGCAGGAGCATAGGTCTGGATCTAGTTCTTAGAAACCAAAGAACAGAATAGATGAAACAAGATGAAGCAAGAGTGAATATGCTGTTTGAACAGAGGACAGACAGCATTGGCACAGGAAGTCATGGATCAAAAGCCAGAGCCAAGGCTCACTGGGGGTCATTGTCCAAAGATAAGGTCAGAATAACCCAGGATGCTGGGATCAGGTCACAGAGAAGGGAGTGTGTGAGTAGTTAAGTCAGATTGTTGTGATAAAGTCTGGAGTGACTCTGCCTCTTTAAAGTCTAAGAGTTTCATGAAAGGCCCTTTCATCCAGGTAGAGAAGCTTTGGGAATATTCACACCTTCAAGGACTTTTTCTACTATAGAATCTCAAGTCTTTGAATTGGGCTGGAAGTACGTGACCTCAGAGGGCATCTAATCCAATCTTATTTTACATATGAAGACAATGAGTTCCAACGAGGGTGACTTGTCCAAGTCACACAGATAGTAAGAATCTATATAGTTCAGCCACTACCTAATCATATCAATATAATACTTGTAGCGTGGAAATGGTTAAAAATCAAATAAACAAAAACCACAACACTTAAAAGTAATCCAAAGTTAAAGAGACCAACATCTGTTGATGGCTGAGTATGTTAATCTGGTTTTCCTCTTTAGGCAATTTTCTTCTCTCCTCTTAATCCTATCTCTTTTTTTAAACCCTAATTTGAAGTATGAGTTTTGGATTCATAATCCTATGCTAAGCCCCAGTAATAGTATATACAGTGTAGGACTATTTCCTTTTCCCAAAGATGAAGGATAGCTGTCACTTATTCAATCTGCAAACAGGCATTTATTCCATTTCTACTATGTGGTGGATACTGTGCTAAGCTCTGGGGATACAAAGAAAGGGAAAAACCAAGAAGCCTTCTCTCTCTCTGTCTCTTTCCCTCTTGTCTGTCTTTGCCTCTGTCTCTGTTTCTCTTTTTTAGTGACACTCTTCCCTCACACAGGCACAGGGCATTGATTTCTACCAGTGAGGAGAGAGTTATATAGCAATGGGCTTTGACATTGGGATTAAACCCGTATCACTGAATTTAAAAGACACCAGGGTTAAAGACCTGCCTTGTAAGTGGATTTGGAGGGAATAAGTTTTTATATGGTACCTACACAGTGCCTGGCGTACAACAGGTGCTTAGTAAATGCTTATTTATTGACTGACAAGTTCTCAGAGTCTAAGGCAACTTGGTAAGAATAAGAATGACAGAGAAGCTACCAATCTGCATTGTTGGAGTGAGATTCCTCACCTGGAAGTTTCCCATGCCAACAAAATAAAGCATCAATCTAGTCCTGATCTCACAGAAGTTCAGGTATAATCTCCCTTAACATTATTTAATGTTTCTTGATGCTGTCTCTTGTGCTAAATTTCTTTTGGGCTCTTTATGTGGGGTTGCAAACTTTATCAAGTGCTGATATCTACAATATAAAAGAAAAATCAAGACTTTTCTACCTATATTTTCTATAAATATGTTAACTATAAGGTATAAAAATACCTATTACATTTCATTTGGAGATTAGATGCAAAATGTTATCATCTTGTTAAATGATGATAATTTTAGAAACAAGATGAAATATAGTTTCTGCACATAGCAATTCGCAAAATGACAAAAATATATAATATGTTAAATATTAATTTAAAAATAATTATCTTTGGTCTTTGATAATGGGTTAAGGAAATCATTTGTAGCAAGTAAAGACAGAGCTATTTTGTGAAGTGGAATCCGAATTCTATTTTTGATGGTGATTTGTGATTTTATCACAGGGTTGTGTGTTGCAGAAATTCCCTCATCAATGCAGATTGGCAACTTGTCTTTAACTGAAAATGAATTTGTTGAATTAACTTGCCCGGACTGGCAACTTGTCTTGCACTGAAAACTTCAATTAACTTACCTAGCTATGGTCAAGAATTGAATCCAGGTTTTCCTGCAATTGGCCCTGGAGTCAGGAGGGTCTGAGTCCAAATCCAGACTCAGACACTTATTAGCTGTGTGACCTTGGACAAGTCACTTAGCTCCAATTGCCTCCAAAAATAACCAAGGATAAAGACAAAACAGATGGAGAGGGAATAAAGAAAACCACTAGAAACTATTGCACCTAATTATATAGCAACAAAATTGAAAACTTGGTTATGCATAATAATAAATTGAAAAGCAGCTTGGTATAGGAGTTCCTTACCAGGAGTCGTCTATATGGATATAATCAAATATCCAGTCCCCACAAAATAGTATATTGAATAGTGTGTGCTGAACTTGGAGTTAGGAGACAGCTATAGTTAGCATTCTGAGCACTGTTAAATATTAGTGGAGACTGAGTATCCACATTTTATCCTTGAACTTACTGGAAAATTTCCCAGTATTTCACCATTTCATGTAATGCAAACAGTTGACTTTAGATAGATAATTTGTCCTATTAAGGAAAAGGTTTTTATTCTTGTGTTTTAAGCATTTTTTTAAAAAAAAATCCACAGATGGCCTCTTCATTTTGTCAAAAGCTTTTCCTGCATCCATTGATATAATCATGTATTTAAAAATTTTTTTGTTATTAATGTGATTCAACATTAATATATTGAGCTTGAACGTTCTTGTATTCCTAGTATAAATGCTATTCTGTTAATGATTATATGATTTTAAAATATTTGACTATAGCCTCTTTATTAATACTTTACTATTTTCATTACTATTGATGATATTGTCTACAATTTTCTTTGTATGTTTTATATCTCTCTGGTTTGGGTCAGAGAAACATATCTGTGTCATAGAAGGACCTGGCAAAGTGCTTTCATTATCTACTTTTACAATCAATTTGTAGAATTTTTTGTTCTTTAAAAGCTTCCCATTTATGGCTTATTTTATATCTCTTTTAGAGGTCTGATGGCTTAGAGTCTGTATTTCCTGTTTTGTAAATTGATATATTTTAAAACATTCATCCACTTCATTAACATTTTAAGTTTTCTACATATGAGCAAGGTATGTCCAACCCCAAGTCTATCAGATTCAATAGATTCTAGTGGTTTCCTGTTACCTTCAGGATTAAAAACAAAATCCAGTTACAGCCCTTTACAACCTTGCCCCTTCTTGTCCTTCTGTAAAAACACACCGTATTCCCCTTCCCATTCTACAAGACCCAGGAACACAAACATGCTTTCTGTTTCTTGAAAACATAATTTTTTATTTCTTGATGTTGAACATTTTGGTTGGCCCCTAAGACTGAAATGCTTCCTTTTCTCTGCCTCCTAGATTTCCTTGTTTCCTTTAATAGATAGCTTAGATCCCACTTTCTGAAGGAAGACTTTCCCGGTCTTCTTCAGTTGCTAGTGCTTTTTCCTCTGTGATTACTTCATTGTCTTCTTCTTCTTCTCTTTCTCCTCCTCCTCCTCTTTCTTCTTCTTCTTCTCCTCCCTCTTATCCTTTTTCTCCCTCTCTTCCTCCTCCTCCTCCTTCTTTTCTTCTATTCCTTCTCCCCTCCTCCTCTTTCTTCCTCTTCTTCTTCTCTTTCTCCTCCTCCTTCTCTTCATCCTACTCCTCTTCCTTTTTTCTTACATACACATACATATATGTATGTATGTGTATATATGTTCTATATGTATATATAGCATGTGTACAGTTTACAGTTTACACAGTTTCCTCTATTAGGATATGAACTCCTTGAAGGTATACACCTGTTTTCACTTTTCTCTATGTATCCATATAGCACCTGGCACAAATCAAGTGAGTGTTAATTAGCCAATGGAGTAATAATTTCCTTTATTTCTTCTCTACTTATTTTGAATATACCTTCTATTTTTTGATCTTGATGATTTGGTTTGCCTCTCTCTCTTTTTTGAGTAAATCTGTTGATGATTTATTGATTTGATTGGTCTTATCAAAAAGCCATTTTGTGATCCTAGCTTCTCTACACGTTGTATTCTACCCTGAACTTTAGTAGAAAGGAATTGCCTTCAGGGCAGGGATTGCTTTTCATTTTAATTTTGTACTCTTAGTGCCTTGCATTTCATCATGTACATAGTATATACTTCAAGCATACTTATTGAATTGAAATCCTACCTCACATACTTACTAGCTGTGTAATTATGGGCAAATTACTTCCTCTTCTAAAAAATGGAAGACTCAAAAATGTACTCACCGCCTACCTCGCAGAGATGTTGTAAGGGAATCACCAGCAAACTTGAAATGTGATTTTTTATTACTGAGTCAGCTGCAGTTGAACTGGGTTGAAAATAATGCCGTCCAACAGAAGGCTATACCAAATAAGTTCCAATCTAATTTTCTGATTGTTACAATGTTTATGCAAAGGTTTTAATACAGTGACATACTGAACAGATACTCTGTTGTAGTCACTATCTAAATTGCATTTATTCCTTCTGGAGATGGAATTTTAGAGTTGAACATGATGTTAAAGGTCATTGAGCTTCAAACGTACGGATGAAGAAGTCAAGGTCCAGAAAGGTGAGTCATCCAAGGTCAAACAGTTTATCAGTGGAAGAGCCGTGACTAGAAACCAGTTTTTGTAACTCTCAAATTCGTATTTCTCTCTACTATAACATGGTGATTGATACAATGTTTAAATAAAGATTTTTTTAGTAAAATGACAGTGAATAGATATCCTGTTGTAGCCACTATTCAAATTACCCTATAATGACCAAATTATCCCTTTTTGTCACTCTTATAAACAACATCGGATAGTTTACATTATCATACTTTACTCTTGCATGATCTTCCATCATTCTTTAATAATTTCCTGTGGCAGTCTTGTCTCTCAATTATAAGATTGTAAACTCATTAAGTGTTTTTTTTTTTTTTTTTTTGGTAACCTCATAAATTCTGGAAGTCTTTAACCCAGTTCTCAATTGTGCTGATAAATAAGGTCCGAAGACTATAGCTATGTCTCCTTAAGGCTCTAGGGCTAATCCTGAAGAGGTTTCTTTCTAAGGTTTTTCAGTCCACCAGTGTGCTTCCTGCCAAAATTATAAGTTTATGATCAATCTGTCAGCCAGACACTTCGTTTTAGAAAGGGGTATTTATTACAGCAGTAGAGTTGGTACAAAGCATCCCCAGAAAAGTTCTGTGACACTCTCCAGTAAGTATATAGAATCCAGGGGAAAGTGAATTCAAAGTTAGAAAGCACATGTGGCAAAGGATAACACAGGTTCTGGAAAAACCTCTTGTTGGCCTCATAAAAATGTTCCTGTTGGATATTGTTGAGATTTTCTGGTGTGCTCTTTATGGAGCCTTGAATCTGTCTTGTCTGTCCTTGACTCCTAATTTGGTCCTCCTAAGTCTGAGAGGGTCTTCTTTGCCTGGGAGTGGGGAGGAGGAGATGAGGCGACTGTCAAGAACACCAAAGCCCAGGGCTTGGTTTCCCCTGCTGCATGAATTCTTTCTTAGCAATTTTGATGGAATGTTTTCTCCTTTCTACTTCCTCAAATCCCTCAGGCCCCAAATGACCTGTCATTTTATAGATTATCGACATGACATAACCATTTCCTCAGTTAATTGGAATATAATTCCTGTGCAAAGTCACTCTAGTTAATCAAACAAGGACTTTTTTCTGTACTTAGTCTAAAGCCCATGATTTATTGATTGATTCAATAGAGAAGTGTTCTCATCCAGTTAAGATATTAGATTTTAGCTTCTTGACACTTTTAAAGGAATCTGATTTGATCAAAACTCCATTCTTTTATATGATTTAAAAATAATTCTCAGTTCATATTGTATCCAATCCAGCAAGTATTTAGTAAAACCTACTATATATCAGGTTCCGTAATAGACTCTTAGAATACAAAGACCAAAGAAAAACAGGTCCTGTCTTCAAGCAGCTTGCATTTTGTTAGGACAGTTCTTTAGTGATCTATGTGCTTTTCCACTGTTAGCAGCTTTCTCTTGAGACTCTTTAGAACTAGTCCCCTCCCTGATTTGCAGTCTGAAAGGTCACACCCACTGCAAAGTATTGAAGAGAAAGCCCCAGATTGTTGTACCCGTCTATTTTCCCACTGCATTTAGTGTTGTAGATTGTCCCTTAGAATTTGGAAAGGAACTATTCATCTACTATCTTCATTTATGCTATGTCCAAGCTGCTTCTGAAGACTAAGTGAAATATTAATAGCTTTTCTCCTTTTGAAATGCTTTAATCTCTCAGGTATCTTACTTGTTTTGACAAAGCAGTCATCCTGAAAGCAGATTTTTAAAACATGCACATACACATAACTCTTCCTCTTTAGAATGCTTACAACTTTAATTTATTATTTCCTTTTGCATATAGAATAAATGAAAAAAGCTTATGAAGTGCAAACCATTTGTGCAAATCATTTGTGATTTATTCAGTGAGATTTGGCTCATCTTTTAAAATTTAAAATTCTGAGAAGTGTGAATTTTAACTGAATTTGTTGATTTCTCTCCCACAATATTTTCTGGTTGACTGGGCTACTGAAGTAAGGCTATACATTTTTTTTTTTGAAGACTTGAATTGTCTTTCGCTGGCTGCTCTCCAAGTACTTTAAGTTTTGAGTAAATCATACTGAAAGATAAGTAAGTAGTGGATGTTGACTATATTATGACTTATGACTATGTTTTCAATAATCTCTACCCAGAGACTGGGCAAAAGTATAATGTTGTGACTTTCTGGGCCTCGATCTTATACATCAGAATGACATTTACCTTAGGAAACTCCCATAGGCTGGCCAATTGGAGAGCAGAGCTTCATACTAAGTTTGTCATTTAATGAAAAAAGAAGCTCAGAGTCACTTGGGTACTATAATCAAGTCGAAGGGAAATTTTAAAGGGTACTCATTGGCTAGATCTCAATTATTAGGGCTAGAAAAAGGTGATCTATGGAATTCATGTCTAAGCCCTATTATTAGCTGAGCCATTAGATGAAAAAAAATCTGCTTTAGTCTGGATAAGTCAGACAAAATACATTTCTGCTTGAATGACTCAGATATATTGCCTCATTTCTCCGATTTACTTTGCTGGTTGAAACCTGGTCTTTACTGGGAACTTGTGTTACACTGGGGTGCAATAATGGATGGCAAGATGCCACAGTTACATTGTCTTCAATGCTTCATTAAAGATTTCAGGATATTAGTTGCAGTGTGACCCTGGATGAACTATATGCTGACCCTGATTGTTTTTTTTTTTTAATTGTCAGTTTCAGTCTAGTTATAATTAAATTCTTGGCTTTCTGTGTCAGTTGAATAAGTTATATTGGGGAAGTAAATCTGAGTAGTGAAATGGAAGCAAGCTTCCTATAATTAGAACTTTTTTTTTTCTTTGTATGCCCATACCTAGCAAAGAACCTTGGACATGGTAGGTGGTTAACAACTGTTCATTGAAATTTGTCTTACGTTTTGACAGTTTGCTTTAAATACTAATTTGCTAATTTTCTCATCATTTATTCTGGTTATGGATGATGAATTCCATTCAACTAAACAGTTGCAAATTTTTTTTACAAAATAAGAGAGAAAATATTTTTAAAAATCTTTTATTGAAGCTTTTTTTGGTTGTAGCTATCATTTCTAAGGACCATTCTGCCAGTGTTAGACCCTCCTCTTGCAACAAAGCCATACAGTTAAACAAACCAAACGAACGCACTGATCGTGCTTGACAGCGTATACCTTATTCATCACTTGTAGTCTACCACTTCTCCACTGACAGGAATAAGGAATATCTTATCATCAGTCCTCTGGAGTCAAGATTGCTCAGCGAACTAACCTAACTCTCACACCTTTAAGCCTTGTTTTCCATTACAGCATGGTCATCATGGATATTGTTCTCTTGAAAGGGCACATGAAGAATTATGTAGCTTTTCCAGAAACTAATAAGGGAAGAGAAAGGTGATGTGTAATTAGAAAAGCAGGATGGTATAGTGAAAAGAATCCTGAGATAAGCCAAAAAATATGAATTTGAATTCTAGTTCTACTAACTTAGTAGCTGTGTCATTTTGGGCAAATTATTTGCCCTCCTTTAGCCTCCCTGTCATCATGTGTAAAATGGGGGAATAATACTTGTGCCATCCACCTCACAGGGTTCTTGGGAGGATCAGAGGAGGTTTTATATTCCCAGATCAGTATGTAAAGTAAGTGTCAGCTATTACAATTTTACAGGGTTTCACAGTACTTCCTATAGATCTCTCAGTTGTTGAAGTACTACTGTACCTGTAATCATATACTTATATACAGGTAACTATGCATTGAGGCATATGAGTGACTTGAAAGATTTGGCAGTAAAAGGCAGAAATGTCTGCAAATCATATAACTGAGTAATTTGATTAATACATAAAGGGCTTTAATTGTTATTTTTCTTAAACTTCTGTTCAAAGAATTGATTTATTGGATAATTTATCTTTTACTTGTCACTAATCTTAAAATTACAAAGAGGAAAGGCTTCCTTTTGAACCCTCCAAACTTCCCACTTGAGCAGCTCCCCTAGTTTTTTTCCTTCCTTCCTTCCTTCCTTCCTTCCTTCCTTCCTTCCTTCCTTCCTTCCTTCCTTCCTTCCTTCCTTCCTTCCTTCATCTCTAGCAAAGTAGAAATGAGAGATGCATTTCCTCCTACTTACTCCTCTCTTGTCCCCAAAACTCCTTAGTTTTTTTTTTACAGTAAACCAAAGTTCATCAACTAAGCTTTTTTTATTTTTTAAAGACCTTTAAGATACAAACTCTTAAATTACAAACAGGTTTCAAAAGCTCTTTAAATTTCCAGGTCCTTTTATTAGCTCATTTTCTACTTCAAAATGTTTATCTCCTGGGTCAAAGAGAAACTTAAATCACCGCAGGAAATGCCAGACAGTTTATAAGAAGATCATCTGATGGAGGGAAGGGCTTAAAAGTCATGGAGAAGCTAAACCAGTGTAGGTTGACTATAGTCAAGTACCCAATTATTCAGTGTCAAGAAGGAAAATGGGTAGAGGGAATGGGTGAATGGGATGACTAGAATCTCTTTCCCATGAGAGTTTTCATGTGGCTTTTAGCAGCAGCTAATTTAGGCTCACAAAATTTATGTGCTGAACAAATGCTTTTTCCTAGTTAGATTCGCCCCTGTCAAGACTTAATGCTTTATTACAGGCAGAAAACACATCAGCTGGACTGTATTAGTTTTGCTGGCAGATTAATGACACACATTCCACTTTTGTCAAACCTCTATCCTAGCCTGAAGTGCTCAGAAAGTTGAAAAATCTGACCTAGCATGGAGAAAAGGCAGGCCTTTCATTTTTCAGAGAGATTTTTCCACTTCCAGTCAAATGGTGGTGCTAGTTTTTCATTTTTGAGGCTTTGCATTTCCTAATTTCTTGGTCATAACAACCTCCTGTGTATTGCCACAGAGCAGATTTCACCAAAACAGAGAATGCAAGGGCACATGCACAGAAGCTGTTTAATGGGCTAGAAAGGTTAATAATCCTTCCTCCTGCATATTCTATAGTATAAGAAGACAGACAGGCTGTGAGGGAGATTCTTCTGTCCAAGTAGGTACTCCTATTTCTTTCCTCCCCTTTCTTTTTCTTGTCTTTCTTCCCCCTCTTTTTTTGAGGGGGAAGGAATCTGTGTGTATATGTATTGGTGTGTGTGCATGTTATTTACAAGCCTGTTGTAACTCTAGTGCTTACAGCCATTCACTTTCTTTTTCCATATGACTTGAGGCATATTTACAAAGTCTGTTGGCCAGAGTGTTACTATGTTCAAGTGTTAAGTCTGAACTAAGTGCAATGGAAATTCACTTTTGGAATAATAATCAGCTGAGTCAGAGGGCAAGAAGAGTACCCTTTTCTTAGTGCAGTAGTGACGGACTTACTGCTCCCAACAAAATATATTTTTTGGACACAGCTCTCTCCATGAAATCCACAGAAATATTGCAGAATCACCTAAGTCTCTCTATTCAGCCAACTGTGCACATTGATGAGATCTGATAGAGAATACACTGAAGTTGTCATGAACATATGGTAACTACCTGTTATGTTATAGTATAAATACAGTAACTTTTGGCAGTTGCAACCAAATATTTTGAACAAGCTGTTTGCTAGAGGAAAGGAAGATTTCCAAAAAGCAGCCTAATCCAGTGATATGAGCCTAGGAAGAAGGACCTTGTCATTCATTTGCATTGTAATCTCAAGCAAGTTATTTCGACTCCTGACCTCAGTTTTCTTTTGTGTGAAAAAGGAAAAAAAAAAAAAATGGTTTGTTTGTTTCAGCAGGCTGGTGTCCTCATTAATGACTGTACCACATATGACGGCGTCACATGGTGCTAGTCCAGTAATGATGTGGCAAAAGCACACACAAAAAAAGGAAAAGCAAGGACGGTACACTTTCATTTTGGTGAGAGGAAAGCCACAAGTTTCAGGAAATGTCAATTTAACTCTGTAGCAAGAAGGGAACTAGCCTCCCCATAGGAGATGATATAATTTAAAATACACCTATGTCTGCATATAGATGTAAGGGTTAGATTGTCTCAGGACATTAAATCAAGTGAAGGGAGCTTGCAGGTGAGGAAATTCCTTCTATCAATGTGGATTCCCAACTTCCTTGTAATTTATAGTCTTACAGAGTTGCCTGGCAGCAGTGATTCATTCAAGATCATGTCATCAATAAGTGTCAGAGGTGGCACTGGAACCTACATCTTCCCTACTCTAGGTCAGACTCTCAAATCTATTCCATGTAGCCTCTTCTTGTTTTATTTCATTAATATTTATTTTATTCCATGGGTATGTTAATGATACTGACTAGGCCTCTGGACACATGAAATATTGCAACAGAATTTGTCAAGGGGCTTTTAAGTATAAAAAAAAAGATGAGTAATTATCAATAGTTTAGACATGATTAATGTTGACTAGGGAGAAAGAGGTTTAATTTTAAAAATAATAACATTTGTATAATGCTTTAAGCTAACAGTATTTGTCAGTAGAATCTTTTTCTTAGTAATGTGGAAATACATATAATTTGTGACAGGGAGAGGGACAGATCATATGTTTCTTGAATTAGAAATGCGGACGTAGTTACATAACTGTTTTCTACTCACATGAACCCTATTTCCTAAAATTTAACTTCAGCTCTACAGTCTGCTATCTTGGGGGAGTTAGAGACTGATAGGCAACATGCTTACTTTAGACCTCTCAAATACATTTACACTTGACATCTATATGTTAGAAATGATTACTGATGGCTCCTCCATTATTTTTTTTCATGCTATCTGGATATCCTCTGCATATCTGTCCATAACTAGTCAGCTCCCTTAGTTCTAATGGGGCCAAGGTTCTAGGTTTGAACTTATAGTGGGTTGCTCAGTTAACATTAAACAGAAAAAATTCTGTTTTAGATCCATAGATTATATGTCCCTAATACAGTCTAGCCCTTCACAGATGCATACTATTGGTTAAGATTAGGCAAAAAAATGAGGTCTTTTATTTGGTTAGGTGTAGCTTATTGTCACCAAAGGGAGAACAAAACTCAAAGCCCTTATCTGATAGTGGGTGGGTGAGTGATGTCTTTCTCTAGGAAGGATGAACACACCTTGACTGTCTAACTTGTTTTACATAAGATTTGGCATCATGCCCCATGTAAAATAGATGCTTTTAAAATTTACATTTTATAATGCCGAGAGCAGTGATGGTGGTGCATCTACAATTAACCTTCTTGGAAACATCTCAGGAGAACTCGTCCAGGTGGGAAACTGAACATACTTTGCATATTTATCCTAGGATAGATAATTTAGTTTATTGTACCTCAAGGAGGCTGTGATTGTACTTTCCTGAGTGGATAGAAAACCAGTCTTGTTGTCAGGAAGACACGAATTCGAGTCTCTTAATATATACTGGCTATGTGATCTTGGCCAAGCTATCTCATCTCTCAGTACCAATCAAAAGCACCATACTATAACTCTGTATATATGGTAGAGCATTCCTTCCAGCATTAACATTTTATGCTTCTGCACCGCTTTCCCTGAGAAGCTGCTATCCTAAAATATTAGACAACTTAGGCAAAATTTAAGCATAATTGTAAACTATAGTGCTAGACTTGCAGTCAGGAGGGCCTGAATTCAAATCCTCCTTCAGACAGTTGCCAGCTAACTGTGACCTTGGTCAAGACACAACCTCTCTCAAACTCAGTTTCCTCATCTTTAAAGTGGGGATAATAAGAAAAATTCCTTTACAGTGTTGTTGAGAGGATGTGATAGTATGTACAAAGCACTTTCTAAATCTCAAAGCACTTTATAAACATGATGATGATGATTGATGATTATTAAAAAAAGATTCATACATCATCATTCCTTTGGTTCAGTATTCCAAATGGAAAGATAGGCTTTGGCACCTACTTTTGTAGCTGCCCAGAAATGTTCTTCACTTATGGGAATGGGGGAATACAGTCCAGTGGTTTGAGGGTAAAGGAAAAGGAACAGTTTGTACTTTTTTCTCTTCCTCTCCTCTCTCATCTTCCAAGGAGGGTGAGGGGTGATGGCAAATAACAAGCAAGAAAATATGGGGGACAGGAAGGCCAAAGACAATATGTCATATTGCCAAACATCTGAAGTGATGATATTCTACTTGTGAGAGAATGTTCCATTTGAGAAAATCTAAGAATCCCTTTGCCATGGTTGATTGGAGAAGAATTTTAGATGTTGAGTGGCCAGTTTCTGGGAGATGGTACTATCACAGAATTCCACACTGTTTTGATTGGGTTGAAGCTGTTCCTCCACACTATTTTGCCTTCATAAATCTAGCTCTTCAAAATTTAGGTGCTTACCAATTTGCCTCATCAGCAAAACTTAAAAAAAAAAATCATTATGATATCATTAGGGATAAAACCCAGAAGGCAAAACATCTTATACCGATATTCATATAGCGAACTATTAACAAATAATCATTAATAAATATTAAAGTATGTTACTATTGGCTGTTGTCATCAATCATTTATTAAGTGCCTAATATGCGGCAGAAACTGTTCCAAGTGCTACAAAGAAAGAACAGAAAGCAAAACAGTCCCTGTCCTCAAGGAGTTTACTGTCTACCAATTTTTTAGTTTTTTTCGATTAGCTGAACCGTATTCTTTACTCTCTCCTTCCTACTATTTGCATTTTGTCATTTTTATTGGTCTCCCAGCTTTTCCTTTGTAAGTTAGATCCCAAGAAGTCAAGGAAGGTCAAATGAATCTGGCAGCTATTTCTTTGTTAGCAGCTCTCCTAGGTTTTGTGAGGAAGGAGAATAAAACTGTTAAGTAGGAAAGTGGTTTGGGGATTATTTTTGACTGAGATTTATTGATGTGATCCTTACCCATTATCACAGATACTTGAGTACTCACTGCTTCAGAGCATTTCAAAGCCTTCCTTCAGACTTGTAGGTAAAATGAGCTGCATTTGAGTTCTTTATCTCACTCCAGAGTCCTAAATTTACTGCTAACTTATCAGGCTGTTTCTCAGAGGAGTGGTATTTAGTGTGGTCACAAGAAAACATCTGCAAGGCTTAGGTCTTAGTGGCAGATTGCCAGTTAGAACATTTGGCCTATAAAGTGTGGATTTCAGAGGAGAAAAATTACTCCAGGGACCCTCAAAGCTCTTGAGAAGACAACCGAGGAAAAATGTCTTGTCCCTGACCAAACTGAAATATGGACTTCTGATTAATTAAGAATTCACAGAGTCTGGAATAAATCTGAGGAGTGTCTTGTTATGACACGATTTGGAGTGGATGTCAATCCCTGTATACAGGATTTGCAATAGATTATTCAGTGGAATATGGACTGCTCGGGAGATCAAAAGAGAACTCTAGCTGCCTTCATCAATCTTCTTAAGGCAGACCTACCCGGCTTTAATCCAAGTGGAGGGGTTGAGCAGCTATCTGATGAAGTGGGTGGTGTAGACAGCCAAAACCAGATAATGCATAACCAAAAATTACTGGAGGGAAAATAGAGGCTTAAAACAGAGGGTGAAATGTCAAGTCAATTTGGGTAGTTTCCATAAGTCAATTTCACTGGATAATTTCCAATTTTCTTTTGCTTTTAAGTTCTTTATTAGAACTGCCTAGGAGCCTGGGAGAAAAGAGAATCCACCTCATTCGCTTCATATTTGTGCAGAATTGCTCTAACTCTATTAATTTTTTCTGCAAGCCTGGTTTTGACTGTTTCCAGGAATGAGATTTCACCCTTGTTGGGATAGTCCCTAAGCATGGATGAGCAAGGCCATTCCACGGCCTGACATGACGGAAACCTGGCACATAGGGAGAGCTTGTTGACTTCTTGGTAGCTGGATTAGGCTATAGTTTAGTTGGGAATTGTGGCTACTTGACCTTGTTTTCATGTCACATATTTAAAGCTTCTTAATCTGAAAGCCTGTTGTTTTCTTAATTGTATCTTAATATTTTCTCCATAATTTTAATGGGGAAAAATGGTAAAGTGGTTCAAATCCGAGAGAATGGACTTTTTTGTACAGCCTTAAGCAATGATGGCTGAGGGCACTGGATGAGTGTGGTGCTTTCTGCTCTCAGTGATATGGAAAACATAAACTACTTCTTTGGAGCAGCTGTTTCCCACTCCTAAAATGTAGCTATCAGTGCATTGCCCCCTGTAAATCTGTCAGTGTGTACCTGCTAATTCCAAAGTCTCCTAAGTTCCCTGTTAAATTTTCCATTTGTTGTTTTTTTATTGGGAAAAAGGTTCATAAATTAGATCACTGCTGCCTTAAATTGGAAAAGATACAGACATACTAATGTTTCAGATGGAAAAAACAAAGTTGAGGTTAAATAGTTCTTTTTTTTTACCCTCAGATTTCTTGTACATGAGAGTCCTTATACGTGTAGCACCTGCTTCATCCTCCCTGGATATAGATTTCCAGAAAAACTACACCAGGTTTGAAGAACACTGTGCCTTACAGCACTACCTACTCTAAGCCATAGCACATGAGTTTCTACCATTGTGTTTATTTTTTGGAAAACATTAGTTCAAAGCAAAAAGACATGTTATTCATATTGCAAAATAAATATAATGATAATAGTTTAATTGCATATGTGGGGTTCACATCACCTTAAGTTATCATACCATCAGTGGGGGAAGATGTTCACACAGAGGACATATGTGACTGGGGAACATGCTTAGAGGGTACACACATAAGGACATATGGGTATTCAGATGGCAAGGGTAACTCATATTTCTAATGTTACTGAGCTATCAGTATTCTCTACTGGATTCACATCTCTACCCTCCATTATGTCATCAATGCTAATATCTTTCCTTGTGTTTATCAAGTTGCTCTCTGCTACCATTTGCTAGGTTTCAGATACTTAGTATATTCAGGACCATTTAGACTCTTTAAGACTAACTGCTGCCATCTGCTACCGTCTCTTGGAGTGCAGTGGCTAGTAAGCTTCTCTATTTCAGGAATTTTAAGCCACCGCATCTAACTAGAAAACCAGAAAAAGTCAGAAAAATATTATAGGCTAAGATTAAACCATTATTTTGCTAATATCTTACTACTCACTCAAGGTCCTTGATTCCAGACAATTATCTGACTTAGAATTAAAAAATTCTTTTTAACTTTTGTTAAATCCCTAATTGTGAATGTGTCCCCTAAACTCCAAAGGAAAACTAACCCACAGAAGTTCTATAGAGGGTAGAATGAAGAAGATCTCTTCTCTCCTAAGAATTTCCCTGATTGGCAAGCAAAAGAAACTAGGAACAAGAGCGAAAGATCAAGTGAAGCCAACAGAGCCGCTAGTTTCTGTTTCACATTTTAGCCTTCATTACGTATACATGTCATTCACTTTTTGTGGTACTTTTTAGCTAGGATAGGCCTTTGCTATTCTCCCCACACATACTATTGCAAAAGGAAATCTGGAGCTTTTTAATAGCAAAGGATTGGGGTGAAATGACCACCAGAAATATATAATCATTTCAGTTCAATCACTTTTTATTATTTTTGGAGGAAAATTTGTGCACCAGAGGAAAACACAAAATGGATCCCCAACCTGGATATTGCTCTTTTATAGCAAGGTGAATATAGATACATTCTATCATCTGGGAGACATTAATAAAGGGCTTTAGATACCAAATTTGGTAAATTGGAGAATTGAAGGAGCTGCTGTGTAAGTCATTGAATTTAGAGCTGGAAGGGACCCTGGAGCTCATTTAGTCTCTCTCATTTTGTAGATAAGGAAACTGAGCCCCATAAAGGTCATTTTTAGGGGGGGAAAGTTTTTATATTTTATTTTTCCAATTATATTTAAAAATAATTTTTAGCATTCATTAAAAATTTTCTGAGTTTCACATTTCTACCTCCTTCTTCTCCCCCCTCCTTGAGAAGGCAAGCAATTTGATTTAAATTACACAAGTACAGTCATGTAAAATATATTTCTGTATTATCCATGTTGCAAAAGAAAACATAGACTAAAAAAACTGAAACAATCCCAAACAAGAGAATTAAAGAAAATTTTAAAAATTACTTTGATTTGCAGTCAGATTCTATCTGTTCTTTCTCTGGAGGTAGATAGCATTTTTCATCATAAGTCCTTGGGAATTGTCTTTGATCAGTCTATTGCTGGGAAGAGCTAGGTAACTCAAATTTGATCTTTGTGCAGCATTGCTGCCACTGTGTACAATGTTCTCCTGGTTCTGCTCACTTCACTCAGCATTAGTTCATATAAGTCTTTCCAAGTTTTTCTGAAGTCTGCTCATTGATTCTTATGAAACAATAGTATTCTATTGCAATCATATACCACAACTCGTTCAGTCATTCACTAATCGATGGGCATCCCTTTAATTTCTAGTTCTTTGCCACCACAAAAAGATTCGCTATAAATCATTTTGTACATACAGGTTCTTTGACTTTTTCTTTGCTCTTTTTTGGGATACAGATCTAGTGGTGGTATTGCTGGATCTAAGGGTATAAATGGTTTTATAGCCAGCCCATTTGGCATAGTTCCAAATTGCTCCCCAGAAAGGCTGAATCAGTTCACAACACCATCAACAATGCATTCGTTTCCCAATTTTTCCACCTTCTGATATTGGTTATTTTCCGTTTCTGTTTTATTAGTCAATCTGATAGATATAAGGTGGTATCTCAGAGGTATTTTAATTTTCATTTCTCTAATCAATAGTAATTTAGAGTATTTTAAATGTGAATATAGATAGTTTTTATTTCTTTTGCCTTTTCATATCCATTGGCCATTTATCAATTGAAGAATGACTCAAATTCTTATAAATTTAACTTTAGTTCTCTACATGATTGATAAATGAAGCCTTTATGAGAGAAACTTTCTGTAACACCTCTTTCCTCCCAGTTTCCTGCTTTCCTTCTAATTTTGACTGTATTGGTTTTGTTTGTACAAAATCCTTTTAATTTAATGTCATTAAAATTATACGTTTTATATCCCACAGTGCTATCTCTTGTTTGTTCATAAATTTTTCCCTCACCCATAAATCTGACAAGTAAAAATTTTCATGCTCCCATAATTTTGTTATGATATCATCCTTTATATGTAACTCATATATTCATTTTGACCTTATCTTATGGTATGAAATGTTGGTCTATACCTAGCTTTTGACAAATTGCTTTCCAGTTTTCCTTAGATTTTCATCAAATAGTGGGTTTTTGTCTCCAAAGCTGTGTTTGTCAAAAACTAGATTACTGTAATATACTTACCGTGTATTGTGTACCTAATCTATTTCACTAATCCACCATTCTGTTTCTTAGCCAGTTCTAGATTGTTTTGATGATTACTACTTTGTAAAACAGCTGGAGATCTGGTATTGCCAGGCTACTTTCCTTCACATTTTTTTCCCCATTATTCACTTGATATTCTTGACCTTTTGTTTTTTCAGAGGAATTTTCTGAGTCCTTTTTTTTTTTTACCTCCTCTTTAAAATTTTTTTTCACAGTTTGATAAGGTACCAAATAAATAAATAAATAAATTTCGGTAGAATTGTCAATTTTATTATATTGGCTTAGTCTACCCACAAGCAATTAGTATTTCTTCAATTATTTAGATCTCCCATAGAAGTTAAATAACTTTTTTAAAGAAAAGTTTATTAATTTTCTGCATAGCTGCAATTTCCTAAAATGTCATTTTCCTTTCTGCTCCCCAAACCCCAGAACAGAGTTAAGCCAAACATAAAAACACATTAACTATGATTTCTCTAAGTAGAGAGAAATATAGTTTACCATTAGTCATTTGTAATCACAGTTAATCATTGTATTGATCTCATTTCTAATGTCTTTTAGTTACATTTTCCTTTACATTGTTGTAGTCATCGTTTTCTTGGTCCTTCATTTGGCATCATTTCAGAGAATTCTTCCCTAGTTTTTTTAGAATTCCTAATTTATTTTTTTAAATTTCTTACAGGGCAATACTTTTCCATTATACTGATATATTCCAATTTGTCCACTGATTTTCTGATTGGTCAGTTAATCTCCTCCTACGCCCTCCTCCTCCTCTTCCTCCTCCTTCTTTTCTTCCTCCTTCTCCTTCCTCTCCTTCTCCTCCTCCTCCCCATCTCCTCCTCTTCTTTTCTCCTCTTCTTCTGTTCCTCCTTTTCTTCCTCCTCTCCCTCTTCTTTCTCCTCCACTTCTTCCTCCTCTCCCCACAAAGAATGCTTTTTTTAATATAGGACCTTCCTTTCCATCTTTTAGCTCCCTGGAGTAACTTGCCACTTATGTGATCACAGAGTCAGAAGGTACAAACTGTTTAGTGACTTTCCTTGCATGGTTATTACTTGCTTCTTAAAACAGCTGAATGAATTCTAACCTTTAGAGGGTATTGATATGTGTGCATTGCCACAACTTCTCCAAAACTATTTCCATTTTTAAATAATTTCTGTAAATTTGATGGATGTGAGGCAAAACTTTGAAATGTATTAGTCTTTCTTTTATCATTTCTTGCTATTATTTGGATCACTTTCCAGCATGGATTTAATCATTTACATTTCTTCTGTCTTTTGATCCCTTATCTAATGGACTGATTTTCCCAAGGTCCAATGCAGAGCCATAAAGAATTTGAACATAGAACCTTTCTTGGACTCTAAATCTAGCATTCTTTCTTCTATAGTGTACACTATACACTAGTGTACTCTACAGTTGAGTAACTTGCTATAATTCTATGTGTGAAAATGAAAGAAATCCTAACAAATCCCATGAACTGATGGTTATTTTTCTACATATAGTAGACCAATTCTCTTTGGTATTTGTAGCTGATTAGTGATCACTTCAGCTGTGGTGCTGATGATCCTTCAGCATTGTACATGACAATGGGACTTGTTCCAATGTCCCTTGTGAAAAAAAGATGCATTTAATATATTGAGTAGGCAGAGATTTTCCTTTATATGGCTCTACCTACCTATCTGTCTGCCTATCTATGAGGGAAGGGCTATAGTGTTGCCATTTTTGTTTTTCCCATGTAAGTTATGTGTACTCACATAGATTTATCTAAATGTGACATACAGGGAGGCAAGAACAGACATCTTTAGCATCCCCTTCCACCACCCTTCTCCAAGGAAGACATTGATTCCTGTTGGGAGGGGAAACAGAAGGTTGGGACAAGAGACTGACCTTAGAGAGGAAGGTGTGCCTGGAATTGGATCTATCATCTTTAAATATTGTTAGTCTAATGGAATTAATTTTTAGATTCAAGCTACACTTCTGATCACTTTTCTAAGAAAGGCCCAAGCTATATATCCAAGGTTTGTCTCCTCCCCACCAAATGCCAATTCCACAATGAACACATATAAAAAATAGAAAATGAGCCCATTTATCCAAATAGATAGAAAACAGAAATCAGAGAAAGTATATATATGGAATTATATGTTAGACAATAAAGATTGAAGGAGCTCTTCCTTTGAGAGTGAAATAACTCAGTTCATCTGAGACAGAGAATCTTAGATCTCCCTCAAGGGGAAATAACCCCAAAATTTACAGTATAGCAAGCTGGGAATAGGGACAAGTTGGAGATTTTCAGTTCCTCAACGTGCTGACTTCTTCTCATGGTGTTTCTCCTTTCATGGACCTGAGGAGAGGTTGGCATCTTGTGGTTTCTTTATTGATTCTGGAAGCTTGAAGAACTCAGGCCTTTCTTCTCTCCAATTCTCACTAATTTTATCCACCCCTCAAGGAAGTATAGGGCATTGAGTAATCAATCTCTAACAATGAGGACCACTTGGTAATAACAATAGTGATAATAATAAATATAATAAATTATCAAATAGAATAAAGTGTATAAAATACCACCATCTTCAAACCCACTGGAGCTGAAATGATCCTATTCAGTATTCAAGGTACTAATGGTATACCTGCAATTCTCAGTTATAGATACAAGTAACACAGAAGAAACAGGTAATTAATATGGTAAGATAGTCTAAAAAAAACCACTTCATTTTTGCCATTGGTTTCAGTCTTCTCCCCAAAATAGATTTCACTCTGTCTGCTAAAACACAAGCTTTTCCTGACTTGATTTTTTTGCCCTCCTTATTTTCCTTATATGTTGTTTGGAGCAAATAAGAAAAACCATATTTGACATTCATTCTTTTTGGTTTTGGGAAATATTGAGATGGAAACTCCATCCACTGATCAGATCTGGAACTTAGTCTCTTTGGTGCCAGGCACAGAGCTTCAACAACTTGCTAGACACATAGCTAAAATGTGTTAGAAATAGGACTTGAACCCAGGTCTTCCTGATTCCAAGGCCACCAGTCTATCCACTATACCATATTGCCCCTCAACCCCA
Organism: Bettongia penicillata ogilbyi; assembly: GCA_023548195.1. NCBI lineage: Eukaryota > Metazoa > Chordata > Mammalia > Diprotodontia > Potoroidae > Bettongia > Bettongia penicillata. The sequence goes on from JAJHZJ010000314.1 coordinate 390,985, forward strand.
GGAAAGGATAATCCCTTTCATACTGTGAATCCTTCACACCTTTTTTTCCTAATTTTTACTTAAAAAGTGAAATCCTGCTTACCTTTTCCATCACTCTAAAAATCATTTGCTACATTTATTTATTGACTTTTCAAAATACTTAGGGATACGTCTTCCTTTAAAAGTCACTTAGGCAGGCAAAAAGCCTTTCTACTATATCACAACCATACGCTGATTAAAAAATTGCCATGCCAGGTCCTTGTTTTTACCCTTTCAAAGACTGTCAAGCAAAACATTGCTGGCAGGCAAAGATCTGTGGAAAAGCTGAGTTCCAAACCCCCATAAAAGCCACAATTCAAAGATAGGGCCTATTGGCACTATTGTCTGGTGTTCTCTTGAAGGTAATTTTTTGATTTAGTGAGCAGTACGTACAGAAGGTAATTTTTTGATTTAGTGAGCAGTACGTACAGAAGGTAAAAAGCCCTTGTGATGCATAGCATTAAGGCTATTGGAGGGTAACAGTACATCTACATTTAGCTGACAAAGGATATGAAGCATTTTTCATTATTACATGACCTGCAGAATCTGCAAGGATGTGGTAGTATCAGAGAGACAAAGGTGGTGTCAATCAGCACATATCTATTGATTGAATGAATGAGTAAAATATTTATTCAACCCTTGCTTACATGCAAAGCCTTGTGCTAAGCACTGAAAATAAAAACAGAAAAGTAGAGACAGTCCCTGCTCTCAAGATGCTTACATTCTAATGCACATAGGAAATGTGAACTGCAAATAAGTCAGAACGATCCCTTAGAAAAATCTCTTTGAGTGCAGTGGCAAAGCAGATGGACAGGGAGAAGAAAACAAACGTTTATTACGTGACAGCCACTATGCCTTTACACATTTTCATTCATCTGATCCTCATGGCAACCCGTGAGGTATGTCTGTCCCCATTTTAGAGATGAAGAAATAGAGGCATGTAGAGGTTAAGCAACTTGTTCAGTGTCCCACAAGTAAGTGGCTGACGTTGCACTTGAACTTGAATCTTCTCTACTCCAGGTCTAGCTGTGCTTTGTGTTAATGTTATTGAGTCATTTCAGTCATGCCCAACTCTTTGTGACCCCATTTGGGGTTTTCTTAGTGAAGATACTAGAGTGGTTTGCCATTGCCTTCTCTAGCTCATTTTATAGATGAAGAAACATAGATAAATAGGATTAAGTGATTTGTCCAGGTTCACACAGCTGGTAAATAAGTATCTGAGGCCAGATTTGAACTCAGGAACATGAGTCTTCTTGACTTCAGACCTGTTACTTTCTCCACTGTCCCACCTAGCTGCCCTATTCATGGTAATGCAACTTCCTTAATATCATTTCCACTGATAAAATCACACTGATTACTGACATTGAACCATTTGACAATGCCTAGAACTTTTTGGGGCCAAAATTTATTGAGTGGCTACTATGTGATATTATCTGCGGTACAAATACTTTATTTCAGGAATAGGTACATATTAGACCAGATAGTAGTTTCTTAGCTGCACAATGGGACTGTGAAATTCAACTCCAGTGAAATCCAACTCAACAATCTTTCTCTTATATTGATTTTACTTCCAGTCTAGACAAGGCATTTCAGTGAAAGGAGAATAATAACTGACATTCATATAGCACTTCAATATTTACAAAGTCCTTTGCAGCAAGATTTGAATCACAGGTCTTCTATACTCCAAGTCTAGTGTTCTATCCATTACACAGCGCTGCTTCTAACACTTCATGAGACCTCTGGTTGAAGGCAGTCTATTCTGAATTAATGAGAGGAGGTCTCTAGGTTGGGTGTGGGGTGGTGGAGGGGTGGTGGTGGTGAGAAGTTAATCAGTGGCTAATCAAGATATCCAAAGCAGTTTGACATAGCAGGCTGCACCCTTGTCTATGTTCCTCATGGTTGGTGAGCAGGTCAAGCAAGTCATGCCTGAATGGCAACTCTTAACTCTCAGTGGGTACGCATAAATGAAGTAACTTTCAGCCTGTTACATTGCAGCCTGGAGAAATTGACTGGACTCAAAAGAAGAAAAGTCTGTCCCTTCCTCCCAGTCTTGGCTATCTTAAAAAGGTACAATTTGTTAATTCTTTTTACCAGGATTTTCGAAATATGAACAAAGGTAAACAACTTTGAAGTTAAACTATGGAGGAAATGACTGGCCTTATTATTTCTGTGCACAGGCTGCCTGTAGTTGTTTGCCGGGACATCCTAGCTAAATGCATGCCATTCCTCAGCAGTCAAGAAAGGTGAAGGAGAAAGGAGACATTTTGAAAGCAATTAGACCTGAAAAGAACAAGACCCGAGAGAAGGGTAAAAGAAGGAAAAGGGCAGGAGATGCTGATGACAGCGTCACAACATGGGTAGCAGTAGTATTGAAGCCAATAGAGTAGTTTCTTTTTTCCTTCAATTTTTAAACATTTTTATTTAAAGTTTTGACTTCCAAATTCTGTCCCCTCCTCCCTCCTCTCACTCCTCATGATATGGTAAACAATCAGATATAGGCTACACATGTGCAGTTATGTAAATCATTTCCATACTATTCATTTAGGACAAGAAGATGCAAAGAAAATTAAAATAAGGAAAGAAAGTGAAAAAAATCATGCTTCAGTCTATATTTGAACAATATCAGTTCTTTGTCAGGAGACATTAGTCCTTTGGGATTATCTTGTATCATTGTATTGCTGAGAAGAGCTAAGTCATTCACAGTTCATCTAATAATATTGCTCTTATTATGTACATTATTTTCGCAGTTCTGTTCACTTTACTATGGGTCAGTTCATGTAAGTCTTTACAGGCTTTTCTGAAATCATCCTGTTTGTCATTTCTTAAAGTACAACATCCCATTACAGTCATATGCCACAGCTTGCTTAGCTGTTCCCCAATTGATGGGCATCCCTTTGATTTCCAATTCTTAGTTAGCACAGAAAGAGCTGCTATGAATATTTCTGTTCAAATAGGTCATTCCCCCCACCGCCAGATGTACTGGCCTACACAGCCCACCATCCTGAGTTTCTCCATTATTCCTGTGCCCTAGTCCAGTTTGAAGGTGTGGAAGCTGCTGGCTAGGCTTTTACTACCTTGCAGGAAGATCCTAGAGGCTTCCAGGTGGTGAGGCTGGCCAAAATAAAAAAGCCATCTCCAGAATGGAACTGGGGTGGAGGGAGACAGCACCACTCTGGCCCCTGTACCAGCTCAAAGGCTAAGGGACCCTAACCACTTCTCTCACCTCTTAACTTGCTGGTCCCTTTACCCACTATGGCACCCTCCTGGCCTTGGGGCCCCACCCCTGTTTTGCCTCTGCCCAGGCTTGGTGTGAGTCTACCTATGGCCCTGGTGGCACATGAAGTTTTCACCACCACATTTGACATGGGTTATATCCCTGAGCCCCCATAGTAGACCAGAGTCCAGTGATGAAGGAAGGCGCACAGGGCAGGGTGGCTGTAGTAGGGAAAGGTCTGTTGAACTTGTTCATTTTTGTGATTATCTTCAATAAACAATGTCTCAGTTTCTCACTCTAAAATAAATATTTTTGAGATGTAGACCTGAAATTATGTTACTGGATCAAAGAATATGTCCAGTTTAATAATCCTTTAGGCATAGTTCCAAATTGCTCTCCAGAATGATTGGGTCAGTTCACAACTCTACCAACTGTACATTAGTGTCCCAATTTTCCTACGTGCCCTCCAATATCCAACATTTTCCTTTTTTGTCATATTAGTTACTTTGATAGGTGTAAGGTAGTACCTCAGAATTGTTTTAATTTGCATTTCTCTGATCAATAGTGAGAGCATTTTTTCTTATGACTATAGATTTGCTTTCTTCATCTGAAAATTGCCTGTTCTTATCCTTTGACCATTTATCAACTGGGGAATGCCCTGTATTCTTGTAAATTTGACTTAGTTCTCTATATATTTGAGAAATGAGACCTTTATCAGAGATTCATCTTGCAAAATTCCTCCCCCACCCCCAGTTTTCTGCTTTCCTTATGATTTTGGTTGCATTGGTTTTGTTTGTGCAAAAATGTTTCAATTTTATAAATCAAAATGATCTGTTTTACCTTTTGTAATGCTCTCTGTATCTTCTTTGGTCCTAAATTCTTCCCTTATCCATAAATTTGACAGATAAACTACTCCATGCTCTCTTAGTTTGCTTGATGGTATCACCCTTTATGTTAAATCATGTACCCGTCTTGACCTTATCTTGGCGTACAGTGTGAGGTGTTACTCTATACCTAGCTTCTGCCATATCATTTTTCAGTCTTCCTGGTATTTTCTTCAAATGATGAATTTTTGTTCCAAAAGCCTGGATCTTTGGATTTATCATATACTAGATTCCTATGGTCATGTGTGATAATATTATTTGTACCTAATCTATTCCACCAATCTACCCTCTATTTCTTAGTCAGTACCAGATTGTTTTGATAATTACTGCTCGAGATCTGGTATGGCTAGACCATCTTTTTTACATTTTTTTCACAATTAATTTCCTTGATATCATTGAGCTTTTGTTTTAGATGAATTCTGTTATTGTTTTTAGCTCTATAAAATAGCTTTTGATAGCTTGATAGGTATGGCCCTGAATAAATAGATTAATTTAGGTAGAATTGTCATTTTTATTATATTGACTTGGCCTACCCTTGAGCAATCAATATTTTCGCAATTGTTCAGATCTGACTTTATTTGTGTGAAGTGTTTTATATTTGTGTCCTTTTAGTTCCTGGGTTTGTAGGCTTCCAAGTATTTTATATTGTTTATAGTTATTTTAAATGGAATTTCTTTTTCTGTCTCTTGATGCTGGATTTTCTTGTAATATCTAAAAATGCTGAAGATTCATGTTTATTTAGTATCCTGCAACTTTGCAGGATTGGTAATAATTTCAAATAGTTTTTTTAGTTGGTTCTCTAGGATTTTCTAAGTGTAACACCATATTATGTACAAAAAGTGATAGTTTTGTTTCCTCATTGCCTATTCTAATTCCTTTGATTTCTTTTTCTTCTCTTATTGCTATAGCTAACATTTCTAGTACAATATTAAATAATAGAAGTGATAATGGGCACCCTTGTTTCACTTTTGATAGTACTGGGAAGGCTTCCAGCTTATCCCCATCACAGATAATGCTTACTGATGGTTTTAGACAAATATTATTTATCATTTTAAGGTAAATTCCATGTATTCCTATGCTCTCTAGTGTTTTTATAGGAAGGGGTGCTGCATTTTGTGAAGGACTTTTTCTGCATCAATTGAGATAATCATTTAATTTCTGTTGGTTTTGTTATCGATATGGTCAATTATGTTGATCCCAACACTGAATGAGCACTGCATCCCAGGTATAAATTCCATCTGGTCATGGAGTATGATCATTGCGATATATTTCTGTAATTTCTTTGCTAGTATTTTATTTAAATTTTTGCATTAATATTCACCAGGAAATTGGTCTATAATATTCTTTCTCTGTTTGATTTTTCCTTATTTGGGTATCAGAACCATTCTTGTGTCATAAAAGGAATTTGGTAGAACTCCTATTTTTCCAAATAGTTTTTGTAGTATCAGGATTAATTGTTCTCTAAATGTTTGGTAGAATTTGCTTGTGAATCCATTTGGTCGAGATTTTTTCTTAGGAAGTTCAATGAAGGCTTGTTCAACTTTTTTTTCTAAGAGTGGATTATTTAAGTATTTTATTTCGTCTGTTAATCGGGGTAATTTATTTGTAGATACTCATCTATTTCATTTAGATTGTCAAATTTATTGGCATATAATTGACCAAAATAGCTCTTGACAATTGTCTTAATTTCCTCTTCACTGGTGGTGAATTTACCCCTTTCATTTTTGAAGCTAGGAATTTGGTTTTCTTTTTTCCTTTTTAAAATCAAATTGTTCAGTGATATATCTATTTAATTGGTTTTCCCCCCACAAAACCAGCTTTTAGTTTTATTTGTGAGTTCAATGGTTTTCTTACTTTCAATTTTATTAATCCCTCCTTTGATTTTCAGGATATCCAATTTGGTGTGTAATTGGGTTCCTTTTCTAAGTTTTTTTAGTTGCATGCCTAATTCATTGATCTGCTTTTCTCTATTTTATTGATGTAGGCAATTAAAGATATAAAATTTCCCCTAAGTGCTATTTTGGCTGCATCCCATAAGTTTTGGTATGTTGCCTCATTGTTGTCATTTTCTTTAATGCAACTATCAATTATTTCTATGATTTGTTCTTTGATCCATTTGTTTTTAGGAGAGATTATTTAATTTCCAATTTTTGGAACCTCTTCATTGTCTATTGTTGAATGCAATTTTTATTGCATTATCATCTGAAAAGAAAAAATTTTTTACCATTTCTACTTTTCTTCATTTGGTTGTGAGGTTTTTATGTCCTAATACATGGTCAGTTTTTGTGTAGGTGACATATGCTGCTGAGAAAAAGGTATAAACCCCTTTGTTTCCGTTCAGTCTTCTCTCGAGAGCTATCATATCTAACATTTCCAGAATTTCATTCACCTCCTTAACTTCTTTCTCCTCTATTCTTTTTGGTTAGATTTATCTCGTTCTGAGAGGGCAAAGTATAGTATACTAGTATAACTTTATTATTTATTTCCTCCTGTAATTTAATCAACATTTCTTTCAAAAATTTAGATGGTATACCATTTGCATGTATGTTTCGTGTTGACATGACTTCATTGTCTTTCAGCAAGATATAGTTTCCTTCTTTAGCTCTTTTAATTAGATGTATTTTCTCTTTTCTTTGTCTGAGATCATGATCGTTCCCCTTGTTTTCTTTGCTTCAGCTGAGACATAATAGATTTGGTTCCAGATCCTTATCTTTGCCTTATGTATATCTCTCTGCTTCAAATGTATTTTTTTTGTAAACAACATATTGTAGGATTCTGGTTTCTAATCCATTCTGCTATCTGCTTCTGTTGCATGGGTGAGTTCATCCCCTTTACATTTATAGTTATGGTTACTAGCTGTATTTCCCTTCATGCTATTTTTTGCTTGTTTATTCACCTCTCTATCTTATCCCCCCCATTTCACTCCTCACAAGTATCTTACTTTTGATCACTGCCTTCCCCAATATACCCTCCCTTTCATCAGTCCCCCTATCCTATTATGCCTATCCTTTTTTACTTTTTTATAGGGTAAGACTGATTTCTATATCCAACTCAGTGTTTATGTTTTCCCTCATGGAGCCAGTTTTGATGAGAGTAAGGTTTAAGCTTTGTCCACCCTGCTCCCATCTTCCTTTCCATTATAATAGGTCTTTCCTGCCTCTTTTAAATGATATAACTTACTCCTTCAATCTTCCTCCTCCTTCCAGTGTAGTTTTCTTTTTAATCCCTTTATTTCATTTTTTTTGTTGGTATTATTCCATCAAAGTCACCTTATATACACACTCTCTGTCTGCAATACTCCTTCTAATTGCTTTTATATTAATAAAGTTGTTAAGAGTTACAAATATTATCTTGCCATATAGAAATATAAACTATTAAACCTTATTAAATTTCTTATGCTTTCTTTTTGTAACCTTTTTATGTTTCCCTGGAGTCTAATCTTTGGAGGTCAACTTTTGTATCCATCTCTGGTCTTTTACTTAGAAGTGCTTGAAAGTTCTCTCTATTTTGTTAAATATCCATTTTTCCCTCTGAAAGAGTACGTTCACTTATGCTGGGTAGCTGATTCTTGCTTGTAATCTTACCTCCTTCGCCTTCTGTTATATCATATTCCAAGTCCTCTGGTTCTTTAAAGTGAAACTTGCCAGATCCTATGTAATTCTGATTCTAGCTCCATGATATTTGAATTGTTTGTTTTTGACTGCTTGCAGTAGTTAATGAGAGCTCTTGAACTTGGCTATGGTGTTCCTGTGAGTTTTCATTTTGTGATATCTGTCAGGTGGTGATCTGTGGATACTTTCAATTTCTATTTTGCCCTCTGGTTCTAATATATCAGAGTAGTTTTCTCTGATAATTTCTTGAAACATGTTGTCTAGGTTTTTTTTTATCATGACTTTCAGGTTGTACAACGATTCCTATATTATCTCTCTCAGATCTATTTTCAAGGTCAGTTGTTTTTCCAATGAGAAATTTCATTTTTTCTTCCATTTTTTAAAACTTTTTTGGTTTTGGTTTTATTGTATCTTGATATCTCATGGAGTCATTAGTTTCCACTTGTTCAATTCTAATTTTTCCAAGCCTTTCTGTAGGCCCTGTACTGTGATGTTGATGGCTGTTCTTGCTCTTGGACTTCTTTCTCCTCCCACCCGAGTGAGACATACCTTTCCTGCCATACTGATAAGCTTTTCCTCCTTCTCATAAATCAATTCTGAGGTGGTTTTCTATGTGTTGGAAGGAGAATTTGGGAGTGCTCCAGAGGGTTCTTTCCTCACTCCACCATCTTGGCACCGGAAGTCTGGAGTAGTTTCAAATCCATACATGACTCTCTTGGTAGATCACTATCCTTTCTTCTTTCAGTCTCTGAGCTCCCCCATAATCTTCCCTGCTAATTGAATTAAATTCAATTTATTAAGTTCCAGCTATATGTAGGAAGCTTTTCTAAATGGTGAGCATAAAAGATAAAAAAAAAATACAGATTCTACTCTCAAGAAACCTGCAATCTAATGGGGAGGGGAATAAGATACACATGAATAAAAGGCAGGGAGGGATATTTGATTCTAATTTTGTTCTTCTTTCTGTTGATGTGGTTATAGAAAGTAAGGTGCAGATAACAAAGTGTTTACCTGTAAAGATGCTTCCAATCCTAACACTGCATTCCTTTTTAAACAGTGAACATTTTTTCTTTGATTCAATTGAAAAGGTCAGTCAAGGGCAGGGAAGTGACTGACCATGCCCTTAATGGTTGAACTTATGAACCAGACATAGATTTACAGCATGTGACCTCTGCAGCTTGGAATGGAATTTGGCCCTTGTCTTAGTTCAATCATCCAGTATACAGATGAGGAAACATGTTGAATTTGATGTTTCAAGGAAATATCCAGGTCAAGATGTCTAGAAGGTGGTTTGTAATTGCATGACTAGATCTCAGAGAAGAAATTTTAGTTGAATATATAGATTCATAAGTTATCTTCATGAAAGGATCATTGAAGTCATGGAAGTAGATGAGGTCACTAAAACAGATAGAGAAGAAAGAAATGAGGGCTAAGAAATATCCATACTTTATGTGGTAGGAGGAAGGTGATCTAAGGAAAGAAGCCTGAAGAAGGATAGTTAGATAGGTAGGAGAAGAGAGAAGTCTAAATTATTATGGAAGCCAAGGAAGGAGTAGTTTATATTTGATACATTTATTTCCTTCCCATCCTACCAATCCTTAACTCCTTGCAATCAGGTTACTAGACCTACTTTTTAAATTAACCTTTCAAAAAGATGTCAATAATCTCTTCACTACTAAATACAATGGACTTTTCTCAGTCTACATTCTTCTTGATCTTTATGTAGTTTTTGACACTTAACCATTTCTTCCTCCAGGATACCTTGACGTTGTTTTTCTCCTTGTTCTTTTCTTATTTGTCTTCTTGCTTCTTTCTACTCTCCTTTGCTGGCCCGGTATCCATCTTCTGCCCTTTAAGAGTAGTTTTATCCCAAATGCTGTCCTATATCCTAGTCTCTTCTTTCTTTTTCCCATACTTTTTGCCATAATGATCTCATCTGCTCTCCGGTCTTCTAACCATATCATTTTCTAACCATAATTTTTTTTTGATAACTCCCAAATATAAGTTTTCATTCTTAATTTTTCTTCTAACCTCTAATACCACAGCTCCACCTACTCACTGGGCATTTTTACTCAAACATTCTTTAGACACTTAAAATACAAGAATCCTTGATTCTTACCTGTCATTGCTAAGTCACTAAACATCTCTCAAAAATTCATCCTCTTCTCTCTATTTGTACGATGACCATCCTTCTTTTAGGCCCTTATTATCTATCACCTAAGTTATTTTAGTAGGCTCTTTAAATGCTGTGTTTTGTCTTCTTGGCTCCATTTTCTTCCCAGATTTCAAATAGATGCTCAAATTGTCTTGCTGATGCATAGGTCTGACCACATCTCTCCTCCACTCAAAAACCTGCAGGTGCTCCAACATTGTCTTAGGATAAAGTGCAAACTCCTCAACCTGGAATTTTAGGTCCTCCACAATAATCTTCAACCTGTCTTTCTAGACTTGTTTCATATTATTCCTCTTCATGTACTCCTGTGGTTTCAAGCCAAACTGGATTTATAGCTTTTCCCTTAATTTGACATTTTATCTTCTACCGCTGCATTTCTACACAGAACATCCCCAATGTCTGTAGTTAACCATCTCCTTATCTTCTTCAGATTCTCTATATTCCTTCAAGGGTCAACTCAGGTGAGTTATTTGCCTTTCCTTCAATCCCACCATCTAATAGAGTTCTCTACTTTCTTAAATATATCTATAGCATTTTTTTTCCTGTTTCCCCCTTCACCCCCATCACTCTCAATCTGGTATTTTAATGGTTTGCATATTTCTATCCCCCTAGTAGAATGTAAGATCCTTGAAGGCAGGTACAAACTTTTTTTTTTATGTGGGTCATATACTTTGTACCTAATGAAATTCTGTTGAAGTGAATCTATAGTATCACAGACTGTAGAAAGGTCAAGTGGGAGAATTATGAAAATGACCATTGGATTTAGCAAGTAAGACGTCATTAGAAATCTCTGGATAAAATTCTCAAAGTCCTAAAAATTTTATTATGAGACTGATTGCTTCATAGAGATCCATGACTTTCCTCCCCTTGGGAATTTGAATAAAGTCTGAAATAAATAATAGTGAGAATTTCAATAACTGGGTCTGGGGTAGGAATTAGGGGTGGGGTCACAAGGTATGGATCTGACCTATAACACAATCATAAAGGCAGTAAGACAAGAACATTCACCGAGACCAGACTTGCTTGTCCTATTTTTCTACTTTTTATGTATGCAGATAAGCAACACACACCATTCTTTCTAAAGAGTTTTAGCCTCATTATTATCATATATTTAACATAAACCTATCACAGTACTTTTCATGTAGTTATCATCTTAGCATTAGCCAATAAAGATGGCAAAAAGGTAAAGAGGTATAATTTGGGTTGTGCCTACTTTTAAGTATTTTGTGGTTTCAGAGTTCTTATTCTCAGTTCTGAAGTCACAATCTCAGTTCCTGTTTCAAAGATCTTTATCTTTTCTTAGGGTTTTCATTTTTTGGGGTAATCTTCCTTGTCTTCTCTTTTTGATTAAATCAAAGTGTCCTTTAGACTTTACTGTGTGTAATGCTCCATATTGAACTGCTGTGAAAAATAGAAAAGAAGACAAGATCCATGGCCTGGAAGTTTCCTTCCAACTCTAAGTCAATGAGCCATTTTCTGATTCTTAATTCCAGTACTCTTTCCATTATATTTCAACATGACTAAGAAGTCTAGTAAATTCAGTTTGCCTTGTGGTTGTGGCAATGGTTTCCTTTATATCTGTGGTAGAAAACCAGATGACTCGATTCTTTCCATTCTTTGTGTGGTTGTATTTCTGCAACACTTCAGCATTCAGAGGAAAACTACGGTCAACCAAGATGTATGGTTCACAAGGACAAATATGCCATCGCTCCAAAGCCTAAACCAGCAGTGCACATGGATGATCCATGGCTATCAATGCAAACCTTCACTCACAAAAAAGGATTCTTAAGCCAGGATCTGGGCAGCTAGGTGGTGCAGTGGATAGAGTCCCAGACCTGATGGCAGGAAGACTCCTTTTCTTGAATTCAAATCTGGCCCCAGACACTTACTAGCTGTGTGACTCTGGTTAAGTCACTTAACCCTATTTGTCTTAGTTCCTCATCTATAAAATGAGCCAGAGAAGGAAATGGCAAACCACTCCATTATCTTTGCCAAGGAAAACTGCAAATGGGGTCACAAATAGTTGAACACAATTGAAAACAAACCTGGGATCCACAAATGTGTTTGCAAAAATATTCTAACTGTATTTCAGCATAGTTGATTTCTTCTGTCATGTTATGTGTGTTTTACTTTATGCATTTAAAGTCATTATTTTGAAAAAGAATCCATAAGCTTTGCTAGACTGCCAAAGGAGTACATGACACTCCTGGATTAAGAGCAATTGATCTAATATAAGCTTCCTATATGCCAAACACTGGGGACACAAAGGGCTGTAAGGAGCCTTTTTCCGAAGGAGCTGATACTTTACTGGGGGAAACAACATGTATCTGTATAGACATATGCAAAATAAGATTCAAGGCAATGGAGAAGGTGTATTCTGTTAGTAGCTAGAAAGGATCCAGAAAGGCCTAATGTCATCTGATGCATTTAAGCTCATCCTTGAAAGATGCTAACTACTTATCATAGGATCACAGGATCATATTTCTAAAGATGGAACATACCTAAGGTCAGTTAGTTCAAACTCCTTCATTTTATAGGTGAGAAACTGAGGAGTACAGAATTAAAGTACCAATGAATGTTATTACTTTTAATGTTTATTAAATCCTAGACATTTCTCCCCCAGACATCAGTGTAAAAATGGCATTTTATCACTTAAAAAAGAAATGAAATAAAATTTCAGAATGCCTGTGTGCCTTTCCCTCCTATCAAGGGTACAGGATGAATTTCTTCAGATTACCTTGGCAACGGGAGATTAGCTTACTCTGTACAACTCCACCTATGTGTCCCCCAGCTGTTTTTCTCAACAACACTGGGCCCTGAAAAAAAAGGCAGTTTGGGATTCTTGTTTGCTTCCTGACACAAAAGTCCTTCTGAGGATTTATGCTTGAGTGGGAGGTACACAGCCTGTTTCAAAGGTTTTGATACTTATCTTGGTAGCGCATTGGGTCAATTTCATGAAGGTCTCCTGGGAGAAGGACAGATATTATGGGTTGTCCTTGCTGTGCCATTAGATCATATCAGGTCCCCTCACCATAAGGTCATTTCCCTTCCTACATGACTGTCCTTGCTTTCTGTATCATCCATAATCCTTTGCATTGGTGAGGGAGACTGCAGCATGGAACAGGGAAGATACTCCACCATTTCAGATATAAATCCAAAGGACAAAAATTTCTGGTGGCCAGAAATCTAAGTGAACAAATGAGGAAATGTGTTCAATAGAGATGATATGTGAAGCAACAATAGTGTTTCCTTTCCTTCCTTCCCCTCCCCACACTCCTCAGGTCAAGTGCAGCATCTTTGAAAAACTGTTTGCTTGAATGATGTAACTTGGAATTGGGAGTTCTGAGTTTTTTTTTTAATTATGCTACCTCACTTATGCTGGAAGGGCTGGACAGTGTGTTACATGAGGCACATGTTTGAGTAACTCATACTTTAAACGTTATTATTATTATTTTTAAGACCAAAATAACATGAAACCAAGGCTTCTCTCATGACTGCACAAAATTGTATAAATATGTAAGAATGACTATGTGTGGTTGCAAGAATTTTTCCTAAGCTAAAAGGATCACAGATTTAGAATAAGAAAGAATGTTAGAGACCATTCCATTGGGTTCAAAACCTTTTTTTTACAGATAAGGAAACTGAGCCCTAGAGAGATGAAGTGACTTGCCCAGGATTAGTATAAATCTGAGGCAAGATCCAAACCTGTTTTTCTAACACCAATCCAGTGCCTTATCCATTATACCATACTGTCTACCTTTTTAGGCTTCTCTTTGCTAATAAAAATTATATTTACTTTTGTATTACAAATTTAACAACCACTGACAAACACAAACCTTTCAATAGCAAAGAAGGAATAGAATTGTCTAAGAGACTGAATTTATGTTTTCGGTTTTGTTTTTTTTTTTTGAAAAAAATATGCATGCTAAATTTAACACAACAGTAGCAACATTGCTTTATCTGTGTCTCCTATATTTGCATTTACTCCATGGATCCAGGATGTAAATGGTCAGTGACAGTGGTCCTTACACCAGTGCAGACCACAAAACAACCCTGCCTCAGACCCTGAGCAATTCTTCTACAAAGCCTTCCCAATTCACTGAAGATGTGTGTAGCAAGGTCTCCATTTTCCTCCACGGAATTGCCCCTCTCCTCTCCAGCCTTTTATGGTGACCAAGGGCAGAAGGCATCACATGGAAAAGACAGCATTAAATGGGGATGGGAGATAGGGTGATGGTGCCAGCAATATCTATTTCCTCATGTAGGTAACCCCAACCAACCTGGGACCTTGGTGGCTGTAGGATTATAGTTTTAGAACTAAAAGGGGACTCAGTGACCAATTACTCCAACCCCCTCATTTTATAGGTGAGGAAATTAACACCCAGGGATGTTAAGTGGCTTGCCTGAGATCACATTGCTGGTTAGAAGTGCTGCTAGTTATTGAAGCTAGGTCCAATCCCAGCGCTTTTTTCTTTTTGTTCCCATTCCCTCCTCATTCCCCAACCTCTGCCCTAGAGATGGTCACCATTAGCCACAAATTAATCTATACATACTTCTATACATATTCTATACATATTTCTTTCTCTGGATACAGATAGTACCTTTCTACACCTCATTTTTAGTTAATCTGGGTATTTTTAATCAACAAAATAACTTATTTACTCAAAGTCTTACCTTTGTGTCTCTCATTTTTAAATGTGTTCCATGTAAGCAACATATTGTGAGATTCTGATTTTTATTTACTTAAATTTTTAAAAACATTTTCATTTGAATTTTTCAGTTCCCAACTCCACCCCTCCCTCCTTCCCTCTCCTCCCCCATCCCTGAGATGATAAGCAAATAAATGTAGGTTATACATGTGAAATGATGTAAAACATTTTCATATTAATCATTTAGTACAAGAAGACTTGCATAAAAGAAAAAAAGAAAGTGAAAAATGGCACTCTCAGACAATATTCAAAGAATATCAGTTCTTTCTTTGGAGGCAGGTGGTATGCTTCATTAGCAGTCCTGTGGAATTGTCTTGGATCATTGTTTTGCTAAGAGTTAAGTCATTTGCCTCCTTCCTTGGACAATATTGCCGCATGTTGTTTTCCTGGGTCTGTTCCCTTCGCGATGGATCAGTTGACATAGGTATTTCCAGGTTTTTCTGAAATCATCCTGCTTGTCATTTCTTATAACACAATAATATTCTATTACAGTCATATACCACAGCTTGTTTAGCCATTCCCCAACTGATAGGCATCCCTTTGACTTCCAATTCTTAGCCAGCACACAAAGAGTTGCTATGAATATTTTTATACAAATAGGTCATTTCTCCCCCGTTTTTGGATGTCTTTGAGATATAGACCTAGCAATGGTATTGCTGGATCAAAGGGTATTATGAGTGTATTATTTCCCAGTTTTCCCATTTTCCAACATCCAATATTTTCCTTTTTTTTTTTTTGTCATTTTAGCCACTGATAGGTATGAGGTGGTACCTCAGAGTTGTTTTAATTTGTATTTCTTTAATCAATAATGATTTAGAGCATTTATTTTTATGACTATAGAAAGCTTTGTTTTCTTCATCTCTAAATCCTTGCACAGCCCTCCCTCACTCAAAACAAAGTCAAGTGCAAGTCATGTCATCATTTCTCTGATGGCATGGTCTTCTTCGGTAACGAAGGATGAACACAACAAGCCTGTTCATGTCCTTTGATCGTTTATCAACTGGGGAATGACTTATATTTTTATAAATTTGACTTAGCTCTCTATATATTTGAGAAATGAGGCCTTTATCAGAGATACATGTTCAAAGTATCCCCTGTTAACTCTCTTTGATCACTGAAAGGAACAACTGAGCTCATTTTATTGATTATTTGCTAGCCAAAGTTATTAAAATTAATTTCAATGTACCCAGAAACTGTTTCTTAGAAATTTTCATTCACCACATCATTGTGCTAATTAGTTCATTTGTTTAATGTATTTTAAAAAAACATACTTTTAATTCTCTGCTCTTTACTTTATTTGTTAACTTTATTTACTTTAGTTCTCTGAACACACAAAAAAATGTACTTGCTAGAGTCACAGAGGGGAAGAAAATCCTTTCCTCCACCATCTGCAATTCAGGGGTCAGGCTAGATGAGATCATAGGTCTAGAAGTTGAAGACACCTCCAAATTCATGTAGGTCAATTCCTTCACTTTATAGGAAAGGAAATTGGGGACCAGAGAGATGAAAGGGCTTGCATTAGGTCACACACAAGTAGCAAACCTCCAAGGTAGAATTTGAAACCAGATCCTCTGATACCAGGGCTAATGTGTTTTTCATTATACCACACTTTCCCCAAAGACATTCTATTTCTTCTGCAGTCTCATGAAGGGTTTCCCTCTGGCAGTTGATTAAAATCCCATTTCGACCAATTCTTGTAGAATACAGACACTTCTTTGTGATCTGTCATAGAACCTGTAAATTTGTTTCCCAGGACAGTTAGTGTATTATTCATTAAATTCCCCTTTTTGTTGTTTCCTTGTTCTTTTGTTTGATGAACAAAATGTTTTTTGATTCATGAATTTTGGGGATATCAGGGATGGAGAGAGAGTGTTTCTAATTATGACCTTCCTACTATATAATAATGAGAACAAAAGATTTCATTAAAAGAAACTACATTTATTTTGTTTGTTTCCCAAGAAATCTGAAGTCTATGTTTTTGGTTTAGGATTTAGGGTTTTCTGGGTAAATTTTTTAATATTTCAAAGTTTTCTGGGTAAATTCTTAGAAATTGCTAAGACCCAGTTCCCAGGAATACTGCTGGTTGTAGTATTCTAATTAGTGGAAAAATGTATAAAAGTCATAAATTTCTGAGGTCTTTCTGTTATTGAATATAATCTTCTTCTTCTTTCCCAGTAGTGCACTGTCATCTTACTTATCAAATGATCAAGTCAGGTCAAACAAACATCAAATCAATGCATATTTAATATGTTTACTATGTGCAAGGCATTGTGTTTGGTCTCATCAGAGATTAAAGGGAACTGTACTGTCCTGGCTTTTTGGGAAGATAGATGTAAACACAAGAAAAGTTAAATGGGGGGGAGAAGGAAAGGGAACATGTATTTATTGGGTGCTTACTATGTAGCAGGTATTATCCTTAGAATTATACAAGTATCTTTTTTTATGACAACTTTGAGAGGGAGGTGCTAGTATTATTCCCATTTTAGAGCTGAGGAAACTAAGGCAGGCAATTGCTCAGTGAATTAGATGATTACTTCTTTGACAGGAAGGGAGCAGAAGCAGGGTAGAGAATAAGTATTTACTGAGTGCCTGCTGTATGCTAGGAACTGTATTAATTGCTCTATAAATATTATCTCATTCATTTTTCTATAAGAATTCAGAGAAAAGTGATTCTGGGACTTGAAGTTGTTAAGAAAGGTTTTGTTTTGTTCTAAAAAAGAAGTTGGATTTGACTGGATCTTGAAGAATGGATGGGATTTGGACAATTGGACCAGAATGGGGATGATAGATGTGTGGAATGGCATGAGCAACAGCTTGTAGGTGGAAAAGTAAGAGTTAATATTTGCAGGTTAGTGAGTAAGCCAGTGTAACTGCCCGCAAAGTAAGGTCTTTTAGTCATTCAAGTGCTTTTGATTGAGACTTGCCTTTGATTGAAACAATCAAGAATCTTTGATTAGAAGCAGTATATACACACACACACACACACACATATACATATATATACAATATATTGCATAAATATGTCTGTATATATGTATATATATGCATATGTATATATGTGTGTATATATATATATATATATATATATATATATATATATATATATATATATATATATATATATATATATATAGTAGAGAGCAGTCAGAAGCAGAGCTGAGAGAGAAGTGACCAGGCTAGGGGAATTTGTTTGTTGGGAGGCCTAACAGAAAGAATGTTTGTGATGTTGAAGTCCTGTCTGGTGATCTGTGTTGATTTTTCAGACGGAAGCCCTGTCTGTTGGTCTTTATGAGTGAATTGAGATGATGGTGCTGGAAATGTGTGTAATATTGTTATTAATATTAAGGCTTGTTTTCCTAGAAACAGAAGCTGTGGGTAGGAGCCCCTGGAGCCTGCCAGCAGGCAAAAGCAGGAAGAGTTTGGAGTGGAATAGTTTCCATGAGCTGAGACAAGGAGCAGGAGCAGAGAACTGCCTGCATATAAACCCAAGCAAGAGCTGGGAGTGGTTGGCCTATGGAGAGGAGCTGTGGGGTCTAGAAGTCAGTTTTGAGTCAAGATGAGAGAGGACTTTACTTGGACACTGTGTATTAATTAGGAAGATTGTTCCCATTGTGACTACAGGGGGATGATGTGGTATTTTGAAAAAAGGCTTTACTTGGATACTTGGTATGGATTAAGGATATTGCTATTGTTATGATTATTTATATATAATGATATGTTTTACTTAAGGATGTTGCTATCCATGTTATGCTTTGCTTTATTGAACAATGTTTAGTTTGTTGCTGAATAGAGAGTTCATTATATTATGTGATTAGAGCCTTAGAATCATTCATAGCAGCAGTCTTCAGGTGTGCTGCCTTGATTGGCTTTTCAGCCAGTTTGCTGGAAAAAACTTAACCCTTCATAAATAACATAGGAGTGTACTTCACCCTCCTTCCCCAAAATTAACCCTAAGAATTTGTCTAATTGTTGGCCAAAGGTGTTTCTAATGTCCATTGGCATTATATAGAACTTATGTATTTGTCTGAAATCTTGACTACTTCTATAAAGCTCAGTGATGATATCTGAACAAGTCAGGGGTTTCCAGCCTACACATAAACCAGTCTTTTCTTTTTTGCTGTTCAGATATTGTCCTGGTGTAGGTAATGTACCTAGGTGGTACAGACTTCTTCATCCTGTGAACACAGTTTGTTGTTAAGGGCATTTCCTGATTGCCCCCAAATAATCAGTAGATCAGGAACCACTTGGGTAATTGAATTCTCTCAAACTTCTACCAATATTTAGATATCCCAAACAAATTATTCAATAGGTAGGGCCAGCTGTAAACAAAATCATGACAATGACAACACGCATTTTTGACACTCAATTTCCTCTTTTGTCTTCCAATGTTTCCTTTTCAGTGGCTTCCCTAGCACCTTGATATTCCCTCCTGAGTGCCCTTGGCTTCTCATTAGACTGTCCTCGTTATTCTACCTGGGTTTGTCCTCTCTCAGCAGCTCCCCATTGTGAAGACCTTACTCTTCCACTTTTTCCTATCAGTATCTTTTTCTAAGGACGCTTACCTTTAGCACCTAGTCTGATGAAATAATCAATTCAAATAAGTAAATATTCATTAAGCATCTAATATGTGTCAGACATTCTGCTAGGCAATACGGGGTGCAAAGACAAAAAGGATACAACCTTGGCTTTAATGAACTTATATGTAATGTGTGCATGCATGCTTCTGTGTGGGGAGAGGAAGAGAGCGAGAGAAAGAGAGAAGAGACAGAGAGACAGACAGAGACAGAGAGAGACAGAGACAGAGAGAGAGACAGAGGAGATAGAGAGAGAGAGATCAAACAGAGAAGGGAGAGAGACAGACAGAGAGAGACAGAGAGACATAGAGAAGAGACAGAGACAAAGAGAGAGAAGACAGCACACACACACACACACAATTAGTAATGGAGTGGGAATCAGGAAAGGCCTCCTGTCAGAAGTGGCACCTGTGCTGTGCTTTAAAGGAAGCTACTGATTGTAAGGAGGAGAGGTGAGGAGGAATTACATTCCAGACAAGGAAGACTTAAATCATTGACCCCTAGTAGGACAGTTTGATTGGAACTGAGGGTGCATGAAGGACACTAATGAACAGAATAAGTTAATCTTTTTCTCTTTTGACAGGGGTCTTCTGAAATTGACATCTTATCTAACAGAGGACATTTCGGTCATGATAACAGGCCAATGGCGGGGCCTTGTTGGATAGCGGGTCTGTGTCACTCCTCAGATGGCACCAGGGAAGTGGTTTCCCACACTACTTGGATAAGATGGTTACTAGACTATAACAGACCACATGTTTTAGCAATGAAAAGTCTCAGGTGAAAATGGCTTGGAATCTACCGTTACTGGATGCAGTTTTGGAATACCTAACTCCCCATGTAGTGAGTCTGATTACCGGGATCTTACCCTGACATTTTCCTTCCCACTCTCCGTTTCCTTTGGCTTTATAGTTCTCATTCAGGCTCAATACTGCAATTTATTCAAAAGCTGTCATTTTTACTCCCAAGTGTCTGGATGTTAATAGAAACTACCAACTGTCTGATTAGACAGTTCAGTGGCCTAGAGTCAGGAAGAACTTGAGTTCAAATCCAGTCTCAGACATTTTCTAATGTTGTGACTTTGGGCAAATCACTTAACCTCTATCTGCCTCAATTTTCTCAACTCTAAAATGGGAATAACAATAGACCCTACCTCTGAGGGTTATTGTGAAGCTCAAACGAGATATTTGTAAAAGGCCTAGCCTGGCACATAATAGATATTTAATAAATGTTTCCTTCCTTCCTACCCTTCCCAGATCTTTTATAACCTGTCCCCTATCAAAGGTGACCCTCAGGAAAGAATCTTAAAGGTTTATTCAGATTATCCAGGCAAGAGTGCCCAATCTCTCAGAGATATTTGCATTTTAATAGAGGACAAGAATTCATAAGTTAAAGGAATAAAACTAATTGTAGAATTTCAAGTATCATTGAGTCTCTAAGGTAGATCTTTTTGGGGGGGGATGGGTAGGGGTGGGGTAGAAGATCTTCTCAATCAAGATGCCCATCAACAGAATTATAGTGAGTACTTACTATGTTCTGGAAATGCAAAGACAAAAATTAAACAGTTTTTACTCTTAGAGACCTTACATTCTATCAAGGCAACCAACTATGCATAAAGTACATTATCTATATATGTGCATACATAGATAGATGTCTATCTATCTATCTATCTATCTATCTATCTATATTTAAATACAAGGTATTTTGGCAGGGAGGGCCACTAACAGTTGAAGGAATCAGAAAAGGATTTATGTAGCAGGTGACATTTGATCTGAGTTTTGAAAGAAAGGATTCTAAGAGAGATAAAGCTGAGGAGGCAGAGCATTTCAGGTAAAAGAGCCCAGCGATGAAAAGGTAGAGGGACCAGAAATAGAATTACTGATATAAGGAACAAAAGAAGGCTTGTTTGGTTGGAACATACAGTATATGAAAGAGTGTCATGTAATGAGTTAACATTTTATGCTCTATACATAGGTACTCATTCCTCCTGTGATTGACATATATCATAGGACCATAGAATTCAGACCTGAAATGGAGAGTAAGTAGCTTCATCTCCAAATTCCATGACCAGTTATATTTGCATATTTTTACAATTTAATCCCCTAATCATGCCAAAACTGTATCTAGATTCTTCATAACATGAAGGAATTAAGAATTAATATTTCTATTATGACATGACATTTTCTTTAAGTTTTAGGCTGAGACAGTTCCCAAATTACAGATGGGTTTGGTTCCCCCCCCCAAAAATCACATGTAAGTCAATTGTTTCCCTCCTATACGATGTTGAAAATGGTAGTCCGTTACCTTTGCTAGCTTTTTGTAGCCCATAATGCTATTGTTTTCTTTAGTGCCAATGTAGCCATCTGAAAGAACCTAACCATCATGAGTGACATTTCTTTCTGGAGAAATATATTTGAGTTCCAACTTGAGATATCAGAATAGATGCCAGTCCTTAGACCCTTCCCCTCTTAACTGCAGCTCTGGGAAACATTGCTTCTCTCTAGGTCTGTCCTCAGCTTGACTCCACCCTCCTCCTTCCTCCCCTCACCCCATTCTCCTTCCCATTTGCTAAGTAATGGGAGCCTGGACTCCACCAGTTTTGAAATTTTGGTGGTACTTTTGTGGCCTGAGGCAAGGACTTCAGGCTCTTTAGGGTCAAAATTGGATGGAGATTCTACAGTGAGGAGTGGCAAGGAGAAATGGGGAGGTTTTGAGGAATAGGGGCAGAGTTTTCAGAATTAGAGGCAAGAATAAGGAGGAGAGCCTCTGGCTTGTGTAAACTCTTGGGGGTCTTTCTAGAATCTGAGCTGGCTCCACAGACACAATGCCTGCTTCTCTGCCCCACCACCCCACTGGGCCCCAGGGAATAACTTGCCTGCTTTGTTTTTCACTGCCACCATGAACTAATTCTGAGTAAGATTTTTCTCCTTCCCTGACTTACTGGAGAATGTTATAGTCTCATAGCTCTTACCTGATAGACTGCCCTGAAGTAATCACACAGCTCTTGGCAAATTTTCAATGCATTTCAAGGAAATATATTGCTGTTAGCAAGTAAGAGATTACAAGGGAGCCTGGTAAAGTGAGATGAACACCACAATGGGAATCAGAAAATTTAGGTTTAAGTCTCACTCTTTTACTTACTAGCTATGTCCTTAAGCAAACCACAGTATCTGGGTCTCATTTTCTTCATCTGTTTTCTAAGATCTCTTCCAACTCAAAGATCCTATGATTCTCATGCCCCCTGCCCTGTTCTCTTTCATTTAGATGCCCTGGATACTGCTATATGTACTGCTATATATACTACTAGTAGCATTTTGGGATACACAAGAATTGAATTAAAATCAATCAATAAATGTATCAAATAATATCTATTATGCTCTTCTTGTTAGACACTGTACTAAATATTCAAGAAGCATAAAAAGGGCAAAACATTCTATAATAAGGACATTAAGGGACAAAGGTGAGGGGAAGAACATTCCAGGCATGGGAGACATCCAGAACAAAAGGGCAGAGTTAGAACGCAGAATGTAGTTAAGAAAAGAGCTTTAAATGCCAAACAGAAGACTTCATATTTGGTCTTGGAGGTATTAGGGAGCCACTAGAACCCATGGGTTTGGGCTGGGGAAAAAAGTGCAGATGTGAGTCAGACACGCTTTGGGAAAATCATTTTGGTAGCTGAATGGAGGGTGGATTGGAGTATGGGTTAGATTTGAGTAAGGGAGACTAATTTGAAGGCTACCAAAATAAAAAGTATAAGTTAGAGAGGATGGGGATGAAACAGAGTGGTTACTCTTTAAGTGGAGAGATGGGTACATGTATGAGAGGTGCTATGTGGGTAGAAAAATTTGGCAATGGATTGACTATGTAGGGTTAGTGAGGCATTAAATATGACACTAATTAAGTGACTTGTGTTACTATGAGAATGACACAACCACACCAGTAATAGGGAAGTTCTGTAGAGAGGAATTTGAGGGGGAGATGATGAATTCTCTTTTGGAGATGTTGGATTTGAGATATTTATGGGATATGCAGTCTGAGATGTCCAAAAGGCAATTAGAGATGCAAAACTCTAGCTCAGGAGAAAGTTTATGGCAAGATATATGGGAGAGGGTGATAGAGAGTAATTTTTCTAAGTGATAATGTGTTAAATGTCATTAGGAGGCTAAGAATGATGAAGTTTGAGAAAAGGTCATTATATTTGACAATCAAGAGATAATTAGTAACTTTGGAGAGATCAGTTTTAGTTGAATGATGAGGTTAGAATCAAGACTGCAGAAAGTTTAGGAAAGAATGAGCAGGGAGGAAATAGAAGAACCTAATCTTTCTTAAGGAGGTTAGCCAAGAAAAAGAGGAAAGATAAGGGATGACGGTTAGTGGGAATGATAGGATCTGGTAAGGGTTTTATCTTTCTTAAGGATGGGGGAGACATTAAGTTTGTAAGTAGAAAGAATGGAGCCACAAAAAAGGAAGAGCACAGATGCTAAGTGGGGACAGTCTATTGGGAAACACAAGAGGAAATGGAATCAAACATGCAGAATGAGGGTTTGACTTTGGTAAAGAGAAAAGGCACCTCCATCCAAAGTTGTAGTGAAGGAGGAGATAGTGAGAAGGAAGAAAAGAAGGAAGGAAAGGAGGGAGGGAAAAAGGAAAGAAGAAAGGATGGAACAAAGGAAACAGCCTGGAGATTGGCCAGTCAGCTAGATGAGACCAGCAATGAAGGTATCATAATGGTCAAGAGGACAGAAGAACAGTCTTTGGACTTTACTCTTTCTTCTTTCACTTCAGGGGACAAGATAAGAAGCAGTATTGAGGTGGTAGAGTGAGAAGCAAGGGAGCTGATCTTAGACTTCATCTGGGGAGTCTCAAGGTGACAGTGGGCACAGAAAGAGCACAGCCGCCCTAGTCACAGGCAACAGCCATTTCGATGCTCTTAGTGCCTGCATAGACCGAGACATCAGAGATTTAGAGTCCCAGATCTTGTACCTAGAGTCTGCTTTAGATTCCCTAGCCGAGGTAGTCCTGCAAAACTGGAGGGGTCTAGACAGGGTGGCCTCTGCATGTCTTTAGGAGAGACCTGTTGTTTTTATGCAAATCACTCTGGGTTGGTCCGAGAGCCCCTTGCCATGGTCTGCAGGTGTTTGGAAGAACAGGAGTCAATTCGACAACACTCCATGACATTGTTCCAGTCCTTGTTCAACTGGTCACCCTGGTTAACTACTCTGGTGTCCGCCATAGTGGGCCCCCTGGTCCTCCTGTGCCTTGGTCTACTAATAGCCCCTTGCATTGTGAACTGTGCCTCTAAGTACATTAGGGATCACCTCCAATCTATCAAACTGTTTGCTTTGCACCTGGCTTATACTCCTTTGGCCTCTGATGAGTCCCCCATTTGAATTAGTTACATGAAAAGGGGGGAGTGAAGTGGACATTATTCCTCCCTCGGGCCCCTAGGTTGAAAGATTTCTGTTAGGTTGCTGGGGAGGGTTGGATAACCTTGCCTAGCAACAGGCTTCTGTTGGGCCCTGTCAAAACGTTATTCCCTGCTGGGTTGCAAAATATCTGTTGAGTTGCTAACAGATATTTTCTGTTGAGTCCCCTTGCATGGCAACAACTTGTGCCCCCCTGCCAGAACTGTTCCTGTTAGACCCCTTTGCCAAGCAACTACCTTCTGCTAGGTACCCCGCTTCCTGACAACCACTTTCTGTTGAGTACCCCCTTTCTGACAACCATTCTCTGATTGGGTCCCTTTCCTGGCAACTACTTTCTGTTGGGCCCCCTTGTCTAGCAGCAAGCCCCCCACCCTGTCAGAACTATGTTTGTTGTAGAAACCGCAAGGCTGTACCGAGAAGCACTGAAATACTTAAAATGCACACACCCACCTTAGTTTGGGGCTGTCTCCTCTGAGTTTTTCCATGAGGCAGCCGCCAGCCTGGCTAATAAAGATGCTCTCGAAATTCCTAATTGACTCTTGCCTGTGACTTTCTCTGTCCGTCCATTTCAAAACTAAAGAATTCTGAGCTGCAGTGGGACAAACCAATTGCGTGTCCATACTAAATCTGGCACCAATATGATTAGCCCCTGGCAATGCAAGGCCACCAGTTTGTCTAAGAAATTGGCTTAAGACAGAAAAGGAGGAAAGTCAGAGATTCAATGGTAGTCAATCATGGGACCAAGCCCATGAATGAGTGCTACTTTTAGCCTAAATAACATAGGGAGATCCAGGCAGGTAGGAAGGAAGGGAGAAGGAAAGGAAGAAAGAATAAGAAAGAAAAAAAGAGAAAGAAAGAAAAAAGAAAGAAGGAAAAAAGAGAAAGAAAAGAGAGAAAGAAGGAAGAAAAAGAAAAGAAGTGAAATTAAGAAAAGAGATAGAAAGAAAGGTAGAAAGGAAGGAAAAGAGGAAAAGAAAAACAACAGTAAGAAAAAGAAAGAAAGGGAGGAAGAAAGATGAAAACAAATAATGAAAGGCTAGAAAGCTTACTAAAAGTGACCAGCATTTGATTTAGCATTTGTGATAGATCCAGGAAAGCTAGGCATCACAAATGCATCTTATTTTTTGCAGAACAGGTTTCAAAGGCTTGGTAGATAGGATCAGTGTGATCCCACGGGTTAAAATTCTGCAAGGAAAGTCAGCTTCAGAAGGGATAAAAAGAATGAAATTCTGAAGACATAAAGTTAATTCCAATGAGACAGAAAAGCAAAAGTTTTCTAGAGATTAATAAAGATGTACAGGGAACTCATTTCAATTTAAGAGAGACATGCACTATAGAAGATGTAAGCAAAGGCAGGAAATAGAATAGAAATGTAAAAAAATGGCAAGTTCTTATAAGAATAGTGCCAAAGACACTAAATCTCAGATATACTAAGGACAAGTAAAAATTATTTTTTTTACCTATACTGGAGAAAATGGAGGAAATAAATAAGAGATAGGATCAATGCTAATGAGTAATGGAAAGAAAGTAGAATTACTCAACACATATTTTGCTTCTGTTTCCTCTGTCAATGAACATGGTATTTGGACTGGAAAGCAGAGAATAAACTTGGTTACTAAGGAGTGGAAAGCCAAGTAGGGAGATAGTAAGAGTATCTGGCTGCCCTTGATGAATTCAAGTAGCCAGGGAATTCTATTCTAAAGTACTGAAAGATTTAGCAGATTTGATTGCTAAGTTTTGAAAGGTTGAAAAAAGTGGGAGAAATACTGTGGGATTGGAGAAAGGCAAATGGTTTGATTTTCAAAAAAGCCCTAGTGTCAGAGAGTTGCCTGGGAATGCTGAGAGATTGATTGACTTACCCATGGTCACAGAACCAGTTGATATATCACAGGTAAAGTCTTTAAACTATAGGTTAGGGAGCTTGGCCACATTGCAAAACACAATATTGAAGGGAATGTTAGTGAACATCTAGAAAAGGAAGCCAGGATCACAAGAAACCATGATGACTTCATCAAGAACAAGTCATACCAGATAGCTGTGGTTGCTCATTTCTGACATTGTTAGAGAGGCAGATGAGGGACTTATAGATATGGTTTAACTTAATGTAAGTGAAGCACTTGAAAAAGTCTCTGTTGGGCAAGATGGCAGCTTAATAACTGAAGAGTAAAGTGGGTCAATGCCAAGTTTGAAGGTCTCTAATGAAGTGCTTTTATGATTTTTGTTTGACAATAGATTGATCAAGATTTTAATCAAGATTTAATTAAAGGTATAGATGGATGAATAAAAGTTTATCAAATTTGCTGACAAGACCAAGCTGGAAGGCACAGTTAGCATAATGTCAAGATCCAAAATGATCTTGAACTGTTAGAACATTGGGCTGAGTCTATAAGAGATAGTTTATTTTGGTGTGCTGTATTTGTGATCTTATTTGTGTAAAGAATTCCCAGCAAAGAAAACCCCTTCAACCAATGTAAATCCATACCTGCTTTGCAACATAGGCTCTTACAGGATTGCCTGGGGGCATTGAGAAGTTAAGTAACTTATCCAGGATCACAGAATCAGTATGTACTCAGAGATAGATACTTGAACCCAGGGCTTCCAGAATCCAAGGTCAGTTCTCTAACCACTAGTTTTCTCAAGGTGACATTTAATAGTGACAAATATGAAGTTTTATTTTTTTGTGGACTGAAAAGATCAATTATGTAAATGGAAGATGGAAGGATATGGCTTGACAACACTTTGCCTGAAAGAGATCTTAATGACTGCAAGGGAATTAGGCCTATATACTTACTATGAATGGATAGCAGTTAAAGGAGTTGGAACTTAGGCTGCAAAAACAGAGGATGGAAGAGATTCCTGTACTCTCCTCTGGTCAGAGTACATCTGGAATATGGTCAGTTTTGGGAACCACATTTTAGGAATGTTATTGAGAGATGTTGAAGACATACCTTCAACTATTCCATGCAAATATTGGGTAGAGAAGATGGGCATGATTAGCCTAAGAAAAGAAGACTTTGGACAACATGATAGGTGTATGTAATTATTTGAAGAACCGCCATGTAGGAAAGGAAGTCGATTTATTCTACTTGTCCTTAGAATTCAGATGTAGGACCAGAGGATAGAAATTTCAAAGAAACAAATTGATGTTAGATGTAAAAAGAAAAATAAATTATTCTTCTTCTCTTCCTCTTTCTACCTTTTCTTCTCCCTCTCCTTCTCCTTTTTCTTCTTCTTCTTCTCCTCCTCCTCCTCCTTTTTCTTCTCTTCCTCCTCCTCCTCTTTCTTCCTTCTTCTAGCAGTTGGAGTCAAGTGGCTTGCCCAGGGTCACACAGGGAGGCCAGATTTGAATTCAACTCCTCCTGACTCCAGGACTAGAGCTCTATTAACCTAGCTGCCCCAAGAAAAACAACATTCAGAACTTTCCAGAACCTGAATTCTGCTCCAAGAGGTAGTAGGTTCTTTCTTACTAGAGGGATTTGAATAAAGATTGGATGGCTACTTGTCAGAGATGTAGTAGAGGGGATTCTTGTTCAGGTATGGTTTGGATTAGGTGGTCTCTGAGATCCCTTCCAACTCCAATTCTGGGGTATTCTGTAAGCCATTACAATAATGCCATCTGGATGGGCTAGTTGTTCTGGTGTGGCTATTCAAACGAGAGCCAAACACAAAATGGACATATATAAATCAGAAATTCTTGCGTGTACTTTTTCTTAATATTTTTTATTCAATACAGAGCAATAATATCAAGAATGCGTTTTATAGGACATTGCAACCTTAGAAGTGGTCCTGAACCATTTCTACATAGCAGGTTGGGCAAATTCCCATGAGGTCAGGCCTCGAGGAGGGCTTTGGGGGTTGGTCATGCTTACCCTTCTACTTTTTACCTTAGGAAAATGCAAGAAGTTCAGGTTAACCCCCTTCCCATCCCGCCCCATGGCCTTGGAAAATGCCTGATTGCCCTTTAGGGCAGTCTGACCCTGCTTGGAAAATATAGCAGAAAATGGCAACATAAGTGCTTATTCACTGAGAGGGCCAACTGGATTTTAATGAACGGAGATACTTCAAGTCACATAAACTCTGAACTAAGATACTGAGTGTGTTCCAGAAAAGGCAATGATAAAATAATATATGTATATAAAAGTTCTTTCCTGCACTGTCTCCAAACTCCAAAGTAGGTCCTTATTAGGCCAGCTGTGGGACATGGATCTATTTCTATTTCAGCTCAGTTCAATTCAATTCAGTGTACATTTGGTTAGGCATCAGCCTCACAGCAGAGCACCTTATTGGGAGCTGGGTGAGGTACAGAATTTAGAAAAGACATGTCCTCATGGAGTTTATAATCTAGAACGAAAATTGGTGTACATAAATATAGTAAAAAAAATACATTATAAATACATCAGAATGAAGCAAAGAATCAAAATAATGCTATGTTTGAGGGGAAGGAGGGCATGACCAATAGACATCAGGGAATGCTTCCTGGAAATGGACTTTTCAAAAAGGTAGAAACTCAACAAGTGAAGAAGGTGATGGAAAAAGGCATTCCACGTATGGGGAATGGTATGAGCAAAAGTATGGAAGCAGAAAAGTTTGAGATATGTATGAACAGTGAGAAGTCCAGTTTGGACAGAGCTTAGACTATATGGAGGAGTAGTATGAAACAAGGCTGGACGAGTAAGATGAGAGCCAGGAATTGGAGGTTGATATTTATTTAGCAGGGAATAGACAGCCACTTAAGGGTTTTCATCAGAGGAGTCATGTGACCTGATATGTGACTGAAGAAGAGAATTCTGATAGTGATTATTTTACTATAATATACAATGTAATATTATAACATGTTATATTATAGACTATTTTAGAAGGGACAGAGATGGAAAAACTTGCTAGGTGGCTATTGAAATAGTTCAGACAAGGAGGAATGAGGGTCTGCCTTAGCAACCCCAGTGGCAATGGGAATAAAGGAGAGGATAGATTTGAGAAAAACTGTGGATGAAAAGTCATAGGGCTTGGAAGCTGGATATGGGAATTAAATGAGAAGGAAGAATCAAAGAAAGTGCCAAGATATTCAGTGTGTTATAAAAGAATTTTTTAAACAGGATATATGGTTTCATCAGTGGAAGGAGCTTTCCCTTCCAATGAAATTTTTAATTTTTAAGTTCTTTAAAAGTATTTAATTTTAAAAATTCAATTTAACCAGATAAAACTTTTGAACTTGGCAAAATCAACAAGACGTCAACATTCCTACATGCAAAGAATAGAAAAGAAGTTTATATAAGAGAAATAAGGCAGAGGGTAGTTCAATTCTTCTGGAATGCAGGGTTCAAGGACAGGAATAACACAAATTAGGGCTGGAAAGGCAGAGTAGTAGTACCTTATGGTGGTGGGCTTAAAATGCCAGAATTTGAATTTTCTTTGAATTTTACTTTCTAACAGCTGAAAAGTTGTGAGCAAGAGTTGCATGATAGGCATTGGAAACTATGTTTTGGAAGTATTGAAGGATAGACTGAAGACAGCAGAGTTTGGGAAGACCTGATAGTGAGCTATGAAAAGAATCTGGGTAGATGATATTAAAGTTCTTCATTAAAGCTGCGGTGGTGTGGATCCCAGAAATGTTGCAGAAGTAAATGGATGGTTTTGGTAGCTGACTGAGTATGATAGGTAAGGGTGAGATAAGGCTCATAGAAGTTAAAAGCGCTGAACATCAGAGACAAGGTGAAGGGTAATATGTTGGACAGAAACAGAATATCTGAAAGGTGGTGTTGTGGATGTGGTCTAATGATGGCCTGGGATTGAGTCAAGGGAGAAGGTCATTGAAGTTGAGATTGAGCAGTTGTGTACTAGCTCTGTGTGTGTGTGTGTGTGTGTGTGTGTGTGCGTGTGTGGTTAATGTTAATATTAACCCTAATGCTGATTCAGGGGACTTGGTGGAGAGGAAAATGGTGAGGTGGGTGCTAAAGTCATTGAGGGAACTAGGATAGTAATGTGGAGGCCATTTGGAATGGGAAGAAGGTTGTGATGAGGGGATTACTTCACTGTCACTTTGCTTTATCTTGTCATCTCTTTCTTTTCCTTCGTGTAACACTCTTTCCCTCCCCTCCTCCTTTCTTTCAATTTCTTTCTTTCTTCTATGTATACTTTTCTCATGTCTACTTCTTTGATTCCTCAAATCTCTTAAATTTCACTTTTTGTCTGTCACTCCTTCTCATTGGTCATGTCTCTTTAACTCTTTATGTCATTAGATATTACCTTATATATAATCATATTCATATATGTGTATGTAAGATAAGATGATAGAATGTAAGTTCCTTGAGGGCAAGGACTGATTTTTTTTTTGTCTTTAGATCCCCTGCACTTAACATAGTCCCTGACTTATAGTCAATACTTAATAAGTACTTGTTATCTGATTGATTACATTTCTTAATTGCCTGCTTTGTTTGTCTCTTTGGCATGATTTGAGCTCTATTATATGAGTAATACTAAAAGTAAGAAAACTTAGGTCTCAAGATGGATGATTTCCTGTTTGATGTTCACCTTTAGGAAGCTGATTCTGGCAGGTAACCATGTATCATGATGGCTATGACACATCACTGAAAAGACTCAGGAGTCTGCTTATGTTTTATAGCAGATGAATAAACTCTCCTAGGGTGTTGCTTACATGACCTACTCAAATGAAGAGATTAGTGAGATGAGGACAAAGAAATACCTTTGTTTCTTTCTCCATGAAATATTTAACCTAATCATCCTTTCTGTCTTTGTAATAACTTCCACTCCAGGAAGCTGAACCTCCTTATGAGTAACTAGAATTCTATATTTACTCTTCCAGTCAAGATGTTTGAGCAGTATCATGCGGTTAAAAAATCTTTGCATAAATCTAGTCATAAAGTGAAAATTTGTCATTTTCTCCTCCTCCCAGGGATTATTGCACATAGAGTAGCCAAACATGATAGGGAGAGTCTCCTTCATAATTCTTCCTTCCTTCTTTCCTTCTGTCTTTTCTTCTAACAATGTTGTTTTGGGTTCCAATTCTTCTCTGTGTTGCTTTTTGAGCAAAAAGAAACAAAGAAATGGCTTTTTCCCTAGGTATTAAGAAGTGACTTTTCTCCTGTAGGGAAAATGCCCCAGGAAAGTAACATTGCAGGATATGAAACCAGAGCAGTTCAGAAAGGGAGAAGGCATGTGCAGTTCTCATATCACAGTGACTCCTTGACAGAATTATTAATAACTGTGTTTTGATTATGATCCCAGTGTGGCTCTGCTTCTGGGCAGGGAAGAGAGATGTTTTGTTTCTAACTCTCCCCACATCTCTGGGGAAGCATGTGTTTCTGTCATTTAACCCCAAACCTGGCTTTTGAATTATGATTTTGCTTTGGAACACTACTCAAGCCTTTTGCTGGCCTTAGGTAATATGAGTCTGGGTGATCCCAGTGAAATTAATTTGTGAATGCTTTATTGATCTCTAAAATTTATGATTACATTATTTCTTTCATTTTTTTCTCTCATTGGAAGGTTGGTCTGGTCAAGTCAAATCAACAAGCATTTATTAATTACCCATTATGTACCAATGGTAAGCATTAAGGACGCAAAGAAAGACAAAAATAGTCCCTGTCCTCAAGAAGCTTAAAATCGAACTGGAGAGACAACATCCATGAGTACTCATAAGGAAATTGTCTTTCTTCTCTATTTTACAAGTGGAGAAATGGGATAAAGATGAAGTCAGTGTTCTATCTATATAAGACAAGACAATATTGATCACATCTAGAAAATGGTGCTTTCCATCTGCTCTAAAAAGAACATTGCTAAATCATTGTTCTATGTTAGTTTTAATGTGAAATGAGAAGAAAAGGGGGTGCATCAGCTTTGGGGTAATAATGGCATACAACAAAGTACTTTAAGACCAGGAAACTTCTTCTCTTTGTATATCAAGACATTATTATTGCCTTTGGTACTGTACCTCATCCTCTGCCTCCTTATGCTGATTTTTTCCAGATAACATTTCAAGACCCAAGTAATTTCAGGTTACCATTGGTTACTTTTGCTGATGGCCTGGGGATGTTATGAGAAGGGGGCAAATAGCATTCTTTTTCTTCTGGATCAACTTTTATGTTTGACTCATAAAACTGCCACTGTAAATAGGTTGCTTAACTTTATAGGATATTAGTCTCATCAAGTAGTTTATATCATAAAAATGGATGAGTTGATAAACCCAGGCCTTCTGACTCACTGTCCAGTGTTCCTTCCCCTACATTATGCCAACCAATTTGTCATAAAAGAAATAAATAATCCTCCCCTGACTTAAAGGACTGATGCATCTTTATATTTGTTCAAATAACTCAGGTTGTAGGGAGGGGAAATTATGGCTATTTCTTCACATTCTTAGATAAATAGTTAATTGTATTTTGTACTGTCAGAACCAGTTTAGCACAACCTATAGATCAAAGGTTCATAGAATGTTAAAGTTAGGATGAAACTTTAAAATTACCTTTAAAATTGTCTAGTCCATCTCCCTTATTTTATAGATGTGGAAACTGAGGTTAGGAAAAGTTAAATGACTTGACCAAAGTTTCATTGTATAATACTAGTACAGTCTACTCACATCTTCCTCAGGGATTAGGTACCAAAATAACTTAGTGAGATGAAAGTTGGGAAATTTTTTCAATTTGTTAAATTGTCTATAAAGTACAGTATATAAAGCTCTATCTTTTCAGAATTGAAAAGGAATTGATTTCAGATCCCTGAATCTGGAGTTTCTGGTGGTATATTTGGCAGGTTGAACCCATGCTACAAAAAAAGGTACATTAAGTCAGCAAGTCAGATGGGTTATTTTGCAATGAGAATTACTCCTAATGTCTTGGGCTGTCTTGCAGGAGCCCAGGTGTATGGCTACTGCCTTTCTACTACTCCCCTTCTTTCTTATTTCTCAATACCAGTACTGTTTTTTTTAGTGGAAGTTGGGCCCTTTCAGTGGATGCCTCAGCTATGGTAGGGCCTTCAGAAGCCCCATTCCTCAGTGTCTCTTGCAACTTTATTACAATAATAATGCTATGGCTCACTATATAATGGGGAAAATATTATTAGTATTATTTTCAATCAAGAAGTATTTTTAAATACCTACATGTACCAGGCATTGTGCTAAGTGTTTCAGATATAATACATTGAATGATACAATTTCAACTCACTAGGAGCTTACATTCCAATGAAGGAACCAAGTTCATATAAAATATACACCATACATATGTACATACAGCATAAATATGAAGTCAATAAATACAAATAAATACAAAGCAGTTGAATACCAGGTAACCTGGGAGGATAGATACTACCATTTGGGGAGATCAAAAAAGTCTTCATGCAGAAGATGGCATCTAACTTGCATCTTCAAAGGAAAGGACTCTATGAGGTGAGGTGGGGAGTACTGCGGGATTGGGGAATGACCAGTGTAAAAGAATGGAAACCAATATAGAGCATTATGGGTAAGGAACAGAGAGAAGGTCAGTTTGGCTGGACCAGAGAGAGTGCACAACGGGGAAGGGATGTCCAAATAGTCTGCAAAGATATATTGAAATGGTTGTTTAGGGCTTTAAAATGCAAACAGACAAGTTTTTATTTTATCCCTGAAGCAAAAGGAAGCTAGTGGAATTAACTGAGTAAGGTAATCACATTGTTAGATATCCAATTAAGGCAAATTACTTTGGTAGCAGTGTGTTGGTTTGAGGAGACACTTGGACTAGGCAATTAGGGGGAATATAGAGGGAAAAGAGAAGAAACTAGAGGAACACCCACAGTTAGGAGATGTGATTGATGAGCCAGGAAGGGAAGGTGGTCAACAGTGTCAAATGCAGCCTATAGGTTGAGAAGAGTCAGGACTGAGAAAGACTATAGGATGAGATAAGAAACAAATAAATGTTTTTTTTTAAATATCACAGTCACATTAGATAGGGTTGAATTTTTGGAGGCAGAAGAGTGATAAAGAAGTTTAGCATGAACAGAAGGAGAATCAGAAGGAAGAAAAAGGGGAAGATGAAAGAAAAGTTGGACAAGGAGATAAAAATAAATGAGGCAGTGGTCTCTAGATTCCTTTTCTTATTTAATGGGAATAATAGTTTAATATTTTCCTAAATATTGGTAAAGGAAAAATATGAGAATCTTATCTCCCCCTCCTAAAAGGAACACAGAGCAGGTCAGTAGTCATTAACATTTCAAGAGTGGAATGATAAGTGATTGACCTTGGTTCTTTCATTGGGGAGAAGTGAAGAAAAGAGTGGATGATTATAGTAGACAAAGAGCCTTGGAGAAGTTTCCTTGATTAAAAAAAAAAACTTTCTTGATATAGTGTAACAATTACAAATCCATTTAGAATTGTCTTTTAAGATGCAATTAGATCTGGGAAGTTTAAGTCTAGCAATCACTCATAACTTAGTATAAATTAGATGTATAGGTTGTTAGTATTGGAAGGGGTGCTAGATATAATCTAGTCCAATTTCCTCTAGAGCCTGGAAAGGTGAAATGATCTGGCTGCTCAAGAATCTTCAGTGGCTCCCTATTGCCTTAGGATATGAAATACAAACTTGGAGTTTAGAGTCCTTCCTAATATAACTACAACCTATTTTTCTCACCCTCATGAACTCTACATTACAGCCAACCTAGCCTAACTGCTATTCCCCATAAAGAACATTACATCTGACATTTCTGTGCTTCTGCGAGACTGTCCTCTCTGCCTGGGATGTTCTGCCTCCTCACCAAAACCTCTTGAAATCATTGCCTCCCTTCAAACTTAGTCCAAGTGCCTCCTCCTATATGAGCACTTTCTCCTAATCCCTTCCTTGCTTTATATTTACTGTTGTTTTCTCTTTCTTTCTTTCTTTCTTTCTTTCTTTCTTTCTTTCTTTCTTTCTTTCTTTCTTTCTTTCTTTCTTTCTTTCTTTCTTTCTTTCTTTCTTTCTTTCTTTCTTTCTTTCTTTCTTTCTTTCTTTCTTTCTTTCTTTCTTTCTTTCTTTCTTTCTTTTATTAAAAGAGGTCATCCCTTGAGTAACTACTTGAAGAGACCTATTCATTGAATGGTTGTATCTCACTTGAAGTGAGAATGTGATAAGATCTTATCCTAAAAGGACTGGGATCTCTTGTTGCATTCTGGGCCATCTCCAGTTATCCTTCTCTGTCTGGTCACTGAACCCAGATGACTCTGGAAGAGAAAGGGAGGTTGGTGGCTTTGCACAGCCCTCCTTCACTCAAATCAAAGTCAATTGCAAATCATGTCATTGATGTCATGGTCCTCTTCTAGAACAAAGGACAAACACAACAACTGTTTATATATTTCATATTTACTTGTCTGTAGACATATTGTTTCACCCTAATAGAATGGAAACTCCTTGAGAGCAAGGACTATATCATTGTTGTATTTGTATTCTTGGTACATAGTACAGTGGTTGAGACATAATGTTTCATAAATGTTTATTGAGTTGAATTGTATTGCCCAAGGACTTGACTTTAATCAGGGTATTTTTCTTATCTCCGGGGAGAAATGGGACTTCTGATTTTGATTAGGAAAAGAGTAAGGGTAACTTTGGAGTATGGGGTACTTTAGAAAAGAGCAAGTAGGTCTGAATGGAGTGCTGCATGTAGGATATTGGAAGATCGCATGACCCCATTAGGGTATTTGGCACATACTGGAGAATGCTAATGATAGCTAGACCTGGCAGAGGGTCATAGAAAGGGAGGAGAAAGGACTTCAAAGAAAAGGTTTACCAAGTTTGCAATTCAGTCTATATTCAGGGTGGTGACTGTAACTGTTCTCAGACTAGCACTAAAGGCATTTCCCTTGCTGTCATTGGCACCAATGCTACATATTGCCATTGGCTTGTCTAAACTCTTTGAATTTCTATGACAAAGACATTGTGAGCACTTTGAAGGAATTATACAAGTGCTAGCTAATCAACTGGAGATTTGTTGGCACTGCTCTCCTTCACTCTTGTCACGCCATAACTCTTTATCCGGACCTGTGGCCAACTTCACAGCTGTTGCTAAGTGGTTCAGACACTAATATGGCAGGGATGGAAGATATTCTCTGTTCTCTGGTTGGTTGCCCTGGACTTCATTAGGTGGACAACCTTGTAGCCCTATACATAGGGTTAAAGTCATGTAAATTTGCATTGTCTATAATTTGAATGAATCTTTCAGTGATTAATAAGCACCAAAATAGCAAGATATTTACAAAACTCTCAGATGATCAAGCATATGATCTTCTTTGTCCATGTCTTCACTGGACAAGTATATTCTTTGATGATTGTATTATCTTTGGGTTTGAAGATGCCTGAGACCAACATATGATAGATACATTTTTTCCACATTATTTTTCTTGGCAAAATGCATAGTTCTGGGCCTGTTGATCTGGGGCTTGTCATTTCTGCCATGCCTACTTTATCGGTTTCCTGTTGTTATTGCAAATTTTTGAAGTGTTGGAATCCTAGCAACAGATTTCTCCTCTAAATGATGTGGTCCTAGTCATTAATCTCCAACAGTTTGGTAAAAGTTTTGTTCATCCTCACATTGCTTTGTGAACATTCCTAGAGCTTTTTCTCTGCATACTGTTTTCTCATTACTCCTCCTACAAAAATAAGATTTGTTTTGGATGGCTGGCATCTGAGTAGCATGGCAATTCAAAGAAAGTTGGTGGCCAACCATGACTTCAATGTCTGTATTTTATTGCGTAAGAACACTAATATTAGAGTGAGTGGTTTTCAGTTTTATTAGGTTGTTGGTGGTAAAAAGTTCTAATAGCATTCTCTTCCTTTTGAGTATAGTGTTCTTATACTCTGGTCACCATATTTAATACTATTACTTTTACGTCTTCGGTATCACAAAATAAAGCAAAGTTATTAGGATGAAGTCAGCAAGGATTTATTAAGCACTCACTATTAATAGGGAACTATACTAAGTAGCAAGAATAAAATGAAAGAAAAAATAGTCCTTGCTCTTGAAAAGCTCACAGTCTAATAGACGAGACAACATGCAAAAAATTATATGGAAATTAGTTATAATGAAGGAGAGATAATCACAATAGGGAAGCTGCTAGCCTTAAGAGGGAATGGAGAAGTCTCCTTTTAGAAGGTAGGAATTTAGCTGGGACTTGAGGGAAGTTGGAATTGAGGAAGGAGAGAATTCCAAGCATGGAAGATAACCAGTAAACATATGCAGATGCAGGAGATGGTGTGTCTTGTAGGAAGAAGAGCAAGGAAACCAGTGTCACTGCATTGCAGAATACATGGAGTGAAAGAAGTAAGGTTTATGTCTGGAAACATAGGAGAGGGCCAGGTTATCAAGCATGTTAAAAATTAAACAGAGAATTTTGCTTAGATCCTGCAGGTGATAGGGAATCAGTGAAGTTCATTGAATAATAGGTCACATGTCTTGTTTTGTTTCTGAATGATTTCATAAGATAGCCAAATGATACATTTGTCCATTTATTTATTTGAATTTATTTGCCATAAAATTTTAGACCTAAAAAAATTAGTAGGGGACCTTCAAGATCATTTCATTCAACTTTTCATAGAGTGAAAGAATACCAATGATTTAATCTCTCTGGGCCTCAGTTTCCTCCTCTGCAAAATGAAGGGATATTTTATTTTTTCCAATTACGTGGAAAATAATTTTTAGCATTCATTTTTTAAAAACATTGAGTTCCAAATCCTTTCTCTCCTTCCTTCTCTCACTCATTGAGAAGACAAGCAGTTTGATATGGTTATAT
Source organism: Bettongia penicillata ogilbyi (assembly GCA_023548195.1). Lineage (NCBI taxonomy): Eukaryota > Metazoa > Chordata > Mammalia > Diprotodontia > Potoroidae > Bettongia > Bettongia penicillata. The sequence goes on from JAJHZJ010000314.1 coordinate 429,329, forward strand.
ATTTCTGCAGTCAAGCAAAATGTATTTTCACATTAGTCATGTTTAAAAAAAAAAACACAAACCAAAAAACCCCTACAAAAAAGTAAAAAAAAAAAATGCTTTGATCTGCATTCAGTTTCCATCAGTTTTTTCCTTGAGGTGGTTAGCATGTTGCATTGTAAGTCCTTTGGAATTGTCTTGGATCTTTGTGTTGCTGAGAGTATCTAAGTTGTTCACAGTTGATCATCATACAATGTTCCTGTAACTGTGTACAATGTTCTTCTGGTTCTGCTCACTTCAACTTTGAATCAGCTCATTGAAGTCTTCACAAGTTTTTCTGAAAACATCCTGTTCACCATTTCTTATAGCACAGTAGTATTCCATCACAATAATATACCAAAACTTGTTCAGTCATTCCCCAATTGATGGCATCCCTTCAATTTTCAATATTTTGCCACCACAAAAAGAGCTACTATAAATATTTTTGTACATATAGATCCTTTTTCTTTTTTTGAAAATCTCTTTTGGGATGCAAACCTAGTAGTGGTATTGCTGGGCCAAAAGTATATGCACAGTTTTGTAGCCCTTTGCACATAGTGCCAAGTTGCTCTCCAGAGTGGCTGGATCAGTTCATACCTCACTAACAGCGCATTAGTGTCTAGATTTTCCCACATCCCCAGCAACATTTGTCAATTTCCTTTATTTCTGGTCACATTAGCCACTCTGATAGGTGTGAGGTGGTGCCTCAGAATTGCTTTAATTTGCATTTTTATAATCAATAGTGATTTATAGCATTTTTCATATGACTATAGAGAGCTTTGTTTTCTTAGTCTGAAAACTACCTTCATACACTTTGATCATTTATCAGTTGAAGAATGACTCATAGTCTTATAAATTTGACTCAGTTCTCTATATGTTTGAGAAACAAGGCTTTTATCGAAGGAACTTGCTGTAATACCCCTCTCCCTCAATTTCCTGCTTTTCTCCTAATCTTGGCATCATTTTGTTTGTATAAAACCCTTTTAATTTAATGTAATCAAGATTATCCATTTTACATCCTGTAATAGGATCTCTAGTTTAGTCTTAAATTCTTCCCTTTACTATAAATCTGACAGGAAACTATTCTAGGCTCCCCTAATTTGCTTGTGATATCACCCTTTATATCTAAATCATGTACCCATTTTGACCTTTCCTTGGTATATGGTGTGAGATACCTAGTTTCTGCCAAACTGCTTTCCAGTTTTCCCACTAGTTTTTGTCAAACAGCAAGTTTTTTTCTCAGAAGCTAGGATCTTTAGGTTTTTCAAACACTAGATCATTATCATCATTACCTACTGTGTATTATGTACCTAATCTATTTCACTGATCCACTACTCTATTTCTTGCCCACTACCAGATTGTTTTGATGATTACCACTTTGTAATGCAATTTGAGGTATAGAACTTCTAGGGTACCTCCTCCCCTCTTAATTTCCTTTGTATTCTTGACCTTTTGTTCTTCCAGATGAATTTTATTATTACTTTTTTTGGTCCTTCTAGTGCTATAGCACCGAATAAATAAATTAATTCAGTTATAATTGTCACTTTTATTATATTGGCTTTGCCTACCCATGAGCAATTAATATATTTTTTACAGTTCAGATCTGACTTTATTTATGTGAAAGTTGCTTTGTCATTGTGTTCATATATTTTCTGGGTTTGTCATGGCAGCAGACTCCCAACTATTTTATAATGCTTACATTTATTTTAAATGGAATTTATCTTTCTATCTCTTGCTGTTGGGCTTATGATTTATGTAGGTTTATTTTATATCCTGCAACTTTGCTAAAGTTAACTATTTCAAGTAGATTTTTAGTTGATTCTCTAGGATTCTCCAACTATATCATCTCCAAGAGTGATAGTTTTGTTTCTTCATTTCTTATTCTAATTACTTCAGTTTCTTTTTTCTCTCTTACTGCTTTAACCAGCATTTTGGTACAACATTAAATAATGGAGGTAATAATGGGCATCCTTGCTTCACCTTTGATATTATTAGGAAGGCTTCTAGCTTTTCCTCCTTACACACAATGCTTCCTGATGACTTTAGATAAATTGTACTTATGATTTTAAAGAAAGTTTCATTTATTCCTCTGCTTTCTAGCATTTTTAATAGAAATGAATATTGCATTTTGTAAAAGAAGCTTTCTGCATTTATTGAGATAATAATGTTTTTTTGTTGTTTTTGTCATTAATATGATCAACTATACTGATAGTTTTCCTAATATTGAACCAACGCTGCATTCCTGATATAAATCCCACTTGGTCATAGTGTATGACCTTTGTGATGTATTGCTGTAATCTCTTTACTAATATTTTATTTAAACTTTTCTCATCAATATTCATTAGGGAAATAGGTGCATTGTTTTCTTTCTCTGTTTTTCCTTTTCCTGGTTTAGGTATCAGCACAATATTTGTATCATAAAAGGAATTTGGTAGGACTCCTTCTTTGACCATTTTTCCAAATACTTTATATAGTTTTGGAATTAGTTGTTCTTTAAATGTTTGGTAGAATTTGCTTATGAGTTTATCTGGTCCTGGGGACTTTTTCTTAGGGAACTTTTCGATGGTTTGTTCAATTTCTTTTTCTAAGATCGGGTAATTTGAATTGTTCTATTTCTTCTATTAGTCTGAGCAATTTATGTATTTGCAATATTCATCCATTTCACTTAGATTGTCAGACTTATTGGCATATAATTGGGCAAAATAGCTTCTAATAGTTGCTTTAATTTCATGTTCATTGGTGGTGAGCTTACGCATTTCCTTTCTGATTCTGGTAATTTGGTTTTATTCTTTCTTTTTAAAAAAATCAAATTAAATGATAATTTATCTATTTTATTGTTTTTCCCCTTAAAACCAGTTCCTAATCTTATTTGTTAGTTAAATGGTTTTTTACTTTCAATTTTATTAGTCTCTCCTTTGATTTTCAGGATTTCTAATTTGGTGTTTAATTGGGGGTTTTAAAATTGTTCCTTTTCTAGGTTTTTTAAAGTTACACACTCAATTCATTGAACTACTATTTTTCTATTTTATCAATGTAAGTAAGGATTTAGAGATAAAAATTTCATCTTAAGTGCTGCTTTAGGTGCATCCCATTAATTTTGGTATGTTACCTCATTGCTATCATTCTCTTTAATGAAATTATTGTTTCTATAATCTGTTCCTTGACCCACTATTCCTAGGATTAGATTATTTAGTTTCCAATTAATTTTTAATCTATATTTCCATGATATTTTATTGAATCTTTTATTGCATCATGATCTGAAACAGATGCATTTAACATTTCTGCTTTTCTGCATTTGGTTGTGAGGTTTTTATGGCTCAATACATGATCAATTTTTGTGTAGGTGTCGTACCTCTGAGAAAGTGGTATATATTCCTTTCCATTCCCATTTAATTTTCTCCAGAGCACTATCATCTCTAACTTTATAAAATGCTATTCTTGACTTTTAACTTTATGTTAATGTTGGACTCTGCTCCAGGGCTTTTTTTTTTTGAGCAAACTGTGGAGGCCTGTAAGTTTTCAGTTCTTCCAAGGTGGTATGATCTAAGAGAGGTGTGGTCACTGCTGTCTTGTGCACAGACCTGTGCTCTGGTCTGTGAACAATCACAAATACTCTTTTCTGCTGCTTCAGAACTCATTTTGAGGTGTTATTTTAAAGTTTGGAAAGGAATTTGAGAAAACTCAGTGAGTCCCTGCCTTTATTCTACCATCTTAGCTCTGTCCCCTTAAGTAAGTTTCAATAGATATTTTGGCTCTGAATTTATTATTATTACTTTAACATCCCTCACAGTTGTTTAGTGGATAGAGTTCTGGGTCTAAAGTCAGGAAGAGCTGAGTTCAAATCCTGCCTCAGACATTTACTAATTGTTTGACCTTGGGCAAGTCACTTAACCCTCTTTACCTCAGTTTCCTCATTTGCAAAATGAGCTGGAGGAGGAAATGGCAACCACTGTAGTGTCTTTGCAAAGAATACCCCAAATGGGATCACAAAGAGTCAGACATGACTGAAACAACTGAACAGCAACAGCTATTCGTTCATTTTCTGGTTGCTTTCTAGTTCCTTTTAAGACACTCAGAAATGGATAACCTTTTTGAAAATTAGTTTCTTCATCTGTAAAATGAACAGGTAGATTAAATAAGCTTTAAGATTCCTTCCAGCTCAAGTATTCCGTGTTTCTGTGACCTATAGCTACACCTGAGGCAGTGTCTCCTGGGTAGTATACTTTACTGTTGGACAGCTCCAATTACTAGAAAATTCTTAAGCTGAGCTGGAAAACTGACTCTTTAATAATTTCCATTCTGTTTGCCTTTTGAATCAATGCCTTTTGAATGCTCCCTCTTCTAAGTGATTACCATTCAAATATTTTAGGATAACATTTTCCATAGCTTTCACCATTTTTTGCAAGAGTTTCCAAGATCAACGTGCTCAGCATTATCAGGAATGGGTTACTGTCCTGTGCTAAGTTATTGAGAGAAAATTTCTGTCTTTTGAGTGTTGTCATGACTATTTGACATACAGGTTATATGTGAAGCAGCCAGGATCTTTTTCATAATAATCACATACTAGAGTTCAACCTTGGTCCTGGTGATTTTAATTTTGGAATTTTTAACTTAGCCTTAATTAAACTTTGAACTTGGCAGTGTTCTGTCCACATCAACCAAGAGAGTAATGGAATGATAATAAAACCTTTTATAAAAGATAATTGCATCAAGTTGCTTCAGAGGATATTTGTATTTGTAATGTATTTAATCTGCTGAATCTGGGAAGCAGAAGATTATCCCTTAATAGCACAAAATCACACTAATGTTTCCAAAAATCTTGAGAAATCAAAAGAAATCAATGATGCAAAGAAACGTGATATAGGAGAAAGCATATTGAGCTTAGTTAGAGAAGATGTAGGTTCAGATCCTAGTTCTGATCCTTACTAGTAGCATGACCATGGCCAAGTCATATTCTTCCTCTGAGCTTCATTTTTCCCATATTTAAAATGGAGATAAAAATATTTGCACAGGGTTATGATGAAGAAAATAATTCATGAAGTGAGACAACATGGTCTACAAGAAAATGCAGTCTTTGGAGTCAGATGATGTCAGTTCAAATCCCACTACTGATACTTAGAACTTGTATGGGCTGGGCAACTCATGTAACTTCTGTGGACTCCAGTTTCCTTATCTGTAAAATGGAGGGGTTGAACTGGAAGGATTTGAAAGCGCCTTCTATAGCTATGATCCTATGTTCTTAAAGTGATATCAAAATGTAACATTCTTTTTTTTTTCAAGGTGATAACTTTATGATATCTATAATTGGCCTAATTTATTCCTTCAAACTACAAGTGTACCTCTTTAACAAAATGACAACATTGCTGAAAAGTTGTTTGTGACATGAATATTTTTGTGAAGTAAATCATACTTTTCCACTGATTGACAACTTGGGGGGAAACTTGGGCACAAACAAAATGAGTTTCCTGTCAAGATGTTTCACATCCCCTGATAGGCAGCAAAGAATCCTAAAGTCTCATTGTATGCTAGGGAATGGATGTAATCCAAGGAAGCTCTTAATTCCCTGGCACACAATAGTTATATCCTCATAAAAAATATCAGGGATGGTGGTGGTGATCATCAATTTACCCTGAAGAATATCATCCCCCATTCCCCTTCTCCCCTCACCAAGCATGGAATCTGCATCAACCTTACCAAAGAGTAGGGTATTTTTCAAAGTTAGTTGGGGGTGACGGGGAAGGACAGGAATATCTTTAAAACCAGGGTCCACACGGACGATTAAATAGTCCTGACATTATATTTATGACCTTCCATAAGTCTTTCCCATTGTTTCACATATAATGGGGATCTTTATAACCCCTTAGGCACTGAGTACTCCCGGTAAGCATCTTCTAGGCTGTACCATTTCATAGCTCTATCAACAATGTATTAGTGTGCCTATCTATCATTCCACAGCCCCTCCAGCACTGACTCTTGCTATTTTGTCCTATCTTTGCAAATTTATAGGGAGTGACGTGAAACTTCAAAATTGTTTTGATTTGAATTGATCTTATTCCTAGTGATTTAGAGATTTTTAATGTGATTATGAATATTTTTCAATTCTTATTTTGAGAACTATTTGTTCATATCCCATTAACCAACCATTTTTCTATTGGGGGATGACTATTACACAAATATATTGTTTATATATTTTGGATACCAAACTCATATCAGGGAGATTTGGGAGAGTAGGCATCCTTGCTACACTCTTGTATTTATTAGAAAATTTTCTAGTGTATTTCCATGACATATGATGCATGCTTTTCCTTACTTATAGATCCTTTTTATGATATTAAAAAAGTTCCTCTAAGCTTATACTTTATGGTATTTTTAACATAAAAGAGTGATTCACTTTGTCAAAGGCTATTTTCTCTGCATTTATTGAGATAATCAGGGACAACTAGGTAGCACAAGGATAGAGTGCTGAGTCTGGAGTAAGGAAGACCTAAGTTCCAATCTGGCCCTCAGACACATAGTAGCTGTTTTACCCTAGGCAAGTCACTTAACCCTGTTTGCCTCAGTTTCCTCATTTGCAAAATTCTCAAAATGAGAAGGAAAGGGCAAACCACTTCAGTACCTTTGCCAAGCAAACCCCAAATGAGGTCACAAAGAGTTGGACACAACTGAAACAACTGAACAACAATTAAGATAATTTGAATGTTTTAGCTTTAAAACAATTATGCTGATTGTTTTCCTAGTGTTAAACTGTTCTTCCATCGCTACCATTAATCCCACTCAATCTTAATGAACAATTTCTTGGAAAAAATCACTGTAGTCTGTTTGACAGGATTCTGCTTAAAAATTTTGAGTCAGTATTTATTTAATGATATTGTCTATAATTTTCTTTCTGTATTTTATATTCCTCTGCTTTATTTAATTCGACTATATTGGTCTCATAATGGATTCTGATAGTGTGTTTCTTTCTCAATTTCTGACAAAAATTTGTAAGGCATAGTTCTTTAAAAGATTGATAGAATTCTGTAAATCTGTCAGGACTAAAAGATTTTTTTTCCTTTGGTAGTTTCTTTAAAGCTAGATCTATTTCCTTTTCTGAGATAAGGCAATTTAAGATCTTTATCTGTTCTTCTGATAGCTTGGGTATTGATGGTATTGCTCTATTTCTTTTGTATTCTCAGTTTTTAAGCATATAATTGTGCACAACATAGTCTTATTATTCTTTTTATTTCTTCTGGTTTTGTTGTGATTTTACTTTGCATATTTGCTATTTTACTGATTTCATTTTCAGTCTTTTAAAAATAAGATTAACTAAAGGTTTATCAATTTTATTAGTTTTTTTCAAAACCAAGGTTTTAGTTTTATTATTTCTATGTTTTTGTTTCCAATTTATCTATTTCTCCTGTAATTCTTAATATTTTCTTTTTTTAATGCTTATTTAAGGTCATTTATTTGTTGGCTTCCTAATCTTTAAAAATGCATCTTCAAATCATTAGACAATTATTTTTCTCTTTTGTTAACATATGTTAGTAGAGATATAATTTATTCCCCTGAGTACTACACTAGCTGCATCTCAGAAATTTTGGTAGGTTTTTTCATCATTACAATTATATTTCACAATTATTATTTCAATTATTTGGATTTTGACTCATTATTTAGAATTTCATTGTTAAGTTTTTACTTGGGACTGTTTTCTGTTTGTGATCCCTGAATCAATGATTGCTTTAATTGCATTATGGGCTACTAAGAATTTATTTATTTTCCATGATTTTACATATTTGTTTGCATATTTGCATTTTTGTATCTCTGTGACCTAATATATGATTAATTTTTGTTAAAGTTCCATGTAAGGCTAAGAATTGTTTTTATCCTTTTGTAATTTTATTTAGAAGACAACTTTAATTTGTACTCTAGTTTCTTCAGGAACTTGTTTGGATCCATATTTTCACTTTTGTTTATCTTTCTATTAAACTTGTCCAAAACTGAAAGTCTCCTGCCTATGTTTTCTTGTAGCTTAGCTAATGTTTCCTTTATGAATTTGTATGTTAAGGCATTTGAAGTGAATAAGTTTATTGCTGATAGTTCCTTTCAGCATTAGGTAATTTCCTTGTTTATTTCTTTTTTAAATCAATCAATCATTTAATTTTAGCTTTGTCAGATAGAATAATGGCAACTCCCTTTTTCAGATTTGCTTGATGCATAGTAAATTTTTCCCCATCCCATCAGTTTTATTTTGCACATGTCTTTGTTTTTTAAATGTGTTTCTTGTAAGCAACAAGTTGTAGAGTTTTGTATTCTTATCTGTCCTAAATCTCCTTTATCATCAGAGCTAGAAGGAGAAATTCAAATCTCGCCTGGGCGTCTCAAACACTCTCCCTCTATCCTCTCTTATTCACTACCCATTTCATAATGCAATCCCACAAAAATATTGATTCATTTTTAATCATGATGTCTCAAGATTCTGTCTGTAATGCTCCTCCAAGCTCTCTTGCCTCTTCTCTGTTACCTCCATCTGTCTTTCACTTTCATCACTCTCCTTGTCTACAGCTAGAAAGAGATCTCTTATTGGTCTCTCTGTTGTCATTCTGTTGCTATTTTCTGTGACTACTGTAGTAATTCAGCCCTCCTGAATTTTTGTTGTCGGGTTTCAAGAAGCAAAAAATTCTCTTCAGATGTGGTTTAGAAACACCTTTTTATAAATGAATGTTCATCTTTTTTTCATTTTTGGTTAAGCTCAACCTGGGGCTATATCCTGAGTTCCACTGCTCTTTAGAAAACATTGTTCCATTCCTTTCTGTATTTTTTTTTTGTGGGTACAGAAGTTTATTTCATTTCTTTTTCTCTATATTTGTTGTTTCTGAAGTTCAGTTAAATTTAACCACTATATATGTCTTAGAGTTTGCAGTCTTGGATTTTTTCTGGAAGCAATCTATGAATTATTTTAATTTGTATTTAATTTTGTTTGTAAATTCTGAGAATTTTGGTTTTTGATTTGTTCTTCTGGGAGACCTATAACCCTTAGCTATGCATTTTGTCTAAGATCAGTATGTTTTGCTTAGTTAGAGAGTATGTATTCTTTTTTGCTTCTCTTCTTCTAGATTGTCCTTCACTTCTGGGTATTTGTATTCACAATTCATTGTCTTCTCCTTTGTTTGTTTAGTGAGACTTGCCATTACAAATTCAGGTTTTCCTATTCTGCCAATTATTTTTGCTGGGCAGATAATTCAGCTTATGTAATTCTCATTTCCCTTTAGACTCACCTATGAACCGCATGATGTGGTCATATGTTCTCCATGTATTCCACAGGGGCCTCTGTCTCATCAAATATTGTCATTTTCTTTTGTTTAGCAGTATTTACTCATAGATCTCTGAACTCATTTACTAAATGTGGAGGCTATATTTCCTGTTGATTTCTGCTAATGTTCAAGGTCTTTGACTTTTCTTCATCCTGAAATCTTTAGTAATTTCAGCCTCCCCATCTTATTTTTCCATATTGCTCACTTTCTGACTCTGTGCCATCTGTTGATGGTTTCCTTGGGGGCAGGATCTCAGTGTTTCAGCGTCATCTCATGCTGGGTAATTCAGTTTTCTAGCCTAGATCTTTGCCTTAGGTGACTCTGGAGGGGAAAGAAATGGATCCAACTGGATGTTGGGTTTTTCTCTTCAGGTTTGTGATGTGTCTCATAGCCCCCCACACATGGTGTCTTTGTTTCATTCTCTTTGTTGCATGGCTGTTTGGACTGTTCAGAACTCTGTCACATCAGCACCATTGTATGGTTTTTTTGGAGTTTTGATCTCCAAGGTTCTGGGAGGAAAGGGGCATGAGTTGTGTGGTTGAGTTCTATTTTAAGTCCAGACACATGTTCTAAACCATTTTCTGTTTTTCAACTCTCTTGCTGAGATCTTTTGCAACCCAGAGTAAGTTTGGAGTACTGTTCACCAAGGCCCCAGCAAATTTCCATAGCCTGGAGCCTCTAGTGCCTCTTTGGCACTAGAAAGATGGCAAGAGAAAGGGTGTAGGTTGGGTTTCGTTGTAAACCTATGAGTTGGATCCTTGGTTAGCCATCAATCAATCTATCAGTGAACATTTATTAAGTGCCTGCTATGTGCCAGGCCCTGTGCTAAGTGCTAGCTAGTGTAGCCTTGCTATTGGTAGCCTGGTGAGTCGAGGGAGAAGGGATGCTTCATGAGCTCAGAATAAATGCGAATTCATGTTTGTTTGGTTGTTTTTTAAACCTTTTGTGTTCTGACCATCCAAGACCATAGAGATGGGTGAAGAAGCCTTTCTCTAGTGCATAATTTCTGTTTTGGAGAGGTTTGAGAGGCTGAGGGCATCAATGAAAATGACTAGTCTTCCATCTTGTTTGTCACATGATTCAGAAGTTTAAATAAATTCTTTTTGACTGACTGATCTTGTTTTGAACTTAATGAAGAACACGGACTTGCAAATGGGCAAGCACTAATGGGTTGCAATCTCTATCATTGCATTTGCATCACATCACTGCAATTTATATCACAGATCTATTTGAGTATTTGAGATTTTTGAGTCAAGAAGGTCCCTGAATAGTCAGAAAATTCCTGAAAGCATTGAAATATATCACAGATATAAGTGAAGCATTAAATCTTTTACCTTATTCTCTTAACGTATTCTCTGTCACAAATTGCCTTTTGAATTCTGCCTTTGCTTATAGATATAGCATCTCGGTTTCCTTCACAGGAAGTAGATTTTATTTTATTAATACTCAAGTGAGTTAACTCCTAACTCTCCTTTATCATCAGAGTCAGGAATACGAGTTCAACTCTGGTCTCAGACACTTGTTGTGTGAACCCTGCACAAGCCATTTAACCTCTCTTAGTCTAAGTGTATAAGAATAGCACCTGTCTCCTTGGATTGTTGCAAGGACTGAGTGAGGTAATATTTGTAAATTGCTTTGTAAATCTTAAAGCACTATATAAATGCTAGTTATAATTATAATTATTATTAGAGAGTCAGGGTAGTATAATGGATAATGTTGGACTTGACATTAGGATGACCTATATTTGAACCTTGATTTCTCCTCCATGTTGGAGTGACCTTCTTGTGCCTATACATAAGGATGGTAAATGAAGGAGTACTATGTTTGGAATGAAGTTCTGCCTAGAACATCATCTCTAACATCTACCAGCTGAGTGATCACAGGCAAGTCACTTAAACTTTATCTATCCTAGTTTCCTCCTCAGTTATAAAATGAGTACAACAGATGATACTCTAGGACCTTACTTAAAGGGTTTCTGTGAAGGTCAAATTGGCAATGCATGTAAAGTGGCATTAGAAACAGGTATTCTCATTATTATCATCCCCATCAACAAATCCTAATATCGGTTTGTATAGAATACAACTATCTCTTAGCAGGAGTTGCTGGGGGTGATTATGCAGGCACTTCAAGGGCTAAAAAGAATTTCCTTCTGGCATGTTTAAATCAAGGAAGCTCCTATCTTTTGTCACTTTTAAGCTCATCTGTTGTCACCATTAACTTCTGTTCCAAAGTTGCAGAACCTCACTTGTTGTGTCCTTCATCTGCCTTTACGCTTTTTAAAATCCTGATTTTTTTGGCTTGCTCTGGCACTGGAGACTTTGGATCATAGCCACATTTTTTAACCGGCATTCTTCAGCTTATTTTGAAGTAAACATTCACTGAAGGTCTCTCCACTATCAGCCACCTGTGAGCAATTTATGGAGTAGTCCCATTTTGCTCACTCCCCCTAAATTCAATACAAAAAAAAAAATACCCAACTTTTAGGTGACTTTTTTCCCTTGGTGATAAAATGTCCTACTCTGCTTTGTGCTTGATTTTTTTTTTTTTTTACTAATTTTATTTTTATATTCTTGAGCCTTGGAAAAAATACATCAGGATGATGAAAATACAAATAATAAAACTTACCATATAGTGAAGAGTAGTAAACTGAGAACCAAGAGGTTTGGGCTCAAAGTCTAGTTTTGTCACTAACTAGTGATGTGACCTTGGGCAATTAATAAAGAAGCATTTATTAAATGCAGACTCAGGTGCTGATCTGGACAACAATAACACAGTGCTCTCCAGGAGCTCGTATTCATCAGGGATTGATGCACACATATCAGGATATGTGATATGTAAAAAATAAATAGAAGGTAATTTGCATGGGAGTGGGCTGTGCATGGAGATGATAGTGGAGAAGAGATTCACCAGTACTAGGGAGATCATGAAAGCTTTCATGTAGAAAGTGACACTTGGTGAATCCAGGTCCTGAGCTCCAAACTTTCCAAGTCCTGTGCTTTCTCCACTTCTGCAGCCTAAGTCATGGCTTCTCTTTGATAGCATGGTTCCCCTATGGCATTAACAGTCCGGTCATCTTCCAGAGTTATTTCTCTGTTTTTATCTCAGAATGCCAAATAGAATTCACAGAGAAAAGAATTCATGAAGTACAGTCAAACTCTACCTTTGAAGGTATTCTGGTCATGATATATTAGAGGCAACTTTCTGATAAAGGAAAGAAAAAAAAAGGGAAGTACTTAAAAAAGTTTACTGGGAGCTCCAAATCCACATGATCTTCCAATAAATACATTTAAGTCTGGTGGCATGATATGAATATTGGTTCTAGTTGAGGGCCTCCCTCAGGATACAGCTTTTTCCAAGCCAGTTGAGCTCATCAGTGTTTCCCCAATATTGGTCCTGTGTCTGGTCTTGGTATCCAATCACTCGCCCCACCCCTTTCAACAAATTGTTCTGGTTGCAGTGTAGCATGCTGTTGTCTTCCTTATCCCAGGAAGCTCATCTGTAAAATGTGGTCACATATATGCCCCTTTTTTGTCCCTGGCCTTTCAGGGGCTCACTTGCTTTGTTTCTTCTCCTTTCTGACCTCTATTCTTTATGATATTCACTAGATGGACTTTATCAACACCTAAGTGCCTTGTTTATGCCTACTAATATCAACACCTAAGTGCCTTGTTTATGCCTTACTAAGAGAATTAGAAACCCTTAAGTGATATATGAGATTAGGTGTGTGTTTCCCAAGTGTGTTTGAATTTCAGTCAATAGTGCCATCTGCTAACACCCACAGTCAAGACCCAAAGCTTTATTAACAAAAACAAACCCATAGTTTAGTTCTTGTGTTTGATATCTTTGCAATTGAAATCTGCATAGGCAGCAGATTTCTGTGAGTTAGGACAGATGAAACTATGTGATTAATGTTGAAGTATCTATGATTCATCAGAGTGGTTACTCCATTCTAAAGTATTTCAAATACTCAATGATTTATGCATTGCTTTGACTGAAAAAGATTGAGCAACCCCATAACCAACCGTTTAGTAACAGTTTCTTTGTGCATAATAATAGCTAACCTTTATATAGTACTTTAAGGTTTGTAAAGTGCTATTACAATATTATCTCCTTTGAACTTCACAGCTACTCAAAGAATTAGGTGCTATTAAGTCCATTTCTTTAAAGGAAGCTGAGGCAGACAACGGTTGAGTGATTTGTCTAGGAACACTCATCCAGTAAATGTTAGAAGCTGAATTTGAATCCAAGTTTTCTAAACTCAAGGTCCAGTGTTGTATCTACTGTACCAGCTAGCTAGTTGGTTTAGTTGGGCTGGTGCTTTCTTTCTTACATTAGTAGGCATGCTTTTGCTCATTTTTATTTTTATATGCCATCACATAGCTTATGGGATGTATTCTACTCTGCTTTGATTTTCTCTTTTTAATTTTTTTTTATGGAAGAAGGATTGAGGTTAAGAAAAATGAGTCAGAAAATGACTAATTGACTTTATAAACAGAATGAATCCAATCCCTTGTTGGTGAATTAATTAATGTCTGTCTATATGAATCTAAAATATTATTCCGTTCACAACAAAAAAAATCATTCAAATAAATGAAGCCAAATGTAGCAGACCATTTGTAGCATCAAATGGAAGTGGAAACAGTGAGTGCCTGTCATTAGGGAAATAGCTAACAAAGGAATATAATGAAATGTTATTGTGATAGAAGAAAATGAATATGAGAAATTGAGAGAAACAAAGACTTATATGTACTGGTACAGAGTGAAGTGAGCAGGACCAGAAAAATACAACACACAAGGACTACAACAATATAATTAGAAAGAAAAAAATGAAACTGAATGCTATGGGAGGATTATAATGACTAAACTTGACTCTGGAGAAGAGGGAAGAAAATATACCTCCTTCCTTTCATAATAAAGAGAATTATACAGCAAAATGTGAACTTCTATCATGTACAGTTGACTTTTCTTTTTAAGTATATTATAAATTCAACATATGAATTTCAAAACTGTACAATTTGCCTGATTTTTTTTTGTTTGGATTTTTTTGGTTCATTTTTATGTATTAAAAATCTACAATAAACTTCTTTTGGGGGTCAACTCTATCTCTATCCCCACCTCTTTGTCCCAACTTCTCTCTCCCTCATGAGGGAAAGGAACCTTTGTAACAAATATGCCTAGTAAAGTAAAACATATCTCCATATTTTCATATCTACAAGTGTGTTCTCATTTTGTACCTTAAGTCATCTCTCTGTCTGGAAGTAAGTAATATATTTCTCACAAGCCCTCCACAATCATAAGCATTGAACAATGTGCCTAACTCTTTCAAAATTTTTTTTTTACAATATTGTTATTGCACCAAAAATTTTCAGGTTCTGCTCTCTTTGCTCTGCAGAACTTTATCTAAAACTTCTTAAGTTTCTCTGCAATTGTTCATTTCATCATTTTTTTTAACAGCACAGTACTTTATTACATTTGTATACCATAACGTATTCAGTCATTCTCCAGTTAATAGTTACCCCCTTAGATTCCAGTTGTTTACTGTAACAAAAAGAGCTGTTATAAACATACTTTTATATTGGGATCCTTTGCCTGACTCTTTGATCTCCTTGAAATATAGGTATAGTAAAACTATTGCTAAGTCAAGTAGTGTGCACAGGTTAGTGATTTTTTTTGTTTGTGTGATTCCAGATTGCTTTTCAGGATTGTTGGACTGATTTACAGTTCTGACAACAATGTATTAATGTGATTGCTTTCTTGCAGCTACTCCAGCATTGGATTTCTTGCTTTGAGAGTTTCATGGCTATTTCCTTTGATAATATCTCTATTGGAAAAAGGTTCTTGTTCTTATGTATTTGAAACAGTTCTCTTTATATCTTAGATATTTATCAGAGAAAATTGCTGTTAAAATTTTCCCAGTTAATCATTTCCCTTGGAATTTTAACTGCATTAGTTTTGTTTGTGCAAAAACTTTTAAGTTTGTGTAATCAAACCCATCCGTTTTATCTTCTGAGATTCTATTACTTGTTTGGTCATGAATTTATCTATAGTTACAAAATGTATTTTCTTCTTTGCTTCTTTGTCTATGATATAATCTTTTACACCGTATATCCATTTAGAGCTTTTTTTTTCTTAAAGACTATGTGAGATTTGGTTTAAATCTAATCTCTTCCAGGCTGCTTTTCAATTTTATCAACATATTTTTTTGGACAAATAGTGAGTCCTTTCCTTAGAAGTTAGGCCTTTGGATTTGTTGAATTCTATGCGACTAGACTACGCAACTATGTTTGTATATTTCCATATGTTGCATCAATTTTTCAACCATTGCCAGATAATTTTCATGATTACTGCTTTGTAGTGTGGTTTGAGACCTGTTGTCATGAGCCTCACTTCTTTTTCACTTTTTTTTCATTATGCCCCTTAGCCACTTGTTTCTCCAGATGAATTTTATTGTTCTTTTCTCACTAAGTGTAACAAGAATAAATTTTTGGGTACTTATTAAGCAAATCAGTGTAGTCAGTAAATTTTATTCTTTTTGAATGACCCAACCATGAGTAGTTAACATCTCTTTACTTATTCAAGTCAGTCTTTATTTCTGCAAAGAGCACTTTTCAGTTTTGTTCATATAGTTCTTGTGTGTGCTTTGGTAGGTGGATTCCTAAATATTTTATACATTCTAGAGTTATTTTGAAAATAATTTCTCTTTCTATTTTTTCCTGTTGGTTTTTGATGGTAACATATTACAAAGGTTGACATTTTGTGTGGTTTTTTGTATTCTATTATTTTACTGTAACTGTTATTTGCTAAAATTAATTATTGGTTGAATCTCTAGTCTTCTTTAAGTTAACTTAAAAGTCATATCTTCAGAAAGTGACAATTTTTTTTTTTACTTTTGCTCATGCTTATTCCCTCAGTATTGTTTTCTTGTTTCTCTAAAGTTAGCTCTGTAAAAATATACCAAATAATAAATGTGATATTGTACATTTTTGCTTTAACCCAATATTTTTGGAAAAGCCTCTAGTGTATTTCCACTACATATAACACTTAATTTTAGATTGACATCATTTATTACATTGTGGAAAGGTACGTTTATTCCTTCATCATAGTTTTCAAAAATAGTAATATGTTTTATATTTTGTCAAAAATTTAATCTGCATCTATACAGTAATATGATTTTATTGCTATTGTTATCAATATCTGTTAAATACATAGTTTTTTTCTTATTGAACAAATTTTACATTCTTGCTATTGATCCAACCTGACCACATGGCTAATAGTTTGATATGTTATTGCAGTCTCTTTATTTATATTTTATTTTAAAATTTTTGTGTTAATATCATTAGAAAAATTGGATTATCATTTTCCTTATTTGTTTTGTCTCTGCTTATTGTAGGTATTAAGACCATGTGATATTTATATTTTATATTTATTTTTAACATTTTATATTATAGAAGAAATTTTATATTATGAAAGAAATTTGGTAGAATCACAAGTTTTTCCAAACAGTCGTTAAAACTAAGAGGTCAAATAATAGCAGTGTCTACCTGTGCCAGCTATGATTCAAGCCCAAACCTATGTGCTATCCATTATATTCCATTGCCTTTATGGAGAACCAACTTTGCTTTATCTGCTATATTTTCATTTAGTATTTTATTTTTCCCCAGTTACATGTAAAAACAATTTTTAACATTCATTAAAAAAACTTTGAGAAGAACCAACTTTCTTAATAATAGCTTCAAGGTTGGGCTTTTGTGACCAGACCCCTTCTGTAGTACATGCAAGCTTTTATCTCTTTTTAGGGACATGGACTAAAAATCCTAGGATTTTTTTTCATCATTGCTCAGTTTTGTGCTCTTTTTTTCATCCATGCTGGAGTAGTTGTATTAGAGTTGAGCTATTCTGCTTCAATTCACTTTGCCATATGGGAATCCATCAGCTGGTTATAATAAAAATTTAAAAATATCTTTGGATGGAAGATAGACATGGAAACAGTTCCGGCTTTTGAATCAGAGGATCTGAATTTGAATCCTGGCTTTCTCATTTATTACCCTTGTGATCTTGGACAAGACCAAACCATCATTTGCCCTGAGGTCTGCTCTTCTGATTGGCCAGTTCCTAGCCCAGCTCATTATTTCATAAGGGACCCCAGTCAGGCTCACTTTATTCCTGGCTCTTTTCACTTTCTGGACTTCCCCTTAATATGTTGTTTTCTTCTATGAAAATATAAGATCCTTGAAAGTAGGGACTGTTTTGTTTACTTGTATTTGTAGCCCTAATGCTTAACACAATGGATTGTACAAAGTAAACACTTGATAAAGGTTTGTTTACTTTGTCTGTCCATCCATTGGTTGATCTATTGATCCACCGATCCATCGATTTATCCATCCATCCATCCATCCATCCATCCATCCATCCATCCATCCATCTATCTTGCTCTCCCTTTCTTCCTCTCTCTTTCTTTCCTTACCTCCTTCCTTCCATTCTCTTTCTTCCCTCCATTCTTTCTCTTTCTTTTCCTTCCTTCCTTCCTTCCTTCTTTCCTTCCTTCCTTCCTTCCTTCCTTCCTTCCTTCCTTCCTTCCTTCCTTCCTTCCTTCCTTCCTTCCTTCCTTCCTTCCTTCCTTCCTTCCTTCCTTTTTTCCTTCCTCCCTTCCTTCCTTCCTTGCGTATATCCATTCAGAATTGATTAACTGGATTGTTTACTTTTTAATCAGTTGTTTTGGTATTGTATAAATAAATTCATTTGGGGAATTAGCATGTTGATTTCTCCCAATTGCTTTGAACAAATTTTGATGAATTTCTCATATTTTTCCACAATAATTCTCTGCTTGATCACAAAAATTTTCCTATAGATAAATGATAGATAATAAAACTGCTATTACATTTAAATTATTCTTACATTCTGGTAAGTTATATATGATTTCAAAAAGATGATCAGGTACAGGAAAACTAATGTGATAGAAACATTACTTCCACTGAGTAAACAGGTTTAATTAAAGGATTTGCTTTGGCCTGAGAACGTTAATAGAGATGCATGTTCTTTCGTGGCTGTTTTGGTTAGCCATGGACATTTAAGTAAGGAATAGGTTAAAATGACTGATTTTCTAGCATCATGCACTCAGGTTTTTTTTTAAAAATTCCTTTTGGTTTTGGATTGGTACCATGTATCCTTGTTATTCAAGAGGAAATCAATACTGCCATCTATAAAAAATTGGCATGGTTTTTATTTAATCACCGTAAATGTGATTGGATTAGTAAAATAAGTGGCTCTTTTTCTTCCTGATAATTCAATTATAAACAAAAAGTGTAATCTGTGACACTAGATATGTACTTAGGGCACTGTATATTACAGATTTTCTTAAAACTGAAGTAAAAGGGAATATTAGGAAACAAAGTGAATGCATTCAAATATATTCTTGGTAAGTGTATATCTTTAATGAATGAATAATTGACTAGACACATGGGCTGTAGAAGGTAAAACTTTAGTTAAAAAAAATTAAAAACATCAAAACCAAAAGCTTTTCTTTTACTAGAGAAATATTTCCCAGAAGTTTCTTCAAATTCTTCATACTCTTTTGGACCACATTCTTGACTCCATGCTTTAATTGTGTTTTTATAATTGCAGATTTTCTTTTTTGGAGAACCATTTGTCCTACTGGCTATTTTACAGTCCCATAGAGTTGTAAGAGAACTTTCTAGACATCTTTCTACAGATTGTTCATGATAACAAGGAATGGATATAAATGGAGTGAATAACCCAGTGACCTCATTTTAGCCTGTAATTTCAACCTTCTCTCTCAACACAACTTTTATTAGAGATACCTTTCAAGAACTAAATTGACTGACCCAAATGTCACCTCTTTTACCCTTCTGCTTATATTCTGTCAGAGGCACTAGTGAATAGTGAAAATGGTTAAACAGTAGAAGAAGCCTAAAACATTGCTAATTAACAAACTGTGTAGCTGGCTTTGGAAAAATCAAGAATTGATTAAGTTCCTTGATTTGAAATTTAAAAACAGGGGGCAGTGTGGTATGGGTGGGTATGTGGTCTGCTTGGGATTACAAGCAGACAGAAGGCCTGAATTTGATTCCCAGTTTTTTCATTTGTTCCAGTATAGATCTGTCACATTGAATCTCATTTGACTTCTGTTTCCTCAGTTGAAAACTGAAGGTGATGAAATAGACTAATGTTTATTAAACATTTTCCATTATTCACTCCTATCAGTAAAAAAAAAGGTTTTTTTTTGAGCACATACCCCAAATACACATATATTTGCTTATTGATAAATTATATGCATGTATTATAGGGCAGTTAGATAGCACAGTGGATAAATTGTTGGGCCTAGAATCAGAAAAACTCATCTTCCTAGGTTCAAATCTGACCTCAGACACTTACTAACTGTGTGTGATCTTGGGCAAGTCACGTAATACTATTTCCCTCTTTTTCCTCAACTGAAAAACTGAGCTGGAAAAGGAAATAGCAAATCACTCCAATATCTTTGCCAAGAAAACCCTGAATCGGGTCATGAAGAGTCAGACACAAATGAAAATATCTCAACAACAGTACTACATTAATATTTATGTACATTAGAAAACTTACACAAAATAGAAATGAAATTCGAATGAGATAGAGATGAATTAATATTTGATCTTAGAGGCATTAGGGAATCACAGGAATTTACTGAATAGGGGAATGATATATGCTTTAGGAAAATCATTTTGACATCTTTGTGGAGGATGGATGGGCTTGGGGGAACAATTAGGGGCTATTGAAACATGATGAAACCCTGATCTAAAGTGGTATCTGTGTGAGGGATTGAAGGGAACAGAAGAGGCTCCACTGAGATGGTAGCACAGGATTTGGTAACATTGTATATGTGAGATGAGTTGTATTGAGAAACAGAAGATAACTCTGAAATTATGAACCTGAGTAGCTGGAAAGATGGCTGTGTCCTTGGCAGAAATAGGAACTTTACATGAGTTTAGGTGAAAGACAACATAGGAGATGTAAGATATAGGTCAC
Source organism: Bettongia penicillata ogilbyi (assembly GCA_023548195.1). Lineage (NCBI taxonomy): Eukaryota > Metazoa > Chordata > Mammalia > Diprotodontia > Potoroidae > Bettongia > Bettongia penicillata. The sequence continues at coordinate 449,656 of JAJHZJ010000314.1, forward strand.
AGTCTATGTATACTAGCTTATCCTTTGAGATTCACTGTTTCATACAAAAAAAATGAAGAGGGGAAGAGCAGTGTTCTTATTCACAGGTCACTGTTTCTGAGTACTCCAAAGGCTAGCAGCCAAAAGGCAATTTAAGGGTTAAGAAGCAGGTATGCTTGGGGGTGGCAGTGTTGAATTTTCCCTATGGCACCTACATAGCTACTGCATTGGGTGCCTAGTAGTGGTTAGGATTTCCCTGAAGGGCTGATGCTGGGCTCACACTTGCACAGCGGAGGTAGTAGGTAGAATGGGGACTATAGGCACAGGATAGATGTCATTATGAGAGAGTCAAGCTTCATGTAAGCTCTCATAGGGAAGGTGTGATGAGACCCCTCTTTCTGCCCTCTGATTCGTTGATTTCACATCCACTGGAGTCAGACTTTGTTCCCACTTTGGAAACTTCATGATCAGAACTATGGCTCTATGACTGAAAGTTAAAAGGAAAACCAAACCAAACCAATATCCTGGTGGTTTGGAAGAGTTAATGAACAAATCTGGTGAGCAGCTTACTCATTTGAAAGACTATGGCTCAACTTCAATAAAGTATTTTGAGATATCCCAGAACCAAGAACCTATGTAAACACAAATGATGATTCAGGAAAAAAATATCTAGAGTAAGTTGGTTTTCCTTATAAATAAAAACTTAATTTAGAATGTTTTACAAAATCTGAATCAACCAATTGATATCACAGATGGAATAACAAGATAAAGAATGTGCTAATAAAGTTTCATTATGTAACGTGGTATAAATGTCACAAACCTGGAAACAAAGCCTGGCTGTTTATCATTAAATAGTTACCTCATTTGAATACTATGTAAATGAAATATTTATTTGCACTAAGAAGTCGGAGTCTGCTTTCAATCACAGGAATAAAATTCTTTAAGATGGCTACTATCTATATGCATTGAAGGGAAAATAGTTGCCTCCTTATTTTTGGTAGGCAAATTTTGCTGAACTGTTGCCTTCATAGAAGAAAAGTAACATGTGAACCCTGTTATACTGGTAAGGCAGTTTTTCTGCAAAAGCAAGCTTTTAGCAGCTACCAGATTTGCTAAAAGCAATGATGTCCAATTAGCAGTAAGTGCCATGCACCTGCAGTTACTAAAAATTCAACCTTTTTTTTCCCTGAGGTTGAACCTTGTTATAGCTTTAAAAAAAAGCCTTACACAAAATTTGCTCTAGGGAACAAAGAAAAATTAGTATTGGCAAAAAGTAAGCATTCCTGGGTTTGTTGTTATTACTGGTTAAGAACATTTGGAAGAATTGCCAAACCAATGGACATTTTAAAAACCAGCAACAAACCTGTAGGTCCTGCGTTCTCACCCCTCCCTTCCTCCTAAATTGTGAATTTTGCTTTCTCGGGGATGGATTATAGGAAAACAAAGACTGGCTCCAGTGACTTTTCTGACACATTCTGTTCATGTTTCTCTGTTTGTCTGTGCTAAGCCCTGTCCATGAAAGAAGGTAAAAATAGCAGTAATTGTAGAAATGGAACATTAACTTATCTATCCAGCCCCCTCTTTAACATGTTTCACTCATCACAATGAAAACTGACTTGCAATCAAAATGTTCTTTTCAAAAATACAGTTCATTTTAAATTGTTTTTGTCTGTATTTTCCACACATATACTAGTTCTATGGTTTGTTTTTTTACAAATAAATTTGTTTGCCTTTAAAAATTTGTAGGAGGAGTCTGGTTAGGGTGTTACTTATTTCTTATATTTTTCTATTTTTCCTCTTCTGAAGTAAATTATAGGAACAGGCCATCTGTTGAGTCAACCATTTTGCGGGTTACTTGATGTTTTAATGAGACTAATAGACTAATGGCTTAGTCCCTTTCACTGCAATGGAAAGGATTTCCACTTTTAGGGGAAAAATGGGGTGTAGGGTCTGATTAAACCAGAAGTGGAAGATAAGGTACTTTTTAATTTACATTTTCACATATTGAATATGATCACAATGGACAGATAGGGACTATGACAGTAAGCTTCTTTTCTATTAATTTTTTGGTTTATACATCAAAATAATTTCTGTTTATATTATATCACTTCTCCGATACCCAAGAGAATTGAAATATTGCTTGTAACAAAGACAAATAGACAAAAACAAAACTGTGGTAATGTCTGACTACATTTGTAGGATTCTGTCCTCCTAGTCCTCTTGCCTATCTGCCAAGGGTAGGGAGGTATAGTTCATTGTCAATTTTTCAAGTCTATTACTGTTTTGTCAATTACTCTGTTATATTTCTGCTTTAATTTATATCTTGCTAGAGTCATTGTGTTATGGCATTTATTTCAGAGAACATTAATTCATATAAATTTTCCCATGTTTCCTCATATTTGTAATTTCTTTCTGCACAATAATATACCATTACCTTCATATACTACTAGTTTGTTTATCCATTTCCCATTCAATGGATACCACTTTGTTTCTATTTCTTTGCTACATAGAAAAGTTGTGTTATGAGGTACCAGACTCATCTCTCTGTTACAAGAGCCTGTCTCCCTGCATGCAGTCTCTTCTCTCTATAATCCTATTATCCAATGATATTCTGAAAGCATACATCTGACCATGTCATTCTGTATCAGTAAGCATGCTAACATACATAGCGGGAGTGGGGAGGTGGGGGGGGGGGTCTGCTATCACAGGTTCTTTGATATGCTTCTCTAAAAAGAAAGGCAACTTTGGAGGGGTTAACAATTACTTTAATCAAGCACATGTATCATTCAGTTTGTTTATGGGAAAAAGTTAGCACCCTGAACTTCAGAGAAAATACAGAGAAATTAAAGATCAACAGACCTGACTTCCTCTGTCTGACCATAATCAATACATACATCACAATTCAACGGATAAGTCTAACTGTCTGACCATAATTACCAGAGAAAGAAGCATCAATATCTGGGTTTTCAAAGCTAGGGGCTCCTTAGCAGCTTCCCAGATTCTTCATCTGGTGAAATAAACACTTCCAGTCAGTAAGCCCCAAAATAAAACCACTCCTCAGAGTCTTTATAGACTTTTTAGAGTCAGAGGGCATCACATCCCTTGAGAACACCTGCCTCATTAAGAAAAGATGTGGACCTTCCTACAAATCTTCCCAGGCCCAACAATGGATGGGAAAGCTCATCCTTAATCACATTATTCAGAGGCACTTTTAGTAAAACAAAACCAACAAAAGATCCTACCTTGCTTGCCCTTATATACTCCTGTCCTCAAGAAACTGCAATGGCTCTGCATGGCCCTTTGGATAAAATACAAACTCCTCTTTTTGACATTAAAGCCCTTTCTAGTCTAGCTCGAGCTATCATTCCACCCTGCCCACTACGTACTCTGTGTTCCAGTGCATGACATTCCACGTCCAGTCTCCACACCTTTGCAGTCTGTGCCCTCCTTACCTCCAACTGGGGACTTCCTTAGATTCTTTTGAGGCTTAGCTTGAATGCCAGCTCCTCGAAGAAGCTTTTTCTGATTCCTCTTGTTTCAGTGTTCTCCCTCCAAATCATTGTGGATTTATTTTGTACATATCCTTTATTTATCTATCTGTGAACATATACCCCTGTAAGAGTGCAAGTTTCTTGAGGGGAGGTATTATTTCTTTTTCCTGTTTGTATATCTGGTATTGAAGGCAATCCTTGGCCTACTGGAGATAATAAATGCTTGTGGATTATTTGATAACGTTTTCTATAAGGACTTGAGCAAAAGTACTTTGGCAAGTTTGGAAAATAGGATAGCCAGTGGAAGGAGCACTGGATTTAGAGCCAGAAGGCCTGAGTTCAAAATCCAACTCTGATATTACCTGGGGAACATTGGACTAGACATTTAACTTCTCTGCACCTCAGTTTCTTCATCTGCAAAAACCGGGAGTGGGATCCCCAATATGTCTTTCAGCTCTCATCCCTAACGTGTCTCTTACTTCCCATCTTAAGATGGTTGCTGTTAGCTATATTGATTTGTTAAACTAAGATGATTGCTAGCTAAGTTAACACCATTAAGTCACCAAGCTTTTGTTAAATGCTTTCTATATGCCAGTAGATCTCATTCTCAAAGACCAAGTATTATATCCATTTCACTCTGAGTTCATAGATTGGATAACAGTAGATCCTTGCCTAAGTATCACTTTTTTCGGGTCTATTTTTGGCTATTTTTGAGTCCTCCTGGCTCAGAGTGAATGTAAATAGCAATGGTTTCTCTTTTGGCCAGCAACCCTGAGGGTCTTCCCCTCCATTTGATTTTTTTTATTAAAGGGGCCATCCCTTGACTCACTTCTGAAAGAGACCCATTCGCTGAATGGACATTACCTCACTCAAAGTGAGAACCTGAAAAGATCTTAGCCTAAAAGGGCCAGGGTCTCCCATTACATCCTGGGCTATCTCCAGTCATCCTGATGAACATCTGTCCATTGGACCCAGGTGGCTCAGGAGGAGAAAGTGAGGCTGGTGACTTTGAACAGTCCTCCCTCCCTCAAATCAAAGTTGACTCCAAGTGATGTCATCTTGATATCATGGTCCTCTTCGAGAACTAAGGACAAACCCGACAACCTGTATGCTAAGCCCAGGCAAAACCAAACCGAACCAAAACAATAAACTCTTGTGCGCCATTGTTGCTTGATTTGTGCTGCCAGTTTCAGAGAATTCAAATTTGCCTGTACAGGCAAATGATGTTTTGTGGTTGTTGTTGCTGTTGGAAAATGGCTTTTAAGGCAAGAAACATTGACTGTTACAGTTCTTCAAGAATTTTCTCCACAATAACCTATGAGATGGATGGTGTAAGGACTATTATTCTCTTTCTAAGATGAGTAAAGTCAGGCTTAAGAAATGAGTTAGTCATTTGGAAAACTTTCTGAATGTTTTTACTTTTGAACTAAATTAATTTGCATGGGTGTATGTAGGCACAATGCTGGCGTTTATTAATTAAAGGTATGAAATTTCAAAGGGCAAAGTTTACTGAGTCATTTCAAATATTATCATATGACAGATATCTCGAGTTATGGTTTCATTTCTGTATGTAGGAAATGATGGGAAGATTTATTTACCAACTAAAGCCTGACCCTCTACACTGAGCCTTTTTTCCTTCTGCCTGATGATTCTTAGAATTCATTGTTTTTTGTCAGTGGCATCAGTCTGTTGCTGTGGGAATGGCTAGATTTTTACAATGCATCAGATCAAAACGGATTATGATATCTCAGTGAGATGAGGGAGAAAGCTGTGGCAGTGATGATGGAGTGATGGAAGATGGGATGGAGAAAGAAACCTTTGGCTTACTCACACAGACAGAATCCTATCTTTAGGATTAGCCATCAGGAGAGAGAACCTGGAAAACAAACAGGGTTATTCTTTTCTGCTTTTCACAAAGGCTTTGAAAGAGGAAGAAAAAGTTCATTATAAGTGAATACAGCTAAACAACTGTACCTCAATGGGTCCGTAAAATAGGGAGGCAATTGCTTTCAGGTGGAACTAAATCTGACTTTGACCCAATGTTTTGTTTTTGTGCTTTATTTATGTGTTTTACTTTTACATTACAAGCATTTCCAGATTACCCCACTAAGCAAGAGGTCTCTTGTATCAAAGTAAAATAAGTAAGCGCAAACTAACCAAACAGTAACTCTTTCTAAGAGTACACATGACATTTCACATTGGGAGCCCCTTCCTTTCTATTTTTTTAATGTACAAAAAACCCTTTTATTTTTGATCTCTCCCTCCCCTTGCTTCATTGAAAAAAAAGAGAGAAAAGATATTCCTTTTAACAAATATGCTTAGTCAAAAAAAACAAAATCCCTCAATGGCTCCATACAAAAATATATGTCTCATTCTGCATCCAAAATCTATCCCTTCCTTCATTACTGGTCCTCTAAAATCATGAATAATCATCATATTGATCACAGATCTTCCAGCTTTCAAAATTACTTATCTTTACAGAGTTTTTGTTATTGTATAAATTGTTCTACTGATTCTACTCATTTCATAGCTCATCAGTTTATAAAAAATTTCAAAATTATTTGTTTGTATAATATTGCTATTGCAGTATAAATTGTTCATCTGGTCTTACGTCACTCTGCATCAGTTCATATAGTGAGAAATATTAAAATTTAATTTGAGTGCTCTTTGTAAACTGACAAAGCAGACCCCCCCTTTCCCCACCAAGGGACCAGTAAGTAAAGTTCAATTTCTTTAGTTACCCAAAGGACAGTTAATGACTGTAGATACTCAGATACTATAAAATGGATTGGAATCATTGACTTATTTCACTCAGGTCAATGACCCAATTATAGAAGCATTTAGTCTTCATTGACCTCATTGGTAAAAGGTACTTTGTGTATGCAGGGCATGACTTAGACAGAATCTCCTAGGATTCCACTTACTTTTGAGTGAAAAAAGGAGAAGGGTAAATGTGACTTGGTTGGCATTTGAGCAAGGATCAGAGAGCAGACTTTGTTATTTTTACAACTCCATGGATCTCCCATTAAGACCACAGATTTAAAGTTGTAAGGAACCTTAGATGCCCACCCTCACTTTTCACTGATGAAGTAGGAGACGGTCAGACAAGTGAGGTGAAAGTCAAACCCAGGCCTCCTGACTTCAAATCCACGAGACTTTCCACTGATCCATGTGGTCTCTTGAGCCCGATTCAACACTTTCTACAATATAGTCATCAAGCACTACAGAGCACAGATCTTTACTAGGAATGAGGCTATTTTAACTGTTCTCTTTTTTCCCTTTCATTTAAATGCAAAAAAATAGGCAATATTCCTTTAACAGTGACCTTAGGATACTCCTAGTTTTATAACTGTTTAGCAAAAATGTGGAAAGGTTGAATATGTTTGCTGGCCCCAATCTTGTATTACTCATCTCTATAAAGAGGCTTTTAAGGACATATTAAAAAGTTTCCATCTCTCTTGTCTCTTGTTCTCTTTCTCATCTGTCCTCCCTTACTTCTCAAGTGGTGAAAGCAAAGTCCAAGAAATCCTAGAGACTGATCATGGTCACTGTCCAAGTCATGGTATAGTGGGGCTAGAACCCTAGTTCCCTGGCATTAGATCTACCTACCCCTCAAGTGATTTTTTCCATAAAACAGAGTTCACCATTTCTCCCCTTCATGGATCTATCTAGTTAACATTTTATGTAGAAGTGATGGTTTTCCATTGTCCCCTTTATTTTTCTAGCTATCTTACAGCTGTCTCCTTGTGTGGTACACAAGAAGGGTGTACTGGAAAGAAATGGAAATGAATTTAGGAATCCCAGGTTCAATTCCCAGACCTGACACTTACTAACTGTGTTAGCACAGGTGAATGACTTTCCCTCTCTGAGCCTTGGTTTCCTTTTCTGTAAAGTGGAACTAACAATAGTTTCATTACCCTCCCTGACAAAGTTGCCATAAAGAAAGTGGTTTATGAACCCCAAAACACCAGATGAATAAGATATATAGCATAGATAAGCAAGATAGCATAGACAGAACCATGTCCCATTTTATTCATCCATGTGTTCAAACTGTGAAAGCAAACAGTACTTTATAAATATTCAGAGTGAGTAATGACTTCACTAATTGCCTGTAACAAGGCAGGGATCTGACCTCTAGGAACTTTCTCATGTGTACCTCTATATACCTCTTCTATTTCTAGGCACTGGTTGAGGAATGGCATGTCTTTCTTTAATGTAATCTGAAACGGTGTTAAGATTCTTTTTCATGAAACCTCCAATGTCTCCATGAACTTTGAAATCTTGGTGTTTATATCATGTGATTCCTTTGTAGTTTAGTGTCTTAGATCATTAGAATTCTTTAGGGGTAAAAACAAAACCAAAACCCACACTGCACATTTGGGAGAGTTTTGGTGTGCTTTGGATGGTTTAGGGAGTAAGATTTTATTTTCAGTTTAGTTTTTCAGGACTCTGTGTGTGTGTGTGTGTGTGTGTGTGTGTGTGTGTGTGTGTGTGTGTGACAGATGCAGCCAAAGAATGGCTAAGTGGCAAGATGCTTTTGTTATTATAGAGGTCTCTGGGGACTCCTTTTTTTTTTTTATCAATGGAACTCGTAATACATTTGTCACTTTATTTGATTTTATGCATCTGTTTCAAAGACCTTCATTTCGATTTTGGTTCTCAGGCTTCTTGTTCTGTAACACAAACAAGAAGAAGAACAATCTGCTTCCTGGAATATTTCTGAGACAATTTTTTTCCTATGTGTTCTGGTCACAGGAGGAAATATCAAATACAATAAAAGTTGGAATAATTAAACTATGATTAAAAAAAAGACCTCAACAAATCCTATGATTTATCCAGAATCATAAAGAAAAGCAAATGCATTCTAGTGGAGAAAAACCATAACTCTCCTAGAACAGAGAAACCTGTGTTTGAAACTGAAATTTTCAGCCATATTTAAATATTAAGAAGAGTATAATCTATGTTAATGTTAATAGCAAGATGAGGGCATTTGGAAAATCCTGATGGGGATTAGTGCACCCCCTGGTGGTCAATGTCTCGAATTTGGCAAACCCTGGAAAAAATTGAAAACTGGACAGAAGTACAAATGCAGCAAAAATGAATTTTGTAAATATCCATTGCAAGCGTCAAGGGTGTCATTTCATTTACTTGTGCCAAAAGAGAAGACTCATTCAAAACAAAAACGATCTATTTTTGCATTCTTCTAAAAGTTGCAGACAATGAAATCTCTTGTAGTCAATAACATTTATTAAACACCTACTATGTTGCCAAGCACTGTGCTAAGTGGTGATGGTACAGAAAAGAGGCAAGAGACAATTCCTGCCCTCAAGGAGCTCATCATCTAATGAGCTCGGTGTAAAAATGCTCTTCAATTTTTATATGATATTTTAGGTTCTAGTAATGCACAAGGCATTGAGGATGAGTAAATCATTGGAGATTTTCTTTCCCTCCCAGAATATCAGGATGACAAAACTGGAAGGGCAACAATATTCCAAGAAATTGCTTTGTTATTTGCTATTGCTCTTTACCCAAGGAAAGGGATCAGTTTCTTGCTATGTTTTTGACTCAAATGTATTAAAAAACCAGATGTCTATAATTTTTTCCTTTAGGAAATATTTGTAATTTGAAAATGACTTGTTCATTTCACATGTATATCATGCAGGTTATATCTTTACATACTGTGAAAAAGCAATAGAAATTAGTTGAAGCAATGGATGTTTCCACATGATGCTGAACTACGGAGGATAGAATTGCCGATGGACTGTAGACTACTTGATGACAATTTTAGAGTAAATGATAAGAATTTTTGTAGCCTTTCATTCATCATTTATTTATTGATGTATACAGGTTTTGGAGAAGATACAAAAATTCAGATGAGATACTGCTCCTTATGGAGCTTAGATTTCAGCAGATGACTAAGACGTACACACAAGTAACTATTCTATATAACATCATTTGTTAAGTGTATTAAAAAATTTCTAAACAAAGTGCTATGTGAAATTACAAGGGGAAGGATGTTATCAATCAATGGGGTGTGGGGATGGCTTAATAGAGGAGATGACATTTAATTTGATCTTTAAAGATTGGGTAGGAATTTAGCAAATGAAGATGAAGAATGATGATATTCCAGGAATAGGGATGAGTGAAAAAATAATTAACATATATCATGTTATGGTTTGAACAGCACTTTATGTGCTCATGTGAGTCTCACAGCAATTCTATATGGCAGGTGCTATAGGTATTATTATCCCTGTTCTGCAGATGAGGCAATAGAGGATGAGAGAGCTTGTGACCTAACCTTGGTCGTACAACTAGCAAGTGTTGGAAGTGGTATTTGTAATGTAATATGCTATCCACTATGTTATACTGCATTTCCAAGCAAAGGTGCTGAGATAGGAGAGATCAGTGCATGATCAGGGGGCAGAGAGTTGACCAACTTAGCTAGAACACAGAGTCAGGAAGAGGGGAGTAATGAGATAAGTCTGGGAAGGTAGGCTGCTTCCAAATTATGAAGGTCATTGAGTACCAAGCAAAATAGTTGGATCATTGTGTGTGTGTGTGTGTGTGTGTGTGTGTGTGTGTGTCTATATGTGTGTTCAGTCATTTCAATATGTTCAACTCTTTGTGACCCCATTTGGTGTTTTCTTGACAAAGATAATAGAGTGGTTTGCCATTTCCTTCTCCAGCTTATTTTACAGTTGAGAAACTGAGGCAAACAAGGTTAAGTGACTTGCCTATTGCCATATAGCCAGTAAGTGTCTGAGACTGGATTTGAACTGAAGTCTTCCCAACTCCAGGTCCAGTGCTCTATATACTGTGCCACCTAACTGCCCAGCTGTATCATGACTCAATAAGGAAACAGGGAGCTACTGAGGACTTTTCATCAAGAAACATAGTCACAATCTTGCCTCAATTCTTTTTTCCTACCTTATGTCCTACTAATTCCCTGTTTGTATGTGTCACTCAAGGCAGATTTCTCTTTGGCTCTTCTTTGAGCATGATGGGTTTCCTACTTCTGTATTTTGGTATATGCTATGCCACCCCTTTCAGAGCCCTACCGCAGGAATGCTAGCACTTTTTAAAAAAGTAAATATAGTAAATATTCAGTTGGTTGATTAAATGATTTCTAGATAGCTATGGAAGGAGATTAAAGTCTCACTTGATACCCCTTTCAGAAATATTAAGAAAGAATTTTAAAATTATCTCAGTTTGAAACCTTTGGATTAATCTGAAAGAGAAATCTTGTAAGTTTTTAACTATCACTTTCAAAACAATGTCCTTTTACCACCTTCTTTCCAGCTCAGCCTAGGAAAGATTCATCCCTGAAGTAATTAGGGTAAGGGACCCTTGACAGATTCATCTCCAAGCAATACCTTTGACCAGATTTGGTCAATGATATGATACACCTAAGAGAGGGAAGAAGTCTCTATGATTTCATAGGTTCATGGAAGTATCACTTGAGTTCACTCTTAACTAGCTGGGAAAGAGAACCTTTTAAGGGAGCAGTCAAGGAGGGATTGAAAGATTGTAGGAAAATGATTTTCCTAGGGTGGGCTGAAAGTTAAGTGACTATCATTCTGTTTGATGAAGCAAAATTTTAACTGAGATTTAGTCTGAGAACTGAATCTATGCTTTGTCATGGTAGAATTTTCTCTCTGAAAATACTTTGACTGTAACTCTGAAAAGACTTGAAGAAGAAAGATTTTGTGGTCATGGGGTAACTGTCCATCTTTCATTCTCTAAGTAAAAATGCTTAGATTAAAACAATCTAAATTAATAAAAAATGTTTCTGGCTGCCATATGCCTAAAATACAGAGCACAAAATTTTATTCTACGCAGATGATTCTTCAGGATACCCCTTATTGTTCTCTGGAAGACCATGACATTGAATATTTTATGTCAAGGAGATATATCTTTACAATTTTGTATTATATAGATGTACATTTGATGATAAATTTCATAGATTGATAGAAAAGATACATATTGTATGCAAGTTATTGACTATTTCCTTTCTCTGTAAATAAACATTAATCTGTAAAAAATATTTTTAAAATTTCTTGTTTATTATGAAGTTAATCATCAATAGACACACACATACACACACACACACATATATGTATATATAATATAAAAAGAAGAAAAAATTCTGATATGTGCAGTTTTTAAAAGGGTATATTAAATTTGATTAGGTAGTAACAAAATTGCCTCGTGTGTGCCCCTTTCTCTTTCAGATTAGTCCAAAGGCTTTAGACTAAGATAATTTTAAAATTCTTTCTTAATATTCTGAAAGGTGTATCAAGCAAGACTTTAATGTGTGTTGCATTTGTTTTCTCTTTATTTTCAGATGTTTTGTAGATGTTCTTTTCTTTTTTTATATTACTATCATTATCCCTCCCCCATAGAAGCCAATCTTTGCTTTTTCAAGATTTTAATTTTTTATAAACATGATCATCTCCATATCCAAAAAAAGAGGAATCCATTAAAAATGGATTTATATTACATACAACTTATTTTTAATATAGAAGAAATCCAAATGTTAGTTTCAAAACTGTCCTGGCTTTCTATATCTCTCTGAACTTCTTTCTGTTTTCTTCTGTTCATTAAAAATGTGTCATTAATATCTTTTGTTTCTTTCTTTTCTATTTGCATCACTGTTACTACCTTTCTCTTCCACACACCTCTAAAAAACACTTCCCTTTTTAACAAATAAGTATAATCAAGCAAAACAAACATGACTAAGTCTGAAAATGCATGTTTCATTAAGCATGCCTAGTCCATCACTTCTCTGCCAAGAGTTAAGAACGGTGCTTTGCCATCAGTCAAGAAGACATTTCAAAGGAGTATCCATAGGGAACTCTAGCATTATATGACTATATGTATGTATTTGCAGGACCACATTGCTCTGTGTGGGCCAGGAGAAAGGATATTGGATTTGCAGTCAGAAGAGCAAATTCTAATAATGACCCTAACAGTTACTACTTATGTGATCGTGCATAAATCTCTTGAGTGCTGTGAACTCCAGTTTCTTCATTTGTAGAAGGGGGGAAGGGTGGGAAAGATTGGACTGTATGACCTTTCTAGTTCCAAATCTATACTCCTAAATATAAGTATTGGCTACATCCAAAAGAAACAAGATGGTGACAAAATTCATTGATAGATATTGAAACTGTTCCAACATGTAAAAAAAAAGATGGAAACAAAAGTGGAGGTATTTGTGAAAAAACATGGGGAATTGATTTGTATTTTAAAACCTGCAAGACTTTGATATTCTTAGATCTTCAGTTTCCTCATCTGTAAAATTAGGGAGATTGGATAAAAGATCTTCAGCTTACATGAGACTGCTCCCCACTCTTACTTATGTGGATCTATTCCTCACACAAAAAGAAATTTCTTCATAAATGTGTAGACCTGTGAAAAATCCCCTTGAAGCATTCACTAATTTCCTGAATTATTAAAGAACTCCACTTAGTAAGTGGATGTTAAATGCAAAGATGAAAAGCAGCATGGCACAGTGGATAGAATAATAATACGTAGCATTTATATAACCCTTGAAGGTTTGCAAAGTGCTATATAAATATCATCTCATTTCATCCTCACAACCCAGGGAGGTAGGTCCTCTGTTATTATGCCCTTTTTACATAAGAGGGATATTACAAACTTAGGCTTTAGAGAGGTTAAATGATTTTCCCAGGGTCATACAACTGAGATAGGATTTAAACTCAGGTCATTCTGAGTACAGTTCCAGTCATCTATCCATCCCACCACCTCGTTTCCTCTAAAGGGAGTCCAGCTAATTTTCTAAGTCTAGGAGTTGCAGCCAAGGTGCCTATTTCTATCAGTGAGGAGAGTTTCCATACTGGGATTTCACAATAGTGAAATCACAGGTCTGGGGGGAGGGGAAAGTAGACAAAACAAGTGCAAAGATAATTAGGACAAGAGGACTGTCCATCAATTAGAGTCTAGTCTATTATTGCAGTGATTATCAACAGTGAACTGCTGTTTCAGACAGGCTTGATTGGATATAACTTGGTACTTATGAAAAGTACCTCAGGCTTAGAAGGTTCAGTGATAAATAATTCCAGCTGCAATGTTACTTGATTTGTTGATTAATGGTGTGGGCAGCCTTCTCTTGCTTCTCACAGTTTGGGTGTTACCTGGAATTTCAAACTAATAACATATTATTCTTCTTTTCATTTGTGACTCCGCTTGCACAGCTCTACTTTTATTCATACGATGACAGTGCATATCCTTCAGCAGTAAGATGGTGAAACTCTTTGCTTTTTGGACTGCAGGAACCAGATCTCATAGTTCTTTTATATTTGTCCCCATACCTAGCACGGAACTCAGCACACTGCTGGGCATGTAGTAGGTGTTTAATGAATGGCTTGTTGAAATGAAATGAAAGACCAACATTTTTGAGTTGCACTGAGGACTCTGGAGAAAAACACCAGTGGAAGCCAGAAAATGAAATTGAGGTGTTATGCTTCAAAGGTTATTGGTGTGGTATGACTGGCCAAGTGCTAGAGGCTATAGGAGCTAAGAGAGAACATTTTGGAAGGGAGATGTTTCTCTGTCTTTCCAAGCACAGTTCCATTTGGAAGCCAGTCTTTTTTCTGGTGTATACCAGAACTGACACAGTGGGTGAGAGCAGGTTCAAAGAAACCAATGAAAACCAAAGTGTCTACCCTAACAGCTTCTCCCTTCCATGACTTTCCTTTGCTACTGATAGACTGAAAGATGACAGGCCTGTGACTCTGTGGGTTGGTTAGCAGCTCACTGAAACTCATATATCTACTGTACTCAAAGGTCTGAAGAGAGCTTCCTTTTGGCCATCTATCAAGTTAGCAGCACAAGTTTTATTTCCTCCATTTTACAGTTGACAAAATGGTATTTTGTGGAATTGAAGAGGTTTGTCAAAGGTATGGAAATGCAATGTGATGGAGCCCAAACTCAAACTCACCTCCCCTCCCTAACCAAATAAATATTCCCTTCTCTTTTTCCCATTTTAAGTTAATGCCAGCGATGGGCTTGAAACTGTATAGGGGATGAATGTTTGAGACAGCATGATATCTTGAAAATAACATTGGATTTGAAGTCAGAAAATCATAGATTGAATCCTAGCTCTGACCTTAGGTAAGTCAATTATGCTCTCTGAGTGCCAAAGAAAGACAGCCTCTGCCCTCAAGGAGCATGAATTTTAATGGGACAAGACAACACACTCAAAAATGCTGAAAATATGGAAGAGGAAGTTGGAGAATGAGAGAGATGTAGCTTAATGGGAAATGAAGAGATGGGTGTCCTGGATGCCCCTTTTTAGTGGAAGTTCAGGGAGGGGCTATCCAATCAAAGAGAGGAGTGCTAGGACCAGAGGGTACTTCAGAGAGGTGAGTTTTAGGGCTCAAGTAAAATGATGAAGTTGGACTAGATCGTCTCTAAGTTACATCTCCTAATGCTGCTTCTATTACCTATGCTTCAGGTAGTGGTTGGTTTAAATGAAACTTAAGCATTCTTCCGCTTCTAAGATTCTATGAAGCCATTGCTTCTTACATGCATTTGCATGTAAGGAGGTGGTGGTTCTGTCATTGTCAGAAATGATCACAAACACAAGCATGGGGATTAACATTCAATATTTTTTGTACTGATGTCTTTTGGCTTTATATCACATTCATTTATGACTATTCCACCTCCCCTTCTTCCTACCTCCATCCAGGTAAACTTCTCTTATATAAAAGGTATTAAAGCTGGGTCATTATGATTACAGGACATCCAGTTTTATTTTGTTACTCTTTCCATTTACATTATGGTAGTCCTGGCAAATAGAGTTTTCTTGGTTTTATTTACTTTATTCTGTACGAGTTCATGTAAATCTTCTCATGTTTCTCTGAATTCCGCATATTTGTCATTTCTTACGACATAATAATACTAACTATAGTAGTAATAGCTAAACTTATAATAACTATACCAATGATAATAGTTAGAAGTAGATAAATAAATAACCAGTGGTGTCTACATTTATGGAACGCTTACTGTGCGTCAGGTAGTTGATTCTCACAACAACCCCTGGAGGCTTTTTGCAGATGGGGAAAATGAGGTAAGGTAACTTGCCCAGGGGCACAGAGCCAGTAAATATCTAAGCCTAGATTTAAAGTCAGATCATCTTGACTCCAGGTCTGGTAGTTTATCTACTGTGCCACCTAGCTTCCCCTAATAATGGTTCATTATATTCATGTACCACAATTTGTGTAGCCATCCCTAAATTTATAGACATCTGTTTTGTTTTTGATTCTGGGCTACAAAAATGCTTTGTTTAATTTCTGCAGATATTTTACATTTTGGCTCATACAATCTATGTCTTGTAGATTGAGTACAATATTGGCCTCACATGATAATAATGATCATGGGTCTATAAGGCAGGTAAGTGGTCTTATGGAAGAGGATTGTTTAGAGTTCTAGAGTAATTCGTTCATTATCACAAGTACCCAGTAAGGATTCAGAGCACTATGTTTGAAAAACTGAAGAGGATAATTGAAGATGAGCATGGGAGCAGAGCTCTTCCTGGTTTGGGTAGGTGACAAGAGAGGTTATCACTGTGAAAGAGAAAGATTACTTCATAATAAGTGACATCCATTGAACTGGATGGGATGGGGATGAGAAATTCTACGGCATTCACAGATTTGGTTAACCAAAGTTTTAATGGCTTATCATTGCTTATGGCTTTGCCAAACCCCAGTTCTACATTATTCTTACCATCTGCCTTTATCCTGTCTACTCATGTTCTATGAAATGGAACTGGAAGAAATCACACAGCTATACAGACTAGGTGAGCTACTAAATTTTTATCTAATCTCAACCCTATGTCAATCTCATCTTGAATTGATTCTGTATCCCATTCTCCACAATGGCTGTTCTAAACTATTTCTTTTTCTCCTCAGGCTTCACAGTAACCCCACAGCACCCTTACCCAGTCAGTTCAAGCACTTGACTCTTTCTTAACTAAAATAAAAAACGAACTTGTTCACCATAAACTCCCTCTTTTCTCCTCCTCCTCATCTCACAATTCCTCCTCTGATAGCTCTTTGCCACCATCTTCAACCATTTCCTCTCTTTACTCCCAGTATCTAATGGATTGATCTTCTCCTTTCTAAGGCTGACCCCTTCATGAGTTCCTCTGTTCCTGTTCATAAAGCCAGTTGGTATCATAGAGGACAGAGCCCTGGACCTGGAGTTGGACAGACCTGAGTTCAAATATGACCTCAGATACTTACTAACTATAGGACCCTTGGTAATTTACTTAGCCTTTATTTGCCTTGGTTTCTTCAACTGTAAAACTGGGATATTGATAGCACCGAATTTACTGAATTATTGTTAGGATGAAATGAGGTAACACTTACTAAAACACTTAGAACAGTGTCTTGTACTGTTCAAATGTTCATTTCCTTTTTCCCTTCTCTATTCAATTCCATCTTCTCCCCCAAGTTGCTCCCACTATCATATCCCCAACTCCGTAATTTTCAATCACTTCCTATCTCCTTATTCCTTCTCAGTTACTAACAAAAATGAACACATTCCATTCTTGAAAAGAATCTACTGGGTCTTACCAACCCGGATAACTCTTGCCCAATTTTTCTCCTCCCTTCATCAGCCAAGCTCTTTTAGAAATGCTAACTAAACTCATCGCCTTCATCTCCTTGCCTCTCACTAGCTTCTAAAACCCCCACAATTTGGCTTCCACCCTTATAATTCAACTGAAACTGCTCTCTCCAATTCTACAAGTGATTGCTTAATTATCAAATTTAGTTTTTTTCCTTCAGTCCTCCTCCTTCTTGACCTTTCTACATCACTTGACATTGTTGATCATTTTTTCCTACTCTTTCCTTTGTAGGTCTTTGTGAAATTACCCTGTCTTAAGTCTCCTTCTACCCTGTTTGACCAATATTTCCTAATTCATCATTCATATCATGCTGAGTAAATGTGGGTGCTTCCCAAGGTTCTCTCCTGGCTTTTCTCTCTATACCTTATCACTTGATGGCTTCACCAGCTCTCACTGGTTCATTCACTATTGCTATGCAGATTACTCCAAGATCTCTCTATATGTCTAGTCCTAATAGCTCTCCTGAAATGTGATCTCATATTACAGAGTGTATATTGAACATTTTGTAATGAATGTCCCATCATATCACAAATTCAACATGTCCAAAACACAACATAACCTTTTAACCCATCCCTCTTCCAAATTTCCCTATTATTATTAACACTACTAGCTTTCTAGTAATCTAATCTTACAGTCACGTTGTCCTTCACTCCTCACTCTCAGCCATCCTGAATATCCAAAGAGTTGCCAAACTTTATCATTTCCACCACTGTAGCATCTCTCATATAAGTCCCCTTTCTCCATTCACGTTAACACCACCCTGGTTCAGGGTGTGTACTTATGTGATTATTTCCATATAGTCAATGGTTAAATAAAATTAAAATTTTTTTGCTAACATCCTCTATTTTGGGTTATTCTTCCTTCCCTTAGGGTGATAAAGATTAGGATACAGTAATTTTTGTTTAAATAGTGATGATAATAATACATGCCCACACACATACATTGCCTTAAGATTTCCAAGGACTTTTCCCCAAACACTCCTGTGAGGTAGGTAGTGCTAGTTTCATTATGTCCACTGTATACATGTGCAAATGAAGGGTCAGATGGATGAAATGAATTATATAAAGTTACAAGACTAGGAAATATAATTTTTAGGATTTCATCCCCTGGCCCCTGACACCAATATTTTCTTCCTCACAAGATCAGAAAGATAATGCCACAGATATCATTTTTCATAGACACAAGAATAAGTATCTGCTATGTATTTTTCAATTTTCATTTTTGGGTCTGTAGGGAAAGCAAACTGATTTGAAACAAGTCTTCATGTGGAATAACAACCATGGAAAATAGACAGTTTTTGCTGCCTTTAAATGTAGCAGAGTACTGGGTACAAGAATGGAAAAACGAGCTGATGAAACTTTTATTACCTCTTTTGCTGTTCTTTTACTAAGGTTTTAAAAAAGCTAACCACACACTACATCTAACTAATGGGCTATTTATAGCTTCAAAGGAAGATCAAAACCTAAACCAAGAAGCTTATCTATTATGAGTGATTTGGGAACATAAAATTCAAAATCTCTGTTTCATATCATTTTTCAGCAACCCTAACTACCCATACTGTCTTTGGATATGTAAAAATCATAATCCCATTCATCAAGATTTGTTACCCATTTTGAGGGCTGGTGTGAGGGTCCCTAGTCATAGCTTCCTCTTTGCCCTTTGTGAAAGACAAGACAATCTTGCATTGGTTTCCATTTTCTTTGACATTTTCCCACTAAAATCACTTTTCTTCCCCTGTAAAGTAAGCAGGTTGGATTAGATTTTCTATTAGGGCCCTTTCAGCGCTCCCTCATTTTTTGTGAGTAGGCTTTGACTCAGTTGAAGTTGGACAAATGACTGTCATTGGAGCTATTAATTTCCTATTCCTCCTTTAGGTGGCAGCACTTTCTTCTTGAAAACATTAATGGTGGTGGGAGTGGGATGGGGGAGGAAAAGAAGGAATTTGATTCCCAGATTACTGCATTTTTCACAGAAAGAAAGGAAGCCAGGGAGAGATACAGGTCTCTGGAAAATTCTTTGTTGGCAAAGTGAAGCTCCTCTTTAACCCTCTGCAGACAGTTGTTTGAGCTGGCCAATATACTACACATGAATTAAAAATACCTCAGTTTGGACTGTGAGAAAATAGTAAAAAAGAGGTTCCAAGAACAAGGAGGAAAAGGGTCAGGTCATACCAAAATCAAGGGGAAAAATATGTCTTTACAAAATGGTCAAGATGAGTCATTTTCCCCAATTTCCATTTTGGACACAAAATGTAGATGGGTATGCCCAGTTGCACTCTCCAGAATGCCTTGTGATATAGCAGATCAGAACTGGACACACCATAGCCATATTAATCTTTTCTCTCATTTACAGTTGGACTTTTTAAAATTTAATTTTTGGAGTCCATAGGAAGTAGTCTAGCTTATTCTGCCTGCTGAAATCTAAAACACACACGTAATAGAATTTGTCAAATACTCAAAGTAGACATGGTACAGAAGGGGGTTGGGGAGAGAGGGAGGGTTGTTTTACATTCTAATTTTCTGAGAGCCCTCACCCACATCCTTTCAGAGATGAGTAGAATAGGGTATTTGAGGAGGGTTACAGGAGAGGGAAAAGGGAGGGATTCAGGGGTGGGTGCTATGGAGCGCCACTGTAGATCTTTTGTAGCCTGCAAGAGCCCTCTGAGGCTCAATATCACGAACATACACTTTGGTTGCTTGGTTCTGTTTGATTGATAGGTTTTTAATCATAGGCTCTTATTTCTTTAATTATTACTTAATCTCATTTCCTTAAATAGACTATCAAATGTTCTTTTTGAATTTTTATCATTTTTGATTATCTTGGTTTTACAGTCAGGATGTTCATATTTCAGAAGAGATAATGTTGAAAATGTGGGTTTTTGGATTTGGTCTACCTTTCTCATATCACATTCTTATTTTAAAGAATGTTATTTTTCTAGTCTTCTAGACTGAAAGGTCTGATCTGCATGTAGAAATGGGTCTGAGAAGAGTTGAGTGAGGTAAAGGACATGTCACCATTAAAGGAGATTTCCATTTAAGGAGAGGAGGAGAGTTCTTTATAGTGACCATATAGTCCTGGAGGTTAGGGACCATGCTATGTATTTCCTTTTTATTTCCCTGCCTATGAAAGTGTTCAACAGAATAAATTCAGCTGGACAATTAGCTGTTCCACTTTCCTCTTCTGTGTGTAGATCGAGGCTGAATGGTTCTAAATGGGCAGAAGTCATTTCACAGAGCAGGTACAGAGCTGTTCTTCCTCTGCTGCTGCTAGAATAGCCCCTCTCTGTCCCCCTTGCAAGCTAATTCTAACTTCCCAAGAGGAATAACTTATCAGTGGTCAAAATCCAGACCATGCCATTTCTTTCCTGGTCTGGGAATGCCCTGTCTCTTTGAAATATTGAACCACTGGACCCCATGAAACTAATGCCTGGACACTCTCTCTAAGGGTAGAGAGCTGTCTCCAAAGGATGGTACAAAGTCTTCTCAATTTTCCCCAGTATTCCTAATGCATTCCCTTTTAAACTCTTTAATTTTTTTTATCCCATCAAGGCCCAACTCACTTGCTACCACCTCTGTGAAGCCCTGCCAGACACTGTAGTGAGCTCTCTTCCTTCTCAAATGACCATTTATTCATTTTTTTGTTTATATGCCATATTCTATGTTTTAACTACCACTGTCCACCCTAATGCCTAGTAAAATGCCTTGCACATGGTAGATGCTCAATAAAAGGGGGGAAGAAATAGACATTTACATAGCACCTACTGTGTACCAGGAACTCTGCTAAGAGCTTTACAAAATATTATTCCATTTGATGTTTACAACATGCTGTCATCATCTCCATTTTATAGTGGAGAAAATTGAGGCAAACAGAGTTAAGTGACTTGCCTGGAGTCACTTAAGTAGTAGGGATCTGAACCTGGACTTGAACTCAGTTCTTTTTGACTCCAGGTCCAATGATCTATCCATTAGGTCACCTAGTTACCTAATGAATAATAAACTTGGAATCATCTCCACCCTAACCCAAAACACACCTCATTCTCTTTCCCACAAATTGTACCTCTCTCCCATCACTTCCCTATTTCCATCAGAGGCACTGCTTTCCTCCCAGTTATCCAGATTCCCTACCTTGGAGTTCTCCTTGACTCCTTACTTTTCCTCTCTCCATGTACCTAATCATTTACCAGATTTTAAAAAGTCTGCATCCTGAACATTTCCTCCATCCATTCCCTTCTCTCTAGTCACATGGCCACCATACTAATTCAGTCCTTTGTCATCATTGCCTGGACTATTCTTCTAATTAGTCTGCTTCAAGTCTCTCTCCTCACCAACCCATCCTCCAGTCTTAAAACTCAGGTTTGACTGTGTCAGTCCCCTGTTCAATAAGCTCCCATGGCTCCTTACTGCCCCTTGAATAAAAATACAAATGCCTCTGTTTGGCACTAAAAACCCTTTACAAATTACCTTCAACCTACCTTTCCAGGTAGGTTTTTCCCCTTTATTATTTTCCCCTTTGCTCTCTCTGTTCAGCTGAATTGATTTTGCCTCAGTTTGCACAGGTTGTGATACACACATATACATATGTTTACATATCTATTTATACATACCTATATACATATCTACATCCTCTATCTATCTGTCTATCTATCTATCTATCTATCTATCTATCTATCTATCTATCCATCTATCTATCTAATGTAAACCCTTTGAGAGGAAGAACTGTTTAGTTTTTACCCTTGTACACCTGGTACCTAGCATAGAGCTAGGCACATAGTAGGTACTTAATAAATGCTTATTGATTACTATTGAATTATATTGAATTGAATTTTTGTTGATCGATAAACATTGGTGACTTTTTGAAAAATGTCCATATTGGTTTCCTTGAGGTGGGCATTCATTTTTTGTTGTTCATTCATTTCAGTCATGTTCAGCTCTGTGACCCCATTTGGAGTTTTCTTGGCAAAGATACAGGAGTGATTTGCCAGTTCTTTCTCCATCTAGTTTTGTACATGAGGAAATTGAGACAAACAGGGTTAAGTGACTTGCCCAAGGTCACACAACTGATAAGTGCTTGAGACTGGGGAGATGAGTCTTCCTGACTCCAGGTCTGGCACTCTATCCAACCTGCCACCTAGCTGACCAAGTTTTTTAGGGCCTTGCTATAACTCTGAGTTCATTTTGGGTGGGCCTTGGAGAGAAATAGGGGTCTTAGATTAAACAAAATTCTGGGGAATCCACCAAGCAAACTCAAAATCTACTGTCAACCATGAAACTGTCCTTTTTACCCCAAGTTTCTCAGCCTGGCGCTGATTCTCAGTATATTCAGATGTCCAGGATCCATTGCACAGACCCAATAGGACAACTTCAGTATGAATTTAGGCATTGCAATTGAGTCAAAATTTAATTCAACAAGCTTTCATTAAGTCCCTCCTATAAAAGCAAACCAATTTCTGGGAGATACATCATGTACATGTAGAAATACAAACAAAATATTTATGAAGTGCATAAAAGGTAATTTTGGGAGTTGTGGAAGTATGCTCTACAAGCTTTGGCCTCACATGGTGCATAGAAAAATGAAGAGTCAAGGATAACCCCAAGGCTGGAAAACTAAATGACTAGAAGGACAGTGATGATCTTGATAGAAAAAGAGAGGTTAGGAAGAGTGGTGTGTTTTGTGGGAAAAGATAACGAGCTGCGATTTGAACATACCAAGTTTGAGGTGTCTATAAGACATCTAGTTCAAAATGTCCAATTGACTGTAGTTCAGAAAAATGACTGAGTCTGGATAGATATGTATATATGTGTATGTGTATATATGCAAGAGACATATACATACACAATATACACATATACATACATGCACACACATGTGTACGTACACGCACACATATGCACATATATTTGGAAGTCATTCCCACAGAAATGATGACTGAATCTGGGAGAGCTGATAAGATCACTAAGAGTATAGAAAGAATTCTGAAGAGGACCTTGGACGATACTCAAAATTAGAGGGCAGGACATAAATGATGATCCAGAAAAGGAGACTGGGGAAAATGACTTTGCTCAGTGCTTCTTGTCATTGTGGCACTTAAAAAGTTCAAGGGACATGTAGTTTCTGGGTAATTGAATCATTTTATTAATAAGGCTAGCGTGTTTATTAATAAAACAAGGTTAGTGACTCTCTTGAATGCCACAGACCCTCATGGTAATGGGCTCAGTTTATATACTCTAGGAAGAGTAGGTATTCCTGAGGGTGACAATCAACTCTGGTTAACAATGAATAAGAAAATAAATATTACAGTGAGGGGATGGGCTATATTTCAATGAGGACTTTGACGTATGTGATTTGGATCAGCCAAGCCTTGGTCAAACTCCGTTATCACCTGTCTGACAAAAGAGAGGATCCACATTTTCCCAGACCTGTCTCAGTAAACACAATGATCAGAAATCCTCCCATTAGTCCAAACTTAGAATTTCTTTGGCTGTCTGACTAGATCTTGGCCTGGGTAAATTTGAGAAAGATTTCTCATACTAGTTGATTTCTAGATGTGAAAGTAGGAAAGCAGAAAAACCTTGGTTCTGATTCAATAATTCGCTACTAATACAAGAGAAAAATAATCATTTATCTCCTCATTCTGTGGTGGCTCAGCTCACTCAGTTTATTCACTCTAAGCCTTTACAGAAGCCGAAGATGTCTTTCAAAAATCTAACAGTAAGTTTTATATTCTTATTTAAGTACATGAATTATAAGATTATTATTTTGGCATTTTTAATGGCAAAATTCTGAAAAGTGGTCTCTATGTTTTCTAGCACAATATTAAACATGATGTGCATGTTGTATGTGGGTGTGTTAGTAAATTATACATATTTTCTGGTGAATCACAAGGAGGAAGAATTATTTTATATGCCAAGCTGTATATCCAGACATGAAATCAGAAGATGTGGAACCAACCAATCAAAACACTGAGCTCTTTCTATGGGTAAATTGCTGAACATACAAACATACATATGATATTGTTTCTGTCCTCAAGGAGATATGATGTAGATGGAAAGATAAAATATAGGCATTAAAAGATAATTATAAATTAAAAAATGATTAGCATTTTCAGCGAGTAGCAATCAAGAAGCAGGAAGCATCTACTGTGTGCCAAGCACTGTGCTTTCCCATCCCTCTTAATTCTAGTACCTTCCTTTCACTAATTATTCCCTTTTTTTCTGGTATATAGTTTGTTTGTCCATATTTATTTGCTTGTTGTCTCCTCTATTAGGTTGTGAGCTTTTCGAGAGCAGGGATCGTCTTTTGCTTTTCTTTGTATCCCTAGTGCTCAGTTTCTGGCATGTAATAGTCACTTAATAAATGCTTTGGGGGTAGATAGGAGGTGACTAAATGGATAGAGTACTGGGCCTGGAGTCAGCAAGACCTGAGTTCAAATTTGGCCTCAGACACTAGCTGCCTGACTCTGGGCAAGTCACTTCGCCCTCAGTTTCCTCATCTGTAAAATGAGCTGGAGAAGGATATGGCAAGCCACTTCAGTATCTTTGCCAAGAAAATCCCAAGTGGCTCATGAAGAGTCAGACACAACTGAAAAATAACTGAACTAAACAACAAATACTTTTTGACTGACTGACTAGAGCAATAGACAAAAATGAAATAGTCCCTGCCCTTAAGGAGCAATAAAGACAAAATTGGTATGGGGGTAAATGGGGATTTGTCCAAGGTGCTTCTATTTGTTGTGGGTGAGATAGAAGGGGACCCTTCCTGTCTATGGTGACCTGCTTTACTCATCCTTTACCATCTCTTTGAGTCCTGTAGCAATAACCTCCTTCAGATCACCACCCCTACCATCCTATCACTAAAGTGCCCTACTCTAGAGCCCTGTCTTCTCTCCTAACTCTAATAGATGCACAGAACATTGCTCCTCCTGGTGATGCTTTGCCCATGACAGAACTGTGTCCTCTATCCTCACCTACTCTCCAGTTGAATTTGTCTTAGGAACAATTGTGGCTAGTTAGGATTATAGTGGTTTGGAGGAGGAAAATCACTAGGAGATTTGGTTGGAGAAGGAAGAGAAAGGTTTAGATAGAGCATGGGGATGGATGTGGATCTTTCTGTTATTTGTACTTGAGTGATCCTGAGTAGTTTCATCTGACTTTTGCTTATTGATGAGACTTCTCTTCCCTTCTCTGGGAGAAAATGTGGAGGGTTCTGATTAAAGAATGTTATTCTAAAGTTTTCAACTTTGTATCCTCATCCTACAACCCAAAATTTCATAAAGAGCTAGTGTATGAAGAATCCCACCCTGTGTGTACTCTTAAGACATCCATCATTAGTTTCCTAAGTTGTTCCAGGCTATCAGCTCATTTATTCAGTTCTTAAAGTTTTATCCTCTTTTTAAACTGACTCGGACATTGGATTCGGTTTGGTCCCCTAGCGAAAGATCAATTCTATTTGAATTGTATAATATTATCTTTTTAAAATTTATATCATTTTACTTGTTTATTTTCATGAGGAGCTAGAGGCATAGATTGAAGGGAGTTGATGAGGGAATGACCCATGTCCCAGGCAAGAGAAGCTAGTATTTTTTCCCTTCTGTTAGCTCTTCATAGACCCAAGTAACAATGGATCAGATTATATCTATATAATGCTTCAGGGTTTACAGAATGCTTTCCTTATAACAGTCTTCTAAGAAATGTAATCAAATGTTATAAACCCTATTTTTCCATTGAGGAAATTGAAGCATTGAGAGATTAACGGACTCTCCCAGGGTCTTACCAACAGTAAGTATCAGAGACACAGGATTTAGATCCATTTCTCTTGCCCTCCAAACCAATATTATCTCCCCTATATCATACTCTTTCTTAATGGATACCCACTTTCTGATACAGATGGCTCCCTTGACCAAAAGGACTGCTTGCCCTACAAAGAGATTGAAGGTCTTAACAACCCAATTCTTTGGAATCCAGGAAAATCTCAGCTTAAAGTTCCCTCTCAAGAGAGTAATCAGATCAGACCCAAAGATAGATCAGGAAAACTACTAGAATAGTCCCACTATTTCCCATGACATGGTGCTCAGTTCTCTCACTATTTTGTTCATCTTCTTCTGGATGTGTTCTAGTCTACCAATATCCTTCCTAAAATGTGGCACATAGAATTAAAGATCATTCCTTAGATTTTTTATGATTACAGCAGTAAGACCATCACCTCCTTTTTTCTGCCTTTGTTAATATAGCTTAAGATTATATTAGTTTATTCCACCGTTGTTTTGTTACATTATATTTTTATATTATATAATATTATTGTAATTATATTATTATATATTACTATTGTTATTATATTGTTATATCATATAATAAATTATATTGAATTTGTTGTCCACTAAGATCTTCATATCTTTTTCATAAGCTGTTGATCATTAAAAAAAGAAACATTAGACTGTAAATTCCTTATGGGAAGACACTTTTGCCTCTTTACATCCCTAGCACTTAGCACAGTGCCTGGCACATAGTAGGCACTTAATAAAAGTTTATTGATTGATTGATATCACATTTCATCTCATCAGAAAAACTTCTATGTTGTTGATTTTTTGATATTTTGTCACCCAACATATTGGCTAGATTTCCTTAGCTTTTAGTTACTGAAAAATTTGGCAAATATGCTATCTTTCCTATCATTTAACTTACTGATAAAAATGTTGAATACAGCAGAGACAAAGGCAGAACCTTGGGGTGTTTCACTGGAAGCTTCTATCCGGATTAATGTTGAGCCACTAAATACTAGTCTTTGGGCGAAGTCATTCAATCAGTTCCAAATCCATCCCCCCTCTAATACTACCTACACCACATTTCTCTCATTAGAGACTTTGTCAAATGCCTTCAATTATTCAATAAGTACAGTAGTCCCTTGCTCTATATGTCTAGTAACAATTAAAAAGGGAGATGAGGTTAGTCTGGAATGACTTGTTCTTGAGGCATCTAGATGTCAGCTGTGGGTAGAAAGCTAGATCTGGAGTCAGGAACCCCTGAGTTCAAATCCAGGCTCTGACATTTACTAGCTGCATGACCCTGGGCAAGTCACTTAATAGCTACCTGCCTCAGTTTCCTCATAAGTAAATGGGATAATTGTACCTAGCTCCCAGGGTTATGATGATAAAATGAGATAATATTTGTAACATACTTTGCAAACCTTACAGCACTTTATAAATGCTAGCTGTTATTATAGCTATTATGATGATTACAGCCATTATCTGGTGCTTAGGGATCTTTGTTTCTCCTTCTAAATATTCAGAAATCTTCTTTTTCATAACATAGCCTAGAATTTTGACTTGAACAAAAGTCAAATATTTCTGAATATGCCTGTCTTTTTCTCCCTCTTTCCTGTGCTCTTGTTTCTTCTCCTTAGGATGTCATACTTCAATATCTCCATCTCCTAATGTTGCTCAAGGATTGTATTGCCTTTTCCAAGAAACCTTTCTTGATATATACCAAGTTAGAAGCAATCTCTTCTCTGGTTGAATTCCAGCCACGTTTAGTTTATATCTAGAGTTCTTATTAAATTCCACCTGTTATTATAATTATATAATTATAATTGTGTACTCAAGAAGAAGGCAGTACATTTCATAGAATGCTAGGCTTTGACAAAGAAAACCTGAATTCAAATCCTATCTCTGATACCTAAGGGTTGTTTGACCCCATGCAAGTCATTTAATCTGTATGTATCCCAAGCAACTCCCTAGCACACATTTACTCAATTATAGATTGGTTGCCATCTGCACTGATCATTAGATCATAGGTTTAAAACCAGATGTTAGAGGTCTTGTACAACTCTCTCATTTTACACATGAAGAAATTGTGATCCAAGGAGATCAAGTAAATGCCTAGGATGGAAGGATTTTCTTACCCTGGCAGAATCACTGAGGCTTTGTATATTTGCATATTATAATATATTACAATACATATTATATATGTGAACATATATATATGTGTATATATATACACATTCATGTGTATAAATGTTTATATGCATGTGTATGTATCTATATCTTGCGTCTCTTATTAGATCATAAATTTAATGCGAGTGGGGATTGTGTCTTACTCATTGATATCATTTGAGGCTCCATTGCATTTAACAGGCATTCCATAAATATTTATTGACTAATGGACTGACTGAATGGATAAATGAATGAATTTTTTTTTTCAGAGGGGCAGCCTGGTCTATATAAGAAGGATGGATTTCTCCCTGTCCTGGCTCAGTTTCCTGATAAGACCAATTTAGTGTGCTTTAATGTACATGTACCTCTCCTTCAACTATTCATTCAGCAATTATTAGTTGAATGGCTATTGTGTGTAAAGCACTGTGCTAGGTTCAAGTATATGAAAGTATAATAGTATTAATTTACAGACAGATCCCTTAGGTGTCTGGAACCAATCTGATAGTTTCTGAACATTCTATTCTTTAAGTATCCATTAGCAGATGTAATTTTAAAGGGCTTGCATGTTGGAATTGGCAATGGCTCTGCCAAGGCATTATGTTCAGGAAATTTGAATTGGGAAGACAGTTTCATAGAAACTTAGAGTTGGAAGAAATCACCTGGCATGGCCTTTGGGCCATCTTTTCAGGAAAATAAATACCTAAGTGTTTGAAACAAAAATATAATATCTGCCCAAATTCATTTAATATCACAATCTTATAATGGTAAATGGCAATTTTCAAGGGACCAATATGTTCTCAGATCTTACCTGCATTTGTTAACCCTAGAGATGGATATTCAGGATTGTAATGTAAATGGTCATTTCCCTCAGAAACACTTGGACCCTGAGTCTACCTGCAAATACAATTGGAATGGTGAGTTTATAGAGATACAGTGTTTATAATTCAATGAGCATTTATATTTTCTCAAAATGATTTGTTGATGCCCTTCCAAAAATATCTTGCCACTCCCAGTGACTCAATCTACTCTCCCACACCTTAGCCTTTCTTGTAACAAATCTATACAGTTAAGCAAAATAGATCAATAGCTGACCATGTCTGAAGAACTGCTGGATTCCTTACCTTGTCTGCTGAGAGATAGGAAGCATGCTTAGTTCAGTGAGTATCTGACTGGTCATTGAATTTGTCAGTATTCTGAATACCTTCAATTTAAAAAAAAATTTAAAACATTATGGTCATCATATAAATTATTCTGGTTTTTTCTTTACTCTGTATTAATTCATACTAGCCTGCCTAAGTCTTTCTGAAGTCTTCATATTCCTCATTTCTTACAGTGCAATAATATTCCTTTATATTCATACAGTTCAACAATTCCCCAATTAATGGGCACCACTTCCAGTTCTTTGATGTTGCAGAAAGTGTTGCTATAACTTTTGTATATGTGTGACCTCACCCTCTGACTTTGACCTTCTCGGGGTATATGTCTAGTAGTGATTTTGATGGGTCAAAGAATATATATCATTTAATGGCTTTTTAGTATAATTACAAATTGTCTTCCAGAAGGATGGGGCCAATTTAGTTCCTCAGCAATATAAAAATAATTAATAACTAAAATTATATAGCATTTACTATGTGCCAGTACTGTACTAAGTGCTTTACGATAATTATCTCATTGGAACTTCACAGAAAACTCTGGGAGGCAGGTCCTATTATTATCCGCATTTTACACATAGGGAAACTGAAGCAAATAGAAGTTAAGTCACTTGCCCAAGCCTGGATTTGAACTCAGATTTTTCTGACTCCAGTTCAGTGTTCTTTCCACTGTGCCACCTCACTTAATGTGTCTGTCTTCAACAGCCCCCTCCAACATTTACCATTTTCACATTTTGTCATTTGTTTTAATTGGAATTTCTCTTATTATCAATGATTTAGACTGAGCATATGGTTGTTGATAATATGCATTTTTTCCCTCTTAAAAACTGCCTGTTCATATATTTGAATGAGAATTCCTTTAGTTTCTTAATTAATCTTCCGAGACCTAAGGCACCAATAGCACTTTGCTCATGTTGTATTTTGTGAAAGAAGATTCCTTTTTAACAGGCGTAGAGTAGACTGATTGAAAATGACTTTGGTTGTTGGTTTTCTTGGGGAAATAGAATTTGCCATTTTGTTTTTTGATTCAGTAGATTCCTATAATGTCAAACAGTACTCTGGTAAAGCTATTAAGACACCACCATAGGCAAACTTTAGTAGCAGCCACCCAAAGACTTTTAAACTTCATCTCCTTTAATAAACAATTTATCTTCTCTAAAACTCATAGGATTAAAATAGATCCGAATAGAAGGTTTTGAGTTTAATATCTAGACCAGGAGTGGGGAACCTGTGGCCTAGAAGACACATGTGACCCTCTAAGTCCTCAAGTGTGGCCCTTTAACTGAATCCAAGTTGGATTTGTTCTGTGAAGTTTGGATTCAGTCAAAGGGTGGCACTTGAGGTCAACCCCATTAGTACACCAAGCAACTCTATACAACTAACTTCAAAAATAGTTTATCTGCATTGTAGGAGTCCCTTATGCTATGAGACCACAGATTGGGACCTCCCTCCTGCCTAGTTTCATCAGCACAGATCTCTTAGTGTGGGATGTTCCATCTTTAAAAAGATTAATACTTTCTCTTCCCCCAATTTTCCACTGATCATTCTGTTAGCTTTCCTATCAAAACTCTAGTCCAGGGTTTCTTAACCTTTTTTTTGTCATGGGTCCCTTTGGCAGTCCTGTGAAGTCTATGGAATGCTTCTCAGAATACTGTTTTTAAAGGCATAAAATACATGGGGTTACAGAGAAAGCCAATTATATTGAAATAATATAATCAAAACTAAAAAAAGTTCATAGACCTCAGATTAAGAAGCCATGTCTAAGTCAATTCAACAAATTGTAAAACTGAATTTTATAAACAAGTATCTTACATAAGGTACAATGAGATTTCAGGCCCAGTTATTCTACTACTGCTCATGTTCTGTGCAGTGTTACCTCATTTGGAGGATATTCAAGAACAACAAGGCTATTTGCAACATTCATGGATGAGCCTTTTGTTCCATAGATAAGAACCATCAGTGGATGAAACCTTATAATTTCAATATAGATCTCAAACTATGAGTGCTTTTCTAAAGCCTTCGTGACAACATTACCGCTAAAAGCAGAATGAACCGGAATAGTTTCATGACAGGATTGAACTTTCATTTATGAAAAACGTCAAATGGGATGTGTGTCTTAGAGCCTCTTCTTTTTCATTTCTGTCTGAGCAACTATTACGTGATATATATCTTTTGTTAGAAAAATTAGGAAGACAAATATCCTCCTGTTTACCAATGGTTGGCCAGGAGTCTTAAGAAGTATTTTATTTGATAAATAAAAAGACAAAAATAGAAGCATTTGGGCATGATAGCTAATTATTGGCATAAGCTCAATATTCATGACATTCAAGCCAAAAATCCTAGAATTTAGTCCGTATTTTCTAGCATTTAATTGAATAATCCCATTCTCTAGCACTTAAATGAATAATCTCAAATAACACCGCCCGGCAGGTCAATTTGTCCTAGTTAGGGATGCTTTGAGGCCAAGTTTCCTGAGGAGGACTATGTAGTCTTACTATGTAGTCTTAACTTTCAATCAGAAGTTGCATGGACCCCAACAGAAGTTCTTTCAAGGACGAAGCAATTAGGCAGTAATATCTTCCTGAAAACGTTTCAGACAATAATCGTCTATTTTATGCAACATGGTAGAGAACTGTGTGGGTCTTAACCAAGTACTTGTATAAGTGCTTGAGAAGATTAAAAGCTTTTCTCTTCCCCACCTCGCCCTCTCTCCCAATATTGATTCTACCTGTAAGCCTCCTGGCTGCTCGTGGGTTTTCTGAAGTGAGTTAGCTTTCCATCTTGGTAAGAATGTGAGCTGGGCTTTAAAGCTTTTACTCCAGAGCAAAACTTTACTTCTCTTCCTTCTAATATTGATAGTAAACATTATATACTGAGTGACTGATTACTCTCCAAAACCCTTGCCTTTCACTTTAGCCAACAATATAGAATATCTGCACTTCAGGCACTTGTTGGTTGTGAACTGTGATAAGACATCTGAGGTTTGAAAGGGGCAGGCTGATGGCCTTGTTAACTTTCTACTTTTCCACGTTGCTCGAATTCTATCTCTGTGTCGCCAGATCATCTGAAAGCATATTATTTCAACTCCTCTCCTATTTCCTCTCCCCACCAAATTCCTTTACTGAGTTTCAATTTCACCTTATGTCTTTTTCCTTTATCTAGAAAGCATCCATTTGAATATCTTTTCCATATCTTTTGTAAAAATGTGCTTAAGGACATTGCCTACCATATAATCTAGTACCCCTTTTACAACAAGGACCTACATGATAATTTCCTCTAGGTGGTTGGTTCCAGGAAAAAGTTTTTGTGCAGATCAATTTGTGTGCTTTTCTTCTATCGACCTATGAAAATTATATCATCTATCATATTTCCCTTTTTGGTGTAGCTTCCAGGAAACTGAGCCATAGGCTATTATAGTAATTAGCTCATTTCAGGTGCCTTTTAACATCTACCCCTTTATAAAATTTTTGTTCTTTTCTCATTCTTAATTGAGAATTGTATTTAATTTTTAAAATCTGTTTTATTTTTTTTTTACCTTTGAAATATTCTATTTGGCATTGTGTTTACTTTTTAACCTGTCTTCTCTAATTTTGATGTTAGGTATCCTACAAATCTTTGATAAATAGATTTAACTACATAGAGTTGGGAGTGGGGAGAATTCCAACAGACGAATTAGGCAAAGAATTAGAAAGAGTAGTGTTCAAGGTGGGACCAAACATTGCATATTTTGAGGGTAGGCTGGTGAATAGACCATTTATCTGGTCTCCTCCTACTCTCTAATTAAAACACTGAAGATGATCCAGGTCTTGAAGATGAGTGCCTAGCTGTCTATCTATGTTGTACAGTTATCTTCTCATTATGAAGGTTCTGAACATTCTGTTATATGGTTAGTTACTTTTCCTATTTTGACTGTCACAAAATTCATACAATTATCTTAATGTAATGTAGGTGTTTTGGCATTATAAAGGTGCCACAGAATAACCTAGAGCTGTCAGTATAAGCACTGATACTAAAAATGACTGAAGGGCCCACAGGAATGCTCTGTTGTATGGTTATTAAAGCAGCTGAGAAAAGAGGGTTGCTGAGACTTGGTTGTTTACACCCAGACAGGCAATGCTGATTTAGTCCAACAAATAAATAGAGAAAGAGAGATATTCATGCATTAATAAATATTGATGCATATCAGCAGTGGTGCACTTGTATTTTGTGTGTTGGAGAAGGAAGACTCAGTTCTGGGAATTGTATGTTCAGGCAGGGAAAGTCAAGGGAAATAAATACCTCTTCTCCAGTTGGATAATAAAAACTTTGGGGAGGGGATGAGATTTCAGGAACTTTTTGAGAGATGAAAAGGAGAGAGACCGGTGAAATGCAAGGGGAAAGAGTTCCAGGAAGAGGGTGTGTGGAGGCAAGAGGGGTGAAGGGAGCTAAGATTAAATTAGTCTCTAGTGGGCAAGCTCCAATGCAGAAGTTGAGTGCTATGAGGTGGTGAGTTAAAGAGAAAGCTGAGGAATGGGAGCTTTCAACTTGTTCAGATGGTTTGGGAGGCTCAGTTTGACTCTGAGTTTCTTTGCAGTCCTGGGCAAGTCGTTTTGACATTCTGTGCTCTTGATTCCTCATTTGTAAAAGGAAATTACACCAGGGTAAGTCAATTGCTGGGGTAAATTGAAGCATATTTGCAAATTATTCTATTTGAGAAACGAACACAAAGACTGACAGCAAAAATTACAGAAGCTACACGGGAACTATGTATTGGGATATATTAATAATGAGGGTTTGTAGAAATGAATATACATAACACCCCCTGTCCCACTAAGGGGAAAAGTCTATTTTAAAAAAAGGAAAGAGGAAAAATTCAGTAGTTTCAAACAATTTGAAATAGTTTGTAAAAAATACCTCAGGAGTCAAGGAAAACAAGAGAAAAAAAGTGGTATTTTGTGACCTTTTTTGGTGACAGTACTGGAAAAAATAGAATCCAAATAAGCCTTTTGTGTACCATATATAGTGGATTGTCTCATCACCAAACTTGAACTGAACAGTGATTTGTATCGGGCTCACTGCTGAAAGGGCTTGTCTCAGTGAAAGGGAAAATGTGTAATGGCTTCAGAGAAACATTTCCTATCAAGGTCCTCCCTAATTCACACTTGGTTCTAGCCTCCAGGTAACTGGCAATGGAGAGGACACTATAGCATATGTACAACTTTTGATAAATTTGCTGGCGGACATCAATTGTTTACAATCTAGTATTAGCTTACACTGCTCCCCACCCTCCGAAAGATCCTCACTACATTATAGGTAAATTGATGTTAATTATAAGATAAATTTCCCCATAGAGTATGTGTTAATAATGACTT
The DNA here is from genome assembly GCA_023548195.1 of Bettongia penicillata ogilbyi. Classification (NCBI taxonomy): domain Eukaryota; kingdom Metazoa; phylum Chordata; class Mammalia; order Diprotodontia; family Potoroidae; genus Bettongia; species Bettongia penicillata. Next base: position 484,203 of record JAJHZJ010000314.1, read on the forward strand.
AAGATCTCTACTAGGGATATTGGTATATATACATTCATAAATCTTGATTTCTTTGGAAAAGTTCTAAAAAAAATTCACATTTACTTTGCTTGGACTTATTCCTCAATAATTAGTGTTCTCTCATTTTACTTTATGCAATCTGGTGGTAAAAAACAACCCTATTTCTCCAAACTTCTGTTGTCTACTCCATTATTTTCATTCACATCAATGCTATTCCTATAGTATTCCCCTCTAACCTATACTCTTCCACTGTGCCCTATGGAACTCCTACTATATAATTAACAGACTTTTCCTTTTATTTTAAACCATTTCAGCACTTGCTCTTTGTATCTTCTGGAACTCATGGAGACTAGACTTTCCTCAAGTGACACCATATTACTGTTCATTCTTTCTATTACAAGTTACACCTTCTTTATACTCCCTAAACCACTGTTCTTTTTGGGGAATACTTGAAATACTTTTTGCTCCTTGTTTTCTCTTTCGGACTTCTGCTTTATGACCTGTCCTTCTTTGAGGTTCATTCTATTTGAATTTACTAATCCTGATCCCTTGTAACTACAGTTATCTACCTACCCCCTGTAGAGTCTCCCTCCTTTCTCAATAAGTTTAGTGCTTGGCTCAGAGTTTCCCAGTTCAACCCAAATGTTGCCCCCATGCTGGGAAATATATATGTATATATATATATATATATTATGTATAAACATATGCATATACTCATATACCCATATATAAAGTCTCTATATAATACATGCATACAGACATATATATGTACATATACATAGTTACACACACAGGGATGGCCATAAATGTTCCACCTCCATGTTCAAGAAACCTGAAACTCCCCTCTGATCATTGTCTTCTACACTTCAGTGTTTCCTTTTTGCCTTTCTACTTCTACTGCCCTTACGGTGGGACTATGACCTTTAGTTCCTCCAGCCCTCAGTACTTTCCTGTGCCATTCTTCTGCTCTGGTTATATGCTCTTTCCTTCCCAGTCTTGATCTTTTAGTGAATAAATTCAATTCTGCTCTTTAATCTACTTTCAAATCTCTTCCTCCCTGTGCTATTACTGATCATACCTTGTTAAACTCTTACCGTAGGTTAATCTCTCTCTCTGCCTCCCCTCCTTTGCTCCTGCTTATGTGTTGCAGAACAAAATTAGAAGTCACAAAAGTGTGCTGAGTACATTAGAAATGTTAATAATAAAAATCAAAACTGGACCTTCACTGTAACTAAACAATTCTTCTACTTCTAACTGATTATACCACTCTCCATGGTAGCTGTTTCCAAACCTTTTCCTCTCCCTTCCTTTCCCCTCTCCCTACTGAAGAACTTGACCCATAGTCCACTGAAATAAGAGTCCACTCAGCATAAGCACCCTCTTCTCATTTTCTCCTCATTTCGTACACCCCTGACAGCATCCCTAACTATCTTCTCCTTTGCTCCAGTCTCTAAAGAAAGTCAACATCAGCATCTCTGCATGTACCTTTGATCCCATCCCCTTCCATTTTCTTCAGCAGATTGTCTCTACTGTCATCCTCTTCTGTCTCTAATTCTCTAATCTCCAACTTCCCATTGTCTTCTGGTATCTTCACCAATGCCCACAAATACCTCCAAGTCTCTTCCATCCTTAAAAAAAGAACTCTCATCAGATCCCACTTTCTCCACTAGTTTTCATCTTATATCTTTACTCTCTTTTCTTATCTCAACTTCTAGAAAAAGTCATCTAGTTAGCACCTTAATTTCCTCTCCTGTAAGTTTTAAAGCCTCTGCGTCCCTAGTTCCAACTTCATCATTTAACAAAAACGGCCAGCATAATGGATAGAGTTCTGGACTTGACAAAGATTTAAGTATGAATTCTGTTTCAGAAGCTTACTAGCTGTGTGATCCTATGCAAGTCACATAACCCCTGTCTACCTCAGCTTCCTCATCTGTAGAATGGGGATAATTATAACTGCCATTTCCCAGTGTAGTTGTAAGAATAAAATATGTATGTAAACTTTAAAACACTATATTAATGTAAAATATCATTATTATTTTCTCTAATCTTATGGCATTTTCCAGTCATAATTTTTCACTTCTCTGCAGCATTTCATACTGCTGATCACCTTTTTCCTTATTGATATTCTCTCCTCTATTAAAAAAAATTGCTGATCTGTTTTGGTTCTGCCTCTACCTGTCTGACTACTTCTCAGTATACTTTGCTGCATAATTCATATATGCACACCCGCTTGGGTGTTCCCCAAAGTTCTGTTCTAATCCATTTTATCTATTCTGTCTATACTTTCTGGATATCCTATAGGCACCTCAAACTCACTGCTCATAAAACAATTAATAATTTTCCCCCATCTTCTGGATTGCCATCATCCTCCTAGCCCCTCAGTTTTGCAATTTTAGTGTTATTCTTGGCTCCTCGCTGTTACTTACTTTATAAGTAACTGATTTAATAAACTGATTATAACTGTTTTAACGAAATCAGTTTCCAAATATTTTAAATTTGGATTTCTAAAATACCTCTCCCATACCTCCCTTCCTTTCTACCCACATTGGCATTGATCTAGTTCACCTTTTTCTTGGATTATTGCAATAGCTTCCTAATTGATCTTCCTGTATCAAGTCTATTCATCTTCCAATATAAACTAGGTAGTTGCCAAAATGATTTTTCCTAAAGTGTGAATTTAACTGTGTCACTTCCCCGCAACCCCAATTCAACAAATACCAGTGGCCTCTAGGACCAAATGTAAATTTTATTATTTCTCATTTAAAGTACATCACAAATTATCCCTTTCTTATATTTCTAGATTGTTATACATTACTCCCCTCTATATACTCTATAGCCAAGCCATACTGGTTGATTGCCATTTGTTACCCATAAAACACCATCAGCTATTATCATGCTTTTTCATCTGCCTGACACCCTCTCTTAATTCATCTCTACCTCATCTCTTCCTTGATTTCCTTCAAGATTTTGCTCAAGTACAACCTCTTACAGGAGGTCTTTTCTACATGAGATCCTCCAGTTCCTAGCACCTTCCCCTCTAATAAGGTTACCTTATAACTACTTTGTATATATCATGTATATGCCTATATATTAATATGCTGCTTCCCCCTTTAAAATGTAAGCTCCTTGAAGTCAGCGGATGTTTTATTTCTTCCTTTGTATCTCTAGTACTTGACACAGTTCCCAGCACTTAATAAATCCTTAATTTATTATTGATTGTTAGATTGATTTAATTGGGATAAACTCTCTAGAAATATTTGTAGCAGCATTTTAAAAATGTGATCAGCATTAAGATAACTAACGCATAATTTCAACTACTGTATGAAAACAACATGACTACAAAGACAATACAATGAAATTGAAAGCAATAGTGATTTAAATATCTTAAGGATCATGACCGTATCATAGTGGATGGTGCAATAGGGAATGAGTGAGTCATGGGCAAGTCACTTAACATCTCAATGCCCCAAACAATTCTCTATGACAGGGGTTCCTCACCTTTTTTTGGTATCACCCTTTTGGCAGGATGGTGAAATCTGTGGATCCTTTCTCACAATAATGTTTGTTGTCTACATTCATAATCTAAGAAAATGCCAAATTTCAGTTAGAAACCAGTGAAAATAAAGATATAATATTTTTCCCATCTGAGGTAATAGACCCCCCTGAAATCTATCTATAAACCCATTGGATTGTTTATGGACTTCAAGTTAAGAAAACCTTCTTTAAGACTTAAAGTTGTCAATCAGTTGCCAATCTGTGTTAATAGAAGTAGTGACCTAATAAACCATAATGATGGCTTCTCTTCTTCCCTCTCCTCACCCAAACCATAACATCATTAACATATATTATAGCTACATGTGCAAAATGGAAATCAGAGGCAATTATCTTCATAATTCAGGGCAAAAATATTTTTCACTTGGATTACCTAGCAGAAATCATTCGACTGAGTCTTCAAGTTCAGTTTTCTTTGAAGGATCAAATGACTTGGCCATTGTGAATCAGACCTATGCTTTAAACCATGACAAACCATGACTCAGCTAAGGCATTGTCAGGGTAAGACAGGCAAAAGTTTTAGACAAGAAAATCTGTCTCAGAGACCCACCTATTATTTGAGTTAAGAGTTGAGACATGCCAACATGTCCATTGTTTCTGACTAGAAGGAAATGATATAATAATAAAAATGGCTAGTATTTATGTGGTGTTAACTTTAAAGTGCTAAGTAACAATTATTTCATTTGATCCTTACCACAACCCTGTAAGTACAATTATTATCCTAGTTTTACAGATAAGGGAATTGAGACTGAGGGAAGGCAAGTGATTTCCCCAGGGCCATAGAACTAGGAAGTATCTCAGGCTGGATTTGAACTTAGGTCTTCTTGACCCTAGGCCTAGCTATTCCCCATGCCAATTAGCTGCCTATGTAGATAAGGAGAATTGGAAGACGAAAGAGGGAAGTGGAAAGAAAGGAGAGAAGGAAGGAGAGGAAAAGCTTAGGATAAATCAGACTTGGGCCTCTAGTATCCCATAGCTTTATAATGTTTCAGTAGTACTGTTAAGTCACTGATTTATAGCTTGCAAGTTATTTGCTTAAAACTTTCCAAGGGCGTGCTTTGGCAGCATTTTACAGATGGAGGCGATCATTCTCCACTTTATTAGGGAGGCAGAGCGGTTTCTTTCTGTCCTGTTCTCTACCCGATGATATACTTTTTATTGCACAAGAGCTATAGAATTGTGTCTGTCTCTATTGTTGTCAGCTTGATGGGAATTCATGTAATTGAAAGCGTTTATCCTCTCTTAGTAGAAAAATTGGGCACTTGGAAGTAATGAAATCCTCCACCTTTGTCCATGGTACAGACAATACCATTCACTCAGCTTTGTTCTAAAGTTTCCACTGTTTCTAGTTTAGCCTATATTGAGAATTCAGGCTTGAGCAAGAGAGAAAGTGGGGATTTCTTGGGGATAATACTAGCAACCCATTCCCATGGAGTATAATTTTGGTACAGATGTAACTAGTTTCTTAGGGAAAAAAAAACCAGACTTTTTCTTTCAGGACAACATTAAAAAATTACTTGGAATGAAATTTAGTTTAAAGAATTAATTTGCCAGGAGTCTGCTTGGCTATTATTCTCCTTTGCTAAAATAAAACTCCCCTGCCTCTTTCAGGAGGTTGTCTTGAAAAGGTAAAGTGAACGTTTCTAATGAAGTAAACAGCTCAACCTTCCCACCTCTGGCTTAAATTCCTCATTTCAATTTTGTGAGTAATAAATGCTACATGCAGATCTTTAAGGTAGATCAGAGAATGTGGGTGTTTAACAGGACGGTACCCCCTGCCAGCATGCATGGGAATGAGGCTTTTCAATAGTCCATTTCTCAAAGTAAAGCTAGAAGGGAAGATTTAAACAACCAGAAATAGGGTGCCAATAGGGGCATTGTGACACAGCACCCCAAAATCTTATTAAAAACTGGCATTTTAAACTTTGCCCCCTGTCACCTAAGATTCTCAACTATGAAAAGTAAGGGAGAAAAAAGAAAAAAAAACCCAACTAGAATATGGGCCATGTCTTTCAGGGTATATGTGCTTTATGGGATCATATTATGAATGCAGCTTGGGGTCATGGAAAGAGCACCTGACCAGAAGATGGGAGGATTGGTCCTAGTTCTGGCACTTCTTAGTGACCTATGGGTGACCTTGGGCAAGTCATGTCATTTCTTTGAATTCCAAGGTCACTATCCGTAAAATTTTTACTTTGCAAGGTTACTAGGAGAAAAATGTGTTCTCAATTGTACTTTATTATATTTAAATATTAGAGTGGAATCATGGCATAGTGGATGGAGGGCCAGTCTCAGAGTCAGGAAGACCTGGGTTCAGCTCTTGTTCCTGACTCTTGCTAGCTGTGTGACTATAGGCAAGTTACCCCATGTGTCAGGAGACTCTCCAAGACTATATTTTATAGGGGAGTTGCCTATCAGCATTGGTTCAAGTTGTTTCCTATAATGGTGAAATCTCTGGTCTAGACTAAATCTCTTTCTCTCATAAACGAGTAACTTCGCCAATGTGGAAATATATACATACATGCATGTAGGTTTTCATAGATATACATACTCATACACACATATATACATATACATGCATACATACACATGCATATGTAGATATGTACAGATAGTTGAGCAGAGGTGTGTTGAAGTCAGCTCTAATCAGCTCTGAAGCTGGTTGTAAAATTTATAACACACATATACATACATACATACGTATAACATGTACATATACATATATCACATATATACATATACACACATAATATGCATTGTATATTTCTATCTCTGTATCTGAACTCTTATTAAGGAAGATAGACTGGGTTGGGTTTTATGTGTCCAAGAAAAGTAAACGGACACAAAATTCCTAAGTTCTAAACCTTTTTTTTTGCATGATACTTAGAAAGGAATTTAATTTTGAGAGATAATAAATAAAAAATTCCTTCACCACTAAACAAACATATGTAGGCACAGAAATGTTTTGTAACTAAGAAGATCTCTGATTTAGATTGATCCTGGATTGGTCTATGACACTGAAATAACTTGCATAAATGATATGAATACTGATCTTCCTTATTGTAAGCTCTGTGAAGGTGGTGACCAAATACTTGTCTCTTTATCTCTTCCAGCACCTAGTATAGTGAAATTGCATGTATTAGGAACTTAACAAGTTTGTTTGAGTGAAGGAGTAAATGTGGAAGAGGGGTAAGATTTATTATTTTTGAGAGCAGAATAAGGATCAGATGACGAATGGAGAAACTAACTTTCAAAGAGGTTATTCACCTTCCGAGTGTCAGAAAAGAAAGTAGAAAGCAACCAGAGAATGGATGAACAACTCTTGCTCTTGTTCAGTTGTTTCAATTGTGTCTCACTCTTCATGACCCCATTTGGGATTTTCTCAGCTGCCCTTTCCTTCTCAGGCTCACCTTTTTAATGAAGAAACTGAGGCAAACAAGGTTAAGTGACTTGCCCAGGTCAAACCGCTAGTAAGTATCTGAAGCCACATTTGAATTTAGGTCTTCCTGACTCCAGGCCAGCTTCTCTATCCACTGGGCCACCTAGCTGACCTGTGAGGAGAAATTATAAGGGGGCAAATTTCAGTCCAGTATAAAGAAAAAGCAGAACAGGGAGTTTTAACCTCAGATCCTTTCAAGAAGTCTGTGAACTTGGATGGGAAAAAATGGCATCTTAATTTTCATTAATCTCTGACTCAAATTTAGCATTACTCAATCAAGAGATCAAACATTACTCTGAGAAGGGGCCTATAGGTTTCACTAGTGTGCCAAAGGGGTCAGTGACTTGCAAATGTTAAGAATTCCTGTGTTAGACCCTTCTCAAAGAAGTGTGCTGCTTTGGCCTCGGATAATTGTTGGTCAGAAATGGTACAGTGAAGAGCCTAGGCCCCTTCAGACTTCAAATTTCTACATTTTGATACAGATAATATATTCCATATACATGAATGGAGACCACCATGATGGTGAACTCTTTGTGAATGAGTCATACTGATTAGCAAGTGTAGCATGGGAACTCAGACAGGCTCCTCCCTTGCCCTTATGGCCTTTACAACTACTCTTACTTTATTATTGTTATTATAATTTTGGCAAGGCAATACTGCAGTGATGTTCCATTTCCTTCTCAGGCCCATTTCGTAAATGGGGAAACTGAGGCAAACGGGGCATAAAGTAACTTTCCCAGGGTCACATGCTAGTAGTGTCAAGTGTGTGAAATGGGATGTGAGTTCAGGTCCTCCTGACTCCAGGGTTGCCTAGCTGCCCCAACTTTTCCTTCTTTTGATGGAGAATAACTATTTCAAGTACAGTTAATGTTCAGAAGCAACATCTAGAAGACAGTTGCTCTTCTTCCGATTGGGGGCAGAAGGTGCCAACCTGAGAAATTTGACTCCTCTCAACTCTATCAGCAGAATAAAGCAGGCCTCTAGGAGGGCAGCCAGGTGACTCATAATATGGTTGGGATGTTTCCCATTCTTCACGTACTCCCTTTTGCACAAGCAAGAAACCCTGGCAGCCTCTCTTTTTGACTGATTTATGGTGGAAACATATTTACTGCTGAGTGCAGGAGAAGGCTTTCAGGTAGAGCTAAGGCCTCTGGGGGGAAAATGTTCTTTATTTTATGCATGTAAATGGCTGGGCTTCAATGGTCTTGATGGTAAAATTGATCCCTGATGTCAGCTCTGCTTCAGTTGCAATGCCTACTTTGAGGTTTACGTTGTTATTTATATTGCTATCTTACTCAGACAGATTTTACCTGAATCAGCCTGCCCAAACTTTAGTGTGATAAGAAAAATCTATAAAAGAAGCAAAATCCAGGTCTATGTGGGGGTACCTTAAGAACAATATTGTATTGAAGAGTCAAGCAACTTTTTGCAAATGTTGTTGCATCTGTTCTAGCACATTTTGGAAGGGCTCTTGTATCTCCTTGGATGGTTGTGTGGGTTGCCAGGTAGTTGTTCAATTTTCAGTGTGAGCATTTATACTTCAGAAATCAGAAAATACTATGAATCAGGGCTTGGTTTATTGTTTTGTTGATTATTTAGAATAAGAAAACAATTGAGAAGAAAATAATGAGGATTAAGTTGAAAAGTGTACATCTATATCTGTTCGTTACGTGAGTTTTAGACTTATAAAAAATGAGATTACTTATGTCAATTATTTTACTAATGTTGAACCATTTTTATACCCTAGGCATAAAATCAGTTTTATCATAGTGAATATTTTTTCAATAAATTGTTCTACTTTTTTGGTCAGGATTTTATTGTAAAATTGTTAATCAATATTCATTTTAACATTGATTTATAGCTCTTTTTCTTTGTTTTATCTTTTCCCCAATTCAGGTAGCATGGTGTTATTTGTCTCTTAAAAGGAACTTGGTAGAGTGATTTCTTTCTCAATTTTTGAGAATAATTTGTGTGGCACAAGTATTCATTTTAAATGTTTGATGGAATTCTCAGGCAAATGTATTCGGAGGAGGATTCCCTCTTCTCCCCTCCTTGTTAGTTATTTTATAGCTATTTTAATTTCTTTTTCTGAGATTCAATTATTTGTATCTTTATTTGTTCTGTTAATATGGGTATTCTATATTTTTGTAGTTAATATTATGTTTGTTTTGAATTCTCGAGGTTTTTTTGGTATATAACTATGTATGGTTGGTTCTGATAATTATTTTATTTCTTATGGGTTTGTTGTGATTTTACCTTGATCATTTATATTTTATTAATTTGATTTTTCCATTCCATAATAAAATCAGCCAAAAGTTTATCATTTCTGTGGGTATTTTTAAGAACCAGATTTAGCTTTTTAAAAACCATTTTACAATTTTTTTTGTTTCAAATTGATTTATTTCTCCTCAATTTTTAAGATTTTTTTTGTGGATATTTTGGGTTTGTTTATTTGTCAGCTTTCTAATTTTGAAATTGCATGTTCAGTTCTTTACTACACTTCTATTTTATTAGTATGTTTTTAGAATATAATTTTCCCCTCATAGCTTCATTCCAGAAATGTTATCATATTTTCCTTATCACAGTATCTCCTTTGCCATGAGGTCTTTTAAAAGAGTTCTTATCTTCTCTTTGATGATTTAATACTCATCCTTCTTTCTAGTTTTTGGATCCTCTAAATTGATTTATATGCATGCACTCAATTTTTATAGAATTTCTTGCAATCTTTGATATTTCATCCTTTATTTTATTTCCCCATCACTTACTTTTTGAGTACTCACCTTTTTCTGGTGGATATACTCCTGATACTTGGCTGTAATGCTGTCTCAGTTTCTACCATGTTGCAAAATTTATTTCACTAGACTTGGTCCTTACACTTAGTAGACCTTGGGGGAACAAGACTGGTCCTAGATGACTTTCATCCTGCTTTACTTCACTGGTTCCTTCCTTGTCTCTTCCCTAGATGGGTTGAATCAACATCTACTGAGTTTCATGGTTAGGGTATGGTGGGAGAAGGTATTGCCTTGGATATTCCTAATTTCGAGGTTGCCCCATGCAAAAGACATCATACTCTACCTTCCCTTCCTCTACAACGGGGCAATATCTACCATTTATTGTGAAGATTATTAAGGGGAGAGTCGTATGAGCAAAGTCTCCTTAGCAGGAGATTATACCATTATGTGCCCCAGAATTTGGCATGGTGTGTACAGTCCTGCTAGGACAATAGAGAATAGTGGTTTCAGAGTTTTGAGTAAACACCTGAAAGATTTGCATTCTCTGAACTTAATTCATGAGAACTTTATCTTTTTTTTGGGGGGGGGAACATGTCTTTTTATCCTTTGCGTTCAGTTGGAATTGCTCTTAGGGAATTTTTCAGGTGTTAAGGACTAGAGAAAATAACTAGTCTTCTATCTTATTGGTCCTGTAACTCAAAGACATAACATTTCAACCCAGCACATATTTGACACAAAATTTCATGATTTTTCTCTTCAGTTAGGGCTTTCATGGTGATTACCATTTGGCAGCTGATGATTTACAATTCTTTTAACTTGCTTCTTTCTCACTGTAACTATATAAGGCAAGACATAGTAGTAGAAGGAAAATTCCCATCGAGATGTCTATTTAGTTACCACTTGACCCTGGCTGTGGACCATTTTACCATTTGTCATTGAATGCAGAGACTGTCCTGTACTAGATACGTTTTCTCTGAAACCACTCCAATGAGCCAGTCCTGAAATCTCAGATCAACAGCCATGTTGAACATTACAACTTTGGGAAGTATGTCATCTTGAAAAGATCAATTAAGTGGAGAGGCATGCAACTGGGGTGGCATAGAAGGCACCTGGGGAGGGGGAAAGGTCATTGAAAAGAACAGAAAGAATGCTTGGAAATAATAAATAACTTTGACATTGTCTGATGTCAAGTTATGTCACTTGAGCTTTTCTGTCCCTGAGCAAGGTAACATCTGTCAAGAGAGTAACAGTCTCTAGATCACTGGGGACCAAGTAGTTACAGAACAGAGATGAAACTGCCTTGTGGTCTTCCTACAACATCTAAAAGCTTAAGCAGCCCATGAAAGGCACTGGACTTGTTCCAGCTGGGTTTCTGGGTGCAAGGTTAGAGTGAGCTTCTTTTGATTGTCTGTCATCCTCAGAAGCCTTGAACACATGCTCTTTCTTCACCATGACTGAGGTGGTCAGAGATCCCTCAATTGGATAATTCTCTGCTAAAGAAGGATGTCTTCAGTCAACAGTCAGAAATTTGTAGGTGAAATTGGAGGAACATGAAACCTCAGATCATTTAGAATCATATCTGTCTCTTTGCAGCAACAGGATTGAGCAGTTGATAAAGTAAAGTTTTGCCTAATTTAAATCACCATTCGCCATTCAATAATTATCCTGTCACTCTAATGACTTTTCTCTTGATTTGTCACTGATTTCATTTTAATTTCAGTCTTAATTGAATTATTTAAAACAATTTCACATTTATAAAGTGACTTAAGGTTTGCAAAATGCTTCATATACAAACAGCCCTGTAGGATAGGAAGTAGTACAAGTATTCTCAAACTAATTTCACTGAGGAGATATTCAAAGCTCAGAGAAGATAAATACCCTACCCACAATCCCCTGGCTAGCAAATGACAGACTCTGGATTTGAATTTAGGCCTTCTGACTCTGGAGTACAGTGCACATTTTATCATACCCCATACACTCCAAATTTGGTCAGTCATGGAAATGTAGGCTTATTTATAGCCCATCAAGGGACTTGAGAGGTCATGTAATCATACATCATCCATTTGATTTCAGACAGGCCCAGAACTCTCTGTGGAGACATTGGATCCCTAGATAAATGCTCAAGTAGGGAGAGACATGACTTAGTAGAAGAAACAGGGAGATAAGGCAAGAAGTAGAATGGTAAAAGACAATTTCACAATGGACAAAAATACACAACACATCTGAAAACAATATTTGTAGAGCCATAGTTCTCTCTTGGAGACAGTTAGGTGGTACACCTATCACAACTCTCACCTGTGTCTCTAAGAAGCTGAGCATGTTCAATGGTCACACACCAGTAAAACCATCTTGGCAGGCAGGCTAAACCAGGTTGAGGATAACTGACAAGCCTCACACCTATAGGTGAGTTAGGGGGATATCTACCCCATGCTTTTGATGACTTCCCTGGTGGAATGGGCATGATATATCCTATTAATTCGTCATTTGTATTTATTAAGCATTTACTCTGTCTATATGTACTACTATGTAGTAGTTTGCATTTGTAGTAATTTGCATTTATTAAGTATTTACTATGTCTTGGGCACTGTGCTGGTTGCTGGAGACACCAAGAGATACCAAGAATTAAATAATCCCTTCTCATAAGCACATTGCATTTTAAGGGGAAAACAACAAATACATACACGATTGTACAGAATAAATACAGAATGTCCCAAAAGACCAAATCTTTTGAGTCACCTTAAATAAAGAGACAAATAAATACAGGGTACTTAAATAGGAGTTAGAAAAGGAAGACACAAGTAGATAAGGGGATCAGGAAAGGCCTCCTATAGAAGGTGATACTTGAGCTGTGTTTGGAAGGAAGAGAGAGGATCTGAGACGTGAGAGTTTGAACTATGTGCGTTCTAGGCATGAAGCACAGTGAAGGGCAGCCCTTGCCTTGACTCAAGGCTAAGGCCTGGAGATGAAAGATGAACTTCCATGTGTGAGGAACGTGGAGAAGGTCAGTTTGTCTCAAGGCCAGAATGTAGGAGGGGGAGTAGTGTACATTTGAGGTTAGAAAGATGGGTTAGGGCCAGGTTGTGAAGGGTTTTAAGAGAAGTTATAGTTTGTCATAGAGGCAATAGTGAGCCACTGATGTTTACTTATTAGGGAAATTAAAATGATCAGGATGGTCAGTAAAATGGTTAGGAAAATCACTTTGTCAGTTGTGTGTAGAACAGATTGGGGTGGGGAAGAGACTGGAGGCAGGAAGTACTGGGTTAAAATCTGGCCTCAGATACTCTCTATGTGACCCCACACAAGTCACGTAACCTCTGTCTGCCTCAGTTTTCTCAGCTGTAAAATGGGGATGATAATAACAATTCACTTCCAGAATGTTGTGAGGATAAAATGAGATAATATTTGTAAAGTGCTTAGCATGGTGCCTGGCGTGTGGTATTGTTCAGTCATCTTTGTGACCCTATTTGGGGTTTTCTTGGCAGGGATGCTGGAATGATTTGTTATTTCCTTCTCTAGCTTATTTTACAGAGGAGGAGCTAAGGCAAACAGGGTTAAGTGACTTGCATAGGGTAACAGAACTGGTAAGTGTCTGAGGCTAGATTTAAACTTGGATTTTCCCAACTTCAGGCTCGGTGCTCTAGCCACTGCACCACCTGGCTATCATTATTGGTATGATCAGGCTATTGATTAGGCTGCTAAACAATGCAATGAGTAGAGTGCTGGGCCTGGAGCCAGGAAGACTAGATTTTAAATCAAGCTGTATCATTGTAGGCAAGTCCCTTAAACACTCTGTCTCAGAGTACAGATCCTAAAGTCAAGAAGACCCGACTTAGTGAGTTCAAATCTGGCCTCAGACACTTACTATCTGTGTGACCCTGAGTAAGTCACTTGATCCTGTCCACCTCAGTCTCCTCATCTATAAAATGAGCTGGAGAAAAAAATGCCAAACCTCTCCAGTATGTCTTCCAAGAAAACCCCAAACGGGGTCACAATAAATGGGACATGACCGAACACCAAATAACTTTCTTCAACCATCTCCTCTCAGACTTATCTGAGCACTTAGAAGACAAACGAGACTCTCTCCTGGATGTTCTTCTGTCTTCATCCATCCGTTGCTTCAACCGTAAACTTTTCTAGGAATAACCATAATTTTTAAAAATGTAATATCATCAGCACCAGCAGAGGAAGATGAGATTCAATCCTGCTGCCCTTAGGAAATTCTGAGACTTAAAGTAAGTAGTATTTAAGTGATTATCTCTAAGTGCTTGCTTACCCTAATTCACTGAAAGTTGGTACAAATCAGGGCTGCTTCCCCAGGAGTAAAAAACAAATAAATCCCTGAGCACAATGACCACAAAGATAAAGAACAGCAGTGCCAGGGATAAGATGTTTAAAACTCAGAACAAAATGTTTGAGTCTATTGTGCTTTTGAAGTCGAACCTTTGAGGTTTGTCATCATTGTTGCTGTTGTTTTTTTCACTTCTGCAGTGTTTTTAAAACTACTGCAAACTACCCTGCGCTATTCCCATTGAGACATTGTATACCACAAGTAAATATCCATCATCGGGTTTTCAACCTCAATAAATGAGGCAGATCGTTGACATAATCATTGTTTTCAGATGTGAGTGAAACTTCAGCTTTTGCAAAAATAAAATAAAATGCTTTGAAACAGTCTGTCAATCATTAACTAATGAGCTACTTCAAGGAAAAACTAAAATGCACTGGGACTCAGTGTCAAATATGTTGCTAGTACAAGGCAACAGTTTACGGTACAGAATCAGCTGGGAAGCAGAAAACCTTCCAATCCCTTGAAGTTTTCTTACTTACATTTCCGGTTGTCAGCAATAGAAATCAACATTGCAACCACAGTAGCATTGGATTTTGGATTTGTAAATCCCATTAATCTGGGATTTCCACATAGGCAGGGAAGGAGTTTTTATATTCAGACTTCAGTTGAGTTCAGTTCAAACTACCCCTTTTAAGCATATATTCTGGGGACAACTAGGCGGTACAATGGATAGAGTACTAGGCCTGAGGTCAGGAAGACTTAACAAACATTAAGTATCTACTGTGGGCAAGGTCCAGTGTTCAGTCTGGAGTTGCAAAGATGAAAGTCACACAAACTAGGGCTTTGTAGGAGTGGATATGATATGAATACAAATAAGTATGATGCCAAGTATTTGGCACTGATTGGAATCAGAGTTAATTAAGATTTATCAAACATGCATGTATAAGGTACTTTGCTAAGCTCTGGGGATATGGGTAAGAAAAATAAAGAGCCTCTCCTCTCAAGGATCTCTCTAATGGGAGAAGACTACATAAAAAAAGTTGAAAAGTATGATGTGTGTGTATATGGGTGAGTGTTAGTGTGTGTGTGTGTGGGGGGGGTTGGAGGAATGAGAGGAAAAAGCTTACCTGGTACAAAGGTATGAGGGAATCCTCCAGTTGGAATGGGAAATGATCTAAGGAAGTAATAGCTTCAGAATTGATTTCATCTTGCAGAATGACGAATTTTTGGAGATCATCAAGTCCAGGAAAGTAGCCAGATGAGAAATGATGAAGTGAATTCCCTGAATGCCCTCTTTAAAAGGTGGATCTGGGAGGAGAGGTGAGCCAGGCAAAGTTCTCTTTCTAACCAGAAAGAGGGAAATGTTCTAGGGAAGGGAGTGCTGAATAACTGTGAGTCTCACAGCTGATTTCATTGTGAGGAATAATGTATTTCTGGAGATCATGAACTCCAGATAAGTAGCCAAGTAAGAAGTGATGAGGTAAAGTCCCTTGGATGCTCTCCTTAAATGGTGGAAAATCAAGGAGGAAAGGAAAGCCAATCAAAATGCTCTAAAAATGTTTGAGAAGACATTTTTTCCACATTTGAGGAAGATCACTGTGTGCATGTGTGTGTTGGGGGTTGGGTAGGTGGTTAGGGAAGTCTTCATACAGAAGAAGCATCTGAGGTGAGTCTTGAGGAAAGTTGGAACTTCAATAGTCAGAGACAAGGGCTGCAGTGGTGGTAGCTCAGATGAACGTTCCTGTCCACAAAATCTTTAACTTAAATGAGGTAAATTTGGAAATCGACAGAGATAACAATGGAAACCAGTGTGGTCTCGTGGTTAGAGAGTTGGCCTTAAAGCCAGGAAGACCTGGATTCTTGTGTTGCCTCTGACACATTCTGGCTGGGTGAACTTGTTACTTAACCCCTTTGTGCTTTAGGTAGGTGATTCTCTCTGAGACAGTAAATGGCAGAGAATTTCCTCCCCTGGCTAGTCCCTTTAACAGTGAAAATCACAGATCCTTTACTTGTCTCTAGCGATATTTGCAGTATATTTTTTTGAGTCATTCTGAAAGGAAGCCTATCACAATTCAAGGTATGTGGTTTCATTTTTTTTTGTCTAAATGTTACTATACTAGAGGTATTTCCAACATCTAGTACAATACCAAAAATGTAGTAGGTGCTTAATAAATGCTTGTCGTTGTTTGAGTTTCTTGAATAGGACCAGAAAAATCAATATTATTCTTGACTAAAGCTTCTTTATCACTTTCCAAGGAAAATTAAGTGCCTTTGGTGTGTTGCGCTTGGCATGGTTTGTGGTCCTTTATAGTCTTTTGAATATCAGAATCAGTTCCAGACCACCAGATATAGTTTCTAGATAATGCTTTCATTCAAACCATTCAAAGAGATGGTACATTCAGTGGGGCCAAGAGAATCCAATAGCCAGCTTTAGCAACAACAATATGAATTAATCATAAAAGATATTCTTTACGCGCAGTTGACTCATATTGATGGGCTGTGAACAACTTAACCTTCTCAGGCAATTTTTCCCTTTATATCTGGTTTAAGACATAGACAAATCTGTGCTACTACACAGTTCAATGTCATGATCTTAAAAAGATGGACCAAGGATTTCCATCAAAGGTAGTTGCACACAGTAGGGGATAAAATATGCCACATAGCTCAGGGGACCAGCATTTAATATTGCCCTTCCAGGTTTTGGGGCAGCAATGTTGTCACTAAAAACATGAGTAAAAGACTCCAACGCTGCAGAGGTGGTGGCATAATTAAGGTGTAGGCTTATCCTTAGAAAAGAGTAACACAAGAGGCTGGTGATCAGGCCAAATTGTAAAAGCAGAACCACAAAGGTAGTTATGAAACTTCTTGACTCCCACAATGCCAGTCAAGGTTTTGTCAGTTTGTGCTCAGTTCTGATCTGCAAATGACATTGTTTTTTTCTTAGAAAGTAATTGGGGTCTCAGAGCCTTTGGCATTTTGTTAGTAAGGACACCTCCAGCCCCATAAGACAAAGTGTCAGAGCAGGGACTTATGTGCCTTGTAATTTAGGAGCACATGGTTTGAAGTCAATAACTGCTTGACATTCCAGAAAATATCCTCATGCTGGCAAGTCCAATTCTGGGGAGCAACTCCGCAATGGTGGCCTTTTGTGGAATGAAAACCTGATCAAAATTGAGTGTCCCTGAGGGATCTTGAAACTCTTTCTTAATTTTTGGAGGGGGTACATCATTAATGAATTTCATGTGCTTTATATTAGGTAGAACTTAAGTGGTAGCCAAGAAAGTGGAACAGGAAGTTTTGACTTCACATTTCTTTTTTTCTCACATGGATATCAAATACATCAAAGTCACAACACTTTACCCTCTGTCATTCTAATAATCAAGACATCATTAAACTATTTGCTATTATTATCATTCACTTATCAAATACCTACTATATGTTATACACTATCCTAGGTGCTGATAGAGATTACAAAGATATGAGGCCCATTGCTATACCCAACTGAAGGTGTGGCTGGGGCAAATTTAGTTGCTCTGGGGAGTGGGGTGGTAGTGGTTCTGTAGAAGAGTTACACTGAAGCTACAGTTGGTCTAAAAGGGGATACGTCACCCCTGAGAATATCTTGTTGCATTTGCTCTATAGGATTGTGAGGGGTGGATTCTAGGAGACAGTAGATTGCTGAGAGAAAGGAACATGGAACTACATCCCCCAAGAAGGAAGCACATGATGTCTTCTTCTCATAGTGGTGCCCTTGGAAAAAGCTCCATTTGTCCCCACACTAGTTATAGCTCTCAGTCTGTTCCTGATGGTCTTGTAGGTACCATAAAATGAAAATTGCTGAGGCAACAGTGCATCTTTCAAGTAAAGTATACAACTTGGAATGTTGACCAATGATTGTTTGGGTATCTGTTGTACTATTATTGACTGTCAGGTATTGATTAACTTGGACAAGGTTGAATTTTACAAAGACCTTTCTCCCAGGAAAAGCATTGAGAAGGTGATTGAATTCAGGCACCAGCTGTGGGTGATGCATATGTGTCTTGTGAATCATGTACTCTAAGTCTCCATAAAATATCATCTTATTTTAGAATTAGAAGAAAGGATGGATATAGCTCCCTGGATATAGGTAACTGGCTTGAGGGTTGCTTATTTGGTTAGATACTTAATCTTTTCCTCAATTTTCTCTTAAGATTAAATAATACTTTTTGAACTCTCAAGAAAATGTGTTCAATGACTGGAACCAGATATGGTAGAGCTGCTTCACCCTTATAGACTGCCAATAGTTAAGCATACATTCTAGAAAATCTTGACAACAGATTCATAGAATCTGGGTTTGAAAGAGCCCCAGGAGGCCATTAGGTCCAGCCTAAACCAGAATAAAGCCTACCTTTGCCATTATATTATAAGTAGACATAGAACCTTTAACCCAGTTACAGCTTGCATCTATTGCTACTTGTTGTACTCTTTGGGGCTAAGCAGAATAAGTCTAATCCTTCTACATGACAGCCCTTCCAATAAAGATGGCTATCACATCCTCCTCAAATCTCTTCTTCAGGTTCAATGGCCTCAGTGTTTTCAACTGCTCCTCATATAACATCACCTTGAGGACCTTCACTGTCCTGTCACTCTCTAGATGCTCTTCAACTTATCAAATTTACTGCTTGAAAATTTGTGTACCATGAATACTCTCATGTTTGTGTATTATGAATGTTTTCTTTCAAAAGAAAATCATAAATTTCTGCATATAGTAAATGAATTGGTTCACTAAAAATGAAATGTATGGTATTCCAATAGAATGCTTTTCTATTTTACTAAAACATTTTCTCTAGATTTGCCCTTTGCCCCTACATCATGTACTATTTGGTATATATTTACATATGTTTATCTCATATCCCTCCTGTCATTCTCCAAAAATAATGAAAGCTATTGATGCCAAGATTTTTGACATTAAAAAAGCCTTAATATTCTGATTACCTTGCACAAAGCAGTCAATTCCTAAGAGATTGCTTTTGAATTAACTATTTGCCAGGCCTTGGGAGTTTTTTCAGAATTAGCTGCCTGTGTGATTCAAGTAATCAAGTGGTTAGTGGTAAGGGAAAAATCAATACCAAATGAGAAGATGAGAATGAAAACATGACTGTATATGCCATCATAGGAATTCTAAGTAGATTGTTTAAACAAGATATTGTCTACATAACATAGAAGACAGACAAATGTCAAGGCATTGATTCTTATGATTACCATTTCCAGAGAAGTTTGCTTGTGTAAAACATTTGGCACATTGAAGAGGTTCAAGAATCCCAGAAGTTGCTTCACTGAGGAAACATTTGGTCTTTTTGCCAAATAGAGAGATAAGGCAGTCATGGGCATTCTGGTATGTAGCACAAGAGCTTTTTGCCAAATACAATAATTAAGAGTAGGATGAAAGATTATTAACATTGGCATCCACCAACTCATAACTTTATTTCCTCATCCCCTTAAAATCTTCATGAGAATAGTCTACACATATATTGATAATATTCATGATGAAAATTTAAGAAGGTAGGAAGCAAGTTTTTGCAAAAATCTTTCCATAGCAAACAATACCATCACACAACTTAGATGTGGAAAAAGGCAAGATCCACCATTCCTATTGCTTGATGATGACTCTTCTGAAGTCCCAAGTTCAGATCTGAGGTCAGGATAGAGTTGGTTGAAGAGTAAGGATTCTTGGGCTACAATAACTTTATTTTGGAGGTAATCAGGGTTAAGTAACTTACCCAGAGTCATACAGCTAGTGAGGACCTGAGGTTGAATTTGATCTCAGGTCCTCCTGACTTCAGGGCCAATGCTCTATCCACTGTGACACCTAGCTGTCCCCATAACAACTCTTGAATCTTATGAACTAAGTTATAGAGAGGTTTTGATCTGTGTTTTTAGAGGGAACACCCCCATGAAAAAGTCTATAGGATCAGTGATTCTACTATGGTTGTGAATTCTAGAATAAAAATGATATCTGAAGAATTAAAATGGGAGACATTCCAAAGTATAACAGAAAAGATACAGGATGGGAGATAACTATATCACATATTGTCAATAAGTATTTGACATAAGGCAAGTGGGGTAAATGATATAACAAAGGATATACCTGACCAGGAAAGGAGGAGGGCTCATCTCTTAGCAAGAGGAATAATAGATAGCCTGAATCCTCCACTAGCAGCAATGAAATAGTCCAAGGACTAGGACTGATAAGAAGACCTAGACAAGAATCACAGTGGATGAGAAGATGTGGATGAATTGTGATTAGTCCCTGAGTATGAAGCACCTACTCCAATGATATAATGGCATTGAAGTGGAACTCCATCCATCCATAATGTTTAGTTTTCTTTATCTTTCTCTGTTTCAGTAGTAGATAAGAGCTATCAGCTGTTGTTAAAAATGTTTTTAGAAAAGAGCCAACTGTTTTGTCACCAAATCCATTTTAGTCATTTAGATTTTACAGTCTTGTCCTTAATGCTCTTTCTAATTCTTTGAAAAGGTTGTTGAATATTTAAGAAGACTTTTACCTTTAGTAATGAAGAAGCTTCTTCGATGTCAAGTCAACATGATAGCAGAGTGAAAATTAGCTTTGCCCATCTCTGAAACTGGACCTGCCACCTAGTTTGAAATAGATCATATCCTTCAGTTTTTATTCCCATCATAAGATGATCTCAAGCATTAATCTTAGTTGAGGTTCTCATATTTGCAAATTTGTGTAATGTGGCAATTAAATGGAATGACAAAGTTTTTCTTTAACATAGCTAAAAAGCTTTGATACTCAAAGGAAGTTTGGCCACTAACAACTCATGAAACCATCTACTAAGTCATGCATTATTGGATGAGTATCCACACTGTTGAAGTCAGGAGTATCTGGAAGTATTGGAAATTCTAAGTATATAAGAATAAATAAGGTCTCTTTTGGATAGCAATATGCTATATGTATATGTATATATATATATTAGGTTTTTCTGAATTAATATTTTCTAGTAGTTTCTCAATAATTATAAACATTTCATATCTCTCATATGGTCCTGAAGTTCTCACAGATTTTCCCCAACCCCTTTCCCCATCTGACCTCCTATTGGTTTGTCAGTGACCAAGGAGAATAACAAGGACAATGATTGCAGATCTCCAGCTGAAGAGACTGCAAGAGAAACTGGAGGACAAAGATGAACAAGCATGTCAGCGTAAAAACAACTGCATTTGGATTGTCAAATTTAGTGTGACAAATTCAGATCACTTTTTCTCTTGCTTAAACCATTGAATGCCAAGTACTGAACCCTTTCAGCTTGAATTGTAGATCCGACTGCTCACTGGCCTCCTCTTAGAGTGGATGATTCCTATTTTGTTTCTGATTTTACTTTGGACACCTCTCACTGCTTCTCACCCTTCCCCCCCACAGCTATCCCATCCCCCACCTCTGACCCTTCATGTTCCATGATGGAAAATCATAGAACCATTACATCTGAGAATTGGAAGATGCTATCTAGTCCAACCCATGCATGAAAGGAATAACATACTAGAAGGACGTCAACCAGATTTTGCCTGAACATCTCTAGGGAATTTTTAGCTAGGCTCTACCACCGGCTTCATGCCCAAAGTCTTTCCAGCTTGGTGAAAATGGCCAGAAGTGACAATCCACTGGAATAGGCATCAAGGACTCAGTCATCTCCATGCCACAACGAAGAAGATTTTAGAGCAGGATTAATAAGCTAGTATGAATTACTTTATTAGCTGCTTGTGACACAGCAGGACCCCTGGATAATAAGAAATAGGACAGATAATTTCTGATGGACTAGGAGGGGAGGAGGAAAGGTCGGAGGAATGGGCCACTGCAAAGGAGGTTGGGCCAAGGTGTGGTGTGTGTAGGGAGTAGTGAAAGATCCTATCGTGGACTTTAGACTTCGATGAATTTGGCCAGCTTCCTAGGGCACCAAGCTCCTCCTTGGAACTGGTTCAGGAGACTTTTGCTTTCAGCCCTTAGGGCTTTTACTATTTTCTGAGGCTTTCTTGATCACTGAACCTCAAGGCATCTAGTCCCTTGACCTTTCTCAGTACCTGAGCAAGCTTAGCTCCTTGGGTTCAGACATTTGTTGCAATGTACTCTAACTATATTTCTTTTTGAAAAATATTAAATTTTTTGTCATTCTAAACTTTAAAACCTAATATTTCCACATGCAAAAAAACAAACCAGAAAAAGAAAATTGTATATGAATTAGCAAATTTTATTATGTTTCAGCTTGTGTTTTTTTTTTGTCAGAGATCATACTCATTTTAGCATGTTGGTTCCAAAGTTGTCTTGTTTGTCGGTGTTGCTCTAAACCTCCTTCTGATCTCTTGTGCATTTTCTTTAAAAATGTTTCTTCAGTGTTCTTTTTTCTTCCTTTTTTCCAGCATGTTATCCCTAGCTTCTCTGTACTGTTCCCCATACCCTTCTGTCTCCATCCCTCCCAAATAAGGCCCCCGCTTTTAACAGGTTCTCACAGTCAATCCAAACAAATTCATACCTTATCTATTCATGTGTCTAAAAATATGTCTCATCCATACCTCTAGTCGATTACCTTCCTTTTAAGAGGTAGGAAGCATGATTCATCATCAGTCCTCTGGAGATATGGTTGGCCACTGAATCATTTAGAGTTCTACTACTTTCAGAGTTTTTTTTTCTTTTTCCATGTGGTCATTGTTGAAATTGTTCTGGTTCTGCTCTCTTCACTACATCATTTCACACACATTTTCAAAGTTTTCTCTTAATTAATCCTCTTCATTTCTAAGGGTCAAGAATATTTCATTATATTCATATACTAAACTTTGTTCAGCCATTACTTAATTGATAGACATTCTATTACTTTATGATTCTTTTTAAAAAACAAAACAAAACCAAAAAGTGTTCTATAAATACTTTTGTACGTTCTTCTCTCTTTTTTTAAAAAAAAATCCCTTAGATATATAATTAATTGTCTTATTTCTGGGTCCCAGGAATGCACAGTTTGCTAGTGTTTTGGATATAGTTGCTGGAAATTGTTATCCTCAGTGGATGGATTAATCAATAGTTCACCCAGCAGTTCATTACTGTAACTGTCATTTGCCATTTTTTAGGGTCATGTTTGCCAATATGATTGGTAAAGTAGAAACTTAGAGTTGTTTTAATTTGCAGTTCTCTTATTATTCATGATTTGGAGCATGTTAAAAATATGATTGTTGATAGCTTGCTTTCTTTTTTAAGAATTGTTCTTTCGTATTTTTGACTATTGTAGAATGGCTTTTGAGCTTACATATGTGAATATGTGTGTGTGTGTGTATATATACATATATATGTGTGTGTGTGTGTGTGTTTATGTATATCAGTTGCCTACAATTCTTTCATATCATATCTTTATCAGAGAATCTTGTTGCAAAGATGTTTCCCAGTCACTTCAATACTAATTTAAGCTATATCAATTTTAGTTATGTAAAAGTTTTTCCATTTTGTGTAATTCAGTATCCATTGTTATCTTTTCTGATTTTTTTTTGATCAAGAATCTTTCCCCTATTCATACCTCCTTCGCTGCTCCTCATTTCTTTTTGCTGCGACCTTTTAAAAATTTAGGTAATGCTGGTCCAAACCTAGTTCTTGCCACACCACTTTCCAGTTTCTTAGAAGTTTTTGTCAAAACAGACATTATACTACTAAACTAGTTTGCTTCTGCGAGCTTATGTTCCTAATCTGTCCCACTGATCAGTTTTTCTATTCTTAATCAATAATGAATAGATTTCATGATTACTATTTTGTGATATGATTTGAGGGACTAGTAGTTCTAAGTCCCTTGTTTGGGGTTTTTGATTCATTTATTTGTTGCTTGTCTAGGTTTTTTTAGTTGCTTGCTCAATTCATTGATCTGCTTTTTCTCTGTCAATGAAAGTGTTCAATGATACAAATTTTTACCTCAGGAGCTCTTTGTTTACATCTCCTAAATTTTGATATGCTGTCTCATTTCTTGAGATTTTCATTTATGCAATTACTTATAATTTCTATAATAAATTCTCTTATTCACATTTTTAAGAATTTAATTATTCAATCTCTAAGTGTGAGTCTTTTCTTTGAAGCCCACTTATTTATGATAATTTTTATTTTATTATGGTCAGTGAAGAAAATTTTTATAGCTTAATATTTCCGCTTTTTTGCGTATATTTATGACCTTTTATGTCCTAACACATGGCATACAGCTGTCATAAACAGATCATAAAAGTTTATTCTATTTCCACTCAGTAATCACCAGAGATTTGACATATCTAACTTTTCTAAATTTCTATTTATGTCCTCATGCTTTTTTCCCTTAACTTTTTTTTGTTAGATTAATATAGTTCTAAGAAAGGTACACTAAAGTTCTCAAATCTTATAGTTTTGCTACTTACCTCTTTAATTTTACTAAATTTACCTTTAAATACTTCAATCCTATGCTATTCAGTGATTTTGTATTAAATACTGATATAATGTCATTGCTTATGATGACTTTGAGCATAAATTGTTCCTATCGCTTCATTCTAGGGTATGACTATTACTCCTGTTTTGTAGGTTTGTCTGAAGTGAATAAATACTGCATCTTCCCCTCATATTGCCTCTAAATACATTTTTATGTTTCAAATATGTATTATTAGAGTGTGCTTTCTAATCCATCTAGCTATGTTATTCTGTTTTATGTATGAGATCATCCCATTCACATTCATGTTTAGGATTGCTGATTTTGCATTTTACTTCATTATATTCTCTTTGACTTTTTCCCCTTTTTGTCTCTCACCTCACTCCTTATAAAGAAGAGAGTGGTGAAGGAAGAGCATTATGGTCAACATAGTGATTAATTAAACAGCTTTCACTCTTTTCACTTTCTTTTATTTACTCAGACCCCAACTGTTGTTTCCTTTTAACTGACCCTTTCCAATCCACCCTCCAAAAATGATTTATTTTTTGTCTATGACTATTCCTTCTCTAACTCATCTCCCCTTTCCCTATTTCTATTTTTCTGGTTGAATTTAATGTAATCCCTACATTACATTACACCAAACTATCTCTCTCTCTCCCTTTTCTTTCCTCCCTCCCTCTCTCCCTCTGTATTGTGTGTTCATTGAGCTTTCTTTTGTCTGGTTGAGATAAGAGTGAGATTCCTTTTCTTTCATGCCATCCTCTTCTTTTTGCACCAATTACACTAATGCTGACACATCAGTTCTACTTTCATCTTCATTTCTTCCCTAGTAACTTCCTTTTCCCCTTCCTTTTTCATTGGTGAAGACCGTTAAAACAGAGCAAAACCACTTCAACATTTCTGTTCGTCTTGGCTCTTTCTTTCTGTGACCCTTGAAGACATTAGTATTTTGAACAAGACATTTTTTTCTTTTGTTCCTCTACTAGAATGTTAAGTATTTTGTTCTTGTTTAGCTCCATCCAATCACTCAGCCTTTCTAGGCTTTTCTTGATTTTTGTGTTTGCAATCTATGATTTCTATTCTATTCTTATCTGTCAGGAATGCCTGAAAGACATCTATCATTAAAGGAAGAGTAGTAGTGATATACTTAGTCCTGAAGGTTAAGTTGATCTTGCCTTTATCTTTATAGAAGTTGTGGTCAAGTCCAGTGTGATCCTGACTCTACTTCCTTGGTACTTGAATTGTTATTGGATGCTTGCAGTAATTATTCTTTTACCTGGAAGCACCTATTTTGGCCATGACATTCCTTAGGGATTTGATTTGGGGGTTTCTTTCAGGAAGTGACTGGTACATTCTATTTTCACTGGCTCTATGGTCCTAATAAATGTGAGAAATTTTCACGTATGCCTTCATGAAATACAATATCCAGACTTTTTGTTGGTCAGGGCTTTTATAGGGAATTCAACAATTTTAAAATTCTGTTTCCTTGGCCTGTTTTCAGATCAGTTGTTTTTGATAAGTAGATACTTCATAATGTCTTCTATTTATTGAGATATTTTGATTTTGTGTTAACTTTTATTTTTCTTCTCATAGAGTCATTTAGTTTTGTTTTTTCAGAAAGTCTGTTATTTGGGTAAGATTTTCTGCTGTCTGTTCTAAGCTATTTATTTTATTTGCAGTTCTTTCCTCCAGAGTGCTTATTTCTTTAAACTTCAATTAAAAATTTTTTGCTTCATTTCTTCTAGGTCCTTTTATATTTCTTATGTTCAAAGAATTTTTGTTCTCTTACGATTTACTTGTAGACTTACTCTATTCTATTGAGATTATCTTTTGGTGATCTCAAACCACAATATTTCTTCATAGTTTTTGGTATATTCTTTTCTTCACTCAGCTGATGATTTGACTTTTTTTTTTTTGCTAGGACTAGGCTTCATTCTTTTTCCATACTCTTGAATGGGGTAGTTATCTAGTTTGATCTTGACCTCAATTTCCTAGGTTCTTGCTACTGGCTTCTCCTTCCCCTAATATGTCTATGCTCAGAGAGCTGGCAAGCTTTAATATCCCCATTCCAGATGCTACTGCAGGCTTTTTTGCCATCTCCCCATTCCCTAATCTAGGTGCTACTACTAGCTTTTTAGACTCTTCACTTGATCTTAGGTTGTTAGCTTTCAAAATGTGGTGACTTTGTTCTGGATTTGCTTTCCAAGAGCAATGATGGCTAGGGGTACCCTGTGGGGTTTGAGGGAAATTAATTCTTTAAAGCAATCATGTTGATCCCTCATTGTTTGTGTTTCTCCTTCTGTTAGGAGCCAGTGACTAGTATCCCAGTTTCAGTATTAAATTAAATTAAATTTAACCATTTAATCAATTAGCTTTTATGATGGGATACTTATTTCAAAAATGTTGCAAGAACAAAAGTACAAATATTTCCTTCCAATACTTTGAGAGCATACTCTTCTCTATCCCACCTCAGTTTCATAGAAGAGTGGGTTCAGACTTAACAGAGTTTGTACATGATGCTAGTCTCAGGAAGTTCATGTCCAAATATGGCATAGCTGCTCAATTACTCCTTGTCTCAGCAACTATTGGTCTAGGTCTAGGTCCTGAAGGTCACACCTTTCTCCTTTGACTAAGCTAGTTGTAAAAATCTAGATGCTAGGATGCCAGGATGCTATTTTCCCTTCAACTAAAATAGAAAAGAATAATTGGCAAAGAACCAAGATGTCTATTTAGAGCCTATTTAGTCCAGAGGTGGGGACAGGTGTGGAAATAGAGAAGATCCAAAGTAAGGCCTATCCACTTACCAAAGTGATACTTACTGGATACCATTAGCAAAGTTAAAACTCCATAGCTCAGCCAGAGAGAACAAGGAGGATAGATTAAACCTTTCTGAAAATATCCCCAGCTCTGCCTCTACAGCCAATCGAAAAAGACTTCCAACCATATGATTAGCAGACCTGAACCAGTTACAGAATGTCTACATATGTTCCACAGTCTCTCCAAGATGCTTACATTCCATGTTACCATGACTGTCCTGAAAGTAGGCTCCTCAGACTCCCCACACAGGGAAACACCTTCAGAGACACAATAAATATATGCTAGACCTTTGTTATAATGGTGTGATGTTTCTTCTGGCACTTGAATTTCTGAGTGTTTTCCTGTGTGATCCTGAGCTAGATGTAGCTTACCAATATTTTTCTTTATATTTCTTTGCCTTTTTAAAGGTCATTACTGAAGTATAATCTGAGAAATCCAGTCTCTTTTATGGCTTTTCACACAACCATTTTAACTGGAAGTTTCTTAATTACCTTTCCATTTTCTTCTATTGCTGCCATCATATTTTGCAGCTCAATTCTACTTTTTAACATTCATTTAAACATTTTTTTGAGTTTTGAATTCTCTCCATCCCCCATGCCCTCCCCTACCATTGAGAAGTCAAATTATATGATACCATTATACATTTGAAGTCTTGCAGACCAAATTTTTCATGCAAAACATTTTTATAAGCCCAATACATTCACCTATTTTCTTCTTACATTACTGTTATCCAACTCCAGCTGGACCCTCACTGCAATGAGGTAATTCTTTTATGTTTTCCCTATGTCACTCTCCACAGAAATGACTCCAAACCTTCTCTCATCTCCTCTTGTCTTCTTTCCTTTCCTCAAGCTTCCTATACTACCCTACCCCTACCTGCTAAATTTTAATAGATTTTACCCTTCCCTTAAGTTATTACACTAAATCTCTCCTACCTTTCTCAGTTAGACTCCTAAGAAGAGATGTCTACATTCCTTGCCTCCACTTTATTTAGTCTCACCTACTCCATAGCCTATTGTCATCTCCTTCATCACTACCTATGAAACATTTCAAACTGTATGTCCCAGAGACATCTCAAAGTCAGCAAGTTCAAAATAGAACTCACACTGTGATGGAATATTATTGTGATATAAGAAACGATGAGCAG
Source organism: Bettongia penicillata ogilbyi (assembly GCA_023548195.1). Classification (NCBI taxonomy): domain Eukaryota; kingdom Metazoa; phylum Chordata; class Mammalia; order Diprotodontia; family Potoroidae; genus Bettongia; species Bettongia penicillata. Next base: position 512,593 of record JAJHZJ010000314.1, read on the forward strand.
GATAATTTCAGAAAAACCTGGGAAGACTTACATGAACTTATGCAAAGTGAAGTAAGTAGCACCAGGAGAACCTTGTACACTGTAACAGCAACACTGTAGATGAAGAATTGTGAGTGGCTTAACTATTCCGTGTAATGCAATGATGCAAGACAATCGCAAAGGACTCATGATGAAACACGCTATCCATCTCTAGGGAAAGAGCTGATATTGTCTGAATACAGATTGAAGCATACTATTTTCCTCCTTCCTTCCTTCCTTCCTTCCTTCCTTCCTTCCTTCCTTCCTTCCTTCCTTCCTTCCTTCCTTCCTTCCTTCCTTCCTTCCTCCCTTCCTTCCTTCCTTCCTTCTTTCCTTCCTTCCTTTTAGAATTTTTTTGTGAGAGTCTTCTTGTACAAAATGACTAATACGTTTATATGATTGCTCATGTATAATCTATATTGGATTACTTACCCTTTCATGGAGGCAGGAAGAGAGGGAAAGGGAAGGATAGAATTTTAGACTCAGAACTTTAAAAAATGTTAACAATTCTTTAAACAGTAATCGGGGAAAACTAAAATGTTATAAACAAGCTACAAGTCCTTATCCCCCCAAACCTCTTCCCCAAGTTTCCTTTTGTTGTTGTTATTGGTGCTGAAGGTGTCATCATTCTTCCAGCCTTCCAGGTTTGTAACCTTGCAGTTCTCCTCAATTCCTCCATCTCCCTCAGCCTACGTAGTTTATCAAGCGCCAAAACTTATTCTTTCTACCTCTGAAACATCTCTTACATCTAAAGCCTTTTCTTCACTCATGTAGCCATCACCTTAGTTCAAGTTCTCAACACCTATAGCCTACTATTTGAATAATAGCCTTTTAATTGGCCTTTTTGCCTCAAGTCTCTCTGCACTCTAGTTCATCCTAAACACAGCTGCCAAAATGATTTTCCTTAATTGGGGATATGGCCTTTCCTTAAGTGAAGATACCTAATGATTTCGAGTGGTTCCATATTGCCTCTAGGATAAAATATAAACTTCTCTGTCTAGCTTTTAAAGCCCTCATAATCTATCCCGCAATCTGTCTTCATGGTCTCCTATATGACTCTCCTCCATTCATTCCATAGTCAAATCAGCCTTCTCTTTGATCTCACACACTCTACTCTGTCCCATCTCCACATCTTTATACTGACTATCTCTTCGGACCAGAATGAACTCTTTTATATAATCCCTCTCTTCCTTCAAGATTGAGCTCAAGTTTTACCTTCTACATGAACATTCCTGATCCAATGAACTATTACCTACCCTACCTACCCTCCCTAACTCTTGTATTTAGCAGACTTGTATTTATGTTGTGCACTTCTGGGCTTTTCTCCCAACCTGCCATTTTCATTAGAAGTCAATTACTCCTTGCACAGTTTCTATTTAGAGCAGGGGTGGGGAAACAGTGGCCTTGAGACCACATGTGGCCCTATAGGTCCTCAAGTGCTCCCCTTTAACTGAATCCAACTTCACAGAACAAGTCTCCTTAATAAAAGGATTTGTTCTGTAAGACTTGGACTTCTCAAAAGGCTACACTCAAGCACCTAGAAGACCACTTGTGACCTCAAGGCTGAAGGTTTCTTACCCCTGATCTAGAGGGTACACTGTGAGTGGTTGCTCCTATCTCTACAAGTTGCAAGTTTCCATCAGTGTACTTCTCCTTAAATGGTTAGCTAGGACAGGCAATTAGCTCTTAGTGAAGGCATTTATTAAAATGGAAAAGTAAAATATAACAGTCACAAAATATTTTCCCTATAAATCTGGGCCATGAACTTCCTCAAATACACACAGTGCCCATAGAAAGAATCAGAACAGAGTATAATTGTGGTGAGACACACATTTAGGAAATATGGTCAAGGCAACTCACTTTTCTAATATTGCAGGGCTTTGATGTTCTTTCTCTCTTTGAAGACCCCTGCCTATAGAATAGCTCTTGTTTGCCAGGGCTAGCTCTCTCTTGATTCTGCAGTCAGCTCATACTACCTCTCTGTATCTGTGTCTGTCTGGACAGATTCGGGGTTTCTTACTGGTTGTGTAGCTTTACCTCAAAGTGATCATTTTAAGGTGTGTATATGTGTGTAGAGTTTTCCCCTCCATTTCTTGCTTAAATTGATGTGCTAACTGATGAAAACTTGAAGCGCTGGATGGAAAGCCTCTCCTTGGACAAGTTTCTGCTAGACACCATAGACATCAGAGGAGAAGGGAGAACATCCTCCCCTGCCCCACTTTAGGCGTTTCCTTGACAAAGTGCTCCTTCTACCTCTTGAGTTCCTTAGGTTTGACTATTTAAATACTTCTGGTAAATGTCTAATTTTTTTGCTCAATCAAGTTGTTCCCCTCTGACTCAAACAGAATAGTGTACTTACTTTGTAATCTCCGTGTGTGGCCCCAGTGTCATAGTTAGTATAATACTGTTACCACGTGAAAACTAATTTCTGTGACAACATTAACTGAGTGTGTGTGTGTGTGTGTGTGTGTGTGTGTGTAGGGAATCACATCTCTTCCCTTACATTTCCCTGTATTCATTTTTCTTGCATTTATTCTATATATTTTTACAAACATTATATGTTATATTCATAGAAGTAGCATATACTATGTTTATTCTATATTGTTGTCTCTACCGTTAGATGTGAACTCCTTGAGAGTAGGAATATAAACATGCATGTTAATTGAACGATTGATGGATGAGGCAGAGTAGCTTAAGGGTAAAAGCATTGTTCTGAGACTCAGGAGACACAAGTAACAGTTTCTGCTCAGATACTCTCTTGGTGAAATGACTGAACCTTTTGGGGCTTTAAGTTCTACTTAACCTTGTTCATGACCTGTACAGTCTCTGGGTTCTTTCAGCCCTACAAGTCTGTGAATCTAGGTGTCATTTCAGAGTTCATAAGAGACGATCCAGTTTCCTTACAAGGGCAATTAGGGCCTTGAAAACCGGGAGTTTCATTTTTGTCTTTGTATCTCAAGAGCCTGGTAAAGTGACTGACACATGGTAGATGCTTAATAAATACCTGTTAATTAACTGGTTGACTGACAGCGGCATAAAGGAATTTGTGTCTAGAAGGGTAGGAAACTGGGGTGTAGGGGAGGGGGAGGGAGAGAGAGAAAGAAAAAGAGACAAAGAGAGAAAACAGGAAGAGAGTGGGAGAGGGAAAGAAAGAGAAAAAGAAGAAGAGGGAGAGAGGGAGAGACACACACAAAGACAGAGAGAGAGAGAGAGAGAGAGGAGAGAGAGAGAGAGAGAGAGAGAGAGAGAGAGAAAGAAAGAAAAAAGAAAGAGAGAGAGAGAGAAAGAAAGAAAGAAAGAAAGAAAGAAAGAAAGAAAGAAAGAAAGAGAGAGAGAGAGAGAGAACTTAAAGAGGCAAGGACCTAGAAGATTTTACTTCATATATTTCCTCAGACTTCTTGCGCATTTAGAAGTCACTTAAGTGACCATATTTTCTCATACATAGAACACTGAACATAGTATTGAGTACTCTGCTAAAAAGTATTTGACTCAAAGCCAGAGAAGGTATTCTTGTTGAGTTGTTTTTCAGTCATGGGGTTTTCTTGGCAAAGTGGTGGGAGTGGTTTGCCATTGCCTTCTCCAGCTCATTTTAGAGATGAGGAACTGAGGCAAACAGGGTGAAGTGACTTGACCAGGGTCACACAGCTAGTAAGTGTCTGAGGTTGGATCTGAACTCATAAAAATGAGTTGTCCTTTCTCCAGGCTGGGTGTTCTATCCACTGAAGTCATCGAGCTGCCCCAGAGAAAGTATAAATCATTTTAAATGCCTAGAAATTGCCAGAAATAAGGCCCCAACAAATGATACAATTTCCTCAAACATTCAATTAGGAAAACAGGATAGAAAAGAATAGTAATATAAGCTAACAAATATGAATTTCTCTCCTTTGAGGTATCCAGAACTATTGGACATTGAAATAATTAAAAATCCTTATAACTCCTGTCACTGGTAGAGTAGCTAGTTGGTAAATGGCATTGGAGTATGCTAAATGATGAGATATGTGAAAGTCTTGATTCAAGAACTGTGCCTGAAGTTTATTGGCTATGTGACTCTGCCAGTCACTTTATGTTTCAGAGACTCAGTTTCCTCATCTGTAAAATGGGGAAAAATGATATTTTCTCTATCAACTTGAATTCAATTCAACAAACATATGAAGCATCTGCCCTGTTCCAGGCCCTGTGCCTTAAGTACTGAGGTTAGGAGAGCTGTAACAAAAGAAACAGATCTTACCCTTAAGTAGCATATGCTCTAATTTACAGAGTTCTTGTGAGAAAAGTATTTTGTAAATTGCAAATTGCTTCAGAAAGTGAGTAAAACAAGAGAAATAATATTTTCTAATGAATGTACAACATAAAAGATTAAATCCCACGCACATTTTAGGTAGAATTCTAACCTCGTGAAGGTTCATAATTGAGAGTGGTAACAGGAATTGCTTTATTGCTTGCTAATACCAATTTAGGTCAATGTTACCAATTCCTAAAATAAGAGGCTAGCAAATTATTCTGTAGATCAAGGTGTATATCACAGAAGTATTAAAAAAGTAACAATATTAGGATCAATTAATTTGTTCTATGTTTGCATGCATATCTTTTTGAGATGCAGAAAAGACCTCTTGTAAGCAGATTTAAAAAACTTATAAATTCTTTTGATTTAGTACTCATTTGAATCTTCATAAAGTTTGCAATTTCACAGTAAAATACCATATTGAAATCTTTTGAGCTTGAGGGAGTATGATCACATCAGAATAGGTGGGGCTGGCTCAAAGATGGCTCTGTGCCCCCTTTAGTGTCGATTCTTGTGTGACTACACCCCCTTGCACCTGCCTTGTTATGTCACTGGTTAAAAATATAGCTAGTCTGTTCAAAGTTGAAAATGATTTATTTCACATTCTGAGAAAATTAAAAATCTTAGCCCAGGGCAAAAGTCTAGGAGCTACAGCAAAACCACTAAAAACAGAGGGCCATGACATATTTAGGAAATCTTACAAAGACCACAGAATTGGGCAAAAAAGCTTGATTATTCTTCCATTTTAGAGTAAAATTGGTGATATCAAAAAACAATCAAGAACCAGCTTAAGAATAAAGCATTTATATGCAATATCATAATCAACTTGAACAGTGCCAAACCACCATGTGTGAGAGGGAAAGAACCAGTTATAATAGCTGTAGGAGCTCTTTTGAAGACATTACAAAACTCATTTAGTTTTGTCTTCCTGTAGAAGGGTAATGTTTTGTATTATTAAGAAGTTTCTAATGGAGCTGGAAAAGAAACTATGCCTGTCCATGGTATGACCTAGCAATAAAGGAAAAATCCAGTTTCACATATAAATCATGGTGTTGAGAACTGCAAGATTAATTCCCAAGTCTATATGTACTTGAATTTGAATCTGGATACAGTCAGTGTGAACATACCAAGATAATCTTAGAAAAGTTATTGAGAAGGGAAAAAATGTATCTCTTACTTGCTAAGTTAGTTTTTAGAGATGACATTAAGATAACTATAGGTAGTTTTTTTGGGCATAGATCCTTGTACTCTGTTCTTATGAATGAATAACTATGGCATCCAATAAAAGAAATGGTTCCCCCTCTTGTCTGCAGGATTCTAGAGAGAAGAAAATAATTTTCTGAAGAAATAGTTCAGCATTGGAATGGAGGAGATTTTAGAGGAGGGGCAAGGTGGGCAGTGGGGGAAAGATGAGGAAAATGACCTTTATTATACATCTTGGATTGACTCTGTTTTGCTTAAGACACAAAGATAATGACAAGATAGCTCACAATCTCCAGTAGAAGCTTAATTTGAAAGGATGTTTCCTTTTCTTTTTTTTAACCTTTTGAGACATCCCCTTTTGGATAGATCTTATGTTAGAGTGACCAACTTGAACAAAAATGAGGGCCAGAATTAACCAATGTCATGTACAAAGGGCTGCAAACAATTTTTTCCCCATTTTTTTAGTTAAATTACCCTCATGTGTTTTCACATTGTAATATATTAGGGTTTTTTCAAGAGCATATTACTTGTAATCCTAGGATCATTACTGTTCTCAACGATATTCTCCCCCTCCCCACCACCACCTCATGCTTTCAAAGACACCCACAAGGCTCTGAATAAGTGCTTAAGACTCTAGGGTTAGGGGCTAACCAGGGGCTGGTTAATTGGGTCCTAATCCTAAGAAACATATATATATATATATACATATATGCATATGTATGTATGTATTAGGGAATGGCAGAGGGAATGACAAATGCCTTATAGCACAGAATGGTAGTCAAATCCTGAAAACCTGAACATGGGATCAACAAGAGCTCTGTTTATAGTTTTCCAATGCTATGGCCAAGTGAAATGTCAACTAGTAGGATGATCACTGAGGAGATATTCAGCAAAGAAAGAGGCATCCTTAGTAGGACATAACACCAACACCTTTTGCAGGCACAAATAACACAACAGAAGCACTCACCTTGTCTAATTTTCTTTCCCTGTGCCTATTATAAAATGCTCAGTATGTTGATAGAATTCTGTTAACTGAACTGCTCATGGAGGTTTATGGGTCTGATCAGGGAGGTGGAAGAGTTAAATTTCAGTAGGAAACATCTATATGATCCTAAAATATTTATTAAAAACTTTGATCATTTGGTACAATAGGAGGTATTGGTACTAAACTAAGAGAGGATCTACTCTGAGATTTGAGGAAGAGGCAATTGATCCAAGAGCATGTCATAAATGATTGACTTTAAATATACTCTTTTGGAAAACCCACTCTGTTTAAATTTCCCAAACTTGATATCTTTTCTTTTCTCCTTTTGAACTGACTTTCTATTTAATCAGTAAGCTTGTGATTTAAAGTAGGGCTGTTTTTGCTCTTGCTCTGTATAGCTTCAGAAATCACCGTCCGCTTTTAGCTTTTAGGTTCTGAGGGCATGGAGCAGGACTAGGAGTACTCTCAGGGGCCTCAGAGCTTCTGCTCTCACAGGGCAGATTTACAATAGCTGCACCATGTTGCTCTCTATTGGCAGTAAAGGAACCTTAAACTCTCAACTGCCATTCATTCGGTTTTGTGCAGCAGCAGTGCTGCTGTGACTTACATACAGGAAGCTGCCAAGTGCCCTGCCTACTGGCTGCTTCATGAACCCCTGCAATTTCGCACACGCACACGGAGCCACATGCACATACACGCACATTCTTTCCTTCATTCTCACTCTCTCAGCCCTTGAGTTCTGCAGATCCATGGAACATTTCAGGAAAGCCACTCTGTATCCCGCAGGGTAAGACTGTTTTGGATTCTTTCTTATTTGTAGTTCCATCCTGGTTTGAATACGTGCACCTTACCGTTTTGGTCAGTGTCTGCAGTTAGAAAGAAGAGGATTTGCTGTTTGTAGTTTGGCATGTATGTTTTGTGCTTTCAAGACTTGCAGGATTTCTTTGTGTTGTTCACTTAAATATTGCAGGTCCAGATTCTGAAGAAACTTAAAGATTTTTGCTTCTACTATGAAGTGCTTTTTAAAACAATGAAATTAGGGCTCACTGGAGCTAAATAAATCCTTTGTAGAAAAGTTGTTTTGCAAAGTAGTCGGAGATAGGCATATGGAGAAGCATCTGATTAACTTCACAGGTTTTTTTTAACCCTTCCATTGCCAACAGTCTAAGTTCATTTTTGTGTTAATGAAAAATTAATGAGACGTCATTTCATCTACAATTATTTATTGAAGCTTGACTCTGAAAGCGTGAATTGTAGTCTATACAAATGTGTACTGATTGATTAAAAAGCAAATCTATTGTTGATGTTAAAAGAAGCACATTTACATGTAATATCTACATATACTTCTAGACCTATGTTAAGAGTTGGGGGAGATTAGAGAGAGAGAGAAGCATTAATGAGTCAATTGGATTGTGCTAGCCTGGTGCAAAATGAAAAAAAAATTAGAAGCAAAAATAATCAGAAGAACGTGGATAAATGCTACAATGTACTCACCACACCTTTGTTACAGTTATGGTTTCTTTTACTGAATTGGCTTTTTCTATTTGTCCGTTTGGCTCAATTAGTTTTTTTCTTCTTCAAATCGGGATATTTGATTCTAAGAAGTACTGATAACCAGTCAAATGCCCTAGCCAGAGCGCACTGAGGAGAATCATTTGGAAAAATAGAGAAAAGTACTACTGTATTTTAAAATTTTATTTGTTTAGTCATCTATTCAGTACAGTACATTTGCTGCGACTCAGGCTAAGGGCCTGAGATGTAATTTTGTGTAGAAATGCCATATTTTACATGCAGTTTTGTGAAGTTTTGGAAGCACAGCCTGAAGTGGCACAAACACGCAAGTGCCTGTATCTAACATTCGTGGATTGTCATTCACAAGGGAATCTTTTGGGTAATGGTAGTGAGTACTATTGTCCGTGATACCAGATTAGAGTAGAGCTGCAAGGAACCTTTACTGATTAAGTAGCCCAACCTCATCTTGTGGATGAGGAAACTGGGTCCAAGTTTGAAGCAGTATCATCACTTATTAATATAAGTGACAACTAAGTATATACATAATATAGATATGTTCCTCCCCCTTTTCTTCCCTACAAAGATACCTCCTATGCTTTTCTTCTGCAGAGGCTAAATATAGTCTTGCCGTCTGTGACTGGCTACATAGGCAACCACATACCCAATTCTATCTCTCATATCTTGGTTACAGAATAAACCTACCCAGGGTCATTTTCTGTACACACTACATATTTCTAGAAAACATGAAAAGTGAATCAAACAGAGGGAGAGATAAACAGAGATAGATTGGAGCCTAGTAGGGGGCAGAAGGCTATAAATGAGAAAAAGCTGACCACTAGATTTGTCTTTCCCACTTTGATATAAAGTTCTGTTCTTTTTCTTAGTTACCTTTGGGGGAGAATTAGCAGCTGTTCTCTCCCCTCCCCTTGTAAAATTCAGACTCAATTAAAAACTAATTCTAGTAAAGTTCAGGGAAGCAATTCTTTGGGTTGTCTCCAACATGAGTTGTGCCTGGAGTGATGTTTAAGCCAATGTCAGTGCAAGGCAACAGTTTCTGGCCAGTTTCCAGTACCTTTGTAATGCATATTAGCTCAGATGAGGAGTAAGTACTTAAAGTTAGAGACAGAGAGTTTTTCTGAGCGCTGCCACGGTGCACTTTTGCTCTCGCTCAAGTGAGACACCTGAGGAGAGCCCCAATCCTCCTGCTCTGCACTGCGACTCACTGCGTCTCGTCCTCTTTCTACAGGTGGCCCACCGCCTGTTGAGCCCACTGCTGCTCGGGAATCAGTTATGCGCCTTCTTCGCTGCTACTGACCATGACCATGACCCTTCACACCAAATCGTCTGGAGTGGCCCTGCTCCACCAGATCCAAGGCAATGAGCTGGAACCCCTGAATCGCCAGCAGCTGAAGATCCCCCTGGACCGACCCCTGGGCGAGATGTACGTGGACAGCAACAAAACAGGGGTCTACAACTACCCAGAGGGGGCTGCCTACGACTTCAACACCGCAGCAGCGCCGGTCTACGGCTCGTCCAATCTCACTTATGCCCCCAACTCAGAGACCTTCAGCTCCAACGGTCTGGGGGGATTCCACTCTCTGAATAACGTGTCTCCGAATCCGCTAGTCCTTTTGCACCCACCGACCCAGCTCTCTCCCTTCCTGCATCATCACAGTCAGCAGGTGCCCTATTACCTGGAGAACGAGCAGAGTGGCTATGCCATGAGAGAGGCCGCCCCCCAGACTTTCTACAGGTACCTGTAGCCGAGACATTGCGGGGGGAGGGAGAGCCGCCTTCCCCCTGGACTAGTGTGTCTCTCCGGTTGTGTGTGTGAGAGAGCGCGTGTGCGTGTGTCTGTGCGCGCGTGTGTCTGTCTGTGCCCGCGCGAGCGCGCGAGCCTCGGTACTTGAGGGGAAGTGCTGCCTCCAGGCCGGGATCTAGAGTGGAAGCCGACCGGGAGTTTCGGGGCAAGAGACGGCGTTAAGGGGACTGGGATCAAGGGCAGCTTCCTCCCTGAGTTCTGCCCAGAGCTCAGCAGCTGTTCTGGGTCAGAGGTGCCCCTCCAGCGAGATTGGGCCCAAGCTAGAACACTCCACTGCCCTCCCATCCCTCCCTCCACCTACCTGAGCAGGTGAGGGTGAAACTCGTCCAGGCTCTTCTCTGAAGGAAGAAGGGAGAGAAGGAGGGAAGGACTGAAAAAGGGAAGGAGGGCTGCCGCAGTTGCCCGGGAGAAGTCAGGCAGCAGATTGCGGTCGGGTTGAGGAAAAAGAGGGAGAGACGGAAACCCAGACAGAGAGATAAAAAGAACAAGATACACAGAGAAAGACGGACAGAGGCAGAGACAAAGACAGGTGGAGACAGAGAAAGAGACAGCGAGACAGAGAAACGGGACAGAGACACGGAGAAAGAGACAAAGAGACAAAGGTAGACAGAGAGCTAGACAGAAACAGACAAAGAGAGCGAGATTCATAGAAAGACAGGGGCAGATACAGAGAAATCCAGAGACAGAGAATACACACACACACACACACACACACACACACACACACACACACACACACACACACACACACACACACACACACACACACACACACACACACACACTGGAAGAGAGACAGAAGTTGAGTGGGTTGGGGGTAGTGGGAAGAAAAGAGTGACTTATTTTCTGCTCCGGTCTTCTACAGTCAGGTTCTCTCCCTTGGCTGCATTTTGAAAATCGTTTTCTCAGTCCTCTTCTCCCCTCTGTGTCCCAACCCCCTGCCCGTGAGAAACAGGTCAGGAACCCCATGTGCTTTCCAACCAAACAAACTCTTAAAAACCTGTATGTACAAAGCACTAGTTATCTGAGGAGCGGGGGTGGTGGCGGCGGCAAGTGGAGTGGGGCGGAGAACAAAACCCAAATAAACACCAGGAACTGAGAGTTACTACTAAAAGTCCAACGCAGGTATTTGGGGTTGGAGGTGTTTGAGGTTAGTGACAGCGTGGATCGTACGAGGATACAAACCTGAGGATTCCTCGCTCTCCCCCCTCTGCAGTTTTCCCGCTTCACGACTACACTTTGCCCTCAGCCCACCCTACCACAAATCTCAGTATTTTCTTAACAGTGTAGCCCCGATGGGAGAAACAAAACAAAACAAAACGGAAAAATGGAAAGAAGTTATACAAGTCTCAACAATTCGCTAGCTGCGAAGCTATCTGAGCCAATGTTGGAGCAGATGATGCCATGTGACATCTGACGGCAGGGAATTTATAGGTAGCCTGTAACCAAGAAAACATGCCTCACCGAGCTGTTCCTGATTTTATACTCTTTGGTGCCAGATAAGTTAGATTTCTGTGAACTGTGCACCTCCTGCTTGCCTGCTAGAGGGAAAAAAAAAACAACTCGAGAAAATGGCCCACGTGCAGCTATTATGGTCTAGTCATTTTGCTGTTCAGCATAAATCTGAGGAAGATTGTGTGTGTGTGTGTCTGAATGTGTGTGTGTGTCTGAGTGTGACATTTTGGTGGTAATTTCTTTCATTCCTTTTCTTTGGGAGATTTTTCTACCTATACTTTTTCTACATTCTTCTCCTTCCCCCATCCCCATCTCACTTTTTCTTTCTTTTCCCTATCTCTACAATTGCTCAGATGTATTTCAGGTGAATGAATTTGCTTGAGAGCAGTCTGGGTCAGAATAACCCCTAAACATTGCACTTTCAAGGAAGAATGATCTAATGTCCTCACTTCACTTGTCAACCTCCTCCGCCCTTCCCTCCCTCCCCCAACAACAGGGCTAACGTTGGAGTGGGTCTCAGTGAACCTGGACAATTAAGTGTTGAATTTGGATTCCTTTTGTGTTGGGCTTCAGAACTTAACTTTCTATGCAAGTGCCTGCAATTACCATGCTATATTACAGCTCTTTGGTTCAGTATTTTATTCCTAGAGATATTTATAGCTGAGGAAAGAAGGTTAACCAAATTCTGGTATTTGGGATGGTGGGCCTTCGAGAATGGTTTGAGCCCATATAGCTAAAGCCAAATTCAAAGGGATTTAATGTCCTAGGTCCAATGAGAATTTGATAGTTGAAGATGCAGCCTGTGGCATTATCTTCTTGTCCTTTTAAATATGTAAGTTACAGCTTGCTCCAAGTATTTTAAATCAGGATTAAAATGGAAGAGGAAGTATTCTTCTATCCACTATTCTCTTCCCTCCCACCCTTTCCAATAAGAGAGCAAAATATATATTAAATGTAATCTCAAAGCATTTCACTTTCTTTGCTAAGCATGAATTGGGCTGGATTCTTCAACTTTATAATGGATTCCAGAAACTTTTTTCATTTTTTTGGGTCTTTTATTGTGAATTAAATGTCATTGAATTTCCATGGGCCCTAATGAGACCATACTTGGTAGATTATTTTGCTGCTTTGATAATAATTGGAAACAAAACCTGTTCAAGTCAAGAGGAATTCCTCTTTTACTTAAAATATGTACATCCTTCATTGTCTCAGCAGCAATGCAAAGACTATATCATAACTCTGCAATATTCCCCATCTCCAAAGAACTTTGTGTTAGGTCAGAGGTCCTAAAACTGTGATTCAAAAAATTAAAAAAAATTGATGACTGCATTTTAATATATTTGTTTTCCTTTGTAATTCTATGTTTTTAATTTATGCATTCAAAAACATCATTTCAGAGAGGTCCAAAAGCTTCACTGTACTGCCAAAGGGGTCCACAACACAAAAAAAGGTTAAGAACTTTTGTTAGAAATTCAGTCTAAGAAGCAAAATTGACTACTAATTTTGAAAGAAAATTTTTAAAGATCATGCATATTTGACAATCTGTCAATTAGAATTAATTAATCAAAGAACAATGACTATATATATATGTACCATTTTGAATAGATAAATGTTATTTAGGTTATGTTTTCTTTAAAAATATTTTCCTTCTGACCATTTTCCCATTTTTATTTTACATTGGTTAAAGTAATGAAATTGAGTTAAAACTCATGTTTTTGCAAGTGGTAATGACAATTTCATGATGTGAAGGGAGTCACTACAGAAGCCAAATGAAAACAAAAAATTCAGTGAATTGACTTGTGAGTTTTGATTGATTCTATGTAGGTACTAACAGATTTGACTAGATATTTTATCACCAGCTAGACAAAGCTGGTGGTATCGTCAGTCTAAAAACTGCTGCTTTTCTCAAATGTTGAAAACGAAGGATTTTATATTGAGATACTGTGGTGCTAGTTCATTTTATCCCCTCTTATACAACTATGAAATAGATATGTTACGGGATTTGTAATCTACTTTGATTGGTAATCTACTGTATAAATTGAGGGTTTATAATCTACTCTTTAGCCTGTGGTGGCTAAAATACCATCGTCACCATCATAGTAATAATGACAACAAGAATAATATCCATATTTATATAGTACTTTGTAGTTCACAAATCACTTACCTCACAGCAGTTCTGTGGTAGGTAGTGAAATATTATTATTATCCCCATTTTACAGATGAAGAATCTTAGGAGTACAGTAATATGACTTGCCTAGGATTTTGTAGCTAGCAAGGAATTGGGATCTAAATGAAATGTTCTGATTCAAGTCCAGTGATGAGAGCTGACCTTATGCATCAAAACTATTAGAAGGCTGAATTAATTAATAGGAAAATTGTGCGATTGTATCTTAAGGCTGTCATTTTATCTAAAATTTAATTAACATTAAATGATGAGAAGATAACTGTCAATCACATCACGCCATCTAAAATGAAAATGAAGGAACTTTTTATCTTTGAAATTAAAAAAAACCCAACAACCCACCACACCAAAGAATCCTGAAGTTGAAATTAACTGAATCATTAAAATAGCTAATTAGTCTTACCTACTTGCCTGTATGTGATCTGTAGAAGTTTTTTTTAAAAATAATCCTGTGTTTCTTGAGGTCTCAACTTTTCTTCTCTTAGAAAACTCGCTACAATCTATAAATCAATTAAAATAGAGTTATTGACCTATGAATTTCTATCCTCATTTTATGAATCTTACAAGTGGATTACTTTTTTAAAAGCAAAAACAAAACCCCCAAAGCTTGCAAGATCCACCCCCGCCAAAAAAACCTGAAGCCTTCTCTTTTTGTGCCTTTTGAAATTGTCCAAAATATCTATTCGTGGTAGAAGGAAGGAAAAATTATGGGAAATGCTTGCAAGATAGCCTTTTCTTTCTTATGTGGAAGAAAGAAACATTTATTCATTTGTCATGCCTTATTATTTATAAATTTAAAATGTATCTCTCTTTAGGGTTAGAATTTTCCGAGATGTGAAATTTGCAAACAGCTGGCAATTATTTTTGACAACTGATTGGTATACTTTTCTTGTTAAAAGCTTGGTCTATTTTTCAGTTTTGGATAGAAACTGACCTCTAGGGGAGGATTAGAATAATTTATTTGAATACTTTACATTAATCCTTTTTGTAATGAATTGATATTTTACCTACTTTTCCCCCCTCACTTAAATAACCCCAAACCTTCTTAGTCATTTCGCTCATTTGATTTTTAAAAACTATCTGATGTACTGTGTTGGTTTTTAAAAATTCAAAGTTAAATACAACATGCATGTATTGGAAGAGGAAAACTGAATCAGATCATATCATCTTTTTATTCTTGATTTCATCTTTATCTATTGCATGTGACTTGCAGGTACGAAAAGTAACAAGATCCTCATGCTTAATTATTTCTTTCTCTTGCCTTCCTTCCCCTATTAATTTTTCAGTCCCAAATTTTAAGTGCCTTCTCTTTGCTTTTGTGAATATATGCAGGATATGAAAATCATGATTTGAAACAATTCATATTTCACATCCTAGCTTTACATGAACAAATAAAATAAAGACCTAAGCAGGAAATTGAGTATAAAAGACATAGAAACCTACTGAAGGCAGAAGAGTACTTCTTAGTATGTGAACCTGGGGACTGGGGACCTCCAACCTGCTTCTCATATTTATTGCTTGAATGAGCTTAGGGGTTTGTGTGGGGACACAGGAATTGGATGCAGAATGACTAAGTGCTCAGATTACTCAGAGTCTGGAGAAAAGGAATTGAATAAAGAGAATGTGAAATCATTCCCCATGGAAGCAAAATTGAAGTTATAACTAGTACTCTCTGGGAGTGTTCTTCCATGCGATTCTACTGGTATGAGTGCACTTCTTTATGAGAAATCTGTGACTGTATAAACAGAAATTTAGAGAGAAGATTTATGAATTTTTGTTACAAATTTTCTTTCCAAAGTTCACAGATAGCACAAAATGACATGTAGTGACTTCTGCCTCTGTCTCCTGTTCTGTTGTTTTGTTTTTAATTTCACTTTTAAAAGAAACTGGTTGAGAGTATACAGAGTCTACAGCCTTAAATTCTATTCTTAGGATTCATTGGACAGACCATCACATTACAGTACTCAACAAGTTAGCAATGCTGTGACTCAGTTTTCCCAACCATAAAAGGAAAAATTACAATCTCTAGCTAACTGCTTTAATTAATTAGAACCACTTTCCAAAATGAAAGTGTTTCAGAAGAGCCATTCTGTGTAAATACAAAGCATATGGTTACTTTAAAAGTAACCAACACAAACAGAAAAGTGAACAGTACAGAGTAGGGTGTTGGCTTATAGGCTAGTCCATCATATATGCTTTGTTTTATGCCACAAACTTGCTTAAAGCAGTAATACAACATATTCATAACTTCTATTAGTTTTTGATAGATACTTATTCTTTCTCACACAAAATGCCCACAAAATACATAGTGATATGGAGAGTAATGGTTCCAAGAAAAGACCTTTGAGATGGTCTGGAACATGCAAATCACAAGATTAGTTAAGAATATCTTCTCTATATGATGATTCTCTTTTTGAAATGTTAAAAGTCAAAATAAGGCAAATGGTTTGATTCTCTGCTAAAGAGATTCTCTACCGAGAAACTGAAGTTTAGCAAAATTTAATTGGATTGGACATAGACTTTATTTTAGAACTCAAATGTCAATTTTTGACCTGGAAAATTACCTAGGACAAATACATTTGCATGTAAAACAGTACAGGTGTATATATGTTTCTATTTGAACAATTGATTAATATACACAAATTAGCATGTTACTAACTTTTGATTGCTTATTTTATTCAATTAATGTATTTGTGTATGTTTCTTTAGGAAGTAATTTCAACATCTATTTTGACAAATTAGTGCTTTCCTGCTATTCAATTTGCCTTTTAGGTTATAATTGTAAAACAGAGAACTTAGTCTATATCCTACCAACATGAATGGGATGAATGGTGCCCTGCAACTATATTAACTCTTTTAAGGTGATGCGGCAGTCATTTAGTTGGCTAGAAAAGGTAATGCACGTTGGGATCCAATATAATCAATTATTTTCTTCTTTCAAGTAGAATCATGAAATATATTTATTAGGTTATATAGACTATAAATAAGGCTTGGTTTATGACTATTTTTCTGAGTGGCTGTTTTTGTAGGATAAGTGTATGTATTGAAACAATTTATTTTGAAGGACTTTGTGATTAGTGATTGACCCAGCAGCCTACACATCAGGACTCTGAAAGTCAATCCATGGAACTGCTACAGAAATTCTTTGTCAGTTTAGGCAAGTTGCTTATTCTTTCTGCCCCTTTATTAAGTTCTCAATAATTAAGAATGCTCCTGTCTTTTGCAGAAGATAAATATACTCGAAACTAACTTTACTGTCTAAGCTCCCTTTTTTTTAAAAAAAAAAATGTTTAATGTACCTCTTTTAAACATTCACACAGTGTGACTACTAATGTTTTTGCTCTTAGGGCTAACTCTTGGAACTTTTACTTGATCATAAAACTATGCAGGCTTTTACTGGAATGATCAGCGCAAACCAGAAAATAAGAATGCCTTGCCCCAGTTGGAACAGAGACTGTAAAAAACAGTCAGATGACAAGATTAATGCATCAAGAAATTGATATGGGCAGTTGTATCTGAGAAAGGTGTTTCTCTTTGAAGAGAAAGAAATAAGTTGATATGCATTTGTACATAAAAGGGGAAGAATCAATGCTGGAAAACACACAGGGTTTACTTACTATGTGCAGAGTAGAAAACTGATGACTAATGAAGCTTTGGAAAGTCCTAGAAAGTAAATAATTAGGGTTAAGGCTGAAATTCAGGGACTAGCATTTTGACATGGTGGAGAGGACTTTTCAAGTGTATAACAGAAACGTCTCCATGATTTAGAAGAAAGGATCATATTAGGAGTCTTTCAAACCAGAAGATCCAACCAGAGTAACGAGAGGAAAAATGGCAGCAACTTGTGGAATTGATTAGAGGGAAAAAAGAAGGAAGGCTGGTGATAGAGAAATCAAGATGTGAAAGACTGGAAGATATGAGGATGAAGCTAGGGAATATTGCGACAAGGCCACTGCATGTAGCAGGAAAGTATTATGGCAAGGCTTCTGAATGAGGGAGAAAGATAAGAGTGCCAAGTCTAAATCATTTAGCATGATTTCTACAACCCTTTTCTGTAGTAATTGGGAGCAAAAGAAAAATGAATTTTGATTATGAACATGATCTGGATAATTAAGGACTCATCAAACTCCTTTTTTATTTATGAGAATCTTTTTGGCCTTTAATTTTTTTGATAATTGAAATTTTCAAGGTTTTTCTTTTTCTTCTTTGAATTGTACTGATACTCTACTCAACTTATTTTATTGTGTTTTCATCGGTACAGCCTATGAATTTATTTATAGAACTCTAAAATCAATAAGTTATCAAGATATTTCCAAATGCTATACATAGTTGCACATTATTTTAAAAAATTAGGACAATTAAATTTTTGGTAAGCATATACTTGGCATCATTTTGATGCAAACTTGTTTTGTTTTTAATTAGAGGGATTAAACCACAACAGTCTTTAGGA
Organism: Bettongia penicillata ogilbyi; assembly: GCA_023548195.1. Classification (NCBI taxonomy): domain Eukaryota; kingdom Metazoa; phylum Chordata; class Mammalia; order Diprotodontia; family Potoroidae; genus Bettongia; species Bettongia penicillata. Next base: position 530,502 of record JAJHZJ010000314.1, read on the forward strand.
GTATATTGTTTTATAGATTTAGTGCTGGATAGAATCCTAAAAATTTAGTTTATTCCTTTCATTTTGCAGATAAGAAAACTGAGGCCAAGAAAGTTAAATGACTTATCTAAGGGCACATGACCAGTAAGTAGCAGAGCCAGAGTTTGAACCCAGGTCCTCTGATTTCAGATCTAGCACTCTTTTTATAATAATGATGATAGCTAACATTTATGTTATGCTTTAAGGTTTACAAAGTTCTTATATGGTAAGTAATTTTATCCTCAAAAATACCCTGTGAGGTAGAAGCTCTTATTATCTCTATTTTACAGATGAGGAAACTGAGGCATCTAGTGGTTAAGTAGCTTACCCAGGACCATGTAGCTAGTAAGAGTTGAGGTGGGATTTGAACTCAGGTTTTTCTGATTCCGAATCTTGCACTCCATTGGCTCTACCACGTACCTGCTTATATCATTTGCCCCATTAACTAATTTCTATTTTAAATCTACTCTGTGCATGCTGTGATTTTAATTTTGTACTGTACAAAAAATTATATTTTCAAAACTCGTTATTAATAATTAAATCTGAAGCACAAAGAGGTTGTGTGATATTTGAGAATTGTGATCAAATGACATACTCTATGTAAACACTATACCAAATGTGTGAAGAAGTTTTTGTTCCTGTAGGTTACATGGAGTAGTAGATAAATATTCTGGCCTGAAAATCAGGAAGACCAGGGTCCAAACGCAATGCTGGTCTTGTGACATTAGGGAAGTCAATTAACTTTTCCATGTCTAGGCAATTCTCTGAAACTAAGATGCAGAATATTTACTGATCTATATTTGTAGAGGGAGTTTCCTTTTTGGGTTATAATGAGGAGGGAGGAAGATTTCCTTAAGTTGATGAAGTCATAGGCACCCATAATATATGTTTTTCTGAAGACAGACAGAAATCAGAAATTGACAACTTGACTTTAAAAATCTTAAATTGTGGGTCAATGTAGCTCATTGGGTCAGAAGTCAATGTTTGTCTCTTCTGGTGGCCAGGCTACTTGAATAACAGGTTCTGGGAATAAAACAAACAGTGAAGGATTATAAACTTGCTGGCCAAGGGCTATATCGATTCTTTGCTCTTTGTTTTTGATCTTTGGTAAGTAGAGTCCATAACGAAGACTGATCAAACCAAAGTTGCTTTTCTGTAACAATTTCAGTCTTCTCTCCTAAGAAGGGGAGTCTGATATCATGAAACAACATAAATAAGATTGTCTTGTACTGCCTAGAAACTTTCTTTCCTTATAGATTCTAGGATTGATACATATTGAGCTGTGATGCAATGTTTTGTTTGCACACTTTATTTTGTTAGTTACTCAATCTGAAATGCTGCTTGCTTTCAAGAGTGTCCTGAGAGGATGAAATAAGAGAGAATATGGGAAATGAAGAAAAAGGTATAGTGATCCAGGATCTTAGAGACAAGTTAGTAGAAGATTGACCAGGCTGTTTTCTTTCACTAGGGAATGTGACTAGCATGTCATTATATACTATGATGGCTATAGAATTTTATAGAGTTAATGAGATTCATAGTTTTTATCCTTGACTATTACCTGAATTTAACCTGTTGAATTTATAAGGAATAACTGCTTTTAAGATACAAATTTAAACTGCTTTTCACTAAGTTAAATCTGCTTTTAAGCCATCATTGCCTATTAATGGAGCCTCAAGTTGTAGACAGTTAAACCAGATCCAAGTATCCAATTTGACCTTAAGTCAAATTGTCTCACTGTCTTTGTAGATATAATTTACTGGCTAATGGCTATGTTTCCATTTTATTGAGTGATATGAATGCACAAACACTGTGTTTGTCTAGCTTATAGCTGTCTCAAGGATTTAATGGCATAGTAGAAAGCATAGTGGACTTGGAATTTTTTAAAAAAGTTTGGGTTCTAGTCCTGTCCTTGTGGTGTGATCTTGAGCAAGTGACCTTGACTCTGTTGTGTGACTATCTTAAATCCATCTAACCTTACTGAGCCTTCGTTCTTCATCTGCAAATGTCAACAATAATAACTGTTTATATAACATTTTAAGTTATTAAATTATTTTTAAATTATTAATTTATAAATAAAATTTATTAAAATTCATTAAATTATTTATAAATAAAATTTATTTAAAAATAAAATTTATAAATAAAATATATTAAATTATTAATTATTTAACATTATTCCATTTGATCCTCACAATCATTCCATGAGTTGGATACTTCAGGTATCATTATTTCCATTTTACAGATAAGTAGATTGAGGTTCTCAGAGGTTAACCATACATGATCACTTATGTACTGCCAGAGATGGGAAATAACATTCATAATAATAACTCAGGCTTTTGTGAGGAATAAATGAGATTATATGTGCAAAGAACTTTGCAATCATTAAATACTATATGAATGGCAATTACAATATTAGCATTATTATTAACCTTTGTTTCCATCTCAGGTTTAGGTTGGTGATGGTGATTTTGCTTCTGTGGTTAGAGTCAATGTTTGCAGAGCTACAAATGTTTTTTCCCCATTGACTTGCTAATGATAATTGAATTTTTTTCCTCCATAACTGAATGTACTTATTCTTTTCTTCTGTCACCTGAAGTTAAAATCTAGAAGTTTACCAATTTTCTCTAAAGAACTGCAACTACTACCAGTAGATTCCAGCTATAAATGAGTGCAAATTTTCCATCTATAACTCCAGTGTGTAAATAAAATATGCATTAACAGATTATAATTATTTTACAGGATTAGGAAAGTTTGGAAGGATTTTGATTTTCAAGGATGGGTACAAATGATTTATCAGAACTATCGAGGTATATGTGTATGTGTATACACACACACACACAAACACATGGGGAGGGTGGAGTATTCAACGTGTACTTGTACTGCTTATCCAAAGAAATTTCAATTCTTCCATACTTCAAAGATTAGTGGTTCTTTTTGTATGGATTCTCCAACCAACAATGCCAATTATAAACCCTCTCTGATTTAGTAGACAGTATTCAAGAGTTTCTGTTGCTATAAAAATCATCACCCTGAAGGCAAGTTAAAGATGAGTCACACTAAATATTTAGACTATCACTGGATCTATACTTAGTAGTCATGCCAGAGCAGTCTCCAATGGTACTTAATGGAATGGCATTACCAATGGCACCTCCCTGCCACAATGAGGCATCAAAGGAAGAGTTTTATGAATTTTGCTGCTGATTGTCCTTTATTCTCAAAGAGGACCATGACAACAGGGAGGTGATGTGATGTCATGCACGTAAATTGGATTTAAGTGAGGGATGACTGTGCAAAGTCACTAGCAAAGCTTTCTCTTGTGGAGCCATCTGGGTCAAGTGGCCAGATAGGAACATACTGAAGGAAAACTTTAGCTGCCTGGTCACTCACTATAAAGAAATACTTGCATTCTTTGGAAATGACTTACTCAACTCAGTCACTACTGAGAACATTTTGGTTGCTATTGTTTATTTCCCTCATATTTTGATATCTCTGTCAGGAAATGAATGTAAGTTTAATAGAAATGGCTACTGGGGGAACCATATGTTTTAAGTTTAATTGAATTCTGTGACCAGGGAGGCTATACCTTTGGGATGGTTGTTGAACTATACCAGAACGCTTAGCATTTAGACACTTACGCCTTACTTTATAGCAACCTCTATTTTTCAGGATAGTAAGAACTAAGTTATAAGTTTTTAAAACTTCCAAATACTTAAAAAAAGCAATCAAGTCAGAAAAAATACACTATCATTATAAGAATAAGTGCAACTCCTGACATTTAAAACAATATTAACATGCTTCTGCTTCACTGTATGAAAAGAGCAGAGGATTGAAGACTGAGTGGACTTTTAATAACATTTAATATGTTTTAATAACATTTTAATTCAATTTTAATTTAACTTGTCCCAAGTTTTGGGACAACTAGATGGCACAGTGGATAGAATGTTGGGCCTGGAGCCAGAAAGATCTGAGTTGAAATCTGGCCTCAGACACTTATTAGTTGTGTGACCCTAAGTAAGTCACTTAACCCCATTTGCCTCAGTCTTTGCATCTGTAAAATTAGTATCTCTGCCAAGAAAACCTCAGATGGGGTTATGAAGAATCAGATATGACTGAAAAACAACTGAACAGCAGCAGAGGCAACAACAATGTGTTTTATGTGTGGAAAAACAATTTAAAGGGGGCAAAGTGAATGAAATGAATATGACCCCTTGGTTAAACTCTTTATGTGCAAGGAAAGCATAGTGGACCAAAAGGAATTTATATTTCTGTTGTAGGTATCCCAAATCTCTACTCTGAGGGAAAAAGCTGACCCCTCGGAGGCTTAAAAAAACTACAAGCTTTATTTTTCCGTAAAACTTTTGCCTAGTATTTTGAATCCAGGCTATTCCTTGGAGATAGCAAAAAAAATTCCCAAATCAATATTTCTGCAAGAGAAATTTTCATTCATTTATACAATGGACATTTATTATTTCATTGTTTTCTCATATATATATCATATATTTTTCTGAGACTGGCACTTTCTAATTGGGTCTGCATTATGGAGTCTGTCAGCAGGTAGAAAGTAAAGTTCTCAGAATTTGTCTAATACAAAATTATGATGGTTAGCCTTTTAACGTTGCCTTGGTGTTGTCCTATATGTTCTGTATCTGTAAGTAAATACCAGATTGGTTTGTAATCCTGCAGCAAACATGGATTATTTCAGTATTTATTGTGGTGGCACTACATGAGATAAATTAGTACATTAGACATGACTGGATGAATACTGACTAGATTTGCCTTTAGAAAAAATGCTCCTTTTGCATTTGTCAATAAATAATGGATTAACAATGTGTCAGATACTGTACTCAAGGGCTAGAGAGGTATATAAGTGCATATACAAAATAAATATAGTTAAATAGAAGATAATCTTTTTGGTCGGGGGGAGGATGTTAGCATTTGATGAGCTCAGGAAGAGCTTCCTGGAGAAGATGGTGCTTGAACTGTCTTGAAAGAAAAGAGGCATTCTGTGGACTAGAAGAAAAAGTTCATTCCAGGCATGGAGCAGGCAGAAAGTGGACAGCCAGTACATGTCCCTTGGAGAAGGGAGATGGAGATTCTTGTTTGGGGTACATAGAGAACAATTTGGTGATCACAGAGCATGAGAAGGGAGTCATCTAATGAGGCTGGATAGGATGGAATCAGATTGTGAGAAGCTTTAAATGCTAAACAGTGGAGTTTGTATTTTATACTAGAGGAAATAGTTGATTGATTGGGGAAGTGACATGTCAGGTTTGTGTTAATTTACATATCATTTATTTACAAATTCTAGTCTGGCTGAGCTGTCACTTTACTGCCTGTGACTTAACTCTTGCAGACCTCACTTTTCCCATCTATAAAACTGAGGTGGTTGGATTACATGACCTTAGAGGTCCCTCTTTGTCTAGGATCTGTTTATAGATTGTCATCCTCCTGTGTTTGTTAATAAAGTCACCTCAGTGAGGTGTGGGGTTGATGTTCTTGGGGGTATAGAGTACAATCCTCTGACCCTAAATCCAGCACTCTTTCTGCTGTATCATATTATCTTTGGTAGGCCTTTATAAGTTATAAAGATTTTAAGTATGGACTGGTGAGGAATCATATATAACTTTTGTCCAAGAGCTAGCTTGAATTGGAAGAAATTTATCATTTGGTTGGCTAAAGGATGACAAGTTTTTCAGGGACAGCTGCTTTCAAAACAAAGTTAAAAAAGGGATCACAATCCACACTGGTAGAAGGAATATTAATTAGTAGTATTAATGAAGCCATTGAAATATTTGCACATGTTTCTGCAATCATTTTCATCAGTTAAAAAAGTTTTTTAAATGCCAGATTATCAGTTTTCTTTTTTTTCTAAAGTATGGATTTTAATTATATAGATTATTCATTTTCTTCAAAAATGCATAACTCTCGATTTCATCTTGGGAACATGTTCTGTGGTGTGTGGCATCTTTCCTTACATGCCCCAAACACAGCCTAGGTACCATCACCTTCTTTAGCATATGTAGAGCTACACCACGTGGTGACAAGCTATTGCAAATGTATCTTCCATCCATAGTGACTTGTGGAAAGTTCTCTCTCCTGTTTTTTAAAAAAAAATTTAAATTTTGATTTATGAAATAAAAGAAGCATTTCCATAGCATAGCAGAATAAAAAAATGTGAAACTGCAAATCTATTATGTAAAACTTACTGTTTCTTTTAAATATATAATAAAGCTATCATGTAATTTTTTTCCCTTTTTTTCTCCCCACTCACCCTAGAGAGGGCTACCATTATACCCAAGTATGTATGTATATGAATATGTATAATATGTAAAATCATTCTATACATACTTCTGTTTATCAGTTCTTTCTCTGGATGCAGATAGCATCCTTCTCCATGGATCCTTCCTTAAAGGCAGCTAGGTGGCCCATTGGATAGACCACTGGGATATGGAGTTCAAATCCCTCCAAAAAAGGAAAATAATGAGTATGCCTGATGAAAAAACAAATAGGCCAATGCTTAATAGGTAGTAGAAATCCTCAGATCAATGTCAAAACAACTGCTACTTCTAGGTGCTGAGAGTAAACGCTTCTGGAAGTTCTATTTGGTTGACTCTATGGACTTTATTTCCTAACACTATGTGATGGTCTTGCTGATCGGTGCTCTGTCTCAAGGATTGTCTTTCTTCATCTTTACCATGCTACCTAACTTTAAAGTGACTGAGTCAGTTTAGTCTTTAATCTCTTTAGTTCTATATAGCCAATCCTGAAGCTACTGACATCTCCATCAACCCCACTAGTTGACTTTCCAAGAAGTGGCATGTGGAATGGTTGATAAAACACATTTATTGAAAGACTTTAATCTACTAAGTAGTGTAAGAACTGAATAACATAGAATCCCTTGAACTTGCATAATGTTTTAGAGTTTTCGGTGCATTTTCAGATGCATTTTCTTATTTGATCTTAGCAACAGAACCATTGAGGTAGGCAAGGTAGGTGGGCACAAGGAAGAGGAGGGAGGGAGCAAAGGAGGGAGGGAGAGGAGACAAAGAGAGAGAGAAACAAATGACTGATTAGTGATCTTTAGAAATTGTGAGACCCTATTCCAGATTTTAAATTCTCTTTCTGTACCATTACCTTTTTTTGTGGAGAATGTGGGCATCATATGGTTAAAGAAAGGTGGCTTCAAATAGAGACCATCAATGATTATTTGTTAATGTTTTTATATCTCCTGCTATCTGAAGGGATATAGCATAATTCCCCAAACAAAACATGGTTTTAGTTCACTGTCATATTTATAAAGCTCTTCTTCTGATATATCCTACCTGTGTGACTCTGGGTACATAATTTAACCTCTCTGTGCTTTAGACAGTTATATAAATCAACAGGTTGCAAAAAACAATGCCAACCTACATTAAGAAGGTGGGTTTTCTCATTGGAGAGTTCCATATATTAAGATAACTCTAATTTCCTGTATGTGTATAGGAGGTATGTGCCATGGTTGAGTTTGATTTATACAGATGTCACCAGATTAAATTCCATTAGGATTATAGATTTTGTAGAAAAGAAAATTGAAACTCAAAGGCATAGGAGGTCATATACAGATTACCCAAAAGTCTTCATGCGGTTTTGATCATTAAGACCTTAAAACTGCTCTAAAACTTTTGGGAAACCCCATATAATTTACATCATATACATACATACACAAACATTTCATGCATTGTTTATATCTAGATACAATTTTAGGAAGCATATTCTAAGTTTGAGTTTGGTTGGGACAGGTGTGTTACCAACTTAAGGGATCATTTTGCAGGTAAGTATACTTAGTAGCAAAATATTTTTTTCCAAGTTTAAACAGATAGTAAGGAGCAGAGCTAGGAACTCAGGTCCATCTGAATCCAAAACCAGTGCTGTACCTTGCTGCCTCCTGGGATTCTTATTTTACTTACCGTCACCCCTACTGAAGACAATGCAAGCAGCTCATACTCTAGAACCCATGGGGAACAATCTCATCTTTCTCCTTCTCTTGAGTTTTCATTTCTGTCTGGTTCTACAATTATTTTAAAGTAGAAAAATCTTCCTTTTTATTGTGTTGAAACAGTATAAGAGTAGCCTAAGTGCTAAAAACAAAACAATAAGGTATATGTAGGTCTTTACCTTGTTGTGGCACGTGTCTGGTCATGGGAAAGTGTGGGCAGGCTGACAAATTTGGATAATTTTTACATGAAAAATTAGACTTTCAGGTCTAAGGATTACAGTTGTTGTCACTGCCTAGTTACTTAAGACCATAGGCAATAGAGAATACTCAGTCTGATATTAAAGGTCCCACACCTTCTAGATGCAACTAACCTTTTCAGTCTTCTTTCATATGCACTCATTCTAGCCAAACTGGACAGCTAACTCTTCCCAGAACGTACCATTCCATGTCTTGTCTTCAAGCATTTGCAGGTCCCATCCCCTGTGCCACAGTACACTCAACTAAGGAAATATGTATTAGCTGCATATTGGGTTATAATATCTAACATTTATATAGTGCTTACTGCAAGTCCAGCACTGTGCTAAGTGCTTTACAATTATTGTCTTGTTTGGTCCAAACAACTTTAGGAGGTAAATGCTATTATTATCCCCATGTTGCAGAGGAGGAAACTGAGGCAGAGGTAAAGTGATTTGCCCATCTATCTACACGACCACCCAGCTGCCTACCTCTGTATAAACACATGGGACAGTAGATGACAAGCAGACCTTGAAGTCAGAAGGATCTGTGTTCAAGTTTTGCCTCTGACAAATACTGACTGTGTGACACTGGGCAAATCACTTAACCCCCTAATATCCAGACAACTGTCTAAGATTCTTAGTTGCAAAGCAGGTGCTCTGAATAAAATCATAATCTGGTACAACAGCAGCAACAACATGCTGAAGGCATATTGGATGCTTAAGCCATGACTTTTTTTTAAAAGGAAAAAATTATAGAGGCTCTGCTCTCATGATGCTTGCAGTCTACTAGAGGGATACAACATATAGGATACATAACATAACAACATAGGGATGCATAAATAACATAATTTGCAGATAACAGTTAAATGGCACACTGGATAGAATACCGGACCTGGAGTCAGGAAGATTCATCTTTTGCCTCAGTTTCCCCATTTGTAAAATGAGCTGGAGAAGGAAATGGCAAACCACTTTAGTGGAGAAAACCCCAAATGGTGTCATAAAAGGTTGATTATGATTGAAACGACTCAATAACAAAAAATTCAAAGAGGAAAAGTATATTTATTATTCCAGAGATCAGGAGAAGTTCACGTGAGAGGTGGCACTTGACCTTATCCTTGAAGGAAACTAGTGGTTACTAATGGTAGAGGTGAGGAACGAGAGTATTTCTAAAGCTGCCTGAGTAAAGAACAGAAGGTAGGATATAAGTGGCTATATTCCAATTTGACAGGAATGTAAAGTACAAAACAATCAAGAAGGAAAGGGAGCAAGTATCTATTTTATTTTAAATTTATTTATAGTTCTCAACATTAACTCCCATAAGTTTTAACTCTTCTCCCCCTCCCCAAGATGGCATGCAATCTAATATAAACTCCACATATGCATTCTTATTAAGAGTATTTTCACATTAGTCCTGTTGTAGAACAAATGGGAGGAAAAAGCAAAAGAAAACCAAAAAAGGGAGCAAAGAGCATGCTTTGATCTGGGTTTAGACTCCATAGTTCTTTCTCTGGACATGGATGGCATTTTCCATCATGAGTCCTTTGAAGTTGTTTTAGGTCCTTGCATTGCTGAGAAGAGCTCAGTCTATCAAAGTCAGCCATGGCACCATGTGGCTGTTACTGTGTACAATGTTCTCCTGGTTCTGCTCATTTCACTCGGCATCAGTTCATATAAGTGTTTCCAGAAATTCGCCTGCTCATCATTTCTTACAGCACAATAGTATTCCATGGAACAGTATTTATTAACTGCCTTCTATGTTCCAGACACTGTGATAAGCATTTTAAAGGAAGGAAATAAGTATTTCTGTAGCACCTACTATGTGCCAAGCATTTAAAATATTAATTCTTTTGATCCTCATACCAGTTTGTGAACTAGGTAGTTTTGTTGCTTTTATTATCCCCATTTTACAGTTGAGGAGACTGAGGCAAACAGAAGTTAAATGATTTGATCAGGGTCACAGAACTATGTGAATATCTGAGGTCAGATTTGAACTCAAGTCTTCCTGACTCCAGGGTCAGCACTGCTCTATCCCTTGGGCCAACAGATGCCCCTACAAAATATTAACTCCTTTGATGCTCACAACAGCCCTGGGTGTATTATTGTTATCCCTAGGAACCCCCAGGTTAAGAACTATTGCTCTAGTGTCTATTAGGACAGTATCAGACATTTACTAGCTGTATAACCCTGGGCAAATCAATTCACCTCTATCAGCCTCAAAAATGGTACCTGGTAGAATGTAGTGTCTTCTAAAATTGTCACTAAATAAATGTTAAGTTGAATTAGTTCCAAATGGAGGCCAGAGCTGGACAAGTCAGAGGTCAAGATGGAGGTAAGATGGGGGACAAGAATCCTTTCTGAAGCAGGAAAATCAAGCAGATGGAAAGGAGTTGTAGCTGGAAACCACCTGGGGGATAATAGGGGCAGATAAAGTTATATGGGGTGGTGTTATAGGGACAATGAAGGGTCTGAATTAGCCTGAAAGAAACAACCAGAATCTCTTCTAGGAGATAAAGAATCTCTGTGAATTGTTGGGTAAAGCATGGTCAATTCCATATTTTAAGAGGGCAAAAATATAATAAACTCTTCCTCAAAGGCAAAACCAAAATATTTATTTGGGATATCATTAGAATACCAGGAAGTAAAATTTAACAAGGTACTTATTACTAATCCAGGTAGCTCTGACCTTCTTTCTGCCAGGCCTCACCTCAAAAACAAGTTCCCTTGGCCCATTCACAGCTTGCTTTTCTCTCTCTCTGCTCTGTCTGCTCTCACTCTCTGCTCATATTCTCTCTCTCTCTCTCTCTCTCTCTCTCTCTCTCTCTCTCTCTCTCTTCTTTCTCCTCCTTGCACAAGCTCCTCCCAATCTGAGCTCCACGTGGCCACAGGCTCCATGTGTTTAGGCCTATTAATGGGCAGGGAAGATCTTCCCATTCTATTAACATTATGTCCATGTCTTCTGATTTCCAATCAAATGCCCTTTCCACCTTAAAACATGACTTCATTAATCTCTCTGGGCCTCAGTTGTCTCATCTATAAAATCAGGAATTTAAAATATATAGAATCTCTATGGTCCCTTCCAAGTAGAAATTCTTATGCTCATTTGACCTATTAAAAGCCTAATACTCAAGGTCTTTGATGTGCAATTCTTTTCTTCAGTTTAGAACAGGAGAAACCATAATTTTATGGTTTCTCAGGATTTTTAATTATATATATATATATATATATATATTATGAATAACAAACTGTAGGTTGTAAAAACTTCAAGATATGGGTTGTAAAAACTTCAAGAAGACAAAGTAGAGTTACTTTCATCTCAGGATGATTCTAGGTTTCCCCTGAGGTAAGCAAACACCTTCATGTATGGCGGCAGATACAAACTTGAAGGTCACTCCTGAGTAGGCTTGTACGTGGGTGGACAGCAGAATGTGGGAAAGCTCATGCTGACGGTTTAGTATTATTTCCGTGATAAGCAGAATATTTGGAACAACAGGACCTCCTGCTAGTGTAAACTCAGGGACACTTGGAGTGAACTTCTAGTTCACTCTTTTCCTCTTTTTCCATTGCCCCCATTTGACCTTTTCACTTCCAGTTTTCAGTGCCATTAATCTTTATTTTTTGACCTTGTGTAGAAATAGATGGAAGGTTGCATATCAAGAATATTAGATTTGAAGTCAGAGGACCTGAACTCAAATGCAAGCTCTACCACTGAGAATTCTAAGTGTAGAACTTAGAGCTGGTGTAGTTCCAACACATTCATTTGGTAGTTGGTGAGGAGATGTTCTAGAGAAGTTAACGACCACACAAGTAGTAACACATAAATAATTTATTAACACTTACTATGTGCCAGACATTAACATTAACAGAGCTTAGGCTTAAATCCAGGTCTAGTGACACCAAGTCCTTGTAATCTTTTCCATTGTACCAGACTACTTTTTATTACTATACATTTCCTGGATCACCTTTGTCACTTTGTGAAAGTTGTTTCATCTCTCTGGATCTACTGCAATTTCCTCATATGTAAAATGAGCGTATGGGACTAGAAGATTTTAAAATTCACTTCCAACAGTCTATGATTCTTTATGATTAAGTAACTGAGGCTTTGGGCTTACACAAACTGAAATCAATCTTGAGGATCTCCTAGGTCATGTACCCACCCAAGGTTTCCCCTGAGAATGTCAGAATTTAGAATATGCCTAGAAGGGAGACCCTCAGCTTTCATGCAAACTCTTCAATATTTATAATACTAGCCTTGCTGGTTTCCTCCACCTTACCTGTAACCCTTTTACAAAACAGCTTGTTCCTAGGGAGTCTTAGAATTTTCCTCTCTGTCAGTTTTCACCTTCCTTCAGGTCTTTCTTACCTACACAGTACACATGAGTCACAGAACCAACAAAGGGAATAGATCCATTTTTTTCCCCTAAATCTTGACTATCCACTATGCCCATCTGCTTTCCCGTTTGAGTCTTTATGTGGTGATGGTTCTATCTTTTTGTCACTGAATCCCAGTGTATTTGTGTCTTTATTTAACATTACTTCCTTCTCTCGTGGAAAAAACTCTGGGGTTCCTTGGAAAGGACTCATGGATGCACAATTTTCTCTCTGGGGTTTCACTTTGTCCATACCTTTGTATAGTTCCTCTTTGCTTTTCTCTGTCCAATTTCCTTTATGATTTTAGGCAGTGTCAGAATGAAGAACTCATGGGTGGGAGGCAATGGAAAACTCAAGACAAGGGAAATATTCACATTTGGTCTGAGGAATTCACACCTGGAGAAACGTATCAGAGTGACTTCTCTCTTTCTTCCTAGGTCATGTTTGGTCATATTTTCTATGATTTCTAGGTATTTTACAAATAAATATCATTTATTTGATTTTCATGCCTGCAATGTGCCACAGTGATTCTACATCAGTTTTACAGATGCAGGAATATAAGTGACTTGCTCAAGATCTCTCAGTCATTACTTGGTTATTTGCCTCCAACTGCATTGCTTTTTCTACTGAAAATGCTTCTTCTTAACTTACTTTCACATTTTCTAAAGGAAAAATGTGGGACTACAGGGTAAAAATAGCAATGGAGAATGTATTAATCATAAAATCCTATAGTAATAATTTAGTGACTCTCAGAGTTGGAAAGACCTCAAGAGTCATTTAGTCCAAATTTTACAGGAAAAAGAATCTGCCCTCTGAACCTTGGTTTCTTTTGCCTTAAAGTGGGGATAATAATACTTTCCCTACTTTTTTCATTGAGTTATTGTGAGGTCCAAATGAAAAAATTTCCCCCTAAAACCATAAAGCACAACAAATGGGTTGTAATTATTATCATATTTTATATACTTGACCTCTTGCCTGTAGTTTTGTGCAAAAAGAAATGCCTCTGATCATCTTAAGTCACAACCAAGGAACCATTTTAAATCAGTTGAGTTTTCAGGTTCTAGAATTGCTCCTTTGCTTTGGATTTTTTCTGGCCTGTGTGCAGGACTGGGCATTGGCACAGGAGGTGAGGGAGGTTTATTTGACCTGTTCCAGCAGTTGTTTCTTCTGATCCAGTTTCTACCTTCATCATTCTTGAATGAGCTCAGTGAGCTTGGAATATGTCAAATATGCATAACCAGTTTTTCCTCTTTGCATTACTTCTTCCTTTAACTGGCTTCCTTCAACTGTAGCTACCCCTCTCTTCTTATACACCTCCTATTAGAGGAACAATATGTGGGAAAGTTATATTGCTCATTAGAAGCACAATGGACAAAACATTGGCAGCTATTTCAGTCAGAGGGCTCATTGTGTCAGAATAGTACAGAACAGTCCTAAATTTTCCCTCCTTTCTTTCCCTCTCTCCTTTCCTTTATTTCATTCATTCCTTCCCTCCCTCCTTTTTTGTCTCCTTCCATTCTTTCCTTTCCTCCTTCTCTCTCCTTTCCTCCTTTCTTTCTCTTTTTTTCCCTCTTTCCATTTTTTTCCTCATTCCTCCCCTTTCTTCTCCACATCTTTTCCTTTATTCAATTTCTTCTTTCCCTCCCTTCCTCTTTTCCTTTTTTCCTTTCCTCCCTCTCTTCCTTCCCTTTCTCCCTCCTTTTTTCTCCTTCCATCCCTTTCTTCTTTCCTTTTCTTTCCTCTCTTCTCTCCTCTCCTGGAGAACATCTAGTCCAATAACAGTCTTAAAGATGAAGCAACTGTGGTTCAAACAAGTGAAATAATTTACCAAGTTACACATATAGTAAATAACTTAGGATAAATTAAAATCAAGGTATTAGCTATGTGAACCTAGGTAAATTATTGAACTTCTCTATTCCTAGCTTTCAAAATAAGGGACTAAAACTTAGTGCGAAGTCCCCTTTGATCCCATGAACCTCTGACATAAATCTAATATTCTTTCCATGGCACCATAGACTCAATGAAGAAATGATAGCTAGATATTGTTAGGAATTTTAGTCAAGAAACAAAGTAGAATAAGAGAAGCAGGGAAATTTAGTGTTAGAAGGCATCTGAGAAGCTGTCAAGTCCAACCACTCTTATTTGCTAATGTGGAAAGGGAGTCTCAAAGGAGTTCTCACTTCTCGAGGCTTATGCAAATGAAATAGGACTTCTGGGCAAAACAACCTATGTTTCTCAACCACCAGGCCAGTGCTCTGTCTTCTATCCCCACATCCTCTGTATTCAACCTACCTTCTAAAGTGGGCATGGTAGTGCAGTGGATAGAATGTTATGCCTGGAGTCAGGAAGACACCTCTTCTTGAGTTCAAATCCAGCCTCAGACACTTACTAGTTGTGTGACCCTGATCAAATCACTCAATTCTGTCTCAGTTTCCTCATCTGAAAAATGAGATAGAGAAGGAAATGGCAAAGGCACTGCAAGTATCTTTGGCAAGAAAACCCCAAATGGGGTTGCAAAGAATCAGACATGACTGAGAAATAACCAAATTTTTTTTTAAAAAGAGTATTTTTTCCAGTTTACATGTCAAGATAATTTTTAACATTCATTTTTAATAAAAGTTTGAGTTCCAAATTTCCTCCCTCTCTCTCCCCTTCCTCTTCCCTAAGATGGTAAGCAATTTGATGTAGATTATATATGTACAATCAGGTAAAACGTATTTCATGAATGTGAACAATATGAACAACTGTCTAAAAATGGTAGCTCTATAATCTTCAGACTTCAGGTAGTTCCCTAAACAGCAACAACAAAGTCTAATTTTTTGTTTTGTTCTTTTTTTCTGGCTAAGTTTGTATGGTCTTGATATATTATGAGCAGATCTTGTAACTGTTTGGAATCCATTACTGGACTAGATGGTCTTCAGTGCTCATGGTCCTTCACCTCTCTGCTGCTGTTGTTTCAGTTGTTTTTCTGTCAAGTGTCCCCATTTGGGGTTTTCTTGATAAAGAATACTGGAGTGGTTTGCCATTTCCTTCTCCAGCTCACTTTACAGATGAGGAAACTGAGGGAAACAGGATTAAATGACTTGCTTAGGATCACACAGTTAGCAAGTGTCTGAAGATGGATTTGAACTCAGGGAGAAGAGTCTTCCTGACTTTAGGCCTGGTACTCTATCCACTATACTGCATAGCAATTATACTTTGCTATCTTTCTTCCAGAACCTTCACTGCCTTTTCCATTACTCAGAATTCAACTTTCAGTAATATTTTTCACCAATGCACTTGTTATCATTGTGCACATTAGTATTTGGCTATATTAATTAATCGTATTTTATTTTATGCACATCTTTTTAAGTGCCTCAGTTTCTCATTTTTTTTGCTGAAAGATAATCTTTCATTATGTTCATATACCATTTTTCAGTCATTTCACAACTGATGGGTACTCACTTTGTTTTGAGTTGTTGAGAAGTCTTGTCTATAAATTCTTTTCTCATGGATGCATATTTCCAGTTACATTTATTTAACAAGTTATCCCCACTTAATAATTCTGCACATGTGCTCATTTATTATTCTTTAGTTCAATGTCATACTTTCCTGTTGAAATTAAGCTTTTAAATCTGTCCTCTAGTCAAACCTCTCTTCCATGCAGGGGTAGTGTCAGAAACTACAAGTGTCTCCTGATTGGCTTCTTTTCTGTCATTCACACTTTTTTTTTTCTTCCCACCTTTTGGTTTCACTGCTCATTAGCCTTTCCATTATATGGGAAATAGAGGAAGAAGGAGAGAATGAAACTCTAGTCAACTATATTGATTATTAGGAGTTCTATAATGAATTTAAAATTATTGGCTAAAAGAGATCTCGTTTTAGGTTATTCCATGTCACGTTAGTCTTGCTCGCCATTAACTCAGAAAATCAACACTTGGCTACGTCTTTTGGTAGAGCCATTTTTTTTCCAACTAAGCAGAAATTTCTAAACATTATAATGAAAACATTAACCTCTGGCTGATTTTGTTATATTTAAAGGACTTCTGGCAGGGTACTTGGAGCCAAACATGAATAACATCTCTTTCTATTAGCCTTTTAGTTGATGAAGTAGTTAAATTTGATATTCATTTGTGATAATTTTAAAAGAAAATCAACACTTTCATTCAGTCATCTATGTATGTGACTGACAGAAATAACTTTTTTGCTCATTATTGGTTTGATGACACCATACAATGTTCAACTTTTAAAATAGAAAGGCATAGTGATAATATTTTCCCTCAAAAATGGAGGGAAAACTTACATGGATAGTATCCTGAAGAACTGCATATTTCTGAAGGGAATTCACAGCTGCCAGTTCAGGATATTACCTGAGGGTTCATAGAGCTTTCCTTTGCTCTATAAGCATTTTCAGTTTTGGAGTTCTGAGGGTAGTTTCCCAGATATTTGTCTCTTTACATAGTCACTTTAACACTTTGGTACTAGCTCCCAATTTGAAAGGATTCCCTTAATGAGCACTAAACAGAAAAGTCAATTTTGCACAAAATTTCGTAGATTTCCTGCACCCTCCTTTTTTCCCCTTTCTCCTCTCTGCCATCAAGCCCTCGGTTTATGTTAGCTAGACTGGAGAAGAATCAGGAATTTATTCAGTGACTGATCTGATTGGGATTGTGAAAGGTAGATAATCTATACTTCTGGCAGAACATGAAAGATAGAAGTAGCAGTAACCTACCACCTTCTAGACACTGCATGCTTACCGAGTGTTATGGAAAAGTGTAACATCTGATTTTGGGAGGTTGTCTCATCCTGACACTGGGTCCTTTTTTGCTGGGAGTCATAAAGCAAGATGTCCTTGCACCATGAATAGATAGGGATTGAATTTCTTTTTATATCATAGCTTCCCTACCTTCAAAACAAGGTTCAGGACTTTTTCTCTCCAGGTTCTATTTATATGACAAATGATCACTAATATATGGAAAAATGGCAGCCTACTCTCTACTTACGAGTCAAAAAGCTCTGTAGTTAACCTTGTCTTTATTCAGTAAAGAGCCTAATAAATAGATTGTTAGACTTTAAAGGAATTTTTTTTAAAAATGTAATATGCATTTTTTAAAATTTAAAAATAAAAGTTAGATTGAGAGAAATCAAGTTATGTGCTTGGTAATTAGTGGCAGAACTAGGACTAGAACCTAGCAAACTGCTTCTTAAACCTGAGTTCTTTCTAGCACACCACGTATTTTAATCAATGATTTCCACAAACATTTAGAACAGTGCTTATTGTATAGTCAGCTATGGGTGCAGTGGATAGAACTCTGGATTTGGAGTCAAGAAGACCTGAGTTCAAATCTGGATTCAGATGCTTCCTTGCTATGTGACACTGGACAAGTCACTAAACCTCTGTTTGGCTCAGTTTTCTCATCTGTAAAATGGGGATAATAATAGCACCTACCTTTCAGTATTGTTATGAGACTCAAATGAGATAATATTTGTAAAAACAGCAACAACGACAACACCAAAACCAAGCTAGTGCTTAGCAAGGTATCTGGCACATAGTAGTTTGGGCCCTGATGGACTCAGAGTGAATGGAAATAGGAATTGTTTCCGTTTTGGCCAGAAACCTTGAGGGTCTTCCCCTCCCAGTTTAATTTTTTTTCTGGATTAGCTTAAAGAGGCCATTCTTTGCCTCATTTTTTTTTTTACCTAACCTTAGTCACTGAATGGGTGTTGCCTCAGTCAAAATGAGACCTGCCAAAGACCTTAGCTTTAAAAGGTGAAGGTCTTCTATGGCACTTAGTGCCATCTCTAATCCTGATGTGTATCTGGCCAACAAACCCAGATGACTCCAGAGGAGAGAGGAAGGCCAGTGACTTTTCTCAGCCCTCCCTCACTTAAATCCAGTTCACTTGCACATCATGACATCACCTCCATGATGTCATGGTCCTCTTTGAGGATGAAGGATAAATAATAACGACAATAAATGCTTATTTCCATAAAAGGCTGAAGTGATGAGCTAAAACTATCAATAAGAGCTGAAACCATGGGGATCAAGGTGACGACCTTCACTTAAATTCAAAAGTATTGGCCATGCTTGTATGCTGTGAGGAATTTGGCTTCAGAAGAGTTAATGTAAAAAATGCTTAGGAGATTTTGTTGACTTCAAGTTTAATGTGAATACTAGGATAATTGATAAGGAAACAATTGCTGCATTAGGACAGGCATAGGGTCCAGAACAAGGGAGAGGCAAGCACTGTTCTATGGCCTGGTTGTACCACATGCGGAGTGTTGCATTTACTTCTGGTTAAATGAATAATCTGGAACTTGTCCAGAGAAAGGAAACCAGAATGGTTAAGGGGCTCCAATTATGTCATTTGAGGAAAGCTTTGAGTTACTTTTGATGCTTAATTAGGAGAAGATATGATAGCTACTTCCTGATGTTTAAAGGACTGTCATGTGGAAGAGAGATTAAACTATTATGCAACTTCCATGGCTGAGGCACTGTGTTAGATGCTAAGAGAGGGATAAAGATAAATGAGATATGATCCTTGTCATTAAAGAACTTATAACACAGCTAGGGCACACTAAAGTTTACACAGGTAATCACTTAATAAGGGAAAGACTGTGATAGGAATCATAAGAAAAACACAAGGTGTTCAGAATAAAGAGAGACCACTTTTGTTCAGGAAGTCAGGAAGAATTTCAGATGGGAGATGATGACATTTGAGCTGTGACTTGAAGTATAGGTAGAATTTGGTCAGATAGGGATATGAAGAATATATGAAATGAGGGTCTTATTTGGATCTTGTCTCATATATAATATTTCAGAAAAATGTTCAATTCTATACTTTCTCACTTTCTGAAACACAGAAACCCCCATAGACTCCAAAATACTAAACCCATATATTTAAATAGTATATATAGTAAATATATTTAAAAGGTCACAGTAACTTCCTACTGGTATTTTATGCCAGCAAACAAACATTTAAAAAAAAGTTTAGAATTGGGTAGTTTGGGGGATAGTACTGATATGAGGAAATGCAAGGCAGTGGGTAGCAGAGAATGAATATGAATAAGCAGTTTCACTGGAATACTAAAAAAAAAACCTAGAGAAATAGTATTTGAGGTTGCCAAGTTGAAAGCATAAGTCATTCATGATGAATTAAAAAGAAAATGCCAGATTTACCTACCCTAAGGAGTCAGGATTTTGTGAACGTCATCTGAATGGCAAATGTAATCTAAAGCTAAAAGGAAATTTAGTTGGCAGCATTTGGGGGAACTGTTTTGGAGAACTGAGACTGAAAAGAAATTCCAGATTTGAGAATGGGTATATTAGTGAAAGGCTGCTAGTGGACTTGTGGCAGAGAACTCAAGGAAGGAAGATGGTAAAATCCCCAACGGAATAGAAGGGAAGGCACAATATTTACAACTGAGGAACTGATTCTTTTTACTTCAGGAAGACAAGTTATTTATAAAATCATATTGTAAGGCTATAAGATATTAGGAAAGAACCAATATTATCCTAAGAGATGATTATCAGTTCTCTAAATCTTGCCATACTTTAAAAAAAGGTGACAGTAAGGAAAAAGTATTATATTTCTACTTGATAAATCCAAAAGAGGCCTCAGATAATTATACTGGGCTTATCTTGGTCCATTATCAATTAGTTAGAAGATTGAGGGAATTATTTTTTTTAAGGAAAACATCTAGGGTTACCATGGCAGAGGGAGCTTATGTTTAAGCCTAGGATTTGGAGCTGTCTTATGGGTAGATTGATTTTTATTTTTATATCTTAGTTTCTATACCTCTCAAATGAATCTAAAAGTACTAACTCCTTCTGATCAGAGAGCAAAGAGGAGAATTGGGTTTTGGAATACAAGATTGTAAACCATGAACCAAATGGTGTGTTCTTTAGATTAGGCAATGGATGAGGGGGGCTCTGAGAGCATCGTTAAGCCTTCCTGGTGGTACTCAAAGCTCAAGAAGTTGATATTCCTGTTGTGACCATAAGAGATACTATACATTTTAATTTGATAAATCTGAACGAACTCAGATTGAAATATATATTCAGAATGATAATGGTAGTAGTGTATGTATCAACCAATGTATATAGCTTTATTCTGTCAATGTAGTTTTGACACTTTTTGAGCAAAACAGTCTCCTGCAATTAAAAACCCTTCAAACTCTATACAAAATGTAAGTATTTGATAAATTGCAAAAAGGAACATTGAGCACAGAAAACATTATTCTTGAATTAATATTTAAATGGAGTTTCTTGGTAACATTATATGTTTCACAAATTGCCACCTAGAAAATGAAGAGATTCTCTTGTAATTGAGGACCATCTGTATTATTATGGTCTTAGAAACCTATGGAATAGAATTAGAAATCAAGAACACATATAAACATGGCAGCCACAGTAATATTAAAATTGTGAATTTGTGGGATCAAAGAGAAAGTATAATAAAGCAACTTTGATAACTTGAATTGATAAACTACATGTAAGATTGTTGCTTTTTTCTTTTCCCTTGTGCTGGAAAGCAGAATAAATTAATATGGAGATTGTTGACAGATGTGTGACTATGTGTTTGTATTTATGTATAGTCACCTCCTCATACATTTTATATAAAAATAATATTGCAGTAGATAGGTTTGAATGAAAACAAAGTTTGTCTGATCTACGGTATCTTCCATATACACACTCATTTTGATAGTCCATGTGTATATCAGCACAAAAAGGGTGACTTTTTAAATTAGCCATTTATCAGATCTTTTTCTGATTATAAAGATTCCCCATTGACTTTTGAAAGTGCAAAAATTACTTGCTTTTTGAAAAAATAACCCAATTTCATAAATTGAATTCTTTAAAGTACATTATAATGTTTGTACATTAATGTAAGTCCCACACATTCAGAGCTGGAAGAGACCTTAGAAGTTATCTAATTCCTTCATTTTACAGGTGAGGAAAGTTGAGGCTCAGAAAAGTTAATGGTTTACTCAAGGTCACAGAAGTCACAAGTACTAGGAGTTGAACCCATCTATTCTGAATCCAAATCTACTGTGCTTTCTACTACATCATTATCATTCATAAGGATACAATAGAATTTTATTTCCTTAAGTAGCAAGTGCAATTCAGAGACAGAGAAAGTAACTTTACCTTTACTATTGTTTGACTGTGATAGTCTCATTTCACAATATCAACTTTGTATAATGTTTGAACAATGATGTTGCTAGCAATTAAATGTACAGGATAGCTGTGGCTAATTAGAATCACCAGACTAAAAGAAGTTTCGAGCTGGAGGCAGCTTTAGAGGTAATCCATGAAACTTTTTCACTCGATAGGTGGGAGTTACATTAGGCCTTCTTGATGTCCAAGTTTCTGTGATGGCAACAGGACTTTTAATTTATGGCACCCTGGTTCCACACCAATTCAACTCCCAGTTCCAAACGCTGCCGCTGTTTCCTGCTCTGCCTTGGCCCTCCCTAAGGCCATTGTATGGACTAGAATTAGACTGTGCATTAGTTTCTAATGATTCTGAATTAATTGTTAATCTGTGTGAAAAATCTGAAAGTCTATTAGAAGCCAGTTTGTTTCCTTTTTTCCATGAGTTAATATATTCTTGTGTAGGGAATCAGCTTTCCTGGCAGGTTCCTAATAAACAATTTCCCCTCAAGGTTAATATAACAGGCAAACACCTTTTGCTGCAGCAGACGGCATGAACTAATGAAAGATTAGCTTACATTATGATTCATTATTTCAAAATGTCAGAATAAGGTGGATTTGTCATGGGCTTTTTTTTTTCCTTCTCTTCATTCTTTAGTACAGAATGAAAATTTTGCTTTCCTAATGTCGGTGGATTCACTCAGTGCTTGTTTTCCAGGCCTCCTTCAGACAACCGGCGCCAGAATGCTAGAGAAAGATTGGCCAGTGCTGGTGACAAGGGAAACCTGGCCATGGAATCTGCCAAGGAGACTCGTTACTGTGCGGTGTGCAATGACTATGCTTCAGGTTACCACTATGGTGTCTGGTCCTGTGAGGGCTGCAAGGCCTTCTTCAAAAGAAGCATTCAAGGTAATAGTGTGTTGAAAACAATTAATCAACATGTTTATTGCTCAGAGAAAAACGTATGTGATTAAGAAGGAAGAAATATTATAGACTGAGGTTATTTAGCATATGCACTCAGAGTTGGTGGGGTCAACGGATAATAAGACTGGCCAAATCTCTATGACAGGAGACAAGCAGAATGTTACATAGGTTTGCAGTTTCTGTCTATAAATACCCTGACCCTCGGATCAATAAATGGAGTTGGTCTATCTTCACAAAAAAAATAAAAAATAAAAAAATAAAAAATAAATTAGACTACAAGTTGGATCTCTGCTCTTCCAAGCACTTGATACACATTTATTGAATTGAACCAAATAAAAGTGAATACTGGGGAAAGACGAGGCTTATAACATCACGAATTTAGATCTGAGAACAACCTTCCATGTCACCTAATCTAATCCCCACATTTTACAAATCAGGAAATTAAGGTCCAGAACAGTAACATAAATTTCACAAGGACATACAGATGATAAATGGCAGAACTGAAAGTTGATCCTAGGTCTTTAGACTCCAAATTGAGTGCTCTTTTTGTTACACTATGTTGCTTCTCAAAGAATATCAGAAAACAAGGGGCTAGCTGATGTTAGGGTAGATATTGCTGAGTTCTTTAGCATCTGCCATGAATTTTGAAGCCTCTAAGGTGATCACTTCTTATTTCAAGTATGGAGGAAGAGAGAGAAGATGAGAGGACCCAAGCAGGGGGTGAGGAGATCCATTTCCTTCTCCAGTGGATTAAAAGAGAGGGAGAGGAAAGATACTTTGCCAATGTGCAAAGTTTGGGGATAATAGAGTAAGACACTTCATATCTTTATAAAATTTTTATTGATGTCTTTTCTTTTTATATCATAGTCACATCTAGATCTACCCTTTCACCCTTTCCTCCCAGCCAACTGAGCCTTCTCTTATAACCAAAAAAACTCTTAAGCATAGAATCCACTTAGCCCAATGGATGTATCTGATGGCATATATAGTATTTCTCTTCTGCAGTGGCATCATAATCTTAAATTTTATGATTTAGTCCAGTTTAGAAAACACAGTTCAGTGGCTGGTAACTTGAGTAATGAGAGAGCTATCATCAGCATTAAATAATATCTGATTGTGTTCCCCTAAAAAATTTGTCTTCTTTTCCTGTCCATTCTTTCCCCAAATGCAATTCTCTTAAGCCAACTGGCTTTTATCTCTAGCCCTTGGGGGTGAATATGCTGTTATGTAAATTGCTTTGGGAGGAGATACAATTTATTTCTCAAAAGCAAATGATTACACTGGAGAAGTATTTGAGAGACCCTAAGAAGTTCTTGGCTAACTAGCTCCATTTGTTTGGAATGATGACATTTTCCAAGTCCTCCTTTTCTAGATTTTTGAGCAGCACTAGTGTTGCCTGGCAGTCAACATTCCCCTATGATACTATTTAATTGTTCCCTATGTGCTTTTCTGTTTGAGATCTTAGGTGTAATGAAGCTCACTGAGAGCTAACACCTATTAAATTATTAGGAGATGCTTATGAAACTGGTCTTCACTGGTTGGATGTTAATGCTTTATGCTTGTCATCACACGGCATAACTTGGAAACAGGGAGATAGTACTACTCATGGTCCATTTTCTCTTGCATTGTCAATGGTATGATTTTTCACAACTGTTACTAGTTTTCAGAGAGTTATCAGAGAGGTCAATCTAGTCCAGTTTAAAAGCATTTTCTACAGTACTTTATGCTTTCAACATCCTTCAGAACATGCTATTATTATGTGACTTATAATTGACTTTTATGCAATGGTATTTCTGTAAAATAGATGACATTCTAAAAAAAATTCTGATCTCTACTTTTAAAATGTTTTCAGGCAGAGGAACTGGTCCCCATCAGTTAATGATGACAGATTTTATTTCAGAAAAATAATATTAACACATTGGGGGTTTAGTGTGTACCTGCCTGTATTTGTTATTATTATTTTTTTGGTAATAACTCTGTCTTTTTTTTCTTTGTGATTTCAATTTATGTTCAGTCTGATCAAATCTTAAGTATCAGTGTTTCAATAAAGCAGATAGCATAATACAGTGGAATGAACTGTGACCTGGAAGCTGAGAGAACTGGGTTCTAGGCCTAGTTCTTTCTCTTTCCATTAAGTAGGTCTAAAATCTCCAGTAAGTTGCCTAATCTCCTGGGCTCTTTTTTTTTATTTTTCTCTAAATTTAGGGCATTGATCTAGATGAATTCTAAAAACCTTCTTAGTTGCAAAATTATAGATTTAAAGTACTTAGAATGCTTACTTGTATGTTATGCTGGTTTTTTGAAAGATTTTAAAGAAGACTGTATCTGTGCTACAGAGAACTTTATCTAAGTGGGGTGACAAAAAATATCCTTATGGTATAATCATACAATAAGAGAATGCAAAATTAAGTACTCAGTTGTGTATTAAAACTCACAAGTATACCAGAGAAGCTAAAAAGGAAAAGGTGGAAAATTAAATATTTCAACAAAAATCAGAATACTTTGCATGTTAGACTTTTTTTTTGAGAAAAAATAAAATCTTCATTTATTCCTGTCCCTTTCTCAGTTTAGTAGTTAGTGTTTAGTTTCCATACAATATGCAATCTCATTGAATCTGATGCTTTCTTTAATAAGCATTAAGCCTACAGAAGACAGAAAAACAAAATATATTCCATGATGAAGCAGTGGAGGAAAAATGAGCCTGTCTGGTCTCTGTGCTTTATATCTATCTCTAGATTCATTTATTGGTATGACTTACAGTTCAATTCTGGATGCTCCCTAATGTAAAACAATATCTTGTGGAGGACTCCCTTACTTTGTGATAAAATTGCTTTATGCTAAAAATTAGACCCTCTTCTCCTTGAAAACTGGATATTTTGAGCAGGATTTTTCTGGATAGTTGCATATAAATACAATGTTTGTAGAGCCATTGCAGTCTCAGATAACTTTTTATAAAGCTAATGAGTTTATTTTCAGATTATAGAATTTAATCTTGTGAACCACTGACCCAATAGTCACAAAATACAATATTTAAAAAGCGAAGTAGAAAAGAGGTTTTCCCCCTCCTTTCTTTTTAAAAATAACCATTTCTATTCACTTTCTTCTCTTCTTCCCCCTTTAATATTTCTCCTTTACTTCTCTCTCTCTCTCTCCTCTAATCTCAGTTAACACCATTCAATGTTCCATCAAGTTTTCTATCCACAAGCAGGTACTTTATTCAACCTCTCCCACCCCCTTGCAAATTTTGTTCCTGACAATTTTTTTTAATCAAGAACAAAATCTATCATAAAAATGTAAAAGCAGGCCATAAAATATGTCTGAGAACAATGTTCTCCATTATGAGAACTAAACAATGAGTTCTCAAGCCTGTAACTGATTGATAGTTGTAATAATTTTTGTGGTTTTATCACATAAATCAGTTTTCATTTTAATCTAATAAATATTTTTAAAATGTTATGAGTAAAGCACTGTGAAACTACTGGGCATACAAAGATGAAGTAAAGAGTGCATCCCTTGCCCTCAAGGAACTTAAAATATAATAAGGCGATGACATGTATAAAGACAGCTATAGTAGAAGATAGACAAATGAACAGAAGTCAAACAGATCAGAGCAGGAGTGGGGAACCTGTGGCCCTGAGGCCATATTGGCACTCCAGGTCCTCAAATGTGGCCCTTTGACTGAATCCAAACTTCACAGAACAAATTCCCTTAATAAAAGATTTGTTTTGTAAAACTTGGACTCAGGCAAAAGACCACACCCAAGTACCTAGAAGTCCAATCTCTTTCTCTAGATGAGGGAACTGTGAGATCCTAGGAGGTGATGTAATTTGTCTAAAGTCACACAGTTAGTAAATATATTTGAACCCAGGGCTTCTGTCTCCAAATCCATTGCTCTGTCTGTTGTCCCATGCTTTTTCTCCGTTTTAGGTTTGACTCTTTTTAGGCATTATTGGGATTTAGATATTAAAATACCTCCTAAATACCTGTGCACTGTTTTCCTGGAGCTCATCTAAGGGATCACAGAGAATGACCTATATTATTTTTATTATTACCATTATTATGTTTTATACCTGCAAAGTTTGCAAAGAACTTTCACCACAATGATATATTGAAAGCAAAGCATGAATTGATCATAATCCTGGAAGGGCCAAAAAGAATTACAGAATGAAGGAATTTTAAAGATCACTTATTTCAAAAACCTTATTTTGTAGATTTGTTGAATAAAATAAAGTAATATCTATAATGTACTTTACAAACTTTAAAACACTATATAAATTCTAATTATTATTTTTAAATGAATCTACTAGCATATTTAGGTAGAAGATGAAGATATGGAATCATTTCGGAATTTCTGAATCATTTCTAGTTCAGGACTATGTGCAAAACTGATGTTTTTTCTATCTTAAATATATTTTGGGGTTTTAGGTGGCTATTTAGGTATTTGTGAATCTGAAGGGGGACAATAGGCTGAGTCATAAGGATTTTGCTTTTCATGTTGTCATTATAAACTTTATAGTTTGCAATAGCTTTATGGGAAAAAGAAAAGCCTTTTCCTCTTTGTCAGTTACACTGCCTCCCTCCCCCTCAAGAAGGCAACTGGGAAAATGAAAAATCTGAGATGCAGGTAGAGAGTAGGGAATATTCTAGGGCTATTTTAGTTTTCCCCATTGCTCAATAGATGGGAATCTCTGTCTCCTTATTGTAGCATAGTGAATCCTTTACCTGAAGAAGCAGCATACCTGATGGGAAAGCACCCAGATTTGAATCTACTTTTGCTTCTTAGAAGTGAATGTTGAACTTGCTGTGCAAACCTGATTACTCCAGAACTTGTGGAATAGCCTCCAGTTGAGCATATCTTGTTGTTTTTCTTTTTTAAACAACTAAAGATTTGTGTAATCAGAGGTAGCTTCCAGACATTAGAAGCCACTCATATCAGGGACCCAGGACTTTGTAAAGATGCATGTTTGCAGGTAGACTCCAGAATGGTTTAAAGATCAGACTTTGATATATTGGCCAGCTTGCTTTTCTCCCTATAATAATTAAACTAGTAAGGGAACCTGGCATAGGTGGCTAGGCAGTGTTCTTGGTTAACAAGGTTATTTGACTTCTTCATATTTAAAACAAAAGTGCCTCTCCCTAGTCCAAAGTGTGTACATTATATTATCTATTTCCCTACAACTAGAAAAACCAATAGATGCAATAGACATACATATAGAAAATGCTTTTTATTCTTGGTCTCAGGATTCTCCATATCTAGCCTGGTTCCTCTTCATCTCCACCTGTTATACCTCTTGCTGCTACATGTAGAATATGCAAAACCTAGGACACACTTTTTTTTCTTTTAAATGAGGATTTGTAGATAGTATAGAGCTCAAACATTTGTCTAGCTTTCTCTCTGAAGCATTCAGAGTAATTAAAAGAATGTTAAAACTGGTAGAGCTTTGGAAAGAAAGTAGGAAGTCTTTATGGGAGGTGATTTTTCAATCATTCAGTCATGTCTGACTCTTCATGATCTCATGGTCCAATACATGGCGTTTGCCTGGCAAAGATACTGAAGTAGTTTGCCATTTCCTTCTCCAATGGATCACCGTTTGTCAGAATTCTTCACTATGACTTTTCTATTTTGGATAATCACGGCAAAGCTCATGGTTTCATTGAGTTATGCAAGCCCCTCTGTCGTGACAAGGCCCAGGAGAGGTGGTGGTACATGCTTGCAATCCTTTTTGCTGGAGAAGACTGAGGCTATAGATCATGTGAGTTCTCGAATTCTTAGCTGTAGTATGCTAAAGGTGATTGAGTGTCCACATTACTAGTACTAATGCAATACTAAAGTCCCTGGGAATGGGGGGCCACTAGGCTGCCTAAGGAGGGATGAGCTGGTCCAGGTTGGAAAACAGAGCAAGTCAAATCTTCCTGTGGCAATCCCTATTAGGATCAGGCCTGTGAGCAGCTATTGCACTTCCAGTCTATGTGAGAAAGAGAACAAGACAGTCTCAAAAAAAAGTGGCAAGTTGTCTGAAATAGTTTATGTTGGCAACAACTATTTGCCTAAAGGAAGTCATGTTAGTGCTAGAAGAGTTCTTAGATATTATGGCAATCAACTTCCTCATTTTATGAATGAGGAAACTGAGACATAGAGAATTGCCCAGTTAGGAAATAGCAGACCTGAGATTTGAATCAAAGTCTTTTTTACTTTTATATCTGCTAATCCTTCTATACCATGCTAAGGAGAGTAGCCTTATATAGTATATGTTTCTTTATATACTTGATGCCCAAGACTATCATTTGTATTTTAATGAATAACATCTGATTAGTATACTTCTTATTTTGAGTATTCCCTCCCCAAATGATTAATTTACTAAAAACAAAAGTTATGGAGCAAAATCTATGCTGACCCAATCCAGTATTTTTCATGTTAGGAAGAAGGTAGTGATTTGATTGGCAAGTGCTAAAAAAAGAGAAAAAAAAGTACACAAAATTCAATAGTATATATTTGTATGGAGCTGTATACACATAGAATCTCTGGATTTTCCAAATGAACAGACAAATTAATTAGCAAGAGGTCCATTGAAATATGTGGAGAATTTATTAACATCTGAAAAAATGTTATTGATCATACCAGTTCTTGAAACCAGTACCAACACATACCTATGCTTTTGACATTGTCAGAGTCCTTTGGAGATAACCAGTAATTCTGAACACCATGGACTTCCTTTAAGGCACTTGGATGGTCAAATTTATTCCTAGGGAAATAAGAGAGTAAGGAAAATCACACTGTGATTTCCCCTTATAGTTTTGAACAGAAGAGGGAAGATGTAAAGAAGAAAAGTAGTCACAACTGGAAACAAGCAGCCCTAGGAACTTGTTTGTGCAAAAATTTTACCTTGCTCCTGATGAAAGACTTTACTGGACTAATTGTATATATTGTATTTGACCCAATCAAATGCCACTCTTCTGTTTAAGTACGGAGAATGAACTGAGGCGAACTGTAATCAGTGATGTATCAAATTTGTATAGTTTCTTTTTTCTGATGAACTTAAACCACATAGCCATATTTTACCTTTCATTGGAAGACTGCGAATGCTAGCTGTTAATCAATTAAATATCTTTTTAGCATGTAATATGCATATGGCACTATGTAACATAAAATAAGTATGGAAGAAATTTAGTCTCATTGAGGCAGATAATATACATGTTGGTAATCTGATTGGAGACCTCGAGGGATGGTGTGTTAGAAGTAAACTAGGTGCCCAAGCTGGAGCAGGTATCTGGTTAGGGGTTTGTTGAAGATAGAGGCATGATAAGGCTTAGGACTGCGGATGATTTCAAGAGTAGTTGAAGTCAGGAGGGCAGGACTGTAGAAAGGCAGAGGTAGTTAAGTACCCTGGATAGCTCCCGAGAAGATTATGAAAATTGTAACGTTGATAGAGGTTTATGCCTTCATATATCTATTATAACCATCCATGTAGAACTATGTACTAATTGTTGGGTGAAATATACAGATTAACTGAAACATGTTCTCTACTCTTATGTCCAGTCAAGGAATTAGACAACATGATCGGTGCATTAAAATCCTCACAAACAAAGTGTTCTGTGACATCCCAGAAAAGTGGGATTTTTATTGATGGGGACATGAAAGACATTTAAGATAGGTCCTAAAGAACAGGTTGAATTTCAACAGATGAATATGGCAGAGATGAGGGTGAGGGAAAGGAACCAAGGGAATAAGGAATTTTTGTCAAGTGGAACATTATGAGCAAAGGCATGAAGATAGGAAAAGGCAGGATATGTGTGAAGTGTATTTCATGTTTGATAAAAAAGTGTGAGTTAAGTCCAGATAGGTAAGATGATTCCAGAAGGTCTTAAATGGGAAGCTAAGGAGTTTGAATTTTTTTCAGTGCATGATAAGGAGCAATGAAAGAGTTGTGAGGAGACCAGTCACTATATGATAATAGACTCTTATAAGGAAGACAAACTAGTTATTCATTTCAATAGTTAAGGTGGACAGTAATAAGGGTTAGGAGAGGGACAGTAGGAAATGAGAGAGGATAGATACAAATGTTAATGCCAAATTAGAATTAACAAGATTTGGTTAATGATTGGATACGTGAGAAGGATGAGAGAAAAATGAAAGGTAATATCTTAGTTTAAAAGATGAGAACTTGAATGAATAGTGGTATAGCTAAGAGGAAAGCAAAATACAAAGTATAAACAGACTTTTTCTTTGGAAGGAAGGAGATAGTGAATTTTGTTTTAGACATGCTAAGTTTGAGATGATGGAAGGATATCTAGATGGAGATATTTTGTAGGCAGTTTGAGAAATGAATCTAAAGTTCAGAAGGAGTAGACTAGTTAGAATTGTATAGTTATGAATAGAAATACAATTTTGGAACCATCTACATGAACATAGGTAAATGTCAACTTGTAGAGAAGTTTTTGCAAAGTGTCCCAGAAATACGTTCTTGGTCATGTACTACTTAAAATTTTAATAAATGACTTGGACAAGGCCTAAGTGGCATGCTTGCTAAATTCATAGATGACACAAATATGGAAGGAATGACAATCCAAACACAAAAATCTCAAACCAATAAGATGAAATTTAATAGGGATAAATGTCGTTTTATACTTGGGTTCAAAAAATCATTTTTGTAAGTACATGACTGGTTGACAGTTTGACTGAGCAGCACTGATGTCTTAGCATAGTACCTCCTACATAATAGGCATTTAATAAATATTTACTGGATTAGACTGAAAAAAAGATTTGTGGACTATATCTCAAAAGCAACCAATAATATTTTATGGTATTAAAAAAGGTGAATCCACCAGAGTAGAGGGAAAAGAACATTGACTGTGGATTCAGGGGACCTGGGGACAAATCCAATCTCTGCCATTTGCTATACAGCACGTTTGGTGCGTAGCCTAGCCTCCATAGACTTTGGTTTCCTCATCTGTAAAATAATAGTATTGGACTGAATGACCTCTGAGTTCTCTTCAGTGCAAAGTTTATGATCCTTCACAAATTTACAGTTGCACCATCAGAACCATAGAGAGTGATAATTCTGCCTACTGGTCCTGATCAGACAACATGTGAAGTATTGCATTTAATTTTGCATGCCATGTTTTAGAAAGCTGGAGACATTTAGAGGAAGGCAACCATGATGGTGAAGAGCCTCAGAGCTACATCATGCAATAAACCATTGAAGAAATTGAAATTGTTTAGCTTAGAGAAGAGAAGACTTAGGGGAGCATAGCAAGTGTCAATAAATGATCATCTAGAGGAGTGATTAGGTTAGTTTGCCTTAACTATTGAGGATGGTACCAGGAGTAATGAGTAGAAATTTCAAAGAAGCAAACCAGCTTTATACAAGGAAAAATTCTCAACGAAGCTATACAAAAGTAGAATGTGTTGTCTTGGGAGGTGGTTAAGTTTTCCTCATTGGAGGTTTTCAAGCAAAGTTGTATGACTGCTCCTTGGGGATGATAGAGACAAAGGTCTAGATGGGAGGGGTCTCCAAGGCTCTTTCCAGTCAGCAGCAAACAAGCATTTATTAAGCTCTATGCTAAGTACTGTGAATACAAACACAAGCAGACTGATCCTTGGCCTAAAAAAGTTTATATTCTCATGGGCAAGATAATACATAAAAGGAGCTGAAAAGATGGGGGTGGAGTAGCAGAAGGTACTTGAAGGCATGGTAGAGAAAGTCCTGTAGATATGAGTCAATAGATATGAGACAGCTTGGAGATGAATGAAGATGTGTTTGATCTGGGCCTTCTTAGACTGGAAGTTCTGGGAGGCAATAGTCAATCAGCAGGTTAGGCCTCCGGGGCAAAGAGTTCTTATGATGTAAAAAGTAGTTCAAAGGTGGATTGAGTTTTGAGGGAGAGATTTCCTATGGCAGTCAAAGTCGTGTGGAGAGTTTTCCAGTTCTGAAATTCTGTGATTCAGAAGAATAATGGTTCACCCAAGGGTATTTCAGATAATGAATGAAGTCAAAGAAAATTAAGAACCAAGAGAGTCATGTCTTGGAAGCCAATGGAGGAAAGTGTATTTAGAAGAGCCAAGTGGTCAACTGTGTCAGTAGTTCTAGGTAGTTTAATAAGGATGAAGACTGAAAAGGCTGTTAGATATTTTAGCAAGGAGGTCTTTGGTAACCTTTGAAAGAGCAATTTTTGTAAAGTGATGGGGGCAATGTCCAGATGGCAGGTGGCTAAGGAGTAAGTGAATCATGAGAAGTTGAGGCTTCTGAGTTCATACAGAGTGTTTTTTATTCTCAGAGCACCACACCTACTCATTTGACCTGGATCTTTCTCTGGTTTTTTTGTTCCTATGGAGATGGAAAATCATGCTTACCTAAGAACTTCTAGTTTCTGCATCACATGGAATGACCATATTTTCTGGATGGATTGGGCTTCCACTGAAAGGACACTTCAATTCTCAGAGGGTTGAGAGGCTGCTCAAGTATGCTGAAGATTGGGTTTTTAATAACATACACCCAAAATATTAATTAATAAGATGTCAATGTTGTGATGGTTTGAGAAAGGTAAAACTGACTTGAGATTGGAATGCCTGAAGAAGACTTCACATTGGGATGCATATTTCTTGAGGACAGGGATTATTTCTGCTTTGGGTTGGTTTTTTTTTTTTTTTTTGCCCTTTTTTGTGTCTTTAGTCAGTACAATCTCTATCACATAAGAAGCATTTAATGAATGCTTGTTGACTGACAGGCTAACCAAGAGGAGGTAGGACTTGAGCTGGGTTTTGAAGGTGGGTAGTAGTAGGGAGGCACTGGCATAAGCAAAGTTGGGGCATAATGACTAGACCAACTAAAGGTTTCCTTCTCTGGTTCCTCTTCTTTATTCTATTCCCTTAATGCAAAATACTCTAAGATTCTATCCTAAATCTTATTTTATTCTTTCCCAGCAACTGTGCCATTTGGGAAATCCATTTCTAGAGTTTTAACTTTCTTCAGTATGTAAATGACTCCCAAATCTATGGCTCTGGCAATGCCATTTCTCCTAGGCTCTGGTCCCCCTTTTTCGACAACTTGCTAGATACCTCTATCTGGCACTCAGCCATTAAGAACCTCAAACTCAGCAAAGACAAACCCAAGCTCGCAGTCTTCTCTGGAAAAATCACTTATTCCTTCTGGCTTTTTTTGTTTCTTATAATAGCACCATCATGTCCCCAGTAACTTAAGTTGAAGATTTGGAGTCATTTTGGGCTCCTTCCTTTAACTCCTTTCCCACATTTGCTCAGCCACCAACTCTTGTCTATTCTCCCTCAGAAACTCCTATAACATCATTGATAAGACTTATTATCTCTTTCCTGGATTATTGCAACAGCCTCCTAATAGGCCTCCATACTTGCAGGTTCTCCTCACTCCTATCACCCATGCATACCGTCATCCAGTTTAGTCTTCACAGAGAACAAATATGGTACAAAATTTCATGAAGACAGAGATCATGTCTTATTCTTCTTTATCTTTCTTAAAGTCCAGTTGGGGTACATTACATATAGTAGAGACTCACTATTTTTAAAAGAAACAGAGGACTGAGTGGCAGACTGAGGCCATATTGTGAAGGCCCTTGAATGCTAGGCTAAGGATTTTGGATTTTTTCCAGCAGACAATAGGAAGTCATTAAAGGGTTTGTTTTTTTTTTTTAAGCTGGAGAGTGACATGATGAAAACAGTATTTAAAGAAAATTGGTCTGGCAGCTGCATGTAGGATGGATTAGAGGCAGGGAGAATAATTAGTTAGCTATTGCAATAATCCACATGTGAGCTGAGAAGTGCCTGAACTTAGTTGGTGGCAGTGGAAAGAGAAAGAAAAATACATTTGTGAAAGACAATATGAAGGAAAAACCTAAGTAGAATTTCTATTTTCATGGCTTCAGAGGATAGAACAAGGACTGAAGTATAGAAGTTATGGAGGGGTCAGATTTCATATTAACATAAAAAGTTTTTTTAAAATTAATATTAGAGCTATACCCAAGAGGCAGGTCATGTGTTCTCCATTATTGGATATCTTCAGGTGGAGGCAGAGTAATCTCTTCTTCAGAATGTTTGAACAGATTGTGTGTTTCAGATATTAGTTGGACTACATAACTTCCAATTCTGAGATTTGGTAATCCTGTTGTATGAATATGAAGGGCTAAGATCAGGGAAGAAAGAAGCTTCAAGTCTGAGTGACATGGAAAATAATGGTACCAAAGGGAAGAAGGCTAGTTTGGGGAGATTAAGAAGTCAATTTCAGGACAGTTTCAATTTGAGGTTGTGGTGGAGTATTTAGAAATGTCCATTATTCACTTGGAGGTTTGGAAGGAACAGGGGAGCTCGGGAATCATATCCTCCAATTAATTGTAAAGAAAACTTGAAAAGAGGCCTCCAAAGACTTGCTAATCATTTCAAATCACTTATAATGGAACAGTGTTTACAATGACTGCAACATGTCATCCTCCATTAAAATTTTTCTCTTCCTTCAAGGTCTAGTTCAGATGTCAGCTCCTCTATGAAATTCAGGCCTTTGAATGGAGAACTTCAACAAATAGGAATATGGAGGGGGTAATTCATTTTAGGTGGATGGATAACCCTCTCCATATTTCTATTTGTTGAAGTTCTCCATTCAAAGGCCTGAATTTCATAGAGGAGATAATTATTATACTATAAACAAAGCTACAAAAATGGTAGAAGACAGGATGAAACTAGGGAACAAAGCATCCCCAAATGAATATAGAACACATTCATTCAATTTAATTTAACTAGGAGTTAATAAGTACCAATCACAGGAAAGACATCATGTTCAGTGCTTGAATTATAAAGACTAAAAGAAAACAGTCCTTGCCCTTGAAAGACTTATAGTTTTGTCTGTACACATATAGGGAAATATAATTTGATGAGAGAGAAAGCACAACTAGGCTAAATAGAAAAAGCTTCCTGTTGAAGGTGGCACCAGAGTTGCACCAGATTTTAAGAGGTGTGAGTGAATTACAGGAATGGGAGGCAGCCTGTGCAAAGATATGGAGGCAGGAAATAATTTGGTAAAGAGAAAGTAGGCTACGGTAGATAGAATGCAAAGTGAATGAAGAGCAATATGAAATAAATCTGGAACCAGATTTATTAGATGTGGCCTGGCTAGAACCAGGCTTTAGAGGATTTTAAATAACAAATGGCAAAATCAGAATTTTATCTCAGAGGCAACAGGGTTCCACCAAAGTTTATTAAGCACAGAAGAAGTCTGGCCAGACTTGTGTATTAGGAAAATTGTTTGGCAGTTGTGTGGCTAGGTTGGAGTGGAGCAACTGGAAGCAGGGAGAATAATTAGGAGGTTACTGAAAGGAGCCAGGTAGGCAACAGAAGATAAGTACCAAAACTAACATGGTGGATGTTTGAGTAGCAAGCAATGTTATGAAGGTAGAATAAATAAGTCTTGGCAACTGAATAGTTAAAGATGGCGTGGAAGAGTAAAGGACTTCATATCATTCTGAGATGTTGAATCTAGGTATCTCAAATGATTGTTGTGATAGCTGCAAAAAAAAACCAAAAACACCCTAAAACATAGGTTTTTTTTTTTTTATTGAGGGACGGATAGTAATCGGTTTCATCCTGGCCATGGAAAGTTGTAAATGCTTAATAAATGATTGTTGACTGATTAACTCTTGTTTCAAATAAAGCTGGACAGGTGGAAATCATTTGGTGAGGTCCTTGAATGCCAATATTAGGAATTTGTACTTTATTCCTCCCTTAATGAGGAAGCATAGAAATTTTTGAATGGAGGAACAAGCAGTATGTTAGTAAGATTACTTAGGCAGTGGCATGATGATGAATTTGAAAAAGGGTAGTTTAGAGGAAGGACAACCAGTTAGAAAGATATTACAATGATCTAAGGAGAAATTGAACCTCTTCAAATTTTCTTAGGATACTGCTTGAATTTACTTACCTTCTCAACTATAAAACTTTTCCACCAAGGGACAAGAGTAGTGGAATGTCCAGCCATGGACTGAACCTGGAATAGTTAGGGTCTAAATCTCCCATGAATGATGAGCCATTCATTTCTCAGGTATGTTGTAGAGGGAATTCATGCTTCAAATAAAAGAATGGGCTGGTTGGGCTCCCTATGGATTTTATAGAATGAAGAGACTTTAGAAATCATTGATTCTAACCCCTTCATTTTACAGATGAGTGACTGCAGCCCAGAGAAGGGAAAAGACTTTCCTAGGGCCACACAAATAGGAAATGACAGAGTTGCTATTTTGAATTGAATTAAAATTAGACTGTTTTGTGATGCCACTATTAACAATACTTTGTTTTCATGAGTATTCTTCATTCCTTGTCTATCTGAATAAAAGAGTTCATAGCACTACACAAGTTGAATGAATCATACTTGACCTAATGTCTAAAAGTTTATTACAATGGTATCAATGTTCATGCCTTCCATCCCCTACTCAAGTTATTATCTGAATTTTATCTGTAACAGATCCAACAATAGCTTGTTGAGAAAAATCCCGCTTGATGAGTCATCTAACTCAGGGGCCTCCATGCCCTACTGCCCCTTACTCTCCAGTGTCCCACTGACCTAGACCATTCAACTTTTCTATTGCTCTAATGATTAGAAAGTTCTTTGTGTTGAGCTAAAATTGACCCCTCCCAACACCTAGCAAATAGTAAGCACTTAATAAATTGTTGATTTCTATCCATTTTTACTAATTCTCTTCTCAAGAATCAAGAGCAAGTGGCCTCTCTTCCATGTGACAAGCCTTCAGATATTTGAAGATGACTATTATAGTCTCCCTAAGATATACCCTTTCTAGGGGGGCAGCAAGGTGGTGCAGTGGATAGAGCACCAGTGCAGGAGTCAGGAGGACCTGAGTTCAAATCTCACTTCAGACACTTGATATTCACTAGCTGTGTGACATTGGACGAGTCACTTCATCCCAATTGCCTCATCTTGGGTCATCTCCAGTCATCCTGATGAATATCTGGTCATTGGATTAAGATGGCTCTGGAGGGGAAGTGAGGCTGGTGACCTGCACAGGCCTCTCTCACTCTAAACAAAGTCAAGTGCAAGTCATGTCATCATTTCTCTGATGGAATGGTCTTCTTCAGCAATGAAGGATGAACACACAAAAGCCTCTCTAGGGTAAATCCTAGTTTGGAATCCTTTCTTGTCTTCTTACTACCCTGGTTGTCCTTCACTTGGCATATTCCATCAGCAAAGTCTAAAGATTTAAGAGAAATCACAATGAAAGGAAGGACAAAATACTAATTTAAGAAGCTACATTGAACTGTACATGGAAGCGTCATTGTGGAGAATGGTGAAGAGTGTGGGAACCCCAGGGATTCTTTTTGCTGCATTTCTTCCTTCTTTGTTGAGTCTTTACTTCTCCTTCCACACTTGGCTCTCATCTTGAAGAATCATGCATGCTCCACAATGGAATGAGAGCATTGACAAGGCCATAGCATTTCCAGGGGGCACACTTGGAGATTACCATGTAATAATCAAGTGAAAAACTCTTAGAGAAAATGCTTAAAAGAGATAATTTTCATCTCTGTGACTTCCAGATACTTGGCTGGGTGCTGTTAATAATGAGAGAAAGAAATCATGCAATTTTTAAAGAGAAGACCAGAAAACCACACCCTTTATAAGAAGGCAATCCCTTTAACACTTCTATTATGGACATTGCTCTTAAATGTAGCCAAGGGGAGGAAATAAGTGTGTGTGTGTGTTTGTGTGTATTTATGTATGTAATACACATATGTCTATTCATGGCTAAGAATATGTATATTGGCGTGGGAATACATCTTTATTTCAAGCTAGAAAACTGTATCATTCCTACTGATGTAATGATAATGGGTTATTTTCAAGGGTGGAGAAATGGAATAAGGATGTCTTACCTGGGAGATAATCCAAAAATATATCTGACAAATAAATACAGTATAGGTAGGACCCCTTATTTCTTGGCAACTCTCATGGTCACAGCTGAAGCTTTTACAGCTCTTTAAAAACCATGGCAACAAATATCTTTGAAGGATAAAGAAAGGTTCCAAATGTTTTAGTCCAAAGTGTTTTCATGCTACCTCTTCAAATATTCTTAATTTTTTTTGTTTCATCAAAATTAAATTTTCAATTTCTCCAA
The DNA here is from genome assembly GCA_023548195.1 of Bettongia penicillata ogilbyi. Taxonomy (NCBI): domain Eukaryota; kingdom Metazoa; phylum Chordata; class Mammalia; order Diprotodontia; family Potoroidae; genus Bettongia; species Bettongia penicillata. The sequence goes on from JAJHZJ010000314.1 coordinate 569,290, forward strand.
TAAGTGATTCTCTCTTGGCAGTAGCATTGGTGGTTTGTGTTAAAATGGCAGATTGTGTGGTTAAGCTCAGATAGTGCATAAGCTCATCAACAATTCCATTAAGAAATGCATGCCTATAAGTGGTCATAATTTAGTGCAAAAATTTCAGGTAGGCATTAATGGGCACATTTCCTAAGGCCATCAACTAGCTCTGAAAATTATGTGCCAACATTTATTCTTATAAACCTAATAATGGTGGACTGCTGTTCTAATTCACATCTCTCTCTTTCCACACATATATGCTACTTTGCACATATGAAAAACTTCTGTTGATCTCTCTAAAGAACTGCATCTTTTAAAAGGGAAGTCCTTTCATACATACTCCTGTATTCCTTCAGGTAATGACATACCATGACAGGCAGGCAGACTACTCCCAGGCTATATGTAACATAACTCAAATACTTATCTTTTAGACTTGAACAAATATGTGTGAAAAATTACTTTTGTTAAACCAGCAGCTACTTTGTGAAGAATGGTCCTTTGTTGCTATGTAAAGTCTTAGTTTACTTGTGAGTTTCAGAGCATGTTGAATTTTCATTTGTACCAAAGCTAAGAAATTCTTGACACAAAAAGATCATAGTAGGGAAAGCCTCCTGTTATTCTTTTCCACTTTCCTATGCTCTTAAAGCTTAAAATGTTACTTTTCAGCTGAAATGTGACAAAGAACAAAAGGAGAAATAGTTTAATTGTTTCAGTTAGAAAATCTCTCTATAAAAGGCACTCATTTTCTTGGGTTTCTTATAGAAATTATATTGATTTTAAATTTGATCTAAATAAATAGTATCTGGATTTGGACTAATTCTAATTGAGCAGGTTGAAGCTAATTTTTTACTGGGAGGCTAAGCAGGGCACAGCTGGGTGGATATAGGTATTTCACTCATCTATCTGAATAGCTGTGAAAAATTTATATAGGATGATATATGTTGCATCAGTGGTGCAATAACTTAAAAGAATGATTATATTCTATGATTAAATATTATATTTCTTAAAACAGATTTCTAGACACTTATTCCATATGTTAAACTGCATGAAAGATAAATGCAGTTTTCAACACTGGCAAAATTTTATAATTATGTTGTCTGTGGCATTTCAAAGTTATTAATAATGAAACTCATTTTAAAGGGTTAGAGGCATATTTTGCTGTTGATATTTCAGGAGCTTTTTTTATTAGTATATTATAAATCTTTGTAGAGGTATTTTCTCTTTTGTTTTGTCCTCTAGTAAATGCCATAAAATTCTTTCTGAGTCCAATCTCCAACGTGCAATACAATTGTTCGCCAATGTTAGGCAAAGTAAGTTCAGGAGTAGATACTGCATTGCTCAACACAAATTCTGTACTCTAGGAGGTCTAGGCCAATGAGAGGCAACTATGAAAGAAGAGCTGTCTTTGAAAACCAAAGGTTTGTTAGTGTCCCATCTACTTCATTGTAGGGTGTGGATAACAGGACATAGAAGCATAGTAGCAGGACAGGATAACAATAACAGTTAGGGAACACACATACACATTCTATGCATGTTATCCTGCCTAGCAGCTGATATCCTGTGAGTCTGCAATAGAGACCCAGAGTACCACCCCTTAAACATGAGATGGAGAGAAAATAGGGGGAAGAAGAGAGACTTCCTACCATAAGTTCTGCAAACATACCAATAAAACCCAGACAAATAATTTCATTCCTTCCCCAAATTCTGCATCAGGACAATTCGACCACATAAATTGGAATCTAATTGTAGCACACTGTTGGTGCTGCAGTTTCCCACTAGTAAGTTCTCTATCATGATGAGTTTATATGAACACCTTAGAGGCACAAGTCAGTAATAAGCCATTCCTAGCCCTCTGTGAGGACCTTAAAGGCCTGGAAATAGCAAATTAAATTAAAACGGTCAAAGAGAGTAAAGGATGATCTCACTTAAGAAATCCCACTTAGAGATCAATTGATTTTTGTTCAATGAACACATACATAATAAAAAACATCAACTATCACCAATCATCTCATCTATAGTTATTGTACTGATTACTAGCAACATGTCAGAGAATTATTAACACTCCTATGATTTCCAATAAAGTAGCAATCAATGGTCAAAATTTCCACATCTTAATTTTCAAGTATGCTAAAACTGCTTTTTTAAAAAAGCAATAATCTTGTTTCTTCTTGCAAGAAGCATTGTTTAGGTCTTCCAAAGGACTTAAAATATTGAATTAGTTGAGGGGTTCTACTGATAAGCATGTATTCCACATCTGCCCAGAGCAGCTGGGTGGTGCAGTGGATAGAGCACCAGTGCAGGAGTCAGGAGGACCTGAGTTCAAATTTTACGTCAGACACTTGACACTCACTAGCTGTGTGACATTGGACGACTCACTTCACCCCAGTTGCCTCATCCTGGGTCATCTCCAGTCATCCTGATGAATATCTGGTCACTGGATTCAGATGGCTCTGGAGGAGAAGTGAGGCTGGTGACCTGCACAGCCCTCCCTCACTCTAAACAAAGTCAAGTGCAAGTCATGTCATCATTTCTCTGATGGCATGAGCTTCTTTGGCAATGAAGGACAAACACACACACATCTGTACAAAAACTATAGGTCCTAGAGTGGTGGTCAAGGTGGGGGCTGCGGGGGAAGAGGGAAGGATGCTATCTCAAGTGGATAACTAGTCTAGCCTTCCTTGACTTCTCCAGCCCATTACTACTAGGCTAGCCTTCCTTGACTTCTCCAGCCCATTACTACTAAGCTAGCCTTCCTTGATTTCTCCAGCCCATTACTATCTTAGTCTTACCCTGCACACATAGTATTTATTGTTTGTATCACTCATTTGGCTCCATGCTGTTTTGTGGACTTTCTTGTGATAATGCCATGGAGTATTATTTAACTCTTGTATTATTATTTCAGTTATTAAAAAATAAACGTATGTGTCTTATTTATATAGCAAGACTAAAAACCCTTGAGAGGACGGAATATGTTCTAATTCTTTATATGCCTCCATAGCTCTAAACTGTAGCATGATTCTCAATTAACACAGCTTGAACATAAGAAAAAACGAGAAAGAGTATCAACTCAATGAGCTTAAAATCTATTTGAGTCGGCGGGGGGGACGACCATGAAGTTTTCCAAGAACATTGCCGAAGAATGTCAGTAAATGATACAGACTGAGCATAGCATGCTAAGAAAGGCTATATGATTTGTACAGCAGAAAGCACACAGATTTTCTGGAATCAGAGGACCTGGATTTATATCCTGGCTGTGATATTTAATTGTTTGTGTGACCTTAATCAAGTTACTTCATTTTCTTGGGCCTCAGTTTCTTTTTCTGTAAAATGAGAAAGTTGGCCTACATGGGCTCTGATGAATTTCCTAGCTTTGGCTCCAGGGTAATTTCTTTCTTGTCATCTAGATGAGTTCTGAGGTCTCTTGCAGGTCTAGAGTTATTGTGCTATCAACCAGAAGTGCTCTGTGCTCCCTTTCTGCTCTAAAGCTATAATCCTATGGACTAGATGATTTGTGAAGTCTCTTCCAGCTCTATATCTGTGGTCCTATGGACTAGATGAGTTCTGATATCTTTCCATGCTCTAAAACTATGGGCCAAATAGCTAGTTGAGTTCTGAGGTCCCTTCTAGTTCTAGATTCCTGGTTCTAATACCCTATAGCCCTATGATCATATGAACCAGATGAGCAATGAGTTCAGCCTCCAAGCAGAGGAAAAAGAATTAGTCTTTGTTGGAGAGCATCAATCAGGTTAACATCCTAGAAGAAAGAGCATTTGAGATAGATTTGAAGGTGAAAAGGTAAGGGATATGGACAGGTGTAGAGGACTAGAAAGATATCCCAGTTACTGAGGATAGTATGTGCAAGGGAAAAGAAAGAAATGAGTCTTATGAAGAATGGGGCAGTAAATACATTAAATAAATTAGCTTGTCTAGAGCAGAGAGATTGAGCTGGAGACAATACACCATGAAAATGCAGACAGTGGGGATGAGGAAAGATACATTCAAGAACCTTGAGGAACTAGGATTTTATGGTAAGAGGACATGGGGGCCGGGATATGACAGGAAAGTAAATAAATGCTTGAGGCATTGTACTTAGAGCACATTTTGTGGAATTTAACAGAAGAAAAAAAGCCAAAAGAAAAAACCCCATGAAATACAGAGGGTACATCACTAAAGTATTAGTGATAGTGAAAACATGCCTTTAAGCTATGTAGAATGAATATTATAGACAATATAATGATGAAATATTGGCAGTTTTTTCTGGCATTTTATCTTTCATGAGATCTAAAATATAGAGTTAAAATATCTTTAAATCTGGTTAATATTTAATCATTTAATAATTTATTTTAAAGTTATCATTTCATCATGTCATACTATTATTTATATACATTTTAAAATATGGACACCCACCCTTTGTTGATAAGTTTTGCTTCTGAGACTCATTGATTCTTTTTCCATTCAAAATGTTTACTTTTCTTTTTAAAATGATTTCTTTGGAGGCACTATTGTCTGAAGGCAATAGAGGGCAACTGGATTCTTGACCTGCAGATCTTTATAATAGGACAATTCTCTTTATGTTCCAGTGTAGCTGCTCATTGCTCACTAGCATTCTAGTTGCCTTCCCTGACACCTGAAATATTGTTGTAACATTCATTTTCTTTCCGTCGCCTCCAAACTTTTTGCATGTGATTCTTTTTTGCCATTCCTTTTATGCAAGAGGACTGGTTTTCTCTTATTGGCTATGAGACAGAGCCTATAAGATAAAGTCATATCTGTAAGAAGCTAGGTAGATGAGGCTAGAAATTTTATTTCACTCCAAATCTTACACTCTTGAAAAACCTTCCTGGTGCATAGGTTGTTTTTTTAAGAAAAATATCCAAGAGTTTGGATTTTTTATAATAATTGTTTGGAACAACAAGGATGAGATATTTCTATCCATGCAGTGGAAAAAAGATTGTTTATAACAGTCAAAAATTGTAGAAAGATACAGGGTGATCAGGAATTTTTGTTTCTCATTTGTTAATTATATTTGCATGGTAATAAGACTATAACACTCATTAAAATGAATAATTTCATTTCCATGAAATTTAATTTACAAATAGAGCATTTTTTTTACTTTTTTCCATGTTCTAAAATTCCATTTCTGAAAAGTCCTCCCACTTCATATTCACCAAGGGCATTTGCTTCATATGAAAAGGGATTTTAAAAATCTAACCAGTCAAGTGAAGCAGTTTTAGCAGTATGATACTATTCATTAAACTTGCAGATAGCAGAATAATGGAGACTCCTGGTACCTTAAAATAGGAATTTGTCTATTTTTTTTTTTGCTCAAGACTAACTTAAAAAGCAAAAGACTATACAGTGAATTAGAAGGCTGTTTTATTCTTGACCCTATTACTGACAAATCATTGTCCTTTTATTTTGTAACTTGAAAATAGTACACTTTCTACCATATTAAATAAAAAATTCTTTGAATTTATGAATGCCATAGAATATGAAAGTGATCCTGAATAACTTAGCAAATGAATCACAAAGCAATGTTACTTTATTTTGCACCAACAACTTACTAAGGATTGTAATAAACTACATAACATACAGTGAGATTAATTCTTACCTCTGACAAGCTTTAAAAAATAATAATATTCTTTGGTATACAAAGGGAAATATTACCTGGCAAAATTTTGGAATTAATTATGGCATCTAGTTGTCACAATGGGTAGACCACCAGACATGAAGTCAGAAGACCTGAATTGAAATCCAATCTCAGATACTAGCTGTGGAACCATGGGCAAATAATTAAACCCCTGTTTGCCTCAGTTTTTTCAACTATAAAATTAGGATCATAATAGCACCTATGGAGCAGGGTTGCTGTGAGGATAAAATGAGACAGTTGTAAAGTGCTTAATACAGTGCCTGGTTCATAGTATAAATGCTTATTTTATAAGCTTATATTAATGCTTGTTTCCTTCCCTTCCCCTACAGTGAAAGTCTCTAAAAGGAAAGAACTATCACAGATTTTCACCATTGATTCAGCAAGATTAAGTCATTGCAGACTAACTTTATTCATCTATTTGTTTTTATTCATTCCTTTATTTTTGCACAAATTATTAAACTGATAGAGAAAAGGAATGTTACATAGTTTATCTAGATTTTAACAAAGAATTTAATAAAGTTCTTCCCTCTATTCTTGATCAGAGGTGTATTTAAATAAAAATACAACAGAACATAAATAATATGAATATACAGTTTTCTACAACAATATACCTCCACGAGGATCCTTATGTATGATTATTGGTCCCTATTCCTATTTGAGTTTGATATCACTGGTCTAGATGACAATATCTAAATTGGATTTAAAAGAGTAGTCATTAATGTTTCAAAGTGAGCTTGAAATGAGAGCTCCATTAGAATGCCTAAAATCTGTGTTTAATCCTATATCATTTAACATTTCAGTCAATAACCTGAGTAAAAGCAGCGATCGTTCAGTTATCAACTTTATAGGTGACATAAAGTCTGGAGGAATAGCTAAAAGCTGAATGACAGGTCAAAATCCAAAAACAATATGATAGATTAGAACACTGGACTAAATCAAATGGGATGAAATTTAATAGGGATAAATAAAAGTTTTGTACGTCAGATAAAAAAATTAATTTCCCAAGTATAAACTAGAGAAGGCATGGATAGATAATAATTTTTCTGAGAAAGATCTGGAGGATTTTGTAGACTGTTAGCTCAATATGGATCAACAGAGTTTGATAGCCAAAAGCAAACAAACAAAAACAAGCAAAACCAACTAATGTGCTGTTGGGCTGCATTAAGGGGGAGATGGGAAGACAAACCTTCCAGAAAATAAACAGTTTCAGCTGTCCTCTGCCTTGATCAATTCAGATCTAAAGTATTGTGTCCAATTCTGGATGCTTCTGTTTTAGGAGGACATTGATTCTCAGGAGATAATTCAGAGAAGATCAATGAGAATGGTGAAAAATCTTGAATTCGTGACGTTTGAAGATTGGTTGAAGGAAATGGGAATGTTTAGAAGAATACGTAGGGTTGACATGATAGCAATCTTGAAATATTTGAAGGAATGTAATGTGACAGGGAAATTAGATATCTCTTTGACTCCAGAGGCAGAACAAGATTCATCAATAGAAGCTGCAGAGGCACATTTGATGTCAGGAAAATCTTCTGAACAAATAAAGCTGTCCCAAAATGAAATGGACTGCCTGGGTGGGTGGTGGCTTTGTCCTCATTGGATGTCTTCAAGCAAAGGCTGAATAACAGTATGTCAGTTACACTGTACTGGGAATTCTTTTTCTCCCATATGTTGAACTTAGGCCACTGAAGTCACTTTCAGCTCTGAAATTCTATGATTCTGCAGCTACATAATCCATACCTTCCTATTCCAAGGTTATTTGCCAGGTACATGGTTCACATGCTCCCTTCTTTATTCTGACATTATCTTGTAAATGATAAATTCTGCTATTCTCCACTTTATACTCAAGAATGGATACCCTAACCCATTGGGAAAGGAGGGCATATGTGTTATTGTGGATAATTTTCTGTGATATCCTCTTCTCCACTTTCAGTCAGATCTTTAAGGAGGTGAAAATGCCATCAGTCACTGAAGTCTCTGATTTCACTCCAAACTGTTAGGAAACGAGTATAAATCACACTAAACTTTTGTTTTATAGCAAGGATAGTTGGAGCCTACAGGTATCATAAAATATCTTGTGATGCAATATCTTGTGGGCTGGCCAGGCTTAGCTATGTGGTGATAAAAGCATAGAGGCATCTCACCTATGCATGGAATAGTTGCTATTCCCTGGCCTTCATTTGGGTGCCTCAATGAGCTTTTTTCTTCTCCAAGAATAATAGCAGGTACCTCATCTAGTTCTGGTAAATATATCTGTTAAATCCTATGAGTTTTTACATGTAGGAAACCAGATTCTTCCAACTGATTGTCAACATATTAGGACCATTTGAACAAATGAATTTTAATTTGGCTGTTCAAATTATTCCTTAACATACTTTATTTTTTGACTTTCATTAGGAAGTTTTGTTGCATTTTTCTATATTAGTTTGGACCGTTAGTGTGCTGCATACTCTGAATTGCTCAGTTATATTATTGGTTTCTGTAAAGGTTATGCAGTCCCAAACAATAACTTTTGGACAGACTTGAAAAATCCAAGTATGTGAACCTTCCAGATATCTTCCATAGAAGCATAGGCTTGCAAGGAACCTTGAGAGTTTACTTAGTTCAGACTTCTCTTTCCTGGGATCATTCTTTTTTGCTAGCTGAATGGAATGCATCCTACAGTAGTTTGTCATTTTGTCTATGAATCTACTACCTTTGTTGAGCTAATTTTCTTAGGGAGTTTAATCTTCTATTGAAAAGGGGGAATTACTTAAAATCACACCTAGTCTGGCTGCTGCCTAGACCCATATTTTTTCTGAAAACTGTATCTCTATTAGAGACTAATGGGTTGGGGTCTATGTAGTGTGAAGTCTGTGAGGAACTTAATAGCAGGTAAGATGAAATAAATAGCTGTAGGAGACTAAATCATTAAGAAGACCCACCAGGTCAGATTGTTTTATCTCTGTGAGGTAATAGCAAGCCTCCTCTTTGTTCCTTTAATCAAAAGCTGTTTTGTTTTGATTACCAATGAAATGAGATGAACAGAAAACAAAAGAAATGTGAGTCGCATTCTTCCCTATGGAAAACACTTATGTTGGTCAGAGATAACAGAACTCTATACTTTCTATGTGTAGATATGACAACAGATATAACAAAGCCAGAGCAGGTAATAGATAAGTTTTTAAAAATAAGCAGGAATATGCCACTGAATTATCTATCTTTCATTTATGGCGATCTTCAAATTTTCACAAGTTGATCTCCTGTGGTCAATTTCTCAAATCTTTTATCCATCTCCTCTTTCTTTTTTTGTTTTTGGCACAAGATTTCCATTTGTATGTATAGGATGCTTGTTTTAGGTTGCCTTCTGATTGGTTGAAACTAAAGAGTAGCAAGGCATTGAAATGATCATTTTTCTCTTCCAAAGCAACTCTTCATTTTTTCTTTTTTTAAAATTTTCTGCCAGAAATAGCATTATTTTTGTTTTGTTTTCAGCAAGCACTTGGACATTTGTTTTGTTCCTTCCTACCCTTTCCTGATATTGAATGGTCTTCTTTTTATGCCTCTGACCTCTGACCATTCCATTCACTTTTACTACCACAACTTATACGGAAATAAAATCTGAATTCTTGAATGTTTCTCTTAATTGTGCTACAAGATGTAGTTTTTCTTTCTTGAGTTAAATAAAATATTAAGTTCTTTGAAAGGAATGTGCTCTGTGTGCCTCTACAGCTCCTGCAATGTCTATACTAGAGCCTCATATTATGAAAATACTATTACATATTATTATATGAAAATTATTAGGCACTCATTAAATATATGAATAAATAGATCTTCCTATTTCCTTTGTAATCTTCACTTTAATAATTTTCAAGTTTTTCTGCTAATCTTAAAATTTGGATTTAGGGTATGTAGAAGACTTTTATGTTAAAGTACAACCAAAAAATGTGTAAGACATTAGAATGGAATTGGAATAGAAGAATTTTTTTAAAGTAATACTGTAACTGAGTTTTGATGGAATTAATCAAGTAACACATTCTATGGTTTTCAGATTCTGCCTTTGTGAATTTTAACAACACAATAAATAACAAAGCTACAGAAATTAGAACTAGAAAGGTCCTTAGAAACCATTAGATTAACTCATACTTGGAGAAGGGTCTCTTCTACAATATATTTGACAAACAGGCATCCCACCTTTGACATGAATACCTCTAACATGGCAGTAAATTGCATTATATTCTAAAGTAGCCCCTTTCCAATTTTGGACATCTCTGATCAGTAGGAAGTTTTCCCTTTACATCAAACCTTAATCTGCCTCCTTGCAATTTCTACCCATTACTTCTTGTTCTGTCTTCTGTAGCTAAACTGAAAATGTTAACCTCTTTTGTGCATGATAGCTCTTTTAAGTACTCCAAGAGAGTTCTCATCCCTCCCCTCTTCACACATTAGTCTCGAGTCTTTTCTTCTTCAGACTAAACATCCTGTTCTGGTTACTCTCCTGTGGATACTCTCCAGAGTTTATCAATGTATCTCTTAAAATTCAGCACCATAAACTTAACACAGTACTCCAAATGCAGGCTGACCTGAGCTTAATGTATCGTCTATCACCTCCCCAGTCCTGGACTCGATGTATTATGTTTCTCTTAATATAGTTGATGACCCAATTAGTTTTTTTTGGCTGCCTCATCACACTCATATTAAGTTTATAGGACACTGATATACCCAGATTTCAGATGAATCAATGTTACCCCCTTTATTTTATACTTGGTAAGTTGATTTTTGGAAAGTATAAGACATTATATTTACTTCTTTTAAATTTCATCTCATTAGATTTCACCCAATTTGTCAAGACCTTTTGTATCCTGAATGCCATCCAGCCTACTGGCTAGTTTTAATATCTTTGAGTCATCTGCAAATATAATAAGCATGTCATCTATCTCTTCCTTCAATTAATTGATAAAAATGTTAGATAGCCCTGGGGCAAGCTCTGGGGCATTCCAATAAAACTCTCTCTTTGCAATGATGTACTGGCCACATGGTGAGAATGAAGGATAATCATTTCACAGCCCAGATGTTCCTTGGAAGACTTCTAATGTGAAGAGAAATCAAGAAGGGTCAACCTCTGCTGCTCCCTCCACACCCACCCCTCATATGTTGAGTTGACATGCTGTGGCAAATTTGTGTGAAGAAATGCACAGAACAAGCAGGCATGGATAAGTTGCAATCTGCATTGATGGAGGGAGAGTTTGACAAGATCATAGACCATGGATCCAAATCCACTTCATTGTATTAATGTCTAGACTGCATTTTAAAAACTTGTTGCCAAGAATAGCATACTATATTTTTCTAATGCTTTATTAAAATCTCATTAAACTTATCTTTAGCATTCCCTTAATCTATGAGCCTAGGTACCGTAACTTTTCAAAAAAGAAATATAGGTTAGTCTGGCATGACCTAGTCTTGATCAAAGGATATTAGCTCTTTGTTATCACTGCTTCCTTTTCTAGGTGTTCACTAACTATTGCTTTTATAATGCCTTTTAGATTTTTGTCAAAAACCAAAATGAAATTTATGGGCTAATGGTTTACAGATTCTATGTTTGCTATGTAATTTGAGTCCAGGCCAGCATCCTATTCAGCCTGGTGGGTATATGACTGAGACAACAGGAAACATGGACTTTATGTTCTATGACAGTATCCCTAATGAAAGGGGATTTTAACTTTCTGAATGGTTCCTGAGTTTCCTACTTGCTTTAAATCTATAATCCTATAATCTTTTGGGTTTTATTTGTTTATAAACTGATCTACTATTTCCTTCATGTAAGGAGCTCCCAATAAGAAACTTCTACCAACACATCAATGCCTTCTTGAGAATTTGTAGTCTGAGAGAACTGTCTGAGACACAGAGATGTTAAATGGTTTATACAGCTAGTATGTGTCAGAAGTGGGATTTGAACTCAGGTCTTTCTGACTCCAAGACCCACTCTATCTCCATTATGCCACAGTGCTTCTTGATTTTCCTGTGAAACTTTTTTTCTTAAGGACAGTTGATGATAACTTCAAATAAACCTTCAGAATGACAAGTATTTTATTTATAGAAAGATAGCAGTCATCAAAAATTCAGCTATACTTAAAATAACACTTTCCCACAATTGTTCTATAAAATTTAGATACTGTTCACTATCCTCTTAGGTCATAGGAAATCAAGCATTTTAGAAAGGAATGCATTTTATCTTTCTTATAATAGCTGAGTTCAGAAATTTTTAATCTTTTGTGTGTCACGTACCCTATTTGGAGGGGCAGCTAGGTGGTGCAGTGGATAGAGCACCAATGCAGGAGTCAGCAGGACCTGAGTTCAAATCTCACCTCAGACACTTGACACTCACTAGCTGTGTGACCTTGGGCAAATCACTTAACCCCAGTTGCCTCATCCTGGGTCATCTCCAGTCATCCTGATGAATATCTGGTCACTGGATGCAGATGGCTCTGGAGGAGAAGTGAGGCTGGTGACCTGCACAGCCCTCCCTCATTCAAAACAAAGTCAAGTGCAAGTCATGTCATTATTTCTCTGATGGCATGGTCTTCTTTGGCAACGAAGGATGAATACACCCTATTTGGCAGTCTAATGAAGCCTATGGACCTCTTCTCAGAATAATGTTTTTAAATTTTTGAAAAAACATTATACACAATATGTGTGTGAAATAAAATGTGAAATAGTACAATTATATTGAAATACAACATTCAAAATATTTTTTAAAATTTCAGGAACTCCATAATAAGATCCCTAGATTCACTTGTTTTTTGAGGTATTGTAGACAAATATAATCCTTTAGTTCAATAGTAGAATCAATCAAATGACTCTGAGAGCCTAGAAATAAATTCTTGGTTGGGCACAGAGTGCTTGTAAAGAGATGTTTTGACTTTCTGTGTTCTTGGACCCTATCCTTGTCACATTCCTGTTTCTGATTGCTGAGGTTGGTGGGCACCCAGTGTAAAAAACTTACAAGAAGTTAGGATCACTGTTATATTTTTTGCTTTTTTCAAGTTTTAGAGTATTCCTCCAGGCCAGTCAGCTAAGCTTATATCAAGAAAAAGGAAGATGAGATGGAAAAAGGATGTAGTTCTGATTCTTAGTTTGGTTATACTTAGCTTTATGTTAGTCTAAGCTATCAGGTTAAACATGTTGAGGATTACTTAAGTAGCAAGTGACAATTATTTAAAATGAAAGGTTACCATAGATTCATCTGTATCATTGTTGAAGTTCTGACTTTATAAAATCACAAATTGCATTTTTTCTTTTCTGATCATCATGTTTCTGTCATGTTTAGCATAACTAATTGTTTTTGCATAATTCTTATGGAATATTTAATTTCTTCTCCAAATATCAAACATCTTATACCTTTTTGTATTCTATCCTACTTATAGAGGTAACCGGGAAAATCATTAATAGGAACTACTAGAAAGAATATGGAACAGAAGTGTCAATCAGCCTACATAAAATAAAGAATCAGAAAAAAAAAATGAGAGTGGGGTTAGGAAAGAGAAGACTCAGAGATAAAGGACAATAGAAGGCGGGGTAAAGTTGTAGCCTGCAAAAGAAAACCCATCAAAGAAGTTGTCAGGAAGTGTTATTCTTCCCTGGAGTAGAGTACTGTCAGACACGTTCACTTTCTCTTCTTTTTTTTTTTTTCAGTTACTCTCCTAGGTAGAGATAACAAAAGACTGGTGTTGGGACTTTGATTTAAAAATATTTAAATTTAGTTTTAAAAAAAATTTAAACAGATGTTTGCTGTGGCCACCATTGAATAAAAGAAAAAAAGAAAAACAAAATAGGGTAGGCACTTTATTAGGAGTAAAGTGATTTAAAGCTTAGGGTCTATTGAGACCCTGGAAAAAGGAAATGGGCACTGAAGGAGAGAGGTAGGATGTTATCCCTAGAAAGAAATTTAGAGATAATTTACATACAAGATCATAAGATTTCAAACTGAATCAGAGATCATAGGATTTTAGTTTGAATCCCAGATAAACTGCTTACCCTTTACATGATGTTTGACATTTTTGGATCTGAGTGACTAAGTGATTTGTCCAAGGTCATATAATTAATTGCAAAGCAGGATTTGACTCTGAGTCTTCTGATTTGAAACTATATTCGCCAGATGTGGCTTTTTGGAAGCTTCCAGTCTAGTAGAGGAGATTGATCGCATATTCAAAATAACTATAATATACTATAGAAAAATAAAAGCCATAAGAAAGACATAAACTATCGGTAGATAGAAGAAATTATTTCTTTATGGCAGAATCAGGGAAATGTGCTTGGAATAAGATATATGTGAACTATGCCTTAAGGGATGAGTAGGACTTGGAAAGGCAGAAATGGGAGCAAGGGCACTTGAGGTGAAGGGGACATTGTGATCCATGGCACAGAGAGGGGAAAGCATGGGGAACAGTACTGGGGTGGGTAGAAGTCCAGTTTGGCTAGAGTATTGGATGCATGAAGCAGAGGAGTAGGAGAGAACTATTTTTAAAAGTTTGGACTTTAGGAGGCAATAAATAATAACTGATGTTGAGAAAAGGAGTAACATGATCAGAATTGTGCTTTATAAAGATTACTCTAGCAGCAGTGCTTACGATAAACTAGATAAGGAGCAGACTTTGGAGGCTGAGAGGGAGGTTACCAGTCAGGGGACTATTTCAAAGATCCAGTTGAGAGGTAATGTGGATCTGAAATAGGATGGTGAAAATGGGAATGAAAAGAAGATGATGGATATGAAAGATTAATTACTCAGATATAGCAATTGTTGGGGATCTTATGTGAGGGAGGAATCGTAGATAATTGAAGTTTCAGACTTGGGTGACTGGAAGCACTGCATTGTCACTATCAGAAATGGGTAAGTCAAGGAGGATAAGCAGTCTTATAGAGGAAGATAATTCTTTTAAAATTATTTTGTTAAATATTTCTCTATTACATGTAAAAATTAACATTCATTAAAAAAATTGACTTCCTCCCTCCACTACTTTCCCCCTTGAGAAGACAAGCAATATATTGATTATTTATATGAAATATATTTCCATATTAGCCATATTGTAAAAGGAAATACACATATAGAAAACCAAGAAAAATAAAGAAAGTTAAAAAGTTTGCTACAGTCTGCATTTACAATTCATCTGTTCTGTCTCTGGAGATGGATAGTATTTTTCATCATGAGTCTTTTGGAATTGTCTCGATCAGAGTAGCTAAGTCTTTCATACTTGATCATCCTTACAATATTGTTATTGCTGTCTACAATGCTCTGGTTCCACTTACTTCACTTTTCATAAGTTCATATAAGTTATCCTAGGTTTTTGTGAAAACATCCTGCTCCTTATTTCTTATAGTGCAATAGTAAGCCATCACAATCATATATTAGTATTCCCCAGTTGATGAGCATCCCTTCAGTTCTCAATTCTTTGCTACCAAGAAAAGAGTTGATATAAATATTTTTCTACAAATAGGTCTATTTCCCTTTTCTTTGATCTCTTTGGGATATAGATCTCATAGTGGCATTGCTGGATTAAAGGATATGGAGAATTTTATAGCCCTTTGAGCATAGTTTCAAATTGTTCTCTCGAGTAGTTGGACTAGTGAGGAAGATCATTCAACAAATTCAAATTTAAGACATTTATTAAAAACCTACTGTGTGAAAAGTGTAGCGTTAGGTACTGGGAAAGATAAAAAGTTTAGATAAGATATGATTTTTGCTCTTACGTAGCTTGCAGTCTAATTGCTGCTGAGTTTGGTTTGGGATCTGTCAAGTTCGAGATGTTTGAAGGTTATCATTATCCAGATGGAGACATCTAGGAGAGCTTTTAAAATACTGGTCTGTAGCTTGGGAAAATATGGTATTAGAGATAGAGAGAGCTTTAGGGATCATTACCAATAGAATTGATAGCTGATGAGATTGCCAAGGGAGAGTGTAAAGAGAGAGAGAGGAGGAAGGTAAGAGTAGAATTTTGGAGAAATATTTACACTAAGAAGGTAGAAGGAAGAAAAGCAGGGGTGGGAAACTTGCAGCTAGAGGCCACATATGACCTTCTAGGTCCTTGGGTGCAACCTTTCGACTGAATCCAAGTTTTACAAAACACATCCTTTCATTAACAGAATTTGTTCTGTGAAGTTTGGATTCAGGGAAAGGGGAGCACTTGAGAACCTAGAACATGAGGCCCCAGGTTCCCCACCCCATTTAACTCTTTCCCTTCCCTCAACTTCCCTATTACTATTCACCATCCACCCTTGGATACCTAGGCTTGAACTTGGATATTATCTTCAACTTCTCATGCTTTCTTACTCTCCATGTACAATCAGTTGCCAAGCACAATAATTTTTACCTTCACAAATATCTCCTCTGTTTTGATTCTGCCATCTCCCTGATGTAGACCCTCATCACCTCATGTTTGGACTACTGCAATAACCTGCTAGATGTTTTCCTGCCTTAAGTCTCTCTCCACTGCAATCCATCCTGCACCCAACTGTCAAACTGACATTCTTAAAACATCGACCTGATAATATCCCACCCCTCCATGCATTTACCTTCTGGAGCCCTTCATAACCTGACACATTCTCTTCTTTCTGTTTTCTTACGTCTTACTCCCTCTACTCTGTGATTCAGTGACACTGGTCTCCTTCCTGTTGTTGGCATATGACGCTCCTTGTCTTGACTCTAGACATTATCACTGCCTGTCTTCCATGTTTGGAACATTATTCCTCCTCATCTCTTCCTCCTAGCTGTTCTGGCTTGCTTCAAGTCTCAGCTAAAGTCCCACCTTCTTCCAGAAGCCTTTCCCAGTTCCCCTTGATGTCTTCCTCCAAGTGATTCTGCACATATCTTGTTTGTTTGTAGTTGATTTCATGTTGTTCCCCCCATTAGACTCTGAGTTTCTTGTGAACAGGGAACGGATTTTTTGTGGTTGATGTTGTTTTCTTTGCCTTTCTTTGTATGTTCAGCATTTAGCATGGTTTGTGGAATATAATAAGCATTAGTACATGCTAATTGACTGACTTGAAGGAGACTGAGAAGAATTAGGCAGAAAGATAAAAGGAAAATTAATAGAGTGCCATATTACAGTAGCCAAGGGAAGAACGTGTTTCAAGAAGGAAGTAGTTCGTTATGTTAATCTCTAATTACTTTTTAATACTTTCTTTAAGGGTTCTTTATTAAATGTAATTTTTATTACATTATAATCAATAAATGATGCTTGGTAAAAAAAAGATGGAAGTAGTTCATATAGTTAAATATTTCCTGAGTTTATAGAGAATGAAGACTGAGAAGAAGTCATTCAATTTGGCAAATGAAAGTTACTAGTGGCCTTTAGGAGAGAAATCTCAGTAGAGTTCTGGGGTTAGAAATTAGTTTGCAAAAAATTGAGTAGTAATAAAGAAAAGGAGCCAGGTAGTATATACTAGCTCTGCTCCTGAGTACTCATTCATTCAAGAAGTACTGATTGCCTTATATGTGTACATGACTTCAGCCAAGTTACAAGTGATGTGAAACTGTAAGGGAAATCTCAGTCCTCAAGGAGTAAAGTTGGATCCTGTGTGTAAATTTAGGTTACATTGCTTTGGTTAGAAAAAATTTGTCAGGTTTCCTAAAAGCAAAACAACAAGATAGCAAAAACCAAAACAAAACGCTATCAACACCACCAACGAAAACCAAACCCCAACAAACTAGGACTTCCCTTTCCCAAAGATAAAATGGATGAAATCAGCATATGCTTCCACTTGCTTAGTGAGAATCATTGTTCATTCTATGAAAGCAGATTAGTACTGATTTCCAAGACTGACTTCAATTATCCATTCAAGAAAATATATGATGAGTGCCCACTAAGTGCAAGGCTCTGTACTAGGCTCTAGGCCTTATTGTGTTTCTCTTTCCTTATTTTTTCCAACAAATATAACAACATATACTTATTTTTAGGACTAAATTCAGATGTGAATATAAATCATCTTGAAGCTTGAGAGTTTTGTATGTGGTGCAGATGTTTCCTGAACACAAGTAAGCTGCTGACTTAAGCTTCCATTCAAAGTTCATCTCATCTTGTACCTCCTGCAGGAACCCTTTCATGATCCCCTAGTTGTCAATCTTCTCTAGATTCTCTGAATATCTTGCATCTACCTTATGTGTATACATGTTGTATCTTTATGGAATGATGTAGAATTGGAGTAAAATAAAATAATACAGGATGTCCTAAAAATCTTAGGGCTACCTTAAGCTTTAATACCTTGAAATATATAGCACTTTTAGATATAACCAGAATAAGCACAGTGTCATATGTATGTGTGTATATGTGTGTACACATATATTCATACATGTGTGTATGTATATATGTGTGTGATATATACATGCACATGTGTGAGTATATGTGTTATATACACATACACATGTGTGTATACACACACATACATATATATAATATAAATAAAATTTACTGACATTTAATAAGTGCTCACTGAACTGAACTGACTCTTTTTTTTCCATCACCATTCACTTGGGTGATCAAAACAACTGTCCAGAGAGGACATTAAATTGGAAGAATGTTAAATTTGGGCTAGATCACCAGAGAGTAGTTAGGAGATCAAAGAGTAACTATTTGATACATCAACCTATATTCTAGGTCCACAGTAGTCCTGGATAACACATCTTTTCACTCCTAAAAGCATAGAAAGCATTCATCTTAGACACCTAGACCTACTAGAACAATTTTGATCTTGTGCTTTGATTGCCATACCCTTGCCATGATCACCAGACCGTTTTCCTCCCTTACTATTCTTCAGAATAAGAACAGTTTCAAATTGTTTTCCTTTGACTTTGACTATTAATGCTTGGGTTTTCAATGGGATTCAATGGGAAAGATAGTTTTTAGACCTCTCATAACAATTGAACAGTTGAAAGGAACTCTACCTGGATATTGGGCCAACAGGTTGGTTGAGTATTGAGCTAATCATACAAATTGTCATACCTCTCCTCTCTTTGTTTGATGATTATCTAATGTTACAGAAGGTGTAATTTCAGAAAGTCCTCTACTGTGGTGTGGAACAGCACTTGCATATTTGTTGATCCTCAAGAAACATTGTTGAAAATGGTTCATTGTCTCTGGACAATGAAATGGTGGTTAATGATTTCATTATGCTTTCCTTTGTTGAAGTTGTTGGTTTGATCATATGCCAGATGCTGAAAACAATTGTGATTACTTTCCCAGTGGGAAGTGGGGTGGGATTCTTTACCAGTCACATTTCTCAATAAGATTTGCAATTGCCACAGCCAAAGTATATTGACAGTTTTCTTTCTAAGAATTTATTTTTATTTGGAAAAAAAAGAACTTTTACTAATGGATTCTTTTCTTTAAAAATGAATACATTTCCATTTTAGAAAAAGATGGAATGTAGAGATAATATATGTTTCATCCATTCTCTGAATTGAAAGTGTAATATTGATTGAGGTTTGGCATTCACTGATAGAATATTCTAAAGGGATTAGTCATAAAAAATGTAATGTTTCTTCAGGTAATATTTTATCCCATGCATTACATTCTACGCAAATGGGATTGTGAAACAACTCTCAGTGCATATTTAGGACTCTCATTAGACTTTTAAGAATATTGAAGTTCACTGGGACAGAAAATTCCACTTCACTTTAGTTGGTCCTTTGTGATGGTTTTAAGTCAGAAAGTCCTTTCTTTAACATCCCAGTTAAAATTTTCTCCCAAACTTATTATCCTAGTTGTTTTTGTTCTTAAGAGATACTTTTCTTATTGTTTCCCTCAATGATTTTTCTTTTCTCTCCTAAAATTATCCTGATGTATATGTTGGATGACCTAGAGGAAAAGAAAGTTTAACATTAGAGTCCAATAATAGGTCTTTGAAACAGAGCCAAGTTCTGTAATCTTTAAGTATAGCTCTATTAAGATTCAGAGTCCATTAATACATAGAACAATAATTCGTATCTTTAAAACATTAACATTTGAAACTACTACAGTTGGCGAACACAGATAAGGGGTGGCTTTAATTTATGAACTGTTCCAGGAATACCGTATAGTAATGATATAACATTCTCAATGGGGATAAAAATTGGACTTGTGATTTTAATATGACAGGGAGTGCCTGTTGAGAAATTTCTACTGATGCAGTTTGGTACCTTCTCTTCAACTTGTAGTTTATGAGTCACATGGTTTATAATTTAAAAAATATATGGTTTATTTTTCCAACTCACTACTAAGCTTAGGATCTAGACCTATGTTTACTCATCTTTGTACTCTCCACCAAAGTGCCTAGTCCAGTGCTTTGTATATAGTAGGCACTCAATTTTTTTTAAGTGAACATATTAATAAGTGCCTATCTTCAGTAATGCAGATGACTCCTTAGCCTGGGATTTCCTGAATTACAGTTTGTATTTCTGCAACATTTTCCTAATGAGCTTCCCAATTCAAGCCTCACAATCAATCCAGTGCATTGCTATCAGCTAATTTCCCATCTGCTGCTTTTAGTACAAATCTCTAAAGCCATTTTTATTGGTTGATGTATAAAATCCAAGTTCCTCCTCCTCTAGTTCAAAGCATTTCATCAAACTATTTCTGATCACTTCACTTTGCCTAATGCTGCTTTCTTCTCTGCCATCTTATTTTCTATGTCCTGTTCCTTCCTTAGTAGTGCTATATGAACTACTAGGTTATATGGGGTGTTCAGGGCTAGTACCCCTGGTGTGAGGGCTTACTGAGCCCTTTTCAGGGCTGCCCATCCCTCCTTGGTGTCCACTAGTCACCCAATTGTCACCTGTGGCTCTGAGAAGCTGTATCATGTGCAGTAGCTACACCCTGTCTTGGCAGATGGAGTAAACCAGGTTGAGGGTAACCAACAGGCCTCAAACCCATATATATTTAGGTGAATATGGGACAGAATGGGAGGATGAGAATAATTTTTCCAATGTTCATGAAGACAGCTGAAGCAGGCGCTGTGGAGTATTGGTCAGACATTGAAGATGCCAAGGTCAGCCACTGCATCCTGGGTCATCCCCGGTTGTCCTGACTTTTGTCCTGACGTTGGACTCTGATGCCTGGAAGAGAAAATGAGGCTGATGATTGTGTGCAACTCTGCCTCACCTAAATCCCATTCACGTATGAGTCAAGACATAACTCATTATCCACCATTTGACTCCAACGTCGTGATGTCATTGGTCATCTTAATAAAGGATCAACAACAAGTGCTGTGTCCCTCCCCATCCCTCTGCACGTCAGTCTTAGTTTTCTTCCTCATTCCAATGTTCTTTGTAGTCCCACCTCCATGAAGCTTTCTTCAACTAAATGGGGAAGATTTTCACCCTTTGCAATTCTTGAAAGACTAACTCAGGCATCTAATTCCTTCCCATCTTACTTAACCCAAAATTCAGAATATCATATTTGGAAGACATAGATTCTAGTTTCAACTTTGTCATTAATTCGCATATAACTGTATACAAGGTAATTGAATTTTTTGTACCTAGAATCTATAAAGAATAGGATTTGTATTTATTTTGCATATTTGTATAATTCTGCTCTGGTGGCCTCTGTCTGATGGGTTGGTTTCTCCCAGAACCTCCATTTAAGGAGGACACCTAGGTCGGCCATGTCTCATTCCTCTTCTGGTGCCTTCAGGACTAGATTTCCTCTACTCCGCCCTCTTGCCAGGTACCTTTATCTGCTCCTCCCTCCTCCTTCTCAGCTTCCTTTTATGTGTTATTTTCTCCCAGTAGAATGTAAGCAGGACGCATATTTCTACTTGTATATGTACTAAATTTCATGTTTTCAGAGTCTATGTTTTTTATTCATCTACATACTCTTGTTAAGTGCCTATTAATTTGCATTGCATATAGTTGGCACTGTGTGTATTATATGTTTAGCAATATAAAGGGTATATATAGATATGTGTGTATCTGTATACACACACCCATATGCACACACACACACATATATATACATACATACATACACTATATTTTCATATAGGTAGCACATAGTAAGTACTTAATAAATACGTTTTGACTTACTGATTACCCTTAGTGGCAAAGACTATTTTCTTCTTTAAATCCCCAAGATTATCACAGGACCCTACAAATAGTAGGCAGTTGAGAAGTCTGAATAGAATTGAATTGAATGGTCAGATTTTCTCTCTGTTGTAAAATTCTGTGAAAGTACCTCTCTAACCTTGGACTACCTTCCTAGTGACAAGTCAGTGGTCTCATTGAACCTGCCTTGATTAACTTAACTTGTTTGGACTTTGAAGTTTTTAGGAAGTACATTGATATTTCAGTGTTACCTCATTGGTATTCCTCCATGAATATTTCCTCCAAGGGGAAAATTGAAATTTACTCATGCCTGTTTGTCAATATTATCCCATAAATCCTCCATAGGGTGCCCACCCAATATGCTAGGGACTTCCTTTGGCTCTCCTGTATAGAAATGGAAAAAATAGACTGTCCATCCATTATTATCCCTTACTCTTGCTACACAACTGGCCCAGCACCTTTTCTGGTGGTATATCATTGATGACGTCTTTGTGTGATTTCTGATATACAGTTGTTTCTTGATAACCTACTATGCAAGTTTTCATTGACTTTTAAGGTACCACACAGTACTAAATATATCTTCTTATAATTTCTCATTTCTTAGCTAATACTTATATTTAGAATATGTCACTGGATTCTAAGCCTCCATATTTGGGTGGCTTAAGAATGTTCAAAACATTATCACTGTTTTCAGGAGTCAGTAACTGATGGCCTGAATGTGAACTTCCACTTGATATTTCTACCCCTCATCATATACTGCTTCATTCCCTAGCATCTGATTAGGCAGGGAATCTCCTAAAGTTGCCTTTTTGGCCATTTACTCAAGTGGAGAAATTGACCCTCCATTGTGGAAGGACACAGTGGGCAGTGCCCAGAATGGGGAATTTTCCTGTTCTGACACAGCAATAAAGATTTCAGTAACAATGGTAGGATTCTCTGTAACTGGCAGCCATGGACTTTTGGCTGTAGGAAAGTTTAGTTATGGGTTAAAATGGAGTCAATGCCATTGTCTTCCATTGAATAAACCCACTGATTGGTAAGATAAATTCTAAGCCCAAATCAACATTTACTTTCCAGAGCAATAAATTTTAGTTTTCATCAGAGGATTCAAATGCATGCAACCTAACTCTCCTCCACATAATCCATAGCAGCATAAATATACACAATTCTTGAACACACAAGGTGGGAAATGTTTGCTTGATCTAACTCCCACCTATATTCTTGGCTCAGAGAACTATTCCCTGGCATCATATATACCCGTGCATCATTTAAATGTATCATAGGATCACAGAGTTAGGATAAGAACTCCTAAGAGCCCTTGGAGATCAAATAGTACAGGAGTGATTAACATGTTGCTTATGAAATTTTTTTAAATTATATTTTGACAACTGTGTTTCAATATAATTGGTTTCTTTTGAAGCATATGTATTTTATTTTATACATTTAAAAACAGAGGCCTCTAGGTTTCACTAAATTTCTAAAGAATTCCATTATACAAAAAATGTTTTTAAGAGTCCCTAATCTAGTGAAACTCACTCATTTTGTAGGTAAAGATGCCAAATTCCAGAGGGCTGTATTGAGTATTCTGAGGACACACAAGGTAGTAGGTAACAGGGCCAGGATAAGAAACCAGGTCTTACGACACCAAATCCAATATTCTTACCAAGGTCCTGCCAAAGGAAATGTCATGGGCAGGAGCAATATGCATCCGGTGGGATTTCAGGGTACACACTAGTTGTTTCCCCCAAAGACACACATGGTTCTCATTTTGTTTGTGAATGCTTTCGAGGTTGGGAAACAAATTTATCTTTGAGTATTAAACATTATATTGTTGGATTTGATCTGCCTGATAAACACTAATAATGGATTGATGAAAAATTTTAATAGATGTATTCTTTGGTGATGTGTAGGTTTTCTCTAATTTAATATTTGATTTTTTGACTATTCTTGTGAAGAATGTGCTTGTCATTTGCTTATTTTTAAAGTTTGTATCTCTTTAGTCAACTCATTTATAATTATGATGAAAGGTTGAAATCATGCTTGTTACAGTCTATTAATTTATTATAGAATATTATAGTCAAGTAGTTTATTATAGATTTATATTTCTTAGGTGCTCTGTAAACATGTAGTCTTCTTTGAAGTTCATTGGTAAATTGTGTAGAGATGGATAGACACACAGACTTCAAATGTATTGTTCAACTCAATAAGAGTTCATTAATTTTCTTATTCATTTAGCAAATTTTATTAAATATCCACCATGGGTAAAGTACTGTGATATTGAAGAAAATAGAAAGATAAATAATAGTCTCTTCCCTCAAATAGTCTCTTCCCTTCCTTATGTTTTAGTAAAGGGAGATAGGACATGTTCATAGATAAATACAATAAAAATAGAATCTAAGTGCAGGAGAGGAATATTACTGTGATAAGACAAATTTTAAAACAATAACAAAGGATGATTGTAGGATCATTGATTTGGAGCTGGAAGCGACCTTGAGAGGCAATCAGGTTCAACCCTGAAAACTCTTTAAAGACTGTATGTGATTTGTAACACAGGGGCGCATGAAGCTGATGGGTCAGTCTTTGGGTTAATGTAATATATTATTCAAGCAAACCATTTCAGTTAATGCTTCAAGCAATAAGCCTGTGGTAGAGAACTTTGTACCTTAGCTTCTCTTCTCATATAAAGTATAAGTCTCATTAATGGTTAAGATTTTCTATTGCAAGTGAAACAACTTTGGCCAGGATATACCATCTCTTCTGCTAAGTGCTTTGTCCTGCTAATGACACTTTTTTTTGAAAGTTTTTATTTTCAGGTCAAAACAACAAAATAAACCAGTCACATCCATAGTGAAACCTATAAAATTTTTGGAGCAGAGGAGAGTTGATAAAATTATTAATGCCTGTTATTAATGCCTTGAGAGACTAAATAGAAATTCATTTGAATTTAAAAGGTCTCAAGGAATAGTGAAAAGATAGTAGCAGAATTAACTCCATCAAACCGCATAGTTAAACACTTGAAGAAATAGTAGTGCTCAAAAGTGGAAAACATTTCTAGGCATGGTAAATATATTTGAAAAAAAAAGTAGTTAGTCTAATTGAATGATATTATTTAGCACTTACTAAGCACTTAGTGTTTGCATGGCATTTAACATTTCCAAGTATGTTGCAGAAAATTTATAAGCAGTAGTGGTTGGTTGGTTGGATGTTGTCCTTTGTCCTAGAAGAGAACCAAAATGACATGATAAAGTGAAGTTTCAATGTGTCCGACTGTGGCTGATCAGACCAACATGAGGTCGGAATGCTCTAACACATATTGGGCACAGATGTCCGTGTGAACATTTGGGGTGGTTACTCCAAATTTGCGCATCTTATATTTCCTTTGTGTTGTTTCAATGCTGCTTTGCTCACAGAGTATAGCACCTTTTCTGATGTGGGCATGCCATGGTGAGCAGTCCTGTGCCAGTGTCTCCCATGTTGCAAAGTCAAATCCAAAGTTCCTGAGAGTGTCCTTGTATCACTTCTTGTAACCACCATGTGATCACTTGCCCCATGTGAGTTCTCCATAAAATAAATAGTCTTTTTGGCAAGCATACATTTTTGCATTTGAACAATGTGGCCAGCCCATTGAAGCTACACTCTCTTCTGAAGCATAGTTTGAATGCTTGGCAGTTTAGCTCAAGCAAGGACTTGTGTCTGGTACCTTATCCTGCCAGGTGATCTTCAGAACCTTCCTAAAACAGTTCAAATGAAAGCAATTCAGTTTCTTGGCATGGTATACAGACTCATAAATATCGGCCTTGCAAATAATTTTTGAAAATTATTAGGCTAACAAAAATGGTTTTGGCCCATAGAATTTGCATTAGTTCCACCCATATGCCAACATAATCTAGTCTCTTCTTCCTACCTAAAGGGATAGGTTAGCTTTAGGATGAGAACTATACATATTTCCATTGCTATTTCTTGACATGAACACATTCCTATTAAAAACCTAGTGAAAAGAACGTTGAAAAAAGAGACATTAATTATTGTTTCTTTTTACCCCATCACCTAATTCTTACTTAAATCTTCTTGGGCCTTTCCTGATTTCATAGGATCGTTGACTTAGTAATGAAAGGAATCTTAGAGGATCTCTTGGCCAACCTAATCATTTAAGAAAACTGGAACTCAGAGAATTTCTGTGATTTGCCCACACAGGAAGCAATTTGGAATTATACACAAAAAGTTACTAAACAGTATGTGCCGTTTGACTGAGCTATACCACTGTTAGCCCTATATCCAAAAGAAATAAGAGGAATAAGGAAAAATCCCATATGTAGAAAAATAGTTGTGATGGAAGTCCTCCCCCACCCCTGACAAAGATTGGAAATTAGAGTTATGCCAATCAACTGAGGAGTTGCTAAACAAGTTTTTGGTATATGAATGTGATGGAATACTGTTGTGTGATAAGAAATTAGGAATAGAAGATTTCAAAGAGGCATGGACAGAATTGATACATACTGAAGTAAGCAGAACCAAAGTAATTCATACTCTGATACCAGTAATAAAAAAGGAACAAAAATCTGGAGGTTTTTATAAACTGATGAGATTTCCAATGAGTAGAACTGGGAGAACAGGTTATGTAGTACCAATGCTCTAAAGACGCCTTTGAGAGATGTAAGAACCCTAATCAGCGCAATGACCGTCTTTGATCCCAGAAGATTTAGGAGGAAACTTACTCTTTCCTGTCAGAGAAGGGATAGATTTAGAGTGCAGAAGAAGACCTGGATATTTTTGATTGTTGGAGCAGCTAGATGGCACAGTGGATAGAGTGCTGCAGGCATTTATTACCGGTGCGACCCTGGGCAGGTCACTTAACCTTGTTTGTTTGTGTTCTGTATATTTAAAATGAGCTGGAGAAGGAAATGGCAAACCACTCCACTATCTCTGCCAACAAAAACCCCAAAAGGGATCACAGTGAGTTGAACATGACTGAGCAAATTTTTGTATGCAGTCAGTGGGGAAATTTGCTTTGCTTGACTGTGCAACTTTCTTTTATTTTCTCTCTTTTTAAATTTTCAGTGAGGAAGGGAGAGAAAGGAAATAGATTAGAAAGGGAGAATAGAACTCACTTCTTGGAGCAAAGATGGTGGAATAAACAATAAATCATTGTAACTGTCCCATATTCACCTCTAAGCAACTGTAAAATTGTGCCCCCAAACAAATCCTAGAACAGAAGAACAAGAAAAAAGATGGGGTGAAGCAATCTCTTAGCGCAAGACACCTGGAAGATCAGCAGGAAAGGTCTGTCTCACTGGTAAAAGCGAGCATAGTACAGGATGAGAAGCCTCACCGTTAGCCAGCAACAAGCCCCATCACAGCAAATTAGTGATACTCTGAGCTCCAGTGTGGTGGAGCAGCCAAACCCCAATTCAAGACCCCTCTCATCCCCCCGTGTGCCTCAGCATAGTCAGGGGAAGGAACAGACTCTAGCTTTGAGAACTGCTGCTTGCTTAAGCATACTTATTTGGGACAAAGAGGCAACTCTCAATGGCCAGACCTCCATGTGCTTCAGTGTAGACCCAGGCAAACAGGCAGACACCTGCAGCTAGGACTGCGGATGCTTTAGTGTATCTCTGGGAAACAAAGGAACACCCCATCAGCCTCAGCACGTACCTTTTAACTTGTTTCTTCTTTCACACCTGTGACTAATATGGACATATGTTTTACAGAATAGCACATGTATGACCTATGTCAAATTGCCTACCATTTTAGGAAAAGGGAGGGGAGAGAGAAAAATTTGGAACTCAATATCTTGTAAAAATGAATGCTAAAAATTGTCTTGACATGTAATTGGGGAAAAATATACAATGCTACTAAATCTCACACAAAAAAAGAAGAGGATAGAGCAAAGAAAGATGTTATATATGTAATTCAATGCAAAAAAAAATCTATTGAGGAACAAATAAATGGAAGGAACTGTGAAATAAAAATATGAAAATGAAAAGTATAGAGAGATGGGGGGTGCTGCAGATGTGGAAAATGGCATGTATTTTGATATTAAGTCAGGGTATTGTTACTTCTGCTTGGTTTTAAGAGACCTCTTACTGAATGGCGGTAATCTGTAGATTTTTGTAACGTAGAAACAAAATATATCAATAAAACAAACAACAAAAAGGGAAGTAAATAGCCCAGTTTGGACACCAACTCAAGTTTTCCTGATTCCAAGGCTAACTAAAGGTAGCAACTTTCCATTGCACTTCATTGTCTCTGGTATTATTTTCTGGCCCTCTGGCATTATTTTCGTTACATACAGACAAATATCTTCCCTGGGTATGGGGAGGGAAAATTGCTCCCTGTCCCCCCAGCAAATACACACCTTCTGCTTCTGGCTGTTGGCTTATCTTCCCAGTGCTTCCAGGTTCTGTCAGTGAGTGTCTGAGAGGAAAAAGAGAGATAAGGGAAGGCATGTTAGAGAGGAGCTGGTTTAAACTCATCTATCAAAACACCAAAAGGAAAGCCAGTTGATTCCAAGGGTCCAATAGTAAAGTCTGTCTGTTTTCTGGGTGCCCTGTGGTCTCTCCTCCTGTTCATCTAACTCAGGATCCAGATTCCAAGAGTGCTTGCAGAAAGAAAACATTTTGAATTCCTCAAAACCATGGTATGAATTGCAAATCACCATCTTTGCCTTGTGGTTTGTGATCCAACACTGGTCAAGCTGAGTGGGCAAGGAGAAAAAGGCTTTGCAGGGCTCCTTCTGATGCACAACTGCAATTTGTTCTGCCTCTACTGTTACATTGGGTTTTATTAGCATTGAACTCATGATTTAAAAAAAATAATACTATCTCAATAGGAGTTTTTCTTATGCGTGATGATTACTCAGACATTGTTTTTATGAGATCAAGAAATAAAGCTTTCAATGGATTTCTTCTCAAAGGCTCTAACCACTTTAACGACGTAGACGTAGCAAATTGTTTCAGTAGGTGTTTATTTTTCCTTTCTTTAATGTAAGATTCCAGAATGCTTATTAAAATATATTATACTTGTTCTGTCTTGTGTCTTATTACAAGAAACAAATAATTGTTAATGGGTGTTGAGCTTAAAGAGTTTGTCTTAGTGGCATGACTCAATTATTTGATCTTAATGAGTTCTTTTCCTTGCTGGTTTATCAGTTCTCCATTTTCATAGATGTTAAAAGAAAAAAATGCACAGCTTCATGACAAAAACATTGTATTATATTGCTATGGGTTGGACTTTGGCTAACTTTGGAGAATTAATTCAGTTGCACCAAACCCAACTATTGTCCATGTTAAACAAGATCGTTCAGGAATTTCACTTCAGCCCTATAAAGATATATATCTAAAATGGGTTGGCTGTTTGTATGGCCAACTTAAACAAGAGGCTCAGCCAATATTCCTCTTGCCTGATTCAGGGCTCCCATCTTTTAGCTTGCAAAATGCAAAGCATTTGGGGAGAAAGTCCAAAGTATTTTCCCTTCCATACATAGTTACAGCTAATTATTTTTGACTAAGACCGTGTATAGTTACTACATCTCTTTAGGAACTAATTGTTCTTTTTCTGAATTGTAGGCTTTTTGAAAAAAATGTGAAGTGTTTTGGGTTTGATGAAGAGTGAAATGCACTATGTAACAGCTAACTGTCTGAACATAAAAATAGTGTATTTTAGGTATGGGTAGAATAATTACACAACTCTTTTTGCTCACTCAGAGTTGGAATTTGGCCAAATAGAATTAGTTTCTGGTTCTATTACTTCCTTAATCTGTCCCCATTAATAAGGACAATTCTAAAAATAACCCTATTGCCTGTATGTTTGAGGCAGTGTGTGGTCTATCACCACGGTTACACATTTATAATTCAGCTGACTCTTTGATTGGTTCCTATTCTGCAACAGAAGAATGCAGATGTTAATTTGATCTGAAACCTGTTTATACACTGTATTTTATAATGTATATCTAAGAATAGAGAACCAAATTTTATGAGACTAAGATTTCTGTCAAGTTCCCACTCCACCCTGCTCTAATTGGGGCTGACCCCAGAGCTGAATAAAGAACAAAGAGTTCCAGAACTAAAGTATTTCATGGCATGTCATATCTTGCCCTCAGTAAATTGGAAAATTTATAACTTTATCCAGTAAGTTTGTGTTAGATAGTGTAACTCATCTCCTAAATTCTTCATAAATAGAAAACACATTAAAAAACTGAAAGCAATTCTCTGATCACAGATCCAAAACACTTTTCCAAGAATTTAGTTTTAACCAAAAGTAATTTCTCTTTAATATACTGATGAAGCCATATTCATGACCTGATCTTTGATATCTACTATTTAGCAGACCCGAACCAGCCTTCTTCTGCATAAAGAAAGACATCAAGGTAGCCCATAATATTATATCAATTTGTTCAAGATTAAAAAGGGAGTTAGCAATGCTACCAGGATTAGGGCACAGTCACTAATTCCCTTAATTTTGGATCTGGTATTATATTCAGTGACTGTCCAGATCTGTGGCTGGATCCTTTCTTAATAAAATTAGCAATAATAATAAAATAGAAATTACACAATGCTTTAAGGTTTTCCAAGTGCTTTATACATACATGTATACATATATAAACTAATTTCTAAAAATTTTATAAAAGTGAATGTTGAAAACTTTCTTTACATATAGCTGGAAAAAAATAAGCTCATTTCTTTTGAGTTACTTCAAGAGAATAGAAACATAGTCATAGAATAAGAATGTCTAGAATTCCATTTTTCCTGCTCTCAAATTATAGTTTTTGAGAAGCAATTCTAGATAAATTTGCTATTGTCAATACTTTTAAGGAAAAGATCCTTCAGTTTTTGTCAGTTACCTGTTCTAGTGGCAATGAATCATTACATTCAGGAAGTTATTCCTTGGGTCACTATGGATTCAAATACTAGTCCTGTTACTTTTTATTACTTTTATGTGCAGTTGGGCAAATGTAACCATTTCTGGGCCTCAGCTGGAATAGAGGAATTCACAATCCTTGTCACTCTAAATCTAGGATCTTTAACCCCTCAGAATAATTTAACAATATATTCTCTAGTTCAGAATTCAATATAAATGTGAATCAACAAATATGAATATTTTCTCTTATAACTTCCACTTATAATTCTATTAAAGAGCTCTTTTCTTTATTGAGTTCTGGAGTTGACCCTGGGTCCTTGAAGATAGATTGTAAACTTTGACAGGTCTTAACATACTAGAAAGTTTTCAAGTACAAGGACTGGTGATGGCCCTTGTTCAGAGTTCAGAGAGGTGAATTATTATCAGATTTTCTGTAGGGTAAGAATGTTATTGGTCACAGGAACAAAAAGATAGTCTATTAAGCCACAGAGGGGTTGCTATTTGCATCAGCAGAGAGAGCATATACATGGACAAAGACACAGCTATTTTAATTAGATATACATTCCATATAATGACCATGTATAGATCTGAAGATAGCTCACTTTTATATAATACTTTAAGGCTTGTAAAATTCACCATATACATTATTTCATTTTATTCACACAAAAGTCTTGTAAGGTAAACAGTTTTATTAACTTCATTTTACAGAAGACAAAACTGAGGCTTAGAGTTTGTGACTTATCTAGGGTCAACACAGCTAGTAGCTTTGAATCCAGGTCTTTCAACTCTGAGTCCAGAGTTCTATTCCCCTAAACCTGTCTTTCAGACTTATAAGTTGGATTTCATGATTTCCAAAATTAAAAGTAAAATTTTAGGAGGATGTAAATAGAAATAACAAATTTTTAAAATGTTTTCTGGAATCTAACCAATTCCATATGGTAATATAAAAATCTCTGAAAGGTAGAATTTCCTAATATAGTATGGTATTAGAATGAAATAGTATTTTGAGATAGCAGAGGCCTGGATTTGGATTCTAATTTTGACATTTACAGTCTTTTTGACTGTGAGCAAGAAATTCAACTTCTTTGAGTCTCAATTTTCTCATTTCCAAAATAGGATTATTTGAAGTATCAAAAAGCTTTTTGTAACTATGATGTACTCAAAGCACTATATAAAACCCAGCTATTACTATTATTAGTTAGTAATAATTATCTTTATATTATATAATTAATTATATGTTTAATTAATATATAACATATATTACACATTATATAGTGCAGTTATACTATATTATATATAATATCATATTATATATAATAATATATATATAATTAATAGTAATAGGCACCTGGATGGATAGAGCCCTCGACCTGGAGTCGATAATATCTGAGTTTAAATCTGGCTTCAGAGACTTAGTAGCTGTGTGATCCTGAGCTGGTAACTTAACCTCTGTCTGCCTTAGTTTCCTCAGCTATAAACAGTAGTGATACCACGTACCTCACAGGTTCATAATGAGGATAAAATGACATAATATTTATAAAGGTTTTATAAACTTTGAAGTACTATGTAAATGCTAGTTTATTGTTATTATTGAAGGCAGCTAGTTGGCACGGTGGATAAAGCGCTGGCCTGGAGTCAGAAAGACCTGAGTTCAAATTTGCCTTCAGACATTTACTAGCTGTGTGACCCTGGGCAAGGCACTTAACCCTGTTTGCCTGAGTTTCCTTATCTGTAAAACGTGCTGGAGAAGGAAATGGTTAACACCTCAGTATCTTTGCCAAGGAAACCCCAAAAGAGGTCATAAAGAATCCCAGGACTAGAAATGACTCTACGACAAAAACTTATTATTGGTGTTCATAATAATAATTAAAATAGGTTTTTTTTAAAACACCTCAGTTCCACTTAATTAGATTGAAACTATTTTGATGGTGTAGACAAATAGCAACAAATAACATTTTTCCTCACCATTTACTGCTGTGTATTATGTATGCCACTTTAAGTATGACTAGGTATTGCGAGTTATAAAATATGATGAAAAGGTTGGCCTTGTCTTCAAGGAAATGAAGAGTTGAAAGGAAATTAACAAACAAATGAAATGAACAGCAGGAAATACTTGTAGCTACAAGATGAATTGAAGACCTTGCTCAGAAATAGAATAGACTGTCACGATGCTTAACATAAGAGAGTAAGACCGTGGTCAGTTGACCTCAGAGAGGAAGGAGCCCAGGCTCAGAGTGAAGTGCTGGGGGAAAGAGAGCAATAAGAGTTCCGTTTCAGCATGCTATTATTATGTGTTAATGTGTTACAAATGTAATACTAAATTGCATGCAAACGTTTTCTGCTTTGAAGAACATCTCAAGTCGGAAAACATCCAGGGAGAGAGTCTGATATTGCTGAGGGAGGAAAGGACAGGGTTAGCATACTATAATTGGAAAAAGAAACTATTTTGGGTAAAGACTTTGTAGGAGACAAACTTGGCTAATGGCTTTGTATTGCTGTCTCTATGGAATCACCTAAATGACTTCTTCTTTCTCAGTTTTTGAACACTGCTCCGACTCTATTTTACAACTTTTGTGTAATAGGTTGAATTTGTGGGCATCAGAAAACAATTTTCATTGATCACATAGTGGTATGCCAGGTTATCTCTTCAGATAATCACTGAACTCAAGCTCTTTGTTTCCCCCTACTAAGTATATTCTGTCCATTTGGTTTTCTCAGTTGTCCTTGATCACATAAACGCTTTTCTGAAAGGAAGCAACTTCCTGAAAGATGTTTAAATACTTTGAAGACTTTTGTGTGCAGTTTTACCATGTCTGCACAGTTATAGAATAAGAAAGGGCATCATAGAAAGAAGGAAGACTTGGTGATATATTCATACTTTATCACATCCAGTTCATGTTTTATTCTTGACTCTTCCCTCTCGATACAGATCTGAGATGTCACAGATTCCAGTTTATCTTACCACTGTAACATCTCTTGAATTGTCCAATTTTTAAAATTCCCTCAGTCACACTCATTACTACTTGCTTAAACTATTGTAGTAGACCACTACTTCACTTTCTCCTTCAACCTATGCTTCATACGTCTAAGGATTAATTTTACTCAAGTAAAGATCTAGTCATATTGCTTGCCTTAAGAATCTTCAATGAACTGTGAAATGATCCAACCACTTTGAAGAGCAATCTGGATTTATGCCCAAAGGGTTACTGAACTACTTATACCTTTTGACTCAGCAATACCACTACTTGGTCTATTTCCAAAGGTGTTTAAGGAAAAAGGAAAAGAACCTGTATGCTCTAAAATGTTTATAGCAGCTGTCTTTGTGGTAGCAAAGAACTGGAAATTGCAGGGATGTCCATCAATTGACTAACGGCTGAACAAACTGTGTATATGGTTGTGATGGAATCTCATTGTACTATAAGAGATGATGAGCTCAGTGATCCTCGAAAAACATGAAATGATGAAGAACAAAAACAAGCAGATCCAAGAGAACATGTATACAGTAATAGCAATATTAGTTTAAGAATGAATTTGAGTGAATAAGTTTTTTTGTCTGTTATAAATACTGAAATCAACTATAAAGGGCACATGAAGAAAGATTCTATCTGCATCCAGAGAAAGACCCCATAAATAGAAGTGTGTATAGAATAGTTTTACACACACACACACACACACACACACACACACATGCACACACCTGTTTGTGTCTAATAGTAGCCATCTCTAGGATGGGGGGAGGCGCAGAGAAGAAAATAAACAATCCTTGACTTTTTAATGCCTGCTAAGTATCATTAAGTGTCATTGACTCATAAAATGGAAGAGCTGGAAGGGAACTCAGAGGCCATTTAGTTTAACCTATGACTCAGGATCTATGTAAGTTCACATTTTTTTTTCTGTTTTTTTTTCACCTTTCATACTTTTTTCGAGACCTTCCATTATCTGAATTTTTCTACCACAAGAAAACTCTACTCTGGGGCCTTTCTTTCCTTATTGTTGACTCTCTCTCTAGGGCTACCGTTTAAGAAGAACTTCAGCCATATGTCACCTCATTCATGCCCAGATTCTCTCTAGTTTCCTCCTCTTTCTCCTTTCAGTGCCCTTCATAACCAACCTCCCTTTAGTTTTCAAGATTTTTTTATACCTTTCTCCCCACCATACACTCTTTGACCAAATGACACTGATCTCCTGGTTGTTCCATGAACAAGACAGTCCATTTCTTGGTTCTAGAAATTTTCTCTGGGTAGCCTCCATACCTGAAGTGCTCTCCCTACCCATCTTCACCCACTAACTTCTCTGACTTCCTTTAAGTTGCAACTAAAATCTCATCTTTTGCAAAAAAGCCTTTCTAGATCCCTCAACTCAATCAGTTAGTCAGTGGGGCAGCTAGTTGGTAAAGTGGATAGAGCTCCTTGCCTGGAGTCAGAAAGACTCATCCTCCTGTGTTCAAATCTGGCCTCAGACATTTACTGGCTGTGTGACTCTAGACAAGTCACTTAACCCTTTTTGCTTCAGTTTCCTCATCTATAAAATAAGCTGGAGAAGAAAATGGCAAACCATTCTAGGACTTTTTCCAGGAAAATGACAAATGGGGTCATGAAAAATTGAACATGACTGAAAAAATACTGAATAACAAATACTTTAGGAAATAATAGAAAATAAGTAATAAAGACAAGGCACTAGAATTAGAGGGGATTAGAAAAGACTTTTTGTTGGAGGTGGGAACTTGAAGGAAGTTAGCTGAGACTTGAAGGAAGGCAGGGAAGGAAACTACATGGTGAAGACAAGAAGGGAAAGCATTTCAGACATGGGACATTCTGTCCTGGAAGTGTACCCGATAGCCAGGCAAACAGAGTGAAGCTGCTAAGCTGAAATTTGCTTTCACTAACTTTCTGGAATGACCCACTGAGAAAATGGCTAAGACAGAAATCAAGTCTAAATGACTGACTTCGGATTTGGTTAAAATGATACTTATGTGACAATCACTTATACTGGTTTGGGTGGCAAGCATAGCCACATTATTAGCTGAGTGTCATGGAGTCTTATGCAAACAACTCTACTTAAATTAGACTGCTTCAGTTCCCAGAAATCATATCCTTTGTCTCTTTTTGCTTTAAACAGGGCATAATGACTACATGTGTCCTGCGACCAATCAGTGCACCATTGACAAGAACAGGAGAAAGAGTTGTCAGGCCTGTCGACTGAGAAAATGCTATGAAGTGGGCATGATGAAAGGCGGTAGGTATCACTTGGCAAGGACCACACATGATACAGCATTAGGGGCATCATTGTTTTAATTCAGATCTCTGTGAGAGTGGCATTACTAAAAGAGGACCACAGTCCATTTCTCCAATAGATATTAATATATGTACATGTATACATATAGACATACATATATGAAAGCAGAATTGAAATTCCATATGCGATTATTTCATGTTCCCTCATGAAAGGGACAAAGACAAAGGTGTGGAAACCACTTTGCAAAAGGAAGAGCCATTTTAAAAATTATCTTAAAAATGATCTTTCTGTTACTATCTGCAGTTGTTTGGGGCTGGGGGACTATCCCTAAAAATTCCTTGTACTTCTCAAGATCAAGTCTTGTAAGTGTAAAAACAAGGTACTTATGCCTTAGGTCAACCTGAGTGTTTATTGAAATGACTGGAAATCATTCTGTCTCAGACTATATTCATTCTTACAATTCCTAACCCAGTGCCAGGCATAAAATACCTATTAAAAATTGAATATTTTCAAGTTATATGGGATTGTAAATGTGTTCTTCATCTCCACATTTCTTTGTATCCTCTGTACAAAGCCTAGCAGATGGCTCTGCTTACAGTAGGCATTGAACAATTGTGTGATAGAGTGCACACAGCTGCAGATTATCTTGGACCACCTAGTCTCCATCCTTATAAGCCTATGATATGATCTTTCACTGGTATTTCTAGGATTTAATCTGTGTTGGTACAACTGCCACTAATATAAACTATAATCTCTCTATGCCTGAGTAACTGATTTGGTGCGTTATTGGATGAAAATAAATTCAGATCATAGGAGCAAAGAACTAAAGCTAAAAGGCACCTTAGAGATTGTTTAGTTCAATCTCCCTTCAATCTGTAGATGAAGAAACTGAAACCCAAGGCTATATAGGTACTGAGTAGAAGAGTCAGGTTTTGAAGTCATTACCTTGTGGCCAATCTTCTGGTAAAGGACCTTACTGAACTCAGCTAGATTGATCCTCTGAGGACAGAGTCTGCCTCTACCGGCAGATTCATACATTTTCAGTATAGTAGGATCTACCAGGACTTGGTTCCAATCTTACAACCTTTGAGAATGCAGGGTCACTTCCACACAACAATGAGGTATCAGGTTAGTGCTGTAGCAGAAGTTACAGTATAGCTGTGGGGACAAATATATAATTAACATTAATAAAATGCATAATTAGCATTAATATACACAGATGGAAAGGAAGCCTGGAGAACCATGAATAACTGGGTTCAAATTTTACCATTGACATGTACTGACTCTAGGTAAATCACTGAACTTCTCAGTGATCTAAACAACGCTCCAAGACTTCATTGCAGAGTCTTCACTGGGAGACAGAGTTCCTTATGGCAATAAAATCACAGGACTAATCCCTGTTTCTATGCCTGTCTACAAGTAGATACAACACATGCAGAAGTGCATTCAGAATAGGAATAGGACAAGAATTTTGTTCAGTATTTGTGCTAATAGGAAAAAAAGTGTCCTAATGGAGGTATTAAATTGTGGTTTTTAAAAAGGGTAATATGGAAAACAGGCTTGTGCTTCTGATTTGACAAGAGTTAGATGGCTGCTTAAAACATTCAGGAGGATTTGAACAAAGAAAGGAGGAGAGGGAGGAAGAACCCAGTGTGGGAATCAGTGAAAAGATAAGCCTGGATAGGACTGAGGGTGTGGGCTGATGTAGGAACAGTAAGAAAATCTTTTGTCCATAGTCAGCACTGGGACTCTGTATCTCATTAAATGCAACATCTGAAGTAAATTTTCCATGATGCATAGATGGATTGTTTGGTTTACACATTGGGTGAACTATGACTACATGTTGAGTGTCTAAAAAAGCAGCTTTAATTCAAAGAGTAATTAATTCCAAGAATTTTACTGCTGTATTCAGAAAATGACACTTTGAGTCATAAACAGATTAAATATTTAAGGAATTCATCTCTCTCTGAGCTGTTGGAGAATTAGTAAGACTTAATTAAACTCACAAAAAGCTACTTAAGGTAACTTGATATGTGACAAGAATTTAACAGTTACGTGAAAGAGCTGAAATTTGAAACAGTAAAAGTCCAAATCAAATTGCTCTGCTTTCCGAGATCCTGGTATCAAAACAGCTGTTTAAATTCTCCAAATTCCCTCGGAAAGCCAGTGTCCATTTGGTGAGTCTGATTAGCTTTTTTTCTTTGGGGAGGCGCAAATGGGAGTAATATTCTCATATGTAGTCCCTCCATCACGGAAAAGACTTCTGCTTTCCTAAAATATTCTATATTATGTGTGTGTAAGTATCCTGGTTCAACTTAACACATTTCCTAAATAGAACAAAGTAGAACAACCACCATTTAAAAAAAAACAAGAAAACATATATACAGCTTGACTGATTGCTTCTACACAGTTCTTCTATAATTTTTTCAGACATCTATAGATATTTAAGGATGTGTCCCCAAACACTTAGTGTATTTTTAAGCTGTAATAGCTTAGATTTCGGAGATACTCTGTATATGTATTTTTTAAAAAAAATGTTTATTGATATGATAACTAGATGGCACACTAGATAGAGAGCTGACCATGGTATCAGAAAGACTTGAGTTCAACTATGACCTCAAGATACTTACTAATTTTATGACCCTGGATGAATCATTGAAGATAGCTGCCTCAGTTTTCTCATCTGTAAAATGGAATAATGATAGCCCTTACTTCCCAGGACTGTTGTGATTATCAAATGAAATAATATTTACAAAGGGTTTTGCAAACTTTAAAGTACTGTATGAATACTATTATTTTTTTTACACATTTTCACTTAACTATTTATTCTACCTTTTCTTCTCCTTCCCCTAGTACCATCTCTTAAAATAAAGAAGAAAAACAATAACTTAGCAAAAGTAACATATCAGCCTAGTCCAAAATCATCTGTACTGTTCCATATCTGTAATTCCCCACCTCTACAAAAGGTGGTATCTCTTAATGGAAACCAATCATTTTTAGTTTTAGTTGTTCTTTCCACTTATATTATTATAGTCATTGTGTATATGTGTTATATACACATGCATTCCTATTTCCATCTTTTTTTTACTTTACGTCAGATCATACAGTACTAATTGCATTCATTGTTTCTTATAGTGAGGTCTGCAACGACAAATGAGTAACAACCAGCTCTCCAAAATAACCTTTTAAGAATAATCTACATTATTATTTTCTCTAACACCTTCTTAACTTAAATACAAAATGAGGAAAGGAAAAAAAGACATTGCCATGTATACAGCAGACCATGAGATTCAATGTAAAATAATAAATTTCCATTTCAAGAATACCTATATAAGAAATACTGCACTATGTTTTCAAAGTTGCCCAACTTTTCTTTGCTTCTTTGTTGGTTTTCTTTTGTTCTCTTTTACTTTAATTTTTTTCCCCTCCTTCCCCCCACCAGCCTGAGGAAGGCTACAATAAAGCAGGGATATATATATGTATAAGCATAACATATGTATACTCATACACACATATGTAAAACCATACTATACTTATTTCTGCTTTCTCTGAAGGTGGATGGCATCTTCCTTCGTAAATCCAAATCTTTCCATGCTTTTTTAAATCCATCAGCTCATCATTTCCCATGCCACAGCAATATTACAATCCAATCATTTCTCATCAGAGAGATTGTCTATGAAAGTATTTTCCCTCAATTTTCTGCATTCCTTTTATTATTGGCTACAGAAGGTTTGTTTATATGAAAAAATTTTAATTTAAAATAATCAAAATGATTATTTTTACATTTCAACAATGTAAAAATACATTTCATAATATAGTTTAAGGTCTGATACTGCTAAATCTACTTCCTTTACATTTTTCCCCTGGTTTCTTTGAGGTTCCTGACCTTTTGTTCTTCCAAATAAACTTTACTATTATTTTTTCTAACTCAGTAAAATATTTTTTAGTAATTTAATTGGGAAAACATTAAATAAATTGATCAGTTAGGTAAAAACCCATTTAAAAATTTACTGTCTTTACATACCTATAAACAATAAATATTACTTCAATTATTTAGATCTGTTTAATTGTATAAAATGTTACATATTTATGTCCATATAGTTCCTATATCTGTTTTGGCAGGTATATGATCAAGTATTTTATATTGTCTAGGCATTTTAAAAGGTCTTCAACACTTTCTTAAGTCTAAATGATCTAAAAAACAATAATTCAGGTCCTGATTTGTAGAGTTTGCCAGTTTGTGGTATAAATCTCACTGAATGTTCAACAATTGACTCTCCCAAGCTGATATTTAGAACTGGCTCCAATACTCCTCTGCCACTGTGTAATAACATTTGATTGTATTCATGTGCCACAGTTTGTTTGTCTAACTCCTACTTGATAGGTTTGTTTTCAGTTCTTTGCTACTGCAAAAAATATTGCTACATATATTTTGGTACACATGTGTGTTTATGTGACTCAAAAACATGTTGCTTAATGATCAGTTGCTTTTTTTTCGTTGTTTTTATCTGTGTGCTGATAATTGTGAATTTGGGTGGCTCTTTGGCATAAGCCAGGCTTCTGAGTGGTAAAATTGTAAGCTCTGAAGGCAAGAACATAAATTGCATAAAACATTTGCCGTAAAACTGTACAGTTTATTATATTTTCCACAATATTTGATATAACTGATGCAGAAGATACCAGTCATCAACCTCTTAAATCCCACTGTGAAAATCCATTCAGCTGACAACTGGAAATATGATTAAATATAAACTTCAAAATTGGTTGTAAAGTAGAGTTATGGCAGAATGGATCTTGAAGTAAGTTATCTGGGCTTCTTATTAGTCACTTCCCCCCCTTCTGGTTAAAAAGAAAAAGCAATACTATTAGAGGGTTCTTGGTGCAATAGGCAAAGCACTGAACTAAGTCACAGGACCCTAGTTCCAATCCCGCTTCTGTCACTGACTGTCTGGGAGACCTTTTGCAAGTCCTTTACCCTCTTTGTGCCTGGGTAAAACAAGGAAGGTGAACTACGTGATCTTTAAGGTCTTTTCCAGGTCTAGAGGGGTGATACTATCATTTTATTTGACAGGCATCATCCTTTATACCACATTGAAAATTAAACCTTAAGTTTTTGGGTTATATGAAGATGTCTACATTTAAACAAATGAAAGATAATCATTGAGATATATACACAAATATGTGCGCGTGTGGTATACACACATGTGTGTACACATATATTTTCTCTCCCATATGCCTACCTACAAGGGTTTAATTTACTTCCATGGAGTAATTTTCGGAATTTGTCCACATATTTAATAACTGCTCTCGTATTTATTGTCAACCCATATTATTAGAATATAATGTCCTAGATGGCAGAGTCTTTCAGATTTTGTATTTGTACCCCCAATCTTCACCAGAGTCCCAAGCACAGCATTAGAAGGATCCTCCTTCCCCAGGCCACTGGTTCTGCTTCCAGAACCCAGT
Organism: Bettongia penicillata ogilbyi; assembly: GCA_023548195.1. Taxonomy (NCBI): domain Eukaryota; kingdom Metazoa; phylum Chordata; class Mammalia; order Diprotodontia; family Potoroidae; genus Bettongia; species Bettongia penicillata. The sequence goes on from JAJHZJ010000314.1 coordinate 610,566, forward strand.
CATATTCTTTACCCTCCTAGCATCCAGGGAAGCCACTCCTGTATAAAGAGACTGTGATCAACACTCCTCACTGAAAACCACTAAAATATAGGCAAACCTTTCTAACTGAGTTAACCAGGTGCCTGTAGGGAGATACAGTAAGTTGTATAATTTAGAAGAGTCAAATCACCACTACCCCCTCTCCTCAGGACCTATGGTGGTTTCCCCATCCAGAAGCTAAGAACCTTTGGAATAGAAATGCCCCTAGGTCAGTTGGTAAGCATTTATTAAATACCTATTGTGTTCTATATACAATTCTTATGCACTGGGAATACTAAGTGAAGCAAAAAGCACTCCCTACTCTCAGGTGGTTCATACTCTAATGTGAAGAAAACATCCAAACAACTGTATATACATAATATATATATATACAAGATAAATTGGAGATATTCTCAGAGGAAGGCATTAAGATTAAGCAGGATTGGAAAAGAGATGAGAAGTAGATAAGGAAGGAAAATTGTCATGAGTGACAAGTAGTGCGAATGCCTGAAGTTGGAAAATGGAATATTACTTGAGAGGAATAACAAGGAGGTCAGTTTCACTGGACATGTAGGGGTGGGGATAGGAAATAAGATGTAAGAGAACTGAAAGAGTAGGAAAGGCCAGGTTTTGAAGGGCTTAGGTACAGTAATAGAGAGTCACTGGCGTTTGTTGTTGTGTTTGTCCTTTGTTGCTGAAAAAGACCATGCCATCAGAGAAATGATGATGACTTGCACTTGACTTTTGAGTGAAGCAGGACTGTGCAAGGTCACCAATCTCACTTCTCCTCTAGAGCCATCTGAATCCAGTGACTGATGACTGGAGATGACCCAGTATGCACTGGGAGACCTTGAATTAGGGAGATGTCATAGTTCTGTGGTTTGGAAAGATAACTGACAACTGAAAGGAGAATAGACTACAGTGGAGAGAGACTTGTGCCAGAGAGATCAACCAACAGGCAATTGCAATAGTACAGATCTGGGGTGATGATTTCCTGCACCAGGGTAGTGGTCAGAGGAGAATGGGGAGTATATATGAGATGTCCTGAAGTTCTAAATGAATATGCTATAGGGAAAGAGAAATGGATGAGGAGAGCAATTCTTTGAGTTTGGAATCTCATAATCACTAAGAGGAATGACCCCTGTAAATGTCTCCCCAGAAATTTCCTCTGCCCACCCTGTACATCCCATCTTCTCATCAGCATAGCTAATGAAAACCTGAAAGAATACTCTTGCTTCCAACATCCTTGGTACTGTCAAATGTCAACATCAGAAATTGGTACTGTTTTACAAATCAAAAGGACATCAAAGAAGGTGCAGGTAAATCAACCTTACCTTCTTTCTACTCTAGCTATTGTATTTGCCCTGACATTATACCCTAACAATCGCTGAGTTTTTTCACCCTCCCTGCAGCTGAAACCTTCTTATGTTTTGTTTTGTTACTTCCTATTAGAAGACGAATTAGAGAGCAAGGATTCTTGTTTTCTTTGGTTTTATTTTAAAATTTTCATTCCTGTTGCTTAGCAAAGAGATTTGTAATAGTAAATGTTTACTAAATGCTTCATTCATTCATTGGCAATATAGCAGTAAGCGTTTGATAAATATTTTTTCATTCATTCATTCAATACTGTTGAATGAATAATATAGCTCTCACAGGCAGCTATTTTCTCCCTAATCAGTGCCTGTAAGTGAAGTTGAGGTCTCAAAATATTGTGACCCAAATAAGAGACTGATTCTCATGGTAGAACACTGCCTCAATAGAGTCTTCGCTAAAAGAAGACCGTATTCCAAGGATCGTAAACTCCCAACTGCACAGATCACCAGTACAGCCCAACAGAAGGCTCCTACCCTCTAAGGGATACCAATTACCCTTTCTTGAGCCACTGATCAAAATGCTGATGACAAGGAAAGTTATAGGGGGTATCTGATAGCTATAGGCACAGTGATGCTGGAATGAGTGTTCAGTCATTGGAGACCTTCAATGAACTGCAATGGCTGGCTATACAGTGAAGATAATCACTGATGGGAGTGATTACTTTTGTGGGTTACAGGTTGTGTTGATAGAAAACCTACTCTGTTGGGAACCCTTCCTTCAGGTTGTTTAGTGGCAACAATAAAGAGTCAGGGGAGCTTCCTGCTTTTTGTAGTGAGCAGGTGAATTAACTAGTGAAACTGTAAGAGCCAGAGTCTTGTGTTTATAGACTTACTGAGCCTGTTCCAGCCTGAGCAGAAAATGCACTTGAGATGTTGATAATCACTAGTTTCATTTTTGTGTTTGACATCTAATAATTATAGTTTTAAGATCTAGGAGACACAAATCAGCAAAATACCACAAGAACTAATGCTTAAGTATATGAACAAAACCAGATAATATTGAACTCATTTAGCCTATATTTCATTGAGTCCAATATTTCCTTATATCACCTCTTTGGAAAGTGGCAATACTTAACCTCAGTTTTATCTGCTTGTACCTTGCTGACAGATGCTCTGTAGATGTCTTTCTTACCTTTCAAAACCTCATTCCATTTATGTAGCCATAGAAATTGATGTGACAGGCCATAGGAAAATAGTACAAAATGGTATAGGGGCAGAATTAGCTAGATCTTAAGGCAAAGAACAGTTGAACTGAGAATAAAAAGTTTGGATTATTTGGCTGGATATTATAGCACTCTCAGATGTTTCCTGTCTATTCTTAGTTGTGAGGAAAAATACCATTAATCCATTTTGAGATGTTTACTAGAGGTCTATCAAACATGCTCCAATACTTAAATGAGCGTATGACCTCATTGATGCGGGTTCTCTCACCAACAAAGTAGATTGTAACCCGTCCACACCTGACACCCGCCTATCTTGTGCAGTTTGTCCATGTTCTCTTACAGCAACTCAGAGTCCACTCAGTGTGTGGGGGATTTGAGAGTTCTTCATATTTTGACACTACATAGATATCAGTGTAGCATACTGGCTGTCCACTACTTTCTTCCATTCTTGTTATCTAGCCATCTCATATTCCTTTTCAGTCATACCATTTTCTGATAATATCCATTATACTACCCTCTCTTGCTTAATTACTCATCTATGGTGTGTTACAGACGGCTCATCTTCTCCCCTCCCTATCTCCAATTTATTTCTCTGTTGCCATTTGTGTGATTTTCACCTACAAGTCTTCAGAGACTATAGTATTCTGTGATTCAGCCTTATAACTTCACTAGAAGACCATCAGTGCAAAAAAAGATAGGTTTTTGTTTCAGGGAGAAGATTAAGAAGAGATACATGCTCTCTCAAAGGCAACCCAGCTTACCTTCCTTTTTCTGTTCAATTCTGGGCCCCCTTTTCATTGTCTACTTGTAGCATTTGTCTAAGAGATATGAATTGGTGGATGAGCTCTATGGGATTTCGTCTAATTACATGCCGTAGGTTAAACAATACAATAATTATTTTAATCAGAGGAGTCATCAGTGAGGTTCATCTACTGAGAGCTCAGCATGTACATTGTTCTCATTAAAGCAATTATTTGTCAGTGGTCACATTAGAATTGGATAGCAACACTTGGCCTACAACTAGGATTAGATTACCTTCTGTAAGTAGTCTGGACTATCTTTCACAGTGTAGGCAATGGAATATTATTTGGTACATTCCCCTCTTCCACATAATGCTTACTAATTCTCTTCTATTACCTCATCTCTCATTCATTTACTTTGACCAACTTTATCTTGTACATTTTAATGGGTCTTTTTATCTTGTAACCTCTTGCTTCTTCCCCTCAAATTAATTTCTAGTTTTGGGTCCACTGGATTTGTTAGTCAGGATTCCCATGTGGCTTTCAGACTTCTAGGTGATTAAAATAAGAAAGTTGCTGGAAAAAAGTGGGAGGCAGATTGGTGCTGGACTAGAAGTAGATCTGAAGAAGCCAAGAGGGATTGGGCCAGGAGCCCAACAGACCAGGAGACATTTGTCCAAATGCTCATGGGATTATTCCAATTTAGTCTATAATTCAGACTTTCAGACTCTTCTGTGTTTATACAATGTCTGTGGCCACATTATCTAAATGCTAATATAGTGTTTATATATTTGTGTTAGCTACCTCTAAGATATCTTGTCAGGTCTGAGATCCCCAATTGTTTTCAACCAGGAAGTGAAATGACTAAACATTCGTTACTCAAACTGGGTATCAAAGTCTGTTTTTTTTTTTTTTATAGTAATGAAACCTAAGGACAGACTTCCTTCCTTCCTCCCTCCCTCCCTTCCTTCCTTCCTTCCTTCCTTCCTTCCTTCCTTCCTTCCTTCCTTCCTTCCTTCCTTCCTTCCTTCCTTCCTTCCTTCCTTCTTTCCTTCTTTCCTTCCTTTCTTCTTTCCTTCCTTCCTTCTTCTCTTCCTTCTTTTCTCCCTCCCTTTCTTTCTTTCTTTTGAATTGTATTTTTATGCAATGTCCATGATATTCAGATACTAAAGAATAATAAATGAGGTATAGTATTGCTCATTTTACTGTATATATCTTGGTTTAATTTCTAGGCTTGTTTTCTTTTAAACTTTCTTCATGAAAGATTTTGAAAAAAGTCTATAGTATCTTTTCTTTCTTGTAAATGAAGAAATTGACAGATAATTATATGATTTCTTTCAGGACAAATACAGAGTTAGTGGTAGGGTTTCCTAATACCATTTAAAGGATATATGTGATAAAAACAGCTCTCCTTGGCTAATCATTTACCTTTGGTGAGCCTAGTGACAAACATATAAACTTACAGTTTACAAGTATTGCAAAACTAGAAATTAAAAGAACTTTATAGTAGCTTTAAAATAATGAGCCACATTATTTAAAATTAAGAACATAGTTTCCTAATAACATAGGAAAGTCAATGAGCCTGTTTGTACAAAAGTCTCAAAAGAAAGTGCCATGTGAAATCTTACCAAGTTGCCCAAATTAGTATTCATTGTCAGGAATTTCTCCCCTTTGCCAATTCAGTTAAAAGAGCTCTCATTCTGGTTATCTTTAGTATTTTTGATATCTTTGTTAGTGTTATCTAGCTATTCTTCATAAGTACTGCTAAAAAGATCATTAATATTAATAAAAAAATCAAACAAATCAGGGTAGAGGTAAAAGTAAAGAGGGTAGAAGTGAATTATTGGCTTGGGGTAATCCAAATATGGAAGTGGATTGTGACTTACAAGAAATCCAAGATGCTCCAGAAGGGAGGGTTGAGAATGAATGTTAAGAATTTGACTTTAAAAAGAGTCAGAGAAAAGATAAAATCAATTACTTAATAAGAAATCAAAAATTGCTTATCATATGCCAGATACTGTTCTTTGGAGAAACAAAGGCAAAAAAATTAAACATTCCCTGCTCTCAAGGAGCTTATATTTTATTAGAGGAGTTAATGTTTTTAACACTGGAACAATCTATAACTTTATGGGCTATTATGCCAATTTGTAATGTCATATATTGAAACTGACCAATACCTATTCCTATATATTTTTTAATATTAGTTTTGAAACAAAGACCATTCTAGTCTGAATCTTTCTCTTCTTTTAAGGTTTAGGTTAAGTGCTACCTTCTATGCAGAATAAAAATATTCTTATATTTAGTTGAGTTTTTTGTTGTTTGTACCCCACTGTAATATCCATTGTAACAATCCTCTGTCCCTTTGGTAAAAAAAATGCCCATATCAGAAGATTAATTGTATGAACTCTACCATCTATGGAAAAATTTTATTTTTTGAATTAAATATTCACCATATGTGTGTTTATATACATATATGTGTACACACACACACACATACTCAAAATGATGTTTTTAAGTGAACAAAGAAAAGCAGAAAATCAGGGCACTACTAAAAAGTTTCCCAGAAATAGAAGCAAGCCAATATTTAATGCAACAAATGGATTTTTTCCAGACATGTGAGATTCATGCAATTATCTCCTGATGCAAGTTATTTATTTATTTTTTTGGGTGGTGGTAGTGGTTGTTAGATTTTGCAGTGAATGAACCAGAAAAAAAAAAAAAAAAACCTCGACTAAATGGACAGATTTTTTGGTGTGTGTTCTGCTTGAAATCCACTGCTAGATTTTCTAAGTGAAATATATTTGTTATACTTATAAATTAAGATATAAGTAGAAGAAATTAATAGAAATATTATTTACCTTTTATATGGGTAAATATGGTTAATTTTTTGAGAAGGGAATTCTACTCCATCATTCCATGGAATTTTATAATATCAGAAGAAATTTTGGAGGTGGTATGAGTTTGTTTCAGCTTATAAAAAATCAGAAAGGATCTCTTTTGCCTGTGACCTTTGCTAACTGGAAAATAAATGAATATACATGGATTCTTTTTATGGGTCCCCTGCAGTGAAGGACTACATACATTTGTAGCCTTGATTTATATAAACTTGATTATAATGTCAAATTGCTATCTGCATATTCTGTAAGTCTCAAAACCTTAAAAGTCCCCAAGCTCTTTTCATGTTTTTAAAAGATATGATTAGAGAAAGCAGACATTAAATAGAACAGAACAGAGAGTATGCTGAACTTGGAGCCAGGAAGACCTGGGTTCAGATGTAGCCTCTGACACTTGAAAGCTATGTGACCAGGACCAAGTCACTTAACCTCTGTAGGTCTTATCCTTACCTCATCTGTCAAATGGAGACAACAGTGTCTATTTCACAAGATTGTTATGAGGATCAAATGAGTATATAAAGGATTTTGGAAATTTTAAAGTGCTATGTTAGTTATTATGTGGTTACACTCATCATAAAAGTGTCACAGTGTGGGAAATCTTAATGTTGGCTGAGGCAAATAATGATGAAGCAATAGGGAAGTTTTCTTCCATCACTCTCACACATTTAGTATGAATAATTGCTTTCAACTGGGCTGTTCTACAAATCAGTCAAGCATATTTGAAATAATTTTCCTTTAAAGAAGTCCACCAAAGTACCTATAGAAATATGGTTCCTATTTTGGGGTACTTTTTAGATTTAATTTCTTATAAAGTTGCAAGTGAATATCCTTCCTGTGCTAGAGATTTTTACTATTGCCACGAATGCACTTTAAATCTTTGTTCAAAAACTACATTATGTTTTGCATTTTTAAGTGTTTTGGTATAAGAGGGAGGCAGTGTTGTACGGTGGATAGAGAGATAGAGTGGGTGTTCAGGGACCTGAGCAAATAGGAAAAGTAATGTAAATTCACTGGACTTCTATTTTCTTCATCTAGGAAAACTGATGGTGTTAAAATGAGAATATAAAAAAATGAGAATATGTCAAAAGTCTCTTTCAGCTCTAAAATTCTATGATCTGTGATCTGAACTCAGGAATAGTCAAAATTTCAGAATTTTGTTTGTATCAAAAGGCAGTTTATAAATGTTTCTGATTGCTAGAGGCAACTTCAGCTACTTAAAAATACTTTTGTAATTAAAAATTCAAATGACTTGTAGTAAAGGAGATTAAAAACAAGAAATATCTGTTGGGAGGGAGAAGACCTCTCTTTAAGTCAAAGGAATGTCATTCATTTCTGATTGGGAAAAGATAGTGTTTTAGGATTTATACTGGCAAGATTTATATGGCAAGAACATAACCACATAGGTATAATGACTTTCTCAACTCTTCAGTCATGGAAATAGATCAAAACTCTTTGTGTTCAAATGTTGTGATTTGTGAAAAATAAGCATAGTTAACATTGTGATGACCAAGAATTAGCAAAGTTTGGCAGTTCCCTCTTAAGGTGAAAAAATAAGATACTATAAATATCATAATAATAACTGCAATAACTATTCACATTTATATGAGAAAATTTCCTCAAAATATACCCATGAGATGAGATAACTGAGGTTCTGAAAATTTAAGTGACTTGCCCATGGTTTTATATATATATAGCTGGTAAGTATCTGGGGTGAGATATTGAATCCAGGGCTCCTGAGGCCAATTTCAGTATTCTTTTCTGCTTCTAAGAACTGATATTATAAAGTGCTGGAAAACCTCTATGTATGAAATCCAAGGGCAGCTAGATGACTCAGGGGATAGAAAGTAGATAGTCTAGAGTCAGGAATATGAGTCTTCCTGAATTGAAATCTGGTCTCAGACACTTACAAGCTGTGTGACCCTGGGCAAATCACTTATCCCTGTTTGCTTCAGTTTTCTTATCTGTAAAAGGACCTGGAGAAAGAAATGGTAAACCACTCTAGAATGTCTTTGCCAAGAAAACCCCAGATGGAGTCATAAAGAGTCAGACATGACTGAAATGACTGAACAACAAAAGTGAAATCCTAAATCAGGAAACTCTTACGAAGGAATTCATAACTACTGGTTGAGAAATTATACATTTTATGACAGGTTAGTCTGAAGATTGAGAACTGTATATTTGCAGTGCCAGGACAGGTCAATTAGAAGTAGCCTAGCCAAAAATGGGGATGAGGAAAGGATTAGGTTAAAAATTGTGATGGCTAAAGTCAGGGATTAGTAAGAATAATTTAAAATCACACCCAGTCATTTATTATTTGAAAATGAGTTCTCTAAGACTACCTTCTTTACTCTTCACTATTCGTCATATGTTTTGTTATATTTTCGATTTTGAAAATCCGAGACAAAGTCCAAGCTACTTTTAAGTTAGCATCATCGTCAATAATACAATGTTTATTGAATATCTTATATTTGCTAAATTTTTGGGATACAAGGAGCTTTAAGACCATGTTCTTGATCATGAGGAGCTCATTATTTAGTAAAAAATGACCATGCTCATTCATGAGTTTATTTGGTCAAATATCCATCAAATCTTTATCAAGTATCTGCTACGTGCAAGATGTTCTAATATGGGATAAAGACTTAAAATATGCTTTCCTTACCCCAAGAAGGACATTGAAACCTTTCCACATTCTAGCCTTAGTGCTTACTCTTTCTCTACATAAACCATTCATTCCTGTCAAAACTGGTTTCTTCATTGTTCACCAAACACACCTTGTATCCCCTTACTTGAATGCACTTGCATATACCATTTGCAACTTCTGTGATCTCCTTCTTTCTCCTTTCCTCATATTGAAATTCAGCCTCTTTCGAAATTCACTTTAGATCCCATCTTCTCCATGAAACATTCCCTGAACTCTCTTTTGTTTTAATTTCTACAGTACTCATTGTCTGTACTGTTCATGTAGTAATTGTCATAGGCTGCATTTTATTATATGTTTTAAAACACTATATATGTTTTGGTTTTGTTTTTTCCCTATATAGTCATATATTTTTCTCCTTAACTGGATTTAGAGTTCCTGGAGACCATGACTTAAGTGCTTATTCCTAAGTACCCTATAGTGCTCATCATAGAGACATATATGTGTATATGATCACACACATATTTATACATGTAAGTATACAAGCACATGCATGTATACATGTATATATGTACACGTATATGGATATATATGTATGTGCATATGTGTGTGCATATATACATATACATATGTACCTTTATTTAGTTATGTTCTAGTTACTTTGGGGTTATGGCTCTATCCTCCTGTCTTTCTCCATACACATACATACACACGTATTAGATGCTCAATAAATATTGTATTGTTAGTAAACTTGTAAATGCAAAAGCACTATAGAAATGTTTCATGGTAATGATGATAAAGAAAAATGGCAAAATGTTATGCTTATTTCAGTCTCAGAAAAAAAAAGAAAAACAACACATGCCTATGGCAAAAACCTGTTCCAATCATATAGTTACAGTGGTATAGATTCAACAGGGACTGTGGACATCTTATGAAGACAGAATCTGCAAATCTGAATGAAAATATAGTGATTTTCTTCCTCTTAGAATACTTAGTTTCTCTCCTTCAAAGCTTAGCTGAACTCTGCTCCCATAGGAAGCCTTTATTGATTTTAGCACCTTCTCTTGTCTCTCCTCCCTTGCCCCCATGCCCAACCCCAATTACTTTGTATTAATTTTGTTTATATTCTACATAGACTTAATGAGTATATGTTGTCTCCCTCTTTATAATGGAAACCCTATGAGGGTAGAGGTTGTTTTGTTTTTGTCCTCACTCACAGTCCTTAGGGTGGCTGGCACATTGTAGATATTTAATAAATGCTTGTCGATCGATCGATTGATTGAGGCCAACAAATGTTCTAACTATTCTAACAGTAATAAAATCAAACCAAACTAGGTATGGAGCCCAGCCAATGTCAGTTACATGTTTCAGAAACTGAATAGGTAAAGGTAATGAGACCCAACCAGTCCCAGACAACATAGGGAAGACTCCAATGCATTGGAAACCTTTGTAAACATTTTTTTTTATGTACATGTAGCTCATATTTCCCACATAAATGTTTTTGACAAATTTTACATTTACATTCTTAATATTATATGGTAAGCCCAATTTTATGAAACATTTAGTAGGTTGTATGCTTTATGTATATGGAGTACTATGGTATGGTATATGCATGACTCTAGTTTAAGTGCCACCTCTCTCAGGAAGACTTTTGGCATTATTCTAAGCTGGGACTTATCTCTCCTTTTTCATTTCACTTAAAGAATTATTTTCATATCCCTTTTATGCATTTAGCATGTTTCCCTTTTTGTTATGGATATTTATGTCTCTGACTCCTTTTTATTTATATGACTCTTTTACTATAGTATACAATTCTCCTTTGAAGTCTTAATCTTTTGTCTCTGTGGTGCCTAATACACTGTTCTGTACTTAATAGGCATTATTGCTTCTTGTATAAATGTACATATAGGAAGCATGAAGTGCTTTTCTGTTATAGGGAAAATACACAGATGTATGTATGTGTGTATATGTGTGTGTGTTCAGATAGATGTATGTATATATGGCACACATATGGCACATCTAGCTCGAATTCCATCAAAATTTATCCAATTCCTAATTGTAGCTGTGGCTCATTAGGCAGAGTGGGGAGATATCTCTAGTCAGATCAGTGAAGAATACTGAAAAAGACTGCTGAGTTGAGTAAGCACATCTTTATTCCTCCTTGTATGTCTTCTTATTGTTCTTCCCACGTAGACTATAACTTAGCCCTTCTTGGATACTGTTTACCAATAAGGTCAAACTGTCTTCTAGAATTAATGGAAAAACTTTCAGGCTTCCCTTCTGCACCCTGTGAATTTGGGGTCAACCTCTTGTTATTTTGGTCCTTGGATCTGAATGGTGACAAATCCCAGCCATTTCTCTTGGATATTTTTGGCAGGGTCTTGCTTCTCCAGTCTCCCAGTCCTCTTGCAGAGCTCTACTGCTCACCCTGTCTGTCCAGGAGATGGTTTGGGCTGAATGAGATGGGGTAGTGGGAAAGAGATTTATTTGGAAAGTAGTAGAAGACTCTAGAAATAAAGTGGTTTCACTGCAAGGCAATTGGATATCCTCTGCAGTTTGTCATCTATAGTGAGGTCCAGTAGCATAAATAATGACCAAAAGCTATGTAGTCTTTTTATATAGAAGATAAGAGGAGATAACAGGTTATAGAATTCAATGTCTATTTAACTTTTTGTTTCTAAGACTCTTTTGATTACATATAAAATCCATGGCTTCTTGATCTGAAATTGGAAGGGAACTCAGAGGTCATTTGATTCAGTTCCTTTCATTTTACAGATGAGGAAACTGAGAATAGATAGTTGAAATAACTTGTCCAAAGTCATACCCCAGTAGTAAGTGGTGGATCTGGGATTGAATTCAGGCCCTTCTTCTGACTCTAAATTCAGTTCCCTTTCATTGATTTATTATAAGCTATTAGTAAAGGAAAACCTTTTGGTATCTCATAACAAGCTTTAAGAATTTCACAATTCTGCATTTTAAATTAAGAAGTTAAGATCATTCAACACTTTCAGTTGCTAATGTCTCATCAAGACATGATTGTCCAAGTTTCAGATCTCACAAGCACATCTGAGGTAGGAATACAGCAGATTTTTTAAAAAAATTTCATCTTAATGTAACAAACACCTAAAAAAATAGAATTTCCATATATAAAGTAGAACAGAAAAAGGGGATTATTCATGAATTATAAATCTCTATTATGTACTGCGTATCTTGCTTTTTAACAATATAATATACAAAACATGGGACTTTAAAAATTGTCCTGCTTATTTATGTGTATAGCAGGAATTGTGATCACATCTACCCATTGACATGAGGGAGAATTTGGAGGTTGGGTAATTTGGATTGGGTGGAGAATGTCAATATTAATGATCCAATATTTGGGGAGACCAAATCAGTCACATAGCTTTCTAATCTGCCTTGTAATTGACTCTTAATCCTGTACTGACCTCCCCAGTTGGAGCCCTTAGCTACTAAAACTTGTTGCAACTTCTGCCTTAGCCATTTGGACTTCAGAGTTTCGGAGAAATGGAATTTTAGGACCCAGTCTTAATTCCAGTATCACCTCAGGCAAGTCCCTTCACTTCTTTGGGTCTTGGTTTTCTCATCTCCAAAATGAAGGTATTGGAGTGCTTCAAGCTCCTCTGAGTTGTAAATCTGTGACTCTAGGATCCCAGTTCAGACTACTTGTTAATGGTCCTAATTACCGACATACATCAGTCAATTGTGGGCAACAGTATTTTAGAATTCCCTAAATAGAAAACATACAAAAACAGAAAGAAGGAAAAAACAGTAACACTTAATTGACACGAACAATGACTGAGGCCTTAGGTCAGTGGTTAAGCTTGTTTTGCACATAGCACAGTATTTTTCTGTCTTATGTAGAATCAGGCCACCCTATGGGAGAGTCCACGGACTCCCACATGTGACTGCAAATGTAAATTGCATACAATTCCCAGCATACTTATGCAAGCCCCCATCCATGATGGTGCTGTAGCACACACTCTTTGAGAACCATAACCCTACACAGGGACTCCAAGGAGAACTGAACTGCGGTTCAGCCATCTGAAGATGTAGCAATGCCACTCAGTAGGGAGTGAACTCCTGGCTTAAACAGTGGTGGAGAGATGCTGCCTTGTTAAACAGATTGCCCTCTTATCATCTCCACTCTCACTAGTCTCCCTCCTCCCCAGTTCTTAGCTGAAACTCTTGCTTTGTATTTCACTGAGAAATGAGGCCATTCTCCAACATCTTTCTCATTTGCTCTCATCTCTCTGTCTCTTAGATGCCATCTGCTTCTGTCTCCTTCTTCATCCCTGTTTCACGTGAAGAGTTGACTCTACTCCTTGCCAAGGCAAATCTCTCTATAAGTTCAACTGATCCTATTCCATCCTGTCTTCTCCAGAAGATTTCTCCCTCTGTCAGAATCTCCACCCTATCACTAATCTTCCATCTCCTTTTATCTCCTGATTGCTTCTTTTCCACCTGCCCACATGTCTCTGTGTCTCTCATCCTTAATAAACCCTTAATTGATCTGTACATCTCTGCTAGTTCTCATCCCATATCTCTCCTTCCTTTTGTAGGTCATCTACAATTACACTTCTTTTCTTCTCATTATCTCCTTAACTTTCTGTAGTTTGGTTTCTGATCTCACTATGAGTGAAGACTGTTCTCTTCAAAGTTACCAAGGATCACTTCATTTCCAGATCTATGCCTTTTCTCAATCCTTGCCCTTGAGGACCTCTCTACAGCTTTGACACTGTTAATCACCTTCTTCTCCTTGATATTCTCCTCTCTCTAGGTTTTTGGGACATTGCTCATTCCCTACTGGTTTTCCTCCTACCTCTTTGATCAATCCTCAGGCTCCTTTGCTGGGATTTTATCCAGATCATGCCTGCTAGTCATGTGTATCTCCCAAGGATCTGTCCTGGGTCCTATTCTCTCCTCTTTCACTTGACCCTATAATTAGCTCCTATGGATTGAATTATCATCTCTAACCATGATTATTAAATTATCTAACCTTGAATCTAACCCCAACTCAGTTGAAGGCAACCTAGCTAATGTAATTGAAAACATAATTGAATGTAATTGAAAACTTGTAATTTCTGTGATTTGAACTCCCCTCAGCACCCACAGGAGAGAATCTTTAATTAAGACTAGATTATAAATTCCTTGAGGGGAGGTATTAAACCTTAACTTTCAAATCCCTCTAGTTCCTAGTAGAGATCTCTGGACATTTGAATTGAATAAGAGTATTTGATTCTAGGATAAGTCTAGACTAGTAAGTTATTCCTTGATAATAAACATCTTATTCTTGCCCCAGGACAGTAGGTTGCTGTTTATTCAACTGTGTCTTCCAAGCCCTTAAAAGAAACCAATGAAGAACTAATTCACATCACATGTTGAAGCAGTTTACTCCCAAAGAACAGGGCTTGTTTCCTGCCCACAATAGTGGTAATGGACTAGAAGAGTGTTTATAGCTAACTTAAGTGGAAGCTTCCACCTCTGACCTATTTAAGACTCTTTTTATACTATACATGATCCACCAGTATCAGAGCCAAAAGGCATTTACACTTTGGGTCTTTAAGGCCAGTTAATGTTATTTGCTATGGTTTTTTAGGGTCATCCTGTACCGCAGATCTCTTCATTTTTTCCTTTTCAATAAAAGAATACGTGAAGAATCTATGATTTGTTCAGTATGGAGAATTCCCACCGTAGTAGTTACTTCAACTGATGCAGATAGCAACCTATTTGTGACTCAGGATTACAGGATCATGGAAGTAGAACTGGAAGAGACCCCAGAAGCATTTGCTGGGCCTGAAGTTAAAAAGACCTGAGTTCAAATTTGACTTCAGAAACTTATTAGCCTGTGATCCTGGGCAAATCCCTTAACTCCTGTCTGCCTCAGTTTCCTCAACTGTAAAACAGGGATAATAGTAGCATCCATCTCCCAGCGTTGTTGTGAGATAAAATTAATATTTGTCAACTTCTTAGCACAGTTCCTGGCATATCATAGATGATTAATAAATGCTTGTTCTCTTTTTGCCTCTCCCCCTTCCCATCTAATCCAAACCACATAGGGAAACTGAAGCAAAGATAGGCTAAGTGACTTGTTCAAACCCACCTAGGCTGTGAGGATTTGAATTCAGGTCCTTTGCTTCTAGGACTGATGCTCTACATCATGGCATTCAAGTGACCTACTCACAATTAGTTTGCAAGTGTCAGAGATGGGATTTGACTCCAAGTTCAGCACTCAGTCAACAGACTATTTAAAAGTACATTCTTCATGCCAGTTACTGTGCTAGGCTACCTTTCTTTACCCAGGACTTTTTATATCAGTGAAAGGAAGGTTGTGGAAACCTGCTACACTGATTGCTAGGCACAGGCAGGACTTGGTGGTGTTACAACAGCTATATTTATCCACATTTTGTGAAAATAAATAGCTGGGGGGCAGTTTATGAAAGCACCTTTAGCAAGAATATTCAGAATGGGAATAGTGCTTCTGAAAATGGAATCTGAGTCATCTGGTGTCAAATTTTATTTCTCTACACATCTTCTACAGGTCAAGAGAAGGAAGTGATGTGGATAAATCCATGGATTCTATTGGGAAATAGTTATGTGGGACTATTGGCATGGTCCAGTCCCAGGCAGGGCTATAAGGAAACCTGCTCTCTAGCATCGATACAAAGTATAGCTTTGTTCTTCCTAGTGGGAAATCTCCCCTTTCCGGTAGAAAATGGCTCCTGGAGAGCCGATAGTGAGTTTATAATGCAGATTGGTTTGAATACCAACAATTCAGAGTTTAATGTATAGCCACTGAAATGAATAATCTTGGTCTTGAAAATCTACTTCTAACAGAGGAGCAATTTCTTATTGCTGAAAAAGGCTCCACGGATGTCCCTTATTTCTCTTTAACTGTCTCTACCTGAATTTCAGTGTTGAAATTAACCAGACAACTTCCTTTTACAAATGCATACTGATTTTGTTTTATATCTGGCTGGTGATTTCTCTGACTTGAGTAATTTTACTCTTCTCAAGATAGTTTTTCTCATACTTAACGACTATCCCCTGGTTCAGAAGCAGCATTAACTGCTGGTGAAGTGCTTTCTTGGGTGTTATTAAATCTGTAGGATGTATTTGTGCTTTTGGGGACACTGAAGTACAGCCACCACTGAGGAGAGAAAGAGGGAAAAAAAAACAGCTAAGTCTTCAGCCCCCCTCCAGGTCATTAAAATTGTAGTAATAGCAGTTTGGTGAGATCCAGCAAGGAGCTGCTTACTGAAACTCCAAGGGAAAAAAATCATTTTTCAGTGCTTTTATTAAGGGTTTTTCAGCTTATACTTTGAATTTAGGTAGAACACAAAATAACATGCAAAAAAACACAAAACAAACCATCTTTGGTTGTTTCCAAAACTTTCTACGTTCAATTGGGAACAAAAAAAGATCAGTGCTGACTCAATAACTCATGGTCTTAGGTGGTCTTTTTTTTAAATTTGCTTTCTTGAGACAAAAACTGCTTAAAAGTTATGAGATTTTATGTTTAAAGTAACTGTTTTCCCATAATGGCTATCTTCTGTCTTCAAGTTTTTATTGGAAAGAATGCTGTAACTTCATAATAGATATGCCAAGCAACATTTGGATAACCCTCTCCACATGTGTTGGGAGTACATGCTATTCTGTAAATATCAATGATTAATTATTTTTATTTAGCAAACTTAGGCAATCAAGGTAATGCATTTTATATTCAAATAGTAAAGCAGAAAAAAAGGCAAAGTAATCTCTGTGACCTCGAATTTTTTTCTGTATTTATGAAACATTTGATAAAGTTGGTAAAGTTGATTAGAATCTGTTAGAGATGGAGCCAACTGTGACCATGGGCTTCATTCTCTGTACAGGGAATGTTGACAAGTGTACAGGTCAGTTTAAGTTCATATAGAAGAAAAGAAATCTGCTCAGTTGCCATACATAGAATATTACTCATCTTGGTAAAAAGTGATGGGCTGCTCTAATTTATCCAGGTATGACTGCTACCCTTCACTTTTTTTCTAGTAGTGCTATTCTTATATCAGATTCCCTACTCCTGTGACTTTAAAAAAAATATATTTCTCTCCACTTTTGTATGTCTTTTTTCCCCTTGTTTTATTGTTTTTCCCTCCTCTCCCACCTCCCAGAACCAAGGTGCTAGTTTCTAAGTTTAATTTAAAGTTTGCTGGTAAAATTAAGCCAGGGCACTAGTTGACGCATCATTCCTGCCATCTAGGAGCAGGATGGAAAATTACAGTGTCAATGGACAAGATTTATTTTTTTATATAGTTTTTATACAGTTATACAGTTAGCTGTATAAAATACTTTATAGAACAGACACCCCAACAATTTACTTTAAAGTCAGTTTCTATTTAGGTGTGTTCCATTTTCCATTTGGCTTCGATTATGTAACCGGTTGCATTTTGTTAGAAAAAAATTCTGGGTGTGATAATCACATTTAAGGCAATTTAACATTGTCTAAAAATAGTTTATAATAATTTTCATCATATTTAATAGTATTAGTGTATTAAGAAAAATACTGTATACTCAGGTCATAAAGTAAAAACTTAGTGTGATAACAGAAACCCTGAGCATGATAATTTTTCTTCCTTCGTCTCATATATTGTTCCCTTGCTCAGGCAGCAACCCTCAAAGCTTCAGCAATTGTATTAAGTTTTTATTAGTCTTAGGTCATCTTAACATCTAACTTTATTTTCAAGATAATTTCTTTTCTTTTTTCTTCATTTCTTCCTTCCTTCGCTCCTTCCTTCCTTCCTTCCTTCCTTCCTTCCTTCCTTCCTTCCTTCCTTCCTTCCTTCCTTCCTTCCTTCCTTTCTATAGCCATCATTTGTGCTTAACTGGTTTCTTTCTAGAATTGGAGTCAGATAAAACCTGGGTTCAAATTTCACCTCTGATACTTACAAGCTGTGTGATCATATGCAAGTCACTTTACCTCTCTGAGCCTTGGTGTTTTCATGTACGAAATGGAGATAATGATACCCATAGTAATTACCTCACAGGGCTGTTAAATGAGAATCAAATAAGATAATGTATGTAAAACACCTTGTAATTGCTTAGTCATTAGTGATTGCTTTCCATAATTCTTATCAAAGACAAATGAGCATAGGTGAGTTCCTTTAGCGGATTAGTGTCTTGTTTACATATGGGGAGGAACTTAATAAAAATGCTCTAAAAGAGAGGATGGAATATGAAGCACTAGGTTCAGGTTATAGTTACAAATGTATTATGGTTAAATATAAATGCATAGTATAATATAGAAATGTCAGCTATAACTACTATTGTTCTCTTTATAACTCTACGTATGGTTTTTGTGAATAGTCTTTTTTTGCAGGAGGAATTTTTAAAGCTGATGAATGAAATGCTTAATCTTTGCTCAATAATAGTCACTGAAATGTCTACTGAGACATGTAGTTACCCTATAACCTGGCTTCTTTCTAATGAGTTCAACTCAGTTTAATTTAATGAGTGTCTGCTATATACCAGACATTGTTCTGGGAAAAACAACAAAAAAAAGTCCTTGCCCCAAAGAAGCTTCCATTCTCTTGGAGTTGTATGTTAGATCATGATTTGACCGTAATGTTCCTGAGCTAATGGTTTGCTTGTTTAATAATAATGAATCTGAAAAAGTGCTTATCATTTGCTAGATAATGTTAGTCCCTGGAGGCTGGTCTAATAGTCCTACTGAAGAAAAACAGATCCTTCATGGGAAAGAGGGTTGTATCAGGAATAAGATAGTGGTTGAAAAAAGGACCCTTTAATTCCTTATGTTTAAAATGAATTTATAATCCATAATTCATTGTGAGAAATGATTATTTTTAGTTTGAAATGGTGTTTGACTTGCTTCTGTCTTGCTCTTTTAATACCGTTTCTACTGTAACATCTTTCTCCATAGTTCTTAACATTTTTTTTTAGGAGAAATAGGTGAACAGCTGGCAAAAATAGTCCCAAGGATTTTAATTCTACTAATGGAAAATATGGTGCCAGGCATTTGGTAACTGCTAAGTACCATGACATTTGTGAAATCTAAAGTGATAATGAGAATAAAACACTGATAATATATCAATATCAACATCTTTCTAAAATGGTGTTGGAAAACCTTGGGAGAGGTGAGTGCAGGAACAATGATAACCATTTAATTTGCCAAAAAAAGCTTAAAATGAAAATTTTCCTTCTTTTAAATACTGAATATTTGTTGACTACTGGTGATAAACCATTTCTCAGACAACCTGATGCTGTCTCCATGGCATGGTCCACACACTGCATTTTTCAGGTTTTTATCCATACCTAGCACTTAGATGCCCTCTTGATATTTAGGACACTTTTATTAAGTCCCTCCCCGACATGTAAACAGAACACATTGGCACATTAAGGGAACTCATTATGCTCATTTGTCTTTGCTAAGAACTATTGAAAATGATCACAAATGACTATAATTATAATTAAGATTTTTAGATGCATACAATTTATTTTTTAACAAGTTCATTCTTTTAAGTTTCACCCTATGTAGGAGACTGGCATTCACTGGCACAAAGCAGAATTATTAAAATGACAGGTTAACTCATATCTTTGGCAGGCATGCTAGTTATTGTATTTAATCATTGGAATTATTAGTTCCTAATATATACATATTAACTCTAAGGGATTTGGTCTACCACTGGAACATGTATGAAAATAGAGTGGGCCAATTTATCTAATGGATTTGATCTGATAGAACCTGTTTACTATATAAAAATTTTCATTTCAGCCCAAATCTCTTCAATTTTAATTACTCCCCTCCTCCTTTGTCTGAATAAATCCTACACTTAAGATCTATCCCAAGTCTTTCATCCCTTAGGAAGTTGTCTTGTACTACTTTGGCTTCAAATGATCTTATATCTATTTGACTTCATTGTGGGCAAACAGTTTCCTTGGTGCTATGGTGGACTGATTTGAACATGGATCTGTTTCAGAACAGCTAATTTTATGTTATGTCCTTATCGTATAATATTAACTTTGTTGTTGGATGGTTCTTTTCTATTCTTGGGAAAAATTTTTCTTTATATAATAGAAAAAAATATTAGGTAATAGAGTCTACATTTTCCATAGAGCACTTGGTCATCATAAGAGTTTCTAAATATAGATATTCCTTTTTTAAAGCAATATGTATTTTCTCAAAAATTATGTAAATTAAAAAATTTACAAACCACATAATTTTAAAAATATATCAAATATATCTATTTAAGGAAATCTTGTGGCAAATGGTTCTTAATTGAATAAGCATTTGGTAAGATGAATAATCTGCCCTCCCATTCTTTTAAAAATATTTGAATTTTCTTTCTTTAAATATACTTAATTTGATATATACAAGCACTAGGAAACCTCAAGAGAGTTGTTCATTATTAAGATTATTCTACCTCAGTGACAAAGAATTAGTTGGGTCAAATTTAGGTTTCCATCATGTCATAGGATATCATTCTACTTTTATGGGTAACTGGAAGAGTTACCACTTTTATGGGGTGAAGTGCAGAGAGAAGAAATCACTAACAGTTAACAAGATCAAAGGAAGAGAAGTATTTGGGAACACTTAGGAATGGTGAGCTCCTGGGGAGAACTTTATTATTTGAAAAATAAAAAAGAATTGCTATGACTTAAATTGAATTAGAAGACAGGAAAAAAACTACCCTTCTTCTTTCTCTCTCCACCCCAAGTAATATCATTTCATCTAATAGATGACAGATAGATAGAGCTGATATATTCTTGGAGAAAACTCACAAAATGATTCCAATCTAGTTAATACCAGGACTATGGTGGTACCTTTTCTCTGAAGGACAGGAGGATTTGAACCAAAGAACTCCATTAGTTAATTAGATGGGTTTATGTGGCTGGATCAATTTCAGATTATCCTTGATCCTTCTATGAAAATTGGTCTGTATTTGTAATTACTGTCAGAAGCACTGCAAAGAAAATGCATCATACTAACACAATCTCCAAAATGCCATTTCAAGTATTTTTCTAGGCTGCATGAAAATGTAGCCATTATTCTTTCAAGTGAACATCACAGGCTGCATCAGGCTATTCCTTGAAAAAAAAAGACAGTGGGAAAGAAGATTATAGTACAAATGACAAGATTTAGCATTAAAAGGGACTTTAGAAATCCAGATTTCTCTTTTTACATTGGAAATAACTGATGTCTGGAAAAGGGAAGAGTCTTGACAAAGATCAAAGCAGCTATTACCAAGGTGATACAATCAGGGTTCTAACATGGGTACCAAATGTAGAGAGTACCAACAACTTTTGTAGTCCCCAGTATAGAAACAGGAGAGCTTCGCACCTGGTTAGCGAGAATATTTAGTTATAATATAAAGCTATTCGAGATTGGCGTTGGTGTGACTCTTTTCCCTGATCCATGGTCAGAAATATGGGTCTCCTGAGGCAGCCGCCTCAGACCAGTGTCCTAGACTCACTGTTTCCATACTACTGGGTGGTCTCCCCTTTTAGCTGAAGGTACAATACCTCCTGTTCAGAGTTCTTGGTGCTTGTCCCAAATGCATCATTTCCTGGTTATGACCATGTCCAATATACAATGGGAATATTGTTTCCTTCTCCCAAATCAAATGTTTTACTTGACTAGAATGAAGAGTGTAGTTATTCCCTTAAGGCCATTCACAGCTGGAAAGGAAAGGTATCAATAGGTAGGTACACCACTGTGCCTAAAGGAAGAAATAGCATAGATCAGGCACAAAGGTAAAACTTTGCTGAGATTTTGTAATGTTCCCATGAAGGAGATGCAGCCTTGGAATTGTTTATGTTTAGGGTGTTTTTTTTTTAATCTCACCTGAGGTCACAGCATCCTGCCTAGTGTTCTGTTCATTGGTCTTCAGGATGAGTGACTGAATTAAGTGTTTCTGGTTAGGAACCCTTGGTTCCAGGGAATCTAAATGTTTCAGTCCTGTTGCCTAGGATACTAAGCTCTTCCCTGCAGTTTGGTGAACTTTTAATGGGGAGTTCTCTTTGGAACTATCTTCTCTTATGAGTAACGTGCTTGATATGCTAAAATTCAAGAAAGGCATTTAAAAATACTTGAGCCAAATGGTGCCTGATTGAATCAGGACAAATGAGATTTTTCATGGTCTAATTTTCAAAATAAAAGAGAGGTGGCTATTTTTTCAGATTAGAATTTATTACTCAGTTTTCAGATCCTAGCATAATGTCCAGGCAAGATTCAGTGAGCACTCCATAAAATGTTTGTTACTGATGATGACTGATGATAATAATCCAATTTTTTTTCGGTACTAATGCAATACTGAAATAGCAAATAATATTTGGAGTTATCTCTGAGAGTCCAGATTTGTCATATGACAATGTATGTGTGTGTGTGTGTGTCTGTGTGTGTGTGTGTAGGGAAAGAGAGAGAGAGAGGGAGAGAGAGAGAGAGAAAGAGAGAGGGAAGGAGGGAGGGAGGGTGGGGGAGAGAGACAGAGACAGAGAGAGAGAGAGAGAGAGAGAGATTGGCTTAATAAGATTCTGGAATGATAATTATTTGAAGACTATTTTGGTGAAATATTAACATTTAAAAAGTCATTAAATATTACATCATTTTAAAGTGATAAAAGTCTAGATGTGTGGAAGTCTAATAATTTTCAGGGGTCCTCTGCTTAGAACATCTCTTCCTTTGGGAAGGAAGTAATTGCAGGATAATATGAGTGGAATATAGAAATTTAGTGTCACTTTATCAGGGAAGATAGTTAAGATAAAATGTCTACAGACTTGTAGAAGTAAAACACTATTCTCAGGGAGAGAGGTAACAAAGACTTGATAATTTTAGTTGTGTTAAATACAAATGAATGTATTTGTAAATAATATGAAAAATAATCGCCTATATTTTCCCTGAAGGGAATTAAAACCATGTGTGCTCTATGAATTTAAAAATGTATCTCTTGTTTGGTCAAAATGCTTTCTTCAGGTTTTTCTGGGTATTTGAAATGCATGCTTTTAATCTAGGAGGTAAGTGCTGTGAATTCCAATATGTTCCTACTATGAGACCTTGAGTTATTGATGGGAAATTTTCTGAAGCATGCATTCCACATGTTGCTCCTTTTTATCCTTGTACAGAGAGAGGCAGAAAGTGGGAGGCAATCATATTCTATTTTTCTCCAATGCTGACCCCAGACTTTGTTTTTTTATGTACTTTCAGAGACAGGACATGAACTATAGATAATATAACTGTAAAGAATGCCTTCCAATCAGTGTTCTTGCCTTTAGTTCCAAGTGTGGGTACTGGAAAACTCGATTAACATTAGCAAGAAAGGCTTCAAATGAAAAATTAAGCTAAGTATAGCTCAAATAATTTTTAAATCAAATAGGCATTCAACAATTTAATGTTAAAGTGTGGAAGTCCTGGAAAATAAATGAGTCACTTCTGTTTCAAATATTTTATTATCTTGCCTACTAAATAGCAGGTCATTTCTCCAGATTTGACAATAGTCAGTACAAATTATATACTGGAAAAGGGTTATTATATTCCCAGCAGCTAGCTTCAAATTTAGAATACACATGCCTCTTTTGATAAGTAGCATGAATGCTTATAGATATGGTCTAAAAATTACACTAATAAGTAATGGATAAAAAAATATTTAAGATACATGAAAGAAACCAGAATTGTTATTTGAGGAGAAATTTAAAAAGATGAAAAGTGGTACTATACTTTAAAGGAACAGTAAGCAATATACTATAAAATCCCTTAACTGATAGAGAAAACGTAAACAGTAGTGTTAGGGGGAGCCTTTCAGAGGAAGAGGAGGAAATATTTTCATTGGTAGGTGAATCGGATAATTGTTATCGTGCTGGTTTTATAAATAAAGAAATCAAAGCACAAAAAGTTTAAGAGGCACGCCTGCAAATTCGTGTGTCAAAGTCCTAAGAGGTAAACAATAATTTCCCTATATGAACTTCATGAAAGAACAAAAATCAACTTTAGGCTAGTAAATAGGAAGAGTTGAGGCTTTTTTCAAATCCCCAGCTCGTAGCTCATGTTCTACAGGAAACCTTTCCCATTTCCTCTTAATTCTGGTGACTTGATCATCTCCCATTTGTCCTGTATATAGCTTGTTTGTACATAGTTTGGGGAATGTTGTCTCCATCATTGGACTGTGAAGAGTTGGAAGGTAGAGATGGCTTTTGTCTTTCTTTGTTTTCCCAGGGCTTAGCAGAGTACCTGGCATATGGTGGGTGCTTTATAAACATTTACTAATTGAATCTTTATTCTATATTAATTTTAATTTTTAACCTCCTGATTCTCTCAGAAGTAATAAATCAGCAAAAATTAAGGTACATTAATCTAGTATACACAAGTACTGGGCTTGGTGCTAGGGATATAAGTACAAAGAATTCCTACTCTAGAGGAATTTACATGCTAAATTACACACACACACACACACACACACGTATTCTTCCAATTAAAATGTATAATCATTGTGTTCAGATGTTTTATTTTTGTGGTTGAATTATAATATCTTGAAAAGTCTTGAGCATGTCCTAGGCTTTCCATGAAATCTGGTAAAGCTGAGTTTGGGGAGACTGACTTTTTACAGGATGCTTGCATTTAGCAGTTCAACAAACAATTGCTAAGCACCTACTATATGTCTAAGATACCATGACTTGGATATTTTTGTGTTTCATTTTCTCTCATATGAATAATTTCTACTTTTCTATCTTTCCTTTATCATTTATTTTGATTCTACATTAGATTTGTTTTCCTTTTTCTTTGTTGCTACAACAACAAACAATATTTGAGGCTTATTAACCCTTGGCAATTTTCCTGGTTGGCACTGAACCTAGATTTTGACTGCTGTGGAATATTTAAAAATTTTTTTTGTGTTTAAAGTATTTGAAATCAGAATATTTCATTGAAATAAGAAGAATGTAGAGATAAAAACACTATCGGAGGTGCAACAATCAATCTATCTAAGATACATTAAAATTCCCTCTATCTAAATTATTTGGGAAATAGTATTTTGAATTGAATATTCTAATAAGTAATGAGGATTTATACCAGAAATAACCATCTTTTTTTATTCAGATCTATTATGTCATGTCCAGGAAACTCCTAGTATGAAAAATCTTCCCACTGATTCAGATAGGAAAAAATCTTGCACTTCATGATCTAAGATGCTAAGGACATTGAGAAGCTAAATGACTTGCCCATAGTAACATAGCTAATATATATCAGAAATAGAATTTAACCCCAGATCTTCTTGACTTCAAGGCTCACTCTCTACTATACCAAATTGCTTTTGCATTGATTTTTTAAAAAATGGAATTGAGTTCATGTCTCAGTTGGCAGTATGGTATTGGGTTTAGTATGGCAGTATTGGGTTCAGTATCAGGAAGACCTTAAGCACCATGGATAAGTCATTTAGTATCTCTAAGCTTTAGTTTTCTTATCAACAAAATGAGAATAGTCATAGGATTATAAAGTGAGATAACACATATAAAGAATAGTATAAATCTTTAAGAAACATATAAATAGTAATTATTTAATTCATTTTTTAAAGCACCTACCCTCTACTAGGCACTGTGCTGACACTTTCTGTATTCTCATAAGGAGGAATAAATGTACAATGCATACTTAAACTTTATTGGGCATAGCCTATTGGTTTGTTTTTCATTATTTTGTGTGAAAAATTTCTGAAAACATTTTGTTTTTTATATTCTTAATTTTTTAAACTGTGTTTATTTTTGGATTTTATGAATCTAATATTCAAAATTCACAAACGCATTAAAAGTAGACCTTTGACAATAGTAAGAGAATTTCTTCTAAGTAGAGGGAAAGTGGAAGTATCATGTAAGTCAGTGGTACATCGACAATATATAGAAATAATCAAAAGGTGCTATTGTCCTGAGATTCAATCTACTACCGTCAATGGTGATCTCGGTGAAGCTCCACAGTGGTTGCCACCTTTGTCCCTCCTTGGGCTTCAGGAGTAGTGAATTTGAAGAAGAGTCCTCTCCATATATCACAAAGGGCAGTGCCATGCCACCATTGTGAGGCAGTAGACTTTCCTTACCCAAGAGTTATGCCAACTGCTATTTGAAGATATTGTGGCAAATTCTACCCAGTATGTGAACTATTTCTTCAGGGATGAAACTCCCAAGAGGGCAACTTCATTTCTCCTATGTTGAGAGTAACTGTAGGTGTTGCACCAAAGGCTCTACTCATTTCATCATTGTTTTAATAATTTCATTAATTAGCCTTAGTGAAAGAGCACTTAGTCCTTTTCAAAGTATGCAAACTATTCATTGTTAGGAACCACTGGCTCAGCTCACATTTTCATACAGATGAACACACTTAAACTATGCCTTTCTGTTTTCTCCTTCATTTACTGAATTCTTCTTTACTCAGTACTCACATCCTACTCCACCTTACATTCACGTTAGGGCAGCCTCATGCTGTCAGAATTGTAGACTCAGCATGTAAGAGCTGCAAGGGCCTTCAAAGGTCACCTGGGTCAGCTACATTATCTATAGAACTGAAACCCAAGGGCATAAAGTGGCTTAAACTGACTGCCGAGGAGCCTGTGCTTTCAGGAAGTTTTTGGAGTGCCCAATATGGGGAGAGAGAGAACACTAAGGCACAGAGCAGCGTTAACTCCCAATTGGAAGAGGAAACAAAATCAGGTAAGTCTGAGATCTCCCAGGGCTCTGATGTGCCCCAAGTTCAGCATACACACTTTGAGACTTTACCAGAATGACCGAGTCATAATCATATAGCTCCCCTCATGCCATTTGTGTGTGTGTGTGTGTGTGTGCGCGCACGTGCGTGTGTATGTATGTGTAGAGAGGTGAGGGTGGAATCCATGGACATAAAAATTGCATGTTATGTTAAATTTTTCCAAAGTATTGATTCATTTGACTAAATTTTTTCTCCCTTTTTTCTTTAAATACAAAAGTCTCTGCTAAAGGAGTGAATGCTGGGGAGAAGTTCAGGGCTACAGGGGGCAATGCAGATGATGTAAAAAGAAAAGATTTCAATAAAGCCTATTTTTCAAAAAAGAGTCATAATTAAAGAATTTTAAAGCAGAAAAGAACCTTAGAGATCACATCATTGTGCTTCCTTGCTTTATAGATAGGTTCAATGAGAGCCATAGCATTATTTGTCCAGGATCACATTGAAAATTTAATAACAAAACTGGGACTCAAACACAGTTGTCTTGATTCTTCGTCAAGGGGTTTTTCTGCTGCACCATTACTGGAATCTTGTAGAGGGCCCAGTATAGGTGATGGGGAATTTCCATTAGAAGAAACTCAGCAATGGCTGTTGTAGACTAAAGTGGCTGTTTTCTACCCATTCTGGTACAAGTCTCCCTTAACCTGGGAAGCTTATGGGGACTGCAATACCAAAGAAAGCCAGTAATATTCAATCCCTTTCTTATATTCTGTGATAGTACTGCATGGTCTTTAGCATGTACCTGAAATTGTCAGATCCTTCCTGATATTCCCAGATATAGTAGCCATTCTTCAGTTAGAATCTGTTTTGTGCAAATAACACTGATAATAGAAGGTGAATTTTATACATTTAAGAAATGAAGTTCTTATACACTACCAGGAGCCCCTGAAGTGCTCTGTAAGAGATTGAGAGTCTTCCATTTTGTGAAGAGAAGCACTTAAATTTTCTTACAAATAAAGATCCCACTGCTGACATGAATCCAGGCTGCTATGAATGTTAAATTATTGTCTCCTTACATCAGTACTTGTTCTATGAAGGAGACTACTTCAGATCACAAGGACCTATTATTACAGAGCAGAAGAAGTGATATGAAATTGACTAATGTAAATGAAGTAACATGCTGTTTTTGTAGAGGAGAGGAAATGGAGAGATGGGAATGCCCTCTCAGAGATTTACTTTTACCTGTTAGCAAGAATGAAAGTGTGTGCATATCACCTTCTTTTGCTAATTTCTTGTAGTGGGGAAGGCCACCAAAATGGAGTTAATAAAGCTAATTGATGCCATTGCTAAGAAACAGCAGCAATTAGGCTGGAGAGTGCCCCCTATGAATTGGGTATAGAGCTTTGGGAGCCAATGGTTTCCTTAATTCCCTGGGGTGGAGCAGTCCAATCCAGATAAAATGATCAGTGGTACTAAAAGTAACAACACTGAAATAATTCATTGGTATTTTCTGCATTAGTCTATAGTTTATTCTCTTTTATTAAAAAAGTAATAAAATTTGCTCATTTAAGAACATACCTATATACATAATGACTAATATGGAAACATGTTTACAGGCTTGCACATGTATAACCTTTTCAGATTGCTTACAGTCTTAGGGAGAGGGGAGGGGAGTGGAGGGAGGGAAGGAGACATAGAATTTGGAACTCAAAACTTTTTTTTAAAAACAATGTTAAAAATTGTTTTAACATGTAATTAGGGAAAAATAAAAAATTATATAAAAAGAAAAAAATAAATTAGCTATAGAAATAATGTTGAAAAAAATCATTTGATACTCATAACAAGTTGAGATCCAGAAATTTTTATCTCTTTTTAGCTATCTTAAATTCTGTGAGATTTTAAAAATAAGTTTTTATCTAATTTAGCTATGATATTCTAATTATATATGTATATTTTTTGTAAGTAGTCTCTGTTGAAAGATTACAAGAGTTTTCGAGTGAATTACAGCATTGCTGAAGAGAGCGTTCCTCAGATAAACTTAAGTGGTCACTGATGCAAATTTTAAGTGCATATCTGACAAAGGGAGGGGAGAGCCAGGCACAGGTTAGCCAAAATGGTCAAGAAACCTTTCTGATTAGGAAAAAGACAATTAGCTCCATTAGTAAAGGGAGCTAAATGTGCATCATATACCCCAATCTCTCTCTCTTCTGACATCTGTCAAAGTTTTGTGACAGAAAAAAGATATGAAGAAAATGAATCTAAAAACCTGGGATGTGCTTTTAGTAGCTGACTTTGAGGGACAGAATCCCTTGGAGTGCTGTGGAGGGAGGAGGCTTCTGGGTCGTTTTTCTTTCTTGAAGTTTCTTCTGTGTACTCATGGAGAGTTGCCAAAGTGAAGGAAGTAATGTAACTTTTCTTGCAAGATTTAAGGAATTGGATGCCTAGGGGTATTCTGACATTGAAGCAAGTGGGTTGTAGGACATCACAGGATTAACAAGACTTGGCACATAGTAGATGTTTAATGAATGCTTGTTCACTGACTGACTTTGAGTTGAATGAGAATTTAGAGATCATTTGTGGTAAAGTGCCCTATTTTTACAGGTTAGGAATGAGGGATTAACAGAAAGAGTGATTTTTCCAACTTCTACTCTTGAGGATCGGAACCCAGGTCAACTAATTCTACATCTTTTGCTCCATCTTTACATTGAAACATAAAAGTTTTTCTCTTTTTAAATAATGAATAAATGTCGTTTTCAACACAATGGACATGCATAAAGAAACACACAGATAAACCCCAAATAAATTTTACTTCCCCTAATCAGCTAAGCAAAAAAGTGATTGTGGCTGATTGTCTCATCTCTCTGTATACCTTATAATTTAATATTTCATTAAAAAGAAAGAAAAGTTGATTGTGTCCTTTAATAAGGTAGCACTAATTATATACTTTGTATTTGACCCATTTTGCCTTCAGTTACGTAGTTGTAATTAGTATGTTCAGTATTCTTTTTTAACCTGTTGTCTTTTCTATCAGTTCATATAAAGATTCTCATTTTAGTTGGAATTCTTCATATTCATCATTCCTTATGAGATAATAAAGTAATATAAGTGGTGTGTGGTACCTGGATGATAGCCCTTGATGTGGAACTCTACAATATCACTAATGTTATATAATTTTTTTTTGCTGGTCAGTATAATTTCTTCTTTTAACTTCATTATTTTTATTTGTGCAAAAACTTTATTTTTATAAAAAGAAAGTCTATTTTGTCTTTTATAATTTCTCATATAGTGTAGCTGGTTATGAGTTTTTCACCTTTCCATAGCTATGATAGATGGGTTCCAATTATCAAAGATTGTTGAGGTTTTAATCTTATATATTTTAGTATTTTTTAATATTGTAATCATTTATCCATTTGAAATTTATTGTGATATGCTACTGTGTCAGTTGTCTAAATGAATTTTCCGCTAAGATAGTACTTCAAAGAAACAATATCTTCTACTTCTGAAAGCATGTAAATATTGTGTCACCACTTAGTAATTCTTTGTTTTAAAGGCTTAAAAAAACTTCTTGAAGTCCCACTTTCTCATCTATTTTAATGTCAAAAGCCTTTCTTAGAGCTGGTTTTTTTCTTTAATTTTTCTTCGCCTGTTTTTGAAAGATATTGCAATTATCTGTCTGTATTTAAAACCCATTCTCTATATGGAAGGAATATGCTAATTTTTGCCAGGCAAACAATTTTAAAATAATCATGATTTCCCTTGCTTTTTGCTACACTGCATTTCAGTCTTTATTCATGATTCTCAATGAGAAATAATACACTGCTTGAAATTATGGCCATTAAAAAGTATATTTCCTTTTGGATACTATAAAATTTTCTCCCTCTCACTGAAACTGGATTTGGTGACCAAATTCTATTGCTTTGTTTCTGTTTTTAGTACTAGGAAATTTTCTCCAGTTGAAATATGATTTTTATGTTATATGATCTATATATATACTTTTCTGGGAGACCAATAATTCTTAGCTTATCTCATCAATCTATGTTCTCTATTCTTTTGCTTTCATTTGTGCAGATCTCAATCTTCTAGTTATGCTGTGTTTTATTTTGTTTCAATATCTTTTTTTCAACTCTTCTTTTTTTCATGAATGAGGTCATTCTGTTCCTCAGAGAATTCACTCATTTAAGTTAAGTGGTTGAGTATTGTACTGCCATTTTTCTATTCTTTCATTGATGTTATATCCATTTTTATATCTTTAGATCTTCCTTTATTTTTTATATTGGACATATTATGTTCCCTAAAGGTTCTTGCACTTCCTAAAACCTCCTCAATTTCCTTTATTCTGTCATATTTATTTATTGAATTAAGACTTCTAAGATTTTACTAATATTTTCAGTCCTTCCTTTTTTCTATGAAATTACTTTCCCTGTGAATTTTTTTCTTTTGGGGGGAGAAGGGGAAGTTGCTGTCCTTGGCCCCCTTCTTTGACACATTTATTATTGCTTAGAGATGATAAAGAGAGGTGGACCTATTTATTACCCCCTATGACTCAGCCATACTTGCTGGAACTCCAAGTTTCTGTCATTAAAAGAATGAAGGAAAAAAAGAGAATTAGGATGAATCAGAATTGAAGATTCATGAGAAAGGTACTGAATTGTACCTAAATATTGTTATTACTATCTAAATCTATTGTTATACTTTCTTTTAAAAGATGATTGATCTTTTTAACTATGCTTAGTTATTTTAATAATTATTTTATCATGGGGAATAAAGCATAATTATGCAGAAAATCATGCTGCTTCTCTCTTTTCACTCTGGCTGTGGGAAACCTGGAAGTATGGGTCATAATGTAAACCATTACCACCATTTCCCATTGGTGACTGCTTATGTTAATTTCAAGAAAAGTTTCTGAGAGAACATAGCTACTTAACGGCTATCCTTGCAAACTCCAAAAGTGTCAGTAAATTCAACAAGTATGAATGGCATACTAAGGCATCCATCCAGAGGAGTTAACCCTTTGCTTAATTGTCAGACAAAAGAGAAATTTGCTCTAAAATTTGAAGAAAAGGATTACCTCTAGCTGGTGGGATCTGGGAAGCTTTATTGAGACAATATCAAGGTTGAGTCTGAAGGAAGAGAAAGATTTCACTAGATGAAAATATGGAGGGAGTTTTAGGCATTGAATTACAGGTGGCAAGGAGTGATACTCTGCATGAATACAAAGAAATCAACAGATGTAGGAAAATTTGAACTACTAGCAAATAGTCCAGTTTGTTTGGTGGAGAGTAGCATAAAATAGAATAGGCAGATTATGGAAGACCTTTAATGCTAGGGTCAATAGTTTGTAGTCTCTCTATATGCAATAAAGATCCACTGAAGTCTTTTGATTAGCAAGATCTGTTCATTAGGAAGAAAACTTTGTTATCTCTTTTATAAAACTCCCAAACAACCCCTGTGAATTAAGTAAGGGAGGAATTGCTAGCCTATTTTTACAAATGAGCAAATTGAGGGTCAAAGAAATTCTGACCACAAATCTACTTAGCAAGAATAAGGGCTAGAATCCAAGTGCTGTGATTTCTGCTCCAGTATGCTGTCCAGCAGATCATGATACCTCAGAAATAAGAATCACTAGGACTCAGAGGCTGTGCTATATTATACAATTAGCATGTTATATATTCATTATCATTGCACGTCCAGGAGAATTTTGTTGCAGTCTTAGGAGACAAGTACCACAGTTGCATTGCATCAACTGTAGAGCATCATTTTAATATAGTTTTGGTTTGCTGTCTCTGATAAGTGCTGCTTGAAGAAAGAAAAGGAACTCTGAGGTTAAATTTTGCATTTGACAAAACAAAGATATGACACTAGTTGACCCTTTTTCTCCTCCCACCTTGGTTTCTTGAGTAACGTGGCTCTAGTTCTGCCTTCATTAAGTTTTCAGGAAGATAGAATTTCACTGCATTAATTATCCAGCAAAGGAGTATGATATCTAAGTTGCTCACTAAGAAGTATTCTACCCACATTACTAGACAAGTGAATTCATTCATTTCTTTCTAGTTCAAGGATGGGATGGACTTCCCAAGAGACTGTAGTATACTGCCTAACCACTAGAGGGCACTCAGTTTACGAACACCTAGACGACTCCCACAGTCACGTTCATGCTCCTGTGGTATGGATAAAATAGTTTGGATTAAGCCCCACTGGCCAAGTCCAACACTAATCTAGGGGGTAAATGAATATTGCTCAAAATACTTCAATATAAAATTTGTGATTGAAACATTGTTCATGATTCCTAATCCCATCTGGGCTCACCTCTGGCAATCCAAAATCCCCTGCATATAAAGACTCAGAGAGAGCATATATTGATTATGTAGTTTATTGTACGTCTCCTGCAGTGGAAAAGCAATAGATGAAGTGCTCTTATATAGAGGTATTTCCCTATAGCTATCTCCTAAACTTCCTCCTGGTTGTCCTCTTAAGACCTTCAGATTTGGTTAAGGAAATGCTCAAGCACACACACACAGAGGTCATGGAAAAGAATACTGTGTGGGAGAGTATTCGCGTCCCATTACATGACTGGCAAGGGAAAACAGGGAATATGATGAGAAAAACCAGTCCAACAGAATTCACAATAAATGGTAGTTTCAGCAATTCTGCATCTTTTTTTCTCATGTCTCCAAGTCTCATCTCTGCTCCAGGATAGATTCTAACATTTTAGACTCTAGTTATCCAACTCTGCACTTGTTATGCCTTCAGGTTAGCACTCGTCACGATCTCTGCACTTCTCCAAGTAGCATCACTCAGTGGTTTCTGCTCTCATCAGATTCATGACAGTCAGACTACAAGAAAAATGGAAAAAAGTCATAAAATACAGATCCCAGCCTCATTTCTGTTTCATAGTTTTGCCCAAGAGTTCATTAAAGACATGGCAGTCTTCACTATATTCTTTTTGTCCCAGAGAAGTTTGGTATAATCTTGCTTCCTGATGTGTTTTTTATAAATTCTGTTGATTTCTTTCTTGGGTTTCTGGGGCACCACAGAGGTGAAAAGATAATGCAGAAGCATTTGCCAAAACGGTAAATTTTACTACTCACACATTCCATCAAATGCATTGCGACAGCCAAAGAGTTAATGCATAGAAAAGAATTTGCATTCCTTTTGGGAAAAGAATTTTAGAAGAACAAAGCATTTTGATTATTCACTTCATAATTATTTTAGAAATATCAGAGAGGGCTTTTGAGTCACCGTGATTGCTGCCATTTCTACTTCCATTTCTTTGTTGATGGAAAGAAAGACATATGAGTAAGACTTGCACTAGGTCAAGAAGGAGTCAAGGTTCCCATTCAACCTTAATATTTCCTCTTTTATTTTCAAGTTGTGTTCCTTTAAAAAAGTTCTACTTTGATTTGCTTACTTTGAGGCTTTGATGGACCCATGGTCTTTTAGATATGAGCACTCCCTCAATAATACAGATTACCAATCCATATTTTTCTAGACTTTGTAATTCTCCATGTCTTCCCGTAAATCCCTTCCCAGAATGTCCACTTAATGGGATGGGAGCCTTCTTCTAGATCTTTTGACATTGAGTGAATATAGGTGAAACCTATGGACTCTTTATTTGTTATTCCTTACACTTGCACTTGCTAAATGACCGAGCCCATCTCCTTTTCTAATTACAGATCACATTAATGATGTGTTTTATTCCACTTTTAGTGTTCAATTCTTTGTTGGTAATACTCCACTCAGCACCTCTCCACTACTCTTGGGTGAGCCAAAACTTTAATTCTTCAGAGATCTTGCTATTTCATGACTTGCAGCCATACAGCATTACTGAGGAAATATTGACATTAAAATATGGGCCTCTTTTTCAAATTGGATCTTGAGGTTGTGAAAAGAAAGGTAAAGTTTCTCAAAGGTAGTCCAATCCTCTTTCTTCTTTCTATTTTGGGCCTAGTTTGATATGTGTTATGTCTTTTCTATTATCTTGAACCAGCAGATAAGTTTTATTTGCAATCTATCCAGATAATACAGATAATAGGCTTTCTTGATTTTTTCCTGTGTGAATAGTTAGACTTCTGAATAACTATTGATTTAATTTAGGAGGCTCTTCAATGTGCTAAGGAAAATGTTGCGATCAACATGGCATTATCTACAAACAAGATCATCAGGAGGACCTTACTGTCCAGAGAGACTCCCCTCTTCAGTCTCGACTCTAACCTCTCTCTCCTCTATGACAGCAGCAAATATTTTTTGGCAAGTGTATTTCTCCCTATATTATGATCAGTTTAAAATTAATAAGCAGAGAATTTTCTTTTTTTACAACAGCAAGATATTTTATTGTCCCTATCTCAGAAAAATCTGACATATATAAATAAAAGAGAAAATTTTAAATTGAACAAATTGCTGGAGAAATTAGAACTAAAAGACATTTGACTTTTTTATGTTTTAAATTTTTAAAAGTTAATTAATTTGTTTTTAGTTTTCAACATTCACATCTACAAGATTTTGAGTTCCAAAATTTCTCCCCATTTCTCTCCTCTACTCACCCCAAGACATCATGTATTCCAATTACCCCTTCCTCTAATCTGCCCTTGCTTCTATCACACTCCTCCCTTCTCTTATCCTCTTCCCCTCTATTTTGTCGTAGGGCAAGATAGATTTCTATACCCCATTGCCTGTAGGTCTTATTTCATAGTTCTATGTAAAAGAAAATTTCAACATTTGTTTTTTTAAAACTTTGAATTCCAGAATATCTTCCTTCCTCCCTCCCCTCCTAACCCCTCTGAGAAGATAAGCAATTCGATATAGGTCATACATGTGTAGTCATGCAAAACTCTTCCATAATAGTCATGATGTGAAAGACTAACTATATTTCCCTCCATCCTATCCTGTCCCCATTTATTCTATTCTCTCTTTTGACCCTGTCCCCCCTCAAAAGTATTTATTTCTAATTACCTCCTCCTCCCTGCTTCTATATTCCTCCCCACCCTTCATTTATCCCTTTCCCCTCTTTTCCTGTAGTGTAAGATAGATTTTCATACCAATTTGAGTGTGCATGTTATTCCCTCTTTGAGCCAAATCCAATGAGAGTAAGACTCACTCTTTTCCTCTCACTTCTCTCCTCTTCCCCTTCATTGAGAAAGATTTTTCTTGCCTCTTTAATGTGAGATAATTTACCCCATTCTAATTTCTCTCTTTCTCTTTCTCCCAATATATTCCTCTCTCATCCCATAATTTTATTTTTTTTAGATATGATCCTTTCATATTCAACTCATTCTGTGCCCTCTATCTATATGTATATAATACATAATAACCTAATATGGAGAAAAGTCTCCAAGAGTTGATCTTTCCATTTATGAATGTAAATAGTTCAACTTTAGTAAGTTCTCTTTCCTGTTTACTTTTTAATGCTTCTCTTGATTCTTGTGTTTGAAAGTCACATTTTCTATTCAGCTCTGGTCTTTTCATTAAGAATGCTTGAAAGTTCTCCATTTCATTGAATGACCATTTTTCCCCCTGAGGCATTATACTCAGCTTTGCTGGGTAGGTGATTTTTGGTTTTAATTTTAGCTGCTTTGACTTCTGGAATACCATATTCCCAACACTTTGATATCTTATTGTAGAAGCTGCTAGATCTTGTGTTATCCTGATTGTGTTTCCATAATACTTGAATTATTTCTTTCTGGCTGCTTGCAATATTTTCTCCTTGTTCTGGGACCTCTGGGATTTGGGTACAATATTCCTAGGAGTTTTCCTTTTGTAATCTCTTTCAGGAAGTGATTGGTGGATTCTTTTAATATCTATTTTACCCTCTGGTTCTAGAATATCAAGGCAATTTTCCTTGATAATTTCTTGATAGATGATGTTGAGGCTCTTTTTTTGATCATGGTTTTCAGGTAATCCAGTAATTTTTAAGTTGTCACTTGCATCTAGGCCAGTTGTTTTTTCAATGAGATATTTCACATTGTCTGCTATTTTTTCATTTCTTTGGTTTTGCTTTATAATTTTTTGATTTTTCATAAAGTCATTAGCTTCTATCTACTTTATTCTAATCTTTAAGGAATTATTTTCTTCAATGAGCTTTTGGACCCCTTTTCCCATTTGGCCAACTCTGCTTTTTAAGGCATGCTTTTCCTCATTGTTTTTTTTTTTAAATCTCTTTTGCATTTGGGTGATATTCTATTTTTAAGGTATTATTTTCTTCAGTTGTTTTTTGGGTCCTCTTTAGTAAGAACTTGACTTGTTTTCATAATCTTCTTGCCTGACTCTCATTTCTCTTCCCAATTTTTTCTCTACTTCTCTTAACTTATTTTCAAAATCCTTTTTGAACTCTTCCAAGTCCTGAGACCAATTTATATTTTTTAAAAAGGCTTTGGATGTAGAAGCTTTGACTTTGTTGTCTTCTTCTTTTTATATATGTTGATCTTTTTCACCAAAGTAAGATTCTATAGTCTGTTTTTTTTTTTTCTTCTGATTTTTGCTCATTTCTCCAGCCACTTACTTGACTTTTGAGTTCTTTGTCAAAGCAGTTCTCTACTTCCATGGGGTTGGGGCGTGTACTGTCAGCTGCTCTCTCCTCCCACAACCTGTGGATGTAGAGTTCCAGAAACAGCCCCTTCAGCTGCAGCTGCTGCTGCCATTGCTTCTGAGGTGGCTTCACTGTCCCTAGGGCTGGGGCCTGACTCTACTCTCTCTCACAGGTCAGAGAAATTTTTTCCACTGATCTTCCAATTAGTCCTTTGCATTGTGGAGTTGCGAAGTCTGGCAGAGATTCAGTCCCCCTGAGTCCTGCTCAGATCCCATCTCTGCCTGGGTGGCCCTTCTGCGCTGTGCTCTCCTCCCAGTCCAGCAAGAAAGAAGCTTCCTGTTGACCTTCCAGGCTATCTTGGGCTAGAGATTGGCTTCACTCAGTCATTCTGTGCGTTCTGCAGTCACAGAATTTGTTAGAGTAATTTTTCATAGGTATTTGGCTGGGCTTGGGAGCAGGGTGTTAGCAAGTCTCTGCTTCCACTCCGCCATCTTGGCTCTCACCCTTATGTAGAGAATTTTTAAATATCTATCTCTGTGACACCTTTTAAAGATTCTTTCACAGTTTTAATATATACATGAGAGATACTTTGTTACATCAGTTTTTTTAGTGTTGTTTTATCTAGTTCTGTTTTTTTAAATTAAAATGACAGATTACGCTGACTATTATTTAGGCCTGGTTTTCTAAAACACTTCTTCCTATATATTATCTTTGATCATTTCACCTCCAATTCACACCTTACCTTGGGAAATAATAATATCTAATATTTATGTAGTACA
The DNA here is from genome assembly GCA_023548195.1 of Bettongia penicillata ogilbyi. NCBI lineage: Eukaryota > Metazoa > Chordata > Mammalia > Diprotodontia > Potoroidae > Bettongia > Bettongia penicillata. The sequence goes on from JAJHZJ010000314.1 coordinate 648,379, forward strand.
TATGTAGTATTATAAAGTACCTTATATGCACACATCTCATTTGCACTTAAAAATTGTTTCCAGTTCCTAATGTGATTATTATTTATCACTATTTTGTATATTAGAAAACCAAGGGAGTTAAGTAACGTGTGCATGTTCACACAAGAAAATAGCCAAGTCAACACTTAAACCTATCTGAATCCTTGCCCACACTGGCATGGTTGAGTCAGGAGAAGGCATAGCAGTCCTAGATATGCCTCAATGAAGGAAAGAGACAAGGAATACAAACTGTTGGAATAAAAGGCTAAGCCACTAGACTGAAGAGTTGAGTTCTACCGATGCTCTGACTCTCCTAAGACCCCGCTGTACCTTAACTACTAATAATTCATTCTTTACTTCTCCAACCCTAATGTCTCATCCTACAATAAAATCCTGTCTTCCACTTAATCTCTTGAATTCTGAAGCTCTGAAAACAAACAAATCTTGGTAACAATTCAGATTGGACGTTTGACTTATATAAACTTGGATCCTGAATTGGAACCACACAGTTCCCAGATCCTGGTGTTTACCCTAATGATGTTCATTTTTTTGACTTCCTGAAATAGGTGGTAAGAGTTTGTTAGTCATGGGGATATTAGTGAGCAGCAGATGAACAATAGTGCTAACAGTCTTAAAGGGATATTGTTTCAGGGTAAGGGCAAAGGACAGAAGGAAGTACAAGTTTTCTGACTTAAAGTCCAGTGACAATGCTGTCTCTAATGAAATTAAGTGAGATAAGCATCTTCTTGATTCAACATTTAGTATTTACATTAACTAGATAATATGCTAGATATGAGGGAATAAATACAAAAACTGAAATAATCCCTACTCTCAAGGAACATAATGGAAAGAAAAAAATGGGGATTTCATTGATACTGTGAATTCCCTTGATTGCAGACACTTCCTCTACCAATGTAGTGCTATATCTCCTCTGCAATTTGTGGTCTTAAAGAATCACCTAGAGTACTGAGAGGAGGCCTGAAGAGAGAAGTTTTGGAATAGTTTTTGAAATAGACTCAATTACAGAAGAATGTGAAGATTGTCTTGCTTCAGTCAGATCCCAGTGATAGTTGGATAACATGAGTATGGTTTACCCGGTTAGCACAGTTGTGTGACTTCTTCCAGCTATATTCAGTAGCATGTGAGTACAAGCAGAGGAGTATCCAGGGCTGTGGTTTGGCAAGGGCTGCATCAAGATAGGACAGAAGGGCAAGGAATTTTCTAGTTGATGATGGTATGCAGTTGAATTAATTAACTATAGGGTTAAGATTGGTAAAGGAGGAAAGTGAAATCATAGCAGATTTGAGAAGATACTGAGATGATGGTCTGAGAAGATACTGAGAAGTGAAGACATTGGAGTTTGCAAGAAAGGTGAAGGTTAGGTTTAGGATTGTTGAGGCAAAAGAAGAGATAATGTGGTAAGAAAATATAGTCAGGTAGAGGAATGTCAGTTTTTGACTGAGGAAGTGGAACACGTGTAATTTTGAAATTCAGAATGTGACTATTTCTCTGTGTGGTTTATGTAGACTAAAAGAGTAGGTAATGTGAGTTAAGGACTTTGAGGAATTGAGAACTTAGGGAATGTGAAAAAGCATCAGTAGGGATGTTGAAGTTTCCTAGTCCAAGGACAGGAAATGGAGTTCAGAGGAAAACTGAATCTGGTGCTAAAAGGGCGAATGATGTGAATATCAGTGGACAATAGCCACCATGGTTTGAAAAAAGTGCAAATTTTTGATACTGTGAGCTTCAGAGGAAGAGATTTTGCTAATCAAAAGTGTCAAAGGAAGATTCTGAAAGTGGCAGTGAGGAGTCAGGAGTATTTCAACTCACTCTCCAGGACCAGAGTGTCAGGTGTGTGAATGAAGGTATATCCAGTTCTTCAGAACATGGCTAGGAATACAATAACATCTGGGGAAGCCAGACTTAAGAGAAGGAATGCCAAAGGAAGGGAAATTTGATAAGTATAGAATGGGCATTTCAATTATCTCACTGTAAGGGTTGAGAAGAGTTAGAGTAGGGGCATGACTAAAGATGGGTTTGAGAAGCCGAAGAAAGAGAATGAGATATGGAATTTGGAGATAATATACTCTTAGACGGATTACCAGTGATTGATTAATACAGGGAAGGGAAAGAAATGGGCAGTAGGAGTTTATTATCATAATAGTATTAGAAGGATGACAAATGGATAATGATACTCATAGTCTTAAAAGGTATTGCTTCAGGAAGGGGCATAAGGATCTTGGACCCCCTACATATTCCTTCTCAGCACTGCCTGGATATAAAGAAGATTGGTAGATGATGTTACAACTAGTTCTTTGCTACATAGTTTTCTTCCTCTTGCCTTCATCTTTTCTGTGACTGGCTGGGTTATTTGTCCGAAATCCTTCTCTTGTTATCTTATCATAGGAGGTAACTGGGTTCTTGTCATATTGGTCATGTCACATTGGAATATTGGCTCGGTAGTTCTAATTAAGCTCTAAGTAGAGACCCAGTGAAGGACCATATGCCTGTTTTATGCCTGGAAACCTACCTACATATGTTTAGAGAAACTCATCACAAAAAGTTTGGCCATTAGGTGACTTCTGGGAGCCAAGATAATGGAGTAAGTAGTAAATTTCCATAACTCTCCCATATTTACTTGCAAACAACCACAAAAATTCCCCCAAATAAATCCAGGAACAGCAAAACCAGCAAAATAATGGGGCAAAATAATCTTTAACCTGAAAAACTTGAAGGATAGGCAATAAAGGTCAGTTTCACTCAGGTAAAAGGGGTGTGCTGTCCAGGAGAAGTTTCCCTACAAGTCAGCAACAAGTCCCACCTCCATAAACCAACCAGTAAGAGATCCTGAGCCCCACTACTGTGGAGCAGCCAAATACCAATACAAGTACCCTCCCACCCCACATATGCCTTAACATAACCAAGAGAATATTCCAGCTCTGAGAACTGCTAGTGCTTTAGCCTAGCCTTGGGCAAACAGACAACCTCCAGTGGCCAAACCACTATGTGCTTAAGGGTAACACAGGGAACTCTGGGAAACACAGAACCACCCCACTTGCCTTCGTATACTCCAGACATCCCCACCCCAGTCTTCAGTACAGCACCAGACATGAAGGTCCTCCATGGACATCAAGGCAGCATCAGTGCAGTACCAAATAAATAGCCAGGACCTTTAGCCCCTGGCGAAAGGAGCCTGAAACAGTGCCCCTTCTAATCTGGGAGCAGAGGTTAAATTTAAAAGGAAGGAAACAGGCCAAAAATGATGAACAAATTTTTTTTAAAAGAATTTGACCATAAAAAAGATATTATGATGACAGAGAAGGTCAAGACACAAACTCAGAAGAGGACAATGATGTTAAAATACCTATGAATAAAACCACAAGGAAAAATGGGAAGTGGTTTCAAACCCATAAAGAACTCCTGAAAGAACTTGAAAAGGAACTGAAAAATCATATGAAACAGGTAGAAGAAAAATTGGGAAAAGAAATGAAAGCGATGCAAGAGAATTATGAGAAAAGAGTCAACAGCTTGGAAAAAGAAAACTGCTTAAAAAGAAGAATTGGCCAAATGGAAAAGGAGATACAAAAATACACTGAAGGAAACACTTCCTTAAAAAAATAAAATTGTCCAAATGTAAATGGAAGTACAAGATAAATGAGGAAAGCAGTTCCTCAAAAGTTATAATTGGGCATATCTGTGAGATGTGAAGAATCAATCAAACAAATTCCAAAGAATGAAAAAATGGAAGAAAAACAACTGACTTGGAAAATAGATCGAGGAGAGACAATGTCAGAATCGCTTTACCTGAAGGTCATAATCTAAAGGAGAACCTGGACAGCATTTTTTTAAGAAATTATCAAGGAAAACTGCCCTGATATGCTGGAACCAGAGGGCAAAATATGTATTGAAGGAATCCATCAATCACCTCAGGAAAGAGATCCCAGAATAAAAACTCCAAGGAACCTTATAGCCAAATTTCAGAATTATCTGGTTAACGTGAAAATACTGCATGTGGCCAGAAAGAAACAATTCAAATATCAGCAAGCCACAATCAGAATTAGAGAGGACTTGGTAGCTACAACATTAAAGGATCAGAGGTCATGGAACATGATATTCAGGAAGGCAAAGGACCTAGAATTACAACCAAGAATCACCTACCCAGCAAAATTAAGTCAATAATTTAAGGGAAAAGGGGCTCATTCAATGAAATAGAAAGATTTCAGGTTTTCTTAAGAAGATCAGAACTGAACAAAAAAATTAATCTCCAACATCAAGACCCGAGAGAAGCCTAAAATGTAGAAAAGGAAAACATAAGGGATTCACTGGAGATGCACTGTTTGCATCCTTATATGGGAAGATGGATCTTATAATTCTTAAAAATTATACTACTAATAGTACAATTAGAAGGAATATGCATAGACAGAGGAGATGAGTATAAGGTAAATTTGAGGTAAGAACATAAAAATAATTAAAGGATGAGAAAGAGGAGTAACCTGGGTGCAGAAGGAAGGGAGGGATAGAATAGGGTAAATTATTGCACACAAAGAGGCTCAAAAAACTTATTGTAGCAGAGGGAAAGATGGGAAGGTAGACAATAGGCATCATGTAAACCTTACTCTCTTAATATTGGCTCAAAAAGGAATAATATATACAGTCAGCTGAATATAGAAATCTATCTTACCCAACAGGAAAGTAGGAAGGAAAGAAATTACATAAAGTGGGGGAGGGTGCAGACAGAAGGGAGAGCAGACATGGGGAGCCATGCTGTAGACAGAAGCAAAACACTGTTGAGAAAGGAAAGGGTGAAAAGAGAGAGAGAGGACAAACAGGAGGAAAAATAGAATGTAGTGAAATACACAGTAATAATGACTGTAAATGTGAGTGGGATGAATTTTCTCATGAAATGGCAGCAGATAGCAGAGTGGATCAAAAACCAATCCTACCATAGGTTGTATACAAGAAAAACACTTGAAGCAAAGAGACACACATAAAGGTAAGGGGCTGGAGCAGAATCTATTATGCTTCAGCTGAAGTTATAAAAGAAAATAGCAGAGATAGCAATCCTGATCTTAGACAAAGAAAAAGCAAAAATAGGCCCAATTAAAGGAGATAAGGAAGGAAACTACATCTTGCTAAAATGTACATAGGCAATGAAATAATATGATTTCTAAATATATATGCACCAAACAATATGGCATTCAAATTCTTAAAGGAGAAGTTAAGTGAGTTACAAACAAGAAATTGAGAGCATTACAAAATGTAAAATGGATAATTTTGATTATATTAAATTAAAAAGTTTTTGCATAAACAAAACTGATGCAACCAAGATTAAAGCAGAAAACTGGGAAACAATCTTTATAACAAGTATATCTGATAAAGGTCTCATTTCTCAGATATGTAGAGAACTGAGTCAGATTTATAAGAATATAAGCCATTCTTCAACTAATAAATGGTCAAAGGATAGGAACAGGTATTTTCAGATGAAGAAATTAAAGTTATCTATAGACATATGGATAAGTGCTCTAAATCATTTTTGATTAGAGAATTGCAAATTAAAACAACTCTGAGGTTCCACCTCACAGATCACCTAATATGACAAGAAAGGAACATGATAAATGTTGGAGAGGATGTGGGAAAATTGGGACACTATTGCACTGTTGGTGGAGTTGTGAAGTAATCCCACCATTCTAGAGAGCAGTTTGGAACTATGCCCAAAGGACAACCAAACTGTGCATACCCTTTGATCCAGTAATACCACTGCTTGTCTGTATCCCAAAGAGATAATAAAAAAGGAGAAAGGAGCTACATGTGCAAAAATATTTATAGCAGCCCTTTTTGTGGTGGTAAAATATTGGAAATCAAAGAGATACCCATTAATTGGGGAATAACTGAACAAGTTGTGGAATACTAATGTAATGGATTACCATTGTGCAATAAGAAATGATGAGCAGGCAGATTTCAGAAAAACCTGGAAAGACTTGTACAAACCAATATAAAGTGAAATGAGCAGAATTGGGGAAACACTCACTGTATACAGTTTGAGCAACATTGTGTGATGATAGGTTGTGAATGACTCAGATTTCCTCAACAAAATGTCCAAATAAAAAACTGATGGACTCTGAATGCAGATCGAAGCATACTTTTTTCACTTTATTCTTTTTCGTGGTTGTGTAACATTACATCAGCTTATTAGAAAACAAGATGGGGTTCGAGTTCCCACTGATAAAAGGCAATTTGAAAAAAAAAATCAACCAAATGCAAAGACCAGTTTCTAAAATTACTCAAGACAATAGTGTTCATTGAATTACCAGAATTCTCTGCTTCTGATATGTGTTTAATCTCAATTCTAATAGCAAGTATGTATCAGGGTCAAATACTAGTTCTGATTTAAAAATTACTATGAAAAACCTCTAGTATTTGTTTACAATGTTACAGAAAAATGAGATGTGTTGTCCCTTGGAGTATGAGGACAAGAAGTCTGAAAACAGAGGCGAAAAATTCACCAAAACCATAATAGAAGTTTTTTGTTGCCCTCTGGGAATTCAAAGGAGGCAGTGCATGGTAAAAACTGATCCCTACTATTAAGGGCTAAGTCTTCACTGAAGAAAAAGGGATTTTCAACAGATTCAGTCCCAAAACACGCTCCAAATCTTCTAAGACCTGCTAAAAAATAGCCAAAATTAAAGTTTAATACTGGAAACTATCTTTGATTTCTTTGGACACAGAATGTGACCTTTCCACATTTTAATATATGACCTTCATTAGTTATTGTGGTCAAAGGAAGACTCATGGCCAAACTTTTTTTAAAAAAATATTAATAGTATTTTGTGTTTTTCCCAATTACATATTAAGACCATTTTTTTAGCATTCATTTTTACAAGATTTTGAATTTCAATTTTTTCTCCCTCCCTTCCTCCCTTCCCCTTTTCCTAAAATGGTAGGCTATTTAATATAGATTATACATGTGTATGAAAACCTGATGGACATTTCTCTCTTGGGCAATTTTCTTACATTGCTATATTAATAATTTCTACTTTTTTCTAAGCTCATCTCCTTTTTTTGGCAATTGCAACTAAATGGGGAATAAAATCTATATGAAGAATCTTTATACATAGCCAATATCTAGAAATCTGAATTGAAAAAAAAACAAATCTAATTTTAAAATAGCAAGAAACAAATCTAGTCATCTCCTTTAGCTTCATAGTAAGTCAAGTAGCATTGCTAATTTCTTGGCAGTATTTAAGATATTACAATTCACTTATCAACATGAGGAATTTCCTGCAAATGATTCCAAGCATATAATCCTGAACTGATGAATTGAAGATTAACAGTGAAGGTTAGAAATGCATAAAACTGAGGATGTTTTTTGAGCAGGGAGGTCAAAGTCATGAGAGAATTTTCCTTTCAGCTTAAGTTTCTGGTATTTTTTATCAATGCTATAAATCACATTTTTAAAAAGTCTAAAATAATTTGATATATTGCATCTTTGCATATTTGCATCTATGCTTCTCTAACTTGCATAAGGATTTTGTCCATTCTGGCGTGGTGCCTGAATTGGGCTGGAAAGTGTAAATTTGTAAAGCCTCTCCTCTTTTCACCTCTCAAGCACTCTGAATATCTCCTATGCACTTATCATAGGCTTCCTCATATTTGTAAAATGTCAGGGTCCCACAACATCGGATTGTAGGGGTTACCAGATCTCTGTCACTGACATTTATTTCAATTCATCAAACATTTATTAAGTATTTACTACATGCAAGATGCTGGACTAGACCCTGGGAACACAAAGACAAGTTATATGTAGTCCCTGTCCTCAAAGAATTCACATATTACTGGGGGGGGGGGGGAGAAGAGCAGCATAGACAGCATATTGACAGATAAGTAAATAAACAGAATCTGAGGAGGGAAAGAGCATTAACTGCAGAGAAGATCTGGAAGGTTTCACCTGAGGAGGTAGCCCCTAAACTGAACTTTTGAATGAATAGAAGGATTCTGGAAAGCATCAATGGGAAAGTAGTAGTATTAATAGTCGCATTTAAGGCATGGGATACAGCTTGTGCACAAGTATGAAGGTTGGAGATAAAATATTAAGTTTGGAGAACAGCTAATTGTCCAGTTTGCCTAGAATTAATTGACATAATTGACATTAATTAACATAGAATTAATGAAAAGAAGTACTAGAAAGTAAAGCTGGAAAGGTATATTGGACTCAGATGGTTGGGATCCTTAAATGCTATATAGAGGAATTGGTATTTTATTTTAGAGGCAATAGAGAGCAGTTAAAATCAGACCTGTTCCTTAGGAAGATTGCTTTGGCAGCTACATAGAGAATTTTTTGGCAAGTCAAGAGAGTGGAAGCAAGAAAATTAATTAGAAGACTGCTAAAATGGTCAGGGTAAATAGTGAGAACCCCACCTTGAACCAGTTTAGAGAAAAGGGAATGGATGTAAGAGATGGTATGGTACTAGATTTCACAAGGTATGGCAACAGGTTGAACGGAATAAAGTAGAGGAAAGAGTTAAGGATAACTTTGAGTTTACCAACCCCGATGACTGAGAGAATGATAGTACAAATAATAGAACTAGGAAATTTGGAGGAACAGAAGCTTTAAGGGGAAATATTCCACTTTAGACATGTATTTGAGATGCCAAAGAAACATATTGGTTGAAATATTCGTCAGGTAGTTAATACTGTAGGAGTGGGGTTCAGGAGAGAGATTAGACCTGGATATATCAGTTTGGGAGTCTTTCATGTAGAGATAATAACCAAACCTATGTTGAGGTCATGGCAACAACTATGATGAAATCACTAAGGAAGAGAGTGTAAAGAAAAAAAGATAGGGCCCAGAACAAAGAATGCTACAGATACATATAGCAAGTGGGAAGTAGGTGGTGAATTAGCAGAGGATGTGTCATAGGAGGCCTTGAATAATTTTGTGTCTGGCATCAGATCAAAGGTACACATAGAGGAGTTATCCTTGACAAAAGGAAGGGCCTCTTTCCTCAGAGATTGAAGCAAAGAAAGAAAGTCTGGGTAAAAATGTAGATGGGATTCAAGGTAGAATAGGAAAAGTGAGGGAGGGGATAGTTCAGAAGGATTTTGTAATTTAGAATCTCAGAGGTGGAAGAGAATCCAGAAGTTATCTAGATCAAACTGCAACTAAACAGGGAGTCTTTTCTAAAACATTCCATGCTTAACCTTCTCTGTGCCTTAGCTTTTAGAGTCCAACTCTCAAGACTTTCATGTCTAACACACAAAGCTTGTGGGAAATACTTCTAGAGGAACATAGAAAAAAGATATTCAGGAACAACGGGAGGTAGGTGCCTCGTTTTACAGATAAGGAAACGGGCAGAGGCTAAGTGACTTGTCCAGGTTCACATAGTTGGGTTCCTCTAGAGTTCCTCTTCTCCCAAACTGCTTTGATTTAACCATTTTGTATATATTTTTATTTTTTAACTATTTTTTATTTTCAACTATTCTATATAAATTTTCATAAGTACCTGTCACCTTCTTTAGAAAATAAACTCATTGGAAAGTAGGGATTGTTTTATCCTTTGTACTTAGGTCTTTGGGTCTGTCTTAGTGTCTGGCACATTGCAGATAATAAATACTTGTTGGTAGATTAAGCAATAGACTTATCACTTTTAGTGTTTAACTTGATTGAAATCTTTAGATTTTTCTTCAGACTATGTTTATGTCTTTTGTAGCTCTTTTTAAAAGGTCAGAAAATATTAACCCTAGGGATAGCATAAAACGTGTTTTATTTCCTCAAAGTCTAAGCCACTTAAGCCAGCCTATCTCCAGCAGGAGTGTCTTAGCCCCAAGTGCCAAACTCTCTAGAAAAAAGCAGGGCCCTTCCAACTAATTCTTTTATATTTAGTCATTATCTAAGTCTGTGAAGTTAGGTCTTTTGGTCAGAGTTGTCTAACTTAGGGTGAGCATACCATATTTCCCACCACTGGTTAGTTTAGAAGCTAGGCAATGTTTTATTAACTACTTTTATTAACATCTCCCGAGCTGTTTATTAATAGCTCAGGAGATTGGGATTCCCCATATATTTTCTTTTTAACCTTAATCCTTTTCCTTCTGACACGTGGATGAAAGGATGGAGAAAGGCACAGAAAGACTATGGTCAAAGCCCAGAGGGGAAAGTCATTACTCATAATGTAAATGTGGCTGAATTCTAAAAGATCTAAAAAAATTCTAAAAGTCACATACACTTACTTAAAAAAATGTCATTACAGTAAAATCCCATTTTTAAAAACAGAATGCATTGGGACCAAAGTAATTTCAGGAAAATACAACATGGAACTTTACCATAAAAATGGTATTAAAATGTGAATAAAACATAGTATTGAGAGATAAAACATTTCATATGAAAAAGATGTTCTTTTAATGTAACTTAAAAGACATAAAAACTAAGTAAGAATGCACAGAGTTCTTTAGCAGTATTCTAGTCTTTTCCTGTGATTTTCATTTTGTAAAACTGACATTTCTGCTCAAATGACATTCCATTAAATTGAATTTTATTGCACTTTGACGTATAAATCATAACTGCTTATACAAATAGACTATGAGGGTATAGACTATTTCTTTTGATGAAAAGATAAGAATGATTAATAATTAGCACTTAAATTATAAAAATCTTTGCAAACACTGTTTTGTGAATTATAGTAAACATTACTTTCCTCTTCCATTTTGTTTGCACTACTGACTTTCTTAGCAAATTCTTTTACCATAGGTAATGGAAAAATAAAACTTTCCACAGGCTCTCTGATTTATTCAGTTATCAATGCAATTTGAAGTCAGGGTCTTGCCCATGTTAGGAGCCTAACCAAGTTTGTTGAATTGCATTGAATTGCATAATGGCAACATCTGATCTGTTATCCCAGTTACATTTTAGTAATTGATTTTTGATAGAATAGGTAGAGAATTAGTTCAGTGCATGCATAATGGAATTGATATGTGTACTGTACAGGACAATCAGAAAGAAGATTTTCCTAGAATAATATCATAGTCTGACTGTAGGCACATAATTACTCTATCTGGAATGCATTTTATTAAGCATTTGATTGTCTGAATTTGGCAGAACATTGACAAAAAATGTACAGTTAATAGGTCTCACATTTGAGAATAAGCTAATTCTGGGAAAACCAAAACCCCTCTAATTTATTAGGAGATGGGTTTTCTTGGAACATATTGCTTGTTAATACATAAGAAAATAAATTCAAATCATCAGCTACATTCCAACTTATGATTATCTCCCTAAAAGCCAGCCTCCTTTGCTGTTCTGGATTCTGACACTCCCCCACCACAGCTAAAGCACTCATGTCATTATAGTATTCACAGGAAATTGTAGCAATTAATTTTGCTGTCTGCTCTCCCTTTGATGTGTCATCTGAGGCCTTGAATAATTTTGTATCTGGCATTTTTTCAAGGGTAGTTGTTTGATTTGCAGGGTTGGGGGAAGGGAAATGAACTAAGAAAAAAAAATTTTTCTGAATAGGTGAATGAAAGACATCTAATTGACATCTAAGTCTCAGTGATCTAAAATCAAGGTATTTCTTGGTTTGGGTTATATGATGTACACTTTTAGGGTAAGACCTAGACATGGCAATACTTCACAACCAGGATGTCTAGGTTATCTCATCCAAAAGAAACTCAGATTGTAGACCTTTCCATACTTTAGCCAGCTGAAGATTTAACATGGCTGCAGGTGTCTTGGTAGGAGACTAATTTATTTTCTAATGACTGTAAAGAATGACCAGACCATGAACTCTAGGGTTATGCTTCATTTCTGATGGACAGCACGGTATGTTCTGAGCAGTTTCTATTAGTAGTTGTGATGTAGCTGTAGGTTTCATGCTCATTCTATGCTTGTGATATTTTTTTCAAGTTCAGATTATTTCTTTTCCCATCATTCCCTATAAACATTTTATTCCCTCTTATATTGCCATTCTTGAAGGAATGGCTTATTTTCAAAGATGAGTAAGAAAAATGTTATAAAATTTTGTATCTGCAAAGGTTTTTTTCCTTTCTGGTCCAGATGTGTGAAATACATTTTTTTTTAACCAAGGGAAAGATCATAGTTAAACTTTTCTGCATTCCTTTTGATGGATTGGCCACTTTTCTTCCCCCTTCTTTCAGCGTGTGTGTGTGCGCATGCGTGAATACCATATTTAAAGGACAAGGCCAGGGGAAATTGTTTGGCACAAGGACAATCTCCAATGAGATGGATTGAGTACAGGGTTTAAAATACTGTTGGGTCATAGCATGCACAAAAGTACAGAAATAAAATTTGTTCAGAAAAGAAACTACTGTTAATATTAGAGCACTTACAATGATGTAGACATTGTATCACACACATGCGCACACACGCACAGATTAGGTATGAAGGTAATCTGGATGCTACATTTGGCTCTCCTTTGATCACCAGGATTCATTTAGCAAAAAGTGTGAAAGTCTTTTTATCCCTGTGTGACGTGTATCCTTCTAAAGCCTTTCATGAGTCAAAAAGGCCAGGCTTCCTCAAAGTAAAAATGGCTCTACTGACTTTTTGGTCAAAGGATGTCACTCACTTTCTAGGAAGCAAAAGAACAACTATAAACAATCTGCATACAGGGTAAATTGGAAACAAATAAGAGATGGGAGGCAATAGAATGAAAAGGCGTTCGGGAAGGCTCCCTATAGAAGTTGGGATTTCAGTTGGGAAGCCAAGGAGATCAGTAGTCCAAGTGGAAGAGGGAGAGTGTTTTAGGCATGTGGGAGAGCTAGAGAAAATGCCCGGAGCCAAGAGATGGGGTGTCTTGCTCATGGAACATGCCTGTTTTATCAGTAGCACTCTACTCTGTTAAGCTCAACACCCATGTCTGCCTTAAATTTTCTTTGAATACCTGTACAGTCATAACCAACTCTTCGTTAATTGATGGAGTTGTTAATCCTTATGCCATTCCTCTGGACAGCTGGCCTTGCTCCTGGGACGACAAGTTTAAAATTATTTAGATTCTCAAGTCCCATCAACTCTATCCAGATGAAATCCTCCCTCTGTCAGAGCAATTGTTCAGTGGTTCTGAGTTTTTTGCAAGGCTCAGATAAGTTCCAAAATTGTGAGTGTTTATTCAGTTGACCCTATGATCTTTTTGAATCACACCTATTTTTTTTTCTCCAGTTATTCCAGAGAATTCCATAAAGAACCATGATAAGCATAAACTGATGAAGCTAATAGAGATCACAAGTCAATTTTCAGCCTTTAGATGGGCCTAAATTCATTCTAGCTTTGAAAAGTATTTTTTCCCCTTTACATTCTGCTCTTACAGATATCCTAGGAGATTCTATAGTCTTCTTTGGTTATTCATTTTATCTTACATATTCTACTATTTCTAATTCTTTCAAAATTTCATGATTCTTTTAGTCAGAGAGTTCTTACTAATATCTAAACCAGGGGTACAGAACTTGCAGCCTCGAGGCCCAACCCTGATCTAAGCTTCATGGTGCAGCACAGATTTGTACATTTTTTCCATATCCTTAATAGAAATGCAAAACCCTTGTTCTATATCACTCATATTTTCCTTTTTATCTAGTAAGAAGTATCAGGGAAGGCTTAATCAAAGACAACATAGGTAGCTGAAAATTCTCAAAGTCTAATAAAGCCATTTGTAGAGAAATAATATTTCTCAAAAGGGTTCAGATTAACAATTGCCTCTCTTCATACCAATGTCCCAATACACCATGTTTGCAATTCTCCCCTGTGCCCTCCTTTGATCTCTGTTCTTACCTGAAGTATTTCTTTAAGCTATATCCAATAAACATAGATATGTCCAGTTACTGCTAAGATTTTTGGGATGCTGATAGTTATTTACATATATTTATCCTGAGATAAAGTTATTCCTCCACTAACTGTTGCTGAATACTTCATTGTGGTCAGCTCTTGACTATCTGTATAAAAATTAATCCTTTCTGGGCCATTATTAGCCAATTTAAAATCCCAGACTTATTTTCCACTATAACTTAACAAATTCATGAATGCTTTTCATGGTCAATTTATTTTGTTTATGGGAATTCAAGCTAATATTGATATTTTTATCTTTAACTTCAGAGAACATTTCTGTCTGTTATGTTGGTTGGGTGTTGTCCTTCATGTTCGAAGAAGACCCAAATGACATCTCCATGATAAAGTGAAATTTCAGTGTGTCCGACTGTGGCTGATCAGACCAATACGAGCTTGGAATGCTCTACCACAGGCTGGGCACAGAGAGTCTGTGTGATTATATGGGGTGGATATCCCAAATTTGCACATCCTGCATTTACTTTGTGCTGTCTCAATTCTGTTTTGCTCAAAGAGCACAGCACCCTTTCTGATGTGGGCACACCATGCTGAGAGGTTCTGTCTCCCATGTTGCACAGTCAAATCCAAAGTTCTTGAGAGAGATCTTGAGAGTGTCCTTGTATTGCATCCTCTGGCCACCATGTGATTGCCTGCCCCATGTGAGTTCTCCATAAAATCGTCTTTTTGGCTTTATATTTTGCATTGGAACAACGTGGCCAGCCCACCAGAGTTGCACTCTCTGAAACATAGTTTGAATACTTGGCAGTTCAGCTCAAGCAAGGTCTTCATTGATTGGTAAATTATCCTGCCAGGTGATCCTCAGAATCTTCCTAAGGCAGTTCAAAGGGAAGCAATTCAGTTTCCTGGCATGTGTACAATATTGATAGAGTCAGGTGATGAAGTAAGACCTGATCTCAACCCTGACGGAACTAGCAATTGAATACAGAGCTACAACATGTTCTAAATAATTAACTAAAATGCAAAACAATCCAGGATAAGTGTATAAGAGTAGTGCCGATTAAGTGCTTACTATATGAAGGCTGAGGGGAAAAATATGCTACTTGAATCCTTTTCCCCATCCCATCCTATCTTTCCCAGTGATTGTCCCCAGTCAACCACACTCTTTCCAATATTCAGTCTCACCTTATCTAATGATCCCTTCCCTACTGCCTATAGATATGACGTTTCTCCATCATCCTTTAAAAACCAATCAACCAACCAAATTTTACCTGATCCTGTATCTCTCCTTTCCTTCACAGCTGAACTTCTTGAGAAAGTTATTTATATTTGCTGCCTCCATATGCTCTCCTCTCAATGTTTTCTAAACCCTCTCCAATCTGGCTTCTGATACTGAAATTGTTCACTCCAAAGTCACCACATGAACTCTTACTTGCCAAATCTAATGGTATTTTCTCAACCCACATCCTTGACTTTTTGAAACTTTGACTTTGTTGATCACTCTTCTCCTTGATAGTCTCTTTTCTCTAAGTGTTCATAACAATGCTTTCCCCTTCTTTCAGCATAACCAGTCCTTCTCTGTCTCCTTTGCTGAATCTTTATCCAGGTTTTGCCACTCACTATGAGTGTCCCTCAAAGCTCTGTCCTAGGTGCTCTTCTTTAATTCCCCTTTACTATTTCATTTGGTGAGTTTATCAGCTTCTGTGGGTTCAACTCTCTCTCTCTCTGTCTCTCTCTGTCTCCACACACACACACACACACACACATACAATACATACATACATATATATACATGTATATACATGTATATACATATATATACATACATATATATATATATATGCCCATATATGTGTGTGTATCCCTAATAACTCTTAAGACTTCCAGTCTCACGATACCAATTGTCTCTTGGACATCTCAAATTGGATGTCCTATAGGTATCTCAAACTAAATGTAGCTAAAACATATTTTCCTGAAAACCTTCCCATTTCCTTTTTTTTAAATAAAAATTTATTTATTTAACTTTTTACATTCATTTTCACAAAATTTTGGATCTCTTTCAGGTGGTGATTGATGGATTCCTTCAATACTTATTTTGCCCTCTGGTTCTAGAATCTCAGGGCAGTTTTCCTTGATAATTTCATGAAAGATGATGTCTAGGCTCTTTTTTTGATCATGACTTTCAGGTAGTCCCATAATTTTTAAATTGTCTCTCCTGGATCTATTTTCCAGGTCAGTTGTTTTTCCCATGAGATATTTCACATTCTCTTCCATTTTTTCATTCTTTTGGTTTTGTTTGGTGATTTCTTGGTTTCTCAGAAAGTCATTAGACTCCTTCTGTTCCATTCTAATTTTGAGAGAACTATTTTCTTCAGTGAGCTTTTGAACCTCTTTTTCCATTTGGCTAATTCTGCTTTTGAAAGCATTCTTCTCCTCATTGGCTTTTTGAACCTCTTTTGCCAATTGAGTGAGCCTAGAAAATTGAGTTATTTTCTTCAGCATTTTTTTGGGTCTCCTTTAGCAAGTATTGACCCATTTTTCATGCTTTTCTTGCGTCTCTCTCATTTCTCTTCCCAGTTTTTCCTCCACCTCTCTAACTTGATTTTCAAAATCCTTTTTGAGCTCTTCCATGGCCTGAGCTCATTGGACATCCACCTGGGATGTCTGGGATAGAGAGGCCCCGCCCTCCACATTTTTCCCTGATGGTAAGAATAGTTCCTCGTCATCAGAATTGAAAGGCGGGAACATCTGTACCCCATCAAAGTAGCTCTCCATGGTCTTATTTTGCTTCCTTTTTCTGGGCATTTTCCCAGCCAGTTACTTGACTTCTGAGATTCCTCTGCACCCCCACCTAGATCCACCCAGCTAGTTCTTGGAATCTGAGATTCAAATGGGCTTTCCGCGGCAGGTGTGACTGCTATTCAATGTGAGCTTAAGTTCTGGTGCTTGGGTGGGGGCAGGGCTACCTCCCAGGCTCAGTTCCCTCAGGGGCTTTATGCAGAGACCTTCAGTAATGGCCCTGAACTTCTGCCTGCCTGCTCAGGGAGTCCCGGGGGCTGCCGCCACTGCCTCTGCTGCTCCCTCCGCTGCTGCCTCTCAAGGGGGGCTGAGCCACGGAGATACCCCGCTCCCTTCTCGGCCAGCCCAGATGTCTCTCTCACTGACCTGTAGCGTCTGTGGGTGGAGGGACCTTCATGGCAGCCGGAGATTCCGTCCCTGAAGCCTGCTCAGATCTGCTCCTCTGGGGCTGTGGCCAGGGCAGCTCAGGGGTGGGCTCCGCTTTCTGGGGTGCGACGGACCCTGGGGACTGCTCTCCAGGGCTCTCTGGAATGGAAATCTTTTCCACTGTGTTTCTGTGCACCTTGCAGTGCTTCAGAATTTGTGGGGAGTTCTTCTTGCAGGAAATATATGGGCTGTGGGTTCGGAGCTAGCATACGTGAGTCTTTCTACTCCACCATCTTGGCTCCACCCAAACCTTCCCATTTTCCAAAGTTCTCTTTTTAAGATTGAGAGCACCAGCATTCTCCCAGCCTTGTCCATCTTTGACTTCTCTCTCATACTCCAGGTTTCCATATATTCTATTGATTGTACCTTCATGATATCGCTCATATGTTTCCTTCTTTCCACTCCCACCATCACCCTTCTAGTCCAGGCTTTCAAAATCCTGCACAGACTGTTGTAATACTCATATGCTCCCTGCCTAAAGTCCATCCTCTACTCTGCTACTAAAGTGATATTACTAAATCACAGGCTTGTCATTCCCATATTCAAAACTCTTTAGTAGCTCTCTATTACCTCCAGGATCAAATATAAAATTCTCTAATATTTAAAGCCCTTTATAACCTGGTCTCTTCCTACCTTTTCTTCTTCTTTATACTTGACTGCTCTCCATGTAGCGTACAATACATTTATACTAGTTTTTTTACTGTTCTTTCTTCCTACTCTGTCTTTTTGCTAGCTGTCTTCATAGGGCAGCTAGGTGGTGCAATGGATAGAGCAGGAGTCAGGAGGACCTGAGTTCAAATCTCACCTCAGACATCTCAGACATTTGACAATCACTAGCTGTGTGACCTTGGGCAAGTTGCTTAACCCCAAATGCCTCATCTTGGGTCATCTTCAGTCATCCAGATGAATATCTGATCACTGGATTCAGATGGCTCTGTGGGAGAAGTGAGGCTGGTGACCTGCACAGCCCTCCTTCACTCAAAACAAAGTCAAGTGCAAGTCATGTCATTATTTCTCTGATGGCATGGCCTTCTTTGGCAGCGAAGGATGAACATGCACAGCTGTCTCCATACTTGTAATACTCTCCCACCTTGCTGTTACCTCCTGACTTCCCTCAAGACAACTTAAATTCCACCTTCTGCAAGAAGCCTTTCTCATTCCTCCCCTTTGCTACCCTCTGTTTCTTCTGGATGTATTTTGATTGCACATGGTTTCTTGCACGCTCTCTCTTCCTTTATAATACGAGCTCCTTGAGGGTTGGGTTGGTGTTTTTGCCTCTCCTTTTACCCCTTAGGACTTAGTATAATGCTTGGCATATAATAACCCCAGTAACTATTTGTTGACTGATTGAAAATGCTTGACAGACTGACACATGGGGGTGGGGTAACACTGAAAGCAAAGGGAAAGTGTCCAGTTCATACAGAATATGGAAAATAATTCGGTTTGGCTAAAACATGAGATAAGGCTAGAAATATAAGGTAGAACTGTCATGAGTAGTAGGGAGACATTATAAGATTTTTGAGGAGTGTTCTGAGCTGATCTAGTAGCAGTATAAATTCTAGATTACAGAATAAAAGAAAAGCTATTGCAATCATTCAAGTAGATATTAATGAAGGCCTGAACTAGAGTAGAATCAATAAAGATAGAAAGAGTACAGATTTGAGAGATTGTAGATGAAGAAATTAAAAAAAACAATAACTGTGAATGTGAGGAAGAAAAACATTATTTAAAATGTTATCTTAAGAAAAAATAGGTATATCTTTGTCAAAAAAATTAATCACTTATAATCTAGGGCAGTGGACTTTTAAAACCTCTTGGAGAACATTAAATTGTTTAAATTCTCTATGGTGGACACAGACACAATACATTGCTTCTTTGTAGTTTATAGGTCAGGGATTAGCCAGGAGTGGGATGCAGAAAGAAGGAAAATGAATCCATTTTAAAATCTGACAAGATTTTAAGAAGCACCTTTGTTAATAAAACTTATATGGGCTAGTAAAAAATTGCCACAGATTAGTGTAGATCTGGAGGTCAGAATTCAGCAAATACTAAACTTGATCTGTGGAAATAATCTAACACAGGGTTAAACCTGAATTGAACATGAATATACAGCATCATCACAATCTATTTCCAATTGGCTCTGGCCCTTCCAAATGCTGGAGCAATGTTTCAGTCTAGTCACAGACAAGCAAGACATACTGGGACAAGAATTCGGGGAGGGAGGGCAGAGACATAACCTAATTGCCACTTCATTTCCTGGCTGCCTTCCTATGATGGGCAGGGTACTGACAGTGTTTGCTACCACACCCAGAAAAGGGCAGACAGAAACATCAGAAAACCCATTTCCTTCACCTTCACACTTTAAATATGATCAACTCTGCCCTTGCAGAAGGGTGAAGGGTCTTGCTTCAAACATCAGCAGTATACACTTCCTCTTAGGCCCTATATATTGGTTGAAGCAGTCTTTGGGGCTGTTGGTCACAGTTAATGCTTCACTTTTCCTGTTGCTCAGATGCGCTTTCTTTCTCATTATGTTAATGCAAATGCTGTATTTCAAATATACATATATTTGCTGCTAGTTGGTATAGTACACAAAGTGCTAAATTTGGAATCGGAAGACTTGAGTTCTAAACATGCCACAAACACTTAGTTGTATGATCTTGGGCAAGTCTTTTTCCTCTCTCAATCTCAATTTCCTCAACTGTGAAATAGGGATAAGAATAGCACCTACCTTATTGGATTGTTTTAGGCATCAAATGAGGCATATATATTCATATATATAATGCTTTGACAACTTTAAAGTGCTATATAAATGTTAGCTAGCATATCTATATGTATATTTACATTTATATCTACATAATAAACAGGGAGTCCCCAAAATCATGGCTATTATAGTATAAAATTGCATTAAGATGTTTGGGAAACCCTGTATATAACATAATATCTATCTACAGAATATATCTGCACATATATACATATACACACATGTACCCATGTGTTTGATTTGGAGGTAACAACTGATAGTTTTGTTTAGGTTCTACTACTGATTAGTGATAGAGCTGAGATTAGAACCCAAGTCTTATGATTTCTAATGCTTAGCTATACTACCTCTCAAAAAAAAAATTCATCCCTAGTATCCTAATGTACATACTTTACTGGATTTTTAGAATAAGAAAATCCATAAATCATGTGTTTATGAATTATGAATCCTTTCTTTCAATAATTATCAGGTTAAATGTGAAGATAGTAATTGTGAACCGAAGGTGTGGGGTTTTATTTAAGGATAACTAACAGGCATTGTGCTAAAGGCTTTACTTCATAAGTTCATTTGCCTCACGACTATCCTAGGAGGTAAGTGCTACTGTTATTCCCATTTTACCAATGAGGAAACTGAGGCAGACAGATTAAGAGACTGGCTCAAGGTTACATATGCCATCTGCAGTTCTGCTTGGTTTCAATTCTACGGATCAAGATATGAGGCCTCCCCTTTCCCCCACCTTTTCCAGCTTTTTAAAAATGCGTTATCTTCTCCCATTAGATTGTAAACTCCTTCAGGGCAGCAACTGTCTTTTTCTTTTTCTTATTTGGATCTCCAGAATTTAGCAAAATGCTTGGCATAGTATAGGTGCTTAATAAATGTTTTTTGAATTGAAAAATTGAAGAGCCAGAGGTCTGATGTGAATTCATATCTTCCCGACTCTGGGTTCAGCAATCTACCTAATATGGCACCTAGCTGCCTTTCATTGCTAATTATCCAGATTTCTCAAGTTCTTTGGAGAAGAGGCCCAGCCAGCAGATTTAGTATCAATATTTAACTATCTCTTTCATCTGCAAATATTGCCTATTTAATTAACATATTTAAATGATTTGTTTTATTTGGGAAGAAACATAGATGAGGTAGTTCAATTTTAATGAATACTTTCATGATAAAACAGACTATGCAATTTTCCTTACTATTGTTTTCCTATGATGTTCCAACATGTTTTTCTTTCATTGATTGGAAAAATATAATAGTAGTGCTCATACTGTGCCTGGCATTTTAGGTTCTTGTGCACCTGAAAAACATTAATTAATTCCTTCAATGTTCTTGTTAAACTCATTTTATGTAGTTCATTGTAAAGAGGAGGAAATAGAGATTCAGTGGGGGTGAAATGAGTGTAAGAGGGCCACAAAATAAGCCAGAAGTGAATACAGAATTAGCTCTTGGTCTTTCAACTATCAACATTTTTCTAAGACTGCTGATTTTTTGTAGACTTTGATTTAGGGCCACTATCCACAGATACAAAATCATGCTAACCTTTAACTTGACTTCAGTCTTGCATTATGAATCTACTATATTTTAGACCAGGGGCAGGGTAATCTGCAGCCTCAAGGCCATACGTGGTCCTCTAGGTCCTCAAGTGCAGTCCTTTAGGGCTTCAATGCCTCAGCTCCCCACCTCTGTCCTAGATTCACCAGGATTTTGCACAGAATGCATAAATAAATGATTTTATGTATATAAGAACAGATCACACTAAATTTATTTAGTTTCCAACCTTTTTTTATAACCATGTGTAACCTATGTATTTAGATATTAATTCTGCTATTAAAGTTTAAATGACTTCATGGCTAAGAATGTAATAATAAAAATAACTTTAAGTGCCTCAAGTAAACTCTCTAAACTAAAGAGAAGGTGCCAATTCTCACTGACTGAGGAAGTTTCCGCCCCGGGAAGCTCCTTATATTAATAGAATCGTATATCCCCCAAACCAAATTTTTGGTTTTGTGAATAACATGAACTCTCTGCTTTCCTTGAACTCAGAACACTACTTTGATACTGGGTTAGGTAATCTTTATGTAAGAAAGGTCTAGATAAGAGAGGTCTCTAGGAAGATAGAGCTGGGAGTCTGAGCCTGGCGTTTTAAAAAGACAAGTACAAATCTAGCCTCAGATACTTAGTACATGACTCTGGACGCGTCTCTAATGCCTGCCTCAGTTTTTTCAGTTGTAAACTGAAGAACACAATAGCACCTACCTCATTTATCAAATGAGATTTGCAAATTGTAGAGCACAGTGCCTGGCCCCATGGTAGGTGCTTAAATGAATACTTATTTCCTTCCTTTACTCTTTCTGAGGCTGGAGAAGGCAGCCAGCTTTAGTCTCCACAACTTGTCACCATTCACTCTCATTCACCTTCTCAGCCCAATCTAATTTTCTCCATATATTTCCGTGTCCTATTTTACCTGAACCTCATTTAGTCCAAAGCGGGTATGTATGGAGGGATTTCCAATACGTGAAGTCCAGGGGTGGAGCAAGACTCCAAGATAGAAGGATTTACATGACATGGTAAAGAAAGCCTGAAGAGGAATGAAAAACAGATGATCTAACTCCAAAGTCCCCCATTTCTCCTTCTAAATTTCAAAACACTACTAAGTTTTTACCCACCTTCACTTGAATAAGTACGGTTTTCCAACACACCAAGTTTAATTCTTCCACTTTTGCTTTTGATCCCATCTCTGGGGGACCTTGCTCTAGCCACCATTCTGGTTATGTTCTTTTTTTGCCCTTGTATCAGTAAACACCTCAACATACACAGAGGGGCCTCCTGCCACAGTTTCTTAGATCTGCATAAAAGGAAAGGCAACTTTTGAGGGGTTAACAATCACTTTAATCAAGCATAGATATCAGAGAAAATCAACAGACAGAGCTTCCAAACTGCCTGACCACATACATCTTTACCAGAGAGGGAAGCACCAACATCTGGGTTTTCTAAAGGCTGAGGTGGGGGAATGGAGGGGAAGAGGGGGCTGCTTAGTGACTTCCCAGAGTCTCATTTGCCACACAGACCTTCCAAAAACTAAGCTCCTGAAATAAAACCTCACCCTCTGAGTATTTATGTATTTTTTAGAGCCAGAGGGTATAACCCTTTGACCCAGTGCCTCAATACAAAAAAAAAAAACGAAGGTGCTTGGGACCCTCCTATAAAACAACCCCACATTCAAGCTTCTCACAAAGGGCAGACCCACCAATGGGAGGGAAAGATCCTCCCCAGTGACATTATTCAATCAGAAGCACTTTTAGTAAAACAAACACAGCAAAAGATGCTAATTTGATTGCCAGTATAGCCCTACACTTCTCCCTTGATTACCTTGTCCACTCCCGTGGCTTCAGTGATCACTCTAATTTATAAATCCCATCCCAGTTTCTTCTCTGATTTCTAATCATAATCTCCAACATCTTTTTGCTTATGCCTACCTGACCAGCACCTTTAATTCAACACTGAATCATTCTCCCCCTTTTCACAGTTTGCCTCTTCCCAATTTCTCCATTTTTGCTAATATCATCTTTGACTATATTAGCTTTGATAATTTTGTCATCTTCAATTTTCCCTTCCTTCTATCTGCTCCTACCCCCAGATCCAAATGCTGACCAAGGCCTTTTAGTTCACCTTTGGTAATGCCTCTTACATCCATTGCCTCTTCATTCATACAGCTATGTTTATCACTCATATGGACCTTTGTAGTAGCCTCTTAACTAGTCTCCTTGAAGTTTCTCCTTTCCAATATATATTTCATACAACTGTCAAAATAATATCTCAAACAAACCGGTTTTACCCTGTCATTCCCTTGTCAAGGAACCTATAATGAGTCTTCATTGCCCACATAATATGATATAAGAAGGGTATTAGTCTGGTTGATCAAGAGAATGCTATAGAACACACATACTACACTTTGATTTTTAGCAGGGCCTTTGACAAAGTTGTTTAGGATATTCTTGAGGACAAGTTGAATTTCTTTGGAATGTAGAGTTTATTCATGGGGAATTACCTGGAAAAGCGAATTGGATACAGCTTATGGATGACGTTAAATGCTATGTACAAGTAATGGGGAGTCCTTGAAGGTTTTTTTGTGTTTGGTCCTGTGCATTAGGAAGATGAATTTGACAACTGTCAGAAGGCTAGATTGGAGAAGAGAGAGGTTAGGTACAAGTTATGAGGCCATTTCTGCACAATAATCCAAGCAAGAAGCAATAAGGTCTTGAACTATAGTGCTGGCAATGGAAGAAAAAAGGAGGGCATAATAGTTATTACAGAGGTGAAACTGACATGGTAAGGAAATAGGTTTTTTATCCTTCTTTTTCTTTAGCAGACATAAAGTATTCTACCAGACTATCAGACAGCCTATTAAAGTACACCCTCATTAACAAATAACTCTTCACAACATAACACTTCCAGAGATGCTGATAAAAAAGGCCTAGTTAAGTGAATTCATTTTTCTGTTTAGTTGGGTTACTTACATGTGTAAGTTCATAAGTGGAAAGATTAATCGATCCATATTTCAGTGCAGATTCTCTACTTTCACTTAAAATACATCTTTCCTTTCATTTTTTTTTACATGTCAAATTTCTTCTTGAGATTGTGTGATATATCAAAGAAAGTAGAATTTATAATCATAAATCCTTCCTTCTTCAAAATGGACATAATAAATTAAAAAGCTAATTCCTTCCATATAGAGCAGTGTTTCTCAACCCAGGATCTGTGAATGTCTTGTAAAAAATACATGCATAACTGTATTTCAATATAATTAGAATCCTTTGTAATCCTACGTCTTTTATTTCATACATTCAAAAACCTTATTTTGTGAAGGGTTGACTAGAATATCAATGGGCACATGACACAAAGAAGTTGATGAACCCCTGAAACACAGGCAAAAAGATTGATATCTTCTGAACTTACAGGAGATATTTGAACTTAAAATATGGTTTCACTGAATGAAGTTACTATTTACAAGGGGATTCTGACTAGTGTATTTGGCCAGTATTTCTGAATTTTAGATAAGAACCTAGAGTTAGCATTCTTAGTTTCTACTTTATGAAAGGAATCATATTTATTCTGCCATATTCTTTCCTTAATCCATGTAGGTATGAATGGCTGCAGAAGCCATTCAGCATCCAAAAATATCAAAATACTTACAATTCTGAATTTCTGTTTCCCTAATACAATCTACTTTCAGATTTACATTTCCATTCATGAAAGACCTTACTCTATAAAGTATATTGATGATTTTTCAAAAATATTTTTTTTGCTAGGTACAGTATGATGAAATAATAATTTTATTATTATTATTTTTAGCACCAAGTGTGTTACTTTATTCTTAGATTACTTATCATAAGCATCTCCTAACTAGTCTTCTGACTCACAGCCTGTACCTCCCCTACAGCCACATTATTTCTCTAAATCATTCATTTTTATCAAATCAATCTGATGCTTAAAAACCTCCAATAGTTCAGAATTCCAAACACCTTGCAATCTAACCCCACCCCAAAAATCAATCAATCAATCAATAGACATTTATTAAGCATCTAATTGTGCTAAGAGCTGTTGATACAAAGACAAAAATAAAACAGTTGATACCCCCCAAGAAACTACACATTAATTACTGTGAGATCATATGGTCAACATAAATGCACTTCGTAATACAAATTTATGTCCTTTTACACATCATAAATGAAAACTTCAACCTAGTTAGTCCTCATTACCCCAGGAATATATATTTTCCCATTCCTTGTAATGCCCTTTTTACCCCTTCTCACCCAACTAAAGTCTGGCCTTTGTTTAGAGCCTAGTGAAAGTTCATCTTTTGCCATTGGACTTTTTCTGATGATGATCCCAGCTTACATTAATATCTCTTCTGAATTTCCACATCACTTAATACATTTCCATATTGATTGAATAAATCATATACTTCTTTTGTATTAATACTTAACTGTTTCATGTGTTTTTGTTCTACTTTCCTTTCTATTTGTAGGCAAAATAATTGCTTGTATTGTCTTATATTTCTTTGTATGCTCTTAAGCAGCACTAAGCTTAGCACACCCAACGCCTACTGTTTGTAGAATGAATGAACTAGTGACTGGGTGTGTGAGTGTATTCAGTAAAATATCTTATGAGAAAACAATTACCTATGAGAAGCACTCTAGGGAATGACAATTGCTGATGAAATTTGGGGAAGTTCAAAAGCATATCACCTTTCAAGAAACTGTCTTACTTATTTCCTCCATTCTTGTTATTGATTATGCTTACATGGAGCCAAAGTGAATGTAAATTTATCTTAGTGCTTGGAAATACACACTAAGTGCATGCATATCCTTTTTTGGGGGTGTGGGATCTAGATCTGTAATTTCATTGATGTGGTGAACTCCTTCCATGTGTAAATTCTCTCCATTGATATAAACCAGCAAATTGTTTGCAGCTTAAAGCCTTGGAGAGTTTCCTGGGGACAAGGAGAAATTGTGACTCAGCCATGGGACATATCCTAGATTCCAAGGCCTGCACTCTTATCAACCATTCCAATTTAATTATATATAAAATTTACACATATTTATATATATATCTATACATAAATATGAGTGTATTATGTTTATGTGTATGTGTATGAGGCCATGTGTGTATATATATGTTTCCATCATGAGTGAATGAATGAAAGAAAGAGCATCCATTAGGCACTTAATATATGCAATGCACTCTGCTTGGAATACAAGTAAAAGGGCATGCCCTTCCCTACATTCAGGAAATTTATGGGGAAGGAAAATACGTATGGGAAATTTCAACTGTAAGTCATATGAAGAGACCTTAGGGTTCAACAGTAAAGCAGGTGATAATACAACTTCTTTAATGCAGTTGCCATATATATATATGTATATATATATATATACATATATATATACACATATATATTTTCTTTTTTTTTCTGCTGTTGAACTCTTTTTAAAATGCCAAGGACTTTGGTGGTAAGAACTTTCTTTTCCAGGTCTTCAGTGGTTTTGGCAGCTAAGAAGGTAAGGATTGTAGCACCTAAAGAGGTAGTTGACAGATGGCATCTTTACAAAGGTTACTCTCATGGATGACAATCATGTGGGCCAGAATGGAAGAATGATTGGTAGTCTATGGAAGTTCACTGCTATTTCTAGAGCTCTTGGACATTACCTGCCTGTCAGTAGCTGTTAGTCCATGTTGGTGGTAGTGGTGGTGGAGATGGCTAGTGTTTTGTTATTAGATTTTCCCCCCTCAATGATGGCTGTTGAGTATAGACTGGAAGCAGATTCAGAGGTCTAGGGTGTCATTTTTGTTCTTTGTCTTCTTGGACTCTAGTACTGGGCCTTCACCACCAAAGTCTGAAGGGAGCTTGCGATTGATGTTGGCAGTGTTTTGACCCACATGGGATTTGCTGCCTCCCATCTCTCCTTCAGTATGCCTTGTTGCCTCAGCTGGTCTGGCTGGATTACCTCATGCAGTGTCTCATTGTGACAAGAAGTAATTCTTTTGTTATCAAAGAGTGTCAATTCTGGCAGAACTTAGGAATGCTTCAAGGGGATACCATCCCGGATTGTAATCTCTTCTGTGGTAGTATTGTAGATGTAGAGCTAGAAGAAATTTTAAAGGTCATGTAATCCTACCCTTCATTTTATAGAAGAAAAAAAAAGCTTTGGGAGGTTAAATATTTTATCCCAAATTGAAAGATCAATCAGTGTTTGGTTGGTATTGTGCTAAGCATTGTGATCTGAAATCAGATCTTCGAACTCCAAACAAATATGCTTTCCAGGGTACCAAACTGCCTCCCAAACAGTACATAGCAGAACCTTTCACACACAGAACTTCTCTTTGCCTTCCATTTATAGAATGGGATGATGCCTTGAGGTTTTCATCTCAACCCTAGTTGCCTTGCTAAGGAGTGGCATTAGCAAAAAGGATGTGTCCTGTTCTCTTTTGTGGGTAAAATTTCATAGTCCTGATTTGTTAGGTTTGCCCCAGTTTGTTGCACAAAGATTAATATCCTGATTTCAATGCTACCTGAGGATATCACTAGAAGATATGTAATCTCCATGTGAGTAGTTTTTGGATCTTCCTGTAGCACATGCCTTTAAGTGCATATGTATCTACACATGCTATTCCTAGAGTTAAATAATCTTTTCCCAGGGATTTTATGAAAGATAGAACAACCACACATTTTTATAGTTCTATTAAAGACAAAAAAAAGAAAGAAAAAGAAAAAAAGAATGCTTCCCTCTACTTTGTGGCAAAAAGAGGTCTGGGAATATTACATCAAGCATGTGTTCCAGACAGTTAACAATATAACTGCAGGAGTTTCAAATGGACAAGTATAGTCAATTTCCTGCAGAGAGTTGTTAATACTGATACAGGAAGGAAAACTCCATTCTGAGAAGCACTGTGTAGAATAGCTCTGATTGCTGAAAGCCAGGGAGGTCTAAAGACCTATGTTATCTTTCAACAAACTGCCTTTCCATTTTCTTCAGCTTTCTTGGCATTGGCTATGCTTTCAAGATGGGCCAAAATGAATGAAAATATCCTTTTGGACCAGAGTTTCAAATCACATTCAGCTCACTCAGAGCTGACTAGATATCGTAAGGGCGCAGTAGGACAGAGGAATGATGGATAGATGAAAAGACTACAAGAATGATAGAGATTCCAGAAGGCAAAAAAATAAATGTGCCAAAGAAAGCTGAGAGGGAAGCTAAGATATTTCTTAGGTCTACTTCTGGCTGTTCATGTGAGCTTGGACAAACTAAATGGTCTGTGCATTAGTTTTCTCATATGCAAAACAAGAGTGATGGTATTTTCACCATTTATTTCAGAATCATTGTCAGGATTTAATTAAGTTTGTTAGGAGATTTTTGAAAACATAATGTATTTATGTATTTAGACTACTATCATCATTAATTTGGAAGTAACTCAGGTAGACATCAGTCTACCTGACTGATGTTTCTGACTGTCTGAAATTCTACAACTAACAATAGCAACAGCTACAATAATTAATAACGTAGTAGCAGCAGTAGTTGTCATATTAATGAAATAGGAAGAATGATGATAAAATCTGGGACTGACCAAAAGAGAAATGTTAGTTCTGGTTATGTTTCTGTAGGCTTTATCAGCCCAGTTTGTAGTCTAGTTTTGGCATTTTTAAAGTCTTTTACTAGTGTTCTTTCCCCTTATTGCATTTTGTATGTTTACTATAGCATCATCTCACGGTTTCTATACTCCTTTCTTCAAACTAAATGCCTTTCTTGGCTTTGTTATCAGTGAGATATGAACCATGTATCAATTTCAGTGCAGGTTGTTTGGGGTAATCCATTTTCATAATCATAGTCAGAACCCCAACCAGTTCTTAATGTCCTATTTACATATCCTGCAAGAGCCACAAATCTAATGTCAAAAACACTTAATTTAGACATGAAAGTATTGTAAATAACAAGAATGAATCATGCAATAGAAAGACTCTTCCCCCATTGAGGAGAGATGCATCTTCTTCCAGGCTCCAAGACAATTATAAGCAGATTGCAACTAAATTTCCAGTAGTGTCCCAGACTGTTGATGGTGTGGCATAGTTATCTCTGACATTATGGCCCAGTGGTAAAAACTTAGGTTTTCGTGCCCAGTGCTTCATGGATTTCTGCTGAAGTCTTTGAAGCAGGCTAGGGAACTGCTCCAAACTTTCTCAACTTGGTTCTGAGGCCATCAGGATCCTGCTGGCACTCCTGGGTTTTAGGGATGCCATGATAATGCATTATCCTTCAATCTTTTCACTTTGGCAGCTAAGCATTGCTTTCCTTATCCATCTCTGTTCACAGTCATTTATGTTAGCCCTGATTTTTATACCAGAAAATTCCCTACCAACCAGATATTTTTTCTTAACAATACTAGTGCCTCAAAATAATTATTCCTTAATCTAGTAGTTTTACCCTACTGATCATTTTTAAGCCTTGGCTCAGTGGATCCAATGGTGAGCCTAGCTTCAAATACTATGAAAATCTAAAGAAGAATTAATGGAAGGAGTGAAGCCTTTCAAAATGTAAAGGAAGAGCAACATATATTTTCTGGAGCTTTACATAAACATTTTACATGTTTACTGTCCTCTGAATCAGCAAATTAGTGAAAGAGTCAACTTTGACAAGTAAACTTTGTTCTTGATACCTTTTGAAGTTAATTCTCTTATCTTCTGCCACATTTATTTTTCCTTCAATCCCTAGTGATTTTTTCCAAAATGATAATGATCATTGGTGATATTTATGATTTCTTTTAAAATTTGTTAAGTACTTCCTGTGCATTCTTGAGATGAACTTATTAGTCATTTCCTGAAACAGCTCCTGCAGTTACCTAGACAATTCTTTATGTACCTCATTATTACCCCTGGCTTTACATATATGAAACATTCTCAGTCACTGATGACAGCCCCTTTTGCTCTTCAGTAATTTTATGGAGTAATTATAAGCAAAAACGGAGTGACCTCTCCCCATTTTTTACAATTCATCTCTTAGCTTTTTTAGGTCTGTGATGTAAACCAAGGGAGATATTTAGTCTGCCAGACTACTCAATGATCAGACTCTTTCTCATTCGTTCCTGACAAGAACATCTCATCTTCATCACACAATTTGCCACCAGCTTTTCATCACTTAGGAAGAGATTGACACCTATCTTTCCTCAAAACATATCTTATCTATCAAATATGACTATTTAGACTTACAGGTAGATAGGGCACCTGATGCACCTGTAACTCTATCATCTTGCTACAGAAGGAAAAGCAAGTCAGGGGTCTGCCTAACTTCAGATGGACCTTCGAATTTTGAATTGTTATAGATATCAGAGCCCCTCAGTTTAAAGTAAGAAACTGAGATCTAAGTTGAAGAAATGACTTGTTTAAGATCATAGACCTAAGGAGACAAGCAAGAATGATGAGCCAAATTTGATAAGATGAAATTTAATTTGCATAACTGTAAGGTCTTACCCTTGGATTCAGAAAATCATCTATATAAGTCGTTAGTGTGAAAGAAAGAAGGGGCGATGTTTAGTAAACTTCATATTCACAACCTTTATAATTTCTTACAAGTCTGCCATACCCTAGATTTTTCAAGGACCAGAAATCTTAGCATGTTTGAGGCATTAGCCAATAGAGAACCCAGAAAACTGAACCCTAGAAAATAAATACACAATTTTAAGAAGAAGGAAGAAAGAAGAGGGCAGTTAAGAAAGACGCTATATGATGGAAACTATTGGGCATATTGACTATTGATGACACATCATAAACATACAAATCTATCACAAGTAATTATTCAAGCCTATTATAAATTTAGACCCATGTATTAAGGAAAATTCATAACTGACTACCAACATACAAAGCTATGCAAAAATCACTCTTGAGTAATGAAAATAGAATTGTAGCAGTAAGTATAAAATACAATATACATAATTATTCTTAAAAACTCGACCTAGAAGGGATTACAAGTAGGCACCTGTCACTAGTCACCTGAGAAGACTGAAAGAGGCAAAGTCATGAGGAAAGAAGATAGAATGGGGCTCTCTGCTTCCCTTGTACACTAAAAGGGAAGAGAGAGAGAACAAAGAGCAGAGGACCAGGAATCTTTTCCTGGCTGTCAAATGGGGTTGTGGAGATGAATGGAACAGAGATTGTTACTTTCATGATCAATTGAGAGAGAGTAAGACCAAGGGAAACACCCAGAAAACCTGTATCTCAGAGTTCTGCCTATTACTTCATGCTAAATGAAGTAATTTTCCTAACATAGCT
Organism: Bettongia penicillata ogilbyi; assembly: GCA_023548195.1. Taxonomy (NCBI): domain Eukaryota; kingdom Metazoa; phylum Chordata; class Mammalia; order Diprotodontia; family Potoroidae; genus Bettongia; species Bettongia penicillata. The sequence goes on from JAJHZJ010000314.1 coordinate 679,981, forward strand.
TTATTAAGGTTCAGGAATGCTCAGCTCTACCTTCTTGTGATTTTATAGTACTTCATTACTCCATGGTCAAGTCAGACCTAGAATATTGTGTTTATTTCTGAGAGGCATATTTTAGGAAAAAGCTTGTGACTTTGGCGGACATCCAGAGGAAGATTATCAGAACGGTCAATGGCTTCAGAATTATTCTATGTAGGAATTTATTGGAAGTCATATGACACGGAGGAAGGAGTGAAGGATTTGGAATCAAAGGACGTGAGTTTGTATCTTACCTCTGCCACTTGTTATCTATATGATGGGCAGGTCATTTAACCTTTCTGGGACTCAGTTACTTCATCTATAAAGGGAGAGGGTTGAACTAGATGACCTCTAAAATCCTATCCAGCTCTAAATCTGTTATTCTCTGAACTGCATCTATTTAGTCTGGAGAGGAAGAGGCTTAGGGGAGACAAAATAGCTATCACTTATTTGCAGGGCTGTTATGAGTCAGAGGGATTAGAGACTCGGTCATCTCTGCTCCATGAGAGCAGAACTAGGAGCAACAAACGAAGGTTTTATTTAAAATCTAGTACTCTTTGCAGTGAACCTCAGATCTGTAGAGCACCTAGAACATTTTGGATCCTACAACAGGGCTAATATTAACAATGCTGATAACTGGCCACACATTGGAAAGGCCAGAAAATCTTTTGGATTCTAGAGAGAGTAGAACTCAGACCAGGTAGTAAATAGATCTAAAAGATTTGAGTTTGGCCTTTCTAGAAGGTAGAAGTTACTGGTACTACACTTCCCTTTTCTCTCGTGTTAAGAAAACCTGCGCTTGCTGTTTTTCAGCTGCCAGGACCATCCATTGACTTCATTGTGAAGAATTGGTAGAGAAAAGCACGTTCTCTAATTTGGAGGGATGTTGTGGAGTCCCTCCTCCAGTATCTCTCCACTTCCCTCCATTCCTTTAGTATAGTCTCTGTCCTCATACTTGGAAGCCTAGTTTGACTGTTTCCAAATGTTGGGACAGCCTTTGGGAAAGGGATATAGGGAGATTTAAGCCAGTGATCCTTTCTTGGAAGAATTCTTAGGGCAGCCCTGCTTGCAAAATGGACCTAATAAAAACCACTCTCCTTCTTCTTGGGGGAGACAAATCCTTTGTTGGCCTTCTCTCTTATCATCTCTTCTGCATACATTCCAAGAGAGCTTTCAGCTGTGGGAGTTTGTGGACTGGACTAGGGTTCCTAAAGTTAAAGATCTGCCTGCCTGACAGTCAACTGTCCTTCCTCTTCCCAGTTTAAGAACTAGGGCTAATTTTAATGTACTATGAAGAAACACAAGAATTTATTGGAACACCCAAACCCCAAAATATTTCTGTTTTGCAAAAAACAAAACAGAAAATGCTCTAAGCATTCAAAATGGAAAAAAGTGATATTTTTTTTGTTTCATTTTCCTCAAATTTGGTTCCAGGCTGGCACCTTGCTTGCCAGCTTTGTAAGAACATTTTCCATCCAGCTCTGCCCACTGCTCTAGAGGGAGGGAGATTCTGGAAAGCTCCCAAGGCCCATGCACAGGTGGAGATGCTCAGCTGGGTACTCCCTGCTTTGTCCCTAAAGAGGTGGGGAGGGGAAGGCGTAGCTCAAGGTGTGTGGAGGGAAGGGTGGTGGCTACAGAGCTAAGGAAATTCTTTGTGGAGACTGCTGGTTTACTATGACAGGGCTTTTAGTTCACCCACTGTGTTGGGAGTAACAAAACTCCTGCCTGCAGCTGTGTTAGGTTTTTTGGCAGCTAGGACCTCTCCCTCCTCTGGTCTATCCGGGATGCTCAGGGGAAGAGATTAACTGATTTTATTGCATTACTGCTCCAAAGCAATAAGAAGTGGATGTGATACAAACCTCAACCAGTGACTTTTGTTATTGTTTTTTAACCAGGGATACATTTTAATTTCTGCTGCTGAATGAATTATTTCTATTGAAAATATCTTTGTTAAAGTATATTAATCACTAATTAAGTACCAGTTAAGTCCCAAACAGGAATACAAAGACCAAAATGAATTGAATCTGCCTTCAAGGAGCTATTAGAAGAAGCAATATGTATACACATCTGTAACTACATATAGTAATATATACTATATATGCATGAATAGATATTTTTGTGTGTATACAAGGTATACACAATTGATATGTACATATATTATATACTCATATGTTATATATATACTATGTATGGTTAGATATTGGTTTACAATACGTACATACATCTCTGTCACTATATATGGTTACTGATGTGTATACATATTTTAATATATGTAGTTATATATATGATATATACATATATATTGTACAGGTATATGTATACATATTGTATATGATACAACATATTGTCATACACATCATATATATATAACTATATATAGTTGCTGATGTATTGCATATTATAGATATTGTATAAACATAAACGTGTATATATAGTATGTACTATATATGGTTAGTGATGGTTAGTGATAGCACAGTACTATGGAATGTGGAGTATGTTATCTACTCTGGGAATCAGGAAACACTGAATGGAAAAGGGAGTATTTCATCTGAACTTCAAAGGAAGATAGAAATTCTAAGAGCTAATGATGAGGAAGCAATGCCTTAAAATCATGGAGGAAAGTCTGTGCACAGAAGATGGAAAGTACATAGCAAGCAACAGAAGACTAGCATGGCCTGAACTTAGAGTTCAGAGTATGAACGGAAGTTACATATATGCAATAAACTTGGAAAGATAGATTGGACTCAGATCGATAAGGATTTTAAACTCTCAGAGTGCATTGTATTTTATCCTAAAGGAAATAGGAAGCCCCTAGTGGTTTTTGAGCAGGGGAATAACCTAGTTAGAATCATGCTTCAGTAACATCACTTTGGGAAGTGTGGAGGACTGATTGTAAAAGTTTCAGACTTGAGGTAGGCAGGCCAGTTAGGAGGTTATTGCAATCGTCTGGTCAAGAAGTCTCAAGAGTCAGAGCCAGGGGTGGTGGTCATATGAGTACAGAGAATGGCATAGAAGCAAGTTATGTTTGGAGATAGGACAGACAGACTTCAGTAACTAATTGCTATGAGGAGTGTGAGAGAGTAAAGAGTGGAAGATGACATCAAGGTGGAAACCTGAATGACTTGAAGGATAGAGGTACCTTCAACAAAAATAGTTAATTTAGGAAGAAAAATGGGTGTAGGGATAAAAAAATAATGAATTCTATTTTGGACGTATTGAGTTTGAATGGACTATCAAGTTGGAAATTCAAATAAGTAGTTGGTGATGTGAGAATGGAGTTAAGGAGAGACATTAGAGTTGACTATATAGATCTGGGGATGATATGATTAGAAATGTTAATTGAACCCATGGGAGCTAAAATATTTGCTAAGACAGAGCCTCACCATTGCACAGTGGGACAAAGACGATGGTCTAACAAAGGAGGTTGAGACAGAGTAGCCAGAGAGGTCAGAGGAGAACCAAGAAAACCAAGGTCATGAAAACCCAGAGAGGAGATGGTACCCAGCAAGAGAGAGCGACCAACAGTGTCAAATGATGCACAGGCCAAGAAGCTTGAGGGCTATGAAAAGCCCATTGGATTTGAAAGCTAAGAAATCATTGTTAAGTAACAGATGTTAATTTTTTTCTTTTCTTTTATGTCTATCTTATAATGTGGGACCAAATGAGTACAGAGATGGGTTTTTTTTTAGCCCCTAGTACAGCTCCAAGCTGTATATCTTTTATCTTGGAATTTTCTACTAGAAAAAAAGAGATGTTCATTTTTAGTTATTTTCAACTCTGAAAAAATGTTTGCTATTTATATACAGAGCTTCTTTCATTGTTAATGTCAAATCAAGAAATGAATGAAAATAATTAATATAATATTCAGCTCATGTTATCACCAGTCTCTGAGTTAAATCCAAAAGAAAACCCAGAAGATACAAAAGCAAAATGAGTTTGAGACTATCTAGTGGCATCATTTAATGCCTTTTATTGCACTTCTCTGAATTAGCAGCAACTTAATTAATATGTCCTCAAATTTTAATGAGAGTTAATAGTAGTTCTCTGAACAGGTGTTTATTATGTTTTGATTTATGAGAAAACTATGCCCATAGATTTTTCTAGTCATTAATTATCTTTCCTCTCCAATCCAGCTCTCCCTTTTGATTTCCTTGTTTTCCTCAATGGGATTACCATTCTCCCAAGCACCCCAGTTCAATCTAGGAGCCATCTTTCCTTTCTGTATTTGGACCCTGTAGCATAGAAGACAAGACACTGAGGGCAGGGACTGTTTCAAAATCTTCTTCATAGCCCCAAACCTCATAACAGTAGGTACCTAATGTATTTTAAAAATTGAATGGGAACTCATGTAGCATTTTGCATACATGTCTTCTACAATGACAAGAGCAGAGGATGTAGATCTGGAAGGAATCTTATACATCATCTACTCCAACCCACTTATTTTACAGATGAGGAAACTGAAGCCCAGATTGATATGTGATTAGCAAATTGTAGACTTGGGATTTGAATCCAGAACTTCAACTCTGGCATTTCTCCCATTTCGTCTCTGCTTCTGGTTATCATGTATTTGGTGTTTTAGTCATTTGTGTATGTGTTAGATGTTTCCTATACCTCTTCACCCCAATAGACTCTTAGTTCCAGAAGAACAGGGACCACATCTTTTCTAATTGTTTTTATCTCCCCATACACATAATAGTCATTTAATAAATGTTTGTTGAATTGAATTGCAGGGAATCAGTTTGGTGATTCAGCTCTCTAACAATCCACTGAGCTTGCCTATCCTTGTCACTATCACTAGAGATCCAAGAAGATAATGGAAAATTCCCTTTTAGGGATATGGTAGACAAGATTCATGCTTTGCATAAAGATCTGACTCCCAAATTCAGTAATTCATTGATTCTGTCTTTAAGGGGAGTTATTTACCTTGCAGTTAGGCATTGCTGTAGATGGACTTTTGTTTCTTCCAGTAATACCCATTGATTCCAAAACAAACTTACCCACTTAAAAATAATGTGGAAAATGTCCCTCTAATCTCAGTACACTTTTTAATGACTTTTTTCTGGCCAATCTAAATGTTAAGAATAAAGAGATTGTGCAGGTCCCCACTGCTACCAGACCATGTTTCCCACAAGTTCCCTAGCTTTGAATTTGCTGATTCAGTTACATGACAAATGTCATCTAGTTACCCTGCTTTTTCTCTGCAGGTCAGTGTAACACAGAGGAAATTTTACCTTCCCTAGTTACTGCCAGGGAACCTTGACAATCAGTCAATTACTTGTTTTCATCAATTGCTTTTTCCATTTTCAAACATATGTTGAAGTAATATTTTAAAAAAAGATCATCAATAAAAATACTATTTCTTTTCAAAGTGTGTGTGTGTTAGAGGGCTGTTCAAAGGGGGAGAATTAAATGAATATAAGCCATACATAGACTGTTTAGCTTCTTCACTGTGATAGTATGGTGAGATTAGATTTTTTTCCTCCTTACTAGAATTTATTTCTAAATGATAAAGGAAGTCCATAGGAACATACCGTTTTAGCACAACACAAAACGTTTTAGGTAGACTTATGATGCCGAAAATGAGATGAAGCTACTCTAAGATTGTTTCTTTCCACCATGTGCAGGTTGCTCTTGTTCCTGTATATATCCCAGCATCTAATGCAGAGAAAATTTACCTGAGACTCAAGCATGAACCCTTACAGGGTTAATCACAGAGCCTAAGTGAAGTACAAATACTCCTGATACCAAAGGACTTAATGTCAATCTTTTCTTTTCTTTTCTTTTCCTTTAGCAAGGTAATTAGGGTTAAGTGACTTGCCCAGGGTCACACATTTAGTAAGTGTCAAGTGTCTGAGGCTGAATTTTGAGCTCAGGTGCTCCTGACTCCAGGATCGGTGCTCTGTCTACTCCTCAATGGATTTTCTAGCTGCCCCTCAGTCTTTTCTTACAAATAAATCCTAACTCTCTTGACCAAAACATGTTTTCCCCTGTTTTGAGATAGTTTGGCTCTTTTTATAAGGGGAAAAAACGTTTATTTTTTACTTCATTCAGATTAAGCTGTTAGAATAAGCTACATGGTGCATGTGTGGTACTCTCTGCCTCCTCCTCTCTCAAACCTCACATTCAGTCAATTATGAATGCTTGGCAATAGTATACCTCTTGTATCTGCATCATCCCCGGGAGCTGGGCCCCAACTCAAACTTTCACTCATGAGTTGGGTCCACCAAATAGCACAATTGGATCCAAAGGTAATCTGCAGTTGCACATTCCTAAAACCATAGCCCATGAGCCCCATGTCTTTACTTTCAATAATCAGCCAATAGACACAGTTAGGGCAGGTAGGTGGTGATCAGAGCATCAGGCCTAATCTAATGAGCTAAGCCACCATCACTTAACCCTTATTGCCTCAGTTTCCTCATCTGTAAAATGAGCTGGAGAAGTAAATGGCAAACCACTCCAGTGTCTTTGCCAAGAAGACCCCAATTGGGTCATTAAAAGTCAGACATGACTGAAAACAACTGAACAACAAGAAAAATAGCTCAAAACAAGCATTTTTAGATGATATAGTAAGAGTGGTAGCTATGAAACATTCCTGCCATGAACCTGGGGCACATTCTCCCCCAAATATGCACAGTGACTGTGGGAAGAGTGGATCCAGACTTCGAGTACACTGGTAACCATGCACACGTAAAAGAATATGGCTGAGGCAACTCCTGCCTCTAATATTGCAGGGCTCCAATGGCCTTTCTCTTCTTATGTCATCATCCTCACAGTGCCCCTGAACCCTAGGTTGAATTTCCCCAGTCTGTTCTTCTTTACAGCTCACACTTAATGACCAGGACTAATTCCTTGAATTTGTGGTCTGGTAGTTCTCTTTTGCTACTGGAGGTCATACTTTTTTGAAATTACTTCCTGCCCTCTCTCAGTTCTGTACGTGCACCCCCAGTGAGTGTCCAATTGACGTAAGGACCATCAGGATCATTCTTAGGCAGTCAATAGCTAGGCTTTCTCTAATTTCATCTGATTTTTACACTTTACAAAGAGATAATAATCCTGTGAGTAAACATGTCTACACTTCCTTTAGCACTTATATACCTCATTGCTATCCACCTCTTGTTTTCTATGATTACATAGGCTGGGCTCTGGTGGTAGGGAGGAGGAGGAATTAGATTCCCTCACAAATCCCCTCTTCCCCCACCACATACATGCTACACAACCAGTGTAATGCTTCATTCTTTTTTTTTTGACCCATACAACCCGAGTGACTTATCACACTCTCATGGCAGTCACCTTTGTATTTGTTACAGCTGGGCTGTCCCCTACTTCAGATTGTTGGTAAGACAGGAGTACTTTGTTTGCCATTACAGCAACATCAGGATTACTCCAGACTGCAAGATTTTTTGCAATTAAAATGTGCTTCCTTAAAATAATAAAAGAGTAAACCACATGTAGATATTGTGCCTAGATTTGTAAGATCATAAAATTTAGAATTAGAAAAGAACTTAGAGATATTTGACCCAATTCCTCATTTTCCATGAGGAAGTCAAGGCCTTGACAGTCAGGTGCATTTTCCAAGGTCCCCCAAGTGATATATAGCATGAGTACTAAGTTTGATGACAGAGGAAAGTAGGTTCAAACCCCAGCTATGCCATTGGCTCATTATGTGGTTATGGGCAAGTTATTTAATTTCTCTGAACCTCATCTGTGAAATGGGAAGATAATTATAAAAAATACATGGAAATAATAATACATGGAACAATTGCAAAAAATCATTTTGTGCATAGAAATATGAGTTGTTACAGGTATCACAGCTTGCCATAAGGTCCTTGAGAGCGGAGTCTGTGTTGTGTCTTTTTGATGCATTTTGCTTTACTTACAGTGGGTACTCAGTGAATATTGGCTCATGACAATGATAATTAATAAAATATGGAATATTCCTAGTTTACTCTTCTTTATTAAGAGAATTTGGATTTTCCTTGAACAAAATAGTAAAGGACTCTAACTAGCATGCTAGAACTCAATCAATATTAATTGCTTTATGGTATAAAACCTCAGTTGGGTCCTTGACGTTGCTTTTTTCTTTTAAAGTAATGACTCTTTATTGCATTCTCCTGGTAATTGGTAGGTGGGTCAGTGGGTAAAGCAACTGCCCTGGAGTCAGGGGAATCTGAGTTCAAATCTGGCCTCAGGTGCTTACTAGCTGCGTGACCCCAGGCAAGTCTATTTAACCCATATTTGCCTGAGTTCCTCATCTGTAAAATGGGGACACAGTAAAGAAGGAAATGGCAAACCATTCCATTATATTTGCCAAGAAAACCCCATGGTCAAAGTACATGAGTTCATGTAAAGTTGGACACAGCTGACCAATCAAACAACAAATGAATTCCCTGTTCAACTTCCTCACCCTCCTCTTACAGCAGATGATTCATTTATTTTCCTATTCCATGGAGGAGATTGAAACTTACAAAGAATTCCCTTTTCTTCTCAACACTTCTCATTATCATCAGTCATTCTCTCTCTACTCCTTTCTCTGAGGAAGATTTAGTTTGACCTGTAAGGTTCACTTCCCTATGGCCTAATCCTCCTCCTCCAAGAATTCACTCCAAGCTTCTTTCTCTTTCTGGAATTTTTAATCTCTCCTGTTCCCCTAAACCTGTACTATTCGCCTACAAAAATTCTCAGATTTCCCTAGACCTTTAATCCTCTTAAACTCTGTCTCTTTGCTTTTATGACCAAATTTCTTTAAAAAGTTATTACTTCTACACAGTAATTATAACTCTGAAAAAATTTCTGTAGCAAGTTTCTCCAATAAAGGCCTCATTTCTCAAATTACATAGAGGATGTGGTCTAATTTATAAGAATACAGATCATTCCCCAATTGTTGAACAGTCAAAGGATTTGAACAGACAGTTTTCATGTGAAGAAATCAAAGCTATCTGTAGCCTTATTTGTAGGCTTATGACTTATGACTCTAAATAACTATTGGTTAGAGAAATACAAATTAAAACAATTCTGAAGTGCCACCTCACTCCTGTCAGATTGGCTAATATGACAGAAATTGAAAATGATGAATGTTGGAGGGGATGTGGGGAAATTGAAACACTAATGCCCTGTTGATGGAGTTGTCAATTGATCCAACCATTCTGGAGAGGAATTTGGAACTATGCTCAAAGAGCAATCAAATTGGGCATCCTCTTTGATCCAGCAATACCATTACTAAGTCTGTATCCCAAAGAGATCATAATAAAGAGGAAAAGACTCACACGTACAAAAATATTTATAGCAGTTCTTTTTAAAGAATTGGACATCAAGGAGATGCCCATCTTTTGGGTAATGATTGAATAAGTTGTAGAAAATGATTGTGATGGAATACTATTATGCTATAAGAAAACCTGGAAAGATTTACATGAATTGATGCAAAATGAAGTGACCAGAACCAGGAGAATATTGTACATAGTAATAGTAATACCTTACAATGACCAATTGTAAATGACTTATCTATTCTGATCGATACAAAGATCCGAGACAGTTCTAAAGGACTTATGATGAAAAATGCTAATCACCTCCACCGAGAGAACTAAGAGAGTCTGAATGCAGATTTAAGCACACTTTTTTTTAAACTTGCTTTATTTTTCTTGTTTTTTTTTTTTAGCCTGTGTTTTCTTTCACAAAACAACTAATATGGAAATACGTTTTACATGACTATGCATGTATAACCTATATCTAACTGATTGTCTTCTCAGTGAAGGGGGGAAGAAAGGGAGGAAGAGATTTTAGAGCTCAATTTGTTGTAAAAAATGAATGTTAAAGTAATTTATATGTAACTAGAAAAAATAAAATATTTAAAGCACTCTATATCAAAAAAAAAAGTTATTCATACTCCCTGCCACCATTTCTTAACCTTCTGCAATATGGATTCCACCTGTACCACTGCTGAAAGAGCTCTCTTCAAGGTGATCACTGGATAATCACATAATTACCTAATTTTAGATCTTTTTCTTGAACTCCCTGTTGCATTTTACCCTGTTCCCCATCCTTTCATTCTGGATACTCTTTCTTCCACTTAGAATGTACCCAAAGAGCATAGGTACTGTCTCATGACTTCTGAGGGCTTTTTATGCTTATAATAAAATCATTGGCTCATAGGTCTCAAACTGGAAAAAACCATGGCATAGTGGACAGAGTGATGGGTTTGGAGTTAGAAAATCTGAATTCAAATCCGACCTCAGACTTTTATTAGCTCTGTGACCCTGGGTAAGTCAAATAACTTTTCTCAGACTCAGTTTCCTTATCTGTAATATGGACATAATAAAAACCCCTATCTCATACAGGAGATCATACAGGTGGGGATCAGATGAGATAATCAAATAAAGTCTTTTTTGTAAATCTTAAACCATTATATAAATGTTATTTTTATTGTTGTACTGAGGTCCAGAGAGTTTGTGACATGCTCAAAATCCCATAAATAGTGTCAGAGGTAGTATTTGAACCCATGGCCTCTGCCTCTAGAACCAGTGCCCTCTGCTTTATCACAAAGATCAAATTAAATTGGGAGCTAGGAGTAAAGTCGAATTACAAAGTAATTCTTGAGACCTCCTGAATGGAATGCTCTCCCTATTGCTAAAGTTTGTATTGGAGAACAAAGTGAATGATGGTAGAGAAGACAGACAGGAAGAGAGAACACTAAGGGAAATCACACAATCTAACTCATCTAAATCCACGACGTGCCCCAGCCTGTATGGAAAGAACCTCATAGGTCAGCCAACCTCAGTCTCCCTCCTGTCCCAAGCCCCAAAGCAGTGCAGGTTGTTCTGTCAACTCCCTGATTTAGATTTAGATCTGGGCATTTTGGTTGATTCAGTGATACCTCTAGGCCCCCACTTGTCTAATTTAAAAAAAAAAAGTCCCAACTACTCTATTTTAATATTTAAGAAAGACGATGACAACAGATCAGAACAAGCTCTTTCTCCTCTCTCATTTTCCCTAAGTATAGATGACTTTCCTCCACACTGCTGACAACAGAATATCCTTTTGGAATAGAACCTTCCTTTAAAATCAGATGTTTTCTCTGGATCCTAGTAGAGCACACCCCCAAACTAGGAGATAATTAGCCTGTTATTTATCTGTTGCTCAGAGAATCTTTGTAGGAGTAGTGAAGAGAGCGGCGAGAATTTCTGTTCATTTGGTTTGTCAACTTTGTCCCTCACAGTTTTTGTGTGAACAGACACCCCTAGGGTTTATAGGGAGCATATAGTATCAGAAAATATCTGCAGACAATAAGTGAACTGTGTGTGTGTGTCTGTGTGTGTCCCCATGCGTGCATGTCTCCAGGAGTGGAGGAAGGAATAAATGCTGTTCCAAGGTACAAGTGCTTGTTGACTTTTAGAATATGAGCAGTCAGTACCCTTTGTCAGAAGACTCAGAATTGCCCTGGGGTCGCAAGCCCTTTCTGTCCATTTGACAAACACTTAAAAAGGACAATTATAAATGTTTTTATAGTTTATTAATTTTTCTCCTCCGTTTCAGCTTGCAACTTACTCTGAGAAGTTGCGGGGGGAGTGGGTCATCTCTTTCTCTTTTGTCCCTTTCCATTTAGCCAATGTTGATTTCCCTTCCGGGCATGTAAAAGAAAGTTACCTTGCAGTTATTAGACTGGTTTTGTGGACTTCAAAATAAAGACTAGTTTACCTTCATGTGAACCTGCTTGCAGCTAATGGATTCTCTGCCCTGCTTAGCTGAATTTCACTTTCTGAAATGATGCAATGCTCTGTCCTTAGGGGTACAGTGCCATTTCTGTATTGTTTGGGAGCCGGAAGAGCAGCAGGAGAAGAGACACTCCTATATCCATCAGCTTCTCCCCCCAACTCTTCTCAAATGCTTATTGTCATGACAACCATCTCTTCATAAACCAAGACTCAGAGTGTAATCCAGACGGGGCTGGTAATGAGGTAGCATTGCCATCTGCTTAATTTTAGCTGAGGGATATGTTTTCCTGATCCTTAAGTCTGGTCCTTGGTGCTCCAAGGTCTTCATCTTGTTTTCTTTTCCACTTTGGGTCTGGCTGTCAGGTTTACCATTTCCCCAGTGAGGTGGCAAACTGCTACAGGGTTTCTGATCTTGATGCCTTGTTGATCTGTGGAGAAAGGAAGGACATATACTTAGGCTATCTAAAGTCAGTGTACGCTGGGATCAGAGCTAAGGATGGTCTCAGATTCTAAAAAGAAGAGAGTGAGTCACTTGAAACTGATCGTGGCCGGTGAACAAAGACTATAACCTAAAGTGTAAGAATATGATTGTCCTCAAACTAATATTTGGAATCTAGTGGATGATTCCTCTTCATACCATTTTAGATATACTGTGGTCTGAATTCTAAATCTTGTCTGACACTGTGATGTGACAGACAAGGAATCTAAGGCAATTTGGGATCACAATAAGGGTGGTATGGTATCCAAGGTTGGGGGGAAGGGGAGGTCATAGCATCAAATAATCATAGATTCTAGCAGGTGTCCTTATTTTACATATGAGGAAACTGAGGCCTCAAGAGTTAAATGACTTTCCCAAGATCATGCAGGTAACCAGTAGTAGAACTGGGATTTAAACCGAAATCTCTTGATTCCAGATTCAGTGCTCTTTTCATTATTCAATGTTGTCTCTTTTATGATTAGTCCCATTACAGCCCTACCCTCAGACAGGCTATATCTGAAGTATTGTGTTTAGTTCAGGGCATCACCTTTAAAAAAAAAATTGGATAAAATGGAGAATACCTAGTGGAAAGTATCTGGAATGGTGAAGGCAACCCCACATCAAGTCATGCAAGGATCCTTTGAAAGAACTTTGAATGCCTAAGCTAGAGAAGGAAGGACTTATGGGAGAATATTAATTAGTTTTATTTAAGAAGGATTAAACTTGTTCTGTTCGGTTCATGAGGGCAAAATTAAGAGCAGTGGTAGAATTGTCAAGCCACATTTAGGCTAGATATAGCTATCCAAAACTGGAATGGGCTACCATGGAAAATAGTGGGATCTACCACTCTGGAAGTCTTTAAGTAAAGATGAGGACTTTTTAAGGTTGTTAAACAGAGGGAATTATTTTCAGGGAAGAGTTGGATGAGATGGCTTCTGTGGTTCCCTCTAACTAGGAGATTCTGTGACTTTGTAGTAGGTAATGAAGATATCTGTAGCTGTATCTACGCATATCTAGGTACACTTATTTCATTTCCTGTTCCAAGTGTATAGTAATTTTGAGATGCTTTCAAATACCTGCTGTGCTTTACAGAGAAAATTTCATTTCCTTGATCTATGTTTGTGGTGCCATATGTCTGTATGTAAACATAGTTTAACACTACTGGATGTGTTAATTATAAGTGCAATACATGTACAGACATATACACAGTAGCTAAAACTGAACATTCACTAATGTTTACAGGAGGAAAGATCAATTAACAGATTAATCAATCTAAATCTTACATATCAATGCCATTAATCTCTATGAAGTGAAAGGAAAAGTTTTAATTGAAGGCATAAGTGATGATCATTTATAGAAGGGAATCAAATTCAGGTAATATTTTTCACAGGTTAAATTCTTACAGACAAGGTACAAGGTTTTATTTAAACTAAAAAAAAATGGTTTTGAGAAGGAGCACGGCATAGTAGATAGGGATCCAGCTTCAGGTCATGAAGATATGCGTTCAAGACCCACCTCTAACACATAGTAGCTGTGTGGCTCTGGGTAAGTCACTTACCCCCAGAAACTCTCAGAGAGGATAAATTGTGCCAATCTGCCTTGCTAGAGGATAGCTATGACTAAGGCTTCTCTTTACCAATGAGATCACAGGTCCTATCTTCAAAACAAAACAAAAAAAATAGACAAAAAAACCCCAAATAGCTATTCTTCGCATCATAAATGTAAAGAGAACCTTGGTTAAGCAACTTTCTTTGCCCTTCCTAAATACAAATATCAGCAGCTAATGTTCAATGTGTACCACAAAAAATAATTAGCAAATTGCTGATAGATTATTTGGAAAGCTATGACCCCCAAATCTTCACCCTGCAACCAACTTAATTAGGAATCACTGCTCCTCTCTAGGCTGGTCCTCAGGTGCCAGGTAAATACTTGGACACTGAGCCCATCCTTGAAGCTTTTATGACTTGGGTAGATTTTTCAGACCTTGCAGCTTTTGAGAACTCAAAACTACTTTTACAATGTGATGAAGAAAGTTGGACTAGGACTTGGGTGGAGGGCATTAAAGTAGATGCACTATGTATGTGTGTATATATATATATTACGTATATATATATGCATGTGTGTACATATTACACATATAAGTAATAGATGTACACAAATATATATATACAGACATAATTTACACACATGTATGTACATGTATAAATCTTTGTATACTATATGATATTTAGTGGGTCTATAAAAGGATGAAGGCACTCCTTTTCAGTCAGTCAGTTTATAAACATTCATTAAGTGCCTGTCATGTGCCTGGCACTTTGCTAAGTGCTAAGAGTACAAAGAAAGGCAAAAGACAGCACCTGCCTTCATGTATGCATTGAGTGTGTACATATATACAAGGCATCTATGTAGAACTACACATGTATATGCAATACAAACAAGTATACATGTATACACAACACAAATATCACACAGAGAGATTTACACCCTGAATCACATGTCATAAGCTGATCATACCATTCTTTACTAATAATTTTTGGAGAGTTTGGCTATCTTGTATAGGACTCTAAAATGTTTTTCTCTACATAAAAAACCGCAGAAACCATATGTCTGCATGAGAGCTATCAAACTCAGGGTCTGCACACCACATGTGGCTCATTATATTCCCAAGTATGGCTCAAACAAGATTTAAATGTAACTGGGATTGGTTTAACAAAATAAAGAAAAATACAATAAAACATAGATAATGTTAACTTGTGGTTTTCTAAATCAATGTGTGTTCACAGATGTATGTATGTTTTAGTGGCTCCTGGTTCTATATGAGTTTGACATTGTTGGTCTATATGATTTGAATAATAAAGTTAAAATCCAAGCCCTAGCTATGATCTAGATCTAAAGTGAGATCCAACTAGTATCAATTGTCATAAATTAGTAGTTGTGTGATTGAAACTTTAAAAAAAAAATCTCTGTTCTTTGAAAGTTTTAACATTAGCTAGATCTGTCTTGCCTGTGTTCTGATGTTAACCTTATCTAGAGTTTGGGATTTATATGGTGGTATCCAAGAGAGAAGGAATCTAGCGCTGTAATTTAATTAGTGTGAGAAACTACCAAAATGGAGATTCAGTCCACTGATGCAAATTTATATTAATTAATATAATTTAGTGTTGCCATGGCAATTGACAGGTTAATTGACCTGACTATGCTGGCACAATTAATATGTTCCAAGGGCAGGACTTAAATCCAAGTTCTCCTGTCTTCAAGGTTGGCCCCAGCATTCATTGTACATTGTTTCACTTGATAGAACTTATACTTTAAAAATTCTAGGCATTCACATCAATTGGACTGAGACTCAACAAAAAGGTATTGTTGTTCAGTTGTTTCAGTCATGTTCTACTCTTCATGACCCTTTGGGTTTTTCTTGGCAAAGATACTGGTTTGCCATTTCCTTCTCCAGCTCATTTTACAGATGAGGAAACCAAGGCAAACACGGTTAAGTGACTTGCCCAGGTCATACAGCTAGTAAATCTGACGCCAGATTTGAAATCAGAAAGAAAAGTCTTTCTGATTCCAGGCTTGGTACTCTATCCACTGCACCTCTGCTCGCCACATTAAGGTATGTCTTAATGATTATGTTCTTTGATGTTCAGAAAGGATTAGTAGTGAATTTATATTTCAAGAATCTATCATTTCTTTGGTGTGGGTATTCCACCGCCCTCCCCAAACCTTAGCAGAAAGTCTTTAACGCTTGCTAAAGCAAAAAAACCCCAACCAAACAAACAAAAAAACCCCACCAACAACACTCCTCATCTCTTGGCAAAGCTACCAGTGATAAACCGCGCTGAACTTAGCTTATGCTGGTCTGATGTGGACAGATGTAAGGGCCATTTTCAGAGCCTTTCCAGATTGGTAGAACTCAGAACTGGTATTCCATTGACATAGCCTTTGAGAACTAAGATTGTGCGACGATCTGTGCAACAATAAGACTTTAGATGGTGAAATGATCTCATATGTGACATTAATTTGATCTCTTGCGAAGTAATATGTTGTAAAACGGTCAGGACTGCCCAACCATTGCAAGTTTGTGCTATTGTAGCAAGGTCATGTAGTCTAGAGCTCTAATATCCTCAACCGGGAAATGTTTCAAGAGATTGTCAGCTCATCCATGACCTAGCACTTGGGATTACCAGGGGTATCAGTTTACTATTCTGCTATTTTAGACACACACTACAGGGCATAAAGTAGGGCTGAAATGTGTTTTATTGATTTCTAGGCAAGGATTCTTCAAGTTTTGCTCAAACTAGATTGTTTGACCATTACACAGATGATTAATTACAAATGTATTTATATATCTAATTCATTATGTGTGATTACCAACTTACCATTGCTTTATAAACTTTAACAACTGCTTTGAGACCACTACTTCATTTCCCAGGCCAGCAATTCACCAGAGGTTAACAAATTTTATTCTCTGCACTCCAGTGTAAAATCAGACTGAATAAGCTCCAAGTGAAACATGGGTGAGCACAATAGCTGAGCACTGACCGTTCATTTGAGGGATGGATGAGCACAGCTGCATTTGGGATTTGCTAAACATCTTGAAATGCTTCAAGGGCAATAAAACTCGAAATGTGCTTTCTTGACCACTTTTCTAAGATTTTTTTCATTCTTATGTATTTTAAGGGAAATATAACCCACATGTTCATGTTCCCTCACTTACTAAATCATGAAAATGTTGTTTTGTAAGAGCTGTTTGATGTCCAGGAAGTCTTTTATCTCTTTTTATTAATATTTTTATAAAGAAGGAAAAATAAACAGAAAAATACAACATGACATCATGGTTTGTTTCAAACAAAACTACTGAAATATAAAATATCAAGTTTTAGAGATCTAAACTCAAAATGTAAAAGCTTTTATTTACAGTTTTGTGAAACTCCTATTCCTTTCTCAGAGCACTATTAGAAGGCTTATTCATTTTGCTGAAAGAAGCAAGTTAGGCAGGAATACTTCATCTAAGCAAAGAGGAAGCCTGGTGTCATGGGTTGAGAGCTGGCAGAGTTCATAGAAATCATTCAGTTCAACCCCTTCACTTTAGAGAGGAAAAGTACCCTCCAAATGCCTTATCCAGGGACATACAAGTAATAAGTACCAGAAGGGGATTCATATTTCTGGTTTTGAGACAGTGTAGAATAATAGATATGGTACTGGATTTGGTATCAGGAAAAACATTGTTAAAATCCTACTAGAGGTCCAAGCTATTGGTGTGACTCTGAGCAAGTCACTTAAGCTCTCAGCCCCAGTTACCTTGTTTGTAAAATGGAAACAATAAATAGCATCTACCTTACAGGTTTGTTGTGAGAATCAAATGATATTATAAATGAATATGTAATAGAATAACAGTAACGATAGCTATTATTAATTTAATACTTTAAAGTTTGCAAAATGCTATACCAATATCTCATTCTATTGTCCCAACAATCCTGGAGTGTGGTGCTATAATTATCCCATTTTAAAGATGAAGAAACTGAGGCAAACAAAGGTTAAGTGACATAATGTTTATAGTATGTTTACCTTAGTGAAGTGAGATAGGAAATTCTACTATTCCCATTTTACAAATGAGTACACAGGGACTCAGAGGAGTTCAGTGACTTGTCCAAGGTCCCACAGTTAGAGCGTTTTGGAGCCAAACCTTAAACTCAGTTCTTATGACTCCAAATTCAAGTTCAGTTCTACTACACCATGCATCCAAGTTGATGTATCCTTATGAAACTTAGTGTTAGCTCCTGCTATTCCCTGTTAGCTCTGGAATATACTGGAGGACAGAATTCGGTAATCCAAATAAAAATAAAACACTTTCAGATATTCCAGAAAAGAAGCTATTTTTCAGTTAGCAATTCTTAAAAACAAGAGAGAGAGTTTTGTTAACTACATTCAACTGTAGGCAGAAGAATATCTAGGAAGGTTAAAAAAATGGCCCTCACACTCCTTTTGCCTCAAGGAAGAGTCAACCAAGCCTTCATTTCAATTTGGAGTTGGCTTTTATCTGAGGTGGTGGTTATAATGTATGTAGGATATTTACTGTGGTTGCAGAAAGTGGAAACCTCCTTGAAGTCATATAGGAAACATATAAGGAGGACCTGCACACTCTAGCACGAACTTGAAACACACTTTTTCCCTCAGGAATGATCCTTGGTTATCAATGTCTTGACAGCTCTGGTCCCCTCTAAAAGTGCAGCATGCCATAGAGGTATATTTTGATCATTGAATTAAACAAATTAAACCAAATTTTCCTTTGGATATTTTATGACTGCTCTTGAGATAATTAGAAACACCTAGAGGTGACAGGAAGTCAGGATTAAGGGGAAATGCTTTGGACGGCCAAGGCTAGAATACATTATCAATATTGAAAGGCAGAAGCAGGTTGTAAAAGGAGGCTGTTACTGTTACTCTAAACGAGACACAACACGGAACTACACTGGAGCGTTCCCCATACACAAACCAAAGAGGATGGATGTGAGAGAGATTTTGGAGGCAGAAATGATGAAAGTTGGAAACTGATTAAACATGTGGAATGAACAAGGACAAGGATGACATCCCATCTGAGAACTTGGGGAATGGAAGCATATTAACACTCAACAGAACAAAGACAAGTTTAGAAGAGAGAGGGGTTTTGTGGGGGAAAGATATTATATTCTCTTTTGGAAAAGAGGAACCCACTACTTGCTGAGAATCAACCTATCCCATTTTTGGATGAGTAGGATTGATGCCTTTCTATTGTATCTATATCTACTTTTCTGAAATGTCTTATTTTTGCTTCTTGTTTTTCCTTCTTCAAAACTATTCTAATTTGTCACCTGCTTGACAGGGTTAACGACCAGAGCTATGATTTCACTGATGTGAGTGATTTCTGGACTTGGAAACTCCGTATATCAATTCAGGTCATCTCTGCAATTTATAGTCTTAGAGAGTTTCACAGAGAACTGAGAGACCAGAGCTAAATGACTTGCCCATGGTCATGTCAGAGGTAGGACTAGAATCCAGGTCTTCCTGGCTTCAAGGCTCTCTGTCTGCTGTATAACACTGTCTTCCACTCAAATGTCCTTCAAATTCTTGGAAACAATAAAATATCTTCATAAATCTTATATTTTTCAAACTAAAAATTCCCATTTCTTTATTGGTTCATGCTTGGTTTGGTCTCAAGTCAAGGTCCTCACCATCCTTGTTCTTTTCTGGATGCCCTTCAGATTGTCAATACCATTGTTAAAATGGGCTGCCATTAGGTGAATACGGTAATCCAGGTGGGGTCTGACTAATGCAGGGAATAGTAGCACCTCCTACCCTTAACACAGTCTAAGATCTCATTGGCTGATACTTCACACTTATGGACTCACTTTGGGTTTGAGTCCACTAAAACCCCCAAACCTTTTCCTTATGAACTGCTGTTTAGTCATACTTCCCTTCTTTTGTACTTGTGAAGTTGAATTTTTGAAACTGTGTCTAACTTCATTCCTATGAATATTGACCCATGAGCAGCAGACTGGATTATTTTACGTCTCTTGGCCATGATTTCTCTTAAAATGAGAGGGTTGGGCTAGATGGTCATTAAGATCCCTTCAAGCTGTAAGAATTCTGTCTCTATATTTAGGTTTTTTTCTGAGGCTAATGGGATTGCTGACAGTTTCCTCCTGGGACAGTCTGAATCCATATCCTTGCTTGTACTGACATCTCTCATTTACTATATCTCTCCACTTCACCTTATTCCACTTTTCTCTGGGTCTTTGGCATTGAAGGGGAAATAAATGAGTTATTCAAATCTACTCATTAAGTAATAAGGCAGAACTGAAAAAATGCAAGCAGCAATTTCATAACTGACTTTTTGGAGTGCATCAGGGTCATCACATCAGTAAGAATATGATTATTTTTTCCCCTGAAGGTCACAGAACCAATATTTCCTCCGTTGATTTATTTAGGGACCCAACCACCTGGTTTCTGACTTTATACACATAGCTCCCCAGAGACTACTTACTTTCACTTTCCAATGGATTCTTTTCCATTGATTTGATTGATTACAGATTTATGCCTCATGAAAATAAGGAATATGTTTAATCTTGCATGTCATTTTTTCTTGGCTTGAATTTTCCTGCAACTATTGTAAATTTATCCCTTTAGATGATTCAAGGTAGACTTCTACAAGAATTAATATATTCTACTTCATTTATCTAAGGATCTCAGGGTACTTTTTCCGTTGTTTGATTGCAAGTCTCACCATCATGACTAAGGAAGGGAGAGGACAAGCAGTCAAATCTTATTTTATTTGAGGAGAAACTGAATATAGGCAAGTTAAGCTAATAGCATTTTAGGAAGTACATTAGGAAAAATTCTTTGAATCCCTGCCTTCAGCTGCCTGGGAAAGTGTTGAATCTACCCTGTGCTCTATGCATTCTTCTAGAGGTTGCCTGGAACCTGTGACACAAGCGAATGCTTGAGGCATCCTTGGAAAGAGAGCTAGCAGATGCAGGGTTTGCCAGAGACTTCCCATTTTCAAGTTGGTGATAATTTTCTCAAGGTTTCCCAAAATGAATGCAAATCTGCTGTCTTGAATTCCTCTAGGGAGCTTATTTTAGAACATTTGCAAATGTACTTTGACTCATTCTTAATGCCTTGGGGGTGAAATTGCTGTACACAGATGCAGATAAGATACCCCGAGAAGAGTTGCTACCTGAAATTTATGGATATTTCGTGAAATATATTGGCTACTTGGTGATTGAAGAAATAGGCTATGCCTCATATGAATTCTCTCCCCCATCAGGTTGTACATGTAAATTTTTATTTAATTGTCCTAAGTAAAAGAGGCTATCTTGAGAAATGGAGGTTGCCCACTTGTGAGAGGTCTTCAGGTAATGGATGAATGACAATCTATTGGGAGGGTTGTGAGGATTCTTTGGGGGAATGGGCCACATAAAAAAGCCTGTAAGGCCCCTTCTGAGAAAAATCTATGAATAAAAACCCAAAACTAAAATAGCTACTAAGCAGTGATGAAGTCTATATCACCGTTTTAGGTAATAGTGATCAAAATGTTCATGCTAAGTCTGTGTCTTAAGAGAGGAATCATTCCATCCATTAGTTCTCACACCTAGCAGTTTAGTTCCCATTCTCCCCTCCATCCCCATTAGACTTGCTGAAAATGCTATACAAAACAGGTAGATTAGTTCTTGTCTACAGGCAATGCTCACAGCTGCAGGAGATAATTAAATAGGTCATTTCATTTTGAAAAACCGACAGCATTTCAACACAAGGACCTAGCAAATCTACTGGACTTCGACTGAAAACCATTACCAACAGACATTCTTCAGACAGACATATTTCGTAATCATCCTGCCTGTTTAGTACAAATGGTTATGATGATCTTTTTTGGCTCCCCAAAGACCTTTAAAACTGTCAGTCTTTAGCAATGCTGTACTTATGATGTGAAAATTAAAAAGTGCTATTATTTCAAATACATAGAATTACCTTCCAAAATCACTCCTTACGTTCTTTAAAATGGAGACATTATCTGGTTAACAGCAAATCGTTGATGTCTAAACCATAGTGGCTACTGCAGGTGCACCCCAATCTCATTCCATATGGTTTTTAGAGGTTTTCAGAAGGAATGAATAATCTGGTACAGGTTATATAGTAAGTGACTTAATATCATGTGATTGTGCATTTCACAAATAGCAATGAATCAGGAGGGAAGAGTAAAAGCCTTCCTTTCAAATGTTAACCTTTATGAAAGTGAATGTCATTTGCAAGGAAGTTTATGATAATGTTTTAAATTTTCTAAAAAAGAGTTAAAGTTAAATCTTAAGGGTTTAAAATTTATTTTTGATCCTTCATTTTGATCATACATCCAATACGTATTCAACTTGATTCTCTAAAAATTGCTCTGTGTTTATCTATATATGCAAATGTGTATATGTATGTGTGTGTATATATGTATATCTGTGTGTGTGTTATTTACTAAATGACTGCTGAGTAGCATTGAGTATTGGTAGGAGAGGAGCTTCCTTCTGACCTTAGTGCAAATTTTCTCTATAAGCCAGGTTAGCCTGCTAGATTCTCCTGTTTAACTCATGCCACTCACCTGGACAATGCAGTAGATAGAAGTGCACTTCTTTTTGAGATTTAATTAGATTCCATTAAGCCATGATCAAGAGTCCCCTGTGGGCAAAGCTCCTCATTGTGGCATGGATATAACCCTGGCGTTTTGAAGGCTACTTCAATGGAACATAAGCTCTGACAGGTTCTACCATGTTGTAAAATCTCGAGTATGGGGTAAGCCCAGATATAGGATGATTTCTGAGGACCAGTATTTGTAAATAGAGAGAGGTTCATTACTTGAAGACTGAGTATGGTAGAAAAGGAGGGAAAGGGCGCTAACAATCGTACAGTTTGGGGGTTTTCTGTAAACTTTACCTTGTCTACTTAGTACTCTAAAGGTGAGGCCTTTTTCAGTGGTCAATGAGTAGAGTAGTACTAGAATAAGTAAATTGTATCAATATTGACATTTTCAACATAAAACTAGAAAGAAGGAAATTGTGAGTCATGGGATAAATTCCTCACAGATCCTCCTTGAACAGACAAATGAAAGAATTGATGTAATTACTTTATTGCAGTGAAATGCAATAAAAAACATTTCAGAGGACATTTGATCATCATATATTTCCATGCCTACGATAAATCTTTTCAACAAGACCATCTTGAAAATAACTTCTCTGCATGAACATTTGTTATAGATGATGAAGAGGTAAAAAATTATATAAAGAACTACAAAAGACCCTCCAAATAAAATCAATATAGCACAGACTATAATAATAATTTCATTTGGAAGCTGATATAAATCCCTTGCCCTGACAAGAAGAGCAAAAGAGGACCTTAGACAGCAATCACTTGACTTATTTGACAGGTAGAAAGATATGGTAGTCAAAGATAACGCTGGGTTACAATGTAAACTCATTTTAAAAATTTTATGGAAAAGGAAGATAGATAGTTATAAGCGATAGTGCTTCATAACACATTAAGAAGCAATGGAGAATAAGACCTATTTAAAGAAGGTTGGTAAGAGGCCAAATCAGACAAAGTCTAAGTCTTCTCAAAGGCTTTTAGTGATGGAAATGGAAGCTGGGCAACAAATAAGAAAAATGAAAAAAAGATCTGCAAAGATTTTTATTATGATTTTTTTCAACATCAACTATAGTGTGGCTACTGCCCTTGAATTCTAATTTCACATTTCTGGATGGGGTAGAAATAGCACAAGAATATGGAAATAGTAGCTGGATTAGAATAGAGTTACATGGAGGAGATCAGTTCTGGAGGTTATATAATTGTTATTCCACTGATGGTTGATTCATGACTTATCTGAATCATGGCAATACGCAAAAGGCATGGGAATCTCTCAGACCTTAATAATGCCAGAAAAAGACAACAGATCACACCAACAATAAGTGACTTCTTTGTCTCCTTTCTCATCTATCCAAATCTTTTATGGGACTAATGAATATACACATCATGGATATTAGTAGAGAAAAATTAGGTATTTACAAGAAATAATCCACAGTAGACTACATCTTTACCATCCCATAATAGA
The DNA here is from genome assembly GCA_023548195.1 of Bettongia penicillata ogilbyi. Lineage (NCBI taxonomy): Eukaryota > Metazoa > Chordata > Mammalia > Diprotodontia > Potoroidae > Bettongia > Bettongia penicillata. The sequence continues at coordinate 703,799 of JAJHZJ010000314.1, forward strand.
TAGAATGATATAGAGATTACAGTTCTAAAAAATAACCTGTGAGATTCAGCAAAACAAAATGCCATTTTAAAAATGTTCTCTTTCAACTAGATGTGTCCAATCCATTCAGACATCAGAATTATTCAAGATTCTTTAAGAAATGTAATAGAGATAACTGTATTTGACTAATTGCTGATCAGGCAATGCACATCACTTCCAAGTGTTCTTTTTTTGGTGGTTGTTTTTGTTTTTTTACATAGGGACAGATAATAAAATGGATAAGCTGGGTTCAGAATTATACAAAAGGAAAATGAGCCAGACTGTCTTTAGGAAATTGTAAAACTCCTTTAATAAGCCCACTAACTTCTCTTGGAAACAAAGTTCCATATCTTTAAGATCAATATTCTACCACTATTTTTATATGACTGTGAATCATGAAACTCCAGTCTCTAAAGAATTAAAAGTGATGTGTTATACAGAGGGCAAAGGGAGTGATGTGTGTGTGGTGGATGTGAACAGGCCACAACACATAAGAAAGGACTCCCAAGAAGACCTAGAATAAAGGATGTCATTGGGGAAATATATAATCCAAAAAGGAAGATGAACTGTATATATGACCAGGTCAAGAGATAACAGATGGATGGATTAAGTGCTCAACTGATATCCTCCAGATGTCAAGAGAAAGTAAAGAAGGCCTCTGGGTGGACCCTCTGAGGCTAATACAAGATGATATGAAACAAGAGCTCCACATCCTAGCTCTGCAGTCCTCAGCAAGTCACTTCCATACTCTGAGCCTAGTAGGCACTTAACAGATGGTTATTGATTGTTTGAACCTCATTTTTGTTATCTGTAAAATCAGAAGATTGGATTAGGTGGCCTCTAAAGACTTTCCCTTCTAGCACTAAAGTTAAGATTTTACTGCTGCCTGATTTCTTTAAGACGCTGGTCCCTCAAGTACATTTTACTTGTTGTCTTTATTGTGTCACTTTGTGGATGGGGAAGTTTTACCTATGAGTAAACCACCAGGAAATCTAGATATATTACTGTAGTTAATTTCATGTGAAGACTTTCCCCCCTCATATTTTGTGTAGGGTATATATAACAATTAGTATGGTTTTATGCTTTATTGTCTTCTAAGTACATTTACACTTTTGGGACACCCTGTATCTGTACTGTGTCATAAGTTTTACTGTCATGCATTCTTAAGAGATAGAATAGTTCTGTGACTAAGAAGCAGCTTAATAACTGGAGTTTAAATCCTGACTAGGCTTCTACTCCCTGTGTATCTTCCAGACTTAAAGAAAATCTTGAACCTTTACTTTATATTTTCTTTTATGTTAAAAAGGATTAGTGCAGAGTTCAACAAATTTGCTTTGCATGTAGGAGTCAGTCCAAGATCTTAAGAGACAGGGAAGTATGTTTGATAGTAACATTCCATATTTTAAATGGTCAAGCACATTTTGATCCATTTTTATTTTAACCATTCATTCACATGGTTAAGGGAGTGAGGTGGTAGCATAGCAATCTGACCCACAATGAATCTCACAAACAACTTGGCTTTTTCTTATATTTGATGGGTAACATTCTCCCTCTTTCCAAAGTAATGGAGACCTGAAAGGCTCCAGGATAAGAAAGGATAGAACCAAGGGGCTCTTCTGTCTTTTTCCTAGGTAGTTTGGGAAAAGGGTATTGACTGAAGAGGGGGAAATAGGCACTCTCCATCCCATACCAGAAATGGTACTGAACCATCAGAGTAACATGTTTTGGGAATCAGGGAAGCAGGATTTGAGGGACTGATGTAGGACTGGGAACTTTCAGAGGGTTCAAGGATGAGATGTTGCTTGTAACAGGCCTCAAGCAAAATCATGATAGGGCAGAAACTACATTCCCTCCTTTTCCTTCCCAGCATTTACCCTCTCTATGGCTTGTTACACTCCACAACCCTCCTATTTACTTTTGGAGAAGGAGGTATTTACTTTTCTGTGTTACCTCTGACACCAAGTGGAATGTACATTCCTTGAGATGAGAGATTCCTTTGAGCTCTCCATCCCATTACTATATTTTATCTCTTCTCCCTCTTGTGACTGTATTTCTGCTATTGTCCAATATCTCTTCTCCATTTTATGGCTAATTTCCTTGAAGAGGCCATCTATAATTGGCACTTCTACATCATTTCCTCTTATTCTCTTCCTGACTTTGTAGTCTGGCTTTCAACTTCCTTCTATTAAACATGTTCTCTCCAAATTTATCACTGATCTCTTAATGGCCAGATCGAATGGCTTTTTCTTGGTCTTCATCCTTCTTGAGCTCTTTGCAGCCTTTGTTGGTCATCCATTCTCTTCTCTCTAGGTTTTTATGACATTACTCTCCTGTTTCTCTTTCTCTCTGAATTCTCCTCAGACTTCTTTGCTTGGATTTTCAGCAAGTTTGTGCCTACTCTTCATGAAGGGACCCTGTGGCTCTGTCCTAGGTCTTTTTCTCTTCTCCCTCTATACTATTTAGTTTGTTGATTTCGTAAGTTCCAGGCAGGGATGGGAAATCTTGTAGGCCTCTAAGCTACATATGGTCTTCTAGGTCCTTGGGTGTGGCCTTTTGACTGAGTCCAAGTTTTACAGAACAAATTCTTTTATTAAGGGGATTTGTTCTGTGAGAACAAATTTGAGAACCTAGAGGGCCATTTGTGGCCTTGAGGCTATAGGTTTCCCACTGCTCTTCCAGAGGATGCAATTATTCTCTCAATGTAGATGATTCTCAAATCTTCTTATCCAGCCCTAACTTCTTGTCTGATTTCAAGTCTCTCATCTCCAATAGCGTATTAAACATCTTGAACTGTCCCATAGACTCTGAAACTCAGCGTATCCAAAACTGAACCATTATCTTACTCCCCAAGCTCTCCCCTTCTTACTACAGCCAAAGGAACCACCATCCTCCCAATTACTCAGTCATCTAGGTGTTACCCTCAACTCACTTTCTCTCACCCTCATATCTAATCTGTTGCTAAAATCAATTTTACCTTCATAAAATCTCTCACACATGCTCTCTCTCTCTCTAAGTGTCTCTCTCTCTCTCTCTCTCTCTCTCTCTCACACACACACACATTCTGTGACACTAGCATCCTTGTTGCTCCTCTGGGCACTTTCTCATATGCCTGGAATATTCTCCTTCCTCACCTCCTCCAGACTCCAAGTCCCTGTGTCTCTTGAGGATTTTAGAAGTTTCTCAACTTATGAACTTAAACATATTTTTAATAACTGTATTTCAATAAAATCATTTCCTTTACATTCCTATGTATTTTATTTTATGCATTATCCTCAGAAGTGATCCACAGGTTTCACTAGACACTACCACAGAGGACCATGACACAAAAAAGATGAAGAACTTCTGACTTACATTTTTTCAGCAGTAAAAAAGGATTGATACCAGCTGCAACAAATTTGTCTTTATTTATTTAGCCTTTGTTTTATCTTTATATCCATTGTGCCTTGCCTAGTACCTGGGATACTGGGTTAATAAATATTTTATACATGCTTATCAAATTGAATTGGCATCTGAATATGAAGAGAAAGAAAGAATAGCAGGAGAAGGGGAAGGAGGTCTGAAGTGGGAGGAGGGACGTTGGAAACGTTTTTGGTAGAAGATGAGACTTTGACTAAATCTTGATGAAAGTCAAGGAATGTAAGAGGAGGAGATGAGGTCGGAGAGCATTCAAGGCTTGTGAGACAGTTGGTGAAAGTACCCCGAGGAATAACAGGGATGCTAGTGTCAGTGATTGTTGAATGTGTGTGTGTATGGCTGTGTGTGTGTGTGTGTGTGTGTGTGTGTGTGTGTGTGAGAGAGAGAGAGAGAGAGAGAGAGAGAGAGAGAGAAGAGGAAAGGGAGGGCAGTGAAAGAGTGTAAAGTGTAAAAAGACTGGAAAAGTAGGAGGGGGATCTTAGAGAGATTTTAAAGTATTTATTATGTTGCCACTATGCTGCAGTGCCAGGTGCGGAGAATACAGATTTAAAAAGTGAGGCAATCTCACCCAACCCAACAGGAGCATCTCTCCTACCCTAGCAGCATGACTGGAGCACTAACTGAGAACCACTCATTTTAATTTATTCTTAACTCTTGCTTTGTTTCAGGTTTCGTGGATTTGACACTCCATGACCAAGTCCATCTTCTAGAATGCGCCTGGTTAGAGATCCTCATGATTGGCCTTGTCTGGCGCTCAATGGAACATCCAGGAAAGCTTTTGTTTGCTCCTAATCTGCTGCTGGACAGGTGAGTATGTTGGCTGCTTTTTGCTGGTTCCATAACCTCCCTTCTCATCATCAGATTTTGCTCATGAATACTCCAGTCAAGCCAAGAAACTTCACTAAGCTGTTTTGTTCCTTTTATAAATAGGCAAACTGATACGCAATGTGGCTTGCTCAAGTTTATACAAGAAGCTAATGACCAAAGACAGACTTTTAAGGAAAGCTACCAGGCATCTAAATCATAGTGATCGCTAAGCCAACATGCTTTTGTGAAGTTTGTTGCCTCCAGAGCCATGTGGTCTCTTATTCAGATGATGAATCACCCTCTGCTTAATTCAAATAAGTTTTAGCTTTTCATGGGTCCAAACCACTAAAATCCCTGTTTTCCTTCTCTAGTTTCCTGAACAGTTGAACTCTGAGGTTCCTTGCAGCTCTAAGATTCTATGGATCCCTCTGTTTCTTTTAGAACATTCAAGATTCTATTTCAATCGACCATCAGTGAGCTAGCTGGTCTGATAAGTATAAACCCCCAGTACAGAAATAGGTTGTCTATGACTGATTTATCGCCAGGTTCCCCAAGATTTTATAGTGCATGACACATGAGAAGTGATAGTCATTCTGACTCTATCCGGCACCTTAGAGATGGATGTCCTCTTGCCCTGGCTCACCCCTGCAACCCAAATATTGCCTCCTTCCCTGTGCAGGGGAGAAGAGGGAATAGAAAGGGGTGACTACCAGCTGAAGCCAATGTATGCCCTAAGCACTGCTATAATGTTAGAATTGAGGAGAATTCCTCTGTAGACATCCACAAGTAAGATCTTCACCTTGTCCTTAGCCAAGTCTGCCAATGTTTCCTGGTAGTGTGGAGGTGACAGCTCAACCAGTAGAGCAGAGGCCCTGGTAGATTTTACCAAGCTAGAAAGTTATCTAGTCCAGATCCAGAGAGGGGCTGCCTATCTACTGTTGGAGAATCAGCCTAGCCAAGTCAGAAAGACTTATCAAGCTGATCACAGGGAGATGAATTTTTTTCAGTCAGAGAAACTTCTAAAGATCTCTTAATTTGTAGAAGGATTGTAAATATAATTAAAGGAGCACACACTGATGAAGGCAAAGAACTTTGATGTATCAAAGTAGAAGGTTTTCTTAAAGTACATTAATTTTTTTTTTTTTACATTACTAAGGGTAGCATGGTGTAAGGAACAGAGAGGTGATCTTTAAGCCAAGAAGAACTGGATACAAGTACAGCCTCTGACATTCTGGTTGTGTGACCTGGCAAGTCCCTTAACATTTCTGGGCCCCAGGCGATTCTCTAAGACTGTTTTTATTCAGTTGCTTTCCTTTGTATCTGACTCTTCATCAACCTGTTTCAGGTTTTCTTGGTGAAGATGCCAGAGTGGTTTGTCATTTTCTTCTCCAGCTCATTTTACAGATGAGGAAACTGAGGCAAACAGAGTTAAATGACTTACTCAGGATCACACAGCTAGTAAGGTGTTCTATCCACTGTGCCACCTTATTGCCTGGGAATAGGAAATACATAAACTGATTTGGCCTCCATTCTTCCATAGTTATTCCCATCATCGTATAATACCTTTAACAACTTAAAAAAAAAAAACCATGCACATATGTAGAAAAAGTTACTCCTTATGATAGCAAGCATTTATATAGCACTTTAAAGTTTGTAAAACGTTTTACAAATATTGTCTCATTTGGTCCTTACAACAATAAGGTATTATTATTATCTCCATTTTCCAGATGAGGACACTGAGGTTGAAAGAAAATTAAATTACTTACCCAGACTCACACAGACAGAAAGTGTCAGGGTCAGTATTTGAACTCCAGATTTCCTGACTCCAACTTCAATACTGTGCCTTTAGCTACCTACAAAAATTATGCATATGTGTTTTGCATTGCATTTCATAATGATGATTTTGATGGATAATAGTGACATTTATTTCAAAGCTGCATAAATCAGCATCCTCCTAAGCCTGGGAAAGAGTTAATGAAAATGTTCCTACTATCCTCATCTTACCAATGAGGAAATTGAGATATTAAATGACCTGATTGTGGACACATAGCTAGTAAGTGACTGAGGAAAGGTTCCTTTCAGGTGTCCTAAACCCAAGACCATCGTTTGATCCACTTGAATACACTGCCTGTTCATATAATGGGGAAAATTCCCAAATCCTTTGATATTTCACATTTACAAATAGCCTTTTATATGTTGTTTATGTTTAATCATTTTTCAGTTGTGTCTGACTCTTTGTGACCCATTTTGTAGTTTTCTTGGCAAAGATACTAGAGTGGTTCTCCATTTCCTTCTCCAGCTCATTTTACCAGTGAAATAACTGAGGCAAACAGGGTTAAGTGACTTATCCAGGGTCACACAGCTAGCAAGTATCTGAAACTGAATTTGAGTCTTCCTGACTACAGGCCCAGCATTCTACTGACTGGGCCATCTAACACCTTTCATATATTGAAATGTTTGTATATTTTGTGTATTTTGTATATTTTGAAATGTTTGTATATTTTGTATATTTTGCCTCATGCAGGCCGGCTAACACAAAATCATAGAGTTGGAAAGGACATCAGAAGCTACTTAATTCCCTAAATAATCCCCTATGAAACATATTAGTTAAGTGTTCATCCAGCCCTCACTTGAAGGTGCTATGGGAGAAGGAACCTACTTCCTTGAACGTGATCATTCTACCTTTGGATAGTTCTAATTGTCAGGAAGTCTTTCCTGCCATAAAGCCTGAACTTGTCACTTTCAAATCTTGACCTTTTACTACTTGATCTATTATCCTTTTTCTGCCATATGGAACCAAGATAAAACAAATTTCATCCTACTTCTATGTCACTGTTAAAGATCGTATTCATGTCCTTACTAGCTTCATTTTGAATTTGAACTCCCTAAATGTTCCAACTATTTTTTTTTCAGGATTGCTACCTATCCCTATCCTTTCCATCTTGTATTTATAAAGCTGATTTTTAAACCTAAATGTAAGGTTTATTTTTTAATCAGACTTGTGAGTTCATATTAAATCTTTAATTTGTCCTTTTAAATTCAATTGTATTAGATTTGGTTCAATATTCAAGTCAAGGGGTGGAGAACCTATGACCTGAGACCACATGCGGCCTTCTGGGTGCTCGTGTGACCCTTTGACTGAATCCAAACTTCACAAAACAAAATCCCCCAAATTCCCTATAGTCTATTAGATTTTGGAATCCTGATGATATGTTAGGATATGTTATTCCTCTTAGTTCCAAGTCATCTACAAATTTGATATACATGCCATCTATGCCTTTATTCAAGTCATTGAGAAAAAAATTCAATATAGGTTATACATGTGTAGTTATGCAAATTACCTCCATAATAGTCATTTTGTGAAAGACTATATTTTCCTCCATCCTATCCCACCTCCCAATTATTCTATTTTCTCCTTTGACCCTGTCCCTCTTCTAAACAGTGTATTTCTTACTACCCCTCCCCCAACCTGCCCTTCTGTCATCCACCCCCTCTTATCCCCTTCCCTCCTACTTTCCTGTAGGGTAAGATACCCAATTAAGGGTGATGCTATTCCTTTCTTAAGCCAAATCCTATGAGAGTAAGTTTCACTCATTCCTTCTCACCTCTCCCCACTTTCCCTCCATTATAAAACATTTTTCTTGCCTCTTTTATGTGAGATAATTTACCCCATTCTATCTCTCCCTTTCTCCTTCTCCCAATATATTCCTTTCTTACCTCTTAATTTTATTTTTTAGATATCCATCCCTTCATACTCAACTCACCCTATGCCATTTATCTATCTATCTATCTATCTATCTATCTATCTATCTATCTATCTATCTATCTATCTATCTCTCTATCAATCTGTCTCCTCCAACTACCCTAACACTGAGAAAGGTATCATGAGTTACAAATATCATCTTTCCATATAGGAATGTAAACAGTTCAACTTTAATAAATCTCTTATGATTTCTCTTTCTTGTTTATCTTTTCATGCTTCTCTTGGTTCTTGTATTTGAAAGTCAAATTTTCTATTCAGCTCTGGTCTTTTCATCAAGAATGCTTGAAAGTCCTCTGTTTCATTGAATGTTCATTTTATCCCCAGAAGGATTATACTCAGTTTTGCTGATTAGGTGATACTTGGTTTTAATCCTAGTTCCTCTGACCTCTGGAATATCATATCCCAAGCCCTTCAATCCCTTAATGTAGAAACTGCTAGATCTTGTGTTATTCTGATTGTATTTCCACAGTACTCAAATTGTTTCTTTCTGGCTGATTGCAATAATTTTTCTTTGACCTGGGAACTCTGGAATTTGGCTATAATATTCCCAGCAGTTTTCCTCTTAGGATCTCTTTCCAGAGGCAATTGGTGGAGTCTTTCAATGTATATTTTATCCTCTGGTTCTAGAATGTCAGGGCAGTTCTCCTTGATAATTTCTTAATAGATGATGTCTAGGTTCTTTTTTTGATCATGGCTTTCAGGTAGTCCAATGATATTTAAATTTTCTCTCCTGGATCTATTTTCCAGGTCAGTGGTTTTTCCAATGAGATATAACATTTTCTTCTATTTTTTCATTCTTTTGGATCTGCTTTATAATTTCTTGATTTCTCATAAAGTTTCCATTTGTTTCTCCATTCTAATCTTTAGGGAATACATGCTTATCAAATTGAATTGGCATCTGAATATGAAGAGAAGGAAAAAATAGCAGGGGAAGGGGAAGGAGGTCTGAAGTGGGAGGAGGGATGTTGGAAACGTTTTTGGTAGAAGATGAGACTTTGACTAAATCTTGACCAAACCTATGACAATGTATACATTATTGTGTCCTCGTAGTCTCCTACTTCTTTCATTAACTTTTCACCAAGACCTTCACTGTTCTTTTTAAGATTACTTAAAACTCCACTTGCTTTAAAACAATTTTCCTTTCCACTGTTCTAGTCATTTCACTTATTATTTTCCTAGTTGTGCTCTCCATCATTTCATACAAATCTCAAATTTTCTGAATACCTCATATTTACCATCTCTCCGTAGGTAAGGAAGGAGGGACTAAAAACGGAATGAGATATAGCATAGTACATCTGATATATATTGAAAGCATATCAAACAGATGCCAGCCAAAGGCTACTGAGAGACATGTGTTTCCATCCTAACTGCTATGACTCATAGTAATTCGTTGTGGTTGAATCGTTTCAGTCATGTTTAGCTCTTTGTGACCACATTTGGGGTTTTCTTGGCAAAGATACTGAAGTGGTTTGCATTTCCTTCTCCTGCTCATTTTAAAATGAGGAAACTAAGCAAGCTGCGTTAAGTGACTTGTCCAGAGTCACACAGATAGTAAGTGTCACAGATCTGAATTCTTGGCCCAACTCTCTATCTACTGTGCCATCTAGTTGTCCATCATATTGATTATACATACCTCTGACAGACAGGATAGCAAATTGATAGGAGGCATAGTCTGAATCAGGAAGATCTGTGAATTCAAAATGGCTGTGTGACACTAGGTAACTCTCTAAGACTGGAAATTACAGAATAATTGCTGATCTGCATTGGTAGAGAGAGTTTCTTCACCTAGAGTACTTGATAACAATGAAATCACAGATCTGAACATAAGTAGAGCCCATTTTCTGAAATGAACTATTAGTCACTGAACATGGACTTCTGCAACACCATTCTTAAAAGAAAGAATAATACTGAATTAGACCAACTTGTTCTCTATTTTTCTCTTTTATTCTCTGAGTATCTGGTTTGATAGAAAGAGCATGCCCTTCCTGACATATTAGGGCTAAAGGCTCCAATTTTACTCAGGCTAAAGTATTTATCAGTAAGCTAGAAGGTTGACATTATGCTCAGTTTTCTGCTCTTTTTCCAAAAATATTTATAAACTTGGTGACTGAAATCTCACAGCATTTCCTTGACTCTTTATCTTAAGGGAACTGTTATACAGATGTCCTGCTTTGAAACTCCAACGGTGTTTGTCATGAAGTCAAGGGCTTTCACACTCTTCCAAGCTGGGATGCAGCTTTGAACACTGAAGCCGAGTCCAGATATCACCTCCTCTTGATAGGAAGACTTACAATTGTTTAGGAATGAGGAAATATAGGAGGCAGGTGGAAACTCTGGTACTCTTAACCATTAACTTATTCTTTATGAAAACTGCTGTCTCAATGATTGTGATCCTCTTGAGGGCAAAGAATAGTTTATTATTTTCTGTCTGTATCTACTTGACAAGCGCAGCATTATGCATACATAAGTGCATATCAAATCCTTGTTGGACTGAATTGAAGTAAAAGATTCCACTGAAACAAAAGGAGTTTCCTTTGGAATTCAATGTGCTAGTTCAGTTTCCCTTAACCTGCTCTTATGTGCATTGTCAGTTACTCATTTCAAGGTCATGAGAGAGAGAAGTTAACTTAGAGTCACTAAAATGAGAAGATTGACAAATGAGTTTTAATGATATAGAAAATATAGCATCTGATTGGTCTTCCTTCTTCCTATGCAAGCGCCATGAGGTTGGGGGTCATGCTGTACCCAGTCTGGCACCATGCACATAGTAGTCATAAATGTTTATTGAATGAGCAATAGATATGTAGGTAATTGACATTGATTTCCTTTTTCTTTTCCTTGTGCTCATTAAAGTTTCTTTAGGATGACACTGCAGTGTCATCATTCTGCAGGGACCACTCATCAGATCACAGGCCTAGTTCTAGAAGGAATCTTAAAGGTCAGCTAGTCCAACTTACCCATTTTATAAGTGAGACCTAGGAAGGTTCAGTAACTTAGGTAAGGTCACACAGGTAATATTAGCAGAGGTAAGATTCAAACCTATGACCTCTTGTTCCAAAGCCACTAGGATTTCCATTGAATTACACTAACTTTCTTGGTAAGCATACAATAGTACAATTTTATACAATGAGTTTTACTGTGTTTTTTTTCTATTGTTATGATTAGCCTACTTATAATTCTTAAGCCTTCCTTACATCCTATAACAATAAGTTACATCCTAGGGTATCCATATAGTTCTTTGAAAACCAAAGAATAGGGGGAAGGGGTCGTTGTGAAATGTAAATTAAGGACTACATTCATTTTTTGCATGTGTATTTGTATTTGCATGTAAGAGTGGAGTTGAAACCATTTCATTTTGCTCCAATGTCTTGACAAAACGAAAAGATTTTTTGATTGAAGCAAAGTCAGACCTGAGTGTGAACAGGGCCTGTATACCACCTTGAATGATCAAAAAGTTTTGGCACCCAGTCAAGGTCACAGAGTCAAATGGAGTGGTTTCTACCCCACACTTAGATGTGATAATATGAAGAAAGCACAGGATAAAAAGAATCCATGTGAAATTAATCAGGAAAAGAAGAAAAATACTTTTGAGTTAGTTAAAGCCCTACTCAACCTACCTCTTAATACTAGCCTTTAATCATTTGGTATACTTTGGCACCAGAAAACACAAAATATTTTCTCTGCATAGTCTAGGAATGCATCTCCTAACTCAGATTTGCCTGAATGCTCATGATGGAAAAAATATAGGAGGAAACAGAAACAAAAGTGTTCATGATGTCTCTTTTCTTGTGGGATCTCCGAGCTGCTGCAGAAATAAAATTTATGGTGGCTGGAAGGCAAATGCCATTTTTGAGGAAACCATCTAAATTGCCTGTTCAGTTCATCCAATTTCCAAGGGACTGTCTCATTCTGCACTGCTGGCACCATCAGTGCTAACAAATTCTGAGAAACATTTATGGATTGCCCAATGGAGCCAAAGCCTCTCTCTAGGCTGCCCTTTACTCTCAGAGGAAACACTGCTCCTCCAATCAAAAAGCAGAGACCAATTTGACAAGCAGAATGTTCTCTTCCCCACAGTCTCTGGCCAGAATGTTGTTAATGTAGCTCTTTCCACAGCCCTCCCCATCATGAGGCAAGTTCCTGGCCTCTGCCTGCAGGAAATACTCCTGGACAACAGAAACCTCTTTTACTTGTAAGAATGGAATAGTAATAAGTTTCTGCCTTAGGAGAAAAACAGGTTGTTGTAGCTGAGAGAACATTTCTTCTCCTCTTCCAAATAATATTCTCTTTTCTGATAACAAATTTGTTTTTTAACTGGAAAGTAATATGTTTTCTAGAAATATGAGCAGTTTTTACTTAGAGTTTGCTTTTTGGGGGGGAAGGGGATGTTTCCCGAGGCATTAAAGAGAAAAAATATTCAAATGATAGGATTCTTTAGAAACACCTTGTTTCATTAAACTTTCAATTCCTGACAATGTCAGACACATAAAAGAAATATATGTAGATTATTTTTTAGGTTTACAGCAGAAAAATTGGAGACTATAGCTTTGATAATCAGTTCATGGGGCAGTTAGGTGGTGCAGTGGAGAGAACTCTGAACCTGGAGTCAGGAATTCATAAGTTCATATCTGACCTCAGATACTTGCTAGCTGTGTAATCCTGGGCAAGTCATTTAAGCTTGCTTGCCTCAGTGTTCTCATCCGTAGCATAATCTGGAGGAGGAAATGGCAAACTACTCTAATATCTTTGCCAAGAAAACCTCAAATGGGTTCATGAAGAGTTGGACATGATTGGAACCACTGAACAGCAAAATCAGGTCATGAATACAAGGTTAAATGAATAAGCATTTATTAAGCTCTTACGTGCTAGGCACTGTGGCAGGGGCTGACAAAACAATGACAAAAGTATAATGCACACACGATATAACCTGGGTCCAGGAAATATGTATTCTTAAATACCTACCATATGCCAGATACTAAACTAAGTGCCAGCGAAACAAAAAATAAAAGGCAAAAACTGTCCTTATGTTCAAATATCTGACAATTTAATGGGAGGAAAAACATGAAAACAATTACATATAAATAAGATAAAAAGTGAGATAAATAGAAATGGAGGAATGTACAAGGTGGCACTTGAGCTAAATCTTAAAAGGAACTCAGAATTCTAAGAGGTAAGATGTAAAGGTAGGAATGGGCCAACTTATGAAGGGTTTTAAAGCCAAATAAGTGATTTGAAATTTGATCTTGGAGGTAATAGGGAGTCACTGGGAGTTATTGAATGGAGTTTGGGGGGTGGTGGCATAAATTTGACAGCTGAGTGGAAGATGGATTGAAGTGGGAAGAGACTTGAGGCAGGGAGACCAAAAGGTGATGAGCGTCTACACAGGGTGGTAGTCCTAGGACAGAAAGGGATGTACAGGAGACATATTGCAAAAGTAGAAATGACAGGATTTGGCAACAGATTGAATATGTGGAGTGGGTATGAGTGAGGAATTGAGAGTGACACCTAGGTATATGCAGTAATATATAAATATATATACACACAAATATGTATGCATATTCATATGCTCATCAATATGAGATCATTAATGAGAGAGCTAAGGGATGGGGAGAGGTTGAAGAAACTTTCTTGTAGGAGGTGTTACTTAAACTAAGACTTGAAGGAATCAAAGAATTTTTGGAAGTTGAAGTATGAAAGATGTGAATTTCAGACATAAGGAACAGCCCCACAGGGGCGGAACAAACCCCCTTAATTTTTTAATTTTTGTTTTTGTTCTGTAAAACTTGAATTCAGTCAAAGGGCTACACTTGAGGACCTAGAGGGTCACATGTAGCCTTGAGCCTGTGGGTTCCCCACCCCTGGGCAAAGGCCCAGACACAGGTGATAGAGTGAGTATCCTCTGTCAGAAACAAGTGTTGGGCAGGAAGACGACAAAAGTATAAAAAGCCTAGAAAGAGGGTGGGGACAGGTTGGGAATGATCTTAAATGTCAATTTCATATGCAATTTTACAGACAATAGGGTACAACTGGTATTTATTAAGCAGGGAAATGACACGATCAGAGCTGCCTATCTACTGGCTCCTACTCTGGCCAGGAGCAGAGCTTTGGATTCTTCATGATACCATTCTGGAAACATATTCAGATAATTTATTGAGTCATCCATTTCCACTGGGTTTACTATCCTGGCATATGATTCAGGACCATGTATGACTTAGGTAAATTTTGAAACTATTGTGTTTGCAAATTAAGCCCTTTTGTATTATATCATACATTGAAAGGTGATTCCTGTCTCAAAGACCATTAGTAAATGACTCTCTTCCTGATGGTGGAGGTGAAAGGACAAGGTCACTTCTACTCCCATCAATTCTACCCTGTCCCTTATGCAGAGCAGGTCATTCTTCTATAGGAATGATCATCCCATTTTGGGAGAGGGGTTATAGGAAGATCCACACCTTTGCTGAAATGCACGAGGTGTAAAACAAAATAAATACCTATATGCTTTGAAAAATGGTATTTTCTCAAACTGAAATATATGCAGTTGAACAAAGTTTATTTGGAAGCATCCTTTAAAGGCACTCCTCCTGCCTTCCCACAGTACTGTGTGTGTCTTTTCCTGGTCTCTGCTCTGCCTCCCTTGTTCAGTGAATATGAAATTAGAGATCACAAAGGAGCAGAAAGGTGGTGAAAAGAGGAGAAATAGTCACAAGTGTCTAATTGAAGTCATCACTGTATTAGTCATGAAGTAAATTACTACAGAGTTTAAGGAACAGTCAGTTGGAAAAATAAACAAATCAGACTTGTCTTTATGTGTCTCCTGTTTGATGCCAAATAAGTATTTGGAAAGAGATGATTTTTTTTAAGACAAGAGTTTTCTTGACAAGAAGTCCTAAAATTCAGTCCACAGTACACTTGATATAAATCTCCTAAAGAATAAAAGACATTATTCCAACCTAAGAATTAATCATATAGGAGGTTATTTCTTAGATTTTAATATATTACCTTATTTCTATCTTGACCATTTCTTGTACATCAATTGAACATTAATTAAAATATAGGCTAAATAAGACAGCAAAGCCTAATTTAAGAATAACTTAATGTATATGAATTAGCACACTACTCAGAGATAACTAAATCCCCCTCTGTTACCCCACCACCTCTATTTTATCTGTTTTGAACAGAGCTATCTTGCCTCTAGGTCATATTAGTGTAGTAGTCATCTATTTTTGATCTAACAATCGAAGAAAGTGGCTATTCCTTCAATAAAGACAGAGCCTTATAACACTTCCTTGACCATTTTTTCAAAATATGGTCATTAAGGCATTACAACTCTACCAGAACATTTCATATCCCCCACTGTAATTTTAGAAGAAGAGCCACTCAACTCAGCAGCGACTCCTTGGCTCCCTTGGTCTCCCTGCTCTTTTCTCCCAGCTCTCTCCTCTGCCCCCTCGCAAGCCCAACTCAGTCTCCGCTCCTCACCAGGACTAGCCACTGCTTACCCCTGAGTTGCTCTGCTGAATTCAACTCAGTGCCTTCTGCCCTCGCAGTTGGCTTCCTTCACGTTCATTTCTATGGACTTTCCTGTAATGTTATTTTGTCTAACATCATGTTTTCCTGGAAACAATGAACGAAGTTGGTCGGGGTGCATCTGCACCTCACTTCATGAATTTTTCAAGGTGATATCCAGTCTGTGCTGATTTAGATAGGCATCTGTTCCTTTTGGATATAGCCACATGCTGATTTGCCAGATTTATTCTACATTGTCCATTTTTATTTTGTCTTTCTCTCTCATTTTCTGGCAGAAGTTCTGTTTGAAGACTTACACCTGATTCATATTCAGCATTCACATATTGAGAATGAACCTCTGCCCATAAACTACTGCATTTAATTTGTCTCCCAAAAAGAAGGTTCTAAAATATGTAATTATAAAAGTCAAAGCATTTGGCTCATCATTACCATGGGGAAATCATCAAAGAACTTAGCGCACACACACACACATGATTCACAAAAATTCTAGACTTTGAAACATTTCTTAGACTAGGAGCTCATTTTGCATAGCCATTTCCCTGTGACCACAATTCCCTATTTTATGAGGAGATGGAAGGTTGGTTTGAATGAGATGAAGTCAATATGTTTATTTGCTTTGTCTACTACAAGTTAAAATTGTCTTTTAGCATCATAGCTATGTGGTCCTGTGGTCTGGAACGAAGTCCTCATTCCTACTCTGTTCTGACTGGTTTGTTTCCTCTTAAGCTCTGTACTTTAATAGAAAAGACAATATTAATCTTCTAAAGTATCTATTTCTTGATCATACCAATTCTTTTCTCCCTCACAGAGGGAATAATAGGTTTTAAAAAATGGATACAATTGCAACCATTGTCTTTATGTTGTGAGGGATAACATCTCCCTGTTCTCAGTTTAAATGATATAACTCTTACCAGGACTGTTTTGAGGAGGGTAGGCACAGTAAATAGTGTAACAAGTTCCCTTGCATCAACTTGAAACAGAAAATCAGAAATCTCACTTCTGACTACATCTCTCCAAGAAGTCAAAGAAAAAAGTCCAGTATATTTCAAAATACATATGATGACAGCTTTTGCTGTAGCAAAACACTAGAAATAAAGTGTGCTATATGAATAGAGAATGACTAAATCCAGCAATCAAGCAATTAAGGATTTAATTAGAATCGCTATGTGCCAGTCACTATGCTAAAAACTGGATGAATTTTGGTACATGAATGTGTGGGATACTATTCTGTCATAAGAGATGTTGAATATAAGGAATTGAGAGAAACATAGAAAGAATTTTTGCACTGATACAGAGTGAATTAAGCAGAACCAGGAAAACAATATACATAGCTATAATAATATGAACAAAAAAGAGCATGAAAACAAATCCTGTATAATTGTAATAACTAATTTGGTTGTGGACAAGAAATGAAGAAACACACCTTTCAATGGAAAGCTTGGCAATTTTAGGTGGTGAATACTGAATAAACAATCAGATGCATTTTTTTGGTCAGTTAGGTTCATTTAACTGCTTTTTTTTCTTCTTTTTTTACACAGAAAGATTCATTGGTAGTGGTAAGTGGTGAGTACAGGGATATCTGTAAATGATTATTATATTTTTTAAAAGTACTAATAAAATTTAAAAATAACCAGACAATTGATTATAGGAGACCATCTGGCTAAACCAAAGCTATAGAGTTAGAGAATGGCCTTCCCAGGGAAAGCGTTTATTTGGCTTTCTTTAAGACCATGCTTAGGGGAAATTGTTTCTGATTATTGAAGTTTGCACATATTCTTCCAATAGGGGAGTCATCCCATTCTCTGGATGCTGCTAAACTGCCCTGGGAAATTGGGGAGGGAGATGAAATGAAGTTTAAAAAAAAAATTCCAATTCTGGAGAAAATTCAGAAGAACCAATTTAAGGGAAGTTCAAGATGGAAAATACTAAGGATTATTCTGTTAATTATATAATAGAACCTCCTTATAAAATTTCATACTCAACAGTTGAGTTTTTTATGAGGCAAGTTTATCCTGGATTTCATGCAAAAATAATTTCTGAAGATAGTTTCTGAAGTACCAAAGGACCTTCACATGGCATAGGATAGACTATGGACAGTCAAGTAGAGAACAAAATTGAGGAATATGAGCTCATTTATTTTTAAAATGATATATTTTATTTCATATTGCGTTCATTTCAAATATATCTCTCTTCTGTCTCCTACCACCAGTCATCCCTTGTTAAAAACAAATAAATAAAAGGATTTATAGAGGATGAAAAAAAAACATTTTGGAAAAATCAGGAAACACACCAAATATGCCTGACAGTATTAGCAATATTCTATATGCATAGTTTCCCCACCTCTGCAATGAATGGATGGAAGTATATTAAAAAAGAAACAAAAAAACAAAACAGGTGTAAGCCTGGGAGCAGCACCCTCACATCTAACTAAGAACTTTAGCAGCCTGACCAACTGTCCCTCCAGCTACCCTACAAAATGGCATCAACTGTCAAGGATCTTGAATGTCCTATAGGAAGACCAGGTTCCCCAGAACAAGACCACTGTTGTTGGGGTTGGTGCAATTGGCATTGTATGTGCCATTCATATCTTAATAAAGGAATTGGCTTATGAACTTGCCCTAGTTGATGTAATAGAAGACAAACTAAAGGGAGCGATGATAGATCTCCAACATGGCAGCCTTTTCCTCAAAATGCCAAAGATTGTTTCTGGCAGAGACTACAGTGTGACTGCAAACTCAAAAGTGGTCATTTGTACAGCTGGGGCATGTCAACAAGAGGGATAAAGTTGTCTTAACTTGGTCCAGCGTAATGTGAATATTTTTAAATTCATCATTCCCAATATTGTTAAGCACAGCCCTAATTGCAAGCTGCTTATTGTTTCCATTCCAGTGCATGTTTTGATATATGTGGCCTGGAAGCTAAGTGGCTTTCCTAAAAACCATGTTATTGGAAGTGGTTGCAATCTGGATTCTGCCCATTTCTGTTACCTAACTGGGGAGAGACTTGGTGTCCATTCTTCAAGTTGTCATGCACGGGTCCTTGGGGAACATGGAGACTCCAGTGTTCCTGTGTGGAACGGTGTGAATCTTGCTGGTGTGTCTCTAAAGAACATTCATCCTTCTTTGGGAACTGATGCTGATGCAGAGAATTGGAAAGATTTTCATAAACAGGTGGTTGAAAGTGCTTATGAGGTGATCAAACTGAAGGGCTACACTTCTGGGCCATTGGCTTGTCTGTGGCAGATCTGGCAGAAAGCATTACAAAGAATTTTAGGAGAGTATATCCAATTTCCACCATGATTAAAAGCCTATATGGCATTAATGAGGATGTCTTCCTTAGTGTCCCATGTATCTTGGGGTAGAATGGCATTTCAGATGTGGTGAAGGTCAACCTGAATCCGGAGGAAGAGAACTTTAAAGAAGAGGGCAAATATTCTTTGGGGAATCCAGAAGGAGCTGCAATTTTAAAACCTTTGAATGTGCTACCATAAAGAGAACATGACAGGGGTTGAGGGGTCATGTATGATCCACTTTTCAAATAGACCAAATCCTTCCTCTGATTAGGGACTAAACACCAGAAATGTAAAACCTGTGAACACACTCATTTCTTCCTAAAGTCAGAAATAGGGAATAGAACCCTGTTGTGGTTAGCATATGATACTGGATATGACTTGTATAATCTTAGTGGTTGGTGTCAAGCAGAACCAGTGCCCCACAGGAATATAAACTACTTGCTTTATATGTAGTTCCAGAAGACAACACTCCTGGATACAAAATACCATACAGTAGTAATTCTTTTTTGATGCATTGATTACCTTTGTGCTCCCCTCCATTGGGGCACTACAGCATGGCCCCCATGTATCACCTTTCTAGAGGACCTGATTTTGTCTGCCTATATGTATCAATAATTGCAAATTTCCATATTATATAAAAAGGTCTGTATATGTGCAACAATGCAACCAATTTCTCAAGTGTCCTACTAACTCTACTGAATAAACAACAAATTACTGATTAACTAAAAAAAACCCAGCTTCTCCATGATCAAGCTTAATTACAATTCCATACATTCAATTTGATTTTATTATTCTTTCCATTTCCATTGTTATAGTCATTGCTTCCTAGCTCTGCCTGCTTCATTCTGTACCAATTCATATGTCTTTCTTTGCTTCTCAAAATTTTTCATGTTTAGCTTTTCTTATGGCTCAGCAATATTCTATTATCTTAATGTACCATCATCTGTTTTGCTTTTTACCAATCAATCAACATCAGATACTGTTTTCAATTCTTTGCTTCCACAGGTGGGAAATTCTGCTATGAATATTTTGTTATATATGGAACCTAATATCTTTAATAACCCTTAATGGATATGCCCAATGATAGAATCTCTGAGCCAAAGAGAAAAGATGTATTAGCTATCTTGTTGGCATAATTCTAAATTATTTTCCAGAATGGTTGAATCAATTCATAGCTCTGTCAAAAGTATTTGAATGTGCCTGCTTTTTCATAGTCCCTCCAACATTGAATCTTTCCATCACGTTATTTACCTATTTTAAGACTTTTAGATAAAACCTCAGAATTGCTTTGATGTATATTTCTCTTAATATTAGTGATTTAGAGCAACATTTCACAAGGTTGTTAATCATCTACAATTCTTATTTTGAAAACTTTTTTGTCCATATCCTGTGATCCATTAGTTTCCTATATATTTTAGGTATCAGATTCTTATTAGAGATATTTGTTGTAAAGATTTTTCCCACTTGACAGATGTCCTTCTTAACCTAGCCACCTCATTTTCTTTATTTCTTTGAAGAGTGTTTTGTAGTTGTAGTTCTATCTTGAGTGTATCTTAGTATCTTGGTCCCAGATTTAAAAAAAAGCGTAGTCATTTCTAATGAAATTATTCTTTTCTATTATATCTTCTTAGACTTTTTCTGTTATATGGAAATATTAATACTAATGATTTTTAAAATTAACTAATTTTTAGTTTTCAACATTCACTTTTGTAAGATAATGAGTTCTAAATTTTTCTCCCCTTCCTCCTTTCCCTCTTCCCCAAGACTGCATGAATCTATTATAAGCTATGCATGGACAATCATACTAAATATATTTCCACACTTATTATGTTGTGAAGAAGAATCAGAACGAAAGGGAAAAAACACAAAAAAGAAAAACCAAGCAAAAAAAATGACAAAAGAGATAAAATAGTATGGTTCAATCTGCATTTAGATTCCATGGTTCTTTCTCTGGATGTGGATAGCATTTTCCATCATGAGTCTTTTTGGAATTATCTTAGATTTTGCATTGCTGAGAAGAACTAAAAATCAAAATTGGTCATCACATAATATTGCTGTTACTGTGTACATATTCTCCTGGTTCTGCTCACTTCACTCAGCATCAGATCATGCAAATCTTTCCAGGTTTTTCAGAATTCTGCCTGCTTATCATTACTTGTGGAACAAGAAATTACATTACATTCATGTTCCACAACTTGCTTAGCCATTCTGCAATTGCTGGGCATTCCCTCATTTTCCAGTTCTTTGCCACTACAAAAAGAGCTGCTATAAGAATGTTTGTACATGTGGTGGTGTTGCTGGATCAAAGAGAAGTATGAGTTTTATAGCCCTTTGGGCATAAATACTAATGATTTTTTGTGGATTTAATTTTTATGCTGCTATTTTTTTGCTGGGGCTATTGCATTCTCTTGGCTCCTTTTTTCATTCTCTGGGGTTTTCTAAGTAAATCAGTATGTCGTATGCAAATGGTAATACTTTTGTTTTCTATTTGCAAATATTTGTGCCTCTAACTTTTTAAATCTTATTAATATGACAGAATCTAAAACTTATGTCAACTAATAACACATTTCTATACTTATTTGTAAAACCTCTAGCTTTTCCCCATTGCAAGTGATGTTAGCTTTTGGTTTCATTTATATATGCTTTTTTATTGTATTAAAAATGGCTCTTCTGCACCTGTGCTTTGCAGGGCTTCAAGGACAAATGACCGAGTTGTACTTTCCAAGCAATCAGACAACTTACAAGTGCTTCCTAGGATCTAGCAAAATCAGGAAAGGCCACAAGGAGATGGTGTTTTGATGGACTTTGAAGGAAACTAAATATTTTATGAGGTAGAGGAACTTCATTTCAACCATGCAGGACACCAGTGCAAAGATACTGAGGCCAAAGATGGTGTGTCTTAGATGGATATTAATGAGAAGGCCTGTTTTGGCTGGACTTTAGGATGTAGGAAGAAGAATGATGTATAATAAAGCATAATTTTGGGACCAAGTAGTAAATGGTTTCAAATGACAAGCAAAGGTAAGAAGAAGCTTCCTGGAGAAGGTTAGTGATATCATTTTTGCAACTATAGAGAGGGTAGACTGGTCAGGGAGAAGACTTGAGGCAGAGACCAATTAACAAAGCTGCCATAATAATCAAGTGAGAAGTGATAAAAGCCCAAACCAGCATGGAATCTAGGTGAGAAGACAAATTGAAGACGTCTTACAGAAGTAGAAAACTTGGTAACTGGAGAGAGGGAAGGAGGGAGAGAGAGATGGAGGGAGAGAGAGAAAGACAGAGAGAGTGAGAATAAGAATTGGAGACTAACTCCAAACCTGAGAACTTTGATGACCAACAGAATGCTGTCCTTTCCATAGATGTAGAGAAGTTTGGAAGAAGATGGGATATTGCAGGAGAGATAATGAGGTCTATTTGAGATATGTATAGATTTTGATTCATCTACTGGACTCCAGTTAAAAATTTCTAGTAGAAGCTGGATTTATAGATGCAACCCATTGTAGCTGATGAGGTTACTAAGGGAGAGATGGGGGAGTGGCACCTAGAAAAAGAAATGTACAGACAAATCAGAGGGATACAGAGAAAGATATAAACAGGCAGGAAGCAAAGAGAAAGAAGCCCTAGCTCTAAACCTTAGAGTACACCCATGAGTGATAATCTACCATATTTCTTTCTCCATCTATTGATATAAGCACATGGTCTTATTTTTTTTATAAGATTGTTTTCCTGACGATGAACTTACTTCATATATCAGGAATAAATCAAACTCAGTTAAAGTGAAAAATGGATATTAATATTTTGTTGGTCTTTCTTGGTACCATATTATTAAAAATGTCTATATCAGTATTCCCTGATGGCATTGGTTCAGAGTTCTCTTTCTTGTCTTTTTTTCTTCCCTGTTTTAGATATTAGTGCCATTTTTTGTCACATAAAATAAGCCTAGTAGAGTGTCTTCTTTCTTAGTTTTTGAGAATAACTTGTGTATTATAGTTTTTAGTTACTTTTTAATTTTAATTGGGGCAGTGGATAGAGTGTTGGGCCTGGACTCAGGAATACACAGCTTACTGAGTTCAAATATAACCTCAGACACTTACTAGCTTTATGATCCTGACCAAGTTACCTAACCTTGTTTGCCTCAGTTTCTTCATCTGTAAAAAAGATAATGGTGAATCACTCTAGTATCTTTGCCAAGCAAAGGGTTCACAAAGAGTCAGACATGACTGAAATAACTAAAGAACATGATCTTGATTGAATCCCCCTGAAACTCCATTTGGACCAGTTTTTTACCTTATTTATAGGTTTTTTATGATTCAATTGATTTTATTTTCAAATTTGAATTATGATCTTTTATATGCTCTGTTAACTTGGGCATTTTATACTTTTTAGGTAATAATCCCTTCTGATTTGTCTGTTATCTTTTCTTAATTTAGTTCTTCTCCTCCTCCTTTTCCTCCTCCTCCTCCTTCTTCTCCTCTTCCTTCTTTTCCTTTTCTCCTTCTTCTCCTTCTCCTTCCTCTTCTTCTTCTCCGTCTCACTCTCATTTTCGCATACACATATACTTTTTTTAGCTAAAGAGTTTATTTCAATTTAGAAATAGCTCCACATAATGGGATTATTTTTTGCTTTATGATTCTAGAGGCTAACTGTTGTACTTGTTGTCTTCCTACAGCTCTATGGTTTTACTAATGTAGGGAACTCCTAAGTACCGAAATCCCCTTTATAAATGCAGATAAGCAATGTTATGAGGCAAAGTTTTAGAATGGGAATGGGGAAACTAAGGCCTAAGAGCCAAATCCAACCTGATTCTGCTTTTGTATAGCATCCAACCTAAGAATGATCTTTATATTTTAAATAGCTGAAAAAAATCAAAAGAATATTTTATTGACAGGTGGCAATTATATGAAACTCAAATTTTGGTGTCCATAAAGAAAGCTTTATTAGACCACAACCATGATCACCCATTTACATATGGTCTATCGCTGCTTTCTCATTATGATAACAAAGTTGACTAGTTATGACAGAGACTGTATGTGGCATGGTACTATCATTGCTTTCAACTACTGTTTAAAAATCACAGTGACACAGTTAGAACTAGATAGTATTTCAAGTACCATGTATCAGGACATTAAAAAAAATCACTGGTACATGCACATCATTTCAAAACAAGAAAAGTGGACTTTACATATCACTCTTTTGAGGCATGGTGGAATGTGGATTATTTTGTTATTGAATTGGATAGCAAAACACTGTGTTTAGAAAGATACAATATATGTCAATATTACCAGACTAAGTACTCATCACAATTTTACCAACTCACAGGAAAACAATGGTCAGAAAAATTAGAAAATTACAAATGGAATGGCTCATCACAGAATTTCTTGACAAACATACAAATTGTAAAAAAAAAAAAAAAAGATACTGAAATTAAAGTAAGTTTCCAAGTGGCTTATTTGTTAGCCAAGCAGTGAAAACCTTACAAGATGAGTTAATTAAATTGTGTTTGATTGCAGCAGCTGAAGAAATATACACAGAGAAATTAAACTTGTTTTAATATTAGAATTTTGTTTCAATTAAAATCATATGTTCATGGATTTATAGCCAAATTTGGCAGTACCTATCTGCAAAAAGACATTCTGAAAAGAGAAACATGTAAAATTTATTCATCATCATTAACAGATGAACATTTAAAAATGATTTTGAAGATAGGGAACAATAATTTTGAACCTCAAATGAGCAAAATGATATTCCCTCCAAAAAAGAATTCTATTCTCATTTGTAGACTTGTATTATAAAAATTATACTCAATTTTATTATCACATGTTCAATTTTATCAATAAAAATTTTGTGGAAACTTATTTTTTCCCTTCTTGTTATATAAGTGCCTACAAAATATCTTTGATTTTTGCCTCCGACTGAAAACTCTACTTTCTGGCCCTTTACAGAAAACATTTGCCAACTCTTGTCTTAGACAATTGCCCAGAGCCCAGAGAAGTTTAATGACCTGCCCAAGGGTGCATAGCCAGTATGTGTCAGAGGTGGAACTTCCTTACTACAAAGCAAAGCTTTCTCTCTGTTGTACTTCCATGCCTTTCAGACTAATTTTTATCACATTTAAATGTGTAATCACTCCTAGTAGCATTTTGATAAATACTTTGAGAACCTGGAAAACAATTTGCTATGTCCACAGATAAGCTAAGACTATTGGCATAAACAGCCAATTATTTTTTTTTTAAACTCAGCTTAAATTGATTATTTTCTAAGTTTATATTGAGTTTAGTTTTTCAAATTTCTCCTACCTCTAAGTCCCTATAACATTTCATTTTTTATGTCTCTTACAATAATATGATTCTATTTTGTCTCTTAATTATTGTCAGTGTCTTATAACAAAGTCCCATACCAATGGACTTTGGGACTTGGGTTAACAGTTACATGAATAATGATAATAGTTTGCTTTTGTATAGTGTTTTAAGGTTTTCAGAGCCCTTTTCATGTATATTTTTCATTTGATTCTCTCAACAACCTTGTGACATGGTTATTCTCATTGTACAAGTGAAAAAACTTAGGGTCATGCAGCTTAAGAGACTTGCTCAAGTCATACAAGGTATTCAGTATCTGAAGCAGAATTTGAACTCAGGTCTTCCAAGCTCCAAGTCTAACACTATGCACTCTGCTATCTACCTGCCCTCAAAATAAGTGGCTATGTCATACTCATCTTTGTTTATTCTATAGCACCTAATACAATGTTTTATTAAGGCTCCTAAATGATGACTACAATCACTAAAAATTAAGTTAACAAATGAAAATCAGCCTAAGTATTCCCACTAGAGAAGCAAATTAAATGAAAGATATCTATTGTGGAGACTATGCTATGCAGTTGGATGCCCATCCTACAAAGCTGGTCCTTTAGTACACATATCTTGGACAGACATTGATGATGGACAGTGAATTAGTCTCAGAATTAAGTACAACTCTTGTATTGCATTTAGTAAATTGCATTGTGCTTTTAGTGATCCCAAGTTTCTTCCTGAAGCAAACAAAAAAACCCATTTTTTAAACAGTAGTAATTTTCCAACAATTGTATATCGCTATAAATTGTTAAATTCTACCATCTCTAAAAAGCAAAATTGCTGATCATCTGAAACATGATGTAAAAACATGTACTCAAATAATCAAATGGATCTATGATTTGAAGCCAGAAGTTCCATATAACAATCTAGATCTCGAATCACTTTTTCTATATTTTCCTATATGTTCACTCAATAATCTGGAGACCTTCCATGCTTTCTCTTAATATTTCAAGGTTACTAATAATGTCCACCTGACCTTCCCTCCCTCCCCCTTGCTATGTGATCATGTCATCTTCTCTTATCACACTGTTCCTTAATTACATCTTTTACTCCTGTTCTTCTGAAAAGGTCATCATTGGTTTTGTGTTATAGCCTATACCCACTGCATCTCCATTCACCTCTTTGTGAGACCGGCTTTATTTCTTCAGCACCTACTATATCCCGTGTCTTTCTGCCCCAAAGCAAGAACAACAGAATATTTGCATTCAAAAGAAAGGCTTTGTTTTCATGTGAATCTTGGGGTGATTGTAGAAGATCTGAAATTTCCCAAACACAGTCCAGCCTGCCCTCCTGATCCCATTCAATTCTGGTCGTATCTTGTTGGTCGTCTGCACTATTTGTCCCAGGAAACAAGTGGACTTCCATAAAACAAAACAAAACAAAAAAACATTCAATAATTCAACAATTTTACAATTAAGTGAAAGAGATAGGGAATAGCCTATTAAGTTTATTGGTAACCACTGTTCCTTCAACATAAGGGAAACTCATAAGGAAAAGAGCATAGGTCACCCACTCTATAATTCTTTAGAAATAAGAGTGCTTTTAAGTGTGTTTTGTAAATTTAAGATGGTTATCTTAAGATATTTAACTTCAAGAATGCATTTAAAGGTACTACATGCTTGAATATGTGATAACTAATGATGAAAACTACTTTGAAAGTACAAAGTGTTATTAACAGCCTAGTTACAGAGCAATAAAAATGGAACGACTCAAATTCAGACAAGAAGCCAAGTTTCTGTTGTTGTACCAAGATGTAAACTCAGAGCCTCTTTATAAACAAGCAGCAGATAATGACACTGCCTCTTTGCCCATCACCAACTAAGCCCTGGCAGCCTGCCTTGCCTTAAGTTTTCTCAATTGTGAAATGGAGGTACTTGTTGAGGGTAAGGGCACTCACTGCTGCATTTAGAGACTATATGTTCAAGTAAACAGAATGGAAATCTTTCAGTAAGAGTCATGGGCCCAATCCTTGAAATGGATGTTTTTCAAGTTTTCTATGGAATGTAATTGCAATGCAGTAATAATACTCAAAAACATTTCAATAAAGTAACAGGCCCAAGAGAAACTTGGCATTTCAAGAGCTTCATTAGCTCTCTACAGACTGATGCACTCCATGAAGTTAAAGTAGAGGCCTTGTTTACCTTATTTCAGAATTACTTCTGAAGTTTAGGGGTTTTTCTGAGTGCAACATGGAGCCTTCAGGAATAGACCAGGGAGAAGTTGAGAGGGAGAGAAAATATTTTTCTCAAAGCCTACCATTGGGTTCAATTTGTACTTACGGGTTTGTTTCCTTGGCAATAAATATGAAGTACCAATCGCTGATGAAATAGTAGGATTCCATCTCAATCCTCTTTATTTTTATTTCTCAAATAAGCCATTGTTAAATTAACATGGTTAATTCAGTCTATGCCCTACTTTTTGCCATGTTACTCCTTTAATCTACTGTCAGAGTATTTTGAAATACCTTGAACTGAAACTTTGGAACTGTTTAATAAATACAAAAAGAGAAAAGCACCAAAAACATTGCCCTTTAAAATTAGGACAATCAAAGAGGTCCATTTTTCAAAAGAAAAAAAAAAGGTAACTGAAATATCTTTTATTTTCTCCTTTACTATAAATGCTAACACATGAAACCATAAAGGCTAAAATATTCCCAAGTCAGACAAGGGTAAATCTATCTATAAACAACCCATCAAGCGTTGAAAGTCACATGGACACCATTGAAACTTCATTTGTAATGGTAACTAGGAAATAATTTGCTACATTCAATTTTTCCTCTGCATTTTCTAACAAATACTTACTAGCTTCCTACATTCTCTAGGGTTAGAGAATAAGAATACAAGACAAAACAAGGCACTGGATTTATGAAAAAACATGTCATTGTAAAAAATATATTGTGTACCTTTTGGAAGGCACTGTGACAGGTGCTGGATCTCCAAAAAAGTATATGATGTGGTCTTTGCCTTCAAGGGTAAGATAGGGAGCTCCTTTCACAGGGGAAATAGGACATATATACGTATGAAGCATATTAATGGTAGATAACACTAAATATTATTTGAACTCAGAAGAAGGAGAGATCACTATGCTTAGCTCAAGCATGATGACTGCGGCTTTCCTGCTATCTGTGAACAAATCAATTGCATTTTGGTACAGTGGAAGAGGTAGTTAAATGGCTCATTGGATAGAGCACTGAACTTAGAGTCAGAAAAACTTGAATTCAAATATGGACTCAGACACTTACTAACTGTGTGACCCTGGACAAGTCATTTAACCTCTGTTTGCCTTAATCCACTAGAGAAGGAAATGACAAATCACTTCAGTTGTGGTTGTTTATCCTTCATTCTTGAAGAGGACCATGATATCAGGAGATGATGCAATGACTTGCAAGTGAATTAGATTTAACTGAGGAAGGGCTGTGCAAAGTCACCAGCCTCACTTTCTCCTCTGGAGCCATCTGGGTCCAGCAGCAAGATATAGATCAAAAATACTGAAGATGGCCCTGGATACAGTGGGAGACTTTAGCCTTTTTAAACTAAAGTCTTTCCTAGGTCTCCATCTGACTGAGGCAATGACCATTCAGTGATTAAGGCTAGGTGATTGGTCATTGACCTTTGTTCTTAAAGTGGACCAAAATGACATCACTATGATAAACTCAAGTTTCAGTGTGTCCAACTGTGGCTGATTAGACCAATACAAGCTCAGAAAGCTCTACCACAGATTGAGCATGGATAGTCTGTGTGAATATTTGGGGTGGATATTCCAAATTTGTGCATTCTACGTTTCTTTTGAACTGTTTCAATTCTGTTGTGCTCATAGAGCACAGCACCCTTTCTGATGAGGGCATGCTATACTGAGTGGTCCCATGCCAGTGTCTCACATGTCACACAATCAATTCCAGAGTTCTTGAGAGAGACCTTGAGAGTGTTCTTGTATCACTTCTTCTGACCACCATGTGATCACCTGCCCCATGTGAGTTCTCCATAAAATAGTCTTTTTGGCAAGTGTATATTTTGCATTGAAACAACGTGGCCAACCCATCAGAGTTTCATTCTCTGAAGCATAGTTTGAATACTTGGCAGTTTAGTTTGAGCAAGGACCTCATTGTCTGGTACCTTATCCTGCTAGATGATCTTCAGAATCTCCCTAAGACAGTTGAAATGGAAGTGAATCAGTTTCCTGGCATGTAGCTAGTAGACTGTCCATGTTTCACAGGCATACAACAATGAGCTTCAAAGATCTTTTATGATTCCATGAAAGATATTTATGGACCAAAACCCCATGGTGCATCACAACTACTCAGTGCTGATGGAACCACAATGATTAGTGATCAAGACATGATCCTTAAAGCTAGGTAAGAAATGAGGCAGAGAATGGCCTCTCTTACCTAGTCAAAAAAAAAGAAAAAGCCAAGGGGAAGGTAGGGAGAGACTTTCAGGAGTTGCTGGCCAAAACAGAAACAATTGCTATTTACATTCACTCTGAGAAATCAGGTCCCAAACAATGATCAAGTTGGGCTTGCGTTGGGACTTGTTGTTGTCCAATCCTAGAGAGCTAGAGTGATTTGGGTTTAAAGTGTGGTCCTTAAGAAAGAAATCTAGCTCTTCAATCCCAAGATGTCTTTTGAGATTTCAATGATCAAAATTTACATTACTTTGGGCTGAGCACCTGAAATTAAGATTATGATATCATATGTGAACAGGAGGAGAGGAAGGAGAAGGGGAAAAGAGAGGAGAGAAAGAAGGATGGACAGAAGGAAGGAAAGAAGGAAGGAAGAAAGGAGCTGCATTGATTGCCTAACAGGAACTGACCAGTTGAGTTGTTAGTGGGTCAGTTTGTACTACTCACAGGTTGTTGGTTGTTCTTTGTTCTGGAAGAGGACATTCTGGAAGATGACATCAGGAAGGTGATGCCATGGCTTGCAAGTGAATTGCAGGTAACACAGATCAGGATGACTAGAGATGGCTATCTTTACAAGAATACCCCATGGACATCATTGATGTGCTGTGGTCCATGGAGTCAGGAAGAGTCAGACACAAATGAACAACAGTGAAAAGAGTACTGGATTTAGAGTCAGTTTAAATTTGTCTCTGTACATTATTACCTGTGTGATCTCAGGCAAATGATTTACTTGCTCTGGGCCTCAGTTTCCTCATCTGTAAAATGAAGGGGACTAGATGACATCTAGATTCCCTGCCATCTCTAAATGTATATCTCTATGATCCTTGTGTCTTTAGAACCCTCCCTTAGTTGTTTTCTATCTAGGCTACACAAAACCAGTATGGTACCTTTGCTTTGGTGAATGCTTCTGGGGAGAACATCAAGGAAAATGAGCCAATGGCTTTAATTTGTCTTTATTGCCTCTTTCCTAGAGTACTGCCCCAGGTCTTGTCATTGATGACCTCTCCCCTCTCCTAAATTCCTTCCTTTTTACTCCTTATCACCTCCAGGAGCCTCGAAATCTACAATCTGGTCACTATAGGCATTATATCCTAGGTTTTGTCACCTCCATGTTTCTGTCCATTGAAATTTCCCTTTAAATTCAATTTGCTTTTCTTTAGCTCCTACATACCATGTTTCCTTATGCACAGGGCCTGATACATAGTAAGAACTTAATATATGCTTATTGATTAAGTAGTATACAAAACAATTCATCAATTTACTGTATATCATCCTTATTAACGGATGTCTTCTCTTCCTCTTTCCCACTACCCTTTGATGCCTCATTGTGGTCTGGAGTTTACACTAGGCTTATATCAATTTATGCCCTAGAAGACAAGTTCTAGGAAATCTTGTTAGGTTGGGAAAGTTTTTGAGTTGTCACCCTCTTTTGAATTCCATTTTTTTTCCCCAGTCACTCAATGCTAAAAACTATAATCAAGTCCTCAGTAGCATTATTTCTAAAAAATGTCTGTCAGGGCTCTATCCTGTGGTTCCATTTGATGATGCTACTAAAGTTCATGTCTGACTCTGTAACCTTCCTACTCAATAAACTCCAGGGGCTCCCTAGTACCACCAGGCCCAAACATAAATTCCTCTGTAATTTGAAGTCCTTCTCAATCTGGCCCTAATCAACTCTTCCAGTCTTCTAAAACTTTACCCTCATCCATTCAATCAGTTAAATTCACTTACGTGAAGTTCCTTGAACATAATGCTCCATTTTCTGTGTCTCCATTTTTGTATTAGCTATCCCTTGATCTGAAAGAGTATTTCTCCTAAACTCTAGCTCTTAGCTTTCCTAGCTTAAAGAAGGACAGATCAGATGCTATCTTCAGCAAGAGACTTTTCCCACTCTCATTACTTGCCCACACCCAAATGCCTCTGCCCCAAACTGTCTTACATTGACTTTCTACATATTGCAATTAGTACAGTGCCTTGCACATAGTAGGATATTAATAAATATTTATTTATTATATTATTCAGTTGTCTCTTCCATTAGAAAACGAGCTTGTTGAGATTTGCCTCTTTTTGTTTTATTTTGTTTTTTTATCTGGTCCTCAGCACAGTGCCTGGCCCATAATAAGCTTTTAAGAAATGTTTTTTGACTGACTGATTTATAATATATTGCTTCTCAAAGAAAAAAAACCAAACAAAAACCAAACCTTCCTTAAATATATTTATTCTTTATCATGTTTCCTTTGCACCTTAAAGGTATGAAGACCTGAATTCTCTGTTCTTTGGCATTTTGGCAGTTGTTCATCAATGTGTAGTTTTTAGACATTTTAGTGGAATTTATGCACTGGATTTGGAATCGAAAAACTTGAATTTCAGTCCTGGTTCTTTCCCATGCTACCTCAATAACACTGAGTAATTCACCTGAGCTCTCCAGGTCTCACTTTCCTTATAATATAATGTGAATTGGTTGAGTTAAAGATGACCTCTGAGGATCCTTATGAACTGATTCCTAAATAACCTCCCCCATGTCCAACAGTATATTTCTGGTATGTACTATCACAATTAACCCATGATCTGTGCAAGAAGTTTAGATGAACATGATTCCTTCACCATTTTCACTTTCACCTTTAATTTCAGAAATTTTGAAGAAAAATATCCATTCTCTTCCTCAGACCTCAGAGGGGAGGCCTCACTTTATCCTCAATATTATCAACCTTAAGCAATCAACTTCTCAGCACTAGTTCTGGGCTAATAAAAGCCAGACATTTGAGTGTCTCTATTCTCCTAGGAAATCCTATCAAGTTGGGAACATTTTGAGCTAAGTAACTCTCTTTTGAACTCCGTCTTTTTCCTAGTCACCCAATGGTGAAAACTATAATCAAGTCGATAGTAGCTTTGCTTCTAGAAAGTGTCTGTCAGTGCTCTGTCCTCCTGTTCCATTTCATGATATTCCTAAAGTTCAGGTCTGACTCTATAAACTCTTTTACCTACTTTTACTGCTGGGGGAATATGAGTGTGGGATGTCCTGAAAAAACCTATTGACATGCACTGTGGCCCAGAGCCCAAGCTGAGCTTGGTCACCAATCTCAACAATAGAAAGCTTTGTCACTGATCTCATGAAGTATGATTATTTCTGAGGGATTCCTGAGACCCATAAATTAAGTCCCCCTAAGTGTACTGGGAAGCCTTCTTCAACTCTTTATAACCTCTGCCAATTTTTTTATAAAACAGATAAATGTTTTTATGAGAGGTAATGACAGTTGGGAGTGTCCCTTCACTGGATATCTTCAAGTATGGGCTGGATAAGCTTCTCAGGGATTCTTGTTTAAACCTCAGTTTGATACAACAATCCTTAAGGCTCATTGCCATGCTGAGATCCTAAGATTCTCCCAGCCTAATCAGAAGCCCTTTTCTGAGGGAAAGGAATACGAAAGAAGCCTGAAACTGGTTTAAACATGTTGGATTTGTATCTCTCGACTTTTCTAGGGCTCTTAATGCCCTTTGCCAGCAGTCAGCATTGTTATTCATTCTTTTAGAATCCTGGTGAGGTAAGGAAGTAGCAAATATCATGATTGACAAGCATTTTACAGACTGGAATCAAAGGCAAGGAATAAGGAATGATTCTTCATGCCCCAAATGATGTAAAAGCAACAATGCGAATCAGTTCAAGACATCAGGCATTTACTGTTTGAAAAGCAGTGTGCTAGGTGCTGGAGATAGACAAGATACTACCCAGCTTTTCAAGGGCTTACAACCTGATAGCAAGAAAAAGACACATATGTAAATATAGCAACTTTGGTAAAAGGGAGAGTGTCTTGAATGCAAATGAAAAGTCCAGGCCTTGTGCTATAGACATTTGAAGAGGGAGAGGTCAGTTAGCTTGGTACTATGGAGAAGTCACTGACTCTGGAGTAAGGGCAATGGGTTTCAAAGTCTTCTGATGATGCTTATTACCTATATGACCTTGGAGAAGTCACAACCTTTCTGAATAGCAATAACCTCTGGAGTCCCTTCTAGCTCTAGGTAAATGAAAGAATCTTCATTTAGAGGGAATGGTCATAAAGGGAAGATTTCATGGAGGAAGTTGTATCTGAATTGGGCCTTGAATAGAAGAAGGACTTTACAGAAAGATAATAAGAGGGAAAGATCTAGACATGAGGTGTAACATGGGGAAAGGTATAGCGGAAAGAATAGTTCACTTTGGCAGCAACGTAGAATATGTGAAGGTAAATTGTAAATTCAATGAAAAGGCAAGGTAGACATTATTGTAAAATTCTTATTTCTCAGTATATCTACTTCCACTGATGGAAGGGACTATGTCATTTTTTTTAATCTTTGTAAATATTGAATTGAATTGATACTATCCATAGAAATAGAAAAGTGGGTGTTTTGTGGGGGAGGAAAAAAGATGTTTTTAAAAAGAAATATAAGGTATTGAGTTTGGTGTGTTGAATTTGAGCTGCTGTCTGGAAATTCAGTTAGAATCATTTAGTATGTTGCTAGAAATACAGAAATGGAGTTCTGAAGTTATATTTGGAGATCATCAATAAACTCTGGGTTCATTTGCATAGGAGTGATAGTGGAAGCCATTATAGTGAGTAAGGCCACCAAGGGACAGGGAACTGAGGGCTACGGACAGAACTTTTGAGGAATAATAAGAGGATGTCATGTCAACAAAAGAGAGGAGCAGGCAGAGAGGTTGGAGGACAACAGGCTCAAAACTCTGGAGTTGAAAGAGATCTCATCAGCCACATTTATTCCAGTTTGTCTCAGGAAACTTAAATGAGTTACCCAAGTTTGAAAAGCCACAGAGGCAGCCTTTGAGGGCAGGTCCTCTAATTCTTTGTATTGTAGCACCCTGTCTCTCAAGATCCAAGAGTGCAGTGTTAAAGAATGCAAGGGCACCAAGGAGGGGAGGGGAGGTTAACAATGTCAGGTGTTTCAGAAAGATTACCAAAAACCTGCATATAGAAGGAGGGGGAGCTTTTGGATTGGACAAGAAGGTCACTTATGACCTTGGAAAAAGCTGTCATGATGGTAGTCAGACAGCAGGGAAGCAAAGGATATGGGGAAAGAGCAGATCTAGTAGGGAAGGAGAGACTGAAGATGCATGAGATGTGATAGAAGAACAGTCATCACAGAGGAGGAACAGACCAGAGTCCAGATGATCTGATTCCATGTGGGCTCTATCAGACCACAGAGCCTCAAAGCAGAAGGAGGATTTTCCTTTATATTCACACAAAACTATCACTCACATTTCTAGCAGCACATTTATGTGCTGCTAAGGGGCTTTAGAAGATACAGAAGAGGAAGACATGGTTCCTTCCTCAAGAAACCTTCAATCTAGTTGTAGAGACAAGCCATCTCTAAAAATAATTAGGGAGCAATAGAAAGCAGGATGTGATTAAATGTTAAGTTGAACTGTATAGTATAAATTAGATTACATTAGGAATTTAGAGAATAGAGAGATATTTGTGGCCTGGAAAAGTTGGAGGGCAGCTAGGATAGCTGGATAGAGTGCCTGGCCTGTAGTCAGGAAGACCTGAGTTCGTATCCTGCTTCAGATGGTAGCTCTGTGATCCTGCACAAGTCACTTAACCCTGTTTGCCTCAGTTTCCTAATCTGTAACATGACATAGGGAAGAAAATGGCAAACCTCTCCAGTATATTTGCCAAGGAATCCCCAAATGGAGTCACAAAAAGTCATCTATGACTAAAGCAACCAAACAACAGTAGCAGAAAGCTGAAGAAAGCTTCCTGGAAATAAAATGAGCAGCGTGTGTGCGTATGCGTGTGTGTGTGTGTGTGTGTGTGTGTGTGTGTGTGTGTGTGTGAAGTCTAGAAAAAGATAGCCACTAGAAGAACAAAGTAAAGGACAAAAAGGAACACAGTAATTCACTAACGAGAAGAAATCAGTAGATACAGAGATTCTTAGGAAGACGTCTTTCTGTTGAAAGGGGATGTAAATCAAGAGAAACATGGGAAGACTCGTATGAAGTGTATAATGCAGTGAAGAAATCAGACCTAAAAGAACTGTATCCAGAATGACTGTAATGATGTAATTATATAAGACACCAAGAGTCAACAAAAGTAAGAAGAAATGCAATGCTCAGTGTTGGTGCCATTCAGAGTACATATCTTTTCTTTTTATAATTAGCAAGTTATTTTTTAAAAAATGAATGTGTACGATTCATTCCATTCATGCTCTGCAGTGGAAGGCAGTTAAGTGGTGTAGTGTGTGAGAGCAATGGTGTTAGAGGCAGGAAGTCTTGAATTCAAATCCTCCTCACTTACATCTGAGCTTTAGTCTCCTATTTGTAAAATGGGGATAATAACAGCACTACTTCACAGGGTTGTAATGGGAATTAAATGGGATAACATATGTATAGCTGTTTATAAGCCTTAAGAGCTAGCCGTTATTTCACTGAACTATTGCGGGGGGTGGAATTTATTTTGTGAGGTGTGTTGTTTATTAGAAAATATCTGTTATATCTAAACTAATCATATATATGTGTCTGTGTCTGTATGTGTATACATACATACATATATGTGTATATATACATGTACATACACACAGAGAGAGAGAGAGAGAGAGAGAGAAAGATCACAAGATTTAGAGGTGAAAGGGCTTAGAGATCATGTATTCCAGCTTCTTTACTGTATAAATGAAGCGACTGAGACCTAGGGAGGGTGAGACACTCAGCCAAGGTAATACAGACAGTAAAGATTACATTTGAATCTGGACCCTTTGATTCCAAATTAAGTGCTCATTTGAGTTAGGGAAAAGTGGTCTGCAAATGAAGATACTAGAGACTCAGTGTGATAACAAATGTCTTTTAAGTAGCTGAGTCAGTGAGAAGAATGGTCACTATAGAATAAACAAAAAAACCTGTTAAGAGTTTTGCCTAGGAGACTTAGGAAACATGATGCAAGACAGAGAAACTGAGAGCTAGGACTATTTACTGAGCTATTATGTATTAAGATCTCTAGTCATACTTAGGCCCTGTTTGGTGTTGGCAGTGGTGTCTGGCAATGGCCAGACTGTCTGGCAATGGCCGCCATGAAAATTTTATGGATTTTTAAATCAATGGTTTGTAAACATGAGAAAAAGAAAGTGATCTTTAGGCTCCAGTAAAGGTATAGTGACAGCAAGGACGATGTCTGTCATTGGCTGTGTGTGGCACACCCTTAATACATCAATGCATTCTAGTGCAAATTAAAGTTGGAGAACGGGACAATTAAAACTACTCACCATCAGTACCTTGTGATTTCAAGGTGTTTTTCATACAACTCTGTGATGCAGGAGGTGCAAGCATTATCTCTGTTCCTTAGATGAGGAAAAGGAGATCCAAAGAGTTCATAGCAACTTGTGTATGATGGCACAGTTTTTAAGGGGCCAAGCTGAAATGTCAGCCTATACCCTCAATTACAAGCTAAATGTTCTTTCCTCTAGGTCAGAATCCTTAGAACCCATTCTATACAACAGACCTCACTATTCATTCAATGTGCGACTTGAGTTCCTCATTGTGCAACGCCCCCCTCAAAAAAACCCAAACACTTTTTTTTTAGCTTTTAACTTCTAATTAAAAAATAGATCTTTCCACAGAAGGGATGATAATAAAAAGAGACTGCAACTTTGTGGCACTGCCAAGAATTTTTTGCATTGTCAAGGGTAATTTAAAAGAATCATAAACAGAAATCTCTTACACAAAATGTGCAGACTTCCTATTAGTTTCCTCATATGTAAAGTTAAAGGATGTTTGAGTTTTCTTCTATCTCTAAAATTCTATGGTTCTATCATTCAGATACCTTCTTGAAATAAGATACTTATATCCTTTGCATCCCTATGATAAACAGTCTTGTGATTTTACTAAGTAAAAAGAAATGAAATTGACTTGCCATAACTTACTGTCATTGTATCTTCACTAGATCCTAATGATCACTTTCTTTTTCTCATGTTTACAAGCTACTGATTTAAAAATCCATAAAATTTTGATGGGGGTCATTATCAGACTCACCTCCATGCTGATTTTGGAATCTGCCTTATTTTGGAAAATGATAACATTTTACTTATATCCAGTCTTCTGTTTTTACCTATTCTTTGATGACATCTCAAAGGTTACTAACAAAGCTTTTGTGATCATGTCTGCAAATTTTTCCAGTACCCTAAGTTGTCATAGACCTAAGCTTTGAGATTTGAACTACTTTAAAGCAGCCCAGTGCTTTCTTACTATCTCCTCATCTATCTTTGATGTCAGTTTCCCCTTAATAAATATCATTCTAATCTTTACAGTTGGAAAATAATTGTCCTTGAGATAACATAGAAACCACACAGAAGCAGAGTTGTTTTGCTTCCTTTCTGCAGATGCTCTGTAGAAAGATCACTGGAAAGAGAAGCCAAAGATTTGGGTCATATGCCTAGCTCTGTCCCTAGCGGTGGGGACAGGGGAAGATCATGTTGCCTCTCCAATCCTTGTTTGTCATCTATAAAATAAAGAATAAGGTATTTAAATCATTTCTAAGGCCCCTTACCACATTTACAATTCAATGACTCTCTTAAGATGTCATCGGCTCCAAGCCAATCGAATCTTTGTCCCTTCCCTTTTTAATTGCTTTCTTTCTCCCTCCCAGCAAATGAGTAAACTAGGTCTTCCTGGCTTTGAGACTGGCTCTCTATCAAGATGCTAACTCATCATTCTGTGGAGGTGACTCTATTTTAGCTAAGGTTATGCCAGAAGAGCACATGCTCTATAGGTTTAGAAGAAGCTAGGTGGCACAGTGGATAGTGGTGGGCCTGGAGTCGGGAATACTTGAATTCAAAGCTGGCCTGAGTTGAATGTATGACCATAGGTAAGTTATTTAATCTCTATCTGACCCAGTTTCCTCAACTGTAAAATGGCGATAATAATAGCACCAACCTCCCAGGGTTGTTATGAGGTTTAAATGAAATATTTGTAAAGCACTTAGATAGTCCCTGGCACATCACAGGAGCTTAATAAATACTTATTTCTTCCTTCCTTTCTTTTTCTTACTCCCTTCTTTCTTTCCTCTCTCCCTTTCCCCATCCTTCCCTCTC
Source organism: Bettongia penicillata ogilbyi (assembly GCA_023548195.1). NCBI lineage: Eukaryota > Metazoa > Chordata > Mammalia > Diprotodontia > Potoroidae > Bettongia > Bettongia penicillata. The sequence goes on from JAJHZJ010000314.1 coordinate 742,434, forward strand.
TCTTTCCCCCTCTCTTTCTTCCTTTCTTTTCTTCCCTCTTTTTCTTTCTTTCTTTGTGAGCCAGGTACTGAACTCATTGAGAAAAGTAGAGTGTCCTAAAAGTCTGTACACAACAACTACCAAAATTTTGACAGAGTAGAAGATGTGGATTGTATAAACCTTAAAGGAGGGAGAGGTTACTGAGTAATTATGGTAGGAGTGTACCCAAAGTGGTAATTTCAGGTTCTCCTGTATATGACTGGATATGACTGTCTCATTCCTGAGTTCAAAAAACTTGGCTCCCTAGTATTTCTAGGGTAAAATGTCCTTTCCTTGGTATGACATTTTAAGGTCATCCACAATTCAGCTTCAACCTGCCTTTCCCACCTTATTCTATACTATTCTATTTTCATATACGTTAGATTGTAATCTCCTGGAGGGCATAGATAACCTTTTGCCTCCTTTGGTATTCCCAGTGTTTAACAACGGACCTGACACATAGTGGGCACTTAAACGTTTGTTGGTTGACTTTGTGTTCAGACAAGCTGCTCTACATGCTGACCTCTAAATCTGATATTCAATCTCCTTCCATGGTGGAAACTTTCCCCTATACTGTCTTCATCTGCACTTTTTCAGTCATTCATCAATTTTAAAGTGTCAGCTCACTTGCTATCTGCTCCTAAAACTTTCCTTGATTCCCTAAGCCCATCCCAGGAATTTGTGCTTTCTCCTACCTCGTTTTCTTTATTTAATTTCTCCATTCCCCTTTTAGTCCATTCCCTGATTTTCCCAACTCTGCACCTTTTTAAAAGAATCCTTCCAGTAGAACAGAAGCTCCTTGAAGACAAGGACTGTTTCTTTGATATCTTTTCATATAACAGGCACTTTAAAAATATTTCCCTAATTGGACTGAATTGAGTCACAGAATGAAATAATGTAGTTTTTTTAAAAAAAGGTAAACACCAGGAAAGGACACCTTTCCAGGAAAGAGAAGAAAGATGGTAAAATAAGAGTCATGGAGAAAGGAATTTAAATGACAGCAAAAGATGATAAATTCAAATCCCACTAGATTACCTCATAATTCAAACTGAGAATTATAGTTACCTTTGGTTGAGTCATTTCTCATGGAACAGCTTAAGAAACTGACTACAGCATGGGAAATGGTTCTCTAGCAGATTTATTCCAGTCTAGTAAAAAGGGAAATACTCCTGGGATACAGGAAAAAGATTGTGCTCATGCTAGCTCCATTTCCACTTTGCTACCTTGAGTTACTTGATGGCTTGACATAGGACTTCTGTCAGCTGGTATTCCCTATTGGCTTTCAAAGCCTAAAAAAGCTTTTCCAAGCACATTTATCAATCATTCCAATAAAGAGAAACATATATTTATTACCTAGAAGCTAAATACTTTTACAACTCCTTTAATAAATTTTTTTAAAAGATTATATGATTCTAATTGCCTCATGAACAACGGGAATTCCTTTAAAAAAAGAAAACGTGAGCATTCTAGGCTTACTAATATTCGTGTTTCAATGTAAGGGATTAAAGTAGCATATATTCACCTGCCCTTAAAAAATCTTGAATATTATTCATTTAAAAGGAAGAAACAAACCTCTTTATTTTTTTTCATTCATTTCTAAAGCCACTGTTGTTACATTTTAAGAATGTTTTCTCACTTTTTTTCTCCCTCTCCTGTTTCTTTCTCTCTCCCTGTCTGCTTTCCCTTGTCCTCCCTCTCCTCTCCTTTTCCACCTCCTTCCTCTTCCCTTTCTTATTCCTTTCTCCTGTCATATTCCTTTCCCCTGTTCTACTTTCCTCTCTCCCTCCTTTCCTTATTTCCCCTATCTTCCTCTTCATTCCCCGTCCACATAATTTTGCATGCTCTCTGTCTCTGCCTCTATCATGCTGTCTCACTGTTTCTGTTTTTCTCTCACTGTGATTTTGTTCATAAGATAAGTTTTGGTGTCTAGAATTATTAAGAAATAAATATAGGACTTCTGTTTATTTCCTTTTCATTTCAACTGGGAGTCTATCACCCTTGATTATAGCTAATACTATTTTCTCCTGGAGGCTTAATTAATTTTTTTGTTATTAGATGGTTTATGAAAGATGGATAAAACAGCTTTCTAGACAATTATTGTCTTCTTTTTTTTGTTTATATAGAGTAATTTCCCTTAAAAATTCACTTTATTTTCAATAGAGGAAGAATTCACTTATGTTTTCAATGGAGGAAAGACTAAGCTATAGCTATGTTTTTGCAATGCCAAAACATCTAGATGAAAAATAAGATTCATTCATTGCCCTCCTTTCACCTACCTAGTCTAGTCAAACATCAAGATACTTTGAAATATCTGGATGACTGGCTGATTTTTTTTCACTGTGCATTTGGATAGTTTAGCATTCTGCAGGCAATTTCCCACACAGTCATTGTCCATTTTTCTCCCTGGGAATTATAGAAAGGTGGGTTCTACTCTGAAATCTTAGTCATATAAATTGACCAAAAAAATAATTTCTTTATGGTAGTACAGAATTTCCTGTATCTTCAGGAAAAGTTTGCGTTTCGCACATTCTGAGAGAAGCTTCTATGGCATTGCAGGCCTTTTTCCTTGACACTAGCAGAGAACAGTAAAGGACAAGAACATGGGTTAAGCTATACTCCCTCTAATTGAGAACATTCCATGGCTAGCCAGATCTTTTGACCATTACTCTCCTGATGTGAGAAAAACAGGCAGCAATGATTCCCTAGACTGTGGTTCCTCTTTTCCTAGTGGTTTGCAATGTGATCTATAACCTAATAAAGACAACCTAATAGCATGTGATTCTGTGTTTGGAACCAAAACCCAGAAGTTCTTTCAGGCAAGGTCAAAACAATGTTCCCTGTGTAATTCTTGCTACAACCATCTGTACCACTGGGAACACATAAAGCCCCAAATCCTTCTGGAGTTACTAATAGATTTATCCATGAATCCTTCTTTGTAACTCACAAGTTCATGGCAACCCCTGAGGGGCAGAGGGCTATGTCAAGCCTGTGACTTTGCAGTTGAGTGGGAGAAGAATAGGAAGAAGGTGTCTTTGAAATGAGTGGTGTTTCTTTGGAGAGGAGGGGTTCATGGGCTACAATGGGAATAGCGCAGGAATAGACATAAAAATACATCAGTAATTGATGTGCACCAGCCTCAATACATTTCTAAGTTGATGATGTCCCTGAAGTGAAATGATTTTTCTTTGAGTGATAGTGATCTATTCTATTTGTATAAAACATCCTCCAGTTTAGAAAGTGCTTTCATGAAGATCACCTCATTTTGATTCTCCCAACATCAGAATTATTTCATGCGCATCCTCTTGTTTGAGCCCACCTAACCAGTGAGATAGATAGGGTTGATATTACCCTCATTTTATAGATGAGGAGTGCAGAGAGTTTAAGCCAAGTTAGAAAGCAATAGTTAGGTGTCAGTTCTGATAAGTACTAACAAAGCAAAGAAAGGGGAAAAAAACCAAACAACCAGTTCCTGCTTTAAAAGAGCTCATAGTCTAATATGGGAGACAAACAACCATGTAATGTATACACACATGCATATGTATATGTGCATGTATGCTTATATGTGCATAAGGCAAACATATTATACACCCAAACATGCACATAAAAACATAAGTGTATTTAACACATGTATATACACATATGCACAATATATACTTGTATGCACGCACGTACACACATATACACAATACATATGTTTATGTATTTACATATGGAAGCTCTACCATTAAGATAGATCAGGAAAGGCTTCTTTTAGAAACTGGGTTTTAGGCTGAGACTTAAAGCCAGAAAAGCCAGAGGGCAGAAAGATGAGAAGGGAACACATACTTGATATGGGGGAGATAGCTGGAGGGCAAAGAGACAAAATGCCTGATGATGCATTGGCTGGATGACCATGGTGGGCTAGCTACTTTCCTTTTCTGGGTCTCAGATTCTTTATCAGAAGAGACTAGACCTAGTTCACTTGTAAAGTCCAATTATGTGCCCAGAGTCATGCCGATATTTCCAATGTGAGGAACTGCCCATAAGAAGGCTTCTTTTCTCATTGCTCAGGAAACATATATTCTTTCGTTCAGAGAAGACCCTCTAACTGGACATCAATTGCATTGTTTCTTATATAAAAATTCAATGTACAGGGAGACTTCATTCCTTATTACATTCCATGTTGCTAAACAAGATAAGAAGGAAACATTTATTCCCATAGGTGTATTCTACCCAAGCTCTTCAATAAGGTCTCCTTGACTTGGAATATGCCTTCTGAGAACTTTACATTTCTAAAATACTGCTTAAACTGCTCAGTGCATTTACTTCCCAAACTCTTAGTACAGATAGCACTGGTTTCATTATCACTGCCAATCTCCTCTGGGTAATGGACCCAAAGTCATTTCTACTTGACTGTATTTTTTCCTTCTAAGTCAATCATACAACTTGATTTTTTAATTTTTTTTCTCAGAATAAGTGTTCTCAGAATATGCTATCAATGGTACTCCTGGCATTTTCTTAAAATCTTTCATTTTGATGTAATTTCTTCCATCTTGTCCTCTCTTTCCCTGCCTCAAGACTGCTAATAGGTTTATTGAATTGGGAGAGTAATGTTACTGGTTACCTTGTTTTCTTTTGACCACTTGTCTTATGCTAACTGAATATCATGTTCCCCAACATGTAAAGCTTGGAGTTACACAGGCCTGCTTCTCACTGGGTTTTGTTACAAATGAACAAGGCACAGCAGTATGGGAGAAGGTTGGGAACCGAAGGAAAATAGCTTCTATCATTGGACTGCATCCTTCTGTAAAATCCTCTAGCATCAAGTTAATGGTTGTTACATTCGCCAATACCTCTCTTAAACTTCAAAACTCCTGACAATATTAGGGTGTCATTTAGAATAATATTCCTGGAGGAAACAACTTTTAAAATTCAATCTGAAGAGGAAGAACCCAATGTACCCAATTTCATTTATTTATCTTAGCAACTGGCCTAGTTATTAACACTTCATTGGACTTGATCACAGACTATCTACTGTTACTTTAGATGAAGTCACACCAGGGCAGGGTACAGTTTCTATTACAGGTTCTATCACTTCCTTCATTGTACCTCTTTCAATTCAGCCTAAAATCATATTATCTTCATCAATCACCAAATTATAGTATTGAATAATATTGGAATTTCACTTCATTAAAACCTATAGTTTTTTTTAAGAACGTCTCCCAGTCACATACCTCCATATTGTACTTGTAAAAGGATGGTAGTGTGGTTCAGTGGAAAAGGCATGGGCTTTGGAAGTAGAGGAATTGCCTTTGGATCCAAGCTCTTTTACTTACTGCTTGTGTGATGTTAGACAAGACTTACTGCTTGTGTGATGTTAGACAAGTCACTTAACCTCACTGGGCCTCAATTTCCTCATGAGTAAAATGAACAAAATGTACTCAATGACCATTGAAGAGCTTTAAATCTATGAGTTGTTTTTATTGTTATTTTGGACCCAAGTATGAGACTTTACCTTTCTTCCCATTATATTTCATCTTATTGTATTTGACTCTGGTTCAGCCTGTCCTTTAGGACCCTCACTTTTGTTATCCAATGTGTTGGCTATTTCTTCCAACTTTGTGTCATTTGCAAATTTCATAAGCTTGTCATCTGGGCGTTTACTTAAATCATTGATTAAAAATCTCCAATTACACAGTACTGAAAACAAATCCCTGGGGAAGTAGACTAGGGCTCTTAGGGAAATTGTGCTCTTTGGGTGCCTTCATTCAACCAGTTCCAAATTCATCTAAATGTTTTGGGTCACATCTACATCTAATTCAGAGGGATAGCAACAGAGACTTCAAAACTTTTGTTAAAAATCTAGACAAATTTTACCTGCATTATTCCCCTGATCTGATTCCCCAGTCAGAAGAGGTTAGTCTGCTTGAACTGTTCTTACTTACACCATGAGGCTTCAATATGAACATTACTTCTTTTTCACATGTTCGCTAATCATCCCTTTAATAATAAAGCTACAACTTGGACTCGGTATTATGCACTACTTGATTTAGAATTCCAAGCTCCTCATTCTTTTAAGTCTTATTTCTCACATATCCTATCCTTCATCATTAAGACCATAAGTCCCCTCATCCTTCTCTATTCTCGCAATTCACCTGGAATCTTCTAACTTCACTCTCTACCCTACCCAATCTAGATTCCATGGCCAGTTACTTCAACGTGACTCTATACTACATTTCTTCTTCCCTTTGCCCTTTCACCATGTTTACCATGCTGATCCCATCTATATAATTGTTTTCTTCACAGAAGATCCTTTACTGCTAGAAAAATCAACACTACCATGTGATCTACTTCCATTTCATATTACCTAACTTAAATTTGATCCTTGCAGCTGCATTACAATTTATTGTTTATTCATCTATATTATCATAATCTATTATTAATTATTAATCTATAGAGATTAACTCTCTATTGATTTTCCTAAAGTGTTTATTCATAGTTTTTTTTCTAAACTTCTCAAACTTATAGTCACATACTCACCTACCTTGGCAGATGATCTCATCTCAAAACAACTGTATCCATCGAGACACCCACAGATCTTCTAAATCATCAGCCTTCTACCCATTCTCTCTTAATTTCTTCATGTTTCCTTCCACTTTTCTAAAGCGAATTTCCACTCACGCTTGTGTTCTTCTCCCCTCCTGCCTCCTCCAGAAGCTACTTCTTCCATTTTCCTTTTTCTCTCATTCTTCCCCTCATGTTCACTTTCTCTTTTCTTGAACCAACTTCTCTCCCAAAACATGATTGTTTCCTCTCTCCTAGAAAGAAAAGAAACTAGACTTGAGTTAGAGCAGACCACATTTATATAGTCCTTTCAAGTTAATCAATTGTTTTCCTTATGACAATCTTCAGATGAAGGACAAACATTTTTTCATTTTATAGATGTGAAAGTGGAGGCTGAGAGAAACTGTGACTTGCCCAAGTAAGTAAATTTACTATGTGTTGGAGTTAATGATTGAGCCCAGATCTTCTGTTTCTAAGACTTGTAATTTTTCTGCTATACCACACTGCCACAAACACCTGTAAGCACACAAACACCACTTCTCTTAGGCAAGATTTAGAGTTTTTAATTGGTCATTTCGCATTAAGATGCATTTTCCAACTTGTGTAAGAAGTAAGATCCTCAAATCTTTCTTAGAGTTTTTTGATAGCCTCTACAGAATAAAATAGGGAGCTGAGTAATTCTAAAAAACTTACAAACTGACTTGATCTCTCTAACGGAGAAACTTTTTGTACAGGCCAAGAACAAATAAGTGAGATTTCAGGGCCTGGCACTTGATAAATACTTATTGATGAGCTAGCTAACTTAATTGACCCAATGAATGAATGGTTGCTCCCTGACATAATTTCAGAAAGGCTTCAGCTACAATAGTTTCTTGGCTACATTGAGGATAGTGAAGTGGTCAAGGTGGCAGAAGACCCTATTCACATTATGACATATCTCTTCCTCAAACCACCCACTGAAACCAGAGGGATCAGAGTAGGAAAGAGTTATACAAATAGCTCATCATCGATCACTTGACTTCTCCTCTATTGTACTCCAAAAACAGCTCCTCTCTTGTAAGTGACTCTGGGTTCTCCATTTCACCATTTTGGAAAGGCCTGGGGTATGGGATGACCATTTGTCTACTGCCTGAGATGAACCTGGCTAAATTTTGAGAAGCTTATAAACAAAAGACTGGTTTCATATCATCCTTTTTTTCTTAAACAAGTCAAGTCAATAAGCATTTAATAAGCATTTACTGTGTACCAATCATTTAACAGCAGGGAGGCCTGAAACTGGTTACAAATGGGTGAAGGAGCTATGATAGAGGTATTTACACAAACTGATAAAATTGAGACTAGCTTTAAACTATAGCTATTTAAGCTTGGCAACTTGTAATAATACATTGTTTTACAGAGTTACTCTCATTTTAATTAAATCATGGAGAATTAAATAATGGAGACTAGTATAAAAAATAGAGTGTTGGACCTGGATTCAGGAAGAGCTAGCTAGTCTGGGCTTAACTCTCTGTGCCTCAGTTTCCTCATCTGTAAGATAAGAGATTGGACTTGATGATATCTCTATGACCCTATGATTTATTCTACCATGATATCCTCTTTTCCATGCTTCTTTGTCTAAACAGAAATATAAGGCACTAGAACTAAATCTGAAGGTAGCGATCATCTCATCTATCACCTTCATTTTATAAAGAAACTAAAGCCCAGAGAGGTTAACTAATTTGCTCAAAGTCACATAGCTAATGTCATATTTCAGCAAGTATATGTGTGATTCTTTTAATTATGCAACCATTTACGATACCAGCATACGTTAATGGTAGCAATGGGGAGGAGTAAATAGAGAAAGGGGTGAGAAGGATTTACTCCAAAGGGCTGGTGGCTCTGAAAATGTCTTGATTTCATATAGCACCATAGCTACAAATATTTGCAATACTTTTCTCTATCCAGATTATATAAATTGTCTATACTCCTTTTGCTAGCTTCTCAATTTTTCTCATCCTCCTGTTTACTAAATTCCTTTTATACAAAGAATTGATGTCTAATGTTGTTATTTATCTTTTTTGTAAGATGCATTTTCCAAGAGGCATAAGTACAGGTGTCATCTGCAACCCTTTCTGGAGCTCTTGATTTCCCATATAGAGTAATAGGTACCTGAGTGCTTCTGAAAAACAGACACACCGACTTGCTTTCTGTAGAGGAGAAACTTTTAGTACGTGCCAAGAGCAAATGCTCCTTCAAATTCTGCTCTCTGGATGTTCTACCTTCACTTAAGAATAAATCAACTACATTTGAGAGCATAAGTAGTAGAACAAGATTCCCCCACAAGGGGATTTTGAGAGTCTCTGAAAACCAGACTGATAAAATACTTGGACGAGTTAATCATTCCAGACTGTCACGTCTCACAGTAGGAGGTAGAGGCTGGGGCTGCTTGGTAAACCTCTGTTCTTCTGATCTATGACTGAAACTGTGTTTCCTTTAAAAATAATCTTGTTTTTCTGGTCCCCATGTGTTTCACAGCCTCAGAAGCACCTCCTAAGTTGAGACAAATTTAGTCTTATTATAGTATTGTTATCTCAAGTTCCTCAGTAATAACCTCCTTTCCAAAGCTCTTGATTAAATCATTTTATCTAATGCCCTGTTAAATATTTAAATCCTATTTGAGTTTTGGAATGGAGGTTAGATACTAAATCAGTGGATTTTCAAAAAAAGGAAGTTCTGGCTGCTGTAACATGTATTTTCTGGGTACTTTAGTAGAGGGAGGTGATTTTGCTATATCAAACAGGTAAGTATTTAGTGAGTCCTCCAGAAGGTGCATGGCACTCTACGAGGCTTAGGTTAAGTGTATCAACCTCTCACCAGCTCGAATATCAGTTCTATCATTTTATGTGTCAAGCATCCCCAGAGATGATGGAGAAGGGCCTGCAGGCACTATGCAGTGGAGCCACTTGACTCAGTCAGGCTACTAATGGTTGAAAACTAACATGACTTGGATCTTTAGAGTAAGTAAATCCCTTTTAGAGAGGGGAAAAAACCTTGGAGAGAAGACAAGGACTTGGCTGGTTGAGTCTTTTACTTACTTGGAACTTTGCCCAGTGATAAACTGAGACTAATTTTAAGAAGTAAAGAATAAGTGGTTAATCTGCTATTATTACTAAGAATTCCTAATATATAGCATTTTTTATGCCATGAACTGTGCTAAGCTAAATTATCTAATTTGATCCCTTCAATAGCTCTGCAAGGCAGGTACTATTATTATCTCCATTTTACTGTTGAGGAAACTGACTTGGCATGGGTCATACAACTGGTAAGTGTCTGAGGTCATATTTGAACTCAGGTCTTCCAGACTGCAGGCCTAGAACTCTGTCCATTACACCATATAGCTGCTTTTAAGGTATTGTGACAATTTAGCAAATTATGACTCTGAGGAACTGCATGCTATTCTCAAGACCCACAGGTTTTCTAAATCCATAGATAGCTTTCTCCTTCCTTGATAATGGGGTCAAGTATACACATTTTTTAAAAAAATTAATTCATTTTAAACTTAAGAAAAATGAGAAAAGGAAAAAAATTTCCGTGTACACAGCAGAACATAAAGAGAATATTTAATATAAAACAATAAATTCACATTTTTAACTCTACTTTTTTTTTGAAAATCTGTATAATACTACACATTGTTTTCAAAGCAACTCAGCTTTTCTTCCAAGTTTTTTTTTGTTCTCTGCTGTGTACTTTTTAATTTTTTCCTTCCTCCCTTCCCAACCTGCCCAAAGAAGGCTACAATTAAACACATATTTATATACATTTATCCATCCATAATAGAAATGTATAGTATGGTCTTACATATGGAGATTGGCCTATATGATGTTTTAGTTCCATTCTGGGTCTGGATCCATGGTATAATGGGTACTGATCCCTCCAAGTAGAAGTGACCCTCCACCCTCTCCATCTCCCATTCTTCTCTTTTTGACCTCTAAGCACACTTGTAGAAGTCTAACTGTAATAAAATCATATGCGTACCTATCTAATCCTCCCTGCCCCCATATCACTAGATTGTAAGGTCTCTAAAGGCAAAGTCTATCTTATTTTTTCCCTTTGTATCCCAAGCCTCTACCACGGATACAGAGGACATGGCAGATGTTTAAAAAGTCTTTGTTGAGTTCACTGAAATACTTGGGGGCAATAGAACAAGGGATGAGGCCAGCCAGAGCCCAGAGCCCAGAGGTTTTAGCATGGAAACATCCCTCAGGGCACAGATTACTTGTTTTTTCCAGTGTTTCAAAAGCTTTCTTTACACTGTGGGTACTTAACATGTATCAAACCTTCTTAGAACTAAAGCCAATGAAAAACAAAAAGGAAGACTTGGGAAAACCAACTTGTTTAAAGAAAATGAAAGAAATAGCTTCTCATGGGGAAAATGACATAATATTCAAAAGGGACCAGAAGAAAGGATGGTTATTAAGATAGTACTTTCTCAGTTTCTAAACTGAACTTTTGCTCACAGCAGGTGAATGATGGTTTCCTCCTACACTTAAACTTCCTCCCCTGCCGGTGTACAGTCTGTTAAGTAAACAGAGACTTTATACTGAGAAAGGAACATTTCTCTATTTTGGCTATGAGTTGTTATTTTTAAAGCTTCATTCTCCAAACATTTTCTCAATCCTTGTTTATTTTTTTTCACTAGAAAGAAAAATTGCAACTTTAAAAAAAATTTAATTTGTTTTGTGATCTCTCAACACAAAAGGCCACCTCACTATTCAGAGTGACCATCTTTACTGAGTGACCATGTATTGGATATTTTCTCACATTGCCTAGTCTATCTGTGCCTCAGAGATCTCCCTTGAATGCCTGCATTCAGCTTTATATTCAAGGCAAAATGCAGAGTTAAGAAACTTTTCTGGTAATTTCAGTCACAAAACCACACCTGAACTGAAGTACTTGAAAAAAAGTACTTAAAAGTTAAATTTTAAAAATTAAAGATAGGAACTATATGAGCACAATTACAAAACAATTTTTGCACAAATAAAGTCAGATCTAAGTAAGTGGAAAAAACATCAGTTGCTCATGGGTAGGCCAAACCAATATAATAAAAATGACAGTTCTACCTAAATTAATTTACTTATTCAGTGCCATACCAATAAAACTATCAGATAATTATTTTCTAGAGGTAGAAAAAATAATATCAAAATTCATCTAGAAGAACAAAAGGTTCAGAATATCAAGGGAACTAATGAAAAGAAATAGTAGGGAAGGTGGCCTAGCCCTACCAGATCTCAAATTGTATTATAAAGCAACAGTTATCAAAACCAGTTGGTACTGGCTAAGAAACAAAGGGGGCAGACCAGTGGAATAGGTTAGGTACTCAAGACATAATAGTCAATGAATATAGCAATCTACTGTTTGATAAACCTAAGGACCCAAGCTTCTGGGATAGAAACTCACTGTTTGACAAAAATTTCTGGGAAAACTGGAAAACAGTATGGAGGAAACTGGGCATAGACCAATGCCTGACCCCATACACAAAAAAAAGTGCAAATGGTTACATGATCTAGGTATAAAGACTGATGCTATAAACAAATTAGTGGAGCAAGAAATAGTATATTTATCAGATTTATGGAGAATGGAGAAATTTTTGACTAAACAAGAGATAGAAAGCATTATAAAGTGCAAAATAGATAATTTTGATTACATTAAATTGAAAAGTTTTTGCACAAACAAACCCAATGCAGCCAAGATTAGGAGGGAAGTCTGTGATAAAGCCCTCCTTTCTAAAATATAGAGAGAACTGAGTCGAATGTACAAGAATACAAGTCATTCTCCAATTAACACATGGTCAAAAGACATGAACAGGCAGTTTTCAGAGAAAGAAATTAAAGGTATCTATAGTCCTATGAAAAAATGCTCTAAATCACTATTGATTAGAGAGATGCAAATCAAAACAACTCTAAGATACCACATCACACCTTACAGAATGACTAACACGACAAAATAGGATGATGATAAATGTTGGAGATGATAGGGGAGAGTTGGAACACTAATTCATTGTTGGTGGAGCTGTGACCTGATCCAGCCTTTCTGGAGATCAATTTGGAGCTATGCCCAAAGGGCATACATACATACAATACATTAAATACATACAAAGATGTGCATACCCTTTGAACCAGCAATACCACTTCTAGAACTGTATCCCAAAGAGATCATAAAAATGGGAAAGGATCCCACATGTACAAAAAATATTTATAGGAGCTCTCTTTGTGGTAGCCAAAACTGGAAATCAAGGGATTGCCCATCAACTGGGGAATGACTGAATAAATTGTGGTATACAAATATAATGGAATACTATGGTGCTATAAGAGATGATGAACAGGAAGACTTCAGAGAGACCTGGAAAGACTTATAAGAACTGCTGCTGAGTGAAAGGAGGAGAACAAGGAGAACTTTGTACACAGCAACAACCACAGTGTGCAAGGAATTTATCTGGTAGACTTAGTACTTCATTACAATGCAAGGACTTAAAAAATTCCCAATGGACTCTTGAGGAAAAATGCCTTCCTCATCCAGAGACAGAATTATAGAATTTGATTGCAGAATGACCCAGACCATTTTCTCTTGTATTATGTTTTGTTTTATGATTTCTCCCATTCATCTTAATTCTTCTGTGCAACATGACTAAGATGAAAATGTATTTAATAGGAACGTATATGTAGAACCTATATAAAATTGTATATTGTCTCAGGGAGGGAGTGGGGAAGGAGGGAAGGAGGGGAAAGGTGAGGGAGGAAGGGGAAAAATCTAAGATATATGGAAGTGATTGTGGAACACTGAAAACAAATAAAATAATTTAATTTTAAAAAATTAAAGATAAAAAATGGTTTGATATATAGTACACACTGAGATCACCCATTCAAGACATCTCAACATGGGCTAAGAGAAGTAAGCCAGATCTTTCTATTACAATTCTTTCTTCATAAGTTGTAGATATTTTTGATGAGTTATAGTTTAAGGAAAGCCAATATCCTATTGTTTTTGTATAATTTTTGGTTGTGTATAGTTCTCTTTTTTTGGACCAAGGCTGTAATTTAATGGTATAGGGGAACTCTCAAGGACGAAACTTTTTTCTAACTAATGCAGATTGACACCTACTCAGCAATTTATAATCTCAGGTGCTTGGGGAAACTGAGGGAATCTTGTTATTCCTCCCTAATTAATTCTCTATCCCATTCAACATATCAGCCTTAACAAACCTTTGCATTCTCTCGTCAGTCTTCATAAGCCTTTCTCAAACCTGTCTCTCAGTGAGAACTTCATTTCATATTTTACTGAAAAATTGAGGCTCTTTGCTGAGAGCTCTCTCTTCTCCTCTCACACATCTCTCAAATGTCTTCTATTTCTGTTTCCTCCTTCCTTCCTCTGTCACGTGAAAAGGTTGCCTTCCTCTTTGCCAAGGCAAACTCCTTTATATGCACAAAGGATCCTATTTTGTCTTTTCTTCTCCAGAAGAATATCCGCCCTATCGCCTCTATTTTCTCACCACTTTTCAACTTTGCACTTTCTTTTGTTTGTTTCATTATTGCCTATGTCCATGTCTTTCTCATCCTCAAAAAGCTCTCACTTGATCTGTCCATGTCTGCTAGCTAATGTCCCATGTCTCTCCTCCATTTTGTGGTTAAACTCCTTGAGAAAATAATCTGCAACTAGTGCCTCCACTTCCTTTCTTCTTATTCTCTTAACTCTGCAATCTCATTTCCGATCTCATTGTTCAATTCAAAATCCTCTTTCCAAAGTTATCAATAATCTCCTAATCTCCAAATGTCATGAACAGTTATCATCTTTCAAGATCTCTCGTGACCATGACTTCTTGATACACTCTTCTCTGTAGATTTTCATGATGCTGTTCTTTCTTCTGGTTCTCCTCCTCCTTGTCTGATTGCTTCTTTACAGTCTCCTTTGCTGGATCTTCACCTAGGTCATTTCCCCTATCTCCCTAGACTCTGTCCTGGATCCTCTTCATTTTTATTTTATTCTATTTCACTCACTTCACTCTCTGCACTATTTTACTAGCTCCCATGGATTGTCATCTCTATGCCAATGATTCCTATATCCACTTATCTCCAGCTACCTACTGGATAGATCATATTATATGTCCCCAAAATGTCTCAAACTCAGCAGGTTCAAAACTGATCTCACTCTCTTTCCCTTCAAGCCATCCCTCTTTCCAACTTCCCTATTACTGTTGAGGGCACTACATTCTCCCAGTCACACAGGCTTGCAATCTCTGTCATCTTCTTTACTTACTCTTTATCACAACTCTCCCTCCACAATCCAATCTGTTGCCAAGTCCTGTCAATTCTATCTTCAGAGCATGTTTTGTATATATCCCATCTTTCTTCTCTGATGCTGCCAACACCCTGGTACAGAGCCTTACCACCTCGCACATTCTGGTTGGTCTCCCTTCCTCAAGCCTTAGCTTTCTCTACTCCATCTTCCACTTAGGTCAAATCAATCTTCCTACATCACAGGTTTGTCACACCCCAGTACCCATCTCAGTAAACTTCAGTGATTTCCTGGTATTTCTAGGATCAAATATAAAATCTTCTGTTTGGCTTTTAAATTCCTTCTTAGCCTGGCCTCTTCAAACCTACCCAGTCTTCTCACACATTATTATCCTCCATGCTGTCTATGATCCAGTGACACTGCCCTCCTCGTATAAGACGTACTTCATTCTCCGCATCCTTGGTGTTTTAACTGATTGTCCCTCACTCCTAGAATTCTCTCTCCTCATCGCTCTGTCCTGGCTTCTCTGACTTCTTTTAGATTCCAGCTAAAATCCCACCTTCCTGTCCCCATCAATGTTTATGCCTTCATTCTAAATTTCATCTTATTTATCAGTTTATCCTGTTTATGCCTTTTTTAGCACAGACATTTTTGTTGTCTCCACCATTAGATTGCATGTATGTTCCCTGAGAGGACAGTCTTTTTGCTTTTCTTTGAATCCCTAACACTTAGCACAATGCTTGGCACATGGTAGGCACTTAATAATGTTTAATAAATGTTTGTTTACTTGACTTTTCTTACTCATGATCACATAGCTTACCTGTTCTTACAACTTACTACCTGTGGGACATTAGACAAGATATTACTAGCTATATGTTGCTGGGCAAATTACTTAACATCTATGAGCCCCAGTTTAGTTTCTTCATCTATAAAATGAGGGGATTGAACTCACTGGCCTCTAAAACTGTGGTTTAAGAAAAAAATGTCATCTCCTCCTGTAAGACTGTATGTGAAGACATAGGGTATGTCCCCTATGGCATTAGTTCTTTGTCGTAAGAAAATACTGTCAATATATAGAGAAAAATTTCTTTTTACTCTTGTACTTTGAGAGCAGCATGAGGAAAATGGTGAAGAACAAGTCTTTCAAAGCTCCATACTTTCCTCTCAGAGCTGACTGACAGAGAGTAGGACTAGTATGTTCTTTATGCGGGCCATAAGTGGCAGGGCTGATCATTAGTTACCTATATCCAATTATCAATGACTTTTAATATTATCAAACTGTATACACTCTTACCAGGTTGTTTTCTATAACTCCAATGTTTTCTCTTACTATGTTGTTTAGGAAAGATCCCCAATTCAAACAAGGATGCTGCAATTCACCTCCTTTATCTTCTCCATTACATTAATTTTTTTCTAAGATTTGAAAATAAATTTTTTAGGATGAAAAGATTTGCAAGTGCTTTGCCTTCTTTTACTCAAATGATCTATGCTAAGGGAAAAAATGGATCACATATTCCTGTCACAGATTTGAATTCAGTTCACTTCTATGAATATAGACCCATCTATTGGCTCTATTTTTGTTTTCACAGGAACCAGGGGAAATGTGTGGAAGGGATGGTGGAGATCTTTGACATGTTGCTGGCTACATCCTCTCGCTTTCGAATGATGAATCTCCAGGGGGAAGAGTTTGTGTGCCTCAAGTCCATCATCTTACTTAATTCTGGTGAGTTGGTGATGGCAAATAGAGAGTGGAAAGTTTCAGGATGACAGCTGTCTTTGTTGCATTTTTCAACCAGGCATAGTACACGCATTTGAAGGGGGAAGTGGTATAAATTGAAAGAAGCAGCAGCCAACTACTTCTTATCTGAATTGACTCAAAGAAATTGAAGTTATACTGGTCAGATCCAAAGTATCAAATAGGTATTGAAGTACCAAAGAAAACAGATTCCTTTTTGTCAGAAAGATTACTGCCTTTTTCAACCATCAACAAATGTTTTTATGGGTACACATCACGTATACTTTTGCAAAGTGCAGAGTTGATGATCCCATTAGGAATGATGGACCATTGCTAGCTCTCAGTCATAAAGAGAGGAACATATTTGAGAGTGACAACACTCTTGCTCAAAAATGACAGGATGAGCAGCACAACTGGATTAGAAATAGGGTATTAGGAGGAACCAGAGCCTAAAACACTGGAATGCAGTAAATTGATCCAGCTAAAAGGAATGTTTTTCATTTTGTCTATGGGATCTAATTCCATGTTCTCCTCCTATTTATTCATTTTAGAAAGCTTAGCTAAGATGGCATCTTTTTTTTTTATGTTGATGGTGGCTGATATCTAAAGAGTCATCCAAGGGCACACAGATGGAATCTACAGCTGAGCCCAAATCAGTATTAAAACTCCTCCCAAATCCTGATCTTTGGATGCAAGCACTAGAAAGAATGACAGCCTCTAGAACGTGAAATCAACCATGAGTTATAAAGTATAATATAAAAAAAAACCTTTTGGTTTTATATGCATCCTACCCTCATGAATGCCTCAGTGATGTGTTTCTTTGGGTTCCCTAAATCCTGACTCAATTAATTTTTTGCCCCATTTACCAAAGCCTATGTATCTGGTATGAATTCCATTCATAAAGCCATAGAGAATGTATATCTTTTTTTCTCCAACTTGACATCTTTTTTCATGTTTTATATCTTTCTGATGAATATCAATCCCTTCCCATCTCCCCTGAGCCATTTTAGAATGGAAACAAAATAATTTTCCACTTCTCTTCACCGCCAATACTAGTAGCTTATATTACTCAACAGTTATCATGCTAATCATATTCACTTATCAACTGATAAATGAAAATCTGTACTATTACCTTAGCTGAGGCATGAAATACTGGACCAAAGTTACATGAGTAGAAAAAAAAATTAGTCTATACTAAGGAAGTGATTATCACTTGATTCAAGTTTCTGTTCTACTCACATACATTGTGCTTTTCATTTCGATCATTTGTCCTGCACACTGAAGGGGCCAGATCCCACAATTGCTTTTTAGTAGGATGAGAGTTCTGGGAGCAGTGCCATTCGGCTAGACAGTGCCAGGTCTTGAACCTGATCCTTCTTAGATGGAGAACCTGGCAAATACTGATAGGTTGTGAGTGGGCAATCTGTCTAACTTCAGTGAAAGCAGGCTTTTTTTCAAGTGTTGGGCTTTCTCTCCCCCTTTCCCTCCTTAACCAGGAAATAATACTCAGATAGGAAGTGAAATTAGCCAGGATTGGATAATCAATGCTAGCTTATGTTCTGGTCTTGGGGAACCAAAAGGAATGGATCAAAATCCATCTAGTCTTTTGCCTGCACTGATGTTTTGTTTGCATGAAAGGTTTTCCTTTTATTTTATGTTAATGCTGAATAAGAAGGCAAGTCATTTGTAATCAGCAGATTGAACTGTATTGGTTTTAGAGCCACAGAAAATCTACATTTTTTTAAAAAAAACAACCCTTTACATTTTATTTATTAAGAAAAAAAAGACCCACATCAAAGAACAGGCTTTGGTAAACCCAACATCAGTGCCCGCAACCAGGTCTGGAATTGGTCCTGCTGTCTTCTCATACCAGCTAAGGTTTTCTTCATTCTTGCTAGAGCTTTACTCAGTTATCCATTCATTGTCCATATCTTAGATGCCACTCAGAGTAAAATTTGGAGTACCTATGAGTTTCCCTTGCGGTGCGCCAGAGGGATTGAAAGGCTGCTTTTGAGATGTAAGACACTGTACACTGACAAGATTAAAAAAATCCCTGAGATACCAGGCTGACAGCTTGTCTCTCCCATCAAGGACAGTGCTGCTGTTTCACTAGCTCAATAACAAAACAGTATCTGTCTCTCCAGCTCTGTAGAAAATGAAGTAAACCTCACCAGGACAAAGCTGAGCTGTGACTTCAAAGAACAGGTTTTCTATCCAGAACTGCTCTTAATGCCTCATGCTATTCCCTGAAAACCAAGGTCAAGGAGAATAAGTATCTGAATCATACAACATGTAAACTACATGGTGTGGGACTCCTTTGCAGAGGAAAGAAAGCCTGTCAATGAAAGGTTGGGATAATTGTGTCAACACTGATTTTTCTCACTCCAGAAAAGGAAAACTACAAAACCAACCAACCAAACAAATAAACACAAAACACAAGGGAGGTAATGAGGTCAGGGGTCTGATCCAGGAACACTAAAGAATGGGAGCCTGAGATCGCTCTGAGTAGTAAGTGACTCCTAAGGGCATACCTGGAAGAAATCACAAGGGAAAGGAAGCAGGAAATCGATGCCTGAACATGCTGCTCAACGGCCCAAGCCCTCAAAATGTAACAGGCTCAGATTTCTCCTTGAGTTGCCACTGTCTGAAATTTTCATTTTGCTTTATTTACATTGGCTCTAACGTTGGGTCAGAGGAGAAGAGATCTCCTAGAACACCTTCCCAGAAAGGCAAGAAGATCCCTCCAATCCCACAGCACTAGGGCTGGGTTTAGCAGACAGGTAAAAAGCATCCATGATATTCATCATGACTTGAATGTGTTATAGGGAAAATAATTTAATTCATTACCCACTCCCCAACTCTAAGTTTTATACACAGAGTGATCCAACTCTTCACTTTCCCACCTCATTCCAAAAGACAAAGTTTTTCCTGGTTAGGCCTGAGTTATATTCACTGATTTCTAGTAAGTAGGAAATTAACATCTCCTAAGATGGCCTATGATATTTTGAGATACCTGGACTTGTTAGAAAGTCAATAAGCCAATTAACATGCGTTTATGAAGGCCCTATTGTGTGTGAAGTGCTGGATGTAAAGACAAAAGTGAGATAGGCCCTGTCTTCATGGTACTTATATTCTATCAAGGAAGACAACATATACTTTCATGAGTATATATGAGATATGTAAATTTTTAAAGAGTAATTCGGATGGAAGGTACTAGCTGCTGGAAGGATCAGGAAAGACCTTTAGTAGAAAGTGATACTTGAACTGGACCTTCAAAGAAACTAGGATTGTTAGGAGGTGGAGAAGAGGAAGGACACTTTTCATATGGAGGATGGACTATTAAAGGCACAGAGATGGATTATCATGTCTGAGAAACAGCAAAAATATTTGCTAGTTTGTACTGTAAGGTGTGGGAAGCAGAGCGATACATAAAATGAGGGGAAAGGAAATTGGAGTCAAATTGTGAAGGGCTTTAAATATCAAATAAGGTGGATTTCTATATGAATCTAGATATAATAGGAAGCCACTGAAACCTAATCTAATGGTACCCCTCAACTGGTCTTTTTGCATCTTCTGCATATTGTTCCTAGTTATTCACTTTATACGCATATGGCATAACTTTGAGTCCCATAACCATTCTTATTATCCCCCCCAACCCTGCTAGATACCTTCCAGATTATCAATGTCCTTCCCAAATTAGTATCTAGGACTCCAGCAGTGATCTGATAAGGTCAGAGGCCAGTGAGACTATTATTACTCCTTACTCCTTAGTAGCTCTGCCAGAAATAGACTAAGGTTATGTTAACTTTTTTTGGCTGTAATATTACTATTGACTTATTTTGATTTCACATTTCCCTACAATCCCTCTGTCTTTTTCAGACAAATTGCTATCAAGTTAAGCCTCTCCCATCTTGTCCTTGTGATTTTGATTTTTTGAATCTGAAAATGATTTTACTTTCCTTTTATGGCTTGCTATGGTCAAAAAACTTCAACACTAGGTGATCAGCCTATTGATGCCTCCTAGTGATTAGCCCCTCCATAGTTCTAGGATGGTCCTTGAAAGAAACAGACTTAATCAGGAATGACTGGGTTGTGATGTGTATTGTTAGATGGAGTTTCCAATTCAGGGGATCACTGATTCATTGAAGTATAAGGTCTATTTCTAAACCTACATAGAAGCACTGAATCTCAGAGACGGAAGGGACCCCAGAGAATACCTAGTTTAACATGCACTTGAACAAAATTTCTCTGTACAACTTACTTGATAAAGGATCTTCCAGCCTTTTTGAAGTACTATTTCCCAAGGTAGCCCAAACATACTTTGGAACTGTTTTACTTGCTAGATTGTTGTTCCTGATACCAAGACTAAATTTTCCTCTTTTCCACTTCTACTACTTGCTTCTGGTTCTGACCACAAAGGTCATGTAGAACAAAACAACTCCTGTTCCATGTTTCCTTTAAAGTTGAAGAGAGCTGTTCTGCCTCTCTCCCCAAGTCTTTTCTTCTAAAAGCTAAACCTTTCTGATTCTTTCAAACAGTCCTAATGTGACATTATCTAAAAGTCCTTTATCATCTGAACAGTCTCCAGTTTATCAATATTCCTCTCAAAAGGTAGTACCTAGAACCTAATATAATATTTTAAAAGTTATCTTACCAGGGTTGAATATAATAAGATTGTAATCTTCCTAGTTCTGGAAACTGTTATTTCCTTTAGGTAACCTAAGACCACAACAGTGCTTGGCACATGATGGATACATAATAAATGTTCATTGATTGGTTAACTTTGAGGTCTATTCCATTCCAGTAAGCTTACACTAAACATGATGTACCTCATGCTTGTTAGAGACATTAAATCTTTCTTTCCTAGATCTCTGCTCTCCATTTGTTCTCCCATTACATAAACCTGAAAATTATTCTGATGATTTGGAAAGGGAGATGTAATTATTTAGAATCTCTTGGCTTCATCAAGGGCAAATCATGCAAAACTAACATTATTTTTGAAGTAGCATTGCCAGAATATTGGATCAAAGGGCTGCCTTGGATCTAGAACACCCAGATTTTAGCAAGGCCATTGATAGTGTTTCTTTGAGAAAAAAAAATGGTGTGGACAAAATGGGTTCAATGATAATGCAATATGGGGGATGGGGAAGCAGGGGTGTGTATGTGCATACATGTGCACATGTACGTGAAAGGAGTGTTATAAAGAAATGATTGCTATCTTCAGGTATTTCAAAAGCTGTTATATAGAAGAACTTGTTTTTCCTGAGCCCAGAGAGCAGAAGTAGAAACATTGAGTAAGGTGGTAGTAAGTGGGAGCTTTAGACTAAGAAAAACTTCCTAATAATTGGAGTTTTCTAAAAGGGGAATGGACTGACTTAAGATGTGATATTTTCTCTATTGACTGAAAGCCTTCATCCAGAGGCTGGATGGCTATGTTTCAGGGATATTGTAAAGGGCATTCCTATTCCTTGATGGATGGCATCACCACAAAGATTTCTTGCAATTCACAGATTTTGTGATTCTGATAAATAAATCTCTCTCTCTTTCTTTCTATATCATGGTAAATATAGTAGTAAGAAAAAAGATTGTAGGCATATTTCCATATCTAGAAAATGAGGGCATTCCTTAGTATGGCATCCTACAAATAGACACAACAGATAGCTACTAGCCAATGCCTAGAACTGGGGGAAGGACCAGACCTTCCTGGAGCTGAGCAGCCATGGTCTGAACTGGAAAAAGAAAATATAAACTGAAAAACCAGTCCAGGTCTCCATCAGCATGCCAAGATTGAAAGGCTGAGATGGGCAAGAAGCCTGGGTTCTGGGCAAAGATTCAGAGCTAACGGAGTTTGGATGAGATTAGAAAGCCAGAGTCGACCATACATCTGATACAACCTGATTTTCCCAAGCTTTGTGGTTTTTTTTATTGTAATAGCTTATTTTCCCTGGGAAGAACTGCAAGGCCACCTTTTGATTCAACAACCTCCATTAAGCCATTGGCAAGTCCACCATTCTTCTCCTCTATAGCACCTTCCTCCGCCTTGGGTTGATGAGGTTATGGAAGGATTTACAAATTCTGGGGCATAAACGGTATGCACTGACTCCTGTGTCCTTTTCATAGTTCCAAACCACAATCATTCTACAAAATATTAAAATTACTCTCATCATTTCTGTAAGTCAGAGGTATCCTGAAAAAAATTACTTGTCTTTCTGAGATTATGAATAGAGGTTGCAGGAAAGACTGATAGAATATGGATAAATATTAAATACGGAGGACAGGTCCAGCTAGTAAGTCACTAGTGGATGGGGACTGTGCCTATTGCCCTATTTGCCAATTTTAGGAATGGTTTTTAGCATGAAAACAGTAGGATAGTTGAACTTGGTCCCCAGTTTATAAGGGTTCCTTGAAGAGAAAATGATGTTTAGACCCCATGTTTTTATTACGCTCTTGCGGCTTATAGAGTGAGGCACAACAAGTTAGCCAGGTGCTCTCCCAGGTATTCAGTGATTATCTGGGAACTACAGTGCAGAGAAGTGAGTGAAGGAAAAGTCTTTGTTTGGAATCCTTCATTCATGTAGAAGAGTGAATTCCAGGTAGTGGGGCAGCCTAATCAGCTTAACAGCAGGTGGTACAGCCCAGAGAGAATGTTCCTGGATTCAATTTGGGTAGTCTTTATGCCTTTCTCCTAGGACTTTTCTTGTCCCTCTTTATCATTTCAGTTGGTGTTCTCATCAGCTCCCATGGATTTAGATACCATCCCTATGCTGATAATTCTCAAATCTATTTTTTGCTGCCCTAATTTCTGATGACCACCAAACTCACATCTTCAACTGTCTTTCAGACATCTCAGATTGACTGTCCAGTAGACATCTTAAATTCAATATGGCCAAAAGAGAACTCATTATCTTTCTTCCTAAACTCCCATTGCCATCTACCTTCCCTATTACTTAGAGGTCAATAGCATCATCCCAGTCCTGCAGACTCTCAACCTAGGATTCTTCATTCTCTCATTCCCCACATTCAGATTGTTGCCAAAGCCCAGCAACATCTCTCAAATATGCCCCTTTGTCTCCTCTGGCACTGCTGCCACTTGAGTGCAGGACCTCATCACCTCACCCCCAATTGTTTCGTTGGTTGGCCTGCCTTAAGTCTCACCCCACTCAAATCCATTCTTCATTCAGTCCCTAACGTGATTTCTCTAAAATGCAGGTCTAATCATGTCACCTCACCCCTAACCCTTACTCAATACACTCCAGTGGCTCCATATTTACCTTAAAGATCAAATATAAAATGCCCTATTTAGCATTCAAAGTCTTCATAAGGCCCCTCCTACCTTTCTAGTCTTCTTATACCTTACTCCCTATTTAGAGTACCCTAACCCTAACCCTAACTGAGCTCTTTGCTCCAATGACTGGTCTCTGGCTATTTCACAAACAAGATACTCGATCTCTTGGCTCTAGGTATTTTCACTGACTGTCCCCCATGCCTGGAATGCCCTCCCTCCTCCACTCTGACAACAGATCTCCCTGACTTCCTTTATGTCCCAACTCAAATTCTATCTTCTACAAGAAGCTTTCTCTAATCCCTTTTAATTCGAGGGCTTTCCCTTTTTTTCCTATTTATAAATAAAAATTTCCTATTTATAGTATGTATGGTTTGCATTGTATGTATCTGTTTGCATGTTGACTCTCCTACTAGACTATTGGCTCCTTAAGGACAGGAATTGTCTTTTGCCTCTTTTTGTATTTTCATTGAGTAAATGATTGATTGATGGAAAAGTGTATCTTTGTTTGAAAGTCTTATATAGTACAGTCAAGAAGTGTAAAGTATATTGGGTAGTCCAATCAGAAATGAGAGATAGAAGATGGTGAAGTCATAAAGGTTCTTTGGGAATAGATGAGCAACTTTGGTCTTTGTTGGGAGTTCCAACACATAAGAAGTGGTTAAGCCACTTCCAAGACAACATCGTGGTATAGGGGAAAGTTTATGATGAAATCTAGGGATGGACTCTTCCAGGATCAGAGGGAAATTGGCAGAGATGCTTGCTACATCACTCAGTTCTTGGCTAACACACTTTACATGACTAGACATATTATTTGTTGTGGACTTCAAAAGTGAAGGCCTTGAGAAAGCTCTTGTTAATCAGTGCTGAGCTGTTTTGGTGCACATGAAAAACTACGTATCAGAATTTGCTAGGAGGGAGCACTAGAGTTGTGGGAGCCTATCTGAGGACACCACTCTCTTGGATGCATCATAACCATTTGAGAGGCAATTAATGGAACTTGAGTGTAGCATCTTGCTTTTGTATTAGCTCCATTATTTCCTATTAGGCTTAGTGACTGAGAAGTTCATGGGAGGGAAGTTGAGGGTGGCTGCTACATTAGATGCCATCATTCAGATTTTTGAAAAAGTGTATCTGTGCCCAGATTATTTTTGTTCAGGAGCATAGGAAATTCCATAGGCAATGGAAAGAGAGATGATTTTGAAATCAGAGGGTCTAGATTGCTTTGCCATTTGTATCTGTGTGACCCTTGGACAAGTCACTTAATATTTATGGATCTCAGTTTTCTCACCCATAAAATGGGTTTCCTTCTAGTTTTAGACCTACATTAATTTAATACTATAAGTAATAACAGAGTTGACCCTCATGAAAAATACTGCTTGGTACATCTGGTGCTGATTGGACTGCTAAGTACTTTGAAAGTAACCTAGATTCTTACAGTCAGAGTGGATAATAATGGAATACTACTAGGCAGCCAGGTGGTGTAGTAGAGAGAGTGATGGTTTTAGAAACAGGAAGTCTTGAGTTTGAGTATATCTCAGACTAGCTGGATGACCCTGGCCAAATCACTGAACTACACAGCCTTATTTTCATCATCTGTAAAAAGGAGACATCAATAGCACCTACCTTGGTAGTTCTTAGAAGGCAAACAAGGGTAAGTTGGAGAATCAGATAGAGGGGGCTGTTGAATGCTGAGACTCAAGTGTTGGGACAAGTATGAATAGTGGATTGTAGGGAACAGATTCAGAACTGGAAGAGTCTAAATGAGATTCAGAAGCTGAAAGGCAGGTATTGCAGGGGATAGAGTTTATGTTAAAATATAACAACAACAGCAATATTTTTTTATACTGTGCTTTTGGGTTTGAAAAGTGCTTTACAGACATTTTAACATCTAATTGAGAGCAACATAGGTTCATTGAAAGCACTGCACATTGTACCGATTATAATGAGTAAAATTCTGCCTACTTTCCTTTTTCCCATTCAGTTCTGGACTAGCTCATTGTCCATAGAAGTAGTAACTGTCCAAGATATATGTATTGATGAATGAACTCAGTGGGATAATCCTATTCAATTACACGTTATGGGCAATAAATATCCTTCATCCACTTGGTTTTTCCTGTGTAGATGTCTGATCTTTTTTTTTTTTTAATGAATTTGGATCTTGGTGATGGGGTCCTGCAGTGATTTCTGGGCCTCCATGCAAATTAGTGCAGTGTTTACTGCACACAGGAGCATCTTTAGAGTCTCCTACTTGGATTTTAGGTCAAACATATTTTATGACAATGAAAAAAACCCACCTGTTTCGCAAGCATGTGTTTCATATTTTCCTTGATGTTGATAATCAGCCACTCATTGAACATATTTATCGCCATGATTACTTGTATTTATATTTCTATAAAGGACTCCATTGTGATTGCTGATGAGAACAAATCACCATAAAACACCAGCTGATTTGCTCCTTTTCACATCCCTTTGTTGGCCTTCTCTTAGTTTCATGGCCAATGAGTGAAGGGACAGTTCTTAGACTTCTGTGCATTTTTCGATTTCCCCTTACTAATAGAGTCAATCATGTCATCTTGCTACCTGACTGAAAACACAAGGTACTGGGCTGATAAAATCTATTTTTAGTTTTTATTCATGTTCATGATGGGACATAGTCTGGCAAAAAGTAGCATTTGTTTAATGTTTAATTATAACCAGCTTTCATCACAAAGAATATTTCCTCTCTCCAGAGTTGAACTTTTTGCCCTCTCTCTGTATTATTAGACCAATGACTTAGAGCATTTTATTTTTAAGTTTTCATAATAAGGCAATGGTTTTAAAAGCCCCTATATTTAGACCAAAGAACATTTTTAAAAGCACACTGACTATAAACATGGTTCAGCTGTGGCTCATCATCACTGATGGAAGGTTCATTCTTATCAGTTTAAGGTTTTCAGCAGAAGCAGGGCTTAGAACTTGCAAATGGGTTCACTGCGAGATAGAACTGTTATTATTAGAGTGGGGAATTTTTAAAAAATTGTATTACCACTTGAGTTTTTTGTCACACCAAGCTTCTTCTCCAAGGACAGAACTTCTTGTTATTATTTTCTATTTAAATGGCATTTAATATTTATTAAGCACTTCACAATCATTTTATTCCTCCTCCATGGCACAGCTCTATAAGAATTTAATCTAGATACTCAAATCTTCGCTTTGAGAATTTGCTCCATGGTCTTAACCAAATCCTTGTCTTCATTTTCTTAACTGTTTCCTTCTTCAGAAACTCATGATGACAAACCCATTCTGATTTATAATGAAAGTTTAAGAAATGGTTTGAATAAGGTCTCCTGGTGCCTATGGTGACTTGATGAGGTGGTTGATGAGTCCCCTTGCAACTCTGAAGTTTCATGATTCTGAAATTCTTTAGTACCAACAACATGTCACCCAAGCTTGAATTTATGAGATGATCGCAAGCCTCCATACCTTCTCTCTGAACTCCTTTAGTGTTGCTGAGGAATTTGAAAAGCCTTGGATATGGCCTCAGATGCCTTGGGTCATATTACGTAGCTATTGCTTCCTGGAGGCGTTTTGGGGGGTCAGTAGCTAAAGCAAGAAGCTCATTGCTTTTAGAATGTTAGAAAGATCTCTTTCACCTTGCTCAAATGAAAGGAAACCCTCTACTGTGAGACTAATAACTGGCATTTCTTCTTCAATCTGGAGAACATTAAGTGCTTGGCACTCTAATTATATAGAGGGCAGTGTTGAGATCTGTGAATACAAAGGCAAAATAAGACATCTTCTGTCCCCAGGAAACTTATAGTCTAATGAGGAGTTTATAATTTAGGATAGAATATAAGCTTCTTGAGAGTATTCATTGCTTCATTCTTTTTCTGTGTATCCCCAATGTCTAGCATAATGCCTGGCACATAGTCAATGTTTAATTAGTGCTTGTTGATCGATCAATTGGTTTTGATCGATTAGTTAAATATGGTCCTGGGAGCAGAGCCACTAAAACCATGTTGAGTGGTTTCCAAATGTTACCAGGTTTATTGTTCTCCTCATATCTGGATTACAGATTCATGCTAAGTCATTCTCTCATGTATATTAGATTAATAGTAGTTCTGTTTTTAAATTATAGAAGAAAGGTTAAGTAACCTAAGGCTTTACTTTGGGAGTCAAAATACTGAATGATCACAAAGTTCACTGTCCTATTACTTAAACCAGGCATGCATATATACTCTATCCACAAACTGGGGTCAGCTGACTGTCAGTGGTAGATCATATAATGGTCTACCTTTCCCCTGACAGAAAAATGGCTACTTCAAATCTGAATGGAATTGAAACATGAGCTAGAACTCAGAATGAACTGCACCGTTTTCCTCAACCCTGATCTTAACTGAACCTAAATAATACTTTTTATGACTTTCCACCCCTAAAAACAAGCAGTGAACTTATACATTTTCTAAAGTTACTAAAATGGTACTTCAAAATAGCCTAGAAAATTTTCTAAAACTATCATGCTGTAACATCAAAATCATCACCAAGCTAGGCCTGAAAGTCTATTACGTTTGCTTGGAATCTCTACTGCTGTCAATCTCAGACTCACAGGCAACCTTTCTCCACATTTTTAAAACTGTAGTTCCCTCTAGTACTTACCAGTAGGCAATCTAAGGGAGAAGAGGAAACAAAGAACATGACTTTCCCACTCTCTGTTTCCTCCTTTCCTCTGCAGTGGTTCCATCACTCACAAACCTCAACTTTTTAGCTCATTCCAGCTTCTTCCGTCAGGGAGCTGGTGACTAATCTTTGGTTGATTAATTTTCAAGTTACCTTGAGTCACAATTTCTCCCAGCTTCTGCTTTGTGTCTCCATTGTAGGTGTTATTTTCTCAAACCTCTTAGTAATGTCCTTATGGATCAAGTGATTTCACCCAAGTGATATGTTTCCATTCATTCTTAGACCCTAGACATTGCTCTAAATACAAGAGCAAAGTGTGGATTCAAAATAAATTTTCTTTTTAGTGCAGATTATATTAGGTAGCAAGAGAGTATGTTATTGTTGTATTGTTTTATCAGTCTGTGAGTTTTCAGAGGCAAAAGAGTAAAAGAGTATAAGGTTATGCTGCCAAAACATACATAAAATCCCTTTCACACAAATCATGAAGGCCCTACTTTTAGTTATTTCTAAGTCACCCTCTTAGAGGGGCCATTTGCTTCCATAATGGTTTATGAATACTTCAGTTTTTATGAGTGTCATGGTGGTCAAAGTGTAGTGTCTGTATTTGAGTCCTTAAGCAATGTTTAAAGGGATTGTGTTTTATTATCCTGACATCAACTGTTCTCTTGTTATGATTTTTATAATGACTTTTTTTTGCAAAAGGAAGAAAAAAGAAGCTTATAGGTCAGAAAAGTAAGCTATATCTAGAGTAGGATAGCTTAGATCTTCAGGTTGCCCTTGGGATTTGGGTGGTTCCAACTCAGTAATGATCCTTTTTAAATAACACAAAGTTTTTTTTCACTTATCTTTAACATTCTTTTTTTAAAATTTTGAGTACTGATCAGTAATGATTCAAGAAGAAGCTTTACTTGACCCTTCCCAATAAACATCAAGCAGTACCTGTGTCTAGTTCCAAATATGATGGTTAAAAGTCTTTAAGGTTATAGATATAATATTTGTTTGATTTTCCCATAACAACACAAAATAAAATGCTTCAAATCACTATTGATTAGAAAAATGTAAATTAAAACAGCTCTGAGGTAACAGAAAAGGAAAATGACATATTTTGGAGGAGAAGTAGAAAAATTGTGACACCAATACATTGTTGGTGGAGTTGTGAAGTGGTCCTACATTCTGGAGAACAATATGAAAGTATGTACAAAGAGCTAGAAAACCATGAATACCCTTTGACTTAGCAATACCACTACTAGGTCTGTATCTCAAAGAGATCTAAGATAAAAGAGGCAGACATATATATGTGTGTGTGTGTGTGTGTGTGTGTATATATATATATATATATATATATATATATATATATAATTAACAAAAAAATTAAAGCAACTTTTTTTTGTGGTATCAAAGAATTGGAAAAAGGGAAGATGCCCATCAGTTGGTTAGTGACTGAACAAGTTATGATATATAATGTCAATGGAATACTACTATGCTGTAAGCAATTATGAGCAGAATGGTTTGAGAAAAACCTGGGAAGACTTACATAAACTGATACAAAGGGAAGTAAACACAATTAGGATAATATGATACACATTAATAGCAATATTGTACTATGATCAACAGTGAATGACTTTTATTTGTTTGATAAATACAATAATCTAAGAGAATTCTTAAGGACTGATGATGGAAAATTCTATCTACCTCCAGAGAGAGCACTGATGGAGGCTAAGTAATTATTGAAACATGATTTCTTCGCTTTCTTTATTTTTCTTACTTTTTCCCAAATGGTTAATACAGAATTTGCATGATTTCACATCTATAATTGATATCACATTTCTTGCCTTCTTAAGGAGTGGGGGAGGGGCAAGAGAGAGGGAGAGAATTTAGAACTCAGTTTTTTAAAAAAAATGAATGTCAAAAATAAATAATAAAACTTAAAGAAATTATTTATGGTTTTGGAACCTCTTCTGTGAGGATTTATCTACAATTCTGTTACTCCATAGTGTCTGCCAAAACTACAAGTTACTCTGAGTATTTCCAACATGCTAACAACATTACAGATGGCAATGATATTATGAAAAGAGTAACTGTGATGATTTCACTTCAACAATACTACTTCTTTGCATATAATTTCACCATACAAGTCTATTTTTATAGACTCAATAATCAATAAAATATTAGCAGTTATAAGAATGGAAAGGCTATACATTCTCACCTTTCCTCCAAACTTACCAGTTCTAGAATCTAGGGGAAAGAATATTACTGACTGTTCTTTAATATCTCTGTAGAAGTCCTTCTAACCTTTCCTTGATAATGCATTTTACTGTTTCACATACCTTTTGGCTAGAAGTTCTTCTTTGGGTCTGTGATGAATACTTCAGTCCTTCCTGCTGCAAAGTCATGATCCAAGTGCTCAGGGTAGATTGAATGGAGCTAATCACCACCAGTCAGTGTATGTGATATTTCTTTGAATTCACTTAAAAAGTTAGAGCTCATGTTACAGCAAATATATCTTGAGAAAATTTGGTAACCATACACACTTATTTTTAGGACATGGGACTCTAGTTGGTTTTTATTATTATTTTGGACATAACAAGGGAGAATTATTACTCTTACTGTATCCATGCAACAAGAAAAGGAGGAGTCCTGGGCCAATGTGGCCCAGAAGTGAATACAGAGGAGATAAGGACCAACAGAGGAGCGTCTGCCTGTTTCTTTCATCACCAGCTATTACTTAATCATTACAACCAGTCAACATAAACAGATCCCTGTTAGTACAAAGTGCAGGGGTTAGGTCATTCAGTTAGGTCATTCCTGAGGAAGGGAAAAGAACAAACAAATTTTTACTTAGGAATTTGAGAGCCAGGGGGAAACAACTTTGGTTTTCTCTTCCACCTAGAAAGAGGGAAGACCATTCAATGACTTCATGCTGGATCCAGATAAATACTCCTCCGATGCACCAAGTTGTGCAACCAGAAGCTGTCTTCCAACTATTTATCTTCTGTTGAAATGACTCAACTTTTCAAATGTCTCAGCCAGCCATGAAGAAACCAAGAAAGGCCAACAAAAGAGGATTTCCCTCCCACTTTGCTTAGGTCATGCTGAGAAGCATTTGGACACAGATTTGTCCATGCTAATTTAATTGTTTTGTCCATTTTGATCATAAGGCAAAATTCCTTCACATATGACAGATTTCAACCATGTGCTTGAACAGATGATAATAAACTGAGGTTTATTGATAGTTATTACTAGCTAGGTTGCTGCTACTCATAGGTGGGAGTAGTGGTAGTGATGGGGAAGGACATTTAGGTGTCTATTCAAGATAATCAAATCACATTTTTAGCATTTGAGACCAGTATGGAGATATGTCCTCTGAGTCAATTGGAGTAAAAAAAAAATGTATTATTTGGCTCTTAGAACACTCAGTTGCTTTCATGAAAAATTATTCCAAACATAAATGTCACTGAATTAGAAGCATATGGTTTTGTAAGCAATCTGTGCAATGATGATTTCAGAGGGTAAGCAATGTGTGTGTGTTCATCCTTGGTTGCTGAAGAAGACCATGCCATCAGAGAAATGATGACATGACTTGCACTTGACTTTGTTTTTTGAGTGAAGGAGGTCTGTGCAGGTCACCAGCCTCACTTCTCCTCCAGAGCCATCTGAGTCCAGTGACCAGGATTCATCAGGATGATTGGAGATGACCCAGGATGAGGCAGTTGGGGTTAAGTGACTTGCCCAAGGTCACACAGCTAGTGAGTGTCAAGTGTCTGAGGTGAAATTTTAACCCAGGTCCTCCTGACTCCTGCACTGGTGCTCTATCCACTGTGCTACCCAGCTCCCTGGGGGTAAGTAATGGTGCTAGGCTGAATAGGATGATCATATCCCAGTGTTACATTGTGGTAACAGCACTAATCTCTGATTTGAATCTCCATAGCCTCAAGACTAATTAAAAAGAGAGCCTAGAGCTCCCTTGAGCAAAACCGAAATCTGACAATAGCTTACCTTCTAGGCTTAAGGCTGGATTCAAAGATAGTTGCTTCACATTTCAAGTGAAGAGCTGCTAGGAAGCCTGAGTGTTAAAATCTTCCCCCAGATACTTCTTTCTTTGCTTATCCGCCAACCCATTCAAAGGATAGCAAATCAATTCCTGAATGGTAGGGGGCAATTTCTCTGTATCATTTAGAAATATTTGGATATGTGGCTTTGGACAGCAAAAAGCTAAACTACTCAGATGACACTGGTCTTGTCTTTTTGTCCTTTAAACTCATGGTTTACTTCTAAGTCAGTTAGTGTTCTGAAATGAAAGATTAACAAACCAGGAGGTGGCAGGGTAATCTCTTGATCATGGTTCCTGTGAGTAAAATCTAGTATTGTTGGCTTTCAGGGAAGGGAAACATTTCAGAAATAAATTACACATATGGCCTTAGATCATGTCAAGTTAAAAAAAAGAAAGGTGAAACAGTGGATAGAATGTAGGGCCTGAAGTCAGGACGATTCATCTTCTTGAGTTCAAATCTGGCCTTAGACATTTATACTATTGAGATTTGGGGTGCTGTACCCCAAAATACCAACATGCCAGGTCCTGCTCGAATGAATTTGATGTAAGTCTTCTTAAAGCCAAAGAAAAACAAAGTTTATTGAAGATTTACCAAACTGGGTTGACTTTTAAGGAACCTAAGCATTTGTAACACTTGTATTCACATGTGGGCCACATAGAATCTCAGCTAAACAGAGTCTGAGATGGATTGAATCTGAGCACCTTCATGGAGGCAAGATGGAACTTAAATACTGAAAAACACTGAGGGAAGAATCCAGGTGTCACCAAGTAGTCTGGAGTCCCAGGAATGGTCTTGATAGATCAAACCCAGGAAGGATCCTGATGGGAGTGGCTGGTGGTCCAGACAATCCACAATCCAGACTGGGTGACTTGGACTTCAAGAGAATACTAAATAGTCAGGAATATTAAAAAGACGCTAGGATCAAAGGAAGAGAATGCTAAATGGTGATCAGATAGGGAGTATCCCCACTGGGAGAAATGGAAGGGAAATCCAAGGAGCACCCCCCACCGCCACCCCCCCTCATCCAGATTTTCCAGAGCCCTTCAGACAAATGTGACAAAAGCCCTCCTGATCCAAGGGAAAAAGATCTTGGCTTGGACTTGTACTCCATCATTACTAGTTGTGTGACCCTGGACAAGTCACTTAACCCCACTTGTCTCAGTTTCCTCATCTGTAAAGTGGGCTGGGAGAAAGAAATGGCAAACTCCTCCAAGAAAATCCAAATGGGGTCATTAAGAGTTGGATGTGACTGAAAATGAAATGACTGAACAAAGATATTTGGTAGATGTAGGCAGGAGATTTAAAAATATTTCCCACGTTCTTGCTTCTGTCAGTTAAATGGCACAGTGGGTAGTATGCCAGGCCTGGAGTCAGGAAGACCTCAGTTCAAATTCAGCCTCAGACACTTACTAACTGGGTTATCTTGGACAAATGTGCTTAACCTCTATTTGCCTCAGTTTCTTCATCTGTAAAATAACATCACTTATCTCCCAGGATTGTTGTGAAGAGGACATGAAATAATAATTATAGAGCACTTAGCACAGTGCTTGGTATGTAATAAGTACAATATCAATGTTATTGACAATGATGACTACAGAGGGAAAAAATGTAGGCCCCAAATTTTTGTCAGATAAGATGATATCTAATGTCAAGAAAGAGGGTGACAGGGTTGTTTTAATAGTATGTGAAAGTTTTTTCAGAGGAGCGTGCATGGAAAGGCCTTCCCAACTTAATTCTGGAGTTATAAACTACTTGGCTTCAGGGAGGAAGAAATATGGCTCCATCTATTTTTCTCTCCAGCTAAAGATGCATCTCCTTTACTTCCTCTTGCCCCGCTCTTTTGAGGAGGTGTCAGTATTTTCTTAGAATGAGACTATCTGAGACATATGCAGCTACCTAGACAACACATTTTTGGCTCTTTCTTTAATTTACTTTAGGGCTTCTGCCTACCAGAAAAGGAAAAATTGCCTTTAAGGAAGTGATAAGACTTTGTTTCCTCATCTTTCTAATTCAAGATTCTCAGACTTCATTACTAATCGAATTAGCTCTAATGCATTTCTCTTATCTCCTCCCTGCCTCAGGTAGGAGCTAACCTACCTGGTTAGCATGTGAAATGCCCCTTAGGTTGAGGAATGCCCCTTAATTAAAGTAGACACCCATGGCACAAAAACCCCAATCTTGCACAGGGCATTCTTCTAGACCGTGGCTAAAAATCTTTCATGAGCACATCTTGCTGTTTTATTCATTGCTTAGTAATGGTAATAAGAGTTTCATTGAACAGAATTATTTCTCTGGTTGCATTTCTCAAAGTATCTTATGGAGTTGTATATTCATATGAGAAGTGATTTATTAGAGGAGAGTCTATTAAGACTTGGCTTTGCTCTCTTGAGTCAAATGCTTCTTTATTTAATCAACAAACGAAAACTAGCAGGATTTGGCCTCTTGACACCATTCTCTTAACTGTTTGGAGTTTCTTTTGAGGAAACCATTGACCAAAGCCTGCCTGTTGTTCCCTTCTCCAATTTGCATCAATGATAACTTTGATATACATATTCACACATATGTACATATACTATATATATACATATATATGTAATTTCCGAGCTTTTATTGATGTCCTTCCCTAATCAGCAAGCAATTTCTTATAATAAAAATTTTTTAAAAGGAGGGGAAAAACACTGCAGCAACACTCAACCAGCTCATTCAAATATATGGAGATATATATATATATATATATATATATATATATATATAAAATACATACATATACATATAATATGTGTATCTAACTGTCTTAAAGATGAGAAAGTCTGATAGTTACTGGTATCATCTTTCTTGCTTTATAATATCTGAGATGTCCCCCCCATTCTTTTTGATCTCTTTCCTTCCTATTCCTTCTTACTGATTTCTGGTTTTTTTTTTAAACTGGTGATGCTTTAATCTTATGCCATCCTTCTCCATGGCATTTTGCAAATGACTTTATATTCTAAATTAATACTGCTGTTGGTTGTTTCTCAGCTTGGCAAAAACTAGTGTTTGCTGGCTGAGGATTTTTCTGTATTCTTTTGGGATGCTTGTTTTCTTGGCTGCTTCACATAATAATAAGTCACATTTGCATAGAGTTGTAAAGTTTGCAAACACCTCACAGCCAAGGAGGTAAGTAGTACTAGTGAAGATAGGGAAACTAAAGTTCTGACAGGATAAGCAACTTTCCCAAGGTCACAAAACTAATAAGTATCTGAAGTGGGATTTGAACTCTGGTGTGAGTGATACCAGCTTGACTCATTGATTTAGATAAAGGGATAGGTGACATGCTTATCAGATTTCTAGGTGGCACAAAGCTAAGAAAGATAGCTAAAATATTAAATGATAGAATTGGATTTTAAAAATTCTTGATGATTTCAGATGTTGGGCCAATCTACTATTGAGACAACTACTCATGCTCTGTGGGTCTAATTTTCTTTATTTGTAAAATAAGGGATTTGGGCTAGATGGTCTTGGAGATATCTTCCAGATCCAAGGCTATAATTCTAAAATTAATTTGAATAGGACTAAATGTAAGGAATTATACTTGGGTTCAACAAATCAGCTTTACAAGAATGAGATTGGGAGATATTGCTAGACAGGAGTTGATCTTGTGGTATCAGTGGACTGCATGCTCAAAATAAGAAAAGAATGTGATAACTCTACAAAAACAAGCTTGTGTAATTTTAAACAGAATTAAAAGACACATATTGTACCAACTAGGAAGGGTCTGGTCAGCCCACATCTGAACTATTATGTTCCATTCTGATAACTACATTTTAAGAAGGCCACTGAAAAGCTGATAAGAGTTAGAGAAAGGTGACCTGGATGGCAAAAAGCCTCAAGTTCACATTATACACATCTTATATACAAGGATTGTTTGAAAAACTTGGTGGTGTTGGAACCAGGAAAGAGAATACTTAGGGGTGTGAAAGCTTGTTTCAAGTATTTGATGAGGTATTATATGAAAAGGGGATTGGATTTGTACTCTTTGGTCCCAGAGGATAGTACTAGGAGGAAAAGTTGGGAGTTTCAGAGTGGTAGAATTAGATTTGATGTAAAGAAAAACTTCTTCCTAATATTTATGGTGCCAGAAAAGTGAAACTGGTGACCTTGGATGTTAATGAGTAGTTATCCATCACTAGAAGTCTTTCAAAAGCCTAGGCAACCACTTGCTAGATGTTTTATAGAAAAGATTCTTGGTTAGGTATTGCTTGGACCAGATGATCTCTAAGGTCACTAGCAATTCTGAGATTCTGTGACTCTGGGAAGTAGAAGGGGGTCATTTGAAGACTTTTTTCTTTCATTGTTTAATAGATTACCATAGCCAGAAAATAATAACAACCTAATTACCAAACTACTTATGGATGCTTTTCTCCCAATTTAGCTTGGTTGGGCTTCATACAACAAACTCAATTCGATGCTGCAATCATGACATGGTAGCTTAGAAGACATTGCCAGAGCCTATGCTGCCATAACCTTTGAGAATCTAATTAGGGTCACGTCCATACCAACAATACGAATCCGAGTAGTTAAGTACTTTATCAGTTCTGTAAACTTCCCACTATCCAAGTGCAATATATACATTCCATCCACCCCCGTGCCTTTAGACTTCCAGTAACAATTCTACTCTCTTTAACGGTTCAGAAAGGAGAGAGAAAACAAGAGACTGGGATCATTTCCATCTGGGAGGTCTATGTTAATGTCCGCCACTGGACCTTGTCCTCTAGAACTAATAGATTGTTTCTAAATCCACTTTGGCTGCGATGTTCAAAATATGTCAAAGCTCAGGCATGTCAGCAATGGTTCAAAAGTGTATAATGACATGCAGAATTCTTTCCCCTCCTGCTTTAGAACTGGAGCAGTCTTCTAAGCTGCCAAAACTGGTTTTGTTGTTTGAATATTTCTTAAGGTGCTCACTGTCTAAGGGCTGGCATTGGTGCTAGGGGGAATAACGGTGTAAAGATCCAGGGAAGGTGAAACGTCTGAAGCATGGAAATTGCCAGAAGCCTGTTTTGCTTTTATTCATTAGCACTGGCAGACAGAGTACCTGTAGCATTCTGGGAATTTGGATGTTTTGATTGTTTCTCTAAAATGGCTCTGCA
Organism: Bettongia penicillata ogilbyi; assembly: GCA_023548195.1. Taxonomy (NCBI): domain Eukaryota; kingdom Metazoa; phylum Chordata; class Mammalia; order Diprotodontia; family Potoroidae; genus Bettongia; species Bettongia penicillata. The sequence goes on from JAJHZJ010000314.1 coordinate 780,120, forward strand.
GTATTGAGTGTGGCAGACGGGTACAACTGGTTAGCTTTTTTTTGCCAGACAGCTAAAAAATGTGATGGCTGCTTCCAACAAGAGAAAAGAAAGTAGATTTTATTATAAGTATACTTATAAAGCATGGAAATGTCTTCTGATAAGAACAAGTTGATAATAATAATCTCAACTAATATTTCTATAGTATTTAAGGTTGCATAGCACTTTATATATATTATCTTTTGATCCTCTTGACGACTTGATGACTCTCAATGACTCGTCAAATTCAGACATTCCCATGAAAAAAGGCTCATTTCTGTTGTCACGCAGTCTGATACAAGTATACCTTCTCTATCCCACAAGGTCATCATGAGAATCAAAAGATAATATACATAAAGTGCTTTGCAATCTTAATCTCATCTTAAAGCATTAGTTGTGTGACCAAGAGCAGGTCATAACATCTCTGAGTCTTAGTTTCTCATCTGTGAAATGGATATAATAATCAGCAAGGATTATATCTACCCTCATTAGATCCTACCATTCCCTCAAATTATCACCCTAATTTTCTCCTCCCTTTCATATCCAAACTCCTGGAAAAATGTTGCTTTCAAACATTGTCTCCACTTCTTTTCCTCTCATCCACTTCTCAATCTTTTGTAATTTGGCTTCTGACCACATCATCACTCAATTAAAAACTGGTCTCTCCAGAGTTACCAGTCATCTTCTACTCGTCAAATCCAATAGCCTTCTTGACTATACTATTAACCTCCATCTCCATATGGATACTGTCTCATCTCTGGCTTTTCATGATGACGCTGTTCTCTTTTAGTTCTTTCTGGCTGATGTTGCTTCAGTCTCTTTACTGGTTCATCATCTATATCATATCCACCTGTAGACATACACAAAAGCCGTGTCCTTTGCCCTTTTCTCTTATTCCTCTCCATTTTCTCTCAGTGGCTCCTGTGAACTTAATTATAATCTCTCTTCAAATGACTTCCAGATCTAAATATCCAGTCAAAAAGTCTCTTCTGTACTCCTGTCATGTATTACCAGTTGCCTACTGGTAATATTACTGTACATTTCAAAATGGATATCCTGCAGGTATCTCAAACTCCACATTTCTGAAAAAGAACATATTCCCTTTCCCAACAAGCCTTACCCTCTTCCAAACTTCTTTATTTCTATTGAGGGTAGTCATCCTTCCAACCATCCAGGTTCTCATCCTTGGCATTAGTCTCAACTCCTTACCTTTTCTCACTCCATATATCCAATCAGTTGCCATCGTTCACATAGCCACCATCTTGGTTCAGACCCTTATCACCTCTCTGTTTTTTTAGTCCACTTTGACCATTGCAATAATCTTCTAACTGCTCTCCATGCCTTGTTTCTCCCCATCCCAATTCAGTCTCCAAAAAGAGATTCCTCAACAGTGTAAAAAGTTTCAAAGGCTAAGAAGGATGCAAACTAAGAAAAAAAAAGTTATGAGATTTCACAATAATACCTTTGGTACGCTTGGAGAGGGCATTTCAGTACAGTGGTGAGGTTGGAAGCCAAACTGCAAAGGGCTGAGGAGCTAGTGAAAGGAGAAGAAATGGAAGGAGAGAATGTAGACTTTTTCTAAGAATTTAATTGTGAAAGGCAGTAGTTATAGGAATATAGAGTCCTATTTTAGTAAATTATTCTTGTTAACTAGGTATTACTTAGGTCAAACATGGTTGGGTCATGTCCCTCCCTGATACTCTTTTCTCCCCAACTGTCTATCCCTTTCTATCAATAATATTAGCATTCCAAGAAGACCTCCCCCCCAATCATATTGATACTGAGTGAGACCTAGTCTCATGCAAAGTATGGGAAAGGGCTAGTACCCTCCACTGAGAGGGGAAAATTCTGGCAACATACCTAGAGATTTCACTCAAACCAAGCATATCTGAGTGTGGCCTGAGTGTGGAGGGAGAGAAGAGAAGAAATCTGGTCTATGTGCATTCTCTTTTCCCATGTTTGTAAGCTTTCAAACACAGCCAAGCGTTTCCTCTTCCTGCCTTGAGTATAATAGAGCAGAATGCAAGGGAAAAGGTTTGAAGCTAAGTTAAGCATTATAAAAGGAGTGAGAGTTTATTATGATGGCTGTCCTCAAGGACAGACCTTGTCTACAGGCTAAAAAGGGATGCTACTGATTCCAGCACCACAGGTCCCACTCCCAGGAAACCCTGTCTGGAATTCCTTGTCACTTCTGAAGAAGCTCACCAAAGAAGACTGACAGATGTCCAAGAGTTCACCTACACCTCTGCTCTGTTGCTTGGAGGTGGAAAAATTCCACACTGTTCATCCTCCCTGTGTCTCTTGTCCCCGGATATCCATCCACAATTCACTTCAAAGGCATTTACTAAGTGCTAGGTACTGGGTTGTTGTTTTAGAATGGGGAGACATGTGCACATTTGTAGCCAACAGGATGCAGCCAGCTAAGTGGAAAAAGTTGAAGATGCATGAGAAAAAGGGAGAAATTGAAATAACATGAGCAAGAAGAAGGTGGGGAGGAATGAGGCTGAGCGGACAGGTGGTGATAATGTAGCTAGGGGATCATTTTTCTTCCACCAAACCATAGTAATCAAACAGGTTGTGGACAGGACAAGTTTTAGGGGGATTTAAATATGTGAAAGGGTTTGCTTTGGCACAGGAGATTGCAAAATGAGGGGTTTTACTAGATCAATGATACCTATACTGTCTTTCCATACTTTCTTCAATTTAAGCCTGAATTTTGTAATAAGAAGCTTATGATCTGAGCCACAGTCAGCTCCAGGTCTTGTTCTAACTGACTGTATGAAGCGTTGGTTGCAAAGTGTATAATCAATCTGACTTTTATACCGACTATCTAATGAGATTCACATGGAAAGTTGCCTTCTGGGCTATTGAAAAAGAGTGTTTGCTCTGACCAGCAAATTATCTTTACAAATTTTATTAGTATCTGCCCTGTTTCATTTTGTATTCTAAGGCCAAACTTGCCTATTATTTAATTACTTTTGATTTCCCATGTTAGCACTGTAATCCTCTGTGTAATGAATGTGATGTCTTCTTTGGTGTTATTTCTAGAGTTGTTGTAGGCCATCATAGAACTGATCAACTTTGACTTCTTCGGTATCAGAGGTTAGAGAGTAATGTATAACAGTTTGCCTTGGATTCAGACAGGTATCATTCTGTCATTTTTGAGATTATACTACAGTACTGCTATTTTTGCATTTTTATTGACAGTGAGAATACTACATTTCTTCTGAGGGATTCTTGTCTGTTACTTGTCTGCAGGAGTATATGTAATGATCACTTGAATTAAATTCATCCATTAATTAAAAGATGCTTGCTCCTTAGAAGGAAGGCTATGAGAAATCTGGACAGCATACTAAAAAGCAGAAATATCATCTTGCCAACAAAGGTCCATAGAGTCAGAGCTGTGGTTCTTCCAGGAGCAATGTATGGCTGTGAATTGGACTACAGGGAAAGTTGAGTGCCACAGAATCAATGCTTTTGAATTGTGGTGCTAGAGAAGACTCTTGGGCGTCCCTTGGACAGCAAGGAAATAAAATCAGCCAATACTTAAAAAGAAATTAATTCCTGTTGTTCACTGGAAGGTCAACTACTGAAGCTGAAGGTTAGATACTTTGGCCACATAATCAGAAGACATGACTTATTAGAAAAGACCTTGATGCTGGGGAAGATTGAAGACAAAAGGGAAAAGAGACAGCAAAAGATGAGATGGATAGATAGTGTTATGGAAACCACAAACATAAACTTGGAGAGACTTAGAGAGCTAGTAGAGGAGAGAAGGGCCTGATATGCTATGGTCCATTGGGTCATAAAGCTTCAGAAACAGAGAATGGATGCAAAACAACTAGATCAGTGGTATCAAATTCAAATAGAAATTAATCCTTGTGGGAGGCTACATACTTAATTGGAAAACCACAAATGAACATTATCATTGTTTTATTGCATTTTTATTTACATTTTAATCTGGTTGGAAGCCATTGGGAGTTTTGCTGTCACATGACTCATAGGTAGTGATTTTGACACTTCTGTCCTAGTTGACCCCTAAGGTCTTTTCCAGTTCTAACTTAACGATCCTATAATTCAAAGGTGATATCATTTTATTGACATTAGAGATCTTCATTGTGTATGTGGTAGTTGCTGAAATATTTTTTTCAAGGTCATTTTTCATTTTAAGTAATTGTACCTTATTTACTATGGACTCCTCTCCAGAGAGTAGGTATTGTTTTTTCCTTCTTCCTGACTTACAAGTTATATGCAGTGTGACAATACTAACTCGACCCAATTGCAGTTATAAAACAAGAGGTAGAGGAGGCAGGAGAGCGAATGTCTGTTATGAAATAGGTGCCTAATAAATGTGTGCTTACTGAATACTTGATTAAAAAAGGAGAAAAGTAGATTCTTTGAGACTCATACTTTGGAGAGAAACATCAACGTTTCCCGACTTCCTTCCCTACATCAAATGCAATATATATGTTAGATACATTAGACATCCTGTGGGGTTCACAGGCCCAACTATCACCCAAGTAATCTTTGCAAGGCTTCAAAATCCTAACAAGGAAGCAGCCCTATGAGACCATTTAGGAAGTCGTAGCATCTTGGCTTCTTACAGACTTGAAATTGTAGCTTATTTATAAGGAATCCGTGCGGTTCCTACCCTTTTCACCTCCCCCCAAAAATTACCTTCTGGGGTAGACATTGATGTGTCATAAATTGAGAATCCATTGTGGAGGATATAGGACTCAAGTGGTCACTTAAAAGGACCGTCAAAACATTGGTATGTTTTGACAAATTCCAATAGCAAATCTTTTTCTGCAAGCCAAATAGTTTGAACCTATATAAGTTTTGGGGGAGGAAGAGAATAAGGAGAATTTATTGGCTGGAGTAGAGGGTGTGTGCTGGGGTATGATAAGAAATGAGAGCCACTAAGTAGAATGGACTAGTTCAAGCAGGGCTTCTATGAGCTTTCCTGCTACATCTACCCTGTTCTCAACAGATGACTTTCTATCTTCCTTAGCACCTTCCTACGTGTCTGCTAGATAGCATATGACTTGTATGGTCTTTATAGTCTTAAGGTATATGGTTCCTCAAAGGAACCCTGCTTACAATCTTTGGGATTTCTAGTATAATAAGGCATATTTATATTCCCTTGTTGGGATTTTCTATAGAAATCTTTATTTTCATATCTTGCTGCTTCAGAAGAAACTCTAAACTTTCTTATTTCTGTGCATGGGGGAAGGGTTGGGATACCACTGCTTACTTTGTTTCCCCTTTCCAAATGAGATACTTCAAAATGCTTTGAAAATTTTAAGATACCTTCTCATTTGAGGGAGGGGTGAGAAGAAGAAAAGGCAAATCTTCATTTGCACATAAAATGAAACTGAATTAAAAAAAAGATTTAAAAAATGATTTAGCATTTTATTTTTCCCTAGTTACATGTAAAAATAACTTTAACATTTATTTAAAATTTTTTTTAAACTTTTTAAAACTCCAAATTCTCTTTCTTCCTCCCTCCCCACCTCTATTGAGAAGGCAAGCAATTTGGTATAGGTTGTACATGTGTAGTCATGAAAATGCTTCTGTAATAGTCATGTTGTGAAAGGAAACAGAGACCACAAAAAAAAAACCTCAAGAAAAAGAAAATTTTTAAAAAGTATGCTTCAGTCTGTATTCAAAGACCATCAGTTCTTTGTCTGGGGATAGATAGCATTTTTTGTCGTAAATCTTTCAGAGCTGAGCATTGTATTCTAAGAATAAGTAATTCACAGGTGATCATCTTACAATTTTGCTGTTACTTTGTGCACAGTACATTTCACTTTGCATCAGTTCATATAAGTCTTTCCAGGTTTCTCTGAGAGTATCTAATAGATATTTTTTATTTCAAAAGGAAAAACGAGGATTCTGATCAACTTGGGTACCAATCAGGATTTCGGAGGACTGATGGAGAGGCATGTTTCCCATATCATGGTAGAGAGGTGGTGGATTATAGGTGTAGGATGAGGTCTACTCTTTCAGATATGGTTAGCACATTGATTTATTTTCCTTGGCTGTATTTATTTGTTACAAGGGATGGTTCTTTTGGTGGATGGAAAGACATTGGTAAATGAGAGTCCTGGGTTTGAATCCTAGACCTGCAATTTATAATCTGTGCCATTTGTTAACTATATGGCAAGTTAGACTGAGCAAGTCACTTCATCTCTCTTTGCCTCAGTTTCCTCGTGTATAAATAGAGGGGCTTGGTAAATTAGAGTAATGAAAAAAAAACACCTCAATAAAACTTAAAAAAGGAATAAGGAAAATCTTAAAACATAGAAATGTCTACTACTGATATTTGAATATTTAGCTTTTCTGAGAGGCAGTGTATCACATAGGATAAAAAGTCAAGAAAACTGGAGTGTATGTCCCACTTCTGATATATACTGGCTGAGTGACCCTGAACAAGTCATTTAATCTTAAGATGATAAGTTGCAGCAAAAGAGTTTCTATACCTGGAAGTTCACTATGCCAATGAAATCACAGATCTGATCCCTAGCCTATTTAATTATTCTATATTCAGTCTCTCCACTAAAGTCTTACTGTAATTCTACCTTGTAGAATGGAGCTGTCTTTGGGTTTTAGAACATTATGTAGACCAAATATAAGCTCCGACTGGTCCAGTCAATGCAAAGATGACTTTGAGTACAGGCCCAACAATGAACTGTATTTATTTTGTCATAGGGCTACTAGCTGAGTACAGAAAGGCTCAATTACCAAAAGTTTGACACATTTTTTTTCCAGACACAGCAACTGAAAAAGACTATTAGTATATTGTGGATGGTATGCTGGGTTTGGAGGCAAAGGACCTGGGTTTGAATCCTAGACCTGCAATTTATAATCTGTGCTATTTGTTAACTATATGGCAAGTTAGACTGAGCAAGTCACTTTATCTCTCTTTGCCTCAGTTTCCTCATGTATAAATAGAGAGGCTTGGGCTCCATGACCTCTAAGTTCCTTTTTAGCTTTATCCCAATGATGCTATATGATCTTAAGTAATTTATTCTTTCTGAGCCTCTATTTCCTTATCTTTAAAGTGATAAGGTTGAATTTGATGAGCATTAAGGTCACTTCTACTTCTAAATCTAATAATGTATGGAATGATTGCATCCACATCAATGAAATAAAACCAAAATAACCAAGAGATATATTTGAAAATGAAGGTGATATAAAAGCAAAAGAAATGAATATAGTTTTTAAATAAAGCCTTAATGTAAGTACCTTTAACCAACCCTAGAGCTCACATTCTGTTGGATTTTTCTTTCTTTTCTTTTTCTAGGAGTGTACACCTTTCTCTCCAGTACTTTGAAATCTCTGGAAGAAAAAGACCACATTCACAGAGTCCTGGATAAAATCACAGATACTTTGATTCACCTGATGGCCAAAGCTGGTCTCTCTTTGCAACAACAGCACCGGCGCCTGGCTCAGCTCCTCCTGATCCTTTCCCATATCAGGCACATGAGGTAGGACACCTCAGTGAGCTGTAATTCACTGCCTTGGTACTAGTTGCAGAACTTAGATCTTCCCTCCAGTTTTTCCCTTGACCAAAGGCCGTTACTAACATGACAGAACTGTTCTCGCCATGGTTTGTCTTTGCTGGTCTTATATGCTGAGCTGCATATAGTTGGATTGTAGGCAGCCTATTGAGTTATATCTTCCTTCATATTGAAACATAACCAATATCATATTGAAATCAGTCATTCAATGATCACTTATTAAATGCTCACTATAGGCCAACAACTATGCTAAGCACTGGAGATCCAAAAAAAGATAAAAACAAAAACATATTCCCTTCACTCAAGGAACATCACATTTAAAATCCAGTCTCTGGCTGTGTGACCCTGGGTAAGTCATATAGCCTTTGTCTGTCTTAATTTCTTCATCTGTGCAATGAGGATAATTATAGCACTTACTTCACACAATTGTTGTGAAGATAAAATGAAATATTTGAATAGTACTTTGTAAAGCTTAAAGCTCTATTAAGTGACATTACTTTTATTGATTTTTATTGTCCTAATGGATAAGAAAACATGCAAATAATTATATGTATGCAAGACACAGTGTTACTAGAAGACCTAAAAGTAGAAAATAAGTGCCCTTTTTCTTTAAGACCAAACCAGTGATTTCATTGATATAAGAGGCTCTAGGTGAGGAAACTCCCTCTCTCAGTACCTTTCAACGTTTCTGTAACTTTAAAGTCTTGGAGAGTTACCTGGACACTGAGAAGTTAATTGATTTGTTCATAGTTACACAGCTCCTATATCTTAAGGCCAAGGTCTTCCTGATTCCAAGGCCAGTTATTTAAGCCATATAATGTGTTATAAAATAAAAATGTATGCCAGATAAAAACTCCTTTTTGAGTAGTTGAGGTACTTTATAACCTAGATACAACCTTAATTTCTAGGATTATTCTATATTTCTCCTTTTTGAGCACTGAACTCTCCAGCACGAATTGGTTGCAACACACTCCCCTTTTCTTAAATGTACTCCCTCCTTACCTCTTCCTTATACAATCTCTAATTTCCTTCCTTATGCATCACTTTCTACAGGAGAACTTTTTTTTGATCCCATTAGTTATCAGTACCTTTCTCTACCACCATTTTTCCATTTCCTTCCTTCCTCCTTTCTTTCCTTCCTTCCTTCTTTTTCTTTTTTTTTTGTATATGTCTTTCATGATAGAATGAAAGTTTCTTCATAGGAGAGATTGTTTTATCTATGTCTTTGTATCTGTAGTGCCATGTACCGTGCTGGTCACAAAGTAGGCACTTAGTAAATATTTGATGATTTATCCTGCATATGGCAGCCAATAAAGCTGCCAGGTCTGATGCTAGTCAGACACCCATTAACTGAGCCATTTGATCTGCACAGCTTCTGGGAGAACACTCTTCTTCCCCAGACTTTGAACACACATTTGCCCCTCCCTCCTCTTTTCACTACTTATATTTGGCTACTGTGTTTCAGAAAGTCCTGGAATGGTTAGTCACTCCAATTACATGGCTATTGACAGACAGAAACTCTATGTCATCAGAATAAAGCTACATCAGTAGTTGGCAGTAGCTTGTTCTAAGACTTTGATCCAAAAGTCTTCCTTTTATAGTTCCCAAGGAATGAATGAGATAGAACTGCACTGAGTGAAGATTGCAACTAGTCAGAAGTAAGGCAGGCATTTTTAATTGTTCATTGTAGACTCTAGAAAAAAGTTGGAAAAGTTCAGCAGTGATGGAGATACAAGGGAGATAAACTCATTTGGGTAGAATAATTTAAATGGATTGTTTGATCACCATGAGAATAATATCCTAGATTCATAGCTTCTTCTCCTGTTTCCCGAAACTTTATAGGAAAGGGGCGATGACTTGTCTGTTTGATGACCTAGAAAAGAGAAAAAACATTATTAAGAAAACTTTCAGTATGCCTAATGATAATTAGATTATTGGCTTCTTGAGGGCAGAGACTATGTTGTAAACAATCTTTGTAAGCTCCATAGTGCCTAACATAGCGCTTTGCATATGGCAGGGGCTCAAATAATCAATATTGAATAAATGACAGTCCACTTGAACCCTGACTTTAACCCTGAATCCTGTGACTTAAGGAAAAAGTACAATGTACCACCAAGGCTTTCTACTATGCAATGGGGAAAGAACCTCTTTTGATTCCCAAAGAATTTCTGAGAGAAGGGAGAGTCAGCTGAAATCCAAGAGGTGAAAGTCATCAATGATAATAAGCTCACACTTAACATAAATTATTTCTTCATAGCAATGATATAAGGAAGCTACTGCAAGCATCTCCCCATTTTACTGATTAAACAGAGTGGTTCAAAAAGGGGATAACCACATGTAAGGTAATGTGTTTAGTTCTGGTAATCACATTTTAGGAAGATCATTGACAAAGTGGAGTATATCCAAAGGAGGATAACAAGGAAGATGAGATTAGAGCCAATGTTATTTAAGGATAAGTTGAAAGAAATGGATGTAATTAACCTAATGAAGAAGGGACAAAATGGCTATCTTGAAGGGTTACCACATGCCATGTTGTCATTGCCACATGAAAGAGGGATTAACAAGAGTATTCTACTTGGCCTCAGGGAACAAGAATAGTTACAGTGGGTGGAAATTGCAGATGGGTTTCAGATTGATGTTTCAATTCCTAACAAGTAGAAATATTGAAAAGTGGAATAAGCCATCTCAGAAGTCAGTAGCTTCCACCTTACTAGAGATTTTCAAGCAAACCACTTATTAGGGATATGGCAGAAGTGATTGACTCCAACCACTTTGAATATGAAGACTCCTCTTTAACATCAAAAAATTCATAGCCCTCCAATAATAAGAACTGCATTATTAGTATTTGTTGACTGAGAAAATGGCAAAAAGCAACTATAAAGTTAGGAAGATTTTGAAATGAATTTGCATTTTGTTTTTAATCAAAATAGCATCTAAATAGATCTGAGAAAGAATGATACATATATTTGCTAAACATGTATAGTTCGGAATATTTGCTTTTTAATGTATTCATCATACAAATGGATGTTTCTTTAACTGTAAAATGAGAGATTGGACCAGATGGCTTCTGAAGTCTCCTCCATTTCTTAGCCTATGAAGTTATGATTTGCAGGTCCACAGTTCCCATTTATGTATTCAGCAGCCTGGAGACTACTGGACTAAATGATCTCTGAGGTCCCTATTAATTCTGAGGGAATGCCCTCATGGTCACAGAAGGCAAGGAAGGGGAAGGCTGTTATCTTCAGCACAATTTCTAACTCTGATGAATCCCAGTTTATTTCGCTTCTATTGATAAGGGGCAGTGGAAAGGGATGGAGTAGTTAGGGAAAGGAAGATCATAAATAAGGTTCTTTTCCAAATATACCTTTCGAAAATTGACCTCAGCTTTGAAGGTAGTACAATTTTTTTTCTTTCTTCCACTGGAATAGGAATATGGTGGAAACCATGTGGATATTTTCTGTTTGTTTTCTGGAAGGACAGCTTCAACACTATCCATGCCTTTCTGGAACTTTTAGAGTCAGGAATTAAACTTGTGTCTTCTTTGATATAGTACCTACTAGAAGAAGAGATTTCCTTTACCAGTGGATGTTGGCATGTTTTTCTCAGTTACTAGTCTTACAGAGTTGCCTGGGATTCAGAAGTGAAGTGACTTGCCCAGGCTCACATGGCCAGTATGTGTCAGAGGCAGGATTAGAACTCACCTTCTCAGCTACAAAAGTCATGCTGTTTCTCTAACCTTTTTCTTTTTGGTCAGTCCTTTGTGACCCCATTTGGGGTTTTCTTGGCAAGGATCCTGGGGTTATTTGCCATTTCCTTCTCTAAGTCATTTTGCAGATGAGGGAACTGAGGCAAACAGTCAAGTGACTTGCCCGGGGTCACATATTGTGTGAGGCCAGATTTGAACTCAGGAAGATGAGTCTTCCTGACTCCAGGCGTTGCACACCATCCATCACACCACCTAGTTGCCCATTCTGGCTCTTTTAAAAGATGCCTAATTAGTTGGTTACATGATGTAGAGTTGTATTCTAAATGCAACCTTTGTCCATTCCAAATAGAGCTTATAAGCAAGGGGAATATGGAGTTGAGAAATATGGGTTTAGGAATTTTTGCCAGAATTCTACAAAAAGCCACAAACAACCAGCATTTACAGGAAATGTTTAAAGCCTTAAATGCTATGATATGAAAGAAAATGAAATGGTATTTTGATGACCATCTAGCCTACAAACTATACTGGGTTGCAACTTGACCCCTATCATATGCTATTTCTTAAAAGGCTTATACTAAATATAACCTGACTGTGAATGGGATTCATTGGCTTCTACCAGGAAGAAAGTTGCATGGCCCATAAGGCATTTGACAGTACTTTAATGACAAAACAAAACAATTTAGGAAACTGAATTTCAGTTGTGGAGGTGATAACACTTGGGTCCTACTTTTCAAAGGCAATGCTACGGTTGCTTGCCTGATTTTTGACAACTAGCAATACATATACTTTGCACTCTATGTTACGCTTGTTCGGTCATTTCAGTTATAACGAACTCTTTGTAATCCCATTTGGGATTTTCTTTGGGGTTTTGAGTGGTTTGCCATTTCCTTCTCCAGCTCATTTTATGAATGAGGAAACTCAGGCAAACAGGGTTAAGTGACTTGCCCAGAGTCACACAGCTCACATCTTCTGACTCCAGGCCTGGCGCTCTACTCTGTACCACCTAGCTGCTCTAATTAGCCTAACTACCACAGAGACCTCTAAATAATGGCTATAGAAAATGTCTTGGTTGCACTTCTTTTGTGAGGAAGGAGCTGGAGTTTGGGAGCAGAAAAGGGTGTCAGTTTACTGATTATTCAAGATTCCTTAGTTCTCTTTCACAGCAACTTAAGGATGGAATGTCATAAAGTTAAAACATGTGTTATGCTGTTATCACATACAAGTACTATGTGAGGGGCTGGGAATGCATGCAAAAAAGCTGCATGGCTACTGCTCCCTAGGACTCACATTCTAATTATGGAAAGTACTTGTACTGAGGAAGGAGAAGGCAAACCATTCCAGTATCTTTGTCGAGAAAACCCCAAGCGGGGTCCCAAAGAGTTGGACACAACAGAAACTACCAAACAGACAAACAGCGACAATCCAATATAGAGGATGGAAGGAGCTCGTGTGTGATGACTTGGTTCCTGGAACAAACTCAGGGCTCCATGATGAGGTGGGTTACCAGCTATAGCAGCTGCAGAGATCATGGTGGGCATTGCCGCTTTTTACAAAACAACACAAACAGCAAACAGCGCAGAGGAGTAAAGTCAGGTTACGTTGATGGCTCCTACGACTTTTCTCAGCAAAAATAGGAGGAAATTTGGATCTCCAGGGACTGTCGGGTGAGAAAGAAGAAATGGCAGGCAGATAAGTCACAGACTAAAGATCCTGGAATCCTTGGATAACCTTTCTTTCTCTGTTGTAGCAGAGGTGACGTGACAGAGAGGAAGGGATAGAGCTTGGAGGGATGGAGAGAGACAGAGACAGAGAGGGAAAGAGGCAGAGACAGACAAGGGAGGAGAGAGAGACAGACAGACAGAGGCAGTGAGACAGAGAAAGACAGAGACAGAGAGGGAGACAGAGAGGCAGAGACAGAAGCGGAGAGAGAGACAGACAGAGGCAGTGAGATAGAGAAAGACAGTGACAGAGAGGGAGACAGAGAGGCAGAGACAGAGAAGGGGAGAGAGAGGATAAAGCAAGTTTTGAATGTTTATATGATCCAGGTTCTACATTAAATTCTGGGAACACAAATAGAAACAGAAAAAATACAAATACACGCAAAACAAAACAAATGCAAACACTCAAAGATCGTAAATTCTAATGAGCAAAGAAAATACTTAAAAGGGACTTGAAAAGCCGAGTGGTTGGGGAATTCAAAGGGATGGTACCTAAAAGGTCAAGGTGAAAAAGTCTGAGGAATTACGGACCGGGCCAGGGGTGAAGACAGGCCAGTAGGGGTAGCTTTGGCTTTCCTTTTTCTCCTCTTGGCTCACTGGTCTAAATAAATGCTCGTTGAGTCACTGATTAATTGATCTGGATTGTTGCTGAACCAGTCATAATCATCCATTGTTTTTCTTTCAAATCACAGCAACAAAGGAATGGAGCACCTGTACAGCATGAAGTGCAAGAATGTGGTCCCACTCTATGACCTGCTCCTGGAGATGCTGGATGCTCACCGTTTGCATGCACCAGCAAACAGAGGGGGTGCCCCTATGGAGGAAGACAACCAGAACCAGCTAGCAACTGCGTCCACTTCATCGCATTCCTTGCAAACCTATTATATCACAAGGGATGAAGAGAGTTTCCCCACCACATTCTAAAAAACTCCTGAGTCCCAAATCCCAGGAGGTCCTGAGAATCCCAGCAGCATAATATCTACTCCATGCATCACTTAAGCTGAATAATGTCACATAAACACACTCCAGTATGCATCCATCACCAGTGATTTTGAACATGAGTGGCCATTCATTTGCTTGCTACCATTCTCAATCGCAAACGTTCAGTTGTTGCAAATAGCCAACAGGGATTCCAGGGCCAAGTTACCTGTAATTTTTTTGCCATGGCTCTTTTTACCCCTTTGCTGCATTAATTAGCTTAAGGATTCCTGTAGCTCTTCATGACTGAGCTCAGCCTAAGAGTTGAGTCTCATCTGGCCCTTTGCTTTAAAGCCATGTTGAAGCCCTGACCTAGGAGGGAGGCAGGCAACAGTTCTGTTAAACACATGTCATTTGCTGGTTGGCTCTAAGAATGAGCCACTCACACAAATTTTAGCTAGGTTCTTTAACTGCTGGCTTAGGAAAGTATAGGTCATGGGTTAATTATAGCCTACTCTTGTATTACTATAGAAATGTATCATTTTTATTAAAGTCATATTCTACAGCTTTTGCTCTATTGCATGGTGATAGTAAAGTGTTCCTGTGATTATCCGTTTGTTTCCACTGTAGCAATACAAGATGCATCCAGTCTTATATGTTGATCCTCTTTGCCAAAGCTCTGTGGGCTTAATGCATCAGATGCTAGGGCTTGCTGAGAACTGCATCACTGAAGACAGTGTTCCAGAGGATACACGCATTACATTTGAGGCAGTAGTCTCTGGTTAATTCTTGCTTGCCATTGCCAATGTTTACAAGCAAGTTTGTCCCTGTTCAACACCCTATTCATGTACTAAACTCCCCCTCCCATTTTTTTTTTTTTTATGAGTAGCCCAAACCTTCTTAATGACTTTTAATGAAACTGGTGGGAGGTTGGCCTCAGGACCTGCCCTATCATGGAGCCTTATTTACTGATCAAAGAGCTCTATGTGAATAATTTGAATTTTTATGAGTAACAAAAGTCTCTTCTCATGTAAATTATCTCCTGGCAGTATGTGAGACCCCATAGAAGCTACAGTGACTCATTAGGTCAGAGACATATAGATAACTAGTCACAAAATGCTATGTCCAGGCATTATAAAGTTCCAGGAGAGAGGGAGGGAGAAACAGACAAGATGGAAGGGTATCCAGCTGCAACAACTGTACCTGTGTGGCAATCCTCAGTCACACATGGAATAGTTTTCTGAGTTCAAACCCAGCGCTAGGGTTGCCCAGTCACCAGGGAGCAAGTAAGTCCCTTACATTTCTCCAACATTTTCTTCAGGCAGGCTCAGCTTGGGTGTTAGTCAAGAGAAGCAATATTGGCCTTGCTGTGTCCCCAGAGCACTTAGACTGTAAGGACTGTTTATTAAGTTAGTGCTTCTGGTATGGGAGGTAGTGCTCATTTGGTCGGGCTGAAGGCTTAGATGTCTAAGATTAGATCATTTGGAAAAAAATGGGAGGGCTGACCAAAACGTTATCAATTACATTTCCTTGGTTTTTACCCCAGTTCAGCCTAGAAGACGTCTTCTCCATGGCCCACTTTTTTCATAAGCCAAGTACAAGAAGTTAGCCCAGGGCCACAGGAATCCTTCTAATTAAGATAAAAAACAAATGGTCCTCCCAACCTTAGGACAGCCCTTCCAGCAACTATTCCCTTGTCACACTGCAGCATGAGGGATTGGATTTTCATTTCATAACTAATAGGACACAATTGGACCCAGGGCACTAAGAAAAACATTTGCTGTTAGCCACCTTTCTCCCTAACAGGCCCATAGTCTAAGATTCAAAACAGAACTGAGAGATTACGTGGCAAATCACAACTAGGATCAGCTGCTTGGGATTCTCATCATATATATGTAGTATGTAAAGCAAATTAAAATGCATTCATTTCCAGGCACCCAGTTTGAGCCATGATGGAAGTGTTGGGAAATGAAGAGGGACAAAACAATGTTGATTTCTGGTATATGTATGTGCATTTAGCCTCCTTGGCAATTTTACTTGTCTACATCACTAATTTGTTCAGAAAATATATTTTTTTTTGTCATTTTGTGGGGAAAAAAGCACCTTATATAGTGTAATATATTTTTAAAATTGCATCACTTGCTTATCAGACGAATGAATGTAGCGATTGTGTTCTAGATTTTGGTTGACTGGGTTACCATGCAAAAAACCAACCAACAAAACGTTTAGCTCTTTAGATACTCTTTAAGCTACCTTATCATGTATGCCATCATTTAAGGCCTGGTGATTGTTCATTTACATGAAAATCACATTTCATATCAATTTTTATATCCATAGTAGACAAAAGCAGCATGAATCTCGGTGCCTATTGATAGATGTTGGAAGATGGTCAATCTCAATGTAGCAGAGCCTAGACCTGAGAAGGAAGACTATTCAGGGCAGCTAATTTTGCTTTTACCAAAATATTAGTAATGCTATTTCTGGACAGTAGCCATTGGAATGGTGGATTCTTTTTAATGTTTATACTTGGATTTCCTTTTTAAAAAAATATAAAAAAACTAAAAACAAATAAAAAAAAAAGCTACCCTAGGACTATAGATGACTTAATTCCAGCTGAAACCAAACAGAAATAGAGTGGAGGATTTTACTTAGCTCATCCAAAGAGTTTGTATTCTTGTCAAGATCGCACTAAGCTCAAGACAGGAAGAAAAAAATGGATGGACTCAATATTAGCCTGCTATATCTGAGTCTGGAACAATTTTAGAAATTTCTTCCTGGCCTGAACTGAAATGGCAGCCAGTGAGTGATTGACAGTTAGCTTAGACTGCTCTTTCTTGCTCAGGCATGTGCTGGAGATCCATTGTTAGCAGTTTTCTTTCTGGGGAAATTTATAGGTGGAAAGATAAGATCTACTTCTTCATTTTCTTTTGGGGGACAATACAATGACTGTCAATTGCCTAATGCTTTCTAGGGCAGGTTGGTATAATATATATTAACGGTTTGCCATCAAAACTCTGCCCCATAAACTACATTCAGATAACTTGCTCAAATGGACAGTCACTTAGAAAATGGTAGTTTTAGGGCTTTTAGAAATAGGGAAGGAAGAACAGGACTTGCTTCAGGCCCAGACAGGTGAGGCATTTTCTGGAGAAATAAAGCTAAAGTAAGAGCTAGACCCCATTTTCTCTTAACCACAGTCTAGCTATATACTTAATGGAGTGATAGTTTAGTGATATCATAGTAATGAGAGTGTAAAAAAAACAAATGCAGTACACATCATTCTTTGCTAAATCAGCCCTTGAGGAAAAGCAGTCTTTGATTTGATTTGTCTCATCCACTTTAGCTTTTTAAACAAAGTTAAAGCTCATGTCCTTATGAGAGAGAGGAAATGCACACTCACACACACACATACACACACGTATAATTCAGCTTTAAATACACTGATGTGACACTGTTTTTCCCCCGTTTTATTTCGTTTGGGAAGAGTTGGTCTGTGGGAAGGACAGCTCTTATACTTAAATTGCTGTTCTTTAGAATGACTATGCTGTTAACCATTGTTTAAAGTACTAAGTGAAATTTATTTATTTAGGATTTGAACTATGCCCACTTCCAAAAAGGATTTGAGGCAGCATCACTTGAGATGAAACAATTCAAAACAATTTTCCATTCATAATGACTTTCTCAACTCTGAGTTGTCTATTTTCAGGAACTGCCCATTCTCCAAAAATTAGATTAGGTGGCTATGGATGCTATGATCGATGTCTTATCTATCCTCTGGCAAATTCGCAAAGGGAAACAAGTCTTTTTTTAAAAAAATTAGTTGGATCATTTTATGACCTGACTCATTGCTTATTGTTCTATTTTGAGCAAGTCCTGGGAGTTGGACGCATATCTTGTTGCGTACTTTTCTTTGCCAGTATCCCAGAAATTTAATATATTTTCAACTGAAGTCAAATGAATTAAATTGTGGGTACTAAATATCCATCTTTCCATTATTACATTTTTCTTCTGTTTCTAGCTGGATTTCTGTCTTAATTAAAAATGTGGGCTATTTTTAAGTCATTGGAGATTATTTTCTAAGTGATCGCTGCCTTTATTAAGCATTTCAATTTTGCACTCTTTCAGAGATGAAAGAAAAAAAAGTTTCTATTATCTTTTTTGCATTCAAATGTGCCTGAACTTTTAAAGTATGTAAATGCTGCCATGTTCCAAAACCATCCTCAGCGTGTATGTGCTGCACAGCAGGGCACCTGGAAAACCAACATACAATCCCCACTAGAAACCAGGTGCCACCAACAACTGACCCCTCTGTGAATGAAGAGAGGTCCTTGGTCACAGAGACTTGAATTAACAAGCGACTTTACGCCAGTCTATGTCTCTCACAGTTTCAGATAATGATGCTTTTTTTTTTTTTTGGTACACTCTACATAGTCTTTCCATGTAGAGTCTTTGTTTTATGGGAAGAGGCTCAGCTGCCATGATGTGTTGGCTGGATTATTCTGCTCTTTCGCTGATGCATACTGTATTTTGACGTAATTTTGTTTCGTTGCTGCCTTGCTTTGTTAAATGAAACACACATGTTAACCTCTTTTGCACCTTTGAGAAGTAAAGCATTTGGTGGGATACCCAAGAACCTGTAGACAATTTTCTCAACTTCTTTGATGTTAAAATAAACAATTAAACTGAAGCAGTGCAGTTGGTTTGCAATTGTTCTCTTTCTTCCTAATACCTCAACCCTCCTTTTTAACCCCTTCCTGCTCACAACATATTTATGTGACATACCCAGAAGTAACTCTAGTTTCTAATGAATGAGAACCACGCATTGTCCCAGCCCTGCCCATGGTGTGATGGAACTTGGGGAGAGGGCTCTGGATTATTGCAGTCTGTTGAGGCAGTGGATTGTGGGAGATGTGGGAAAGAAGTGGCTCATTCAGTCCATAAACTTCTCCATCATAATCCTTTCTTTCATGTAGACTTAGCAAGCTTCAGCTTGCTTTTTTGTGACTTCTCTTCAGAAGTCCCCATCATAGTCATTTCATTGACTTAATTTAATTTGTTAAATATTCTCTCAGATAGTATTATTATTGTTGTTGAAAATAGCTAACTTTGTATAACACTTTAAGGTTTGCAAAATGCTTTGCACATATTATTTTATTTGAGCCTCCTATCAACCATATAGAGTAAGTGCTATTATTATCCCCATTTTACAGATGAGGAAACTGAGGCTGAGAGAAGTGAATTGACTTGCCCAGGGTGACATCGTTGATAAATATCTGAGGCTGGATTCAGCCTCAAGTCTTCTATTGTGCCTTCCCTGCACCCAACAACCCAGTCTCCCAGAGATATTCCTGGGTTGTCACTGTCCAGGGACAGACTTACACCAATCCATGTGGAACTGGCTTTGCTGCTGCATAGAGCTTTGAATCTCTTTCAGTTTTGATGAAAATCTTCCAAAAAAGTAGCTTTTCAGTTTAACCAGGCTGTGTAGCATGAACATCATCACTGTTGACATGTATTTGTTTCTGATTCTCAGGAAATCATATATACCACTTTCAGATGAAAGCTCAGAAATTTGACATGTCTGACAATGAGTAAGGGATTTCCATATTTGTAGCCCCTTTTCACCATTATGACTCGTGTGGAGTAGCCTTACAAAGTTAACATCTCATTGTTTTAACATAGACAAAGTAGTATGCACATCTTAGGTAATTTGAACTCAGAACTCTTACTATTTGCACTTTGCTTGTCTCTCTGATAGATAGGACAGCAATCCAGTGAATATTTGCCTTATGTACTTGGGAGAACTATCTGAAGATCAGGGCTAAAACTATCTGAAGATCAGGGCTAAAAACTCAAACCTTTTTAGCATTGCAGTAATGGGGAAAGGGGAAGGAGAGATGCTAACAGAGATTCAGGACCTTTGTAATGTTACTTTCCCTATGTAGGATCCATTTTCCTAAGCTATAACATGAGAATGTTGAATTTCTCAAAGATCCTCTTTAGCACTAGACCAGTCAGTGTGATTTGGGGCTGTATGAAGTCATAGTGTCTAGGAATATAGATGATAAGCATGACTTTTACCACTCATCTCTTTCTTTAACTCTTCCAGGAATTCTTGTTGGGCTTGGGTCAAATTAGCATTTTTTTCTTTGAGTCTCTGCTTGTAGCAAAATAATGTTTCCACAATATTGTCTTCTTTTAAGTTTATGTCTTGGTCTTCTAAGCCGCTCTAGTAACTTTTTATGGTCAAGCCCTTTCTGTTGTTTCTGTCCTGGCCAGACCACATGTAGAGTGTTGGGGGCAATTCAGGGCACCACATGTTAGCAAAAACACTGATACATTGCTTAAAATTAAAAAATGATAAGTAATGACACCCAAGATGGTGAAGGCCCTTGTTCATATCATATGAGGATTGATTTTTAAAACTGGGGATGTTCATCTGAAGAAAAGGAGACTGGGAGGTGGGTGAGATGGGAGAATGTTAGTTGTCTTCAGGTGATGAGAGGGATGGATCTAGAGTCAGAGTTGGGCTTGAAACCTGACTCTGACACAATGTATGAATTTGAGGGAGTTGCTTTTTCTGTCTCAGAATCAGTTTCCTTGTCTGTAAAATGAAGGATCTTACAAGACCAGAGGTTTTAAACACATGCTCTGTGGGCTACCACATGTGACCAACAATGTTCCTCGGTGTGATCCAAACCAGATTAAAATGTAATTGTAAAATATTTTGCAGAAAGAAAAAATAAAAATACAATAAAGCATAGATATGTGATTTTTGAAGTCCATGTGGTGCATAAGGGATACTTATATATGGTTTACTGACTCCTATTTCTATTTGAATTTGATACTCCACTAGTTGATCGTTAAAGTCCCTTTTCACCTCTGATCCTTTGATCTTAAAATAATCCTAAATAATTTAAGAGTTGTGAAGCATAAGAAGGACATATGACGACTCTTAAAAGCTAAGCTACACTTGTTAGGAAATAGTGCCAGTAACAGAAGGGAGTTAAGAAAGGGACATAAGCATGTAGGTCAGAGTTGATAGTACTATGTTAAATTTCAAATATAACAACAGAAAAAAGCAAAACAAAACAAAACAAAATAAAAACCCAGGCCATAAGTAATGGAAATTCAGTTTCTTGTGCAAACTGTTCCTTGTATGAGGAAATGATCATGTTTGTTTATGATTATTATTATCAAATTCATAATAATAAAAAGAAATTTTTATTTTTAAAAAGGAAAATAGTGGCAGTAACACCAAGCTAAGGTAGACTACTTAGACTTTCTTTATTGTATGGGCAATACTTCAGTACTTCAAGTATCACAGAATGTAGGCTAGACATATCAGAGGATATATATAGCTATCTATCTATCTGTCTATATCTATCTATCTATCTTTCTGTAGAAAGACAGAGACAGAAAATTGGTATGAACTTTGGAAGCCATGAGGGCCAAACTCACATTTTACACCTAATTCTTCATTCTCCTCCTGCCCTCTTCCCGACTTTTCCTAGACTTCAAACCATGCCCCCTATTGTTGGCTCATCCTTCATTGTCTGAGACTCCCTCATCTCAGAACAGCCTACCACCTCTATAGCCCATTCGTCATGGAATATCCCTCAGCAAGGCATCCCCTGCCTTCTGCCATTGGTGAGTATCTTCTGAAGCCTCTGTTTCGTGATGGGACAGAAGCTGCTCTGTCTTAATTCCCCTTCTTGTCCTATGCCAGGGGCCATGACTTCCTCTTTACATCAAAACAATGTCATCCCTACTTCTTACCCTCTACTCCCTACCAGATACCTTCATTTCTGACCTCATGCTTCTCAATTGCCTTTTGCATATTTTCTTCCCCATCAGAATACAAACTCCTTAAATTCAGGGACACTCTCTTAGTACAGTACCTGGTACATAATGCTTATTTTCTTCTTTCCTTACCTAATAAGGAAACTGAGACCCAGGGATAAAAAGTATATGCCAAAGGTCCAATAAGCATTATGGAACAGAACTACTGCTTGAACAACTTGGAATCCAGCATTCCTTCCACATCACCACATTACCTCCTCCATGGTTTCAGGATTCTGGGTGCTTTTTCCAACAACCCTTCTGCAATGGTCTTTCAGGGTTATTATGGCCTTCTCAGTTGGGGAGCAAGCAGGCCTACCTGATGATAAGCCTCTCTGCATAGGACTAGGTTCATACTCAGATGGTAAACACATAGACTATCACAAGGCCCTTATCTGAAGACTTTACTTCTTGTTAGGACCTGCTAAAGAGTCTGCTGCTTCACAGGCATAATCTTTAAAAAGTCAGGGCTACTTCCAATTCACAATGAGACCTGAGAAGACAACTTTAGTAGAGAAGCTGGAACAGTATTCTGACAAATGCTCCCTGTTTGTCATGAGGTTGTCAAGAATGCATTTAGGGGTCAGTCAAACCCCTCACTGCTGGAAGAAAAAAAAGTCAAAGTACTAACCGGATGAGAGTAGTGTCAATGTGCAGGTTGGTAATATTTTAATCAAGTGTCTAGTGTAGCATGAGGAATTAACTTGACTGTCCAGATGAGTATTATACTCTTCCAGCTGCCATGGAAAGTTTCACTACTGTCCCTTGATCCAAATATTTTGGGAACCCTCCTCCAGAATCAGTCTTTGGAACCTGCAGTGTATTCTTCTGAATAATCTAAATGATCGCAAACTTTTTATCTTTTGAGGGTGGGTTTGATTTTTAGAAATACTCCAAGGTCATTTAGAAGGAAATACAGTGGGTAATCAATATAGGTAATACCATATGGGATAGCAAATGAGATGTAATGAATAGGTCACAGAGCTCAATTTTTATATCATTTGAAAATTGCCTCTGGAAGGTAGTTCTTAAAAAGTTCCAAACTTGATGGAAGCAAAGGCAGCCCTGTTTGAATAAGCACATGACCTGCCATGATGATTACACTGAAAGATAGCATGTATTTGGATTTGTAAATTCAGGTAAATTTGTTTCTCCTTCCCAAAATCAATTTTATTGCCTTTTAGTCCCACTGCATTTACACAATTGGCGCTTTTCAATCAGTCTGTGCTACAGGAGATGGCCTGCTCCCATCAATTAATTAGCTTTTGAAACAAAGAAATAAGTGGGATGGAAGATGTGATCTAGCTAACCCACTACTTTGCCAGTTATCCCAGATAGAAGAAAAAGTTCTCCACTCTCAACCCCATCGCCTTATTTGCTCTTGAGTGAATCAACAGATTTGGGGCAGAGATGTGGAGAGCAAAGTGATGAAAGGAAAGAAGAGTCAATTAATGAGTATTTATTAAGCCCAGATCAGTGCAGGACCAGACAAGTCTTGAGAGAGAAGGAGAAAAAGGAATCCATGGAAAGAGGTCAACAGGAGAACATTGCTAAACTGAATGGTACAAAAACTTTTGCATCTGTATTCTAGATGTTCCTAATTTAGAAAAAAATTACACTTAGGGTTGAGGGGCCATAGCAACCCTTGATTTCCTAAGTTACATCTTAGGACTTTCTCTAGTTCTCAGTCCTTTTCCCTTCCCTGCCAAGTCCCTGTCAATATTATGGAGATGAACTGAGGGAAGATTTCTGTATGTGCCTTGGCAGAGAAAGTGGCTCTATTTCTAGGCACTGATGTTCAGGGTTTTGAACTCATTAATAACTGTGCCAGGACCAGAGTTTGTTGACACATTAGGCATGCATCCTCCCCTCAGCTCATCTCTATCTAATCGTCTCCCAACCCTACCAATGTACCTAACAACATAAAGGAAAACCTTTGAGAAAACTATCTGGGATCCATAGGAGTGAGATCATAAGATTTAAAGCTGGCAAGGACCGTAGAGATCATCTAATCCAGAGCACACATATATCTCTTTCCCCGCTCCACCCAAGAGTTTTTGGATATACTTTAGGGGATCTGTGAATTTGGATGGGATGAAAAATTACATTTTATTTCAATATAATTGGTTTAGTAGGACCATGACAGAAAACAAATGTTACCAACTCCCTCATCTAATCTGATATATTCATTTTACAGAAGAGGAATGTGAGACCACGTTGCTTTAGTGACTTTTTCTGAGATAGTAGGATTGATACTCAAACTCCAAGGCTCTATCTCTCTGCTCCTGTTTTGAAAACCACTGTAGATCAAAACGACCAGTTAGGATATAAAGGGAACCAGCCTGGGGGCTCATAAGCACTTATGTTCTTTTTCAGTATTTCAAAGACCCAGGATTCCATTATCATGTGTTCTCTCCACTGAAGGTAGCCCACACTATCTCTACAACCTGAAAGACAGGCTTTAAGTTTGGTAGCCCAAAAATTCGCCAGTTTCTCCTCCTGCCAATCTCTAGATAAGCAGCCTTAAATGTAGCTAGGATTAGAACCCAAATTAACCGCAAAAGAAGATGCTCTCTATATCCATATTGCCCTGGATTGGTTGGTGTAGGGTGCAGAGGGAGGAGTTCCTGTTTCCGTCTCCAACAGCAACACTTTCAAGATCTCCTAGCCCACTATAACAAATAAATGCATATCTAGTGTTAAAGCCTATGTGTTTGGGACCAACAGAAGTATGTATAGAATGATATTACACACACACACACACACACACACATATTTGTGTTTAATGATATCCATCTCTAGGGTGGGGGGGGCAAGGAGAGAGAAGGAAGGAAAGAAAAGGAAAAAAATTTTCATGATAACTTTATTAAATATGTAAAAGAAACAGTTAGTTGTACTGGATTTGAGTTTCATGTACAATCATCTTTTTTTGTTATACTAAAATGCTTGCTTTATTCCATAAATTTAAAAGAAAATAAATTAATAAATTTTTTAAAATAAAAAAAACAAATTTAGCTCATAATATAAAGGGACACTCACTGGAGCTTTCCTCATAGGTTTGGACCTGGAAGGGACTTTAGAGATTATTGAATCTGATCCCCTCATTTTACAGTGAAGTTTTGCTGCTAAATATTTAACAACCTGCTGTCTGAGATGAGCAGGGAGTATGCTGGCAAATAATTAACAAGTGGCTCTCAGAAAGAAAAATGTGTGCAAGACATATTTTAAAGTTCTGTTTTCACTATTAATATTTTCTCCATTACTTTCTTAAGTCTAGGTAATCAACAAAACAACACTGATTTCTAGCAGTTGTCTTTCTGAGTTATAGAAGATCTCACTGAAAATTTAACAGTTATGAAATGGTTTCAGCATACTCTCAAAATTGAAGCCTAATGAAGCAATTGCCCAGTCACACAGCTAGTAGGTATTTGAGGTGAGATTCGAAGCTAGATTTTGAGATTGATGCTTCATCTACTACACTAGAGGTGTCAAACATATGCAGGCCAACAGTCACAAGTGCTGCTGGAACCAGATGAAAATGTAATTGGGAAATATTGAACACAGTCAATAAAAATACAATAGAATATAGATAATGTTAATAAGTAGCTTTATAAGTTAATATGCTGCATGTAGGCATCTTTATGTATAATTGAGAGGCCCCTATTTCTATCTGAGTTTGATCCCATGGCACTATAGCATGCTACCATGTTTTTACATATATACTTGAAAAACATATGCCTATACATGTATGTGCATATCCATATGAAAATTTAAATGCATATGATAGTATATATATGTTGTTTTTGGTCAGTTATTTCCATTATGTCCAACTCTTTATAAATCCATTTAGGGTTTCTCTTGGCAGCTATGTTCGAGTGGTTTGGATTTCCTTCATTAGCTCATTTTAAAGATGAGGAAACTAAGGCAAATAGGGTTAGGTGGCTTGCCCAGGGTCAGATGACTAGTAAGTGTCTGAGACCGGATTTGAACTCAGTCTTCCTGACTCCAGACCTGGCACTTATATATATATATATGTATATGTATATATATATATATACATATACATATATATATATATATATTTATATGCAGAGAGAAAGAGAGAGAGAGACAGAGAGAGAGATGATAAGGCTAGACAACCTTGGATAAATAATTTGGGGTAGTTTCCAAGGGGAATCAGTTCCCTTCAAGGAAGGATTTCTGCTTACACCTCTCACCCTTATCTATGGAACAAATGGCTGCAAAGACTCTTGAGTTGGTCAGGGCTGGTTCTATACTTTCCTGATGCTCACTTAGGGGATGGAGCTCACTGTCATCGGATGCCTTTTCATTAGGAAATCAGTCATTGTGGGAAAGGCTTATAAACCAGTAAACATGTTCATGACTGCCTGAAGCCATGGCCTTTATTCCTGGATTGATGGAATCCTAGTTGAAAGCTTTAAAAATCTAAAGAAATACATCCCAAAATCACCACCAAATACAGTGTAGAGATAAATGGGAGAAAGGAAAAGGAATAAGCTTAAAAAAATAGAAGGGAAAATGTACATTGTCCACGATTTTACTTCAGTCACTGCTTGAAATGGGAATCCCTCCCCAAGCTGTGTGCTGTGGCTCTGGCCCACACTTGAAGGATGTGAATCCTGGTGAAATCAATTCTCGCCATCCCTCTTCACCACATGGGCCCCAGTACTTGGATGGCCTGGTTCATCCACAGCAGCCTCTGGGGCTCATGCAGTAAAAGTGAGGCCTTTTCTCTCAAATGAAGTAAGAGGGCCGCCTTCAGTCTTCTCTGAGAGCAGGCTTTGCCCCTTGAACATAAATTATACTCCTATTGATAACTGTTTTCAAGCTTATAATTTAAAACAGGTAGCTTCTCTTCTTGAAAACAGACAAATCAATCATAAGAAAATGTAGAGCTTGGAGAACTTGCCCTGGACTGGTTGTCATAGGGTGGGTGTAGGGGAAGGAGTTCCTGTTTCCGTATCCTTCTGTAGCAACACTTTTAAGGTCTCCTAGGCCACTACACTAAATAAATGCATATGTAAATGCTCAAGCCTGTGTGTTTGGGAGGCAAGGGTATTAAGGAGTGGAGAAGAGGCTGACCTGCATTGGTAGAGAGATTCCGATGTTCCCCATAGCAGTGAAATCACAGAGCAGGTCCCTATCCCTAATTTCATTGTCATGATTTCCTCCTTTCTTAGCTTCTCTAATACTAAACTGCCTTAGTGGTACAGTGGGACACATTTCTTAGGAGCCACTGGCACCGTGGAATACAAAGGATTGGGGAGAGGAGACCAGAGCAGAGGCAACTTTCAGCTTAGTCACCTATAACACCAGGATGTTCTAGGAAGTGAGGAAGGTTCTTTGCTAAGAGAGACTTCTTTCAAATCTAGTCATACTGACAGTCAATACTGATGATCAATGGGAGTTATAATCCTCCAAATAAGCAGACTTTAGTCTTTGGGGTTAGATATATATGTATATGTACATGTATATTTATATGTATATATATGTATATGTATATATATATATATATATATTTCTCATTCATTTTTCTTTCAGAGCTTCCCCCCCTCAACCCAACCACAAATCGATTTAGAAATATCATAGAAAAGCCTAAAGCAGGGGTGAGGGACCCTGAGGATGTAACAGAAGCATAGCAGGGCATGTTAAAGAGCTGACTAAAATGAATTTTAACAAAAGACAAACTGGGAAGAACACTAGTAAGTCTGAGCATTTGTTCTCAAGCATTTCCTGAGGCCTCCACATCCCTCTTCCCTGCCCCTCTCCCTTTTTCGTTTTCTCCTAGGGCCCTGAGTCATCTCCCGTAGGACAATGGTAACTCTAATTAAAAAGCAATGTTGGCCTTACAGCCCTAGTGCCCTCTAAGGCAGTGAGTGGGAGGGAGAAGAGAGAGACCGAGACACAGAGACAGACATAAGCAGAGATAAAAATGGACAGAATAAGAGAGATAAAGACAGACAGAGGTATAGGTGAGAGAAAGAGAGAGGCAAGAGGACAAAGACAGAGAGAAAAAAGGAGAGTATGAGACCAGAAGCGGAGAGAAGAGACAAAAGGAGGGGAAGAGAAGGGATGGGGAGAGGACAGAAGACAAGAGGTGCCTTAGCTCTCCTACACACCTAAACTCTTAACGTAGTTCTCTCCCCTTTTCCCTTCCCTGCCAAGTCCATGGGGGGAAAGAAGGAATGACTAATAAAAGATAGTGAGGTCTGCTGTGAGCTATAACTCAACTCTGCTAAGCATAAGGAATCTTATCTGAGAAGATGGAGAAGCTGGTTAGGACTTGAATTTTTTTTCCCCGTAACTATGAAGGTCAGAGTGAAAATGGATCAGCTTTGCTAGCATTTTAACCTGTTATCCAATACAGACGCAAGAAGACTGCAGAATCTGAGGGCCATAAATTCATGTCAGATGAAGGAAATGCTTTCATAGGCTGTGCCGTGAAATCCTCAATTTACTGCCACAGGTAGTCACTCATAATGAGGTCATAGCAAGGCTGCTGAATATTAATATCAGCACTTAAAGATACTGCGGATGCCCGGGTCCTGCTGAACACATTCTTGAAGTTGTTCCAACTCTGACAAAGGAAAGCGGCCAATCCCACTGCCAAGATCAATTAGAGGTGCCAGATGCCCCGAAACTCAACAGCTACAATTACTGTTAGGGACAAAATTTATAACCTAGCCTCCCCACCTCTCCTGGATGCCCTTCCCTGGGAGGCACTGCTAACAGAAAGGAACTGACATTTCCTTTCTTACCCATACACTTTTCAACAATAAATATTGCTCTCTGGGAGTGAGGGGTAAGCAGACAGACCTTAAGCTGTGGTGGGATTTCTGAGGATTATCATAGATCATCACAGAATCTCTATTTAGATTTGGAATGGACATTAGAGGTCATCTGTTTCTACCTCTCTTTTACAAATAAGGAAACTGAGGACTCAGGTCTTACAGTTCAAGCTGGATTACATAATTTAAAATAATCATTACTTTCACACAGGTAGACTTTGCAATACTTTAGTTTCCCATCTCAGGAAAACTCAACTATTCATCTAGGTTAGGATAGAAATGAGCATAAGTAATGATAAGACACCAGGATGAATGAGGGAAGGAGTCCTCAATTTGGAGTCAAAGGGCCTGGGTATGAATACTGGCTCCAGTGAGACCTTCCATAGGTTATTTAACCAGTCTGGGTCTCAGTTTCCTAACTTGTATAACATGGGGGAGGTTCGGAAGAAAAGAAAGTTGATATGGTTTCTAACGTTTCTTCAAGTTGAGTATATATGATCTTATGAGATCCTATGACTCTGTGACATCATCTTAATTTAGCTTCTCCCAGTTTTTTGGGTTTTTTTTTTGCTGTCCCCAAGAGAATGGAGAATTCTGCTGAAGAAGAAAGGGAAGCATTTATAAATGAGTTCGAGTCCTATGTTATGGGGTAAAAACACAGGACAAAAATTATCATAATAAAAGTGAAGTCCTACAAAGGTATTCCAGTCTAAACTGACATCACTGGCTTTATTTCAGTTAACAAAGCCATCAAAAGTGAACATGGCGGGGAGGAGCCAAGATGGCGGAGTAGAAAGTATGCTAGCTCCGAATCCACAGCCCATAAATTTCCTGTAAAAAGAACTCCCTACAAATTCTGGAGTACTGCAAGCTGTGCACCAAGGCAGTGGAAGAGAGTTCCGTTCCAGAGAGCCATGGAAAGCCGACCCCAAAGGTCCTTTGCGCTCCAGACAGCGCAGCCCACCCCTGAGCTGCCCTGGTCGTGTGGCCCCAGAGGAGCAGATCTGAGCAGGCTTCAGGGACGGTGGCCGTGAAGGTCCCTCCACCCACAGGAGCCACAGGTCAGTGAGAGAGACTTCTGGGCTGGCCGAGAGGGGAGTGGGGAGTCTCCGTGGCTCAGGCCCCCTCGGGAGGCAGTGGCAGAGGCAGCAGCAGAGGCCTGGGACTCCCAGAGCAGCAGGGAGGAGCTCAGGGCAATTACTGAAGGTCTCTGCATAAACTTCCTGAGGGAACTGAGCCTGGGAGGCGGCCCTGCCCCCACCCAAGCACCAGAACTTAAGCTCACATTGAATAGCTGCCGCTCCGCCACTGAAAGCCCTGAGGCTGGGGAGCAGCATTTGAATCTCAGACCCCAAGCACCAGCTGGGCAGATCTAGGTGGGGGTGGAGAGGAATCTCAGAAGTCAAGTAACTGGCTGGGAAAATGACCAGAAAAAGGAAGCAAAATAAGACCATAGAGAGCTACTTTCTTGGGGAAGAGATGTTCCTTCCTCCTTTCATTTCTGATGAGGAAGTACAATGCTTGCCATCAGGGAAAGACATGGAGGTCGGGGCCTCTCTATCCCAGACATCTGAGGTGGATGTCCAGGGGGCTCAGGACATGGAGGAGCTTAAAAAGAATTTTGAAAATCAAGTTAGACAGGTGGAGGAAAAACTGGGAAGAGAAATGAGAGAGATGCAAGGAAAACGTGAAAAACAGGTCAATACCTTGGTAAAGGAGACCCAAAAAAATGCTGAAGAAAATAATACCTTGAAGAATAGGCTCACTCAATTGGCAAAAGAGGTTCAAAAAGCCAATGAGGAGAAGAATGCTTTCAAAAGCAGAATTAGCCAAATGGAAAAAGAGGTTCAAAAGCTCACTGAATTTAATAGTTCTCTCAAAATTGGAATGGAACAGATGGAGTCTAATGACTTTCTGAGAAACCAAGAAATCACCAAACAAAACCAAAAGAATGAAAAAATGGAAGAGAATGTGAAATATCTCATGGGAAAAACAACTGACCTGGAAAATAGATCCAGGAGAGACAATTTAAAAATTATGGGACTACCTGAAAGTCATAATCAAAAAAAGAGCCTAGACATGAAATTATCAAGGAAAACTGCCCTGAGATTCTAGAACCAGAGGGCAAAATAAGTATTGAAGGAATCCATCGATCACCGCCTCAAAGAGATCCAAAAAGAGAAACTCCTAGGAACATTGTGGCCAAATTCCAGAGTTCCCAGGTCAAGGAGAAAATATTGCAAGCAGCTAGAAAGAGACAATTCCAGTATTGTGGAAATAAAATCAGGATAACTCAAGATCTAGCAGCTTCTACATTAAGGGATCAAAGGGCATGGAATAGGATATTCCAGAAGGCAAAGGAATTAGGACTCAAACCAAGAATCACCTACCCAGCAAAACTGAGTATAATACTTCAGGGGAAAGTATGGTCTTTCAATGAAACAGAGGACTTTCAAGCATTCTTAATGAAAAGAAAATTTGACTTTCAAACACAAGAATGAGAAGAAGCATGAAAAAGTAAACAGCAAAGAGAAGTCATAAGGGTCTTACCAAAGGTGAACTGTTTACATTCCTACATGGAAAGACAATATTTGTAATTCTTAAAACTTTTCAGTATCTGGGTAGTTGGTGGGACCACACACACACATACACACACATGTATGTACACACATGCATGTACACACACATACACACATGCACGCACATACAGAGACAGAGAGCACAGAGTGAATTTTATAGGATGGGACCATATCTTAAAAGAAATTAAGGTAAATGGTGAGAGAGAAATGTAGTGGGAGGAGAGAGCGTGAAATGGAATGGGGTAAATTATATCTCATTCAAGAGGCAAGCAGGAGACTTTTTAGTGGAGGGAAAAAGAGGAGAGCTGAGAAAAACACAAGAAGTTTACCCTCATCACAATCGACTAAAGGAAGGAGTAAAATGCACACTCATTTTGGTATGAAAACCTATCTTACAGTACAGGAAAGTGGGGGAGAAGGAGATGAGCAGGGAAGGAGGGATGATGGAAGGGAGGGCAATGGGAGAAGGGAGCAATTTGAAGTCAACACTCGGGGAGGGACAGGATCAAAAGACAGAATAGAAACAATGGGGGGCAGGATAGGATGGAGGGAAATAGGGTTAGTCTTACACAACACGACTGTTATCGAAGTCATTCGCAAAACTACACAGATATGGCCTATATTGAATTGTCTGCCTTCCCAAAGGGAACGGTTGGGGAGGTAGGGACGGGGAGAATTTGGAACTCAAAGTTTTAGGAACAACTGTTGAGTATTGTTGTTGCTACTAGGAAATAAGAAATACAGTTAATGGGGAATAGAAAGTCATCTGGCCCTACAGGACAAAAGAAAAGATGGGGACAAGAGAAGGGAGGGATGATATAAGAGAGGGCAGACTGGTGATAGGGGAAATTAGAATGCTCGGTGTATTCAGGTGGGGGAGGGGATAAATGGGGAGAAAATTTGGAACCCAAAATTTTGTGAAAATGAATGTAAAAAGTTAATAAATAAATTTATATTTAAAAAAAAAAAAAGTGAACATGGTCTCTCCAAAGTCAGCTTGAGTTAGTCTGGCTTGAAGCCCTAGAGCTTATTCTCCAATCTAAGAAAGCAATTTATCCTGTTTTGGAGAGGCATGGCAAGCTGAATCCCACCTGTATGAACTGTGTCCTGGTCCACTCCTCCATGTCACAGATTTCTTCCCTTCAAAAGATTCTATTTGGCTCCGGCTCCTCTGGGAACTTCGTGAGACACAGAAGCAAAGACACTGTACCATTTGTTCCTGAGGAATCTTTGCTGTATCAGAAACGGATGTGTTAAGAATCTCTTGGGAGAAGGTTTTGTGTGTGTGTGTGTGTGTGTGTGTGTGTGTGTGTGTATGTGTATGTGTTTGTATATAAATATTGTCTTCTGTGAGAGAAAGAAGCTAGCCTGAGGCTATAGTCAGGGTCAGAGAACAAGCAGGAGAGAGGCCTTGCCAACAGGCAGTTAGAATACCATGCAACCTTAGGTATGTGTCAGGAAAATCAACCCTTCAGATGAGAAGTCTTATTTCTAAAGGGTCACCAGAGAGCCAGTCACATTAAATGTACATTCTACTATTATAAAGGGAAGGGATTTTTTGCTCCTCCTGGAGTAGAGAAGTATGAGGAGATAAAGGAGAGAGAAAAAATAGGGGGAAACAGAATATACTCTTTCTTCCTAGTAAAATTGCAAATATCTGCCTGGGAATTTTCTGACAACTTTTGTGGTGGAAAGAACCCTGAATTTGGAATTGAAGACCTGGCTTTGAGCTCTGGCTGTACCATTTACTAGTTGTGTCACCTTGAGAAAATCACTTAACTTGCGAGTCTCATCTGTTAAATTGATAATACTATTTGAACCATCTATTTCTCAAGGTGGTTCTGGGGATCAAATGAGATGGTATATATAGTTAAACACCTAGTAGACTTTAAAGCATAAACTGAGCTATTGTCATTATCTTTTGTAACCTGTGAAACTGACTTTGAAATCTCATTGTCATAAGACCACCCCATTCCTTGCAGCCATGGGGTGATATGGTTCTCCGAAAACACAGGCAGTTGTCCAGACTTGCTGCTTTTGGGAGAATGATTGCCCTGAGAAGGTGGTTTAGTCATACACAGAACATATGGGCCAGATGTACCTAGCCCATTTGAGGGAGGAAGGGAATCATATTTCCTAAACATTTGTAAATAAGTAAAATCAAATTTAAGATTACTGTCGAAAGCAGAGAAAGAAGTAGATGAGGAGGTTCAGTAGACAAGATTCATCTGAGGAAACTGATGTTTTAGGGATTTGAAGTGACTTTGCCAAAATAATCAGGGGCAGATCTAGTATGGAAATAATTTTCAGCTTTTTTTTAAGTCACAACTGGTGGAACTAATTTTTCTTTCTTTTTTCTTTTTTATTTCCCCACACTCAGTGTTTTCCTGAGGCACTTTCCAGCATCTCCCCAAATTTAAAACCTGAAACATTGGCCCTCACTCTGTATCTGAGCAAATCAACAAAGTAGCTGGGGCCTGGGGTAAGAGTACTGTGGCAATGTGTGAACAGAGTGAGTGCCTTGCATCACGGTAAACAGTTGTTGTTCAGTTGTTTCCAAACCTTCATGACCCCATTTGGAGTTTTCTTGGCAAAGATACTCTAGTGGTTTGTCATTTTCTTCTGTAGTAGATCCAGTGGATTCATTTTGTCAGGCAATCAGTGACTTGCCCAAGATCACATAGAAATTTTCTGAGGCTGGATTGGAACTCAGGTCTTCCTAACTCTAGGCCAAGTACTCTATCCACCGATCCACCCACTGTCTGTCTCTATACTACATAATATAGATAGTGAGGGCCCATATTTGAGGTTTCTTGCTGCTTGGTCACTTGGCTCAGCTTGTTACTGTGGCCACACAGTTACCTGAACTAGACTAGGACCACAGAGATTCTCTATAGCCTTTCCATATCCCTTTCAAGGGGAACAAAAGGAAATCAGGAGTATAGCTAAGTTCTATGTCAGAGCAACCATTGCTTATTGGAAATGTATTTCCATCTATTATTGTCCTATCAGTAACAAATTATCTCCTCTTCCACAAACCTTGTGATTTAGAATCAGAGGTATCTAGGCAAAATTGCTGTGTCTAGTGTCTGCCTCTCTGATCCCTCATGCCAGTTCCCTTCAGACCTACCTCTCCTGAGTCCCAGTCCTACTTGGCTTGACTTTTCCATCACACCCTCTGGGGCCCTTTATTGTTAACACAATAATGGGTGCACCTTTTCCAATGCCCCCTCCACATTGGGCTAGGAAGAGTAGTCTTGCTTCTTTCTCCTCATTGCCATTTCTCGACCTTTCCTCCTTTGAAACCCCTCAGCAGCCTGTCCTTTGAAGCTCTGTATCACCGTAGAATAAGGCTTCTTAAAATTTTTGTATGACATGGACCCTTTAGCAGTCTGGTGAAATCAATGGAGTTCTTAGAATGTTTTTAAATGCAAAATAATAGGATTGCCAAGGAAACCAATTATATTAAAATATAGTTATCAAAATATTTAAAAACAAGATTACAGACTCCAGGTTATGCCTTGCCCTACCTGGATTCTGGTGACATCTCTCTATATGTTCTTGAAGAACTTTCCTCTCCTCTCTCAAGGAATTTAACAGCAGAATCGTATATTTCTCCATTCTGACGTCTGTTCTCAGAATTAGAGACTTATGGAAAAGTCATATAGGACAGTTAACAGATTTACAAATGGAAAGGACCCAAGAAGTCATCTATTCTATATTTCCCATATTTATATATCATTAATTCAAGTCATTGTTATCTCCTAATTGAGCACCCTCCTATTATTTGTACCTTTACCTCATCTGTACCAAGCGATGTTCCTACTCTTGATCATGCCGTCGCCCATAACTTTTAGACCTCCATAACCCAAAACTCTGTAAATTGTCTCAAACCATAATCTCTGTATCCTGCCTTTCCTCCCCTGCTTCACTTCTCACAAATCTATTTTATATCTTCATCATGATTTCTGGGTAATCCACCCCTCCTTTCTTTCCCAATTCTTCAACCCTGCCCTTGCCTTGAATTCTTCCCTTCACAGTCTTGATCCTACAGCTAAGTTCAACTGAGCACACTCCTTTGCCTTTAAATTCCTTGAGGCCTTGTCCTATGGACACTTATCCTTTCCCCTGATTGATCAGTATACTTTCCATGATATCTGTCCTCTCTCTCCACTGTCTTAGCAAAGAATTTTGATTTTTCCAAGAAAATAGAAGGAATCCACTCTGAATTATTGCTTCTCTCCAATTTTATACTTCAAATCCCCTCAACATTATCCCCCATTTTCTCCATCTTTGTTCCATTGTGTAAGGAAAAAATGACCCTTCTTTTGGGGAATGCCAGTTTAAACATTGTAGCCTTCAGGATTTTGCCCCTCCAATAATTCTTCCTTAATACTAATCTTCAGTCTCTGTATCACTGCTTCATTCTCTCCACCCCACAAATATACTGAAATCTCCTCTATCCTTCAAATATATTTTCCCTTGACACTGTTATCACCTCAAGCTATCTTCCTATCTCCTATCCTTCTCTCTTTCTTTTACCCGAATTCCTAGAAAAGTCATCTTTACTCCTTGTCTCTGAGTCTTTATCTGCCACTCATTCCTCAAGTCCTTGTGATTTGTTTTCTGATCCCACGACTTGACTAAACTTCTCCTTACGAGGACAAAAATTGATCATTTAATTGTGAAATCAAATAGTCTTTCCTTAGACCTCATCCTTCTTACAGTGTTTGACACTAGTGACTACTCATGCCCCACCTCCCAACTGCCCTCTCCTTCCTGGGTTGTCAAAGAGCAACCAATCTTCCCTTAAGTCTCTCCCATGTGTCTGACATCCTTCTTAATCTGCTTTCCAGTGTTGTCATCTATGTCTCCTCTCCTTTGCACAGGGATTTCTTTTTAGCCCTCTTCTTTTTTTATACTGCTTCACCTCATTTTGCTAGGTGACCTCACTAGTTTCCATTCATTCAACTATCATCTCTGTGCAGATGCCTCCTGAATCTACATATTCCACCTTTATCTCTCTCCTGAACCTTGTCCTCCATCATTAACTCTCTGCTGAATATATCTCTACCTAAATGGCTCATAGGTATCTCCAACTCAATATGCTAAAAACAACTCATCATCTGTCCCCCAAATCCATCACTTTTTTCATCTTCCCAATTTCAGGCAAAGGTAGGGACATCTTTCCAGGCATGCAGGTTCACAAACTCAGGGTTATCCCTCTACCCTTTCCTCCTCCTTAACCCCTCATCTCAAGTCAATTGTTAAATTATCTGACATTGATTTCCTTCTTTCCACTCTATTGGTCACCACCCTGGTTCAACCCTTCATCATATATTGATTATTTCAGTGGCTAGACTATTTCAACAACATGTTAATTGGTTTATTTCCCTCCAGTCTCTCCCCTCCTCTAATATAATCTCCACATATCACTCCCTTGCCCCCAATTAATTTCATATAAGTGAATTGTGCTAGCTAATTTCCATCCAAAGTGATCAACTTCAGAACAGAAATCATCTCATTCTTTATATTTCCATTGCCCGTACCCAGTGCTATGTTTTGTGATTGAGATATTGATTGATTGATCTGTGTCTACATCATATCTGCACAAGAGGATGTCAGCACTTTGAGGGTATGACTTAATTTTTGTCTTTGTATCCCCACCAGCTAGACCATGCCTCAAAAAATAGTAGTAGTAGTAGCAGTAGCAGTAGCAGTAGTAGTAGTAGTAGTAGTAGTAGTAGTAGTAGTAGTAGTAGTAGTAAATGCCTAACATTTATATAATACATAGTAAGCTCTTTACAACAATTGTATTCGATCTCACAACAACCCTGCAAGGTACGTGCTACTATTATACTCATTTTACAGATGAGGAAACTGAGCAAACAGAAGTGTCTTGCCCAGGATCATATAGCTAGTTAAGTGTCTGGGGTCAGGTTTTAAATTTCATATTCCTGACTCCAGGTCAAGTGCTTCATCCAAAGCACTACTTAGCTTCCTAGCAGGCACATAATAAAAGCTTAGTGAGTATAACTAAATGATGGTATGGGAGAGTTTGGCATTCACACAGCAGGGAGCATTTTGTGCTGGCAAAGAAAATGGTCATATGTTTTCCCAGAGGGATATGGGAATGGGAAGAGAGGGAATGGAGGGAGTTTGGCCAGTAGGGAAGTGTATTTCTCTCCTACAGATTCTCTTCATGTGGTTGAATACATTTAACTTTTTAGTACTCTGTGGGCTTTCAGTAAAGTTCTCAGTGACCAAGTCCAGGAGTTAAGAAATGGGCAGTTGTGGAGAGAAAAGCTTTGGGCAGAATCTTAATGCTCCTTCACCAGCTCCAATGACTTAGGCAATGATACAGTCCTTTTAAAATTCTAAACCTGGAATGAGCTCTTAATGGTCTACAATTCAATCCCCAGCCTTTACCAACCCATCCAAAACAGATAAAACCAATACATCCTGCTTCTAGAATTTTTCTTCTTTCACATTCCATTTAATGCTAACCAATTTTTAGCAATGGTTTGCTGCAGAGCTGCCCTGAATGTTACCTGCTGCCGTTTAATCTCTTAAGTTTCTGGTTTCAGAAGCCTATGTACTCTTAGGCCTGTGCATCCTCCTTTTGCCCAGGCCATTGAAAATTTACTCTTCAAAAACATCTTATTATACCAACAAAACAGTTAAGAAAATTTGATTATGTTGATACATTTAATTTATTGGTGTACTTCATTGTATCCCTTCTTCATTTCCCCAGTAGGCATTCTCCTCTTCTTTTTTTTTACAGTCTGTATATGCTCCCCTACATCCAGTTGGCCTTCTGGTGGCCTAAGAGCCCCCAGTTATATTATCAGATGTCAAATCCTAGGTTGCTCAAGCAGGCAAAAATTCCTAAGTACAACCCTCTCAATTTCATACATAGGGAAGCCAAGAAAGGTGAAATGTTTTGTTCCAAGGCACACAGATAATTAGTTAATGAGTCGGAGAAGAGTGTAGGTCCTGACTCATTCCTATTTGCATTTCATCACATTTTATGGGATGGTTTTCCTTATACCATTCTCTCTAATTCATGGAGACTATCGTCGGGGACCAAAATAGAACAAATATAACTCATTCCTAGGTGCCCTCAGGGCTCAGGTGCCCAGACTTTTTGTTTTTATTTTACTTTTGCCAGGGGCTTTAGAGTATTCAACGAAAACACCATGAGCTCTCAGGAGAAGACAAACTAATCAACTTTTGTCCAATCCTACTTATTAACCTATTTAATGTAAACTCTGAGAACTTGTCCATTTCTCCCCAGCTTTAACATTGAACCTTCCATTACAGATAAAGTTGCAGACAGAGAATGAAGAAGAGGTGGTCAGGTGGCAGCAGAGTCAAATTTTCTAAATTCTCCTCAAACCCTCCAGTCTGATTATTCAGAGGCTCTAGTCCTTGGTTCCTGAAGTCCCATTTTTGCATGGTAACTATCAGCAATCCAAGTAACTCAACCTTACTCCTATATATGCCAGTTTAAGTTTATTGTAGCTATTGTTTTCAAGTTATCTAGATAGCCTATTACTTAACATTCATTTTGGGGTGGCAGGCTATGAATCCATCTACCCTAAATTCTCCCTTCTCTACTCAATAGCAGTTGTTTTCTGTGGTGACAAAGAGCTGGAAGGTAAGGAGGGTACCCACAAATTGGAGAATGACTGAACAAACTGTGGTATATGAATCTTATGGAATATTATTGCGCCCTAGGAGACGATGAAAGGGGTGATTTCAGAGAGACCTGGGAAGAGTTGCATGAACTAGTGTGGGCTTTCCTGTCTCAGGTTTTCTTCAAATGCTCTCTTTGCCACTTTTATCTTTCTTTTTTTTCACAGAAAGTAGACTGGAGGTTACTGTTACCTTGATTTTTGAGAAATTTGCCATAACGATGTCTTGCCTCCAGAGAGAAATTTTTTGCACTAAAACATAAGCCTTTCCTGCAGACCTTTGGATCCTACCCATATATTTATGATTATACAACCATTTTCCACTTTCTAATACTGTTTTTTCTGGATTTGAAAATATTTTAGTACCACAAATCCCACATGGATTCTTTCTTCTGTGTTGCTTGAAATTGCTCATCCATTTCTAGCCATTTCATGAACCTTGTTTTACCTCCCCCAACTCCTGATTAGCAATGTCCTATTCAATGGATCTCACCTGTCTGATCCTTTGTTTTTTGCCTTCATTCACTTGGGTTTCCACCTCTCATTCTCTGCAATAGTAATATATCCTTTCTTCATATCAACTATACTAGAAATGAACTCATAACTAGTAGCCACCAGCAGTTCCAGGAAGCACTTTGATGAAAATGAAGTTATTCCTTTCATTCCACACTGCTAGAATAACCAGAGTAACTGCTGTTCACATGCGAGTGTTTAAGTTTCTTGAACAGCCTTCCCCTCAGTATATCCAAAAAGGTGAGCATGTCTCTGAGTGTTTCCTTTCCATCTATGAGATCTTGTTATACAAATCATAATCTTGCAGAAAACAGTCACTCTCAAGCTCCATTTCCTCATAACCACTCTGTTTATGTTCCAATGTTTTGTCATTCAATTTGATTTTAATTAGTGAGAAAGTAAATGAGACTTTGGGCTAGGATGTTTTATATGACCATACTGAGGATATTCTCTCCAATATTTCTTAATCAATAACATATTTCTCTAACCCATGACTCATCAATGATGCAAGATGCCCCCACAAAGTAGCAGGCCAGTTCCTAGAAAAGAGACTGAGGAACACCCACTAGCTTATCACTGGCTTTAATTTTCCCATTATTTATGCTTTAATGTTGATTTTTTTTTTATTGTAACAATGGCAGTGTTCCAGCCTCAGAAAAGATTTACACATCAGTCTTAATACTGAGCTGCCAGGAAGTATGGTCATCTATTGTCTAGATGCATGGAACAGAGGCTAGGGAAGAATCAAACCTCCCTAATGACATTTTTGTGGGAGTTTCTCAGTGCTGGTTCCATGACAGCCTGGATAGAATTTCACCCACCATTAGTTCTGCAAGCCTGGGAGTCAAAAACTGAATAGCCAGACTGAAAGAAAAAGTAACTTGTTAGTAATGCTAAGGAAGACTCTTCAGGCTGGTAGTTTCATAGAGTATATATTAGGTTTTAATAGCTTTTTAGGCTTTACTGAGGTACACGGCCAGTTAGTGGCATTCTGAGGTATAAATGGAAAAGTGTGCAAATCTTAGGGTCACAGAATTTGCTCAGATCAAACTTGCCACTGAGGGAAATGCCCTACTGTGTGGTCAGTCTTATCAGAATTCTCTATATTGATAGGAAATCACTAAGATTAAAATATACTTATCCCCGTTCATTCTATTGTCACCAATAAGAAGGGTAGTAAAGTGCAAACCCTACAATACTGTTTCCTTGGTATCTGAGGTTATTTTTTTCTGGAGATAACATGTTTATCCCAAACTCATAGTACTCAGGTTCATCTACTTCCTCCACACTACTATTCATACTCCCAACATCAACACCATCAGAATACTACTCTCTCTCTTCCCCAGGAAGAAAAGGAAAGCACAAGAAACATGAGTATACCTTTTCTTTGACAAGAACAGCCCTGATTATCATTTCAATTTCTCAGGAAAGTTACATTTTTATAAATAACTTAGATTTAGAGCCTAAAGAATTGAGTTTTAGGGGTTATCTGGTCCAACCCCTTATTTTTATAAATCAGGAAACTGAGGCCAGAGAGGCTGTGTTTTGTGCAAGGACTTACAGGAAGTGGCAGAATTGGGATTAAAAAGCAGGTTCTCATACTCCAGATTCAATATTCTCCAGTACACAATACTGCCTCCCTGAAATGCTGTCATATGAATTCATAGTTACAGAGAGAATGAAGTTTCCTGATAAGTCATTCCTGGATAGGGCGACTAGGGAAATCTTTAAGAAGGGGGTGGAATTTAAGTTGGTCCTTGATGACCAGCTTAACTTCCTTACAACTACATTATTTGGTTTTTTAATTATCCCTCCTCAAAGATCTCATTCAACTCTTCTCTCATTCCCTAACTGTTGGTGCTCCTCAAAACTCCATCCTTGAACTGGTCTTTTTCCATTCCCTACCCCTAAGAGAACTCATCTGTTCTCACTAGAGAGGTGATGAGAAAGAACAGGGTTGAGGAACACCATGATAAACAGTGTGAAAAGAAGAAAGACCCAACATGCTTTGTGGAATGTGCTATTAGTCTAGGATTCCATTTGGGGGTGACCCAACCTTGACCGCAACACAGAATTTCTCCAAGCTGCCTCCATTTCCTAGCCACCTGCTCTCTACTCACCCAGACATCTATTGAAAGTGCTCTCTATAAGGTCACCAATGATTTCCCTCCCACATCTTAAGACTTTTCTCCTTTATTATTTGGTAACATTTGACGTTATTCCCTATAAGTTTTATTTTGTTTTTTACTCAGTCTCTCCTCCCTTAGCTTTATTACAACTATCTTGTTTTTTTTTTAATTATCCCTTCTGAAGATCTTATTCATCTCTTTCTTTCCCCCATGCATTCCCCAGCTACTGGTACTCTTCGCAGATTTGAACATTTGAACCTCTTCTAGTCTTTTTCTATGCCCTCCTCCTAAGAGAGCTTATCCATCCTCATTACTTCATTATTAGCACCTTCATTTGCATAACTGTAAAACCTGAAGCTCCAGTCCGGGGTCTCATGTAAACTGTAATTGAATGTCTTAACTATCTCATAGACATTTTTACTTGATTGTCTCACCTATTACCTTAAATTCAATGTCTTCCAGAACAAATCACTCAATACCCTTTCCCAGCTGAGCTTCCTATTCTGATTTCCCTATTTCTGCCAACAGTTCTGTCTTTTCTCTACTCAGCCAGTCTCAATCTTGGAGTCATCAAAGGGCATCTCTCTATCTCCCCAATCCAATAAATCACCAAGTTCAGTATCTGTTACTGGTCCCTTTTTTTTTTTAAATCACATTGTCAACTCCCTAGTTCAGGTTATCACTTTGTGCCTGGATTACTGCAGTAATTCAAAAGAACTGATCTCCTTGTTTCTTAAACAGTTATTGACTGTGTATTATGAACCATTTTTGGAAGACTGGTGAAGCCTATAGACCTCCACTAGATGTTTCTAACTGTGCAAAATTACACGCAATTATGAAGGAAAACAATTCTATTGAAATAATTATTAAAGTATTCGTTTTAAAAGTTCACAGACTCAGACTAAGGGTCCAATCTGAATGTCCTTCTTCTAACTTGTTAAATGTTACTCAACTATTTTTCCTAAAAGTGTTTTCTTCCCAAGATGCTTCTACAGTCCTCAGTGGCTCTCCTTTACCTGTAAATTAAAATACAAATTCTTCAGCTTGGTATTCAGGGCCCTCCATAATCTGGTCTCAGTTTACCTTAACAGAGGAGTTTATTAGATCCTAGAGGTAATAGTGAGCCATTGGAGTTTACTGAGTGATAGACAGGAAGCGTGCAGGGATTTAGTTAGACCAATTCTTTGGGAAAAATCACTTTAGCTGAGTGAAGGATGGATGAGAATAGGGAGAGGTTTGAGACAGGGAAATCATTTAGAAGATAATTGTTAACAGTCCAGGCAAGTGGTGACAAGGGCCTGATCTAGGTGGTTGCTGTGTGAGTGAAGAAATGTGTGGAAGATGTTGTAGTTGTAAACCAGAATAACGGGTCTTACACTCTTTTTACTTTCCCCTAAGCTTAATGTAATGAATGAACAACTGTTGACTATTTTCATCTTTTAAGAGTCGAAGCAGCCTAACTTATTCCCAAGGCAGTTATAGTGCAAAGAACCCTGGATTTGGAGAAAGTTAACCTGGATTTAGATCTGCTGCCATTTACTATGTATGTGAGTTTAGGCAAGTGACTTCACCTCGCTGGGACTCAGTTTACTCATTTGTACTATGAAGGAATAGGATTAGATGATCTTTCTGGGAATCCCAAGCTCCCTTTCAGATTTTTACAAGTATTTTCTTTTATAAAAAGTCTTTTCTGATTCACTCAGTTGTTAATCCCATAACATTAAAAAGTACTTTGCATTTGTTTTATTTTTTTTTCATATTTATTCATCTGTCCATGTTGTCCCCTCTACAGAATGTAAGCTTCTTATAGGTAGGGACTATATCATTTTTGTCTTTTTGATCCCCAGTATTTTCAGTGTCTGACATATAGAAGGAATGTAATACATATTTGTTAAATTGACTTGACTCTGTTTTCCCAGCTAACATTTCTGTGACATAGTTCAATATTCAGGCAGTATCCAATTCTGAGTGAATAGGAAGCATCTCTTCTGGGAGGCATCTGGTGAAATCAAACCTCTTAGGTATATTTATATTAGTTAGACAATCAGCATCTCACTGAGATCAACAACAAAGATCAGAGGTTTAGAAATTCCAGATGCAGGCGAGAGAGAGAGAGAGAGAGAGAGAGAGAGAGAGAGAGAGAGAGAGAGAGAGAGAGAGAGAGAGAGAGACAGAGAGAGAGAGACAGAGAGAGACAGAGAGAGACAGAGAGAGAGAGAGAGAGACAGAGAGAGACAGAGAGACAGAGAGACAGAGAGAGAGACAGAGAGAGACAGAGAGAAAGAGAGAGAGAGAGAGGGAGAGAGGGATAATTTTGAAGTATAAGACACTTTGGGAAACGCTGGGGGATTTTGGAAAGACAGCATAGAAGCTTGGGTATCTTGGGTTAGCAGAAAAGGATTCTGAAGGGAGATGGGAAGTCTCCAAAGGCAAATTATACTTTCTCTGAGGCAACTAACAACACATATACCATGAATTTAGTAGAGCTGTCTTTCACACCTGTGGTTGTGAGGTGACTAAAATTGCAAGATGTCAGTACCAATCTGGAATGTGGAAACACTTGGTCTAATCTGCTCAGGTCAGGTTAGCTCAAGTTTTCCATTTGAGTCAGGTTCCCTTACCCAAAATCCAACTTATCCCTTCTAGGGGAAAAGGGAGGAGGGGGAGAGAAGGGGAGAGAAAATCAATCTCTTTAAGGAGAAACAGTGAATACTTACATACACCAGATGTCTGGAAAGAGTAGGTCAGACTCCTGTTCTCCTATGACAATCTTCTGCTTGACTCTTCCTGGTCCGTTCAGTTCCTAGTGGCTTCCCATCCAGTGTGTGTGCCTTGTATATATGTCTTATGTATGTGTATATGTGTACCTATGTCACTTTTGATAGAACATAAGCTTCTTGTAAGCAGCAGCTTTTCCATTGTTGTCTTTTCATGGAGCTTGGCCCATCGTAGACATAAATTTCTATTAATACTATCAGTAAATGCTTATTGATGGATTCCATTCTTTTCCTTTCCCTCTTCTCAGTGCAGTATTTATAGATTTCCCTATTTAAAGAGACTTCTAGGAAATATCTCCTTTGAGAGTTTCCTGTAGAACCTCATTCTGGAAAATACCAGAATCTAAATAAAGTCACATATTTTAACAACTGAAGCAGTTTGGAAACCATTGCTCCCCTTTGTATAAAGCAAATAATATGGCAAATATCCCCTTATCAGCCCCGTTTGTGTTGTTGCACCCTGTAAGAATCCCTGATGACAGGGACTTCTCCTCCTTCTTCTCTTCTCTTCTCTCTCTCTTTTTTTGTATTTGCATCCTCAAAGCATCACAGTTCTCAGCACATAGTAAGCCCTTATAAATGATTTTTTCTTCTTTCATCCC
This sequence comes from Bettongia penicillata ogilbyi, assembly GCA_023548195.1. Taxonomy (NCBI): domain Eukaryota; kingdom Metazoa; phylum Chordata; class Mammalia; order Diprotodontia; family Potoroidae; genus Bettongia; species Bettongia penicillata. Next base: position 824,951 of record JAJHZJ010000314.1, read on the forward strand.
ATGGAACTAAAGCTAATTTCTAACCCATTATAATAAAGTGACAAATCATTTTTCTTCTAGAAAAGTAAGGTTACTTTTATGATGGCCACAATCTATATCTATATTTTTTAAAGCTTTTGCTGACATATTTATCCTTAACTGTCATCCTAATGTGATTTTTTGCGAGGTAAATAAATGAAACATCTGTAGATACATATGATTATATTTTAATTTCCCCTGCTTAATCTTGAAACTTAGATTTTTCAATATTATCATTAAAAAAGAACAGACAAATATTTTAGAGTATCTATAATAAATGCAAATAAATCAATACAAACAAAACGGCTTTAGCAAACTGTACATACATAAATATCTTCCTTTTTTACTTAACATTCAATAATTTTTTCTCATAAAACCTTCCAAGATCTTATTTATTACATCCAGTTTTCTTTAAACCCTTTTTTAAAAAAGTGCTTTTCAGATTTACAGCCTGTGCATCCAAAGCAAAGGTTAGAACATCATGCCTGAAAAAGTAACCAAGGTAAAAAGTAAGCAGCTATTGAAGCTCTTTAAAATTGTATGGTACAAGATACTAAAATCTCTTAAGCACTGGTTGATTTAGAGATCCCATGATACTGATAGGGTACTTTGGGATGACTGGCTAATAGAACTGGGCAGCGGCACATAGGAAAGTTATTCCAACAGTATAATAAAATCCTTGGCTATCCACAGAACCAGGCAAAGGCCAGAATTCAGGTGGTAAACGTCCCAAGCCACTGGCAGCTATTACTTAAGAGTCTTCTTAGTGCTAGGGTGCTGAGTTTGAAAATTGAGGTTTCTTCCAAAATAATGGCTCTGTTCAGATTCTCCCTCCTTATGACCTACCACCAGTGTCATGATTTACACACAAGATCTAGGAGATATAAGAAGCTGCCATCCTATGTGCATTTCATTTGGCAAAGTTCCTTTGTTTAGATGGGTTTTAATTTTTTTTTCAATTGTATATTTGCTTTTTTTTTTTGACAGATTCTCCTGCTAACAGTACATGTATGGATGCATACTAGTCCTCTAATTCATAGGGGAGGCGGGCCATTGGTATATCTGAGCATGGGGTGGAATGATCGAGCAAAATTATTGGAGAGGGCACAGCTGTAGTCCTCCTCAGACATTGGTACAAGGCAGGCAAGGCCAATTAAGAGCAAAAGGAGAAGCTGAAGAGGTAAAGCAGCTCTGAGAACTCTGAGGAGGAAGGCTTGGCAGGACTGAGCTGGCTGGGTCTCAGAAGGGGAGGAATCGGAGCCACCTCTTATGGACCTGAGGAAAGAATCAACACAGAGAATGAACAAAAACACTTGTAAGGGACATTGCTTCTTGGTGTGGTTACTCTTCCTGGACTCTACCGGAATATGCCAAATATAATTCAGCTGAGCAATTATCCATCACCGGTTTGCAAAGAGCCCATGCTATTTCCCCAACATGAACAAAAAAGTTGTTTGTAAACTGTACTGATGCAAAATAAACATTTAATCAATCAACTAAAGAATAACTAATTACAGACTCAGATTCCACTAATTTTTTCTCTTAATTCAGCAAAACATTTTCCATTAACAAAGATAATTGCTTTATACAAATTTACCAGAAGAAATTAACTAGCTCTAGAATAATTAAAGCATGAATGTGTGAGGCAATACATATTGAGTCTGAGAACATAAGGGAAATCTTAGACAAGGTTACTCCTATTTAAACATCATATATAATCTCTAGTACACGAAAACCCATGAAAAAAATGCAAAAAGTATGTCCCCAATTAGGCCTAGAGAGTACACCATCGTAATTTGATTTTGCACAGAATCAGCACCTTGCCCTGGCAAGCTTTCACTGTAGGAATATAGAATAATTGTTTTGTTTTTGTTTTTGACAATAATGATTAAGGATACTAAATGCAATGACTATAATTACTTTGAGTTTAGTTGGTAGGAAAGAAAAAGCTCACAGGTTCTCTTGGGACAGTTCTTTTACTCACTACTGAATCTTGCAAAATGGGATTCTGGTTTGGATGCCCTAAGACACTGAGACTGAAAATTCCACTGCTCTCTTTTGTTGTCATTGATAATGATTTGTTTTTTGGTGGGGCAGATAGAAAATTAATGGTAGCTACAAGTTCACTGAAGTATAACTGATGGAAAGGACAAAAGAAATTATGTGTCCTATGAAAGATGCATTGGATAAGTGAAAGATATTCTATTGGGATATCACATTACTGTTGTGGCATCCCCTCTCTCCCATAGAATGTTCATCTTGGGTGTAGATATTGTTTCTAAAATATTTAAGGTAATGTGTTGAAAAGGTAGAAACCCATGTGTGGAGAGCTATATTCATAATATGTAACATGTAACTCATCCGTTCTTTTGGTTTAAATGAAGTTGCTGTGGCTCAACTAACTGTGTTCTGGCAAGTCGGTTATTGTGTGTTTATAAAGTGGCATAAAGGGGAGGAGGGAGGGAGAAAGGTGGCAGGGAGAGAAAGAGAGAGAGACAGAGAAAGAGAGGAGAGATGAAAGAGAGATGAGAAAGAGAAGAGAGATGAAAAAGAGAGAGAGAGAGATGAGAGATACAGAGACAGAAAGAGACAGAGAGACAGAGAGACACAGAGAGAGACAGAGATGAGAGACAAGAGAGAGAGAGAGAGAGAGAGAGAGAGAGAGAGAGAGAGAGAGAGAGAGAGAGAGAGAGAGAGAGAGAGAGAGAGAGAAAGAGAGAGAGAAATGGAATAACAGAACACTGGTGTGAAACATGTTTAAAACTAGCCCAGACTTGTGTGCTAGTTGGTGGAGTGGAAACTAGGTCTTGCCCAAAGTTCTAACGCTGGTCTAACCAAAACAGCTGGGAAGACAAACAGCACTAGTATGGAAGCTCAGAGTGTCTACAGAGTGGGAATTGAGACCCGGGGAGTACGAGCTCTGTTTTATCTGCTAGATATCATTAAGCAAGTTATCTAGCCCTTGTATTCATAATAAAGTAAGGGACTGTACAAGATTAAAAAATTCAACAGACATTTATGTTTCCTATGTAAAGGCACTGGGTAAACAAAGACTAAAAAAAAAAAAAGGCTCTGTTCCCTAAAATGTCCAAGGTCCCTTCTAGCTCTAAGATTTTTACAATTCAATGAAACTACTCTTTTCTCATTGATTGGGCAAATTAAAGACACTTCATTTGAGTGTCCAGCTCTAAATCCTATGTTGATATGAAGGAAACAAAAAGAATGTTTGCCATCTACTGGTCAAACCAAGAACTGCTCTGACATTAAATGTAGGTGAAGTAAATTCATGCATGCGCTGTGCAAAATGATATACTTCAAAACTTTAGAGAACTGTGATTCCATAAATATGGGTATTCTATCCGTCGACAGTGATTGAAGCTTCTTTAAACTGGTCTCTTCAAGTCACTAGCATCCAAAAAGGATCACCTTATAGCCAATTTTTTGAGCCTCAGTACACATCTAGGCTGGTACACAAATTGCAGACATACTAAATACAGACCTAATAAAATGATTCATTCTGTGGAAATGTCACAGAAAGACTATGATGACACATTAAAGGACAGCAGGCAAGACTTCCTATTTAATTTCAGGTTCTGAGTCATAGACTCAAAGAGTCTCCTAACTAGAGATCTTTTGGGCCAAATCCTTCATTTAACAGATTAAAAAAAAAAGGAGCACGGAGGAAGCTGAGGATCTGAGAGAAAAGTCTTTTTGGAAGGTTACATGCTGGCAGATGCAGATTCAGGGCTCCTGACTCAGAGTCCAATGTGGTTTCCAGTGCCCTAAGTTTATTTATACTTATCGGTTTGTGAAAGAACAGATATGAGCTTCTGGTTCATATTTGTGACATGACTGTCTGACATGGAGAAGGTTATGGGATGACTTTGAAGAGTGTACCCATAGCTCAAAACACTTGGAACCAACTGATTTCCCACTGATCACAGACCATTCCTATGTTTTGTTTCTCTCATTAGAAAGTAAGTTCCTTGAGGACAGGGCTTGTCTTTGCTTTTTTATCTCCAGTACTTGACACAAGTAACTAGAACATAGGAATTCCTTCCTTCCTTCCTTCCTTCCTTCCTTCCTTCCTTCCTTCCTTCCTTCCTTCCTTCCTTCCTTCCTTCCTTCCTTCCCTCCCTCCCTCCCTCCCTCCCTCCCTCCCTCCGGAGCAATGTTGTAATGGCCTGCTTTAGAGTATCCTTAAGTAAGTGGGCTCAAGCAACCATGGATATTGAAGGGACTTTCTTCAGTCTAGATCAATATGACAACTTTTATCAGTCTTCACCTAGATAATACTCCTTAATTAGAACCTGCTGATTATGGCCAAGTTAAGGGTCATTAATAATAGTGCAATTCTTAATGTTCAACTAGAATGAAAGATAATTTGTCATGATTCATTTATTGCAGAGGATTCTTAAGCCTTCCACAGATGGATTAACTTATGCACATAACTGGTGGTAAAATTTGCCTGGCAGATTTGAATTAAGGGGTGGAAGAAAGATGTACTTTCTTGGATGTTTAGGTCAAAGTTCAAAATCAAAACAAAGGTTGCACATTAAAGAACAGTATGCTCTTGAGCCAGAAGAAAAAGTTGCTTATTCGTGTGTTATGTAAAGTCATATATTGTAAAGAGCCCCCTGAAAGGACATGGAACATTTAACAGCATCAGAGCATTCCTTATTAAAACTCAATTAGACCAGGCTTTCTACTGTCTAAGAATGCCAACACACCAAGAGTTAATGGGCTGAGGTAGGGACAAAGGGAACACACAGTGCTTAATTACCTTCTGAGAAGTTGGCTTACCTTGAAAACTGCAATCTACCTCCTTACAGAACTCCCTTCTTTTTGGGGGGTGGGGAGGAGGAGGGGAGGAACCACTAAGGTTCAGGAGTGACCAAAGTCACCTCTTGTTTATGGCAAATCCAGTTTTTGCCTTCAAAGTTCCAACAGGGTTAATGATCCTGGGGTGAAAAGTACTCTTTTAATATTTATCCTTGGCCTTAAAAACACCTGGTTTCAATAAGGTTTGGGAGGATTTCCAAGAGGAAGAACAAAGGCAACCTTTTGACTGGCCTCTGGCCCTTTTCTTTCTTCTTCCCTTGGCTCTGCTACCTTAATGGACATGGTTACTGCTCTGGGTTTAGAATGTGTCTACACTGACAAAATGAAATGGAAGTTGGACCAAGATATCTGATTGATGAAGACAAGCAAGATAATTCAACTAAAAAAAATTCCCCTTGCTCTCAATAGTAGGGTTTTTTACCCCATTTATACCACCTGGAAATTGCTTCAGTGTTCTACCTTATTTTGTCAGTGTAAGTATGGGTCCAATAAGAAAAACAAAACAGCATATAAAAGTGGATGGAGGCAAGAACTGAAAAGGACTTGTTTTGAAAAAAAAGTTGCAATCAAGGAAATGGGAATACAATCTGTTCCAATTTCATTCAAATCAAAAAGAGTTGTTAAAAATTTTTGAGGAATTTCCTAACCTGTTAGTTAATATGGGAGATGGATTAACTAAATAATTCATCATGAGAAAACAATGTGACAACTCTATCTGGAGAAACAGATGTGTGGTTCTATTATCTAGAGAGGACTTTTAGGAAAAGGGGCATTATCCTTTACCTGTAATTGCTCCTGGGAATCAGGTTGTTTCCAGGGGCAACCTCAAAGCTTGGATACATTCCAGTTCCAGACCCAATGTTTTATCTTGGACTAGGGCCACCACAGGCCCATCATACACTGACCCAAGCTTCTCAGTTGGTCCCATGCCACCTTGACCACTAAAATTCTTTATTACCAGGGATGACCAAGATCTTGGTCTGGAGTGCCCTAGAAAAGAGGTGTCAAACATGCCCACAATACTCCCAAATGTGGATTGAGTCAGATTAAAATGTTAATAAAATAAAGAAAATATGTAAATATGGATAGTTTTCAAAGTCAACACAAAACCTGTAAGGATTCTTGGATTTGACACTGGTGCTGCGGATAATAGGGGTAAGGGACAGAGACTGGATTATAATTTCATTGGGATAAAGAACTTCCCTGTTGAAATTCCTTCTATTAGAGAGGTTGGCACCTTCTCTGAAATTTAAAGTCTTAGACAATTGGGAAATTAAGGTTAGACTTCCCCAGGACCACACATCAAATAGGTCTCAGAGACAGGACTTGAATTCAGGTCTTCCTAGCTCTGAAGCCAGGCTGCTAATCATTATACTATCCTTCCTCTTGAATTGTAGACAGCAATGATGATAGCTAGCACTTTAAAATCCACAAAGGGCTTTATGCATATTATCCTATTTTATTTTTACCCTAAACCTGAGAGATAGTTGCTATTATTATGGCCATTTTACAGATGAGGAAAATGAGATTGAGAAAGGCTAAGTGAATCACCCAGGGTTACACAGCTGGCAAGTATCTTATGGTAAGATTTGAACTCAGGTCTTCCACACTCCATGCCCAGCACTCTATTCATTATACCACCCAGCTTTGTAAAAAAGACAGTTATCATGGGAATTAACAGACTAGGCCCCTAGCAAATAAGAGACTACTGAATTGCAGGAGCATTCCATGGAACTTTTGTCACCTGTGAGTGACTTTAACCAAGTGAACCTTGTAAAGGGTTTAACATTTTTAGGGAGTACTGTATTAATCCGATACAAAGCACTGAACAGTGGCAGTGAGATGGATTTGAGAGTCAGGGCTTTCTTTGGTTTGAATCTTACCTTTTCTATTTATTAGCTATGTGAACCTGAACAAGACATCTGACTTCTGAGAGCCTCAGTTTCCTAATCTATAAAATGGGGGCATTAGACTAGCTGACATGTGAAGTCAGTCTACATCTATGTTCCTATGATATTTTGGGAATTAAGTGAAGTGTTATTGCAAATAATGAACCTAGGGAAATGATCATGTGTTAAATCATCAGAATTTAAGGTTAGAACTATGTAAAACGTGGTTAATGGTTCCAGCCCAATGGAAATAGGCAGTGGAAATTTGATTAATGAAATCACATCTGGGAGAACTCATTATTTGTATTAATGAGGACCTTGTTATAGGGTAAAAAAGGGAATGAGAAATGGTTTGGAGCCTTAATATTTAACACTGTCATTAAGACTAGATACGCAGAACTGCATTATATAGAGGAAGCTGATTTTTGAGTTTGACATTACTCCTGTAGACAACAGAGAAGAAATAAGGATTGGAGCAACTATTTTAATGTTGAACAAACTTCTTTTGGAATTTTAATAAACAGGGCTTCCTGCATGGATCTGAGATGGAGATCAGCTTTTCCTCAATGCCACTCTCCAACAAACAGTTTTTATGGTGAGATTTCAATATGAGTCTCTGCCTATCTAAACACAGTGCTGCAGAATTCATATATAAACCATTTACAATCCACAGTCATCCTAACATAGCTTTGTAGAATATACTATTTTTGTAGAATAGTGGTATAGTCAGAGGACATAGGTCCTGATTCATGTTCTCTCACTTATTCCATCTGTACAAACTTGGGCAAACCACTTAACTTTTCTGGTTCCCAGTTTCCTAATAAATAAAACAAGGGGACTGAACTAGCTAACTTCTAAGGCCACAGGCCTTATATGATCACTAACCAGGCCTTCAGTCCTAGAATTTTGACGGATTGGATGAAAGAGACTGACTGCACATCACAATTTGAGTCTAATTTGTTAAACACAGTATTTTTTGTTTGTTTTTAGTTTTTGGAGACTACTGCTCCCTAAATCACCTAGGCTAGGAGTTCAGTGTCCAGTGATATAGGCCCAATACCCGCTCCTGAACATCACAGAAGTTTTGACTTGCTATTTCTGACTCCTTTTTAAGTAACTAGGTGGCCCCACATTATCAGGGGTTATGTACCTAATTGGCTTGAACCCTATTAAAGCTCTGAACTCCTGAGCTCTGGCAAACCTTCATCTCTCTACTAGTAGGGATAGCAGGCATGTGCCATCATGACAGATAATATTATATGCTTTAAAACAAGTATTCTTGGATACAATTTGTGATTATAGATATGAATGTACACAGTTTCTCAATGGTCTTAGAATCTGAAGTGAAAAGGGAAGGGATGTGTGTGTGTGTGTGTGTGTGTGTGTGTGTACCTGTATGTTTATGTGTAGGGGACTCTCATAAATTAATTCAGCATAAAATTCATTATGAATCCTGGATTCGTTAAATTTTCTAGCTGTGCAGTAGACTCAACTGAATACCGTGCTCATGGTGCAGACACATAATGGCAAAACTAAATTACACAGAAGACAGAAATTGACAAACAAGGAAATGATACTTGACTTCAAACAAAAAAATTCTACACTGATCTCTGCCCTGGCCCTAGCCCATACCACTCAAATGAAAGAAAAAGTAAAAAAAAAAAAAAAGAAAGAAAGAAAGAAAGAAAAGAAAACCAAACAAACCTGGTTTAAAAATTTCCAGTCTAAACTTCTGGGGTCAACATTCCTAAATTGTAGGGGGTTTTCTGCCTGCCCTAACTACTGTAACCTCTCAAGTTTGCTGATCCAGGGCAAGATCAAATACGAGGTACTCTGATGTGAAAATATTCCAGAACAATGCCACAGCGTGTACTGTAAGTTAATCCTTTCCCAGCAGGAGTTGCATTCACTGCCCACAGTGGGTGTACCCCAAACAGCGGCGCCAATGAGTTAAAAAACCCAATCCATTTCAACCGCAACCTGTCTGCCTAGTGTGCTTGATTAAGTTTACCATTCAGGTGAAACTCGTTTGTATTCCATGCCTGTCTGAGTAACAAATTGAGCATTGTGTTGTATTGCTAAGGAGATGTGTTAATAAACAGTGCTGGACAGAGCTGATCTGAAAGGTGCCGCGTGGATGCCCCCGCTAGAAGGGGGGCTGTTCCCCAAGCTGCAAAGCACTGGTAAGAGGCATGTTGAAGCACCTGCTCAGCCTTGCACATAGAGATACCTGAAATCCTGAGAAGAAATGTGGGCAGAGGGTCTGGGGGAGGGGAACAGAATCAACTTATACCTATGCTCGAAGGCCAATAGACACGGCTGCCTGAATTTAGCTTCCAGTTTATCATCAGGGGAAGATGGTTTTGTGCTGTGACTTTGGAACACTTCCTCCCACTTTTGTGTAAGCCACATTTGCTTTTCTGTCTCCCAAAGGGTAGCAGTGTTCTCCAAGCTAAAATCTTTGGGAGGGCAGAGGGAGGTGTGTGTGTGTGTGTGTGTGTGTGTGTGACAATTGTCTGCCAATACAGTACCACTACTTCTATTGCAGACGCTGAGGAATGCATCATGGGAATTGTGAACACAGCCTATGAAGACAAATAGCTTAACTCTGAAGGTGCAGAGCTGCATTTTGCCAGTTACATTTATTAATTGTCATTTTGCTAGGAAAATCTCTGTTTTCAAACCAAATACAGGTAAGTATATATGTGTATATGTAAGTATGTATACACACACATCCATGTTTCTCTTTGTCTACCTATGTATTGTCTAATAAAGAGGGACACATCAAAATATCTATTGTGTAATTTCAATACCTTGGTAGGAATAGGTGAGAACCCTTGCATACAATTGTTGCAACCGGCAAACTGAAAATATCAGATAATGATTATTTGCAGCTTTAAAATCCTTCTATCTCTCCCCTTAGGAATTCAGAGTTCTGCTATAGTCCAGACAAACTCACTCCTTCCTTCCTTCCTTCCTTCCTTCCTTCCTTCCTTCCTTCCTTCCTTCCTTCCTTCCTTCCTTCCTTCCTTCCTTCCTTCCTTCCTTCCTTCCTTCCTTCCCTCCCTCTTTTTAAAACTGTCTGGAGTTGGAAGAGGGGGAGACATGAACTGATCAGTGAAAGAGTGAAGGCACACAGACACATCACACCAAGGAAGAATGCAAAAGCACTGTTAGCTGCAGAAATGACAGACTACTGGAGACAAAGTGGAAAGCAAAAAGCGGCAGCTGTAAGTCTGCTCTCTAGTGGTCACAGAACAGTGGACATTGGTCGTGCTCCCCAAGTGAAGCAGATGCAAGCATTCTGCTGAGTGTCAAGGATAGTGACTTAATGTGTTGACTGCAGAGGAGCTGAAGGCAGTGCCAAAGAGATAAGGTGCTAAGAATTTTTTAGATTTTACTCAAATTCTGACTTTTTAATTTTTTAGAGTCATAAGAACCCAAAACCCACAAACTGAATAAAATGTTAAAAAAAAAATCAAAAGCTGGGAGTGGGGAAGGCAGGGTGGGAGTGTTAGTATGCTTTATTCAGATTTGTGGGTTCTGAAAATGGTAAAAAATTGCATTACTCGATCACCTGTCTTAATGTAAAATCTAGAACTAAGAGGATGATAAAAATTCTTTGCCACAAACCCCATGGTGTTATGTCCTAGTCAGCTACATGGTCTCTGTGTTACACATATAAAGGATCACCATCTGGCAAAGTCTATCAGAATGGTGCCCGGTTGGGGAATGATTTTCTTTTGTGTGTGTCAGGACCAAGAGCTTTGGCTGTAAAATTCAAAAGTGTTTCAGTATTCATAAAGGAACCCAAACTTTTGCCAACCTGCTTACTGAGGGCAAGGGTGTTTCTAAAATAAGTAATTCCTTTACTCCTCTGAGGGGACATTATATGCAGGCTGGCCTCAATTAGGGCATTTTCCATCATCCTCTTGCAGTTCTAGAACAGTGTGGAAACCAGGAGAATAAGGTACCTGCTATGTGGACTGTTGACAGAGGGTCCAGGCTGTGAGAGACTACATTTGCCCCGTGGCTGTTTGCAATGAATAGGGGGTAAAGAAAGAAGAATGTTCAGTCCAGGCAAATAAAGACAAGCTACTGATGAAAATTAAACTAAAAGTGCAGCAAAGGAAAACACAAATCAAATGAAGTGATCAATACCCATGAACCAAGGAAACTGGCTTTTCTTCAAGTGAACAAATGAAATGAATGTCCAATTGTTTAGCATTTATTAAAAGATCCATGAAATCTATTACTCTAACCATTTCTATAGTAGTGGCACACTTTTATTTTATTTTAGTTTTTAATCATATATTTTGGTATAGGCTACAGATTATTCATTATTTAAGAATTAATTCACATTTAAGTTCTGAGTATTCATCTATATTGTTTTTCAAGGTGAACAAAGGACCTTTAGAGTCTGGCCTGGAAAAGTGGATGTGGACATAAATGAATGGGGTTGTAAAGCACATAAACCAAATAGCCAGATGATAAAGATGAATATTATAGATTTCTGACTGCCATGTTTTTAACTAAATGCTTGTCCACTTAAATTTTATATAATTCACTTTATCATCTCATTCAGTTTTACTTTTCATTTAGGATGTTGAGGTATCCATTTTCCCTTTCTTGGTAGATTACTAAAACAACAATATGAGTTTGCCTTGTAAAAAGCTGTTTAAAGAATAAACAAGTTAAATTCTAGAGGCTGAAATGCAAATTACTGAAAAGCCAGTGTTCCTTCACATTCTGAAACTAGGATCTACAGGAAACTAGTGAATGTTGCAAAAATCAATTTAAAAAAGATCATAATGTTCACCAGGACAGAACTTAGATGCTTATAAAAGTGCAAATGAAATCAATATTATTCTAAGAACTAAGGAGAATGGGATAATAATAAAAAACAAAGGAACTATAAAGCAGAACAAAAAAAAAATCTCTTGTTACATACAAAGATCAAGGTGTAAAGGGCAGCAGGGACAGAATTGGCTTTTTGTTTTAGTTGTTTTGATTTGATTTGATTCTCATTTGTTTCGGTGGTACCCACGAGTAAATCAGGGTCACAGATTGATGCAGGTGGCCAGAGAACCACTGCTCAAGTCATCACAAGTCTTCTAGGACAGAAGCCAGGAGCAGTTTTGGCAAACGAACAGCTTACCTGGTCACTTAAGAATTGTACAACCTTATAAGGCAGATTGGTAAATGGTTTAATAAAATCATTAGACTCACCAAATTAAGAGCCTTATTAAGACAAAAAAAAAAGTTTTGATGAGTCTTTTTTAGGTGGCAGCCTGATCTTTTAGCTGAAAAAATGGTAAAGGGGTAAAGAGGAGACAGGCTGCCAGAAAAGGACAACTGAAGACCCTGTTAGAACTGGTCATTTGAGTAACAAAAATATCCTGCACACCAGCCACACTTTGAGCCCTGATTTTTTGTTTTAATTTAAAAATAAAGATACTGTCTTCCATTACTAATTTCATGCAGGGTAGAAATGCAACAGGATTGAGGAGGCAATATTAAACTTTTGTAGGAAAACCTCTTGTGGGGGAAGGGGGAGACACCGTTTGCTTTTCCCTCATGAAAATGCTGTGAACCCTGTTGTTGGCTGCAAATACTGTTACTTCCTAGTGTTTCCTCCTTAGGGCTGAGAGAAGATATCCAGTATCAATTTACCGTTTTTTGTCTGTTTGGGGTGCTTCTTCCTGACACAGGACTCACAGATCCTGAGGTGTCCAGTTCATCAGCAGAAGACCAAGAGGATAAATCCTATGTGTAAGATTGAATTTGATTAGATAAATCTCAGAACTCTCTGAAAACCAGCCAAAGGTTAGAGTGTGGGAATCTCAGACTTTCAGTATATTTTAATAAACTACAGATTCTAAGAGTGAGATCCTTAGGACTGGAATTTGAAATGGACTCTGAAGACAATCTTTCTCTTGAATATTTTATAGAGCAATATATTATCTTAAATTTTTTTTTCAACCCTACTGGGGATTTCCTTAGTGAGCTTATGATTTCATGTTGTGAAACAATAAATGTGGTTTGTGAAAGATGACAAACTTACAGACAGTGTCTGAGACCCTGAGGGAATCGTGCTCATCTGGGCTTTGTGACAAAATTACCTAGTAGTCCATTTGTGGTGTCAAGGATATTATGTTATTTCTGCCATGGCTATTACTTGGGATAGATTTATATGCTTATAAATTATTTGGGATAGATTTATGTGCTTATAATATATGCTTATAAAAGAATAAGAGATCTTATAAACTTATGACTGGAATTCACAAATGAATCTTTTGACAACACATCTTCCCTTCCTCCCTCCCTTCTTTTCCTTTGTCTCTGTCTTTTTCCACAAGAAATTAAGTTCTCAGTTCTAGAGAGGGGCAGGTACTTTGCATGCTATAGTTAATCAGTTCTTTCATAAAGAGAAAGAGAACTGGTTCACAGATGAACTCTCTGCATTCCTGTCAGAAATTATACTGCTAAAGTGATTGCTACTTAGACATTAAAAAAATACAGTTGGGTTCTGTTATCCCTTTGTGAAAGAAAAAAATATTTCTTTTGTACATAAAAAATCACTAAGTCTGTTCCATTCTGATATTTTTTATATAGCTGGATTTGAAGGCACTCTCAGTTTAAATGGAGATTGTGTCTTCTAGATATAAACTAACAGCAACTGAAGGAGAGCTAAGATGTTTGCATATCAATGAATCAGAGACTTACCAGTTGACTGCTTGATATATCTAAGATCTTCTCGAGGTCCTTGATATGCCGACTAACCTCTTTCAAGAGAAGTTTAAGTCGATTTCCGATGACATGGACTTTTTCTTTGGCTTCCAAGCAGTCTTTTCCTTCAGCATTTACTAAGAGTTGGCAGGACATGTCTTGCAGTGATGCCACCTTTAGTTGAGACTCCAGCAACTCACGTCTGATTTGCTATTTACATAGTAAAATATCATTTTTCCCCTATGAATTTTCAACAGATATAGAGTTTCCTAAAACTTGGAAAAATAGCTCTTCAATCTAGGACAGTTTTATGCCCATACAATGGTATATCATATATCCAAAATAGATGGGTCAGTATGATGGCATAGTAGTAAAAGCATGGCTTGGAATGGGAGCAAAGACTATTAAGTGATAGTTTTACCCATCATGACTTGCTGTATGGTCTTGGGAGAATCCCTTCATCTATCTTGCTCTCCGGCTTTCTGAGTGCAAGATGGGTATAATGATCCTACCTACCTCACAAGGCTGTTGTGAGGATCATATGTGTCAATGAATGTGAAAAGATTTAAAAATTATAAAACATTATATAGATGCATAGTATTTTTGCTATAAATTTATTTTTTATAAAAAATTTCAAGCTGTGAATATAAAAATCATTCAGGACAATTCTTTATTCCTGGTGTATAGTCAAACATTCTTAAGAGGGAGTGAAATATTCATCATGTACCACCTTAATGACTAAGGCTGACTGAAGGAGTGAGGGTGTTCCCAGTGAAGTCTGGTAGGCATGTGTTCCATGCCTGGATCTGTCTAACCTCCAGAGGTGATCATTATCATCACAAATGCAGGGGAAAATTCAGTGGTGAAACTATGTAGTTTCCAAGAATTGTATTAGCATTCAATTGATAGTTACTAAGTCTTTGGGTTAAGTTAACAGGTTGTAAATGAGATATAACCTTTTCAGGTATGCAGAAAGTTGCCAGCACAAACACATTTTCTCCTAATGGAACACAAGAATGCATTGCCATCAAAATTCACTACTCTCACTACCCCCAACGCTCCCTCCCCCAAATAAATAAGGAAGTAAGAGAAAGGGCAATCATAGACATTTTACAAATTGAACCAAGAACCTCAATTCCAGTTGGTGGCATGCCCTATGGGTATACTTAGATGTAAAAAATAACTTGGCACTAAAAGGGTTTGAACTTAGAGACTAAAGCACAAAGGGTAGAATTCTTGGATTCTGTATTATCTTTCTTTCCAGTGAAATGAAGAAAGCTTTCTAAATCTCCAGAAGCTAGAGCCAAACATCCTACCATGAGCATCTTGTGTTGGTCCTGAAGTACTTCTGAGTCGAGGTTTGGATTAATAGGAACTATTTCATTTTTTCTCCTGTCAATGTTCTCCAACCACAGAAGCAATCCATGGCTCATTTCATGGAAATCCTATAAAAAGAATGAGAGAATCCATAACAATCTTGAACAATACTATCATGACTCCTCTCAACCTACCTGCCCGCCTGCATACTCACTTCTACACACACAGATCTGGGTTACTTCTTTCTTCTTTCCTTGATGCACCTGGCTAGCACTTAATGGACTACCTTCTCCTAGCATCTTCATTTGAATGGCAGGTATATAATGCTTTCCAGATACAAGGTTATTATTGTATAATAATATACAATACCTGACACACCAAATGATTGGAAAGTGTTCCTGTCTCTTCAGTCATTCAGTCACGTCCAACTCTTCATGACTCTATGGACCATAACTGTCCATGGGGTATTGGCAAAGATACTAGAGTGGTTTGCCATTTCTGTCCCCAGTGGATTCTTTTGTTGGGAAATCAAAGGTTAAGTAATTTACTTGTGTAAAGTCACACAGCTAGGAGGTGTCTGAGACTGGATTTGAATTCATTTATTCCTGACTCCAGGTCCAGTGCTCTATTTGCTGAGTCACTAGTTGCCTCCTGTAACTTATTACTTGTTTGTCATTTAGACACAGGGTGTAATGTTAATAGAATAGGAAGATCTTCCCTGCCCATTAATAGGCCTAACACACGGAGCCTGTGATCACTGGGAGGAGCTTGCCCAAGGAGAGGGAGAGAGAGGGGGGGAGGGAGGAGGAGAGAGAGAGAGAGAGAGAGAGAGAGAGAGAGAGAGAGAGAGAGAAAGAGAGAGAGAGAGAGAGAGAGAGAAAATGCGAGTGAGCAGGCAGAGTAGGAAAAGAGAAGGAAGCAAGCTCTGAGTGGGCAGTGGGAGAAATTTGCCTAGGGGAACTTGTTTTTGTGGGGAGGCCTGACAGAAAGAAGGTTTAAGATGTCGGCAGTCCCTGGATTAGTGACTATACTGTTAAATCTCACCTCCTGGTATTCTAATGATGTCCCAAATAAATATTTTGATTTTGCCTCTGAGGAAGAGAATTTATTATATTTTGCAAATTTACCCTGGAAATACACATGCATATTCATAGCAGCTGGTATGGGTATTGCATTGGCATTACACAGGGAAAGTGGAATCTATGTTTAATGGCTGTAAGAAGAGTACAATACTCGTATACCAAGAAAAGAAGAGATTCTTTTTGTCATTTATTCAAAGTTTATCTCACCTTTAAAACACCAACATCCTTTAGGCACACAAGTTCTGGTCTACCAGAGTTGTCCTGGACTCTTTCTTCACCCTTACTATACCCACATCTAATCATTATCAAGTTCTATTCATTCTTCTCCACAATATCTCTTGCATCTGCTCCCTTCCTTTCCACATATATGTACACACGTATGTGTGCTCATGGACACCCAAACATGGTCATCACCATAGTTCAATTCAATTACCTATCATGAGAGGCAGTCTGGTATAATTGACAGAGTGCTAGACACAGGAAGACCTGGCTTCAAATAATGTTCTCTAACACCTACTGGTCACATAATATAGAAAAGGGATAATTATAATTTAATAATAAATTATTAAATAATAATAATTTAAAGGATTATTGTGAAACTGGAGAGAATCTCAACAAAAAAAAACAAATGATAAAGCAATCATGCAGAGGCAGAGCAATCTCTCATCAAAATAATATTAGAAGGCACTTAGTAAACTTAGAGTGCCACATAAGTTCCCTTTGTTGTAGTTGTCATTTTTTAGTAGTCCCAGTCTAATAAGGCAGCTCCATCAACTATCATGCTTCAATGTATTTCTGTAGCCTTAGAATGACTTCTTAATGTCATCTTTACCTGTCAAAATGTTTTTCTTCCTTCAAGACTTGACTTAGAAATCACCTCTTTTATGACACCTGCCCCTCCATCATGAAAATGTTCTTTCATTTTTGAATATCCCTACCATGCTTTGTTTAGCTTTCTCCTTTTCCCCTTTAAAATTCTATCCTATACTTAGATGTAAATATATAGTATTGATTCTGTAAGGAACTTGAGTATAGGGAACATGCTGTTTTTCATTTTTGTTACCTACAGAGTCTAACCCAGTGCCTTGTCCACAGCATTGCTTAATAATAGCTTACTGAACTGAAAGGTCATTCTACACTCCTTTCTCAAGGGCAGCTAGGTGGATTAATGGATAGACTCGAGTTTTGGGCCTGGAGTCAGGAAGACTTGAGTAGAAAACTGAGGCTTACTAGCATGGTGACCTGGGCTGGTCACTTAATCTCTTTTTGTCTCAGTTTCCTCAACTGTAAAATGGGGATATTAATAACACCGTCCTCTCAGAATTGTTAAAAGGATCAAACAAGATAATATTGATAAAATGCTTAGCATGGCATATAATAGGTGCTATGTAAATTTTAACTATTACTATGACTTACAGTTGTGACACCTATTCATGTGCTATTGCTTTGCTGTATAAATAATTCATGGGTGTAGCTCTATTATACAAACCTATCTAGGCTTAGGGGATAAGGACATGGCTTGCCCTTTCCTTGAGTCCCCCACAGCACTCAGCACACTACCATGCATCTAATGAATGCTTTACTAGTATTTGTTGAATTGAGGAAATTCAATTCTTTAGAATATTTGGAACTATGAAACTAGTCTTTTAAATATCCCATAAAAACCATTTTTAATCTTTCAACTATATTGGAAACAAGGAGCCAGAAGTATAAAAAGTTGTGTCATGGAGGTGACAGTGCTTTCTTGAAGGCTGTACCAACTCGAACTAAGCTGGGTGGCACACTGGATAGAGTGCTGTACTTGGGTTGGGGAAGAACTCAGTTCAAATTCTGCCTCGGATACTTATTATTATTAACCTCTTCCAGCCTCAGTTTTGTCATCTATAAAACAGGTATTATAATATCTGCTTCATAGGATTGTAAGGATGAATTGAGATGATATGTAAAGCACTATGTGTAAACCTTAGAGTGCTTTGTAAATGTTAGATACCACAGATACAATTAATGATGATAAGCTGAAATGAGTCTTACTAAGCTTGAAAGCTTGAAATACAGACCCATTCACAGCTTTTCACATAAGGAGTAGTTTAGCTAATGTGGAGATATATCACCCAGAGTTTGGCCATGTGATGATGAAACTTAAGGCCAAATTATCTACTAAGGCATGAAGAGATTGTGAAATAACATGAAAAGAGTACCAATAGCGATGAACCCACAAATCTTTCTAAGTATTGAAACATCTAAGTGTTCCTTCTGTGCAGTTAAGGCTCTCAAATCTTACGGGATTTCATAAGCTCTCAAACCTGGTACTTCTGTGTGGTTTTGAAGAAAAGGGTTTGGTAATGGACCTTTGACTAAAAGACCAAAATGGGCTAAGATCTGGACATTTGAAATCTCTGATTAGATTTATATCTTAAAATATTACACTAAAGGGAAGAATTATGTCACTGAAACAATCATATTCACATTAATGTTTTAGGGAGAAGTTGTCATCGTGTTAACTTAAAATCTGACAGATGTATATCTGAATTGGTTGCAAAGTATTTTGTACAGATAGGGCCCAGAAAATTATGAAGTTCATACAAATACTCTGCCTTTTAAGTAATGAGGGGGGAGGGAAGAAACTTTCTGCTAGATGCACCCCCTCCCCGTTGACTTTTGAGGCTAGAATAAAGCTTGATACAAACCTGACACTGCATTAAGGCGTCCTGCAGTAGGCTACGCCAGTCTTCCAGCAAACTGCACACTCGATCCCAGCGCATATTCATTTGGGCCAGTCGCTCTTGGAGCTCTTTACTCTCCTCACTATCAGACTGTGTGAATTCTGAGCTGCACAAATTTATGGAAAGGATGATGGCTTTGCGGTGATCAACTGCTTTCTGTAGCTCCTATGAAGATGAACCAAGACAAAAATCAAAGTGAACAACTTGAATAATGAAAGGTACACCCCAAGATTACTGGAACCTCTTCTTTTTTTTAAGTGATATCAGCTCCCATGGGTTCAGCTCTCAGTCCTACAGAGATGATTTCCAAATCTACATATCTAGTCCTTTTTTTCTTTCTCAGCATCAAGTTCCACTTTCCCAGCTACCTGGATGCCTCACAGATATCTCAAATTTAATGAGATATTAAACAGAACTCGTTACCTTTCCCCCGAATCTACTGATCCCTCCTGTGTTCCCTGTTTCTCTTGAGAACAACACTATTCTTCCAGTCACTCAGGTTTGGAACCTAGGACTAATCCTGGATTCCTTCTTCTCAGTGCTCAGAGCAGTTACTAAGGTTTGTCACACCTTCCTCCAAACCATCTATCGCATCCTTTTCTTTCTCATCAGAAATTTGAACTTCAGAAGTCTTCACTCCTAGGTTCAGTGTTCTATCTGATGTGTCCTCTAGGTCTGTGAATTGGGGATAATATTTTTTATTTCCTACATCACAGCAAGATTATGAGTCCAGTGCCACTATTAAAAAGTATGTAAATGTGACTTTATCACCATCATTGCCATTATCATTGTCATCCTCAGGTTCTCCAAGATTCAATTTTGTCAGCACCTTTCATTTCTGGCTTCCATATCAACAGGCTAAGAATTATGTCTATGTAACACTAAAGCAATTAGCCAGATTAGTAATTTTATCTGTCAATCAGTTTGATTTGTTGGAAAACAAACAACATGGAACAGATTAATTCTTTGGGTCTTTGAAAATAAGAAATGTAGTGTCAAAATTTTTCAGTTTTCTATTGTTGAGAGCATCATTCAACTTGTAGAAAGACCACAGAGTTGACCCATAAGGAGATTATCAGGGGAAAAAATGGAAAAGGAGTAGTACAGAGAGGCAAAGTACTCACACATCAAGCTTACCATTAGCTCTGACCTGATTTCTTTGAGGTCTAAGGCAACGTCTTTATTTTCATGTCATTTCTACAGGATATGGTTGCAATAATAAGATTGGTTCCTATATGTTATATATATGACTTAAAATAATTTACTTAGAAAAAAAGGCCTTAGTAATTCAGACTTTTTAAAAAAACTCATCTAGGAGATCACTAAGCTATAGGTAGGAAGTGCATTAAGATCCTTGGTATGTTATTTCAACATCTAATGGAAACATCGTAGCCTTGAAGTTTGTTGGGGTGAGAAGAATCATTTGGCTATAGGTATCTATACCCATCTATACACTGATTAACTCACTATAAAACTCACAGAAGTTTCCAAATACATTTTCTCTTGTAGTCACCTACACCATGGCTGTTAAACTCCTGACTGCCTCATGTAAACTGATTCTGATTAAATGTAATTGGGTAATATTTAACAAAATAAGTAAAAATGCAATTAAACAAATGATTTTAACATGTGATTTTCTGTTTGTAGGGATATTTATGTATGCTTTAGAGGCCCCTGTTTCTATATGATTTTGACACTGTTGAGCTGCACTATCTTTTCTTCTTGGTAGAAGGGCTTTTTCTCCTTAGCATTCGCCTTTGAAGACAGGTCGACGCTTCTCCTAGGCAAGGCTGATCCCTTCTACTTATGCCCTTGAGAAAGTTCCCTTTGGAGCTTATCCCAAAGATTTCCCCCTTTCTAAATATAATTTTCAATTTTTCCTTATACAGTGTGCTCCTTCCCTGCTGCCTACAAATATGCCACTCTCCTCATTTCTTATAAACCCTTCACTTGACCTTGCCATCTTTTCAAACTATTGCTGTCATTCAGTTGTTTTCAGTCATGGCTGATTGTTCATGATCTTATGTGGGGCTTTTTTGGCAAAAATATTAGAGTGGTTTGTCAACTCCTTTTCCAACTCATTTTGCAGATGAGGAAACTGAGCCAAACAAGGTTAAGTGACTTGTGCAGGGTCACACAGCTAGTAAGTGTCTTAGCCTAGATTTGAACTCAGGAAGAGAAATCTTTCTGACTCTAGCCCCAACTCTCTATTCACTCTGCCACCTAGTTACCCCCTTAAAACTATTATATCTGTTTGACATTTCTCAGTAAAACTCCAACTAAAAATTATCTACATTTGTTGATTCTATATCCCCACCTGTCACTCCCATCTTAACTCTTTTCCTTTCAGGTTCCAATATCATTTTTGATTTAATCTGCTCTTTCCAAGGTTACTAACCATTTCTTAATTGCTAACTTTAATGACTTTTTCTCAATTTTCACCCTTCCTGACTTCTTGGCAGTTTACGACACCATCAATCATTCCTTCCTTCTGTACGATCTTTCCTCCTTTGGTTTTCTTGGTATAGTCTCTGGATTCTTTTCCATCCTGTATAACTATTCCTTCTCAGTCATATTTGCAACAAATATGGATGTCTCCCAAGGTTCTGACCTAAACCATTACCTATTATCTCTCTCTATGTATGCTCTCTTAGAGCAACCAGGTGGCAGTGGATACAGCACCAGTCCTGGAGTGAGGAGGACCTGAGTTCATATCTGGCCTCAGACACTTACTAGTTGTGTGACCCTGGGCAAGTCACAGAACCTTGTTGGCTTCAGTTTCCTCATCTGTAAAATGAGCTAGAGAAGAAATGGCATACCACTCCAGCACCTTTGCCAAGAAAATCCCAAATGGGGACAGGAAGTATCATCACCTGAAAGATGAACCCCAAGCTTTGCAGACACAAACTACCTGCTGGACATCTCCACTAGATATCTCAGTTATTCTCAGCCCAACTTGTCCAAAACAGAACTTACTATTTTTTCTTCCTCCTAATGTCTTCCTTTTTATGCAGGGTACTCCAAATTTTTAACTTTCACAGGTTTGCAAGCTCAGAATTATCCTCAACACTTTCTCTTTTTCTTCCTGCCCCTCAGACCCTCATCCATGCTCCAACTTCAAGAAACTGTCTATTCTATCTTCACAGCATCTTTCATCTCTGTATCCTTGTCATTCTCATATTTTCTTTTCTATTTAAAGGGGCCATTCCCTGACAATTTTTAAAGAGGCCTATTCACTAAATGGGCATTACCTCACTTTAAGTGGCCTTAGCCTAAAAGGCCAAGGTCTCCCAGTGCATCCTGGGCCATCTCCAGTCATCCAGATGAATATCTGGTCACTGGATCCAGATGGCTGTGGAGGAGAAGTGAGGCTGGTGACCAGCACAGCCTCCATCACTCAAATCAAAGTCAAGTACAAGTCATGTCATCATTTCTCTGATGTCATGGTCTTCTTCAAAAATGAAGGACGAACACACAACATGGTGTAGTTGAAAGAGTGTGGAACTTGGAGTCAGGACTCCTTGGTCTGGATCCTTTCTCCACCATTTATGACCAGTGTGGTCTTAGGCAGATCATTTAACTGTTCTTGGCCTTCATTTCCTCTATAAAATTAGGGATTCATTTCCTCTCATTTAGACTATTGCGAAAGTTCCCTAATTGTTCTCCCTGCCTCTAGTCTTTTCCTCTCTTCAATCCATCATCTACGTACACATATATTATGAAATCACAGGTTGGAGCATGCCTTTCCCCTACTCAATAAGCTTCAGTGGTTCCTTAGTACCTCCAGGACGAAACACAAACTCAGTTATTTGCCATTTAAAGCCCTCCAAGGGCTGGCTCCTACCTGTTTTTACAGGCTGATTTCACAGCCTTCTTCACATTACTGCTTCTGACCATTGTTGTTTTCAGCAGATATTGAAAAAGCTATGATCAAGATGGCTGCTATTACATGATCAGGACAAAGTCACCAGGTCAATCACCAAGTCTCAGTTTCTTGATTTTATTTGCAATTTTATTTCTTCCTGAGCAAATCATTAAGTCTATTTTGTGAAGTGATGATCTCAAGGCAGGATTCATCTTGTTAATTTCTGATAGCCAAGGAGATCACTAAATACAACCTTCTCATTTTATACAAGAGAAATTGAGGTCAATAACTTACCCAATGTCACAAGATAAGAATATTATTATTATATAGAATTATATGTTATCAGACTAATAAATAACAACACAATCCTATAGGCTATACAATACTATGTAATGACAGATAATAATACTATTGCCCAAGGTCACAAAATAATAACTGCTTTATTATTACTATTATGACAAATATGTATATAATGCTTACTATGTACCAAGCATTTTGCTAAGAGTTTTACAATTATTATCTCACAAGAACCCTGAGAAATAGGTGCTCTTGTTATTCCCATTTTACAGATGAGGAAACTGAGGCAAATAAGTTAAATGACTTGTCCAGGATCACATAGCTAGTAATTAATTTTCTGAGGCCAAATTTGAACTCAGCTCTTCATGACTCTAGGTTCAGCATATTATTCATTGTGATTCATAGCTGCCTTGGTAGTGAGTTTAAGAGACAGGATTCAAACTCAAAAGTTTTGAGGTTAAAACCAGCATTCTTTCTACTATGACACAGTATAAGGAACAATGGACTTCATAGTTAGAAATCCTTAGTTTGAGGATCTGATCCTTTACCTACTGTGTGACCTGGGATTGAGTTCAGTCATTACCATTTAGTAATTCTATGATGTCACTTTTCTGGGCCTGGGCTTCCTCATCTGCAAAACAATACAGCTGGACTATATGTTCTTGAAGATTATTTCTGGCTTTAGCAGGCATTTTTTTCACCCTCACAGCCTGCATTGTAACTATGATGATGAACAGTTCCTTGTAAATGGAAATTTCGTATTGCACAGATATCTAGTTGGCTGACTACAGATCATTTGAAAAAAAGCTACCTTTAGACTTGTAGGAACTGATTCAAATTGAGGAAAGCAGGGCCAAGAAAGTCATCTTCCCAACGCCTACAATAACACCAGGGCTAACAGCACTAAAAACAATTGTACTATGATGAATGATAATGAATATTCTCAGTCCTGGCTAGCTGCTAAGCGAACAGTCTTCCTTCCTTTCAAGTGGGGCAATGGACCATGTGTCAGGCACGTGTCCTTGCACACAGAGTCAGGAGTGGCTACTGTGTCTTCTGACTTCCCTCTAACACAATTTGTAGGCCCTATTCCAAGGGAGTGTCCAATGGTGAAGTGATTAAAGGGAAAGATTAGGAATATGCACAGAAAGGCAAGGCTGAAGTTTTTTGTATTTTTTTTTTAAAGTTACCTTTAGTTTTTTGATTCGAAGCTCAATGGTCTGAATGTCGGTGCTGAGATCCAGACGCTGAAGTTGTTCTAGCTCCTCTTCAGTCTCCCCCAGCCAAGCCCAGATGTTGTTCAGGTCAGAGTTGAACTGTTGCCATTGCTGGAGGTGCTGCTTCATTCGAAGCTCCTTGCTCAGGGCTTGGGCCTGGATCAGCTCCCATCGATCAATCACACCTAAAGCAAGGCATTGGGGGGGGGGCATGAGATTCATTAGCACACGGACATTTGGGGCAAACACACTAAGACCTGCTACATGCACCACTTGAAACTAAAAGAACAGCAAGATCAGTCATAGCAGCATGATAAGCGGTGGTCAGGAGAACCTGGGTTTGAATTCCTCTTCAGATACATTAGTTGTGTGGTCCAGAGCAATTCATTTCACTTTTATGTTTCAGTTTCCTCATCAATGAAATAAGTGGGCTAGATTCTGTGACCTCCAAGTCACCTAGTAGTACAGTAGATACAACACTGGGTTTGGAGCCAAGGAGAGTTGAGTTCAAATCAGGCCTCAAACTCTTACTAGCTGTGTGACCCTGGGCAAGTCACTTAAACTCTGCTTGCCTTAGTATTGTCAACTATGAAATGGGAATAATAACAATTGGTTGTCAGGAGGATCAACTGAGATAATATCTGTAAAGTGCCTGCCATGGTACCTGGCATATAATAGGTACTTAATAAATCTTCCTTCCTCCCTTCCTTCCTTCCTTCCTTCAGATCATTTCTATCTGAGTATGAAACTACTACATTTTGCATTTTCTGCTTAAGTTATACAGAACAATATTCCCTCACTCCAGGTACCCCTTGATGTTTTCTCTCCTTTACTTTTTTACCTGTTTTTGTGTACTATCTCTATTAGATTGTAAGCTCCTTCACAGTCTTTCTTTTTATTAACTGTATTTCATGTGCTTACTACTGTGCCTAATACTAAGTAGGCATTTAATACATCTATTAGCTTGGATCAGATTGGTTGGGACATAAACAATGTATGAAAGTATAAGTCAGGAGATAACACATTTGGATGCCTGGAGCACGGGATGGATGGACACGGTGCTCTTTACCTCTTCCTCTCCTCCAGGCAATCATCACAGTGAGCACAGAAGCTCTGAGCACTGACTAGTGCAAAGTCAATCCAAGGGACAGGCTCGAATCCATGCTTGAAAAATGTTCATCCTCTCAGAGTTTGAAGGGCTATAGAGTATCCCATTTCCCTCTCACTTCTCAGGGTGGGGCTACTTACCAGATGTTTGTGTTTCTGTGCTATTCAGGTTAATGAACCCAGATAATTTCTCTTCTTCTTCTTTCAGCTTGTGTCCCAATCTCCTCACTGAATCAATGCTCCCGCTGCACTCACCCAGAAGTTTCATCTATTTAAAAAAGTACAGACACAAAACACAGAAAGCTTCATAGGTCTTATTCACAGAGTACTCTAGAAATGAGTAGAAGAAAAGATTGATAAAATAATGGGCACTAGGAAGTAGCTTTGTGCCAAAGTCCATGCATTCTTCTTTTACCTCCCCTCAATGCTATGCACATAGTAGGTATTTCAATAAATAGTGACTGAATAAATAGAGATAGAGGATAGGGGCTGGGCTCCACCAATGTAGGTTGGCACCTTCTCTTCAAATAATAATTTTGGAAAGTCGCCTAAAGCAGAGATGTCAAATATACAGTCCTCAGTCTGCAACACTCTTGATGATGGTCCAAATGTAACTGGGAAACAGTTAACAAAATAAATAAAAATTCAATAAAATACAGCTAATATTACATTTTAAAACTAGGTCAGCAGGTATTTCTTTTTGAGGTTGAAATGACTTTCCCAGAATACCTGGAAGTTAAGTAACTTGCCCAAAGGCACAACTGATATGTGCCAAGAGATAGGACAAGCCAGGTCTTCCTGGCTTCAGAACTGCTTCTCTATCCACTGTGAGACATAGCCTCTGCTGAACAAATACTTTGAAAAATAGGTTTTGACATTATTAGTCTGTCATTTGAATGACACACAGAAAGCAAAATGTAGATGTATGTATGTCTATTTCTATAGACCAAAAACTTATTTTCAAACGTATTTCAGTCACATCAAATTGCATAGGTCTTCAAAATTCCCTTTAAAATTATGGACTGAATATGTAGTCTAGTGAACTAAAACCTGAACTGAGATGTCCAAACTCAGCCTGGAACCTGGAACATATCGTATCATCTTAGCAGGTGACTTAATCTTCCAATTTCTTTAATTCTGAAGTGGGAAAGACAAAGCTCCCCCCAAATCTCCCAGGAGCATTTTATGTACTGACTGATTAAAGTGTTTGGATAGCATAAAAGTCACAGTGACATCAGGATTACATGCTATTTTATGAGAACATTAAAACAACATACAATATATTTGAAGGTTTGCATTTTACACTCACAGAACAATTTTAATTCCATTTTCAATGATGCCAACATTACAGAAAGAAGCAAGTGGACAATTTCAGGACCATTGACCACAAAGCATTATTTTTGAGTCTAACAGAATGTCACAAAACTAACTTCCCCTCTTCAATGGACTTCATAAATATCCTTATTGATTATATAGTAGGGTCTGGATATGACTTCATGGGTATGAGAAGAGTTCCTAGGGTTTAAATTTTTCTGCTAGAGCAGGTCAGCAAATCATGAACTTCGGATTGTTGCTGGGGGATATCAGAGGTTATGTGACCTGCCCAGGATCACACATTTAGGATCTATGAAAAGCAGAATTTGAATCAAAATCTTTGAGACTCTAAGGCATATTCTCTCTCATTCCTCTTCCAGCTTCTCAGTCTAAGGACAACCACAATAGATTATATTCTATTTGTAAAAAGATACAGTAGCAACTTTATCTGCTAAAGTGGAGCAAAATGAAACTCGTATACTACAATGACTTTTCTACTATTTTTCTACTAAGAAAGCTAAGAACTCCAATACACAGTAGCTGGGCTCATTCCCATCCTTTCCTTTAACCAATCAGCTGAAAAGTATATGTTAAATGTCTATTATGTGCTGGGCTTAAGAAAGAGAACCAACATACACTGGAATAACTGCTGTGAACACTGGTAATTTGTATGTCTCGGTATATCTTTCTGAGGGATCTTTTGGATGAATGCAGCAAAAAGTTCAAAGGCAGAGGAGACAGAGGCACTTTTGTTCCCTAGTTAGTGACAGACAGGGAATAGCAAATTCCCTGAAAAAAAAAGTCTTCATTGCCACCGAGACACAAGGCTAAATGATATTACTATAGAGTTACCCGCAGTAGCACACAGTAAGTAATAGCAGAAATAGCAACTTAGACTATTCTTTACTAACTCACTTCCATGGTCCATCATGTTACAAATGTTAGATACATTAAAGATATTAAAATAAGCAGAATAAACATTTTATTAGGGGTAATTACATGAATTAGTATAGCCAGAATAGGAAACAGAAATTTCATGATTCATTGATAAACTTGGCTTAATAAATTGTCATTTGAATTGAGAAATGAACCAAGTAACAACTTGGTCCTGACGCATCTTGTAACCTTTCATTAAAATAAATCTCAAGAGATGTTTAATAAGTCGGGATAGGATAATTATGGTTATGTATTTAGTATGATTAAAAGTAAATGGCAGCTTGGTGATGAAATAGAGCACTGGTCATAGAGTCAGGAGGACCCAAGTGCAAATCTGTCCTCAGATACTTGACACTTACTAGCTGTATGTCTGTGGGTAAGTCACTTAACACCAACTGCCTCACCCCCACAAAAAAGCAAAAGTAAAATAGAGGTATATAAAAGTTAAGCATATAAGGTTGCTTTTTTTGGTGACACTATGTTTCTGTGAGGAAGGGAGGCATGGCATTCAGAAAACTGTCAACGTTCTTAGACTTTAAACATGCTGTATTTTGTCACAGCAATTTTTTCAAGGGATTATGTGCGGTGACAAGTCATGATACTCACATATCCTTTATAAGTAGCATCCAGTTCAGGTCCTGTGGGTGTTTTGCTGCGGATTATATTTTCTGTTTGTTGCATCTGAAAACGGCTGGCATCTAGGGCTTTATCAAGTTGTCGGATATGTGATTCTAAGGCTCCTGGCTCACCTGGAGTGTGACCATAAGAAAAGTGATCTTCAGCATTATTTTTTCCCAGTGCAAGTTTTACATTTATAGAAAAGTTTAAAGATTTATTCTCAGATAAGGAAGCATGGAAGTGGGATGTGAGGGTATTATAAAGCAAATTTAGTAGTGACATGCTCATGTGTTAGAATTTTTATTTTTTTTTAAGAAAAATGGTTAATCTAGTGATTTTTTACCCCCTAATAGCACTGAAGACCTTGATAGTTCTGCAATCTGTTCTGAAAACACTTGTGACTCCACCCTTTTCTGGTCTGATCCTCTGAGAAGCTGGATTCTCAATGTGTTTAGTAGGAGGCCTTATTAAACATACATGAAATACTGCAATGGAGTCTACATTTACCCTTCCAAGTAAGGGAAAACTGCCTCTCATCAATTCTCTTAGAGAACAAAAGGAGTTCATATCTTACATTATTTTCTTCTTATATATCATTTTGGGGAAACAGTGCAACTGCACTATTTCTTTGAGGAGAAAAAAAAACATTAAAGTTCTGATTAGGCTACCTACCTAAAGTAGCCATAAGGGCTAATGTTGAAAATCTGAAAGAAGACCAGGGGGAGCAAAGCTTTTACCAAGCATACTGGCATGCTATCACATGCTCTTGAGAATGCTGAATAGTTTGCCTCCACTATTTAAGTTACAACACTTTGCAAAGGAAAAAAAAAAATGGAATAACTCTTTGCTATAGCCTGTGATCCAAACAGTATTACTGCTCACCAATACACAAGTACTATAGAATCAACTGGAATTTTTTAACTGGAAAATGATTTTTTTTTAAATGTAGGGGACAAATCATCTAACATGGAATTAGTTATATGGAATTCTAGATTTAGATCTAGACAAGACTTTATAGATCATCTAAATCCCTTCATTTTACAGATGAGAAAATTAAGATCCAAATAACAGGTACAATAATTTGATCAAAGCCATGCAAATCTTAAGATTAAGTGTCAGAGCTGACATCTAAAGCCTGTTCCTCTGACTCCAGATTCAACATTATTTCCATTATACCACTGTCTCCCCAAAATCAAGCTTTTTAAAAAAAATTCAGTTATGTTACATAATTTGATCCTTGTATCTCTCATTATTAGTAAACTATTAAAACTGAAATTTAAACCCAAATCTGCACCCTCCTGAAAGTTACTGACTCTGAATCAATTCCTAGTGGTAAGAAATTTCTCTCTCTCTCTCTCTCTCTCTCTCTCTCCTCTCTCTCTCTCTCTCTCTCTCTCTCTCTCTCTTCTCTTTCTCTCTCTCTCTCTCTCTCTCTCTCTCTCTCTCTCTCTCTCTCTGTCTCTCTCTCCCTCTCCCTCTCCCTTTCCTCACCATGAAAACTTAAGAAATAAGTTTCTCTTTAAAAGAAAATCTAGGGCTCTAGATGTTTTAAAACAGATTGCTGAACTAGAATACTTTCACCTAATAGAATTAATGAATTAAAATTTTAAAGCACCAAAAATAGGATTTTAGGAACCAACAAGGCTAGCATTTCTGATTTTACAAATGAGAAAACTGAGATTTTGATATCTTACCCAAGCTTATATCAATAGTTAACCACATCTAGAAAGAGAACGCATGACTCCCCTAGGCCATTGCTTATCCCACTACACTCTGTAAGCTGCTGCTATTATAGCTGCAAAGGGCTAAAGACCATCTTTATTTGTCCTTAACAATAGTCGTTAGTATCTAACATGGTGAGATGAGACATGCCATGTCTCATTTTGGAAACTTATTCTCTTGATAAAGAGTAACTAGACAAGTACCTTCTAGCAGAGAGATAAGAGAGAAAAGCTCTGCATTAACATGCTTGTGCCATAAGCTGAGCAAGGTTGGGCAGATGTGCTAAGAGAAGGAGATTGTTACAGGTGTGGGTGAGGAACTTGGTTCTCACTATGCTTAGGCTGTTTTCATGCCTACCAGAGGTATTTCTGATTGCATTTTCTGTGAGTTTTACATAGGCCTCAGGGCTTTCTGGGATCACTATATCTGTAAAAAAAGCACAGTCTGAATTGATTTCTAAGCACTGGAAAGTTCATTCTCCTTATGGAGGAAATAGTTTTCCTGGGAGGGAGGGAAAATAAGCAAATTACCAGTTCTAATTTACAGTATGTATTCTTTGGAATACAAAGAAAGAATTTCAATTCCTAAATGCCCCCCTGTATTGAAGAGCTGTAAATCAGAGCAACAAAGTTTCTTTTCAGAACAATCAGACATGTGGGACTTCAATCACTATCAAAGGGGAAGAAGTAAGTCATAGTAATCTCTCCTAGGAATGAATCTAACATTTGTAAAGGTTAACATATGACCATTCCCCTTTAGTAACTGCTAATCAAGGATCAATTGTGCCCTCATGTACAAACCCCACTAATTTTAGAGGAAAGAAAATGGCACTAGGTCTCTAAATCCAAGATCCTTTCTACACCTTTGCTGGGATTTAGATTTATTTCCACTTTCTTTAAAATAAGTGCTCTTACCTGCTAGACCCATAGCTCCCCGGAGGTAGAAATTTTTGTCTTCTTGTCCTTCTTCATCCTCGGAAGTCAGGGTTCTCGAAACTGCTGATTCTAGGTCCCGACTGAGGTCGTAATCATGATCCCATTCTAGAGGGATGGAGTCCACACTTGCAGGAGTATCTCGTCCTGACCTCTCACTTCGAAGAGGTTGGGGGAGTGAAAGTGAGAGGTTGGAGAATGGATGTGGGGAAAGCATGCTGTCTGCAGACTTATCATGCCAGTGGATGTCAGAGAGATCTGCCGATTCATCGGGGTCCAGCTCTCTGTCAGACAAGTCATGCTCATCATCTGTCAGCTAAAAGTAAAAGCGACACCAGTCATGTTAATTTTGTTTTTAGACTATCCCTCTTTCCTATTTCTCTTTTGCTTAGCTTCCAATTTTCCCCTTCCACCCCCTCCCCATGTCATGTTCCTAGCTTAATCAGGAAATGAGAATTGAGAATGAACAACGAGAATTTTCAGCAGCAGTTGTTAGCTTAATATCTGAATTCATGTAGAACACAGGGATGTAACAAATGAACAGGCATAATAGCAAAATCCAAGCTCATCTCTAAGACTTATAGACACACACACACACAACCCACCTTCTCCCTTACCACATACATATAGTTTCAGTAGCTTCTAGACCTTCAAACATGGAAACGGCAGTTTTCAGGGAGAAAAGATCAACCTAAATTTTGGTATCATGGATCTTCCATTGACTTACATTTTTTTCTAGTCAATCATCATTCTATTTGGATCCTTTGGTAGGTTTCCATACCTCCCTCTGACAAGAGTTGAATCCACTTAACAAAATTCAGAGAGGTATTAATAAGAGCTTAGAATGCTACGTACAGGAAGGCGAATCAATTTCTTATGGTATCGTTCCACACGACCAAAGACCTCCTGACAGTAACGCCGGAGTTCGTCCAGTTCTTCTTCTATGACAGCTGCATCCAGTGGCTCACTCTTTTCGATCAGTTGTTCTCCTTGGGCAATTATCTGCTCAATTTTATGATGGTTCAGTGAAATTTCCTGCTGGAATGCCTGAATAGCACAAAAACTGCATGTAAACATCATTGCGCAAATTCATGTGAAATCATTATGAACTATTTACATATTTTAGTTCATTATAGAGAATTTGGCCGTGAGTCTATTGTATTCACTCTGCACAGGCATAATTGGAGACTGCCAGAGACTTCCTAGAATAGATAGATAGTAAAAGTAAAAATCCAGATTCAGGTGCTAGGAGTTGAAACAACCAGCTTTCATTAAGAAGAATTCTCCTTTAAGTGAATGAGAAAAGATAAAAAAAAAAAATAACAAAATCCCTCTTAATTATGGTTACTTAATACATTTTTGTACAGTATGGGCATAGACTCAGAGACAGAAAGGAAGTTATCGGTCATCTACTCCAAGGCCCTGATCTTGTAGTGAGGAAACTCAGGCCTAGAGACGTTATGTCACTTGCCCAAGTCCCATGGGTGGCAAAGGATAGAACTGTATCAGGTAAGCCAGCATCTTCTGATCCTGGCTAGATTGAGTGTTCTTCCCCTTGAACCATGCTGTCTCTCAACATCTATCTGCTTTCTTACAGAATCAGAGAAAAATGACCTTGGAAGTCAAGTAAGAATAATTTCCATCAAGTCCTATGATGTCAAAAAATTGAGAGCAATATAACTGAATTAAAGCATTTTAGAGAATTAATAAAACATAGTTAAAAAAGCAAAAACAAAACTTTCCTACAAAATGCCAGCAACAAGCAGGGGATAAATCAGTTGGATGATAATCAATGCCAGAAAACAAATCAGCAAACTAAACCTTTTCTGAAGTTTTATGTTAATACAAAAGGTTAGTGTGTAGTATGATAATTATCCATGATTATAGGAGAATAGTATCATTGAGATAACATATAATCCACCATCTTTGTCACTGTTTAGATTTCACTTACGCTCTCCTAGACCATTTTGCACTGAGGCACTTAAAAATCCTTGAGAAGTCTCCAGAACCCTCCTTGGTAAATCATGTAAGTACATATCAACTCTTCCTATCAAAAATTCTTCTCTTACCTTACTGAGACCTTCCTCTTGCAAATTTGGCTAATTACCTCTTATTCTACCATAAGTGCTAATGAAGAATTACAAGGTTTAGCTTTGAATGGAAGGATTATTTTACATTACAAATATTTGAAATGACCAGAAAAAAAATTAATTAGCACAAAAAAAATTGTGACCTGAAATTCCAAGGAAACAATACAGAGAGGTTAAAAGAACTGTTCCATAAGTTGTACAGTGATTTAGTAGATTTCATTTAAAAAATATTAACTAGAAGATTACTGTCAGTCTTGAAACCAAGTACACAGTTACAGGCCTATTTTCTGCCTTCTTCTTCATTCTGACCTACAAAAAAGATACCAGAACTAAGCTTCCATGAATTCTCTTTTTATCCCTCTCCCATGGAAGATATGAGCCACACACAATTTCTTACCCTGAGTTGCTTTATTTTGGCTTGAACATCACATTCTGAAAAATGTTCAATGTTTGTGAGCTGCAGATCCATTTCTGTTAGCCAGACCAGAATGCTATCACGAGCTGTTTCAAACTCTTCACGCTGACCAATAAAATGCTGAGAGGAAAAAGAAAATAATGTTGATGTGTGGTAAATGTCTATCTTCCTAATAGAAGTCTGTAGATCTGGGTTTCTTAACTGTTTTATTTTTTTTGTTTGTTTCACGGAATGTTTTGGTAGACTGGTGAAACCTATGTACCCCATTTCAGGAATACTGTTTTAAAATTCATAAAACATGTAAGATTACAAAGGAAACTTAATTTATTGAAATAAAGTGATCAAAATATTAAAAAAAAAACTTCAAAGATTCAAGGTAAGAATCTTTACTCTAGACCAATAAGTAGAAATTTCTCTTCCTTTTTCTTTCTTATCCCTTAATCCATTCCAATTCCCTCTAATATGGTAAAATTAGAGCTATATCACATAAACTCCTTTCTGATGGTTCAGTACTTGCCCACAGCATCTCTAAGTTAAGAACAAAGCATGAGAAACACCTTGAGTCTGCGCAAGATGGAGGTGACACGCTTTTGTAAATTGTCCCATCTTTGGTTGCCTTCATGGACCATCTGTTTTAAGCGACAAGCAGAGTCAGTACGATTCTCACGAGCCAAGCGCCTATACTGTTTGTTGATGAGCTCCAGTTGGGTAAGACTTTCATGGACTTGTCGCTGGAAAGCCTAACACCACAAAACAAGATAGGAATAGTATCAAAATGCTATCATGTGAAAGTTCTCTGTAAAAGTCAGGAGATTTTCTTCTTATTGTTACAAATATGGAAGCAGGTTAATTTTTACTATTTATCTAAGAACAAAGTACTGCAATGTACCTCTGTATAATTGGATCTCATAATAATCTCAGAGTTCACATGAGATAGTACAAAACCTCTTAAAGAACTTGGTGTTATTTTCAATGCTATTGATTCTAAGAGAAATTAGGATTTGCAGGAGAGCAAATTTTCTGTGATTTAGTGCAGGGTTTCTTAAACTTTTTCCACCAGTGATTCCTATCAGTGCTTTTAACCGTGGGTCATGATCCACAGTTGTAAGAAGCACTGAGTCTGGTATACATCGATAATATTGCATTCACTCAAGGATTCCCATAGAACTTATGTATCACATTCCTAATAAGTGTTTACATGCCTCCTTTCTATACATTCTTGTGGCTCTCTCTCTATATATATCTGTTATGTTTTCTCTATTACATTCTATAGTTCTCAAAGAAAGTAGCTGTATTTTTTATATCTCTTTATAGTAACTCAATAAATGTACAAAGAAATGAAAGCAACAGGGCTTAGGTTTATTTTTTAGTATCTTCTTCATCAGTCAGAGGCAAAAAAAACCCCCATTAATGGTAACCTATTTGAGTAAGATAAACACTTTAAACTATTAGTTCAAGGTCCAGGCTTTTCACTTTTTTTAAATTAGCAATTATTCCTTTATATCTTTCCATTTATATCAAATGAAGGGAGAGGAGTCACATCAAATTGAAATAATGTTTAGCTGTGAAAATGGGAGACAGCTGAAGGATTGGAAAATGAATGTTTCGTTAGATAACAACTGAAGGAATGGACAGAGGTTTGGGAACTGGTAGCAGACCTGGAACAAATTATTGAATGACTCAATTCTTAATGAATTATTATTATGGCATTGCTTTTTCATCTTCACTTTTCACCTCAACTTTAATCAAACAAATGCCAAGTACAACTTCACTTTTATTATAATAAGTGGATATTTGGCTCAAAATAAGGGGGGGGAAATCCTTGTTTTAGCCTCAAAAACCTTAAAAAAGTTTAAAGATATCATCTACAATTAAACAAATACATGA
Organism: Bettongia penicillata ogilbyi; assembly: GCA_023548195.1. Taxonomy (NCBI): domain Eukaryota; kingdom Metazoa; phylum Chordata; class Mammalia; order Diprotodontia; family Potoroidae; genus Bettongia; species Bettongia penicillata. The sequence continues at coordinate 859,951 of JAJHZJ010000314.1, forward strand.
TTTTATTTGTGATACCTTTCTTTATGGCATTGAAAAGTTTCTTAGAAAAGAAAAATGACAAAGGGCTATTTTCAAATAGAACAGGGAGCCAGAAAGTATTTATTCATGCTTGCTGTTGCTTTTAAAATCTCTCTCTTAACCAAATATAAGAGATACATCACAGTTCTGATGTTTGATGACTAGGCCAACCAACATATTTACCGACTTTTATGATTTTTAATTAAAAAAAATGTGTTCGTCACACCCATGAGACTGTCAAGTAGCATAGACAATAGCTGCTGAGTTGTATGACTTCCATTTAGTAAACAGTTTCTGCCCTGGAACAGAGAGGCAACCAGTTGGCTGCTGTAACCGGATAAGTAGATATTGAATTTCAAGCTTTGTAAGTCACCTCGAATTTCTTGAGCTCTTCCTTAGCAACTGTATACAGCACACCAGAAGAGCTGGGGAAAGCAGCAGTCTTCTCAGAAAGCTTTAGCCAGTCTTCAAAGCGAGAATAGTCATCCAGAAACTTCTGCCACAATCGCCAGGTCTCTTCAATTCTGTGACGAAAAAAACAGTACCAGAGTTTAATGGTTCAAGACTGTTTACACCAGATTGCTGCTTGGGAGCAAGACAACAGCCACAGGATCTAGAGGGACCAAACAAGCAACTGCTGTGCCAAACGATAACTGTGCCTTACCCCAAATTTGACCAGGGTGAAAACAGACAACTGCTCGAGCTAAAATAAAACAGCTGTGTTTTTTTCCCCATGTCCTGAAGCCCTGGATTTGGAATTTGTAGAACAGAATACTGTAAGCAAGAAACATGAGCTCCACTGAATCTGTATAAAGAAGTTTATAAATGCAACATCATGTTTAAAGTCTATACTTATGCCAATATTCTAATGAAACAAAAATAAGGCTTGAGAATTGCAATCCAGTACAAGATCAGACTTACCCTCATAAAATGGATGTTTTTACAACCAGACAAATAATCAGTTTTCATGGGCAGAGCTAACCAAAGAGCATGGAAACTGGGGTTTAAAGTCATTCCACTCTTTACCCAATACCCTGATGTTTTTCAGTACTTTTAACTTCCAAATCATCTTTGACTTGTTGCATTTTTGTTGTTAATAAGTGAATGCTCCTTTTTTAACAAAGACCTTTTGCACAGTCACATTTTTCCAAATGTAAATGATCTAGTTATGAAAGTCATAACTTGGCTTGTTAAGGTTATGTTCCTTCATGTATGCTCATATTACTACCATCTCAACTCCAGGTTATGGTAAAATTGAGGTAACAAAAATATTTTCTAGCTTTGTAAGCATTAGGGAATAGTGACAGATTTTTACACCAAATAATGTAGGCGGGTAGGTGGGTGGTTGAGGAGAGGGTGTTCTCTTTTCTAAACAGTTTAAACAGCCCGCTTACTTGAGTCTCCTTTCCATAGACATCGCACAGATATTTCTCCATCGTCGGTCTAGATTCCGTGTTGCCTGCTGAATGGAGTCACATTCTGATTCAGTAGCACATGCATCACAGTCATGGAGAAGTACCTCACACAAATTCAGGACGGACGCAACGCCGGTGCTGTGTTTCTCTATGTCTCTTTGAAGTTCCTAGAGGTGAATACATCATATTTCAGTCAAAAAATCAAAGGACATGGGTGCAAAAGCTGACAAAATTTGGTGCTTTTTTACATTCAGCAGCTCTCTATAGATTTATTTGATGATTGATAAAGCACAAGTGTTTTCCTTTGGAAATTTTATGTCTTAGGACTAAGAACTAGAGGTTGAAATCAGGCATTTTGAAAGCTACAGAGAAGCAAAAAACACTGAATTTGTAATACTTACTGGATTATTGAAGAAAAATACTTTTTACACTAGGAATGTAATTGGTGATATTATAGACCCTAAAACAATTTTTCAGCATTCAATTAATAGTTCCAGGTAAGTTACAAGGTGAGGATAAACCAATGACAGCCTTCTCTAAACTAATTAAACCTTTAAGGATAATATGTGTGTGTATGTGTGCGTGTGTATACATACACACGCACACATATACATATATACACACATATGTATATACATATATACGTGTATACTTCATTTCCAGCAGCTATAGTGTGATATAGTAGAGAAGATACCCTATATTTTAGAGACCTGCATATAGTTGAGAGAAGAATTTCTGAGTACAGTCATTTCTATTATATATATAAATACATACACATATGTACATACAAAGGTAAGTGTGTATATCTATATTCACATATGGGGTAGCTAGGTGGCACAATAGATATGCTGCTGGGCCTGGAGTCAGGGATACTCATCGTTTTGAGTTCAAATCTGGCTTCAGACACTTACATTTTATTAAAAGTAACTTTAATAAGGCAAGTCACTTAACCCTGGGCAAGTCACTTAACCTTATTTGCCTCAGTTTTCTCATCTGTAAAATGAGATGGAGAAGGAAGCAAACTGCCCTAGTATTTCTGCCAAGAAAACCCCAAATAGGGTCATGTGGAGTTGGACAAGACTGAAATGACTCAACAACAGAAAGATTCAGATATATCATTTTTAAAGGCTTAAATAATTTTTAGAGATTAATAGACTAGATAGCCATCTACCCTGAAGCTGAATCCACCTATATGTATTATCTCCTGTAATTAGAGTATGACATGCTCTTTAAAGACAAGGATTTTGCTTCTTATTTGTAGGCTCAGCACAGTGCATAACAAATAGTATATGCTAATAAATGCTTTTTCATTCATTCACTCAAAGATAGCTAGATGATAGACAAACAGGACTGCACAGAAAACATATATGCACCGATAAAAACAATACAGTATGATAGACAGATAGACAGGTAGATGGATAGCAGTGGGTTTTAATCATTTTCAGTTGGGTGGAATCTATGGGCCTCTTCTCAGATTTGTGTTTTAAATGAAAAAAATTAAACATAAAGGGTTAGAAATAAAACCAATTATAGTAGAATGCAACTATCAAAATATTTTAACAAAATGTTTGCTTGGTTAAGAGCTACTGTGCTAAATATATAGTTGTGATTATAATAGACAAACGAGCATGATTAAAAAGCAAATAATTACAATTTATAGTAAATTCAGTCAGAACAAATATAATCTAAGTACTGTGGACCTCTGGACTAGTGATAAAAGAGTCAGAAGCTTGCATCTGTATTAAGCAATCATATGTGCCCCCAAATCTGACAATAACCAGAAGTCAAATTTCCACATAAGAACTAGAAGAGGTCCCTCCCTCAGCCTGGTCACTCACCCAAATGCTGCCCTAAGAAAGAGAGAGAGAAAATGAAGAAAGAGAGGAAAGATGCTTCACTGTCCTGGCTGGCTTGTTGGCAACATGTTGATTCCTTATTACAATAACTCACCTATAGTTATTCTTCATAATTACTTATTATGATCACATTTACACATAGATAATACATTTTATTTAGGGAAACCATATCTAGTTTCATATCTAGTTTCAACTCTGCTGTTCCGAACACCCCCATGGAGCCCAAGAAGAGGCAGCATGGATTAAGAACTAATGGATTAAAGACTACCTTTTGAGTTAGAAAGATATAGATTCAAATCTCTTTTCTGACACATACCGGCTGTGTGACCCTGATCAAGTCAATTAACCCCTTGAAGAACCTTCTAAAATTATAAGTTGCAGAACTTCTATGAGCATATGTAGGTAGATAAAGTCTCTCCAGGAATTTCCTATTCTAATAAAAATTGCAATTTTAGTTTAAAAAATGTGGTATACGATGTAGATAGACTCACTACAGTTAGAAATCTTCATGTACACATGAAGGCACAATTTCTGAATCACCCCAGATTTCCTAAAATCAACTACCTATGTCACAATAATGATATTTACCAGTAAGTAGTCTTACAACCCCCTACTAGGACTAATGAAGATGTGTAAAGGAAACTATATCTTTTAGTCAGCAATTTGTTTTAAAAATTTATAGTTGTTTTATATATATATATATCATCAGACTGAATGCTATCTTGTTTTGTTTTGTTTTTGCACATAATTTCCCTAAAATGTTCTTTCATGTGCTAAAACTTATTTGGATGAAATACCAAATGCCAGGAAAATAGCATGATATACTAAGACCTATCTTCCAGGCATTTGTTTATATAATGATCTTCCCAGAATCACCTAATCTGAGAGTTAGAAAGGATCTCAGTGGTCCTTTAGTCTACTCCTATATTATAGTGACACACCCAGCTGGTGGTACCATCCTGTGCTTAAAGCCCTCTCAGGGGAGGCAATCTATGGCATCTTGAGATAATCTGTTCCAATTTTAGGCAGCCCTGATTATTTGGAGATTTTTTCCTGGCATTTATCCTAAACTGGCTTCTTTGCATCTTCCCACTGCTTTTGGTTCTGTCTTTTGGAGCCAAACAAACAAAATCTAATCCCTACTTTACAAGTCAGCCTTAAGACAGTGATCATGTCCCTTGCCCTGAATCTTCTCCAAGCTACACATGCCCCCTTCCTTCAACTAATTTCCATTTGGCCTGAAATTGTCATCTCTTTGGCCTTCTTGTGATACTTTGTAGTTTACCAATAAGCTTCACTAATCATAGAACTTGGAACGGAACCCAATACTATAGATGAGGACAACACTGAGGACAATACTGAGTGGGACTCTCATTTCCCTCCTCCTGGAAACTCAGGACTACATTAGAATTTTTTTTTTAATTTGCCATACTCATCATTGACTCACTTTGAGTTTGCAGCTAACTAAAATATCCAAATTATTTTCAGAACGCTGCCTAACCATGACTCATCAATCTCGTACTTGTGTAGTTGATTTTTTTTTTTACTCAATTAAACAACTTTACATCTGTCTCTATTGAATTTAATCCTATTAGATTTCTTTTGGATTCTGAGTCTTTGATCTACTATATTATATTTTCCACCTAATTTTGTGTCACTGAAAAATTTGATGAGCATGACCTCTACGATTTATCCAAGTTCTTGATAGAAGTGTTCAACAGCATAGTGCCAAAAATGGATCTCTGCAGTACTCTACTAGAAACATCCTAACATGATGCATTGCATAATCAACAACTATTCTTTGGGTCTATCTATTCAAACAGCTTGGAGTCAATCTGATCGCATTATCCATATCTATTCATCTTCTCTCCAAGAATAATATGAAATACTTTGTCAAAAGCTTTGCTGGAGTCTAGGTTACCTATGTCTACAGAATTCTCTTCATCTATGAGTTTAGTAATCTTGTGGAAAAAGGAAATGAGGCTAATGAGGCTAATTCTACCTATTTTGATGAATCCCTGCTGTTTTTTTTTTACATTTTTTAGATGTCTGTTAACGATTTCTTAAGTGATCTATGGTAAAAATTTCCCCAAGAACAGAAGTCAAACCCATTGTGGCCTATAATGTGTAAATTCCGTTTTTGTCTATTTTTGGAAAATCAGGACATTTTCCTTTTTGCAATCTCGAAGTCTCACACTTTTCATGATTTTGTCAAGTATATCCTTCAGTGGCTCAGCAATCATATCTGCTGGTTCTGAAAGAACCTAAGAATATAGTTTTCTGCATCAGGAGAAATGAATTCATCAAGTGTAGTTAGGGAATCTTACTATCTGATTATATACTATAGACATCAACTCCCTGTTAGTCATTTTCGTTCTGTCACTTCTAATGTAACAACCATTTTCTTTAGCAGAGAAAACGAATAAAAACAAATGAGTACATTTCTAGTCATTAGTCTGCCTACATAGAGTACGAAATCTAATCTTGACTCCCAGACCAAGAAAACTGTTAATGTATTCACTTGGCCGGAACATGAAGCTTTTTTACTTCACTTTTTTGGGGAGGAAGATGATTGTACTAGTTTGTTTTTCACTAAAATTAGGACTCAGAGAATCTGAGACAACATGAAAAATGGTTTAGATCCCTAAATTTTAGGCAGCTGACCCCAACTAAAACATTTCTCTTCTTTCTTATTCATTCACATCATTATTATTGATTTTTTAACTACGTTCTCCCTATATATACTTTTTAATATATTAATATATGATCATTATATGACAACAAATATGCCATTTTTAATATAGTTAAATCACATATTTAATATCTTAATCACATATTGAAAGGAATTTAACAAAATCAAAAGGTTCAATGAGCATCTATTAATGAGACATGGGAGGTGTTATGTGAGTCATGAATTTTAGATAAGACATAATCCATGATTTTAAGGAACCTATGATCCATTGGAGGATATAGCATAAACTATAAGATACAATTTTAAGTGATAGAAACACATAAATAATAGTGACTCATTCACATAACGGTTTAAGCATTTTTCCAATACAACTCCATGATGTATGTATAGCAGAAAGATGACTAAAACTGGCATCCATCATAAGGGTCAGAAGACATGGGTTTAAGTTAGACCTCTGATATATGATATTTATATTTCCACAGATATGTCATTTAATCTCCCAGGCCTCAACCTTCCCAACTGCAAAATGAGGATAGAAATACTTGTAATTACCTACTTCATAGTACTGTTTTTAAGAAAGTGCTATGGAAACCTTTAAGAGTGAACTAAGTAAGCATTATTAATATTACAAATATTGACATATGAGGAAACTAACTGAGACTCAGCAAAGGCATTCTTATCAATTCTCCTAAATATATTCTTTCCATCAATCAATGTTTTACTTAAGTTTCAATAATATGTATCTAGAAAAAAATTGTGTATCATTTGTATGACAAATTTTCCCCATTATTGCTTAATGGGATAGTTGGAACGTCAATGGTTTGGGTGAGGAAGGAAGTATGATTAACATAATTCTCCAACTATAACATGTAATATAACCTGTAAGTAACATGTTGATGAAAGTGACAGCTGTGGTTCTATCTGCAAAAATTTGAACTTGTTAAGTGATTTGATTACCTTCCAATATTTTAATATTCCAGGTAGAACTGTTGTGAACATGAAACTGATCCGATCACATAGCTATCCTACTGTAACATTCCAGTTCTACTTTACTCTCCATCTTATGAATTCCTACTGCCTTTTCCAAAGGTTGAGAGGGAAACTAGTGAGCCCTGACCGGTTTTCATCAGCATCTAATGTTCAACTCAACCCAAATAATAATACTCTGAGTTTAAAAAAATCTAATATGTGACAATACTGAGCAGCCCTGGTTAATGGTCAGTTCACTTAACCTCAGGCCTCAGTTTCCTCACTAATATAGTCCTTTCTAGTTCTAAATCCCATGAAGCAGCTAGCATAGGATATATACTATCATAGTAAATATATCGTTGAACATGGAGTTAGGAAGATGGATCAGAATCCTGCCATGGATACTTACTAGTGGTATGATACTGGGCAAGTCATTTCACCACTCTCAGTTTCAGTTTTTCTGTCTATTAAATGGAAATAATAATGACACCAATCTCACAGAGTTGGGAGGATTAAGTGAGATAAGTGTAAAGCTTGGCAGATTTTAAAACACTGTATAACAGTTAGCCATTGTTGTATATAGAAATAGTGTGTCTTAAGTTCCTGGAAAAACAAGGAAATTAAATTATTCCTTAGAATATTTGTATCTACAGATACAATAATAATGGAATCAGTCCTTCTATTGTCCTTTGGCGAGTTCCAGTCTCAGTCTCTCTAGGCCAAGGTGAAGGTCACAACTTTGGTCAAGTCTTTTTGTTCTTTGATGCTCTAAATATGCTAAAAATATTACATCTATAACATATAATATCTATAATCCTAAGGCTAATATAATGTGTCAGGAAACTTTTCTTTTATTGACACAAATAAGAGTAATTGATCGCTATACAGTGCCATTGTAATTATGTCAAACGAAGCAACTAAGTGATAAACAATTATTTCTAAAGCATAGACAGGGAAATTGTAACAGATGGTCTTCCAGAGACATATTCTTCTTCATTAGTAAATATTTCTAAATGATTATTTTACTTTTGAAATAAATTTAAAAGAATTCAAACACGTAAAAGAATATATCTTTGCATTGGAAAACAGTCTTTGGGCAATGAATTTGCTAACATTCATATTTTAGATCATTCTTTTTCCTTTGTATAGATTGAGGAAAAAAGATTCAGACTTTGGATAGGCCCAATAAAATTTCCAAATATCACCAAAATTCCATATCAAATTAGGAAGAAAAAGTAGTATCAAATCAGCAAGTATCAAGTGCCTGTGATAGCACATGGCACAAAACTTTACATTCATAAGCTATTTAAATTTGCTTAATTGGAACAAAATTATCTTCAATAATGGTGGAATCAGAATAACTATGTAAACACACTAATGCTATAATTAAAGAAATAAGAAAAATCAAATTAAAATTCTGAGCATGCTGTACATAAGTTTACTGCAACATGGGGTTGTTTATTAAATTATTTCAAATATTTATGATCTGTCTTTGAGAATGACTAACTTTAGCATTTCTTTGACAAATAAATTAGCACTGTTGAAGTAGTTTAAAAATATTCTTATAAAATGAATAATATTCATGGTTGCAACAGAGAAATTTCAGCATACACATATATATGTGTAATTAAGAATAAATTGTACCATCTCATTTACTAACAGGAAGTTTCACTTTTTTATATTACATGCTGAAGGATATCATTATTAAAAATGTTTTGCGACAACCTTCTATTATTTAAAATTTCCTTTTATAGTCTTTTCAAAAAGCACTGATACTGAGGCAGCTGTGGAATAGCAGAGGGAAAATAAGACTTGAAGCCAGGAAGACCTGAGTTTAAATCTAGTCTCTCACAATAAACCAGTAACACCCAAAGGAGTCTCAGGCACTTTTGGACAGCTCTAATATGGAATTGGTTGGGTTTTTTTTTACTTTACATTAAAAAAATACCCATAGTTCATGATGGCTTTTTAGGGATCTGGGGGAATGAGATGAAGTGTGTGTATGAACTGGGTATCATATGGAAGAAGTGTAATGCCTCATTAATATGATAATCTTTCAAATACTTGAAAATAGCTGTTACATCCCCCATTCATCTTTACTTCTCTAGATTAAACATTCCCAGGTTGATTGGAATTAGGAAGAACACACAGGATAGGGGCTCATGAATGATATTACTAGAAAGATACTACCAACCCCTCAGAGTTGGTCCTTTAGTTGTAAGATGAGGTATAACTAGATAAACTCTGGGGATTTGACCTGTTAGGGTTGATGGGTTAGAAGACTGAACCTAGAGCCTATGAGCCACACACACAGCCTTGTTCACAAACTGTTGGGAGAGAGAAATTTCATCTCTTTGTGGCTTTGTATGTACCCTAAATTTGGCTCAGCAGTCAAATAAATGGCTTTTTTGTTATCATCTGGGAAGCCAACAGGAAACAGAGAATAATTGCATATACTCTAAAGTAAATTGGTAAAGCCACTCTCCATCACCATTTGTGGAAGCAGAATGGCCAGGGCTTCATGTCATTGGGCAACCTGCAGATTATTATTGTGTAAGCTCTAAGGACTAGGCTTTCGCTGGTAAGTCTCACACTGCTCCCTTCCATTATATTGACCCCATAACAAGGGTGCCTCAAATCCTGAATTTTCTGGTTAATTTCAAACAGTCAGACATTACAAAGAAAACTATAATAATTGTGATAAGGTATGAACCCAGTTTCAAAGTTACTGAATTTACTACACTGGTGGTATTTCAAGTCCTACTGTAGCTAGACATCATTGCATGATATATCCACAAGAATTTGCAAAGGTAAGTCTGACTGAAGAGATCATCACTAAGGGTTTGAAGACTCATATAGGATCTATAGGTAGCCAATGCCCTTTTAAATAAAAAAGTGTGAAACTTTTTGATTCTGTGTGTCTCTGTGTGTGCACTTTTGCCAAAAAAAAAAAAAAAAACTTAAAGGGAGGGAGGAAAGAAGGAAGAAAAAAAGGAAGGGAGGGAGAAAGGAAGGAAGGAAGGAAGGATGGAATGTATTAATTGACTTCCCTGCTTCTGAGTCTCTTTCTTCTCCAGTAAAGATTCCACTTGGTTGTAGAATTGATCATTTAAAAATACAACTCTGATCACATCATTGGGCTACTCAGCAATCTTCAGTGGTTTCCTATTGCCACTAGAATTAAATGTAAATATTTCTGATCGCAATATAAAGCCTTCCACAATCTAGTTCCTTGTTACCTTTCGTGTCTCACTTCAAATGTCTATTTTGTAACTATTTAACTCAAAATTCAATAAACAGAATTGAACAGTCTTCAGGCATTCTCTAACGCATACAAACTCTTCAGCCAGTTGATTTCTAAATGGGATATTCTCTGGCTTTGATTAACTAATCCAATGAGATGAATTCAGTGGAAATAGTACACTTGCTGTGAGTAGTCCTCCATTACAATGTGAGCTCCTTGAGAGAGAAGCCTGCCATTTGTCTGACTGTGTCCCCAGAACTTAGCACTAGATGCTTAGCAAATGTAAGCCGATTGATTGACTTGAATGGTACTATGGTAGACATGATATTTCTGCTAAAATTATGGAGCTTATCATGAAACCTATGTCTAAATATTAGCTATAAAGACAAAAAACAGGATGTCAAGATTTATTTCATATACACATATTTCATCAAATATGAAAGATATCTCTATGAAATAATACTGAAAATCAGCTTTATCTTCTCTTGATCTTTGCATGATTCAACCTCATATTTCACTGCTAAATGCCCAATTTGCTATTACTATATTAATAGCATGTTATAAGATCATAGGGTCAGAGCTCGAGCTCGAAGAAATCTTGAAACGCATTGAATTCAACCCTCTTATTTTACATGAAAAAACAAAACAACCTGAATTAAGTGATTTGCCCAAATTCATGTAGCTGGTAAGTATCTAAGGCAGCATGTGAAGTAAGGCTTCCTTACTCCAAGTCCAGAGCTCTTTCCATTATACAACACTGCTTTCAAGAAGGTACCTTTAAATATAATTCATGTAAAAATTCTTGCAATAATCAAATTCACTCAGGAACTATGAGTATGAAAACTTCAGAACATGATTATTTTTAAAGTTTTCTCCAAACCTTGCAAAGAATAAAAGGCTTTTTTTAAGTTTTTAGAAGTGAGGAAGGGATGCAAACAAATAAAGCAAATATCCTTTTGCATAATTCATGGCAGACATGCCTCATCTTCCATAGGAGAAGAAATCAGTGGGCTGCCCTTTGTATCTCCAATGACAAAGACAATGGAAACTAACCAGTGATGCTCTAAGTGCCTTCTGTCTTAGATCACCTTCTCTGCTCTGTAATGGCAGGAAGGCTGTTTGCCCCAGCATTCACTTTGCTGCCTTTTCTCTGTTAGCATACCCCACTACCAGGAGGTAGAGCATTTCAGAATAAAAAAAACAAAACAGAGTTCTTCTTTAGACCCTTAATTTTTTTTAAAGTTTTACCTGCTGCTCATTAAGCTTCTTTTGTATCTCTTCAGAATCACAGGAGTCATAGACGATGGGCTTAGCCAGCTCCGACTCAATGTGTGCAAGCCAGGATCTGAGGGTGCTCATGTTCTTATCCAGCTGCTGCACAGCCACCAGGGTCTCCTTGAGCTTTTTTACCCTATTAGAAGAGAAACCACAGGATTGGACTTCATTAAAGAGCTCTATTTAGACATCACTTTCACATAACAAGAAGCAAAGTTGTTACTTTAAAGTAACTCAGGGGTATCTGAACATTTGAAGTGTTTCTTGCATCAACACTTGGCCCTCTCACCCACTCTATCTTCTCTCCAACATCCAAATTTCAAAGCAAAATTATGCCTAAATCCAAAGAGAATGTAATAACTGCATTATACCTTTGATACATGTCAGATCGCATTTTGATACTCATACTTGAGTGTCACAAAACAGGATTACATATTCATATACTACTTCACATATTATAATACAACTAATGCTAAACCAGGCATTTTAATTTAGTGGGATAGGTTTTGGCAAGCCAGCATTAAGATTGAAAAGCTCATTTTAGAGAACAAAATAAATGTAATGTAATGCACCACTGTCAACCAATACACCACTCTGTTTGAACATCTGTCATGTATTTGACTAATGTACTTTTAAAATTCAAATATTCAAAAATCAAATATGTCATTACATCTACTGCCATTAAATCACTTTTTGCACTGTTCTTAAAGATGAATCTGGGGTCAGAAGGTGTGTATGTGTGCATGTGTGTGTGTGTGTGTGCGCGCGCGTGTGTGCTGTGTATGTAAGGCTTCTCAATGCTAATAATATGGTTTCATTTATATAACATTATTTGATTTACAACATGCTAAAAAGTAACTAAGCCAAAACTTCAGCTCGGGTCTTCTGACTTATCACAGCTAACTCATTTGATATAATATCCCTAGGTAAGCTCTATAACTTTTCTTTAAATTTGCAAAAGTTGACTCCAAATCTGTTTATCTCTTGATCAAACCCAACATACGCAGGCATTAAACACTTATGTGAAAACGAGAACTAGAGTCTTTGTTTTCACTCATTCTCTGAATATGATAAGAGACATATTATAAAAAAAGGCATGCCATTCATGTGGTGAACACTGTACCATATCAGGAATGGAATATTTTTTTAGAGGCTGATAACTGGAATTTTTAATACGAGGAGTCTACAGTCAGTCTTTCGTAAAGTCTAACTAGAAGTCAGAGTCTCGTTACCCTACCCAATATTTCAAGGGTTTCAGGTCTCTTCTTGACGTGTAGTACACCTCAGTTCTTACTTGAAATGGTGGCATGGTAGAGGAAGAATAGTGTGGTGAAAACTTCCAGCCATATTACATTCCAGACTTTTTGCTGCCAGATACGTTGTAAGCAAAGCATGGGAAAGAGGTCATAGCAATACTGCATTTGGGAACCTGATTGCCAGAGAAAGTATCTTATTGTGCTTGGTCTGTAAACAGCCTCCATTCTCCAGGTGAACCATAGGGCTTCAGAGTAAACACACACACACACACGCACGCCCGCACACACACCCGCACGCGCGCACACACACACACCCGCACGCGCGCACACACACACTCCCGCACGCGCACACACACGCACACACACGCCCGCACGGGCACACCTCATTGCCACCAAAAATGGGAGCTCTGTTACAGGGCTGATTTGCCAAAAAAGAATAGTAATCTTTCTAGACTTTCTCATTTTGTGGTAGTTCTCAATTTAACATAAATTTTATATTTAAATTTATAATTTTAATAAAGATATTAAATTAAGACAATATGTGTGGCACAGTGAAGTAAGAGCTGTGCTAAGGGATAGGATTGACCTGAATTCTAGTTCAGTCTCTTGAAATATAATGTTTATATGACCCTGAACAAGTCACTTAAGCTCTTGGATTCTAAGTTACAGAACAGCTGCAGATCTGTATTGGCAGAGTTTTCCCACAAGGAGTTATCTCTAACAATGAAATCAAAGATCCAGAAAAAAAGAATAATAGAAAAAAGACATGTTGAAAAAGCTCAGATTATGGACTAGTATTCTTTTTCCTGGAAAACATTATAGTGATTCTGTAAAAATCTGAATGTTTTGACATTTTAGATTTACTACAATTGCTCAACAAACATAGTATTAAAATTTTTATTATAATCCAAATTGATTTGAGGACTACATGAAAATATACTAATTTCATGATTTAATGCTTTCCTTTCAAGGCTCAGTTTTTGGGAACCTGTTTTACTGCTGCACTTTGTCAAAAAAAGAAAACCAACTGATGACACTGATCCTGCTTCATGAGGCCATGTGTTTTGAATTGCTTTCCCACTAGAAGCTGGTAGCAGTCCATTCATACTTTTGCCTGGTCCTCCTGATGGCCTCAGACACACATTTTCAGGAGTGTTGGCCAAGGTTTAGGACGTAGTATATGGCCAGGTTACTCTCATAGAGTAGGGTTCTCATGGAGCTTGTGGCATTTGCAGAATGCTATAATCAAGCTAACCAGATAGCAACAATCTCATTCTTAAGATATAATTTGAAATAACGAAGATGGAAAGTTTGTAAGCTCCAGTGCAAACCATTTCAGGGGGGTAATAATAAACACTACAGCTGCCAAACACGTAACTGCTGGACAATTTGGATAATGAAGACAGAGTTTTTTTCCCCTCTTCTTCAAATACATTCCACAGAAACAACTTATTTAACAATTTTGAATAATTGTTATAATAATTGAACAATTGTTCAAAATTTATCTAGATTGAAAAGTATCATTGAAGTATAACTTAATTTTACTATATAGGAAGTGAAGAAAAAGTTTCCATTCAGATTTGTTTATATTCCTTTTTTCATTCATTCAACACATATTTGCTGAACATTTACTGCAAATAAAGCAGACACACAAAAAAATGAATGTTTGTTATGCTTTTGGCTACCTGTAAGTATTGAGATTTACTTTGAAATAAAAATGCAATTTTAATTTTTCAAAGCACAGTCAGTATCCACTGCATATTATATTTCCAGGAAGTAGAAATCATAGCTTTGCAGCATGAGTTATCATGATTCATTCATGAAAAACTTCCCTAAACAGGTTTAAAAGCATAGACTGTGCCCTGCCCCCAAGTGCTTGTCTATTCATTATGTTTTGAAAATCTTCCTATGTATTTGCACATAGAACTTGTTCACGTTTCTCACAGTTTTATTTCACTCGGGTGTCAATAATTGATGAAATTCAGTTTCAATGCCTGGTGGGCACAAAACTGCAAAACACAATGGTTTTAATTTAAAGAAACTAATTAGGTGCCATTCTGCATGGTAAAGAACAACAAATTACAAATGAGAAGATATAATTTCAAATTTCAGCTCTACAACATTTATGACTCCTTCCTACTTGTGTGGACTCTAAGGTAAGTCACTCTCTTTGGGTATCAGTTTTTTCATTTGTAAAATGAGGAGGGAAAGACCCTGAGGACCTCTAAATCTCTAATATTACAACCTTTGTTACCTGTATGGTCTTACAAAAACTTCAATTTGCCCTTATAATACAGTAAATATGCAAAGATCAAAAGCATAAAATCCTTAACCTGGTCTTTAAAGTCCTTCATCAACTGGTTCTCATCTACCTTTCCAGTATTTACTTAATATAATTTCTGTTCACATATTTTCCATGTTAGTTAAAACTGGTCTGGGAAGTTAGGTGACAGGACTGGAGTCAGGAAGAGTCATCCTCCTGAGTTCAAATCTGGTCTCATACATTTAGTAGTTCTGTGACCGCTGCCATCTTGCTTAACCCTGTTTATCTCAGTTGTAAAAATGGGCTGGAGAAGGAAATGAAAAACCACTCTAGTATCTTTGACAAGAAAAGCCTAAGTAGGGTCATGAACAGTAGGACAAGACTGAAAAACAACTGAACAGCAACAAAACTAGTCTGGTGTTTGTTCCCCATATACAACAAGCCATCTCTAGCTTCCATGCTTTTGTACAGATACTCCTTTTCTGTCAAAGGTACTCTGTCTTTACTCCTATATCAGAAAATCCCTAGCTTCCTTTAAAGTACAGTTCAGAAATCACTTTTTACATGAGTTCTATCTTTAGCCTCCCCAACTACTGAAGAAATTATAAATTATATACAATTGTATATACAGGAATTGTATGGCTCAAATAGCATATAATCTCTTGAGGACAAAGAGTATTGTACTGACTGTTGATTGCTCAGCTCTGCATGAAAGCTATTGTCAGTGTAGTTATCATGCAAGTTGTCAGAGGCATCAGAGTACCGAAATGCTTATTCACAGGGTCTTTTAGGGACAAACTCCTCTTTAAAACAAACGTGAGTCTACAGATTACAAGATTGGCGTACATACATATATATGCACATACACGTAGCATGTATATGCATACATGTTAAAGGGGTTCTTTCTTTACACCCAATTTAAGCTTGTGTTACTGTTGATGGCACAATACATTCAGTTTTAGGAGGAAATGTCTCATCAAATTTCCTCCAAGTTTACACTTCTTTAATTCCAGAACAGGTGTTATTTTCAATATGAAGATAGACCTCACATTTACTTTTCTATGTTTTTATAAAGCAAATTCTTAAAAAATTCAAGTGTTTTCACCTGTATATCAGGCTTAGAAGTTTGGAGGACATTCCTTGTGGTGGCATTCGGGATTACAATCAAAAGATACTTAGAGATGTCTTATAGCTCAGTAAATTTAGCAAGTCTGATAAATCCATAAGCCCTTTGTAGCTTGCTTATAGCTATCCTCTCATAGCCCCAAGTATAGCTTGGGGGCTTGACCTTTCTTAGGAAGGAATATACTATGATTAAGTCAGTTTTTTGGTTTGTTAACATGTCCACACTTTAAAATATGTACTTTAGCTATTAATGTTCATTGTTTTTTTAAATGCAAAATTTTGAACTTAAGATTTTATGATTTTGAAAAGGAAAATTATATATTTGTATATATGTATTTTTCCTTAGTTCATAAATAAAGACAGAAAATTTAAATGCCATTATATTATATTTAATAATATAACTTAGAAATTTCTAATTTGAGATGGCATGTCAAAATAGAACGTTTTTTACAGAAACTCAAAACAAAGAGCTTGAACAAAGCATAAACATTTGTACAATGTTACATGATTATTTAATTTTTTATACTATTCATTCCAGATTAATCAAAAACATTTTAAAAACAACAGTTCATAGAGTTGGATATTAGTTTAATGAGTTATAAGTTGAACTTATTAAAAATATAAGATGCAACACAAACACCCATCTTCTCCTCCCCCAAGAAACAATTATTTTTCCTAACCCCTTCTCATAACCAGGAAGCATGACTAGATCTGCATTTTATAGTGGGAAAAATTTTCTTATCCTTGGGTAAAGTTGGATTTCACTTTCATCAAGACCCCATGCTTTAAATAGTTGTTAGGGTATTTTAATGAATCTTTGCTTCAAGTTAAAACCTCTCTACAATAGCCATACCCCTTGTATGACAATATACTGAGACAACTGAAATCACCAGTCATATTAACAACCATTAACATTTTCACTTAGTCTCATTTCTATTAGGGATAAACTTGAAAAAAAAATATTTTCCAGAATTACATCTATGTGGCAATCTCCTCATACCAATTATTTTCTATTAAACCTTGGCACAAAACAATTATGGATCAATGCTAGTATCTAGCTAGTGTCCTATAAACTACACACAGAACCATGAAAACTATGCACAATGAAAGAAACTCAAGTAGATTCCTGCCTTGTGACATCGCAGTTACAATCTGGGAGATCTGAATCCACACTGCCGTCCTCTGCCATCCTCACGGTACACAAATCCTGAAACACCACCATGAAAACTTCCACTGCCAAAAGTAACACCATGCAGACCAAAAGCCTATAGAGATTGCACGTGTATGATTTCTTTTCCTTTGCAAATGTACAGAAGAATCAAAATGTTCAGTGTAGACAAATGTTGGTAGCTTCTGTCTAATGACATGAGACTGAGCAGTGACAAGTGGTCATGTTTCTAAATAAAACTTACATTCATCAACATGTGCCAGGCTTGATCTCCTGGAATGTAGGCCAGGAGTGTAAGAAAAAAAAAAGGCTCAGTGTAATCTGCAAGCAGTGGGAGCCTTACAACCCAAAGGAAAGATATAAAAGGTAATGCTTGCAGACCAGCATAGCATCTTGATTATAGACAGAATTCATTTTTTGTGTGTTTTTTTACAAATTAGGAAAAGCTCTTCAAAAAGGAAACCACTCAAATACACAGAGGGTAAGAAAAGAAAGAGTAGATAGCAAGTAGTGTCTGCTTATTTTGTCTCTTGTTTACAACATCTGTGAAAAGGAATGGGGCTGGAAGCCAGCTCCAACAGGCTCTCCAGAGCTGAGCTGATGGTTAAATTTTCATTGTGAGCATCTACGCCGGGGAAATTGGCAAAGCCCAAAAACTAGAGCTTAATTTATTGTTTTGTTGATTGTCTAGACTTAAAGAAATGGCGAGGAAAATGTTAATAATTCAGATTAAATTTTTAAAATTGTCTTGCATTTTTTCCCCTGGAGTGCTAAACATTTACTAGCAAATCACTGGAGGAGCATGGGGGCCAAGTTACAAGAGGAATAAGCAGGAAGATAGTGGAGTGAAAAGAAAACACAAGGTCTCTGCCTTAAGAAGAATGTAGGAATAGAAATAAAGACAGTTTGGTTTTTGTCTGTGCCTTTAATATGGCTGCTTAAACTGAGACAGATCAGTTGAAAGAATAAAATTTGGAAATGACTGGACTTGGGAGGGATCAAACAATTTAAAACATCAGGATTATAACTCCAGAGCTGGAAGAAATTTTGGAGGCCATCTGTGTCAACCCAGTTATTTTATTAATGAGGAAACTGAAGCCTAGAGAGGTTAGGTAATTCACACAGGTGGTCAGCATCTCCTCAACCTATACCTCAACAATCAGTCAATAAACATTTACAAAGTACCAAATATGTGCCAGGCACTGTGTTGAATGATGGGAATACAGATCCAAAAACAAAAAACAAAAACCAAAAAAATAAAAAGGATAGTCATTACCTTTAAGGAACTTATAATGTAAGGAAGAGGAAAGGAAAACAAAAGGAAGCTGAAAAACTGAGGAGGTGGGAAGGAAGGGATGCACCTTACTAATGATCATGCAGCCTTGACTTGAGACTTCTAAAGCAAGAATAACAACCTCTCCTGATTTAAATGTGTTTAATCAATCAATCAGTCGATCAAACTATTTACTCAATGACACTAAGTGTCTCCTAACACTGAGTAATCCTGAAACATAGGGTCACTGAGAAAAGTGAGAGCTAAATGAAAATGACATATCTATATTTTAGATTTCTTTGAAATAAGAGTTTTTAGGAGGAAATGTGCTTAGTAAATATACAGAATTACAAAGATATCTCTCCTTAGGCAATGAATACTTTTCTAAAAAGTTATGTGCAAACCAAATAGTTTTTTCAACTCTAGGAGAAATTATATAAAGGAATTCTATTGTGAATTATTTTTCATAGTATGGAAGAAGATTTCTAATTTCTTTACAGAAAACTAGAATTTCATATACTGGTTTTGTTTAAAGTGGATATCCAAGATAATTTTTTTTTAATTTCTGTTTTAATATGTTTTACTACTTTCCTTTGCACTTTCCAATTTAAAAAATCCATTCATTCTTCTATTTATTTTATTGCCATTTTTCTGGATTAAAAATTTTCCATTTTAAACTAATACTTACTTCAAGTGAATTTTAAAATATAATCATTTCAAAAATCACAGGATCTTAGCATTAAAAAGGGATTTCTAGAAGTCACTAATTCTAACATGCTTTTTTCTTGAATTTTTGACAAGTAGTCATGATTTGTTGTCTGTGTTCAGTTGTTTCAGTCATATCAGACTCTTTGTGACCTCATTTGGGATTTTCTTGGCAAAGATGCTAGAATGATTTACCATTTTCTTCCCCAGCTCATTTGACAGATGAGGAAACTGAGGCAAAGTGAGTTAAGTGACTTGGCCAGGGTCACACATCTAGTAAGTGTCTGAAGCTGGATTTGAATTCAGGAAGATTTATCTTCCTGACTCCTAACCAATACTTTATCTACTGTACACACCTAACTGCCCATAAATAGTCACGATGCATCCCTTTGAAGATTCACAAGACATGCCACCTTGCTTGGCAGCCCACTACACTTTGTCCTCTTGCCTTTTTTTTCCCTTTTGAGTTGAAATATAATTTTCTATAACATTTAACCACCTACTTTCTCTGTAGGGTAATTTCTTTAAAAGTTCTCAACTAAAAATGGCCATTTATTTTAAAACTGAAGGGTTTTGTTTTATTTTTGTCATTATTGCTTTTACTTATCATCATCATTAGCAAAATTATTTACCCTATTGGTATTTCTTCTCACTACTCTTATGTAGGGAAGTAAGGCATAGTAGAAAAAATAATGATCTCAGCATCAGAGTACCTGAGTTGCAGTCCTGCTTTGGGATCACAGTGTAAAAGCTGGAAAGGGCCCTTGAGGTCAATGAATAGAACCCTCTTAATTTAGAAATGAGAAAATTGTAGAAGAAATGACTTCTCTGACTCCAAATATAATGGGTTTCCCTCCATATCACACTGCCATTTTGCTAACCATGTGACCATGGACAAATCATTTAATTTTTCTATGCTTCAGTATATGTAAAAAGGAAATAACAGTACTAGTGCTACCTGCTTTAAATGTTGCTCTTAGTTAAGTGCTCTGTAAATCTTATAGACTACATAAATATGAAATTTTATTTTTCTATATATTTTAATTGTATTCTTATGAACTAAAATTGTAAGATTTTTAATCTATTCTATATCACTTGGTTTTAGAAACCTTGATTTTACTCCTTACTTTCATAAAATCTTTTTTTGAATTTCAAGAATTAGAACTGTATGTATGAAGCAGTCTAGGTATAGCTGCTGAAAATAAAATAGCATGCTAACATTGTTAAAAGGATGAGATGAAGAGTCGGAGGATAATAGATTCAGAACTGGAAGACATCTTAAAGGTCATCTAATCCAACCAACTCATTATCCAGATGAGGAAACTGAGACTCAAATATGATATTAGCTAGGACTTCAAAGGAAGCCAGGGAAGTCAGTAAGTGGACTTTAGGAGGGAGAAAATGCCGTAGAAAATGACCAGAATTGAGAGATCGTATTGTCTTGTTTGAGGAACCATAAAATGCCAGTGTTACTGGAGTGAAGAGTACATGGCTGTGATTAAGGTATTGAGACTGAAAAGGGGGGGGGGGTTGGTAGGCTACAAAGGACTGAATGCTGAAATAGAACATTTTGTATTTGATCCTGGAGACAACAGGAAGCCATGGAGTTTCTCAAGTAGGGTGTGTGTGTGTGTGTGTGTGTGACATGGCTGGATTTGCATATGAGGAAAATCACTGGATGCAAGATTTTTTGGAGTGGGGAAACATTTGGGTAGACCTATTGTAATAATCAAGGAGTAAGGTGATAGGGTCTGAACCAGAGTGGTGGCAGTATCAGAGAATAGAAGGGGATTTGAGAGATGTTACCAAGATGAAATCGACAGACTTTGGCAACAGATCAGATGGGGAAGGAGTGGTGAGAAGTAGTGAGGAGTACGGTATGACTTCTAGGTTACAAGCTTGAGGAACTGGAAGGATGTGTGGTCCTCTATGATAATAGGGAAGGTAGGAGGGAAAGAGAGTGCTGGGGGCAAGATAGTGACTTCAGTTTGGGACATCTTGGGTTTAAGATGTCTAATAAACATTCACTTCAAGACATCTGAAAAGCAGCTGGAGATTGGATAGTAGGAGAGAAGTTGGGATAGGATAGGTAGATGTGAGAATTGTTGATTAAATAACTGGGCAAGTCACTTAACCTCTTCCTCAGTTTACTCAACAATTAACTGAAGATAGTAATAGCACCTACCTCACAAGCTTATTGTGAGGATTGGATTAGACAATATTTTTGGAGCACTTAGCATAATTGCTGACACATAGTAGGCATTTTATAAATCGTTTCCCCTCCCCTCCAAGAGCAACTCTTGTTCAAGGTCTTAGCTCAAACTTGAATACTCAAGTCAGTAACAGCACAAGACACAATGTTGCTTCATTTTGAAACTACTGAAATTCTGCCAATACTATAGCTAGCTTGTTTGTTTAGCTACATATACTTTTCCTTTTCTTCAATTAAAGATTTTTCACCTCAGGGTGCATTCAGTATTGTTTATAGTTCATGTTCATTGATTGATTCTGAAACACAGTCAAAACTTTGGGCCCTTCTTAGTTGATGAAGGCCTCTGGTTCTAGACTTTGTGGTTAACTGAGGTGAAAGCAGGTGGAATTTCACCTATTACAAAAACTATAAATTACTAGGGGGAAGGGACTTCCCCTCTGCCTCCCCTCCCAGTTTGTATCTGTATCCCCACAGGTTACTTAGCACAGTGCTTGACATGTAGTAAATGATCTGTATTCATTCATTACAACTCATGTCTCCTGACTCAATCCAATGTTCTTTCTACTATCCATGCTAGGTCATAATTCTGGTTGCTAGGAGAAATCTTTCAAGTGAGTGGTTAACAACAAATGTCCTTGAGTCATTAATGTTGGAACTATAGTCATCTGACGTGAATAGTGCTTTCAAAGCATTCATAACAGAAACTAGGCAAAAGATTACAATCTTATTTTACAAATTTAGTCCTTAGTTTGACAAGTTGTAGGAGAAAGGAGGAGTGGCAGCTAAAATCAACAAGGCCCAACAAGTTGGAAGAAATGGGTCATGCACAAGCCTTCATTATAAACAAGCAGACTATATACAGCTGAAGATGCTACAGATACCGTGCAGCTGAAAACTATTACTGGATATTGCTACTCAGCCAATACACTGTCTGATGATGCACTGATAGACAAGGAAATGGAAAAACAAATTTATGAGGTCAACATGTCCTTTGGGAAGTTGTTTAGAAAAAAATGAATCCAATGAGACATTAAAGCCTAAAACCAACTAACCATCTACAAACTGCTATTCAATTTGGCATCTGATAATTAGAAAAAGGGCAACGTTTTTGAATAAAAGTAATAGAAAAAAAATATGAGCTTCTTAGCAGAGAAAATAACTCCCCAAAGCAAAAAACCCCTCTAAGTAAAAAATAATCCTGAAACAAAATAATCTCAGCCTTCAAGTCCATAAAAAGTCCACATTAAAAAAAAACACACATTGCAGATTCTAAATCACTTTTTATGTAACACACACGTAGGTAGGTAGGTAGTAGTGGGTATTACATATACTATTAATTCTGTATGGGTGAAGTAAGTTTACTAATTTACTGGCATAGATGACTTCCTATGAAGCAAATACCTTTATCAATGCTGATCAGAAACTCCTGATAAAATCTTATAGAGCTTCTAGGGACACTGGGAGATTAAATGAGTTACCCAGAGTTCCATGGCCTTTAAGAATCACAGAGGGGACTGAAACTCAGGTTTTCCTGCTTCCAAGATGGGTTCTCTATTTGCTAAGCCATTCTCCCCTCCTCACCTCCATTTTACAGATGAGGAAACTGACTTATAGAGGGGTAAAATGATTGGGTAAGATCACATAGCAAGTAAATGTCACAAACATGACTCAAATCCAAGTTTTCTGATTCCAGGGCTCATTCTACTAAAATGAGTGGTGGGTTTTATTTTTTTTTAAGTAGAGAACATATAAAAAAATCATAGCAAGTTTTAGAGTATATGGGGGATACTTTATAAACCTATTCATATTCAGCAATTTATCTTTTATTTTAAAAGACTAGAGAAATATTTGAAATTTCTAAACCAAATACTTAAGTAAGTCTATGTTATATATAAAAATTATTTTGAAGTGAATTCAGTAAACCTAATTTGGCTTGATGTCAATACCTACAAGATATTTTCAGTTGATTGTCTAAATGTTTAAGCTTTTCCACAGTGCATCTTCTTTCTCAAAATGTTTCAGCTAACGGTATTAAAGAATTTTAATGGTTCCAGTGGATTATTGTAAAAATGCTAAACAATCTTTCTTATCTCGATCTAGAAGAAACCCAACATTTCATAGCAAATGTGCATATATCTCAGCTCTTTCAGTAGGAGACAGTATTCTGGAGAATGCTTTCTGAATTTATCTTTCTGAAAAGTTTCTTTTCATTTGAATGCAAATGAAATAAAGCTACAATAGCAGTAAATTTTAAATTCTTAATTGGGTTTACATATACCTAAAGTAAGCAGAGTAACAGAAATAACATTCACCATAATGGAACAAAATTGTGGCTACTTTTTGTCAAGGAGCTTTTAAGATGATTTTGAATTATAAGGGTGTTAAAACAAACAAACAAAAACCCTCACATGATGACATGCATTAACTGCTTTTGCCTTTCTATTCAGCGAAACCAAGAAAACTCTAATCATCTCCTCACCTACCTCCAAAGTTGAGCATCCTTTTATAAAAGGAAGAGTTGTACAACTCCTCTGTTAATAAGTCATTTTGAAGGTCATTGAACTTAATGACCTTATAAAAAGCTATGAAATGCTTTCCATGCTCTGTGATCAGGTCTTCACTTGACTATAGATTGTAGCATAACAGTAATGAATAATGGAGCTCAGAACAGAAAGAGCATTATGAGACAGTTTGGACAACACTGGGAATTAGAGAAAGGAGTTATTCCCATTCAAATTCCCTTCTCCCTTGTGAATTTAATAATATTCAACTCATATTAATATCTGCCTAACAGTTGCAATCCCTTACTACTAGCATTATTGCAATTGCTATCATAATTGCTTGTTTATCTCCTTAAAATCATATCAGATACCACATGCCTCCAGAAAGAGGTTTCGAGAATTTTCTTATTTTGGGGAGAGGGGAGAGAGGGGAGTGAAGGGTGGGTTTATCACTTTTAAGAACAAGAACACTAGGGATTAGACTCAGTAGGGGTGGTAAACCTGCAGCCCCTGGGCCACATGTGTCAGAGTCTTAACTCAGACACTTCCTGGAGCAAGTCATTATAATGCCTTGAAGCTTCATTCTCACTCTATATCGTTAGTATTTGTGTGTTCATCCTTCGTTGCTGAAGAAGACCACGCCATCAGAGAAATAATGACATGACTTACACTTGTCTTTTGTTTTGAGTGAGGGAAGGCTGTGCAAGGTCACCAGCCTCACTTCTCCTCCAGAGTTATCTGAATCCAGTGACCAGATATTCATCAGGATGACTGGAGATGACCCAGAATGAGAAAACTGGGGTTAAGTGACTTGCCCAAGGTCACATAGCCAGTGAGTATCACTTGTCTGAGGTGAGATTTGAACTCATGTCCTCCTGACACCTGCACTGGTACTCTATCCACTGCACCACCTAGCTGCCCCAATGTATATATTTACACATGTGTTTGTTATCTCCCCTCTTAGAACATTAACTTTTCATGAATAGGGACTACTTCATTCCTTGGACTTGTATTCCTGTAACCTTATACATTTCCTGGCATATTGCAGGTGTTTAACAAATACTTGCCAATAGATTTATCTGTAAAATGGGTATTAATATGCTTGTATTACCTACTTCACAGGGCAATGTTCTGTCAGCATTAAAGTGGCATGTAAATGTGACGTATTGAAATTAATATTATCTCAATAATTATGTTTATCTTTCTCCGAAATTATGCAGAAGTATATAATTAACATAGGCAACTGTTAATGAGACAGCACTGTTCCAAGTTAATAGTAATGATGATGAGCTTGTACACATTGCAGTGGCATTTTATGACTTTGATCAACTTTCGTTGCAAAGCAGAGAGTAGATGAAACAAATTCTCTCTTCTCCATAATTTCCTTATATTCTTAAAGAGATTTTTAGATAAGTCTTCTGACCCAGAAGTAAACAAAGAAATCACTCGTAGACATGTATTCTGAGAAGTTTGATGAACAGCTTCCTCATTTAATGTAATCATCACTAGGCTTATTGAGTTAAGCTAATTATATTAATTTTTGAGAGAAAAATTTAGATTAAAAGCACTGAATAAGGAAGTAAAGAAAGGAATCTATATGTTGTATTCAGAGAAAACTTTTTCTTTCTGATTCGATACACACGAACTTTAATGAAGGCAATAAGAACATCCTTTTTACCTGGCTGCAATCAGGTCCAAGAGATGTTGCCACCTGTCATTGACCTTGCCCAGCTTGTACTCTATCTCGGATGCTTTGCTTTCATGGCTGGCTTTTGCAAGTCGTTCTCCCATTTGCTGTAGTTGGATTTTGTTCTCCTCAGCAACTGCAATTTCCTCCTGATAATCCTGAGTAAAAAATAACAGTCATGAAGGTCAGGAGGCTTATTTTTAATGCATTCCCCTATGCACTACTAGAAAAAAAAATCAGTTTTATAATGTTTACTTGGGAATAACTTTATTTACCAGTACTTCCACATGAATATCAGTTCTTATCATTAAAAAGTTACTTTATTTATAAATACAATGATATACCTCTATGGGACAGGGGTTATAGAAAGCTTAAAAAGCTATTTTGTGTTGTGTTTTTATTCATTTGAATATGTTTAATATGTCATTTAATATAATCAACTAATTTGTGATAATTACTATAAAAAGATTCCCAATATAGGATAGAAAACACAAAGTCCTACTGTGCTTTATGACACTAGACACTGGTCCACTGCTGTACGTTAGTGGAATCATGGTGCAAAAGTTTAAATGATAGTTATAACAGGCATTTGCCAAGTGTTTTGTCATTGATTTCATTTACTACATAACTATTGACTAAATGGAAATGAGGGATAACACATGGACAGGCCATGTGTTTGCACTGGTATCCTAAAATAGAGGAAAGTTTCCAGTGTATTCAATAAAGACTCCATGGAAGATATGTAGAAATAAATTGACAATAATCAAACAAGGCAAGAGTGTGGTATTTGGATGGCAATCTGTGTATAGTTGTTGGGAAAGTGCAAACAACATGGCTATAATGTGAAATTGAACCCTGGGGAAAAGAAATCCCAACAAGGATGTAGAATGACTCTAATATTTGAGAACCAACCTTCATGTTAGACAGTTCTTTTGCTAGAAAATTGTATGTAGATTAAGAATCCATGTAATTCCTTAGAAAGATATATATATATAAATAAAATGAAACCTTAAGATATCAAAAACTAAAAGCTCCATACCTTCTTAAGCTTCTCTATCATTTCTTCAATGAGGATATCTCCATTTTGAGAAACTTTGCTCTCCATTTGAGTTAACCATTCACAAAGCTCTTTGTTCTTCTCACTGAAGATAGCCCATTCATTCAATCTCTCATTTACCTGTTGCTGACGTAAAGATACCTGCCAGTGTTGGAGCAGGGAGAACAATGAAAAGGAAAATGAAAGGGGAAGAGACAGGGAACAAGAGAGGAGAGGAGATGGGAAGAGAGCAAGAGAGGGAGAAGAAAGTGGGAAGAGAGAAAAAGGAGAAAAGAGACAGAGAATTGTTTAGTAAAAATTGAAATTATGATAGATTCATAGCATACAGAATTTACTCGTGGTTTTGAACATGGGATAAAGTATGCTGTCAGGACTTTGAAGGAATTCTATACTGAATTAAGGTCTAGGTTCTAGTATTGGCCAGAGCAACCAGGTGGTGCAGTGGATAGTGTACTTGGTCTGGAGTCAAGAAGACTCCTCAAATGTGGCCTCAAATACTTACGAGCTGTGTAACCCTAGCCAAGACATTTAAACCTGTTTGCCTAAGTTTTATCATATGTAAAATGAGCTGAAGAAGGAAATAGAAAAACACTGTATATTTCTGCCAAGAAAATCCCAAATTGGGTTGCAAAGAGTTAGACATAACTAAAAAAAAAAAAAACCCCAAACCAAAACAATCTGGTATTGGCTGCACCACCAACATCTTGTGTAATCTTGGTCAAATCATTTTACTTCTCTAGGTTTCAGTTTCTTCAACAATAAAATGAGGGGACTGGATTAGATGATTTTTAAGGTTTTTTCCAACTCAAAAAGTCAGGGACTACATATATGGTCCCCTTCTTTCCACAATACCACTACAATAAACTTAAAGTTATAATGGTTCTTAGAGGTTGACTAATATATTCCCCTTATTTTAAATATGAGGTTAAGGAACTTGTTCAAGATGACACAGAGGGGAAAGGAACGGTCTGAAATCTGAATCCAAAATTTCTGATTCCAAATACTGTTCTTCCATTTTTATTATGAATGTCCTAAGGATACCAAAGGATAAGAGTATCCAAGAGACTCCATTTAGGAGAAAGAAACAAGTACTGTACTTTGTTATGCAAAACTTGTTTAAATAAAGGCATGAGTAGAACAGATGGTTTCCTTCATGGCAATTTAAATGTTCACTAGATGACCCTGATTAAAAAATAAAAATTCCCTGACTTTTTCTAAGCCAATGACATAATTTCCACTTTTAAGACTCTGATACTTCTCCTATAGATTACTCTAATAATTTCTTAACTGGTGCTCTTACCTTTAGACTATTCATGTTCCAATCATCCTTTATTTAACTATCATTTTCTCAATGCACCACAATGACTAAGTCATTGTTCTACTAAAAAAATCTTCAGTGTTTCCCTATTGTCAAGCTAATACCCGATCCTGACATACAAGGTCCCCCAAAACCTATTTCCAATATACCTTTGCAACCTTATCTCCTCCTCATGTACTCTATGTTCATGCCAAGCTCTATTAGGCAAACTAAGTGGTACAGTAGTAGATAGAGCACTATATCTGTAATCAGGAAAACAATTCAAATTCAGATTAAGACACTAACTTCTTGTGTGATCCTGGGAAAATTCACTTAACTTTCTATCTGCCTCAGTTTCCACATCTGTAAAATAGGGACAATAATAGCAAATAATGGTTGTTACTGTTAAGGTTGTTATGTGGGTCAAATGAGATATTTGGAAGGTACTTTGTAAGCCTTAAAACATTATTTAAGTTCCAGCTATTATTACTACTACTTGCTGCAATTCTCATTCTGCTAGTCTCTTTCTATTCTCTCCTCTATGATTTGGCTCCTTCCATCTTCTGCATATACTTCAAATATACTGTTTTCCCACACCCCTGATATCCCCCTAGTTTCTTCAAGAAACTACACTATGAAGTCTTTTCATTTTCATGTATATTCTCTCTTTCCACTCAAAGGCAAATGTAATTTTTCACTACTCAATTCACGACAATATTTTCTCCTTTTTACTTATCTCATGCTTCCTTATATTATGGCTATATATGTCTTTCTGTTTCTCTCTTCCTGTTCTCTAAGAATACAGTAAATTCCTTAAGAGCAAGCTCTTTTGCTCTATATATATCCTTTTAAATCCAGCCCATAGCACATTCCCCAAATATAAACTTTCATTCATATATTCCTTTGTATTAAAAGCTTCTCTTTTTCAAAGTCCTCTTTTAAAATGTAAATATTCTTGAAAGGGATAAAAGATTAAGCCATTAATAGTGGATGTATTATATCACATGTCTATCATAAAGTATACAAATAATAGATCCTTGGGTGGTAAAATAATGCAAAGTGGAGATGGGGCAGTAAGGAAAACTTTGTTTACATTGAGACTGTACCTCGGAAAGCTTCCATTGAAACCCAGAGCTGTTTGATGTTACTAGGGATGCGGAACCTCAACATTGCAAAATATTTTGAATATTCCATGATATGTTTATTTAGAAACAGAAAATAGGTTTCCCATTTAGCTGGTAAGGTATTCTAGGCCAAGATATCTCCACTATCACTTGTCAGTGGTGCCAGAAATTCCATCATCAAAGATTTATTCTCTTGGCTTAAGGGTACTCTCTTCTTTTACTGTCCTTTTAAAATATAAATGCTTCTGGGAAGGGTGGATCATCAAGTCACTACTTTAGTGTGAATTATGTTTCTTAAATTTATTTCATCTATGAAAGGGTAAAGCTCAGGGAGGCATGAAAGAACTTGGTATCATGGGCAAAAGAGCACTAAAAAAAGGTAAAGGCACAGAAAAGGGACGTAGAAAGGTGCTGAAGTTGAACTCTGCCTATTTCATACTTTTCTCCCAGCCTATTTCATTAACAGCATTTCATTTCTCCCAAGTACATGTCAAGACAATTTTTAGCATTCATTTTTACAAGATTTTGAGCTCTAAATTATTCTTTTTCCTTCCCTCCCCTCCCCTATTCCTAAAACTGTCAGCTATTTAACATAGGTTATACCTATGTAGGCTATTTAACATAGGTTATAATGTGCTATCATGTAAAACATATGTCCATATTAGCAACAGCTGCCGAAAAAAAACAGATCAAATGAAAAAATATGAAAAAGAATAAAATAAGTGAAAAAAGCCTGCTTTGATCTCGTTTAGAGTTCATCCATTTTTATCTGAATTTGGATAGCATTTTCCTTTGAGTCCTCTGTACTTGTTTTGGATCATTGTGCTGCTAAGAGGAGCTGAGTCATTCATAGCTGATCATCACACAATGTTACTGATACTATGTACAATGTTTTCCTGGTTCAGCTCATTTCACTTTGTATCAGTTCATATAAGTTTTTCCAGGTTTTTCTGAAATATCTGTTCCTCATTTCTTATTGCATAACAGTATTCCATTATATTCACATGCCACAGCTTGTTCAGTCATTTCCCAATTAATAGGCATCCCTTCAATTTCCACTATTTTGCCACTACATAAAGGGATGCTATAAATATTTTTGCATATATAGGTCCATTTTCATTTTATGATCTCTTTGGGATACAGAGCTAGTTGGGGAATGACTAATATTCTTATAAATTAGACATAGTTCTCTCTATATTTGAGAAATGAGGTTTTTATCATGGACATTTGTTGTAAAGATTGTTTTCCAGCTGTCTGCTTTCATTCTAATCTTGGTTGCATTGGTTTTGTTTGTGCAAAAGCCTTTTAATTTGATAAAATCAAAATTATCTATTTCAAATTTAATACTCTCTTTTGCTAAGTCTTGGTAACTCACTTACTGCTCCTTAAAGAATCTGGATGCTACACCAGTTAGTGAACATATATTTAGTATTGATATTACTCCATTGTCTGTGGTACCTTTTAGCAATATGTAGTTTCCTTCTTTATCTCTTTTACTCTTTTACAGTTTTTGCTTTTGCTTTGAGATCAGGACATTTGCCCCTGCTTTTTTTTTTTAACTTCAGCTGAAACTACGTGCTCCATCCCCTTATCTTTACTCTATGTGTGTCTCTCTGCTTTAAGTATGTTTCTTGTAAACCACCCAATAAGGCTTCTGGTTTTTGATCCACTCTGCTATCTATTTCCATTTTATGGGAGAATTCATCTCAGTCACATTCCCAATTAAGATTATTAACTATTTCCCTCCATCCTATTATTCCTCCTGTTTCTCCTCTTCTTTCATCCTTTCCTTCTTTGTCAGTGTTCTGCTTCTGTCAACAGCCTCCCCTGGTCTGCTGTCTCTTCTGCTAATTCCTCCCCCCTTTACTTGATCTCCTCTCCTTCTACTTTCCAGGCAGGTAAGATAGATTTCTATATTCAACCGCTTGTGTATATTATTCCCTTTTTAGCCAGTACTGATGTAAGGTTGAAGCAATGCCCATCTCCCACCCTGCCATTTTTTTCTTCATTGTAATAGATTTTTCATGCCTCTTCATGTGAAATAATTTATCCCATCCTATCTCTCGCTTCCTTCTGCACCCAGTTTATACCTCCTTTCCATCCCTTAATTACTTCTTCTGTCATTCTCTCAAATTCACCTTGTACTTGTGCATCCTGTCCATGTATATGCCTCCTAGTTATGCTATTAGTGTTACAATTTTCAAGAATTACAAGTGTCATCTTCCAATATAGGGATGTAAACAGTTCAACTCCATTGAATTCCTTGTGTTTTCTCTTCCCTTTTTATTTTTTTAGGCTTCTCTTCAGCTTTAATATTGCAGGTCAATTTTTTTTTTGTTTAATTCTGGTCTTCTCTTTATCAAAGCTTGAAATCCTTCTATTTCATTGAATGACCATTTTTTCCCCTTGAAATACCATGCTTAATATCATCAAGTAGTTGATTCTTGGTTGTAGTTCTAGCTCCTTTGCCTTCCAGAATATCATGTTCCATTATGTCTAATCCTTCAATGTTGCAACTGCTAAATCCTATGTAATTCTGATAGGGGATCCCCAATATTTGAATTGTATCTTTCTGGCCTCTATTTTGCCTTGACCTGATAGTTCTGTAATTTGGCTATAATATTCCTTGGAGTTTCTATTTTGAGATCTCTTTCCTGAGGTGATTGGTGGATTCTTTCAATGCTCATTTTGTCCTCTGGATCCAGGATGTCAGGGCAGTTTTCCTTGATAACTTCTTGAAAGATATTATATAGGTCCTCCTTTTGATTATGGCTTTCAGATAGTCCAATAATTCTGAGATTGTTTCTCCTGGATCTATTTTCCAAGTCAGATGTTTTTTCCCATGAGGTATTTTACACTTTCTTCTATTTTTTCATTCTTTTGAATTTGATTTACTCTTGATATCTCATAGAGTCATTAACTTCCACTTGCCCAATTCTAACTTTTATGGAGTTATTTTCCTCAGTTAGTTTTTGTACTTCCTTTTCCATTTGGACAATTGTTCTTTTTAAGGTGTTGTTTTCTTCAGTGGATTTTTGCATCTCCTTTTTCCATTTGGCCAATTCTACTTGTTAAGCAGTTGTTTTCTTTTCCAAACCTGTGGATGTTTTTTTCATAATTCTCATGCAACACTCATTTCTTTTCCCAATTTTTCTTCTATCTCTCTTCTATGATTTTTAAGCTCCTTTTTTTTAGCTCTTCTATGAGTTCATTCTGGGTCTGAGAACACTCACTATTTTACTTTGGGGTTTTGTTCATAGGTGTTTTGACACCATCGTCCTCTTCTGAGCTTGTGTCTTGATCTTCCCTGTCAATATAATAACTTTCTACGGCCAGATTATTTTTTTGTTCTTTTTCATTCTTTTTTTTTTTTTTTTTTGCTTCTGCTCTGGGGTGGAAGGGTCTCCATCTCCTTTAGCCAGGGGCTACAGGCTTGGCTGTTGACCTGGTCCTGCACTGATGTTACCCTGATGCCCAAAGGGGATCCTCGTGTCTGGTCCTGTCCTGAAGGGTTGGGGTGGAGGGGTGGCTGGTACTTTTGGAGGCTGAAGGGGTTTCACAGGTTACCTCGCCAAGTCATAGTCTTAGTGCTAGTGTCTGATGTATGCTGAGGTCAATGGAGTGTTTATTCATTTACCTAGGGCTACACTGAAGCATGTGGTGGTCTGACCTCTGGAGGCTGCCTGTTTGTACAGGGCTATGCTGAAGCTTCTGGAGGGGCCCAGCTCGCAGCTACTTGTTAGCTTAGACTCTGGAGCTATACTGAAGCACATGGCTCATGGAGCCAGAGTCTGCCCATTCCCTTGGTTATGCTGAGGCCCATGGGCTTATCCTGGTATTGGCCTTTGCCTGTTAACGGTGCACTGGGACTCAGAATCTCCTGCTGATTTGTTGAGGTGAAACTTGCTGTGGGCTTGCTGGGATAGCCTAGACTGTGTTCCCCCCTAAGTGTGACAGACCTTTCTTGCCAATCTTTCAAGTTTCCTGTGCTCAAAGATTATTTCACCCTGTCTTTTTACTGGTTCTGCTCTTCCAGAATTTGATGCTATCTTATCGTTTTTTGGAGGTGAATATGGAAGAGTTATTGCAAGTCACTTCTTACTCTGCCATCTTCCTATTTCATACTTTTGCTTGGAGTTATGCCAACTGGCTCTAGAGCAGAGATTCTTAACCCTTTTGTGTGCCATGGACCCATTTGACAGTCTGAAAAATCCTATGAAATCCTCAGATAATGTTTTAAATGCTTAAAATAAAATACATAGTCATAAAAGAAACAAATTATATGGAAATACAGTCATCAAAAACTATATATATATATATAAAACTATATATATATACACACACACATATACGTATATATGTAACGCTGTTGTTGTGTTCATCCTTTGCTGCCGAAGAAAGAAGACTATGCCATCAGAGAAATGATGACATGACTTGCACTTTACTTTATTTTGTATGAGGGAGGGCTGTGCAAGGTCATTAGCTTCACTTCTCCTCCAGAGCCATCTGAATCCAGAGACCTGATATTCCTCAGGATGACTTGAGATGAGTGAGGATGCACTGGGAGACCTTGGCCTATGCAAGTACTCAAATACATACATACATACATATATACATATATATGTATGTATGTATGTATATATAAATGTTCACAGAGCCCAGGTTAAAAAATCCTCTCCTAAATTAACTCAGACATTTGACCATTAACAAGAATACAGAGTAGGTTTTAGGGAACTCCAGCCTACTTCTACAGGACTGATAACCTCATTCACTTTACAATCTTTATTGTTCAAAGGCCACAACAGACAATTCAAAAGAAAATAAAAAGAAGCAATTCACATTACCTAAATTTCCTAAAAGGTTGATTGTATAATTTTTCTTCTTAATCCTATTTGCAAGATTATCACATATTTTCCACTGTTTCTCTAGGTTCTGTCCTGGGCCTATCATTCAGTGATCTCTGTTTCCATCTGTCATCTTATCACTTCTCATGTGTTTGGTTATCAACTTTATGCTAATGACTGCCAAATCTTATCCTGAGTTCCAGTCCCTGGTCACCAATTTCCCTGCTAGACAGCTCCTACAAGACATTCTACAGACATCTCAAACTTAACAAGTCCAAAGGGAAATACCTGTCCTTCCAAAGCCACTTGTCCTATCATCCCTAGTTCTGCCAAGAACATTGCCATCCCTCTAGTCATTCAGGATGGTAACTTCAAGGTGGTCCATAACTCTTTCCTCTATTTTCACACCCACAGCCAATCCTTTTCTGACTTGTCCATTTTTTCCCTTATGTAGTCTTGCGCATCTCTCTTTTCTCCACTTACACAGATGATTTTATTCATGTGTTTTTCACTTCCCACTCTGACTTTTGCCAAAAGTTCCTAATTAGTTTCCCCGATTCCAGTCTCTATTTCTCATCTATTCTTTACACAATTGTTAAAATTATCGAAGACACAATTCTGACCATATCACATCCTCTACTCTAAAAATTTCAGCCATTCTCTTACCTTTTCAATAAAATACTTCTCAACTAACTTAAAATTCTCTGATTTGGTTCCATTTTCAAGATTTATTTCATATTGTTATCATGCATACTTTCAATTTTCCAGTCATACTGGATGAATAGATGTTCTCTAAAGTTGGCATTTGATTGCTTGCTTCTGTCTTCATGTAGCCAGGGGTGGGGAACCTGCAGCCTCAAGACCACATGTGGTCCTCAAGGTCCTTAAGTGTTACCTTCTGACTAAATCCAAACTTCACAGAACAAATCCCCTTAGTAAAATCATTTGTTCTGTGCATACAGAGAATGCAAACTCTTCTCACATCCATTACTTAGAATCTACTTTTTAGGTTCAGCTCAAAAAAAATTATCTTTACCTTTTCTTATCTGAAGGTTACATTCTCTAGAATGGATCCATATTGGGTTATTTTTGTCTTTGCAGTTCCAATGCCTACTAATTATTGATTTAGACCTTGAAGGGATCTTAGAGGTCACTTATTAGAATAGCTTCATTTTACGCAGGAAGAAAATGAAGGATAGACCTGTTAGCAGTCTTGTCCAAATTTCCAGAGATAGGAATTGGCAGACCTACTTTTTGAACCCAGGTCATTCTGCTCAAAATTAAATAAGCTCTTAACAAATGCTCATTCAATTTGAAATGAATTCAACAACTTGAATGCCCAAAGAATACACAGAACTATTTTTGTGGAAAACATGGAGAGATATGGACTAGACAGTAATCTAATTATACAGATTCAGTCTGGATTCAGACTAAGCTCAAAAGATAGCCATTTATGATTCAAGGCCAACTTGACAAAAAGTCTTCAGCAGAGCACTCCAAGGTTCTGGGCTTGGCCCAGTGCTGCTAACATTTTTATCAATGACTTGAGTAAAGGCATAGATGACATGCTCATCAGATTTGCAAATGACACAAATCTAGGAGAGACACACAAAGTCAGGATCCAAAAAAGACCGGGACCAGGTCAGGACTTCAGGCTCACTCAAAGAAGATCAAATATAGAGTGAAAGCTCGAAGGGACCACAGAGGTCATCTAGTCCAATTGCTTTATTACAGATGAGGTCACTGAGACCTAGAGAGGTGAAATGCCTTGTTCAAGGTCATACAGCTAGCAAGTGTCAAAGGTGGCATTTGAACCCAGTTTCTCTGACTCTTGTGCCACTGACCTTCCCACTGTTTCATAAAGCTTCCAAGGCAGGGGATATTTAACCTGGAGTCAATGAACTTGGTTTAAGTTTTTCTTTATGACTAATGTGGAATATAATAGATTTCATTCAAATATATTAAATTGATAAGCTTCACCAGACTGAAAAAGAGATCCAGAATACAAAAAACTGATTCAGAACCACTGCTCTACATGCTGTGAGACTCATGTGTGGAGAGAGCAATCACACTGATAAAATTGTAGGTGCTTTAAAATAATATCAGTGATATACTCTTTTTCAATTCATAGTATATTTAAGAAGTGCAACAATTGAACATTATTATATCATTCTTTGGAGGCTACCTAGAGTTCAAAAGAATTGTATTTCAGTTAAATGCATGATGACTTTGACACTTGCCTTTATATTTAATTTAGGATTTAAAAAGGCTACAGTACTAATACTTGATAAGAATAAGTTGCAGCCTACTGTCTGAATAGCACCAACACAGGAAACATCTCTTTCTCTGTTTTAAATATGAGTTATATAACAAATATTTGAGAAAAAAAATATTCTTAAGTCAATACAGTAATGATCCTTCCATTCTTCCCCGTAACCTGCACAAAAAAACCTTCAAGCTATATATATATCAATACAAAACAACAAGTCACAGTTGTACACAGCATTGACAAACTGCTTTTTCAGACTAAAAATAGATAACCTTATACATTTACATGGGAACAATATCTACTTACAGCAACTTACTTCCTCATTATCATCTGTAGTCCCAATTACTTCTGAATTTCCATCAATAAGTTAGGTGGGCTATAAAAACGGCAACTGTTCTTTGACAGAGGTGTAATGCCATTTTCTAACTATTTACATTTCATTTTTAAAGTGAAACACAGATACAAGCTCATTTCCTGTTGTGGTTTTAAACTTGATGGCTGTTCACCGGAAATATCTAACTCAAGAACTTGTTAGAAAAACACTCTTGCAGTTAAAAGTTGAAAAAGTAGTTATGAAAAGAACTATATAAAAGAACCATTTTGTCTACCTTAGAGCTGGTGAAAAGATAAGAAGACAAAGGTTGATTTTTTCACTTTACTCCATGGTTTGAAAAGATTTTATATATTTACATACACAGTGAAAAACAAAATCATCTCTTGCCTAATAAATCCTAGTCTGTTCCCAGCAGGCAATAATGCTAGTAGGTAATTGACCAGATTCTTTTTTAGGGCATATAATGTGGTCACCCATCCCAACTCTAGAATTCTAAATCTGTTTCCATATAGTTTGGTGCCTAGGTATCCATATATGAAAAATAGCTTTAACATATAATCTCTATCTAATAATTAACAGTAACACTCCTACATCTATTTTACATAACTCCTTTATTCTTAGGAGACATATTTATAAGAATGGCTCTCTTAACCCTAGAATTGATCAGTAATATTCTTCTTTTTCAGAAGGAAGAATCAGAAGTATACGGAAGTTTAAGAATTGCCTTTTGGTCAGAGTTTCTTATCATTAACATCATCATCAAGACGTACAACAATAACAAACATTTGCTAAGCATTTTATGAGTGGCAAAAACATTTGGGGTTATTTCACTACTCTAAAGAAATAAAGTGGAAAAAGAAGACTGTTGGATCAAATGGAATAAACTCTGCAAACTTTAAGTACCATAAATAAACATTACTGTTATGTTACTAAGTAGTAAGATAAGATGAAACTGAGGAATTCATAGAAACGTTGGAAAAATTTTTATCAACTAATGTACAGCAAAATAAGCAGAACCAAGATAACTATCCTCAAAATGACTAAAACTAAGCAAGCAAAGTAAATAATCGCTAAAATGAAATTGAATTCTGTTGTTGCTGAAAAGCCAATGGAAGTTCTATAGACTAAATATTGAAACATACACTTTCCCTCAAGGAAAAGAGGTGAGAAACTAGTAGGAGAGTACTACTAGTAGTGATCACTACTGGATACAAACAAGGTAATCAATAGTTTAACTTAATTGCTTTTCTTTTTTACAAGTAAAGGTTCAACCTGGCCAAGGGTGGGAGAGGGAAGGAGAGATAAATAACTAGCATATAAAAAGAGAAAACAAATTAAAAAATGTGTCTTACCTGGTGACAGAGTTCTTCCCACTGCCTTTGTAGCAACTCTATGCGTTCATTGAGGATTGAGATATCATCAGCATTGATGTATGTTGAGAGAGTATCCTTCAGGAGTGCCAGGTGTGCCAAGTCATCTGTCCAGCCTCCAACAGCATTTTCTAACTCCTGCATGAAAAGAAATCAGTTTGAATGTTTATGTTTTCCCATCAACATAAAAGTCTTCATATAACTCTGAGTCACATAAATGGTATTTAATTTTGATCACATTATTATATTTCCACGTAGTGAAAGTGTATTTTTGATATATAGCTATTTAAGCATGGGTTTCATTCTTCTATGTTGGGTACCTTATTACTCAAACTTGCTCTATTTCCATGATATTTTAAACTACAACACCTAAATTTTTGTCAACCTCATTATTAAACCTGGTTATCTGGGAGGTCAACAAATTCTACTGGGAAAATGCAAAGTTTCTACTTTGAATTCTTGTGATGACAACTCCTTCCATGTGTCTTTCATCTCTGCATGATCTCATTTAGTTCTCTTCTACTTTGGAATAATCCTGATGCATTTAAAAAGACCAGCTCCTAGATTCACCTTTGTATTTTTAATCTCTTTCATTTGAAATTTCTATCTCATAAAACAGTCTCTTTTTTGTACTATGAAGACATAAAACATATACTTATAGGCATCTATAAGATGCAACGAATAGGCTTGGGATCAGGAAGTCATGAGTTAAATCCTGCCTCAGCCACTTACTGTGTTTCCCTGAGCAAGTCACTTAATCTCTGCCTGCCTCAACTTTCTCATCTGTAAAATGGGGTAATAAGAGCACTTGCCTTATTGGGTTACTGTAAAGATCCAATAAAATAACGTAAGCAAAGTACTTCACAAACCTTAAAATGCTCTATAAGTGCTAGTAGTTATTGTTATTATAGACGTAAATATGCAAATAAATTATATTCATGATTGAGAACCTAATATTGTTGCATATCTAATTATTTAAGTTACTGACAAAACTAATGTCATTGGTATTCTAAAGTAGGTACCGACACTGTCTCAATAATGGTGTTCCATTGCTCTTGCAATGCTATAATGTTAATTTAAGGTTAATGATGGGTGAAGAGTTAAGATCTTCCCCACCCATTAATAGGCTTTTTGTTAATTTCTAGTGAGGCACTGGGTCTAATATATAGACTCCACGGTGAGGTTTTGCTGGGCTTTTCTTTTGAAAGAAGCTTCCTGTACCAGATGAGACTTTGGGTAGTTGCTAAGAAGCCCTCTTGGCTTTGAAAACCTAGATGTTGGTGCTTCTCTCTCTAGCAACAATGTATGTACTGTCTATGGTCAGACAGCTGGAAGCTCTGTCTGTTGGTCTTTCTATGTGTAATTTCCTCTGAAGTTCAGTGTGCTGACTTTTTCCCCTGAACTAAGTGAATGATATATGTGCTTGATTAAAGTGATTGTAACCCCTCAACAGTTGTTTTCCTTTTAGAAAAGCAGATCTAAGAACCTATAAAGCAGGACCTCCGTGTATGCCCGAGCCTTGCTGTTACAAATGTTTTGACAGGTTACCCCTTTTGCCATTCACATAGCTTTTGCTCTCCAACAGTCTTCTGATGTTAGGATTCCAATTAATTGATCACATAAGCAATGTATTTTATATAGGTTTTTACATAGATTTTTGACTCTTTACAAAGAGGTCAGCACACTTAACAGAAAGCATAAAATCCAGGCAATGACATATTGGGCTAAAATTCTAGATAATGTGGATATATTACACTGTAGCCAATATCAGTCCCTCACTTTGTTGTTAAGGCAGAGTATTGGAGGGGGCTGCCAAAGGAAGGCAAGAGAAACAAGGACAGGACAAAAGTTTCTTTCAACTGGATCTAAATAATAAGATCATTATTTTTGTTTCTAAACTGTCATTAGTTCTCTGATGGAGAATCATGTCCTAGGGCAACAATAGGTGGATGAGGCACAAAATGTATTATCATTAATAACTTTAGAGAGAGCTAATTTCATTTTGAAAATGGAACTATTAAAAGACACCTCTCCTTTGTCTGTACTTCAAAACCTTGAGACTTATAGAATCACCAAAGTGAAATATTTTCCCCCATCACTCTTGAGGTCTTTCTTCTTTTTTTAAATCAGCAGAATTCCATAGACGGTTATTGGTTATGCATTTAAATGAAATTATATAACTTCTTTAAGTAGCCTTGAACCGTCTTATACTAAGGATTAATATCTAATATGAAAAGGTTTTAAATGGTAAAGATGAACTTTACGCTTTCTGAAAGAAGTAAAGGGCTAGACTTTAGGTATATCAACTTGGCAGGAAGATAGTTAAGATGATCAAGTATGTTAACCATAATGTCTTTTTATATTGCTAAGAAATCTTTTTGTCACCTCTGGAGCATTACTTTCATATCCAAAGCAACATTGCAGATTGAATGTGAATTCTTGCTAGATAGAATAGTTTTATTAATTTTTCTAAATAATCAATGGGAGGAACTCAGGATAAATATATAGCCCACAGATTATGATGAACTTCAGTTTTCCTAAAAAGTTTATTATTCCATACTGTAGAAGTATGTTTGAATTCCAATTCCTTCTTCATATTTTTTCATTATAATATCTTACCAGTATTTATATAAGATTTTAGAAATGTTTCTATATGAATTAAGAGAATAAATTTATATTCATGAAACAGTTTACATCATATGTTTTCATTAAAATATTTAAGTTCAAATATATGTGTGTGTGTGTATGCAGATATCTGTCCAAACTACTAGCTATCTTATACCTCAAATTTCAGTCTCTGCCCTGGAACAACAATGATATTTATAAAGATATTTAAGGATTGCAATTATCTTTATAGGTTATCTCATTCGATCCTTAAAAGATCTCAAGGGGTAGTGCCATTATTATCTCTATTTTAAAGAAGAACAAACTGAAGCTAAGAGGTTAGTGAATTGCCCAGAGTCACAAAGCTGAGAAGCATCTGAAGTTTTATTTGAAATTGGGTCTTCCTGATGACAGGGCCAGTACTCTTATTTGCCAGGCCACCTGATTACCTGAAAAATAATGACTGCAACTTTAAAAGACTATGGAACCCATTCATGTATATCTTGTGTCTATCTCTTGCTGTCCAGGCCTAAGAAGTATGAGCCTGGGAAACTGGATTCAATTTGATTTCACAAAATTTATTGAACACCTGCTATATGTAAGGCAATAGGTTAGGGCTTGTTAGAACTGACTCATATAAATAATTTTCACAATCATAGCATTTTTTCCTAAAAAAAAAAAGTTTTCTAATTCTGTAGTTGTGTGACCCTAAACAAATCACTTTCCTGCCTTGGTTGTCAGTTTACTCAACTGCCAAATAATAGAGTTAGATTAGAAGGAACTTCTGCATATACAATATGCAATACTCTGCACAGAGGCTAGCCATTTAACATCTGTACGCCTCAGTTTCCTCAACTATGAGATCAGGATAATAACAGGACCTACCTCACAAGATTGCTTTAAGGCTCGTGAGATGATACATGCAAAGTTCCTGGAACACAGTAGGCACTTAATAAATGAGTGTTTTCTTCCTTCCTACCAAAATGTGTATCTGTTAATATAGTAATGGCTTCTTAATCATGTTAATTTCAGGAGCACATTATTTAGGGAGTATTCTGTATTAGTTTCTGATTTGTTTCCAAGTACAATTTAAAGTGCTGATTCTAATCTGTTAATGGTTTTAGCCTTAGGAACTTAAAAATGCCACCTCCCTTCAAAAGCTCTTAATATATGTAATATACATGAGATCACCTACTAAGTTTCCACAAGTCAACTAATAGGAATTGGGAGACAGGGTGTGTTTCTTAGAAGGCAACTGTCTGCAGAATTTCTTTGGCAATCCCCTCATGTGTTAATATCAAGCAGACTAGTAGATACATTTCCTTAAACTGCCCATCCTTATATGGGCCTTTGAAATAGTTATGTCCATTTATGCTCATGTACTAAGTTTAAGTTTATACCTGCATGAATGTTTAATATTTATTTTTTATATCCTACAAGTGCAGGAGGGGCATAATTTCATTAATAGTCATAAATCAGATACATATGATTCTCCCTAAAATAATCTACCTTTATGTAATGTAACTATAACTTGTTTATATCTGCGGATAGATGTAGGGATTTATTTTTATTATTAGAAGCAAGGTGCTTACTTTGATAACACTGATATTACCACTGGAATGATGTAAGAAAATTAGAAAGGCCTCTATATAAGACTGACATACAATTCTGAGAAGTGTTCTGTTTTTCTCAATGTGGGGCAAAAAAGGGGGGTGTGTGGCAGAGAAGGCACAACTTTGGAAAAAATTACAAAGAAGAAGACAGTAAGGAAAAGAACCCTTGAATGGGAATCAAGAAAAGTGGGCTGGAATTCAGGCTCTGGTACTTACTAGTTGTGGGACCCTAGGTAAGTTATTTAACTTCTCTGGGTCTCACTTTTCTTATCTGTAAATAAACAAAGTAATGCTTGTACCACCTATCTCATGGTCTTGTGAAGGAAACACTTTATAAATTCTAAAGTAATCCATAAATATGAGATATTGATTATGTTTTCAATTTCATTATTACACTACAGGTGAAAGTTCACAAGGTTACCTTGCAACGCATTTGCTCGGCATGCAGCTCATCATGGTGATCTGGCAATGGCTGGGCGAGCTTTTTTTTGAAGGCTCGCAGTTTCTCCAGGGAATCAGCTATTCCTTTTTCACATTTTTCCCAATCCTAAACAGAAGGAAGAAGATGCTGCATGAGTCTCCCAGAAGGAACTTGGAGTTAAGAAGAATTGAAACAAAATCATCTAATAAATCTTTCAAACATTGGTTTGGAAAAAGTGTCTCTCTAAAGTTTGCCCTATATCTTAAAATGCAATATTAAGACTGCAAAGAAGAGTACCATGAAGAATATTTGTCAGCAGAACACAGATGCAGTGGAGAACAGGCACAGTTCCGTGCCCAACAGCTGAACCATTTTCTTTACCGGTAGCATTGTCCACTTCTGTCCCTGTATGGGCTCTCTGGGGGCCTTCTTAAGAGCCCTGCACTACATCTGAAATTTTCTTTCACTACTTCAAAATCCTGTACTTACCTCCCACACTCAATACACACTTGTTTCTTCCTACATTACAGAAAATCCCTCTTGTCTAAGTGTCTTGAAGCCTGATTCCAAGTAATAAATGATAAATCAATGCAACATGCTCAAAGTTGGTAGGAAATAATAACAATAATATCCCTTTCCTGATAACGAATTCAGATGTATATATATATAGATATATATATATATATCTATATATATATTACATATTTTTTACAGAATTCTCAAATAAATTAACCTACTTATGTAAGCTCAAATCTGCTAACAGTAAATAAGTTTTGCCTAGTATTAAAGCAGTGTATTAGCTTCTTATTCCAGTTAATCAGAACAGAGATTTAGAAAGGTGAACATGTGGTTCAGTTTTTTAATCTATGGTGAACTGAATTATAATGAGTCCATTTTATGCACTGCATATTCCCTGCACTAATTTTATTCACATTTACTTGGAGACATCAACAAGCTAAAAATGTTAGGTTGTTTTTTGTGTGTGTGTCTGTGGTATAGAAGACAAAATTAAAATCTGGCTTCACAAATATCATCTTAGCCTAATAATAATAAAATAATCATAAATAAAGACTGATACAAAATCAAATACATTATCAGAAGAGTTGAATAGGGATTCCATTTTCCAAAGATCACTTATAGTATGAATTTGCAACCAAAATCTTTCCACCACACAATTCATAAATACATTCCTGCCATGGGCTGAAGTCCTCCAGCTAATTGGACGTGTCATATAAATCAACTAATGGTGGAGTGGTACAAAGAGCACAAATGGGATGAGTAATGTCATCAAAATATTTAGGCTTGTTAATGGCTCTTTGTAATCATCTGACCACAAACTAAGTAGTATGCCAAAGTGAAAACTGCTCTAGAAATTTCATAATAATGAAAGATATGTGTGAAACAAGAAAAATCCCATTTAAGCACTGGATAATTGATAACTATTACATATATAATCACATGTATATGTATGTCTTATATATACAGATATTGACATACATATACTCAACATTTTTCCTGATCTAAAATGTATTTTCCTAAATATTAATAGAAAAAATAACATACATCTACATAATTTTAATTAATATAATGTAAAATACCATCAAATAATATAACATTATATAAAATGTTATCTATATTATATAATATATAATAAATTATATATTATATAAAATTATATAAAATCAAGTAAAACATAAAATTGGAGTGCCCTAGTTCCAATTTGTATCTGATTTATTCCAGAAGCATAAGATGCAATAAAACAAAATCATTTTGATAAGTTAGTGAGAATTTGAATGGTGATAAATTCATGTCATTTTCATCTACAGCTTTCTTTCTTTATTGCTCTATTCTAGGAAAGTAGATTTCACTAATGCATAATGTACGTAATCTGTTAGCCAGTCAACAAACATTTATTAAACACTTCCTATGTACCAGGCACTGTGCTCAATGCTTGAGGTTACAAAGAAAAGTAAAAAGAATTACTTTCATGAAA
Organism: Bettongia penicillata ogilbyi; assembly: GCA_023548195.1. Classification (NCBI taxonomy): domain Eukaryota; kingdom Metazoa; phylum Chordata; class Mammalia; order Diprotodontia; family Potoroidae; genus Bettongia; species Bettongia penicillata. Next base: position 904,536 of record JAJHZJ010000314.1, read on the forward strand.
TTTGTACTTAATGTCCCATTCTTTCCTTTGCCCCTGCCACCACCCCTGTAGAGGTTCTCATCAATCAAGTGGGCTGTTTAATCTCCTTGCCTTCAATCTCTCCTTACTTCAGTCCATCCTCCACTCATATGTCAAACTGATCTTCTGAAAGCACAAGCCTGACCATGTCACCCCATCATCCAATGAACTCCAGTAGCTCCCTATTAATTATAGGATTAAATATGAATTCTTCTATGTGGCTTTCCAAACCCTATATAACCCGGCTCATGTATGTTTTTCAGTTTTCTTATACCTACTTCTGTCCATTTAACACTGGCCTCCTTGCTGTTTCTTGCCAGAGGCACTCCATTGGCCAAAGTCAGGAATTTCTTACTGGCTAGTCTTCCTACCTAGAATGCTCTCACTCCTAATACCTCCTTACTTCCCTTACTTCCTTCAAATCTCACATAAAATTCTACTTCCTGTGGGAAACCTTTCCCCATCCTTTTTAACTCTAGGGCCTTCCACTGGAGATTATGTCAAACTTATCATATGTGTGCATATATATACATATATATATATATGTGTATATTATATATTTGTGTTTATGTATTTACATATTAGATATTTATATGTATATCTTGTTTGCATATAGTTCATTTTCATGTTGTCTTCTCTATTATGAAGGAAGTTCCTCTTCTTTCAAGAAGAAACCTTTTTTTGGTCTTTTTTTGTATTCCCAGTACTTAGCACAGTGCCCAGAACAGAATGAGTGCTTAATAAATGCCTGCTGCCTTGACTTAACACTGACCTGATCTTCAGTAAGCTCACATTCTAAAGAAGAGATAATATGCAAATACTTTATCTATCTACCTACCTACCTACTTATCTACCTGTCCATCTATCTATCTATCTCTCTATTGATCTATCTATCTACATATAAGATACACACACACACACACACACACAGAAACACACACAATAAGTGGAAGGTGATCTCAAAGGAGACTGACAAGGAGTCAATCTGGGAAGCCCTCCTACAGAAGGTAGAATTTGAGCAGAGCTCCAGAGAAAGTCAGGGAAGACAGTAGGCAGAGGCAAAGAAGGAGAATATTTCAGATATGGGGAGTAAACAGCATCAAAGCCCTAAATCAATCTGTTAACAAGCATTTATTAAGTTTTTACCATGTACTAAATAAGGATACACAAAAAAGGGCAAAAATAATGCCTGCCTTCAAAGAGGGTACATTCTACTGGGGAAGACAAAGTCTGTATGTAATCTGTACCTATATGGATATGAATTAATCTATAAACATTCATTAAGGGCCTACTATGTGCCAGGCACTGTGCTAAGTGCATAGAACACACCGACAGAGTAGATGGGAACTAGATGCTAGAAATGCTATGTAACTGACTTCAGATTTTCTTTTTCCAAAGATTATTCATCTGACCTGTGACTTTATCAGCAAAGAGAATTTCCAGTGAGGAAACTCCTTCCATTCTTCATCAATACCTCTAGAATGCATCTTAGAGAGTTGCTTGAGCTCAGAATATAAGTGGCTTGCCCAGGGTCTCACACAGCCAGTATCGGCAGAGGCAAAATTTGAAACCTGTTCTTCATATTTCCAAGACAAGGTCTCTGTCCACTAACACTATGCTTCCTTTCCAGTTGTCTTATTCATATAGTAATGGGGAAAATGACACATTTACAAAGGCTCTCTAAAAACTAAGAGGTCAAGGTCTTTCCTCCTCTCTAGATGAGCAACTCAACTTACTTTCAAGAGGAAGCCAAGTTTTTTCTTCTGTTCTTCAAGAGAGATGCTGGCCGATTTCCATCTCTCCTGGATTTCCATGAGTTCAGCTTGTAGGGCTGCCTCAGCCCCACTGTCAGCAGAGAGCAACAGCTGCTTCCCAGCCTCCACAGTCAGAATGTAACTCCCTTGTTGCCTAAGGAGAACTTTTTCTTTGACCTGAAAAGAAAAGATTTTCAATGTCTCACTTTTTTTCTTCTTTAAAAAGGCTCTAAATTCACAATAAGAAAGAAGATTCTTATTTCTTGCGTGTAGGACTTTGGATTTTAGTGGAATGGAAATCTGACCAACATGCATAAAGCTACTTATATAAAATCCTTGAGTATAGGTACCCTATCATACTTATCTTGGTATTTTTCGCAGGATTTTGTATAGGACATTGTGTATAATAGGCATTCAATATATTTTTGTTGTTGATGGTAAATGGAAATGCCTTCCTAGTCATGTGAAAGCAAGAGAGTCAGGATAGGAAGAAATGAGAGATGTGAAAAGCTATGACCACTTTTACCTTTTCTGTAATATTTAAATGAAAAATTTCAACTTTAAATGAAAGTGGTGATCCTGGTGATGTCATTGTGAATGGAGCAGCATTCCTTGGCACATGAAAGTAGCCTATGAGAAAGGCTGCTATCTTACCTGATCATTATCATTATTAGTCTATGTTTGGCACAATCAAGGGACCAGTTCAATTCAATTCAGTCATTATTTGGAAAGCAGATAATTTTTCTCATCCAAGTTTCTTGCTTTGAGGACACATTAGACATATGCAAATGATGATATTGTGTAGGGAATAAGAAGACACCTAAAGAACCAGACAGCTTGAGTATGGGCAGAAATTTAAGAAATGTTCTATATTCTCATTACAAATATTGGACCATGGAGAACTATAACTTTCCTATTTCCAAAGCAACTCTAGAATAAAAATTGGAAAAGTAAGGTGAAGGGAGAGGGAGAATAAGGAGAGTAAAAGAGAAAAAACATTTTGTATTTACCTGTACTTCATCAAATAGTGTCCTAGCTTGCTGTAACGACATAGGGACACTTCCCAGTCCACTCACTGGCTGATAGGACACTTCGACCAACCATTTACGAAGCTTCTCTGCCATCTCCCGGTAGCGCTGCCACTGTCGAATCTGACTATCAATGATCCCTCTTCTCTGCTGAGCCCTGCGAATGACTCCCTGCCACTGGTTACTAAGAAGTGTTAGCTTCAGGTTGAACTCATCCCTGTTGATAGAATAACCACACTGAAAAACCATGGCAAACACATATGTACATCTCTTGATCTCAGGTAGGTTAATTCTTAAGCCATTTCAAATGAATGAAATTATTCTTTAAAAAAAGCAGAGAATGGTACTCTGTAATCTCATTTAATCATCTATCTCAATGTATCACAATCCAAATTCTCAGCCAACCCTACTATACCTAACTGAAATATCCCACTCTACATTTCAGATCCATTTCATATTATCTCAACGAAAATGAAAAAAGAATCTTTGCATAAGAACCCCTAGTACTCTCAAAGACACTCTAGCTTCCCTTCAATTTTCTCTTCTTTGGGGAGTAGAACCTTAATTCTTATGACCTTTCCTGACATGAATTACCCCATGACCCTAAGTTTTCTAGAACACTCAATTTGTGGAGCCACAGTCTTACATTATAGTGAGTAAAAAGAGTTTCTTTAAATGTCTAACTCTAATTGTATACCCTGACTTTTATTTCCTTCTGCTCTGATGTTGTCTTTTTTTAAGCTTTGCTGTGGCATTACTATCATCTACCTTGAATATTTGGACATTGCTATTTTATAATTATATAAATTTAAATTATATGTCATTTTGGAATGATTTTATAATTATCTTTTCCAAAAACTATCCTGAAATTTCTGCCACTGACCTTGATTTTTTTTTGGATTCAGGCTATTTTCCCCATTTACCAAATTCCTTCTGATTTCTTCTTCTAAAGAAAGTATTTTCACAACCCATTAGATTAATAATACAACTTGAACAAGTGTGCTTTATTCTACAGTAGCAAGTTTTCGATGATAGTGTCTTTGGGGAGGGAGAGAAAGAAGTGGGAGGGAGAGAAAAAGAAGAGAGAGAGACACACACACATACAGACACATGGAGAGGCAGAGACAGAGTGCACAAAATGCTGAATATAGAATTAAGTCAAGGAAAATAACCTTCTTATGTCCTCTTTTATTGAAAATGATCTGCTGATCATTGTGGAAGGTATTTATATTTGATAATCTCTGGTGTATCTCCTAAATTAACATTTAATAATAATTATTCTATTAGCTAGGGACATTTTTTAAAGAAATGGAATACTACTGCCTATATGCCAAAATACCATTATTCACATGTGATGAAAAAAACTGCAGAATAACTTTCTTGATTTAGGATTTTCTTGTAAGGCTTGAAGCGACAGTCAGATACTACTTATTCCTAGGTGTATGACCTTGAGTAAGTCACTAAATGTCTCAGATTCAGTTGCCTCACTTGTAAAATGAGGACAATAATAAATAACATCTATTTCACAGGTATATTGTAAAGATCAAATTAAGTAATGTATATAAGATCTTTGCAAGTTTTAACTGTATAAATGTTACTTATAACTCATACATCCCTCCCCTAACTTCAATCAGGAGTAGCATTAATCTATGTCAATGTCTTCAATTTTCCTCTTTATTCTAAAGTTCATAATCAGCTAATTACATTTCTATCCATTTTTTTATATCTGAACACATATTTTATGAACTTAATTTCCTTCCCATTTCTCCTCCAAAGTTTGTGCAAAATTACCCTCTGATTTTCTCTCTCCTTTTCATTTTAATTTTAAACATTAAAATGGCTTAATCACCACTAGTTAATGTGCAAGTAGACCTGGTAACATAACCTTACCAAACCTCAGAATCTTCAAAAAAAAAAATCCATCTAACTTCCCATTCTTCTTTACTTAAACCTAATTACTCCCTCAGGGAAGCTAGATGGCGTAATTGATAGACTGGACCTGGAGTAAGGAAGACCTGAATTCAAATCTGTTCTCTGACACTACGCACGTGACCCTGGCAAAATCATTTAGCCCTGTTTGTCTCAGTTTTCTCAGCTGTAAAAAATGAGCTAGAGAAAGAAATGGCAAACCACTCTAGCATCTTTGCCAGGAACATAAATGAACATTAACAAATTTCTCCCTCAACTAACAACTTTCAAGATATCTTTAAAAAAAAAAACCCAATTGTGTTTCTCTTTTGGTTAATTACTATTATCTCAATTCTGTTGTATTAAATTGCTTTTCCCAAATATGAAAACACTGCACGAAAACTTGTGATTTTTTTGGGCAAAATATTTCATGTAAAATGTTTAGTTATTTTCAACAGTTATAATAATTCCCACAATAGGAAGTTATACATATGTATGTAAAAAAATCCATACATCTATACCACAACAGAAAGCAACTAATTAATGTCCCTAAAATCCCTAAGGTGAATTTCATCTCTGTTTCATGATCTTATAAACTTATGTGTAATTATAATGACATTCTAATAAATGATACTATTTGAAAAATAGAAGCAAGATTAAAACTGGACCAATTCATCTTTTCTTATTTTGACAGATACAAGTTTACTTTTATGTTTTCTATAGAGAAATATAAATATAAACTTATTTATATTTATAAATAAATAAATATAAACAAATTTATATAAATCAATAAAACAAGCATGATTTCAGGTCAATGTTTATACTAAGGAGAATAATGTAAAATATTTCAGAAACATCTTTTAAATAACATTGATAATGCCATTCACAAATCATTCTATCTCTTCATTAAATAAAGTGGCTTAATGATCAGTAACAATTTGCTACCCTATTTTTAAACGCGTGGCTAGGTAGTACAATGGATAGCATGCCAGTCCTGGAGTCAGGAAGACCTGAATTCAAATCCAGCCTCAGCCATAGACATGATTCTTCTAAAAAGTATGAACATTAACCTCTAAAATCACATTTGCTTTATTCATTTGTGTAACGTCTTCTTTATTGCTGTGGACCCCTGGGCAAGTCACTTAAACCTGTTAGCTTCAGTTCCCTCATCTACAAAATGAGCTACGAAAGGAAACAGCAAACCACTCCTGTCTCTGCCAAGAAAACCTCAAATAGAGTCACAAAGTGTTGGACAAAACTGAAAATGACCAAACAACAGCAATAACAAAATTTTAAACATTCTGTACACATGACATAACAAAATTCCATGTTTTATAATTTGGGCATTTCAAATTAATAAATATCTTCCAAGTAGTTTAAATAAATAATGTCTTACTGTAGTTTAATCCATTATTCAGCTTTTTAATTTGTTGTTGCTGAATTATTTTTCTAGTTGTATCTGACTCTTTGTGACCCCAATCGGGGTTTTCTTGGCAAAGGTACTGAATGGTTTAACATTTCCTTCTCCAGCTCATTTGACAGATGAGAAAACTGAGGCAAGCAGAGTTAAGTGACTTACCTAGAGTCAAACAGTGAGTAAGTGTCTGAGGTCAGATTTGAACTCAGGAAGATGAGTCCAATACCCTATCTACTGCACCACTAGCTGTCCATAATTTGTTAACTTCACACCCATTTACTAAATACTTATCACATTCAATGGATTGTATTAGTTGTTAGGAAGATGCCAAATTTACCTGAAATAATTATTGACTTCAAGAAGCCTACAGGCAAATAAGACACAAATACAGATTAAAATGAATAATTCAATTTAAGAGATACATCCCTATTGTGTACAAAGCACCGTGCTGGATGCTGGAGGATACAAAACAAAAGCCAGTTCTTACTCTCAAAGAGCTTATATTCTATTGGATGGTTACATTCAGTCACTAGGTAAATAAAGAAAGGGCTTTTTTTTTTTTTTTGAGGAGAAAGCATTATCAACTGTGTGGGAGCAGTAAAAGTTTCTTAAGAGTGTGCAGTACATGAGCAAAAGGAAGCAAAAGACTAAGAGGAAGAAGATTCCAAGAAAGAGTCTATTAAAGGTCTGAGGAACAGCCTGTGCCAAGATAGAGAAGAGGGGAATAGAATGTTGTGTTCAGGAAACAGTGAGTACGTTAGTATGACTACAGCATAAAGTTTACATAGAAAAGTAACCTAAGAAGGTAGGTTTGAATCAAATGGTGAAACATAAATGCCAGGCTAAGTTTTTGTCCTAGAGACAAAAGGAAGTCGTGGAAGAGCTTTTTGTTTGTTTTAGTGACACAGTGAGATCTTTCTTTTGGAATATTATCTTGGAAGTTGTGTAAGGGATAGACTGGAAAGGGGAACAGACCAAAGACAGGGAGACTATTTAGGAGGCTATTGTGATAGCAGTCCGTGAAAGAAGCGATGAGCTTCCAATCCAGGAGAATGGTTATATGGGTAGAGAAAATGGTATAAATACATGCAAGAAAAGGAGGTATAACTGAAAACACCTGACAATGATGAACTATATAGGGAGGAAAGGAGGGAAGAATAAAGAATAATTTTAAGGTTAAGAATTTGTGAAAGAAAAAAAGGTATGAAGAAAGTGAAAAGAGGAAAGGAGAAAAGAAGGAAGAAAAAAGGAAGAAAAGAAATAAGGTAAAGGAGGGAGGAAAAGAAGAAAAAAGAGAGAAGGGAGAGAAGAAAGGAAGTGAGGGAAAGTGAAAATATTTATTAAATGCCTACTATATGTCAAGGATTGTGTTAAGTATTATAAATATCCTCTCAATTGAACTTCACAACAACCCTAAGAGGTAAACGCTACTACTATGCTCATTTTACAGCTGAGGAAACTGGGGCAGGCAGAGGTTAATTGACTTGCACAGGGTCACACAGCTAGAAAATATCTAAGGCCAGATCTAAACTTAAGTCTACGTGACTCCAGTCCCAGTGCTGCATCCACTGGGAGGAAACTGGTGCCAACCACAGTAAACGTAAAAAGCTATGTGTTAAATATGAGTTCCTTGATAGTGAAACTGATTCTCTTTTGTCTTTGAATGACCAGTATCTAGGATACCTTCTGGCACACAAGCACTTAATAAATGCTTTATGGACTGATGTGTAAAGCCATGGTTGAGAAGGTTGTTAGAGATATCAGGAAAGATTTTATGAAGGAGGTAGCACTTAAATTCAACTTTAAATGACACATTACAAGAACATGGAACTTTTTTTGTTTATTTACGGGGTCTATCCAGGCTAGCAGTACAGCAGGCATTGGATGGATCCCAATGCTAATGGGTACAGAAGGTCTTGAAGAGAAGATTGTGGATTTGAAGCTGGAAGACAAGTGAGCTATGAAATTCTCATTGTATAGATAAGGAAACTGAGGTACAAAGAGTTTGAACAACCTCACCAATATCATGTAGATAGTAAGTGGCAGAAGCAGAACCAAATCCTTTTGAACCCTGGTCCTTCACTGAGCAGGACTACCTCTCTAGAAAGAAAATCAGTGGGTTAAGTGGAGGGAGAATAAGGTTGGGAATGGGATGGGGGATGGATCAGAAGGCAGGTTCAGGCACAGAGAGCCGCTAAGGCATGACATTAGGGAGATAAATGATGTATTCTGTGAGTAGATCTGGTGGGGGTGGATGATGGTAATATAAGATAAAGCTGGAATTGTAAAACAACATGAGATTATAAAGCGTGTTGAATTCATTCTAGATGGAGTAGGGAGCCATTGGATATTTTTGAGTAGGTGAATGACATTTTCTATGTATAAGAAATATTACTCTGTCAGTAGCATAAACTTCAGATTGATGAGGAAGAGAGAGAAGGCAGGAAGACTTAGCAAAAAGGTTTAACATCTTATGTATATTGGCTACTCACTATTGAAGAGTTAATTCATTGGCAACTTTCCTCACAAGTACTCAAAATCCTACCTGTCATCCACTTGACCTTGTTCTAGAAGGTGCTGCCCATCAATAATGATTGAATGTAAAATCTGTTGACGACTGAACATCTCTGCTTGAAACAACTGTCACAAAAATAAATATATGAAAATGAGAATAATGGCAATAAAATGCTTTAGAATCCTTCAACTTGATAATTACTATCAGAAATGCTCAATCTCACACTAATTTTCCAGACACTTACTCCTTCCTTTTATTGCTATCTTCTAAGACAAGAACATTTTTTCTTTCATTCATATAATAATTGATAAAGTATACTGGAATACAAATGATAATATATAAATTTGGAAGTGCCAAATTTTTAGATAAAGAAAGTCATAAAAATTATTTCCGACTGAAAAAAATTATAATACTGATGTTGGGTAAAAATGAAATCTATTTTAAATAAAATAACAACAGACACACATAATTGAAAAATGAAAGCTTTTGTTTGAACTAATGATTCATTATTATGTCTGAAAACAAAGCTATTTCTTTTAATACCAAGCAGAATTATAACATTTTCTCTAGTTTTTGTATCTATCTAAGATCCATATAAAAGAATAGATTAGATTTTCAAATTATTCTACCAAAGAGTAAGAGTTATTGATATGATTATAATAACAACTTATATGTATACATATATCTTTAAGAAATAATAGTTTCTCTCTAGCTCTCAGCCTAGAATTATGATAATTTTTTCACCTCTTTTGTGCCTTAGTTTTTTCAACTGTAAAATAAAAGGGTTAACAATTATCTTTAATGTTGCTTCTAACTCTAATATTATTTTTTATTAGCTTTATTAAAGTATAGAAAGAAACACAATTCACAAGTTGGTTATGGATAAGGGAAAGGGAAGAGAATAAGTATTATATGGCACCTTGTATATGCTAGGTCCTGAGCTAAGTGCTTTTTACATTTGATCCTCAATTGATCCTTGCAGCTCCCTGCAAAGGGAGACGCTGTTATTGTCCTCATTTTATAGTTGAGGAAACTGAGGCAAACAGAGCTTAAGTGACTAGTCCAGGGTCACACAGCTAGTAAGTATCTGAGTTGAGATTTGAACCCATATACTCCATCTAAAGTTCTATTCACTATACCACCAGCTACCTCAGGCATAGGAATTCTTACACACACACACACATGTTTATGTGTGTGTACACATATATGTACACATGTATATATGTGTGTGTGTATGTGTTATTATTAATTATCCTCCACTAAAGTTTTACCCCAAACACTCATCTTAGTTTTTAGAAGGCTATACCCCTATCAGATCTAAGCTCTGGCATTTCTGTCCAAGAAGGAAAGGTCCAAGTACAGATCTGGTGGCATATTGTCTTCTGAAAGTTAGACTAGTTAAGTTTGGAGAGATTTATTGCCAGAAGGTTGATGACTTGATAATAATAGACGGTGATGTTGTTATTGTTGGTACGAGTAGGAGTAGGAGAAGGAGTGGCAGTAGCAGTAAGAGTAAATCATAGTCTTACATAGGACTGTAATTTATATCAGGCAGAATACACACATCACTGAAAGTCAGAAGGCTGGCTCTGAAATATTGAAATATAATATTATATAGTATATCATATGTGTACAGCCAGCTGAAGATTCAGTATCTAGTAGATATTTTATTAACTAAAATATAAAAATATAAAACTTAAGAAAAGGGGATAGGATGCTAATGCAAGCATGAATATTAGATTTTTAAATACTGTTCTTCCTCAAATGAATTACTCCTTCTATTATAATAGATTTATATAACCCATTTTAAACAGATTAGAATTCATATTTTACAAAATTTGAATACCATTACCTACCTCATGTGTCCTCTGTTGCTCTAAAAGACGTTGATAATTGCCTGAAATCTCTACAGCCAACTTCTGCTCTGTCTGAACCAGGACCTCCATCCATGTCTCACATTTTTCCAAAAACGTTTGATGTTGCAGAAGGAAAGATTGCAACTTACTGAAAGAATAGGAGGTAATAAATTAAAAGAATTAAAAAGGTAATATCAGAAAATACCTCCAAATTATTGAAATAGTCTATAAATTTTCCCCAGCATTACCAATAGTATGATTATCATCATATTTGCACTGCCATACAGATACATTTTATACTATAATAGTATCTGTAGTATAAATCATCAATTTGTGTACATTTAGGAAATAGATGAAAATGCATTAAAAGTTTCAATACACCATTTTAAAATAATTTTAATTTTTAAAGGAAAGCAATATTTAATACTTAATGCATATAAAAATGAATGTGTTTTACTCAATTACAATTTCCCAATTTTTTCCAAATTATGACAATGTTATGTAAAAGAAACAAATTTTATAAATCAATACAACTTCAAAAAGTCATAAAAGTAACTTGACTTGACTTCAAATTTCTGAACTTTTGTACCTGAATCTTTCTGTGGTCTGAGAGGAGATCAAAGACCAGTGTCTATTCAGATTTTGCATTCTTTTGATTTCCTTATCATTTAGTGGTAATCTATATCCCAATTCATTTAGCCGATCCAAATCTGGAGCCATGCTGCTGAATTTTAACATCTGTCCCTGGAATAAAACAGCAAAGAATCTACTTCACACCATGGACAGTGAAGGTGAAGTACTACTAACAGCCTAAGTGTCCTGTTAGGTCTTTATTACCTAGATTTATGGAATTCCCCTTATTCTTTATCTGTGCAATTCTTTTGTCAAATTTTAGACTACATGATAACAGCATTTCAGGAAAACAGGGGAAAAGAGAAGACACTAAATATACTGAGAGTGGTTTGTAAAAAAAATGACTTTCATAAGTGTTAGTTAAGAATGAAAATGATACTAATGATTAAAAATGTTTTTGCATGTTCAGACAATTTATACATGGAAATCTTAACTTCATTATTCCACTGTATTATTGCTATGAAATAGCGCCAGTGACTGGCAGTATAAATGACACATCTTATTAACTGAAGCTTTATTACTCCTTTCTTTCCCTAACAACTAGAGGAAAGACGAAGCTTTTTTTTCTTGGAATTTTGCTCTTTCTCAACATTGACCTTGACTGGGCTGGTTGATGGTCAGAGATTTGTGTGACGGAGAAATCTGACATGAGAATTTTGTACTATCCCAACCTTATTTCCTCAATCATCTTTTCCACTAACCTTTTCCACATTTTTGTGTTGTCTTTCCCTGTATCTCTCAAAAGGAAAAGCTTAATTAACTGTATTATTTAACACACATTAGAGAGACAGCCTATTGTAGCACACAGGAGGGCCAACCTTGGAGGGAGGGAGACCTGAATTCAAGTGCTGCCTATGAAAGAAGACTGTAAGACCGTGGGAAGTAATTTAACCTCTCTGTGACTCAAAAATCTCTAACGTTCTAAAAAAAGGAAAGAAGAAAAAAAGAAAAGAAGGAACAAAGTAAAAAAACAAGAAAGGAAAGAATGAAAGAATTTATAGACATAGAGCTGTATCTTCTTTTTTCCTTTCCATCCTCCACAGTGGAATAGTAGACAAAGCATGTTATGTGCATCTTCCTACCCAAGTGCAGGCAGTTAGTATCCATCCTTCCATCATTAGGACATTTCTATCCATCAACCACCCAAATTATGCAGAGTAGAAGGGAAAAATTAAAATTTTTGATTTTTTTCATTTTTATGTCAATTTGTTTTTACAGTAATTTCTGGATCTACTTCCTCAACCCCTGACCTTGCTAGGATCTACACAGTGAAGTTTCTCTTGAAACAAAAAAATTTAGTTAAGACAAAACAGCTAGCACAGTGAAGTCTGATAGACTATGAAGTATTTTCCATTCACAGACCCCCAGATCTTCAAGTGAAGGAAGGAAGTTAGTAAAAAAAAAACTCTTAAAAAACCAATTTTATTAGGAAATTTACATCTTACTCTATTATTTTACTGAATTTTTAAAAGATTAAAATGATTCAAAATATTTATCTTTTTGTATTTATATTACATTCATTTATGAAATCATTTCTTCCTCCTACCCCAGTAAATCTTCTTTTGTCATACAGAATAAAAAGGAAATAGAGACAGTCTATTCAGCAAAACCAACCAACACACTGACTTCATCTGATAGTTCATGCAATATTCCATATTAATAATTTCCTATCTCTACGATGAAGAGAGGAAGATATATTCACTGTGAGTGAGCTTAGTTCTTAAAATTCCACAGAATAAATAAGCTAACACTTTCTTAGAGAGGTTGATTTTAGACTACTGTCTGCTCCATCAAGGTTAATGCAAAGTGACTGAGGAATCTTCTAGGAAGCTTTCTCTCCTTTCAGCACAACTTTCTCCTTGGTATTATCTTTTTCATCTAGTGACACGCCTCAGAGGGCAGTTAGGTGGTAGAGTGGATAGCATGTTGGGCCCAGAGTCAGGAGGATTCATTTTCCTGAGTTCAAATCTGGACTCAGACACTTACCACCTGGGTGACCCTGGGCAAGTCTTAAAATGAAACCTGTTTTCCTCAGTTTCCACATCTGTAAAATGACCTGGAGTAGGAAATGGAAAACCACTCCAGTATCATTGCCAAGAAAACTCCAAACGGGGTCACGAAGAGTGGGATATGACTGAAAAAAAAAATGACTGGACAATAACACAGGGCTGAATATCTCAGATATAGCCTTATTTCCCTCCTGGTTGTATTCGTTTTGAACTTCTTTTGCTTCTCTAACAGCACTCATTTTTTTATTTCTTTGGCTTCTCCATCATGACCTTGGGCCAGGTTCTCTCCTCTCCTTTTTAACTTTCTTTTGTATGTTGTCTTATCTCATTAGATTTTTAAGTCCCTTGTGGGAAGGGATTGTCTTTCTTTTTCTAACACACTGTTCGAAATACAGTAGGTGCTTAATAAATGTTTATTAAATATTATTGACTTCAGATCCATGATCTCCCCCAATTCTACTGGTGGATTCAGCTAGCTGATACTGATGGACTGGCTACGTCATTCAATGTAAAATGTTGGCTTGCCAAAAAGACTATTTTATGGAGAACTCGCATATGACCAGAAGAAGCAATAAAAGGATACTTTCAAGGTCTCTCTTAAGAACTTTGGATTTGACTGTGCAACATGGGAGACACTGGCACAGGACCACAGTGCCCACATCAGAAAGGGTTCTGTGTTCTTTGAGCAAAGCAGAATTGAGACACTACAAAGTAAATGCAAGATGCACAAATCTGGGCTATCCACCCCAAATATTCACATGGACTATCTGTGCCCAACCTGTGGTAGAGCACTCCAAGCTCATATTAGTCTGATAAGCTACAATCGGACAAACTGAAATTCTCCTTTATCATGGTGATGTGATTTTTGTCCTCTCCAAAGACGACCAACCAACCAACCACAATCCATATGGTAAGATGTTGTTTGTGGAAGACCCACTATTTGTCCTGCCACTGTATCCTAAGTCCTTTGGGTCTTATTATTTTCCTTATTTCTTCATTCTCCACTCACTCATTCACTGACATTTGACTTTTTTATGTAATGTAAGGACCCCTAGGCCTTTCCATCCACCTCACTGATGCACTCAATCCTCATGTATCTGTCCAGCAGCTGAACTCTCGTTTTGTTCTCATTTGTAATTAGATCACTGGTTTCTTAAGAGCAGGGACTATCTTCTTTCCTATTTATATCCTAATGTTTAGCATATGCTAAGTACTGAATAAATGCTTTCTCATTCATATATTCCTAATAATGCAATTTGCTATCTTATGATATAAAAGAATAGGGATGACTTTTCTAATACTTACTTTCAGTTCTCCCATCCTGTCTTGAATTGTGGAGAGGTCAGAGGAATGGTTGGGGTCCTGTCCTTTTAGTACTTCTTCAGCTTCTAAAATCCAGCCCTCCAAACCTTCTAAACTCTTGGAAAATGTTTCATAATCGAGAACTCCAGCCTTTTGCAAAAAAAAAAAACAGATTTTGAATTTTAGGAAAAGTATATTTAGATGTAGTTTATTAATTTGCTTAGGCAACTGCTTTAGTTTTGCTTTCACTTTCCTGTTTTACAAAAGCTTTTTCTGAAATTCCCAATATAGTGATTTTTCAAGTTGAGTATGCCTTCCTCTTCCCTATTCTAAAATGTATAATTACTTTTATATAGCATTAGCTTTATACAATTTCCAAATGTCCAAGTTTTTTTTAGGATATTACCATCTTTCCAGTCACCTAGGTTCACAGCTTCCATGTCATCCTCAACATTTCACTCTCACTCTTCTTGCATATCCAATCAATTGTCAAATCCTGTCATTTCTATCTCTACATCTCTCACCTGTCTCCTCTCCATTCACGCTTGGAGTGTTTCCTTAGCCTCCCAATTAGTCTTCCTGATGCAGATCTCCCCTCTCATCAATCCTTCCCCCCAACCCTTATAGGCATCAAAGGGATTATTCTAAAGTGAAAGTCAGACTCTGTCATCTCTCATCTCTACTAAACCAACTCCAGTGGCTCTATATTATTAATAACCTCAAACATAATCACCTGAGTCTAGCATTTAAAGCTTTTCACAGACTGGTCCCATGTTGCTTTCAGCCTTTTTACACATTATTCGCTTCCATACACGGTCAAGTCATAACGAATTATTTACAATATTCCACCTTCTATTTTTGACCCTTTGCACTGGCTCTTTCCTCAACATGGAATGAATGTTCTCCATCTGCACAGTCACCTCTTAAAATCTCTAACTTTCTTCAAAATTAAGTTCATGTGCCACTCCCTACATGATGAAACTTCTCCCTCTCCAACTCTTCCCTCACCCACCCAAACACTAGTGTCTTCTTCTCTAAGACTACCTTACACTGACATTCTATGAGCTTTGTTTATATCTATATGTGTCTGCTTGTCACCTGTTAGAATCTAAGCTCCTTGAAGGCAGGGGCTATTTCATTTTTGTCCTGTGTCTCCAGTGCCATATAGTATAAGTGCTTAATAAATGCCTGCTTTCTTGACTGACTGATGTAGTAGGAAGGAATGTAAACTGCAATTAACAAAGCAAGATTTCTATATATTTTAAAAACTGCTCTTTTAAGAATTTGATCACCAATTATTTGTTTGGAGGAGGGCTGAGGAGGATTTAGCATTGTCTAGATCATGAATCAGTTTGGTATTTGTAAAGATTTCCATATTTAAGTTCATAGACAAACAAAGGATCAGGTTCTCACATCCATTGAAAAGAAGTCTGTCTGTCTGTCTCTCTGTCTGTCTTTTACCTGTAGCAGTTTCTGCTGTCTGCTAAGAGCCTGTTCCAGGGCAGACAAGTGTTGACTCAGAGACAGCTGGTCAGACTGAATGGCTGCTGCTGCAGAAGTATCCACCTGTTGCTTCAGTTGCTCTCCCAGCTCTTGGAGCACAAACAGTGAATCCTGAACAGTCTTCTGGCTTTTGAGAAGGTCCTAAAAGAGTGAGGAAAATGAAATCGTCCACCATAAAACAACTCTTTATGTGAATCTGTTCACCTTCTTATTATGATCATGTAGAGAGACAGTTCACTTCTCTGTTGCAGGATAGGTTTGTATATACTTGAACTTATTCAGCAAATCTAAATCTCACTAATATCCAGGTGTGCTACAACATAGCAGTGAATATTGTATATGTGAATATTACTCAGGGAATAGAATGTTTTCTCTTAATTTTCTCGGTTCTTAACCTGGGGCCTATGAATTTTAAAATGTGTATGTGTATACATACATACATACACACACATATATATACACATATATAATTGTAATTCATTATAATTGGTTTTCTTTGTAATGCTGTATATTTTATGCATTTAAAAAATATATTTTATACATTTAAAAATGTAATGATTTATATTTTATTTTATACATTTTTCTGCAAAGGGGTCCATTGGTTTCACCAGACAGACAACTGGGTCTACAACATAAAAAAAAATTAAGAATGCTTGGACAAGGTTGCAGTCTGAGCTCCCCTCTACCTGTGGATTAAAGCCTCCACCATTAAATGTAACATATCTATATCTATATATTCAATGGGGAAAGGGGAAAACCAGACTTATTTGCCTCATCTATAGAGGTTACATGGGGGATTAAATGAAATAGCTTACATGAGCATGATAGAAATGAACTGAAATGATGCTCAGTTTTAAACATTACACATCTTTCTTGAACTTTGAAAAGGATTATGTCCTTTCCTAGCAAGGATAAACCACAAAGGAAGGACAATTGAAAGACTGTTTTTGGTCTTTTAATGAAAATCAGCCTAGGTTTTAAGGCAGTTAAGCACATGAAGGTATAAGTATTATGACACACTTCCTCTTCTAAGGCAATCATACCTCATTCATACACTGTCATGCCTCAGGAAGGTGATACTTCTTTGGTACCTTTTCCTGACAAAGAAACAACTGTATTTTATATTCTGAGGCCTCATGGGTAATATTAGGTAAAACTTTGGAAGTTAAGCAAGCTTGGATTCTGATGAAAGAAAAAGTGGAGAAACAAAACATTTGTGAAACATACATTGCAGTCTTGAATCCAGGCTGCAACTTCATCATCAACAATATCCTTATTATTTGCTGACTTCAACAGCTCATTCGTTCGATCCTCCTGCTGTTGAACTGTTGAAGCACACTGTTTAGAATAATCTTTGTATCTTTGCCACAGCTGAAATAAGGCCTTACTGGAGTGTAACTGCTCAGCAATCTCTTCTAGCAAATTATTCCACCTGGAAATGATAGTAAACACACACACAGGTAGGTTATTAACGTGTAGATTCCTTAATGGCAGGATCTGTTATATTCTTGTCTTTGTAGCCCTGGTGCCCAGCACGTAATAGGCACTTAACTAACACCTGTTGAATGGCTCATTAATTATGATGCAAAATATGATTTTACACTGTGCAAAGGGAAATAGTATACAGCCATCTTCTTTTTAATAAAAAAATTTAGTGTTTCAACAGTGACCTACGATTTTATTTTGAAGGTAGAGGATGAGGGCTAAAAATATTTTGAGTAGGTAACCGTTCCATTTATATAGAATGCATTTTCCTCTTACAAAACACATTATTTTTAGCTTCAAAACAAAGAATGAATGACTATAAGGGGACAAAATCTCACTAAACTCAAGAACAAAAGTCTAAAGGCTTTCAATTATATAGCTGATGGCATTGAGAATGAGATATTTTAAGAAGGCAACACTAGAATTAGTCTATGCCATACCTCATATTTATTTCTTTCAAGGTATTGGTAAGTGTTTCAGTCACTGGTGGATGACACTCTTTTAACAGCTGGTTCGTTACAGAGCCAAATTTCTGCAAGCTGCTCTCCTGCTTTTCTAGCTCATCCTGTAGACTCTATTCACAAAAAGAGAACAAATGGCATTATAATATTTAAATTGTTAGTATAAAAATTTATACTTTATTACATATCTAAATGGAATAACAAGTTGTTAATAGATTTTCAATTTCATGTGCAATCATCTTTTTTAAAAAAAATTCTACTATGTTATAGAAATGCTTGTTTTCTTTCATAAATTAAAAATAAAATAAAATAAATGTTTTAAGTTAAAATAGTTGCTTGTTAGGTATTTTGGAAAGTACATAAAAATGAGTAATGCTCAAGTAAATTTTTGTAGGTTTTCTTTACTAGGTTTTCTTACACTCCAAGGTATGTGCACTAATGATTACAAGAAGGGGTTAGTAGGTGAATTAAAAAAGAAACACAGCAAGCTGGTTAATCTTAATTGACAATGTAATCAAAGTTTTGGGTAGATATCTTCCCCCTTTCAATTCTCACCTCTACTTTGGAGCTGTCACCCTAGAATTACTAGTGGACATTTATTTATTTAGTACCTAATATTTACCAGGCACTGTCCTAAAAGTTTGGAATACCAAGGAAGGCGGAAGGTATTTCTGACTTTCAAGAAGCTTAGACTCTAACGGAGACAACATGCAAACAACTATGAGGAAAAAACATATATACAGAATAAATTGGAAATAATCAAGACGGCATCACGGGAGTAAGAAAAGACATCCTGTACACAAAGGGATTTTAGTAGAGACAAAGGAAGACATGAAGTAGATATGAAGATAGAGAAAGTCAAATCTTTTGTATGTTTGCAAGAGTATAGGACCAGACATCAAGAGTCCTATATACTATTATTATTTCTGTCACTAATTAGCTGAGTGACTCTGAGCCTATTTCACTTGTAAAACAAAGGGAATTGAAGTAGATGATTTCTAAGGTCCCTCCCTGATGTAAAATGATAAAATTCCATGGTTAGACCAATGGAGGAATACTCTGAATGCTATTCTAAGATTGCAAAGTAGAGCCCCTCAGAATAGCAATTCTGCTATACTCTGTAGTAGTTACAGGAATCCAGAACATAATTCAGAGAACCGGAGTAAGAAGCCACTTTTTTTCTGGGATCCTTTTTGACTGGGAAACAGTCTTCATCTATATTTTCCTGTAAGACCCACCTCTTGGGTAGGTCACAGTCTGTTAAGATAAAATGGAATGTGATGACAGAGCCAAGAACTCAGGGACTGTAAAATAATGACTCCTGAGACCTTAGGAGAGAATAGGGAAATGGGGGTGAATTAGAGGGTGAATGATGGAATGGTATCCAAAAAAGCTACAGAATAGACTTTGGGCAATATCTAAGTGTTCATAAGTGAATCAGTAGAGTCCAATATTGTTTTAAAACTGTGGTTGACTTTATTATTATTATATGATTAATACATTTTAATTAATATATTATATATATTATATATATATACATTACAACTCAGAAAGAAGGCACTGTAATCATGCAAAGAATAAGGAAATGACAATAAAACTGCCATTGATACACATGAGGCTCGAGAATATTTTAATACTTTGGATTATGAAAGTATTTTAAATCTCCCAAAGCTATCATTATCATATTCAGTTCATACCAACAAGGACTCACCTGGCATATTCCACTATATGATGTATTTGGGGAACTAAATGCTAGTCAGGAAAAGCAAATTCCTTTCAGAAGAATTAGACATTGGATCAGCAGTACTTGAATTTGTGGCAGGTTGTCAGGGTAGGTTAGGAGAGGGGAAGGGTACATTCTGTGCACCTTTGCCCTTAAGCTCCCTTTCCCAACCCCTAATACACACAGTACCTATTCTTGCAAGGACAGATAGCAGCAGATGAAAGGGAATGTCCAAATTAGAATGCTGACAATTTTGGGGACCCTGAGGTAGCAGCTGAGTGGAGGTAGTAAGACGTGGCAGGCTATCTTCGTCTATGGTAGGAATGTCATTTTAGATGCTATTACTGATAATGGATGCAACAAAGAACGGAGCAATAAGGAAAAGGGCACACATGGAAGAGGGCACTTAGCTTTATGTGGAAAGCAAAGAAAAAATACTTTAAGAGCTAGTTAATAGCTTTTCTATTCATTTCTATTTGCTTTATTTTTTTAATCCTTTAACTTATGGAGACTGGTAAGAAGAAAAGAAAAAGAGAAAAACTTGAGAGGAAGATGTCAACAGTGGAAAGTAGAACAGAGGAGCACAGATTTAGAGCTAGAAGAGACCTTAGAGGTAAAAAAATAAAATGAAGGGATTATGGGATCAGAAGCATTACAGATTTTGGCAGAGATCTTAGAGGCCAACAAATCCGATTCCCTTATTTTATAGGTGAAGAAATTGAGGTTCAGAAAAGTTAAGGACTTGCCCAGGGTCACACATCGTGTAACCATCTGAGGCAGGATTTGAATTCAGCTTTTGAGGAATTCAAATCTAGCACCCTATCCACTGAGCCACCTGGTTGCAGGCATAAAACAGACTTTTTGAAATAGTACTGAGACACAAACCTGTAAATATTCAGTAATTGATATTTACTTTAGAAAATAAAATATTTCAAATACAGTGTCCCCTAGCTATGGAATACCTGATAAGAAAATGGAATCCACTGGAGTTTTGCTTCAGAAACAAAGCATATAAAAATGGTTTTAAAATTTAAAAATGCTTAATGTAAAGAATGGGAATAATAAACTGCCACATAAACTTCTCCATTCTCCTTTTTCCATAAGTTTAAAGTCATTGCAGTGAAATATTTAAGATTTGCTCCTCACCTGAAGGTTCTCTACTTGCACTTTCACAGCTTCCAGGGAACCAGTCAGCAACCGGAAACGGGAAAGAGAATACCTGGCTTCCATTAGGTAACTGTTCATTTCCTCGTAAGCCACTTTGTATACATTCCATTGATCAAACACTGACTGTAGTAATATCTTTAGCTGTCCAACCTTTAGAAAGTGTGAGTGTGTGGGGAGAGAATAGTACATTGATAATTCCACAAAATAAACGCAAAATAACCCTTATCGTAAGCATCAACTCACATGTCTAGAGCTATTAAAGACTATCTAATGAGAATCAGACAACCTTCATGATAAAAATCAGGAAGAGGCAAAGAATAGAATTTAAGATGCTCTTTTGTAATCTCTTGGGAAGTTTAACCTTCATAAGCCACTGAGCTGATAAGAAAACTGAATATATTTACTATATGAAGATACAGTGTCTTTTATAGCCCATTATACTGGGCAGCATTTGGAGTTGATTGGCAAGAGAACAAAAAGAATTATATAGATAAATGGGACTTATGCCACTACAACCTTAACAGAGAAAGCAATTTCTGCAGCCCTACGAAATTTTTATAGCTGATAAAATCAGGTGTACCAAGGAATTTAGGGGAAGGTTTAAAAAAATGTCACAGTCCAAAATTAAGAGCTGATAAGTCAGAAATTCTGCAGAATTAACTCAACCTAAAATATGTTTTATTCAAGAAATTAAGTTCTTGAATCTCTTCAAGGGACTAGAGTATTTTTTCCAAATCTACTCAAGGGGACTAAAAGTAAAAATAGGCTGTGATCTAATAATTTTAATTTGCCCCCAGGCCATGACAGAAGAGCAGTAGTATAAAGTTTCTAGGAAATGAGAATCTATCAGTGTCTTTCCATTGTTGTCAAGATGGCCACAATCCCAAGATCATCAGGTATCTAGAGAAGAAATATGCTCTAAAAGCTTGGTGTGACCTTTATCATTTTTTATGTGTTATTACCATGTGGTCTAAGTTTGCCCAGTAATGGTTGAGTTCTTGCAAGTTGCTCATGATGACACCAGACACATCCTTCTTGTTCTTAATCAAAGAAAGTCCACTCTGTTCTATTTTTTCTATTTCTTTTTCTTTCGCTTTAATTAAATCTTCCAGTTCCTAAAAATATATTAAAAAGACAAGGAATTATTAAATTTTAATTTAGCCATAATAAAATCTTAGGAAAGAGAGGAGTAAAAATGATTAATTATTGAGCCCTTTAAAAAGTTTTTACTAATCCCCAAAACTACTAGTTCCTCCTTCTTCAATTATTCAGCACTTATCTTGTATAGATTTTGGATCTGTACATGTTGTGTCCTCCACAGAGTGTAAGTTCCTTGAGGGTAGAGACTTTTATTTCTGTCTTTCTATCTCCAGTCTAGGATAGTTTCTAGCAAACAGCGAGAACTTAATGAATAACTATTGAATGAAATATGAATGAGTATAAGGTAGTTTAAAGATTACACGGGTAGAGCTTGTTTGACTTGACTATATGAAAACTGTTACAGTCAAAATAAGGTAAACAGTGGCACAAAGTTCCAAGCATGATCAATTTATTAGTACAGTATGAATTCCCCAGTAAATAGGATCTGAGTTTCCTCAGCAAAGCTAAGACCCCAGATGAAGGGGTCAGCTCTCTTGTGTAGTTTTGGGGAGTACAGAACAAAGGACAGTACTTCATAGGTGAGAAACAAGCTATGATTGATTACAAGAGCTCAATATCATGAATGGTGAAACAAATATGACTTGTTACAGAGCTGTGGTGTGGAGGACAATGGTTGGAAATTGGGAATGAGGGGCTTGCACCAACTCCTTCCTTCTCTCCTGTGATTAAGAAACGTTCATTGTTTAGTCTACCTGCAAGGTTAGAGATAGTGGACCAGACTTCTTTGGAAAACAAAACAGATGTCCTTGAAGGATAGTTTGGTATTGTAAAGATGCTAGTCTAGACTCCCTTGTGTGCACTGGCATCCCTTAAGGATAACAGATTTCCTTGAGGCAAAAATAGAACAGTGATTAAGAGAATTGAATTTCTCACAACTCATTATAGGCCAACTGAATTTCTGAACTAAGTTCAGAGACAAAGAACCATGACTTAGATAGTTACAGGACAAAATCAATTAATTGTAAATAATTCAATTAAAAGATGATACAGAATCAATCAGATCATTTCAAAGCATAATGACAGAATAGATGTTGTTATAGGGGGCAAGTAGGAACCAAGCCTAGCAATGGGATAAGGTACAGATGGTGTACTTACTTGATATCTATCAGATCCCTACATCTTGTTAAACCTTAAAATGTTGCTGACCTTATCTTTAATATATAATAATATAGTAGTAATCCTATAGAGAATTTTCTTTTTTTTTTGCCATAATTTGTATTCAATATAAAACTCCAACTGAAATAGGAGTAACATGATAAATGTATAATTTGTTGAATAGTACGATGAACTTTCATAGTTCTAAGAGAGTACTCGGTTATAATATATTGGGAGCCTTTATGTGGGATAAGTCTGGGGTTTGAACTCAGGTGTTGTTCAATCATTCAGTTGTGTCCAACTCTTCTTGACCTCTGGACCATAGCACACCAATAGTGTCTATGGAGTTTTCTTGGTAAAGACTCTGGAGTGGTTTGCCATTTCCTTTACCAACAGATTAAGGCAAAGAGAGGTTAAGTGACTTGCCCAAGATAACATAGTTAGCAAGTGTCTGAGATTGGATTTGAATTCAGGTCTTTCAGACTTGTAAGCTCTTCCAAGTCTATTCACTATGACGCTTAAAAACTAGACAGACATAAATATAACTGAAATGGGGCAAAAAAAGGTACTATGAAGGAATATTCTTTCAAAGTAAATTTTTTCAATTTTTTTAACGTACTAATTTTGATACTGTGATACCTGGGTTCAAATTCTGCCTCAGACACTTATCGCTGTGTGACCCTTGGACAAATTAAATTTTCTTGGCCTAAATTTCCTCATTTGTAAGACAAAAATAATTAGAATAGCATCTACCCTAAAGGGTTGTTATGATGATCAGATGAGATGACACATATAATGTATTACACAAACCTTAAAGTGCTATTTGAAATTTACATATTATTGTGAATCAAAGGAAAATACAGATATATAATGTCTCAAAAAGTCCATGAAATAAAGAATGAACTAAAAATCATTCCAGTTTATATTCTTGTACAATCACTATAATTTTTTATCTCAAAATATACAAAATATTTCCCTCACACACTTCTACTAACTATAAGACAACTGGAAATAATTATTCAATCACATCACTAACATTGGCATGAAATTCAGTTACTGAAAATTTAATACTATGCATCTAATGTTGTTAATGTTACTAAGTGAATATAACATGTGATTTATACTCACAAGTCACAGCTTGGAATCATATTGCTAAAATGCCCTGGACACAGTTTAAATCATTAAAACTCATATAGTTAAATATATTTGATTAATATAGCCAATTAATACAGCCACAAGTAACTGACAACTTAAATGAAATATACCATATTTTTATCTTCAACCAGTTAATTAAATAATGAGTTCTGATTTTGAAAAATGAGAGAGAAAAGAGATCATCTGTGTGAACAGAGCTAGTATGTGAATAGTGTGAAATAGTGTGAAATAGTGTGAAAACTCCCCTCCAGGTTCTATGTTAGTTTAAATTAATGAAGTCTCTTCACCCTGCAGATGGGAAAAGTTGAAGAAATGATGCTACTAAAACCAGAGCTTGAAATTTAGACAACTATTTTCAGTTTATTTTACTAGATTATAATATTTTGGAAAATATATGTCTCGGAGGAAATAACAAATCTTACCAAGGCTTACTTAGGATATTGTTAAATCAGACTTTCCAGTTATACCATGATGTGATGAGTGATATCTTAAATTAATTTTGCAGACTACTTTCTGTCAGTTGTTCCAAAGGAACATGTCTGCTTTGAAATAACCCCGGTTAAAATGTTCTATTGTTGATACACCCATTCAGTTTTGATGGAAATTTAGAAACATTAGTACAAAACTATTACTTGGCAAGACTTCTGTTATGTTTTACAGGACAGAAATAAAAGAGGAGATAAAAGAGAAAAACAAAAATAAGAACAATAAAGGTAAATGAAAGACTAAAAGAGAAGCAAAAATCAAAAAGAAGAAAAATTATAGAAGATACATGGTAATATATATTTTGAACTTTCTAATATTGATGGTTACAGCAATAATACAAGAAAAAAGTGTCATCTTATTGGGTCTGCAATACAAAAAATATACTTTTCAAACACAGATATTAACTGTGAATGTTACAAAGGACTTTGATTCTCCACATTTTAAATAGAATTTTGGGACATCAATTTACTTGTAAAGTTCCGATTCACAGTTCTATTTAAGATACTCCTGTTATTGATCAGTGAGAATTAGGGGGGGAATGACCTCAGACTACTTCCTTTTGTTCCATTTATGTAGCCATGACTAATGCATTCCCTAATTTTTCTCCACCTCCATTTTCAGACAATGACAATGTACTTTTAATTTTAAGTAAGCATCTTCATGAAATATAAATATTGGCCTGTCTTTTTTTTATGGTTTTATGTGCTTCATTTTTAGTTTTGTGGCACGCTTACTTTTGTACAGACTGATTACTGTAAAAAGTGCAAAGCCATTCACACAGATTTTAAATGTAGAAAGCAATGCATATGTTCTTCCTAATTTTTGTCTTAGTTCATAACTAGAGTTAATTTAAGATATTTATTTATATCGATAAATTTCAGCTTACTCCACTGTTTGTTTTTCTCTTGCTTAATCCATAAGTTATTAGGAAGAATGGAAGGGAAATTCTGCATACAATCTGGAACACTGACCCTACATATTATCCTGAAGAGTTTTTGTTTTTGAATTCTTATAGCTCAGTCTAATTTTACTGATTTTTCAAAGTATTATGAAAGTTTTCTCTTCTGCGATGCAATTATGCTTACTATTATTTATTTACATTGTGCTTTATTGCTATAAAAGACCAAAGTAGTATGAAGCTTTTTAAAATTGAGTATAGGATGGGAAGGAGATCGTATTTTTAATTTATTAAAGAGAAAGTATATAATGACTAAAAAAAAATTTTATAATTGGGAAATCTGATGATAAAAGATAATATGACTAATTTTCAAGCTCTGAATAGAAGAGAATTCTCAACTATTCTTGTTATTGGTTTTCTCAAACAGATTTCATAAACCTGTAATAAAGAATAAGTGAATTAACTGCCTAGATTACCTGGCAGTCTTTCATTGCATTCTGAACTGAAGCTTGGTCTCCAATTCTATGCTGTTGTTTAAGTTTCTTTTCTTGGGTTTCAAACCAAAGTTTTAGACATTGCACATTATTTTCAAATTCTGTCCAAGATTCCAATAAACCTTCCAGCATCTGGATCTGCATCAAAGTTAAAAAAAAGATATGAACATATTTACTGTAAGAAACTAGCAAATTTGTTTCAGAATTAAACTTTTAAAGGGTAATTAGTTATTTTATCAAAACTGTGTCCCAATAATTTAACATATTCCCCGAGACAAGACTAATTATGTAAAGAGTGAAATAATGCTTACATTTTTGTAGCTATTGGCTACGTGAAATTCACCTGTGTGGTAAGCCAAAATTCATTAAGGTATACCAGTTGGTGTTTTTTAATTTAAAAAGTGAATGGTCCAATGGAAAATAATAAATAGGTTTCAAGAGGACATGAAGAAGCTATATTTTTGCCATATACCTAGGGCTTACTGGAATAAATAGCCCACTCATTTAATGACCATCATTGGAAAAGGTTTGTACATTCAAGTGCTGTTTTTGAGAAGGAAGAAAAATAAGCAATGGGTCATTCTGCTTACCTTTTCAGTCACTAGACTTTGCAAGATTTGCCAGCGTCTATTCATTGCTCCAAGTTGTTCAGCAAAATCTGTCTTATCACTACGTTTACTTTCTACATCCTGACTGGTGATTTGTAGCACTGACTGATTCACAAAATCCACTGTCAACTGTTTACAATTTATGTCAATCTTAAAACCCTAAAAGAAAAAAACAGAACATATGATATGTAAGACACATCTAAATATATCTTCTCATTTTAATAAAAGTTGTTATATTCTAAACGTTGCAAAGCGGTATTGTCACTACCATATTCTAGACCAAATGGTGTAAAAATGGGGGAACATTTATATGACTCACCATTTTCAGACAGATACTTGGTTGTGTTTTTTTTTAATTTTTAAGTATAAGCTAAGGGGTTAGAAAAAAACATACTTTGTTTTACCTCACAGATAGTGTCATTTTGATGTTTAGATGAAATATAGTGCAGTATTGTTTTATTTTAAAATAATTATTAAAAAGCCATGCTTAAGAATTCATAGTGAATAATCTCTGTATAACTACCACAAGGGATGCCTCTTTTTTTCTGATTGGGAAGTTATTTTTTGGCTGTATTACTGTGGTGTTGAAAGTTTCTTCATTGCTCAGAATATCTGAATCAAATATCAAATCAAAATATAAACACATGTGTACACACATGTACATATATACACTATACATTCATGTTCATAAGCATATACACATATAAGAGTACACATACACATATGCGCATACACAGAAGGATAAGTATGTGTGTACAAGTTTACATTTGCATACATACATATATAAATGAAACAAATCTATATATGCATGTGTATATGTCTCTCTCTGTATATTTGTGTATACATACATTAACCTGACAAGTCTGTAGCTCATTAATATGTGTACTTTGGTAATTTTATTATGCAATGAGAACTTTTGCCAAAAAAAAAAAATTGACAGTCAAAAATAAACCTACCTTTATTTGATACTTGATATTTGATTATTTTAATTACCTTATATTTCTGTAGGTATTCATTTATTGCTTTGTGTCCTACAGCATTTTTAATCTTCTCTTCGTCCTCCTGGATAACACTTTCCATAAGAGAAATCCAGCTCATCACTTCAGTAATAGCATGACGTGATGGTAATTTATCCATTTGTAGCTGTTCAAGTATGATTTAGAGCAAGATACAAGTTTTAAAATTCAACTCAATTCCTCTTTACTTGTAACCCCATGCTAATTTTAATTTATATACTAAATGGCTCTCCAAAAAGGTCCTACATCTTAAGTCCAATAACAGCTTTCACTGTAAACATCATTAAAATATTGAATAATAAAAACTGCATGCTCTATTGGCATCTAAAATTTCATTGCTTCATAAGTATTCAATTAATTCTAACACCAGCATGAAGTAAACAATTTTTCAATTTTAAATTTTTTTTGGAAAAGCAAGGTATAAAAATACTACAGAAAATTCACTTGATGATAGATCTAACTAATTATCTCATTAAATTGTTTGATATTCTCTCTTAAGACAGTGCAAACAAAAGCAAAATACTGAGAAACAACAAGGAAAATCCAAAAGGTTCAAGTCCCTTAAATTTTGATATTTTGAAAGTAGTTCTTTGGAATTCAATCAGAGCCTAAAATGCCATTTCTATGACAAATTGTACTTAAGATACTACTAATTCATGGAGTCATTTTTTTCCCCAAGCAAGAATAGAGATTAGTGAAAAAAGATAAGATTTATTTCAAGGTAAGGTTGAAAAGAAAGAATAATGTATTCATCTGTTTTTTTAATCAATATTTTTTCCCCATGGAGAAATAGAAGACCAAAGTAACTCAAGAGTTTCATTACATACCTGATGCAACTTTTCCTGTACTACCGGAATGTGTGCCAGCAGTTCTGTCCACTGGCTGTCAATCTGGGACAGCCCAGAACGAAGTGCTGCTGTGTCCACTTTCTTCAGTCGAAGGAGTTGATTGCCTGTGCTAAGAACTGAGGACTTTTGGGAGGACTTTGCTTCAACTTCTTTAGAAAATTCCTAAATGAAGAATTAATTGAGAGAATACATGTTACAGAACTATAAATGTGTAGTTCCACAAGAGGAAGAGTTATGTTTAAGAAGGGTCTACCATTAGATTTAGTAATTGGTTTGTAGGTCTCCATATCACTTCACTGTTGTACTAGGAATTATAGAGGCAATAAAAAACAGCACAGTCCTTGTCTTACTGTAGAGGCTACATATTTATATTTTATGAGGATATTATTGTAGACCAAAATTAAGAGGGAAAAATTTGAAAATAGAAAGTTAAGGCCATTTATGCTGACTAAGGATTACATACATACTAAAGGTAAGTAACTAATGCTTGCTTTTCTCAGTTTTACATGGTTGACAGAGTCACACAGATGGAAAGACCATATATGACTAAAAGACTCAGACTCTTAAAATGTCTTACCAGGAAAGAATTCAGGTGATCTCGAACCATTTCTAATTCTTGTGGAACTGTCACTGATTGCTGATTCCAAAATTCTAGCCTGTCCTTTGCTGACTGCAACCAATGAATGAGTTCAGCAGATTCATTCTGATATCTGTAAGAAAGTTAATGACAGCAAAATATATAAATGTCCATTGAAGGGTAGCTAAGGAAAGAGTTTGATGTGGAGTCAGAAGGACTATTTTTGAGTTTTAACTCCTCTATTCACTAGGTGGGTGATCAACAAGAAGTCATTTAAATTCCTCTGAGGCTGTTTCCTTATCTATAAAATGGGGATAATACTGAAACTGACTCATAAGGTTGCTGTGAGGAAAGTACTTAGTAAATGTAAAATCATTATTATAAAATAATTATTAATAAACATACCAGTTAATAATTACATATAGCAATATTATAAATAATAATTTTATATTTACTAAGTAAAAATAATTAAAAACAATTACTTTCATTATTAATAAAACTGATTTTTGCTTTTATCTTGTACTATTTTTTTATTATCTATGACCATTAGTACTAAGTTTTTCTTTATAACCTATATTAGCAGTTTTACCAGCAAATAATTAATATGGACAGTTAATGAAAAAGCACAGGGATGAGAATAACAATATCCATTATCTGGTCTTGGATCTGACTTTTGGTTTTGCTACTTGTGGTCAGCACAATCTTGGACAAGTTATTCTAACTTAGTTTCCATATATATAGAATTAGAGGGTTACAATCCAATGACTTTGGACAAGTCACAAAACACAAAGACTCGTTGTATTTGAATTTCCTTACCTGTAAGTGAAAAATAATACTATTTGCTTCTTGTGCCTTAACACAGAGATGCTATTTTACTGGCATAAAATGAGAAAATGCAGTTTGGAATATAACATGAGATTTTGTTGATTGTTGAGGGAGGGGAATGAATATATGGTTTTACTGGTATAGGAAATTCTGGGTATGGAAACTCCCTTCACTAAGGTAAATCAGAAAGTAGAAACAATATTTTGAAGATGCAAAGGCAAATTTACACTTGATGGTATAAATTTTTTTCAAAATAATCACATCCAAAATATAAGATAGTAAGCTCCCCTATTAGTGGAAGACTTCAATCAATTGGGGTAGTGAGTTTCCCCTTCAGTGGAAGACTGAGAAACCAACCACTTGTGGGTTATGTTGCAGAGACTTGTTTATTGGAGGGGGGTATCAGTTGAATTGGTTGGCCTCTAACATGCTTTCAATTCTGAAATTCTCTGATTCACCTGTAGCTTATGGCTACAGTGAGTTGCCTGGGATACTGAAAGCTTAAGTGACTTTTCATGGTCACACAGCCAGTCTGCGTCAGAGACGCAGGCTTTCTTAATTCTAATAGCAGTCATCTATCTACCGTGGGATTATAGAAGCAAACTTAGAAAGGACTTCAGATGTTGTCCAGTCCAATCCTCTCATTTTAAAGATCAGGAACTAGGTGCATGAAGGCTCGGGGACTTACACAGAATGATTTTATCTCATCTCTTTTAAGTCAGTGTTATTTCCATTGTACCATGCTGCTTCTCATATGCTAAGCTGCCTCTCACAATGTGGAATACAAAAAGAAAATGTTAATTTACACAGAACTATTCTTTCTATCCCTCATTTATTCCCTCTTTAAAGCTGTTCTCTTGGCCAAATCAACTACCATTTTTCAATCCATAAGATTTCCTGTGATTCTTTTTTTCAGTCTTTTGGAAAATACTCTTTCATTAAAGGAAATGGGCAGAAGGATTTTCTAACTAACGAGTTTATCACTTATATAAAATGTGTAATAATGAATGCTTTTGATTTTAGTTAATAGGAAAGTCATTAAGGACAAAGACCTCTGATCTTATGGAACTTATGCATATTATTACCTTGTCCAGTGTTTCAATATTGTCTCCAATCTGTGCAGTTCTTTAGTAACCTTGTTGGAATTATTTAGCCAATGTTCTCCAAGGTGATTTAGCTGGCTTTCTAAATCTGAACAGCTAATGGAAATTAGCAGTCTTTTCCCATCATCCAGTACCTGGTATAACTTTGGCTGGTATTCAGATAAGCTTGTTTTCAGTCGCTAAAATGATAGAAAACATTGAGTCAGGAAATTTACAATTTATTTTTTCTCTTCTTGAATCTTATACCTTCTCCAGTGCCCCGAAGTATCCTTCATTGATATGAAATCTAGTTATATTCTGTGCTGTCAACCACATTGAAAACTTCAACTTTCCATTAATAGCTAAGATCTAATGTTCTTAGTTTTTAACAAACATATATGTAGTAAATACAGGCATTTTTCAAATTCAACCAATTGAAACTTATTTAGCTAATGATCAGGTTCTAGGATAAACTGGAGCAAATGTTCATTGAAGAAAAAATTCAGAAAATAGATAGATATAATATGAAAAAAGAAAACCAAAGACCCTCTCCACTTTATTACATATATCTTGTGTGTGTGTGTGTGTGTGTGCGTAATAATGAATGCCTTTGATTTTAGTTAATAGTTAAGTCCTTAAGGTTGAGAACCATGCAAATGTGTGTATGCATATGTATGTATTTGCATATGTGTGTATATTTGTGTATATAAATATATATAATTCATACATATATTCTCTAAAAGGTCAATATGATACTAATATGAAGTTTCACTGCTTTTAGGAAAGTATATAATTTAATACAAATAAAAATACATTATTAAAACTTATTTTAATTTTTTTTGATTCTGTGATTATTAGAAATGTCCAGTGGATCTTTGGCTCACCATAAAATAAAAATCTTTTAATAATAACTAACCTGGTATAGTGTTATTCGGTCATTTAATCTTTCTTCACTCTCTTCCACCAAGCCAACACTTGGGATACTACTTTCAACTGCTTCCAACTGTCTGGTGAGTTCTTGATAATCATCCTCCAGATGGGACCAGGTCTATATAGATATTTAATATACACGTGTTTGTGAGATAGCAAGGTAAGTGCTGATGAAGACTTGTTTGTAAAAGATATTTCTTTTATATTTCAGATTTACATAATTTTCATGTTAATTTTCATTCCATTAACTTCAGAAATTATCTTTATAACTAGCTGAAAAGCAATTTTTGATTTATTTGTCACATTTTAGATTGCTGTGGAGGAAGACAAAGCACTCAGAAGAAAGTGAGAGAATAAAGTTTGGGTAAGTTGATTTTTAGGCTTTATTGTATGGCTAAATAGCTGATAGTCCATTTTACAGATGCAACATACGAAATACTGAACAAAAGATCCTCAGTGAATATTAACCTCTTCACTGAGCCTACTGTATGCTTTCAAGTCTGGAAACAGGCAAAGACAAGCTAAGAATGAAGTCTGAAATTCAGGCCATGAACAAATTTTGGCATCTTTGTTCTTTTTTTTTTCTTTTTTGGTTTATGTAACTTTATTGAAGAAAAATAAATCAATTACTAGCAGAGCTATTAGTGGATCACTCATCCAACAACTTCCACCATTTATTCAGTGATATATTAAACAGTGTATTGGAAGATGGATTAACTCATAGCTCCAAGCTTCCTAATAAAATTTAAATGAAAATTACAAAAAGTTCAAGACCCTATTTTGGAACATGAGGGGTATTTGACTTCCAATTTCCATTCTCTGTAGAACAAGAACAGGTCACTTTTATTGATATGCATAAAATAATCACATTTTCTGTTCTGCTGATGCTAAAAATTCAGTAGCAATTCTCCAATCACATCAGTTGCGACCATAAAGTATATCATGAAAATCTCAAATCTCTAACAATGGAAGGCTTAAACAAGGTGGAAGCAGCTACAGTGATGTTGCTTCCTTTGCTATGCATCAGATATCCATCTCCTTCTGCTTCAGATGGTATCTTCAGGAATGGTGTTAGTCTCATAATCAAGTTAGAGTGAAGACATTGGCCTCATAATACACATGCTCCATTTTAAAAAAAATCTTTGGCAACTGTTCTCTTGTAACTACTTTACAGTTTTTAAAAGCAGTTATTGTCCAAAAGCTGGAAAAACTTAAGTCTTCTCAGATGAGCATGTGCATGAATGGAGGGAGATAAACAAAAAATAAAATTAAAAAAGATGAGGTCTGACAGGGGAGCATCCGGATAAGAAAATCAAAATGGGAACAGTAATTCAGAGTTTATTCCAGCTCTAATGCAGGTTATTCTGACTTTAAGGCAGCATCACATGGTATACTTCTGAGCTCATTCTCGAGATATTCTGTTGTACTTGTCTCTGCCTGTTTTATAGATCCGTGCAATCTGTGGCACTAAGGGGTCATCTGGGTTTGGATCACGTAGCAGTGAACAAATGGATAGAAGAACTTTAGAAACAGTTAAAAAGCAGGAGACCATTGCGATCTTAGAATATCGAGACAAATGCTGCCATTACTGTTAACGTTTGGATGATAAATTCTTGTAAATGCAACCTTAGGTGGTTTGAAGGGGTACTCTACAGGGAAACGAATTGTCAAAAAGAATACACCACCTTGATATGGACTGTCTTTAGGTACCATAACTGTGGCTTGACAATGAAACACAATACCCCCAACTGGACCTGCAGAACACTGTGCTGGAGGGTCACAGGCCAAATAGCTAAGTTCTTTATTAATTCATTTCAGTGCCATGGTGAGTGCTTCTTTCCACCTGATTCGGCACTCTCTAGGTGGGTAGAAGGGTCCAGCCAAAAACTCTGATTATCCTGGGTGGTGGGGCGGGGTGCGGGAAGGAATCTCTCTCCTCACACCGGCTCTGGCTGATGCAAGCACCATCGCTGGCCTCTCATTCCCCTAGTCATTCACACCCTCTCCTACAGAGGGGCCGGGCCTCCCTCAAGCTGCAGTCTTGGCCTCCTCCCTGCATCACACCTGGTGCCTCCCCCAACCCCCCCCCTCTATCTTTGTTCTTATTATAAACTCATGAACACCTGTGATAGGAGAGTTTCTCAGAAGCCTAGCCACAGACACAAAGATCAAGTTCCTATTTCTATAAGAAAACACTCTCAATCAATCATCAGATAATAATATACCCTGGCTCAAGCAGGCTATAAAGATGGTTCTTTAATAAATATATAATTTGGACATGTAAGCCTGGTATCTGGGCTTTTTTTTCTTTTTCTCTCTATATTATGAATGATTATTTGCCAAACATTTGGAGTGGGCTTTGTTGCCATGTGTAGGAATTAAAATGGAGAGAAAGTTAGGATAAAATGATCAAGGCATCTCATTTTAAAATTTCTAGAATTCATACAGAGCTCCCATTCAGACTATTGTAGTGAGTGGCCCCTAATTAGACTTCTACAATTCCTAACACTGTTTCCTCTTAGTTCTGGTCTTATCTGTATGGCTGCTTTCTTTATCAGTTTCATTAGAAGGATCATCATTCATGTCTCCTCTAATTGTTGCGTAAAGTCTGTCCTGGACTTTCTTATCTTCTCTCTCTCTGTCCTTTCCCCAATATCCATGGGTTTGAGTTGTATCTGACTCGCCATGACCCCATATGGGGTTTTCTTGGCAAAGATACTGGAGTCATTTCCTTCTCCAATTCATTTTAAAGATGAGGAAATTGAAGCAAACAGGGTTAAATGACTTACCCAGGGTCATTTAGCTAATAAGTGTCTGAGACTGGATTTGAACTCAGGTCTTCCTGAGTCCAGACCCAGCGCTCTACTCACTGTGCCACCTAGCTGCCCCTATCAGCTGTTATCATTATGTAAAAAAAAATTGAGGGGGCCTATAAATCCCTTTAGCTTCATATCTATGATTTGAGAATTTAATCCAATGTCTCTTAGACACTTGGAGCTGGATATCATATAAACTTGTCCTAAACTCCACTCATTACCTTTCCCCCCAAATCCACTGTTCTTTCTAACTTCTCTAATACTGTAAATTGTACAATTCTTATTCTAGCCACAAAGAAAACTTTGCAACTTTGAAGTTATCCTCAATCCCTCCTTCTCTCTCATTCTTTCCTCCCATATCCAATCACTTACAAAGTCTTTCCAATTCAGTCTTTCCAACATTTTTGACATACCTCTCTTTTTCTCATTCCTACAGTCTCCTCTCTCTCCTGATCTCCCCCAGTTTGTCTCTTCATTACTCCTTTCCTGGATTAATAGCCTCTGATTGGTCTTCCTGCTTCAAATCTTTTCATTACTCCATCTATCCTACACAATGATTTTAAAGTAATCCTCCTAAAGTACTAGTCTGACCATGTCAAATAAACAAAAACTTCAGGGGGCTCCCTATTGCCTCTATGATAAAATAAAACCTTGTTTGGCATTTAAAGCTCCTCACAATCTGGATCCAGCTGGATATTTTAGGCTTATTTCACAGTAGTTCCCTTCATATATTCTCAACAGTCTACTCAAATGGGCCCATTTGCTGTTCCTCATAGAAGCATTTCACCTTTCATCTTTTCCTTTCACACCTCTACTTCTTAGAATTCCTAGCTTCCTTTAAACCTCAGCATGAGGGCCATGCCCTACATGAAGCCTTTGCTGATCCTCTTATAAGTTACTCAAAGTTGCTTTCAACTTCCCCAAAATCACTTTGTGCAAATTTTTATTTTTTTCAGTATGGACATGTTGTTGCATGTGATTGAATGTAAGCTTCTTGAGGGCAGGACCTTTACATTTTTCATCTTTGTCTCTGTAACCACAATACTTAGCATGGTGCTTGACACATAGGAGGAATTTAATAGATAGATGTTAGTTAATCATATACAGTCATGCATATCTACTCTACTTCATATAGTATATGAATTGGTACATTGTATTTGAAGAAATAAATTCATAGAAGAGATGTCATTAATCAAGCTGGAAAGAAGTTTTAAAAAGAGTTCATGCTATTAACCTTACGTTCTCTTACAAACCCTTTT
This sequence comes from Bettongia penicillata ogilbyi, assembly GCA_023548195.1. Classification (NCBI taxonomy): domain Eukaryota; kingdom Metazoa; phylum Chordata; class Mammalia; order Diprotodontia; family Potoroidae; genus Bettongia; species Bettongia penicillata. The sequence continues at coordinate 940,565 of JAJHZJ010000314.1, forward strand.
ACTTTATACTCAAATGTGACTTCATTTTTATTGTGAAAGATCATCAGTGTTTATCTACAAGGTGATTTGTAATAAAGCTCAACAACTTCTCAGTGTCAAGTCTTCATTTATTTACTTAATTTAAGCTTCCTAGTGTCAACATTAAATCCCATTTCACCACAAATCATTGTGGATTGGAAACTTCCTCTTTGGAAGCACAAAAAAAATTGTGTATTGCAGTGTAGATGTGTCAGTTTTTGTCTGGAGAAGACTGTGAGATGTAGCATAACTTAAATATGTTATCTGTACCATTCAAATGTACTCATAATGGTGTGGAAGAGTGTTGAAAACACCTCACACTTCTGGGATTCCAAAGGAAAAAAGGATTTTTTATTTTTAAAGTAGGGGAACTACTTTGTGGAGCTGACCAAAGTCAAACATCCAGCAAAGACTGAGACCAGGATGCCAGTCACTGGTAGCAATGTTAGTGCTTCTCTCTCCCACCTCCATTTCTGGATTTGGTAGGCATTGTGCTAAATTCAGTTTGTATTCCAGGTCAAGTTCTCAACAGGGTAAGAGCATTCAATAATCACATTCTGTACTTGTACAGTCCTGCGCTCAACAGGCTGCTGCTACCTTCTTAGTAAGATCAGGGCACTAGGTAACACTTTCTTAAGACTCACATTTCTTAAGATTATGTCAATGTGGAATTTGTGCAAAAATCCATCTGTGCTAGAACCCCAGGGATAATATAAACAACCAAGATTGATGAAACCATGGTGTTCCTCCTTAGCGTATGAAGTAGGCTTCATGGATGCCCAAATCTTGCCTTAATGAAGACCCCTGTATTTGTTTACAACAGAAAAGTTAAAACCAAATTCTCACCTCAAGAATGTATTCCAGCTCTACCCCTCTCTTGTGAGCCTGCTTTAGTACAGTTGAAGCCTGAGCCATCAATTCCATGTGGACCTGGTTTTCCTTTGGGATGGCCAAACTGATTATCTTCCTGGAGAGTGTTTCAGTTAAGATCATATGGGATTCAAGACCCTGAAAATACTCCTAGAAATTTTCAGAAAAGAAAAGAACTCACAAATCTATTCACATCTTACTTTTCCAATAAAATTGGCTTCCAAAGACAGAATTGGGTTAACATAAAAGAATATTCAGTTGGAGCAATGTAACAATATTCCAAATTCACTGTCACCATCACAGTTCAAACCCCAAATCTGGATTACCTCCACAATCTTCTTATGCCCTCAAGAATCCTTCCACAATGCTGCCAGAACGATATTTTAGAATTGAGGTCACTTTTTATGGAGTACCTTCCTACAAGGAAACCTTCAATGGTTCACAGTCTGCCACAATATAAATCCAAATTCTTTAGCCTCATGATAAAGTCCCTTCACCATCTAGGCTACCTGCTTCATCCATTCTGTTCCATTCCATTATTCCCTAATGCAAATTCCTTGTTCCAAAAAAACTAATGATGCACTATTTCCTGGATACCTGGATCAAATACATGCTCATTCTATGTCTCTACTAAAGGACTCCTTTCTTGGAATATTTCATCTCCACATGTTCTACATTATTTCCATTTTGAAAGCTCTAACTTTCCCTTAAAGACTAAGATATTTAGTTGTTGTCTTTGCTGCCCTAGCATAGTATTAACTCACATTAAGTTTGCAGGCCACTAAAGCATTTAGACAATCTCTTGTTGGAATTCCTTCTGCAACATCCCTACAAAACCAAGTATCAAGGCTCTAGCTGAACACTCCCAGTTATGAGGAGCTTATTGTTCTATGAGACAGCCCACTTAACTGATGGATGGCCCTAAATGTGAGAAAGACTTTGAGCTAAAATGTCTCTTTATACATTTTTATCCTTTTTAATTGGCACTTATCTTTCATTATAATGTCAAAGACTTAAGGGAAGAAAGTAGCTCTGTGAAAAGATGCTTTCATGGCAAAATGATAAGACTTCAATAAATCATAAAGGTTTAGATGCAAGTATCCAAAAAGTGAGATCTGAAAAATTATACCTCCCTGACCCCACTCCCATCTGAATGCAGCAGATTATATGGTACCAGAAGCAGTGGGAATAAATGTTTGGCTAAATACATTTCCCTTTTTTAAAAAAAAGACCTCTTATGTAGTGCATACTACCAACTTGGTTTTAGTCACATTTATTTTACTTTTAGGCTGTCATCCATCATAAACAACTTCTGAACATAATATCTCAAAGCTAAAGTAGCAATTTTGCAGACAAAGAAAAGTTCATTAAATACCCCATTGGTGTTATCACTTCAGTAACTGCTAACTCTTCACTTGGCACACAGAGTCACATTAATTAGTCAAATTTTAGTCAAATGGACCAAATATAATTAGTATGAAACCAATAGAGATCGTATCTGATTACATGCAGGTCAAGAACATTTTCCATGAAGTATCTGGAAATGAATGAAGAGGTTGTTCTTCGGTTTGTTTAGTGACATAGTAATGGCTATGATCTTGGTTTCTCACCTCAACCCCAAGGAATGCTTTTCTAGAGAAGTCACATGGAATAGTGGCTAGAGAAGCTGGAAAGGCTTAGATCCAACTGCTTCCTCATATACTTACTTATTATCTGCATGAACCTAGGTACAACTGTAAACTCCAGTTTCTTCCTCCATAACATGGCAATAGTAAGAATATTTTTACTGCCTCCCTCATACATAGTAAATTTTTATATTAAATAGAAATAAAGAGAGATTTTTAAGGCACTAAGACAATATTTTGTTAACTGAGTCAAGTAAGTTCATGAGCAAAATCCATCGTAAAACTTAAAATGCCTTATTATCTTGCCATTTTCTCACTCTTTTTTTGGCTACTCTTATGCTTTGACTCTATATGATTGTGTGGAATGGACACTTAAAGAAATAGTGATTTTATTTTTCCAGGAACATGTCTGGAAGTTCAAGGCAAGAGGAGGAAGAAACATCTTTATCTGTTAACAACACATCTGTAGCTGTAATGAAGGTGAGATTCAGATATCTCTGAGTCTAGGAAGGAGTTCACTCCTAAGACAATAGGAAAGCTATTGTCCTTGGGCTGGAGAAACCAAGAAGGAATATGTTTCTATAGCCAACTTGTGAGAAAAAAAGAGTAGACTCTGGAAGAAGAATATGAGACAAGAATAGATTCTCTCTAAAGAATCGATTATCCTCCATTATGAGAATCGAGATTGCCAGTAAAGTCTTCCTTTTTGATAAATTACTAAAAAGTTATGCATGTCATTTTAGAACTTTCTCAAAATCCCATTTTAATTAATCTGCAACAAATCTTTGTTCTTTACTCTTTCCATGGGCTTAATCTACTTTTAATAGTTGCTTTGAATAGTAAAATATAAGTAAAAAGATAAATTAAGTAAGTAAGAACTCAAAAGACTGAGAGTACTATATTTTAATATACAATTGGCAGTGTATAATAAGGGATATTTAGAAACACATGTCTGTGTTTATTTATTTTGTACCTTGTGCTTGTCAAGTAGCTGTTGAACTTCTTCTTTGGAAGATACAATCATTTTTTGATCTCCTGCCATTTTTTCTTGACCAGTTTCCAGCAGGTCAGCTAGGTCTTGCAGAGCTCTTTCATACTGACTCTTGAGGGCTAGATTCTGATTTAACCCACTGCGCCGCGAGGCAATGACCATCATTAGTTCATCATACATGTCCTAAGAGAATAGAAAAAGCAACAGATTTTACTTTTATGTATAGGCAAAGAACAGGCTAAGATCTATGTGACCATATCATGCTTACTTATCCCCACATACCCTATCTTTCTAGAAGAGGCATTGTGTGGAGCAATTATTTGCCTTTAATGCATCAAAAATATTTGGAAATCATGTCCAAAAAGGAAAATTTAATATTTCAACGCTTTAATAAATCAAGTATGGCCTGTGAAGAGGTCTGATAACAGCTCTACCAGCAATGCCAAGTGTTAAGTGATAGGGGAATCATCATATGAATTTGGGAAAGCTATGGAGAGGAGTAAAAAGGTAGAAATTTGGCCTGTGAAGAATTATAGCAACAGGGAGGAAAGACAATTATTACTATTCTTCTGAGAAAGTATGTGTAGTTTCCTTAGTATCTTACAGGTTCAATTACAACATCATTTTGTAGGGGTTCAAAGAAACTAATTTCTAATTAGTTAAATGAAAACAAAGAGAGACTTTTAAGGCACTAGGATGACATTTTGTTAACTGAGAGGAGTAAGCAGTTATTTGACTTGAGATCTCATTTTAGCAGAGGATGATATATCAACCACAGAATTTCTGAAAGGATGTAGAGTCAATTAATGTATCATATTAAAATGGACATTATTTCTCCCTGGGCCCCTAGGCCGAGAGATCTCTGTTAGGTTACTGGGCAGAATAGCTTGCCTAGTAACAGTCGCCTTCTGTTGTTAAGCCCCTGTCAAAATGTTATTCCCCTTTGGTTTAATATGTGATGAATTGTTAACAGTCATCTCTTGTTTAGTCCATTTGCATGGTAACCACCTGTGCCCCACCTAATGTTAGACCCCCATTACCAGGTAAAACCACCTTCTGCTGAGCACGGCCCCCTTCCTGACAACTACTTACTGTATGTGGAATGACAGCCAGTCTTTGACTGGCTACCTCTCGTGGTACCTGTTTTCTGTTAGGGGTCCTGTGTCCAGTAACTCCCTGACAACACCTTCTGTTTTGGAGGTTCTTGCCTAGTAGCCAGCCCCGCCCCTTACTCTGTCGGAACCCTGTTTGTTGTGGAAACCGTAAGGCTGTACCAAGTAGTGCTGAAATGCTTTAAATGAACTCACCTACCTCAGTTCGGGGCTGTCTCCTCTGGGTCTCTCCATGAGGCAGTTGCCAGCCTGGCTAATAAATGATGCTCTCGAAATTCCTAATTGACTTTTGCCTGTGACTTATTAATTCGGTCCATTTCAATATTAATGTTTATGGAAGACCAAAAATGTCCAATATGATAAAATTTAATGCTCATGCTCAGTTACAAGTAAGTCAGTTTGCTTTATTTCCTCAAGTTTAAAGACTCCAGAATAATGATCAAGGAAACTATAGACAGGAGTCCACATAAGGAATTTTGAAATGTTAGGTGTAGAAATGAAGTCAATTAAATAGGCCTTTCTTTTTGTTTAATAAAGATGTATTTTATTTCCCTAAAAGGACTTGCAAATCTTAATTGAGTTTATATATCCTTTTAACACTGTTGTAGTAAGATATTCAAAGATAACTCCGGGTTTTATTGGCAACCATTTGCAGACTTTTGTAATACAGAAACTGCTATGCCAGCTTTGTGTTTAATAAAGTATGGCATTCCATTAGGAATTTATGGCAGCCTCAAATTTTCACATCTGTGTCATGTTTTGGGTAACTCACCAAGAATACAGGTCTAGAAAAGGGAGATTAGAATTTTCAAACCTCTTGGTATGATCCAGGGAGCTCCGGTAAAAATTCTGTAACTTCCATTCTGAATGCTGTATTGGTTTTGTCACTAATGCAAGGTTTTAGATACATTATAAGGATTTTGAAACTTATAAAGATGGCTATATTTGCAGCTGTCAAAGGTACTAAGTGCATGGAATGAGTTTCCCTTTTTCTCTAAAACAATTTTTTGGGGATAGGAATTACATATAGAGAGTTAGTTACATAAGTTTATCCTTAGTACTAGATTGGGTTCACAAGTGATACATTTTCCAGGGAACTGTATCATGTGATTTATATAACTATTTTCCAATAAAAGCATAGCTCTGAAAAATCATGGAGAAAAGAGAAATCCTAAAGAGATGTTATTGAAAGAAGTTACAGAAAGTTTGGTTGACCACTTAGTACATAAGTAACAAAAATTTCATTGCAAAAAAAATCAGGGAGGTAATAGAGAAACTGACTTCTATTCATGTGAAATAGTAATAATTGCAGTATTTTGTTAATTTTACAAATGTCAAGTATACAGTATGTTTAGAGTACTATGTGAAAAATGGGACAAAATAGAAAATGTGGATAAAATGATCACTGACTGAACATTTACCTGGAGTTTAGAGAGTTCTTGCACAGAGGGCTGGTCAACCTGCAATTTGTCACCACGTCTCTTTAAATCAATGATACTTGCATCTAATTCCTTCAGACCATCTTCAGCCTGCTGTATTGCCTGAATCAAATAAATGACATTTCTTTGTAACATTCATATTATCTCCATGGACATTTAATTGTTCTTTCCACTCCAACCTTCATCCCTATTTTCAAATGGTGTTGTTTTAAAAAAAATACATGAAAACTATATACTATTATAGGAGAAGAGAACAGAATCCAGTGTGTAGATACTGGCCACCTCCACAGTGATGCAGAGGATTTAGAAGCTAGGGAATAGTATCCAAATAGGACAAATAATGTGTTTCAGTTGATTAAGCACTTGAAAATGGAATATGGATGAGAACAGATGAAGAGAAAGCTTGCCTATATTTCTTTGGAGAATACTGATTGCTTTTCTGTGATATGGTGAAAACTTTCCATATGATCAGAAAATATTTACAGAACAATTAGTTCTTTGGATTGGCAGTACACAAATGTCTTTGCCTTCAAGTAGGGTATATTTTCTAACACAAATTTCACAATTTTCTCACCTGCATGAGTAGGGAAGACATTCTCTGAAATCAAATGCAGGAAAGTATTTATTAACTAAAATATTTATTAACTATGGAAAGGTCACCAGACCTGGAGTCAGAAGACCTGAATTTGAACAATGACTTGGTTATTTACTACCTGAAATACCTACTTTTAACTATTTAAATTCAGGATTTTCTGTATAATCTATATGATCTATCAATTAGGGTTTTTTTAGCTCTCTCACAGCCCTTCTACTTCCAAAATCATGTGATTCTGTTTTCTGCTGTGAGTGGTTATAGAAAAAATATAAGATGTGATCCCATGGCTTCATGGTACTGAAAATCTGTTTAAGGAAAATAGAACAATACACATGAAAGATCTCAAAAGCACAAGGTCAACTAGGAAAAATTTTGGCCAAGAATCAGGAGATCTGAGTTTAAGTCAGCTCTATCACTAGCTCCTATGTTATGAGACAAATCATATAATCTCTCTAGGTCTCATTTCCTTAATCTATAAACTGAAAAGGGGTTTCAGGAATCTTTTTGGTTTCTTCTGACTCTACAAATCCTGATTCTAATTAGACAAATTACAAAAAGGCACATAATTAAGTGCTATCTAATTATAGGACATATGGGGAAATAGTCATAGAGAAGACTTTATGGCAAGGGTGGTACTCAAATCATGCTTTGAAAACTTTATAGGATTTAGATCAACAGAAAGAGGACATTCGAGGTAAGGGATTGAACATGAGCAAAAGCACAGAGGTTAGAATGAACATTTATTGTTTCTGAGATAATCATAAAATGACTGAATTAAAGTAGAGTCTCTTTATCACTAATGATGATCAGGCACTACAGAGTGAAGATAGAATCTGTTCTTTTACTTAAATAGACATTTCTAGGGGTAGAAACAGCTATTTCTCTTGGATACTTTGGCTCTAATCAGAATTTTTTTTTATGTCTTACATTCCCCACATTTGATGGTGCCAACATAGATTTTACTGTCTTTTTTATACTTATGATTTATTTAATATTCATGAGGCAAAAAGGTTTAAACAATCTGACAAAGGATTCCATATAGGATTACAGGCCTTTAAAAGAAGGTGGTTTTGCCTGAATACAATCATTTTCTTCAATTCTAGGAAAAGAAGATAGCCGTGCCAATAATAGTCTTCAAAATATTATAGAATTCTAGTGTATTCCAATAACCTGATGGAAAATGGAAACTAATTCTTTGCCCTGCCTTAAATAAGGATTATTCATTCTTGGAAGTGGACATGCTGCATCTAGATTTAGAGGTAAAAGAAGATCCATTTCCTCTCTCCCATACACCATATATTGATCTTCTGATGATTATTTGAGCTGACATACTCCAGAAACTCTACTTTATTTTTTACATTTGCCCTCTTTTTTCAGAAACAGGCAACTATAAATACCTCTATTTGCTCTGCTGCAGGCTTCTCCACCACACTGGCCAGTTGTTGCAGAATAATGTATTTGTTATCCGCTAGTGATGTCAAAAGCAGTTTGAGATCATTCTAAGGGGAAAAAAGGAAGAGTGATAGGCAGGTCATCCTGGAAACCCACATAACCAACTACTCACAGATTAATGGTAGCAGTCACTCGATCTCTGGAGTAAAATGAAGCACATACAGGTCTCAGGATCTCTATTATTATTGTTGGTTATATGGAATTTGATGAGCACTTGAAACTTTAATGCACACAAGCCCAAATAATGTATAACTTAAAAGTAAAACAGTTAGTTAAAGCTTTTCATTATGTCTGAATAAATATCATTTATTAGATTGTAAAAAAAAATCCATTACTTCAGTCCATTAACAAAATTTCATTGAAGAATGGATTATAATACTGCTCCTCAAAAACACATGATTCCTAGAACAGCAGCATACTACTTAATAATTACATTTTATTTGTTGGTTTTACTAATAGAGATAGGTATATACACAATATTTTTTCATAAATTTAGGGGAAAGAAGTATTTAAGGTGACTGTAGGGATTTATGAAAGGACAATGACTTGGTTGAGCCTTGTATTCATTCCCCCACTAATTTAGTGCCCAAAACAGTGAATTTCATCCATGATGGTCTTGGTGTTCCCATAAAGAAATTGACCATTAAGACATTCATCCTAAAATGTTTTTTCAAAGGAAGAATTTTGAATTAAAAAAGTAAATCACAGTTTTAACACCCTAAATTTTATTTGAAACGCAAATATATATATATATCTTAGTGAATAAAATAATACTATAATAGGCACATTAGCAGAAATCCATGTCATGTCTATTATAATCACTCTCTGGTGAATGCAGAAAATATGGATAAATGTCACCAGAGTGCTAAAATCAATGCTATAGTCAAATGAAGGTGAGCTTTAAACACAGGGAACAACAAATAAAACTTCCAAGGATCCACTATATTGTCCACTCTTATAATTAAGAAAAGAGAACAGCTCATGGAGACAAAAGGCAGAGTAAAAACAAGAATGCTGGATGTGAGGGGAAAAAGAAGAGAGAGTACCATAAAATGCCCAGGGTACAGAAAGGAATAACTATTTTAACTAGGCAAAAGATAGATTGTATTTACAAAGAGAATGACAGATACTTCCTAAATATATGAAAATTGTCAAGAATGAGTAAATCCATAGATTACAACAATGCTATTAGCAGAATCTTTTAATATGAACTATTTCATCTTTCCACATATTCATTTGAATATCTAAATAGATCCAAAATAAAATCAATTCTCTACTCTACAGAAGAAAGCATTAGTACAAGATGATAAACAGTCATTATATTTGCTTGGGGAATGAAGTATGGAGGTATGTAGTAGTAGCAAATTTGCCCTCATAATTATATTCAGGTTAGGCTAATTGGATTGCCTTGCCTGAATCTCCACTGATGTCTAGAAGAATATCCAACAAGTATACTGAATATGAGAGAAATCAGTTTTTTATCAAAGAGACTGGATCTGTGATTTTTTTCTTTTTTTTGTAATATGGATTTCCTAGATGAAGAAACTCTTTCTACCTATGAGAAATTAGGTGACTTGCTCAGGGTCACAGAGTCAGTTTGTGTCATAGATGGGACTTGAACTCAGATTTTCCTAGTTCTGAAGTCAGCTATTATTCTACTACTCTGTGGCTGCCTCTTTATTTTTTTTCCTATTAAATGTATTTTCACCTTAGTCGTGTTGAATAGAAGAATTAAAATGAATGGGAGAAACTATAAAACAAAACAAAACATAATACAAAAGAAAATGGTCTGCTTCATTCTGTGATCCAATTCCACAATTCTTTTTCTGGATGTGGAAGGCGTTTTGCCTCAAGTCCACTGGGAATTTTTTAAGTCCTTGCATTGCTATGAAGGACTCAGCCTACCAGAAAAATTCCTTGCACACTGTGGTTGTTGCTGTATACAAAATTGTCCTGGTTCTGCTCCTTTCACTCAGTATCAGTTCATATAAGTCTTTCCAGGCCTCTCTGAAGTCTTCCTGTTCATCATTTCTTATAGCACAATAGTATTCCATTACATTTATATACCACGACTTGTTCAGTCATTCCCCAACTGATGGGCATCCCCTTGATTTCCAGTTTTTGGCCACCACAAAGAGGGCTGCTACAAATATTTTTGTACATGTGGGACCCTTTCCCATTTTTATGATCTCTTTGGGATACATTCCTAGAAGCAATATTACTGGGTCAAAGGGTATGCATATTTTTGTAGCCCTTTGGGCATAGTTCCAAATTGATCTCCAGAATGCTTGGATCAGCTCACAGCTCCATCAACAATGAATTGATGTTCCAACTCTGCCACATCTTCTCCAACATTTATCATCATCCTGTTTTGTCATGTTAGCCAATCTGATAGGTGTGATGTGGTACCTCAGAGTTGTTTTGATTTGCATCCCTCTAATCAATAGTGATTTAGAGCATTTTTTCATATGACTATAGATAGCTTTAATTTCTTCCTCTAAAAACTGCCTGTTCATATCCTTTGACCATTTATCAACTGGGGAATGACTTGTATTCTTGTACATTTGACTCAGTTCTCAATACATTTTTAGAAATGAGGCCTTTATCACAGACACTAGTTGGAAATTTTTTTTTCCAGTTTTCTGCTTCCCTCCTAATCTTGGTTGCATTGGGTTTGTTTCTGTACAAAATGTTTCTATTTAATGTAATCAAAATTATCCATTTTGCACTTCATAATGTTTTCAGTCTCTTGTTTGGTCAAAAATTTCTCTAATCTCCATAACTCTGACAAATATACTATTCCTTGCTCCCCTAATTTGTTTATAGCATCATTCTTCATACTTAGATCATGTATCCATTTGGACTTTATTCTTGTGTATTGGGACTTTATTCTTGTGTATTGGGTCAGGCATTGGTCTATGCCCAGTTTCCTCCACACTGTTGTCCAGTTTTCCCAGCAATTTTTGTCAAATAGTGAGTTCTTATCCCAGAAGTTGGGGTCCTTGGGTTTATCAGACAGTAGATTGCTATTCATTGCCTACTTTGTCTTGAATACCTAACATATTCCACTGGTCTACCCCTCTCTTTCTTAGCCAGTACCAAGTGGTTTTGATAATTACTGCTTTATAATACAATTTGAGATCTGGTAGGGCTAGTTGCATCTATCTCTTTAACATAAAAAAAAATTTATGAAGGAACTAATTCATATGATGATTAGGCCTTGATTGTTTTATCCTTTAAGATACTCCAAAAAACATTTCAGTTGTATATATCTTATTTTATTTCTTACCACATTTGTATAAGTTCCCACCTCCCCACCAGTGTGGGGAGCCATGACTATCTATTATCAAGATAAAGGTCTGAACTGCCGCTGGGAGCAAACATCCTGCCCTTGTAAAATATTTGAAACATCTTACTACCCCTCCCACTGCTGCTTACTGTAAACCCCCTACTCCCTCTTTCACCACTATAATTACTGCTACCCTACCCCTCAATAAACGAGACTTGATCAGAAAGCCTGTCTTGTCTCCATTCTTCGCGTCTCCTGTCCCCAACCCTCTCCTTTCTTCCAGGGTCCGCGTTCTTGTCCTGCAGGCCGGGACACACCAGCTGTCAATGGATATTTATGCAGTGGAGAGTGGGGAAGAAAGGATAAATACCATAGGAAAAAAATCATGAATATAATTTTATGCTGCATTGAGAAACAAATTTGAAGATGGTTTCAACTTTTAAAATTAATATGCTAAGTCATCTATTAAATAAGCACTTGCAATTTTCATTTGTTTACATTTTCAAGTAATTAAAACTATTGAATAGCATTACCAGGAAATTTACTTTGGGTGAATTAAAGGAGTAGATAATGTTAAAATATCAATTGATCATAGTTAAGTATAACTCACAGGTAACTGTTTGAACATAGATAATGCATATCTACATATTCAGTCCATCCATCATCTCTATTGCCTATATGCATTTTTCCAAGAATTCATTTTATTCATTATGGTCTAGAAAAAGTAAAACTTATTGTGGCTATAAATACTTAGTGGGGAAATGAATAATGAAGACATATCATTCCCATAGACATTGAGTTCTACCAGCATAGCAGGTATTTGGTACTTAAAGAGAACAAAAATGCTTATGGCTTGACCTTTAAATCATATTCATATTGTAACTATTTTCTCCAATTAAATGAGAATAAAGTATTTTGAAATGCCATAGTTTTTGTGCGTGAGCTGGCCACTGTGTAGCTGATCACCTAAAATAAGTTCTTAAATAGGAAATAACTTGACAAAAAAAAAAAACCCCAAAATAAAAAAAAAATACTAGAAACATTTAAAGCAAAATCTTTTTTAAAAAACAAAATGCATGTAATCCCTTTAGTCTCATAAAATGTAATGAATTACTAGAGTTCTTTTATTACTAGATATATCAATTACCTAAAAAGAAAAAGGCACCACAATGTAATGCTAATGAAATTTAAAGATCTTCCCCACTCATTAATGGCCCTGCTCATTAAAGGGAGTTTGATTAGGGGAGATTTGTAGGAAGGCCCACACCTTTTGTTAATGAGGCACTGGTTCTCAAGGGTTGTGATGCCCTCTGACTCTGAAAAGTGTATATATACTATGCGGTGAGGTTTTGTTTGGGGGCTTACTCACTGGAAGTGTTTGTTTCACCAGACAAGACTCTGGACAGACACTAAGGAGCTCCCCTCTTCCCCCCAGCTTTCAAAACCCAGATGTTGGTGCTTCTCTCTCTCTGGTAACTACATATGTATATAATGGTCAGAGAGTTGAATCTGTCTATTGATATGTGATGTATGCATTGCTTATAGTCAGGCAACTGGAACTCCTATCTGTTTATTATTTCTTTGTATTTTCTCTGAAGTTCAGGGTGCTGACTTTTCCCTCTGAACTAAGTGAATGACATATGTGCTTAATTAAAGTGATTGTTGACCTCTCAAAAGTTGCCTTTCCTTTTAGAAAAGCAGATCAAAGAACCTGGGATAGCAGGACCTCCTGTGTATGTCAGGATGCTTGCTTTTACACAGAAAAATATATAGTGTCGGACTCCCAAAACGAGATTGACCTTTAGCATTTAACAAATACATAGTGTTAATCAACCTCCTCCTTGACCAGCATACTAGAATCCAATTACAGTCTATTGCATGTAAGATGTTGCTATGAGACGTTAATCAGTGTAACAATGATCAACTACAGTTGGAGATGATGAAACAAGTGACTCACCCCCAGAGAGAGAGAGGTGATAGGCTCAAGATGCAGAATAAAATATCTATTTTTGGACATGGCCAATGTAGGAATTTATTTTATAATACTTATACAGGTTCTTTTTCTTTTTTTAATTTGGCAGGGTGGAGATGGGAAGAAGAAGGGGGCTAGGTCTAGATGAAAAAAAAGAGAAGGGGGTCATTGAAGCATTTCAAAATAAATCATGAAAGAGAATAGAGAGAATCATCTGCAAGCAGGATATCCTTGAAAGTTATATATTGACTTTATTATGTGTGTGTGTGTGTGTGTGTGTGTATGTTAAATGAAAAGTAAGATGTACATAATAGAGATCCACAAATTAGAATTTGAGGGGATACTCCTCTACTGGGTATATGACTGAACAAGTTGCGGTATATGAGTATTATGAGAAATAGATAGTGGGGATGGTTTCAGAAAAACCTGTGAGCCTTTCATGAATTGATGCAAAGTGAAGTAAGCAGAACCAAGGGAACATTGTGCACAGCAACAGCAATATTATACAATTATCTACTGTGAACAACTTAGCTAATCTGAGAAATAAAATGATTCAAGACAATTCCAAGGAACTTATGAGAAAAAATGCTATCCACTTCCAGAGAAAGAAGTGATGGAGTATGAATGCAGATCAAAACATATATTTTTTAAAAACTTTCTCCGAGGGGTCCTATGTTTTATTTTGCAACATGGCTGATATGGGAATATGTTTTGCATGATTTCACATGTATTATCTCTATCAAATTGCTTCCCTTCTCAAAGGTGAGAGAAAGGAGTGGAAGAAGAGAGAGAACATGGAACTCAAAATTTTAAAAATCTTTTAAAACTTTTTATGTATAATTAAGAAAAAAACTTAAAAAATAGAGATTTGCCATTTCAATTACAAAATACTCCTTTCTGGTTCTATTACATACAGAGTGTCCCAAAAGTCTTACAGTAGTTTTAACCTTATGGAATTTGCTAGGTTTCTAATTTTAAAAAATTAAATGAAGTAGACAGACTTCTGTGTCATATTGATCAAGATCATTATTTTATATTCTTAATTTTATCCTCATATCCTATTTTAATTTATATATGCATATACATGATACAATTGCCAAACAATACTTTACACAGCTAAAACTTTATGACAGCCTGAAAATCTACTTTCAAAAGAATTATTTGCTTTCTATTCCTCAGATCCTGTATTCTAAGTCACTCCTGACCTTAGGTCCTCACTACTGAGTTAACTTAGTTGAGGACATCCCTTTGTTATACAGATTGAACACCTTTCTCTAATCCTCACCGATCACCAGTCATTTCTCTATCACAGAGCTATCACAGCCTCCATCCCCAACTCCTTAGTATTATATCTTGAAAACTGCATGTTTCAGAAATAACCGAGTCAATGAAAATATAGTATGTTTTCTATATAGTCTAAGATCCTTTTCTCTAGACATCTCTTATAACTGGGTAGGGTCATTCTGTTGTACTAATGGAATTTATGGCAGGTTCATTCATCTTTAATCTTAGAATGCCCTAAGTATACTTCCCTTTTCAGAAAAATATTCCTATACAGAGGTGCTCTGGGAGGCCTTATCACACACACATGCAAAAATACAAAAGTACACTGTCATAATGCTACACAACAATTATGGAAGTTACATAAAGTACATCTTATAATTTCACTAAAGATGAGGTTGTTAAGTATTTCCCAATATTTTCATCATCTTCACATTTTCATCAGTATCTTAAATTACATTAATTCTTTACAATGCTCTAACTATATGATGAATCAGACTATACATTCGCAAATAATTTCACCATTCACTTTTCATATGTTCTAACCAAATTTCTCAGGGTAATATAACAATATAAAATATTGGTTTTTCTTAGACTTTAGGAAGCAAGGTACTAAAGTTTAAGTGAAGCCAATAATTACTTACTTCTCTCTCTTTTTCATTATCCAGAAAATAACATGCTCCAAGTGTGTACTACATTGACTACAATTATAATTCAAACTCCGTCAAGCCTACTTCTAATAATACTATCTAAATTATATCTATTATAAAGTACTTCCATCTATATGAAAACATCCTCCCATTAAACACTTAAATATTGTAAGAAGGTGAATTTTATTTGTAAAAAGATGGCTTAATTTTCACTGAAAACTAAAGCTCAAATTTTATCATCAGCCATTATAAAAGCCTCAATTCCCCCATTTACCCAGAGTCGTGGAAATTGTCCAAGAAAGTTTATTTGGTATACATTTGAAATCTCAACTCAAAGTAAAAAAAAAAAAATAATAACAAGCCTTAATTTCTGTACTTTTAAAAAATGCAATAAATTTTCAAATAGAGGTAAAGGGATTATATGACTAGCTCCTTTAAAGGATATTTAGGTCTCTAAATTAAAATATTTTCTGCATAATATAGTAATGTATTTTAAGTCTATAATAGTCAACATTTATATGAGAAAATGACCTGAGTTCCAATACAATTTATTTAATGTTGTAAGTTCTCAAGCAATTCTAGCTATCATGTGATTTTCCTGTATCAAGGACCATGGCATTTCCAATTTTCTAATTCTACAAGTTAATCACTTGGTTATATTTCTAAATTACTAATTATCAGTAATGATTTGGGCTTCACATTATACATTAAGTAATATCTTTCAATTAAATAGCTTGTTTAGTGATGATGAAATAGGACCATGGAATGACAAATAACTTTGAAGAATAAAATTTAAGATTGACCCTACCTGGAAATTTAGTATTTGCTGCAGCCTTTCTTTCATCTGATGACATCGCTGATTTACGACAGAATCTAACAAGGACAGCCTTCCCAAAAGACAGCCCAAAGTGTCTTCAATAACGTCTCGGTTATCACCGTTTTCAGGAAATGCTTGGGAAAACAAGTTCTTATTCTTATCCATTTCCTCAGACATTTCTTTAATATCTTTGGCAAGAGTCTGGATTCATAAAAAAGGGAAATCATATTTAAGAAACTAGATACATTAACATGTTCTTATCAACTTTTATCATCTCATTGAAAAGGCAATGAACTACCGTTGTTATTCAAACAACTAATTCAGGTTATTTTTATTTTTTTTCACTTGACTTCAATGACCTTAAGACATACTGGAGTTCACTAATTTTCTCAGTAAATTTTACCTACTAGCAATGCCTTTTGTTAAGTCCTGAAAAATATAAAATACTATTTAGAAATTCATTAATTTATTTTTGATTTTTATTCCTCATGTGGGTTTGTGATATACATTTCCATATTCCTTCAATATTCTTTTCTCTTCTGCTAGAATACGAATTCAAATTCAGAATATAAAGGTTTCCGCCAAGTTTATGTTCTTAATTAATTTTCTTCATCATCTACTTTTGAAAGAATCCTTAATTTTCTGCTTTCTTTTTAAAAAATATCTCCTGCTTATATCTAAGATAAATTAAGTAGAATCTAATTTTTTAATGGCGTGGAATTACAGATGCATGTTATCAAACTTACTTCCTGGTTATAGAGACATGTTTCTGTTTCTTCTGGTAAAAGAGCGGTAGCAACAAATAAATGTTCTTCCACATCATCTAGCCAAGTAGAGGTAGCTGAAACTCCATCATATAATTTCTGTTCCAACTGAAAATGTTGCTTCTCTGTCTTTCCATTCTGGGAAAAGAAATTCAAAAGGAGAAGAAAAGGTCAGTCTTCCAATACATTTAAGTGATACTGGACCTGAAAAAAGGAAAGGAATATGTTTTTGGTAAATAGTCCAATTAGATACAATTTTTTGCAAGAACTATAAAGTATTAAATACTATTTTTCTGATTTTTGTTTCTTGTATGGGGGAAGGAATTGGGGGGGAGGGGGGTGTTGTGATATTCACAAGAAGAGTCCAGAATGTAATTATACTGACCTGTTAATGTTCACTTTAGTAATCTTTATTGGCTGGCTGCTAAGTATGAGAGACAGTAGGTGAAATCCACATTTTAAAAAATAATATACATCTTTTTTTAAACAGAATTTTCAAGTAAACCAAGACTACAATACCTGAGATGAAACTTCTTCAAAAGCCTGGTTCAAACCATCCAGCAAAGATGTAACTGAGGATTTTGTTTGAGTCTGCCCTTCCCCTTTGTACAGTGGCACGCCAGTCAGCAATCTATTTGGCCTGCTATAAAGCTACATAGGAATAAGGACAATTGTTTAGAACAATTCTACAGCACTGTGTTAGAAACACGTGGGACAAATATTGAGCAAAGGAACTTTATGTAATTTTTCAGGCAAAAAATAACTTCTAGAGCACAGAATTTACAAACTTTAGTATTTCACATTTATGAATGACAATGCTTTCACTGATTAAAAACCAAACCAAACAGTAGCTTCCTAAATATAGGAAGTTCTCTATTGTTCTACTCATATTCAACCTAACTCAAGTTTCACATCCACCATGAAACTCTTCCTTCACCACACTCACCAAAAGTGGTTTCTCAAATTTCTCTCATTTGAATTCCCCTAGTATTTATTTAGTATTAATCAAGTCCTTAGTTTTTTATTTCTTTTATATAAAAATACAAGGAAACAATACATTTCCTTGTTTGAGCTCACCTTCTATCTTCTCAATGCATATGTCTCATGTCCTCATCTTGACTCTAAGTTCCTAAATGGTGGGATCATAGATTATACTTCTATGAATTACCCCTCCACCCTACCAAAGGCTGGGTGCTACATGTAAAGACACTCAATGACTGTTGAATAAAAAGACGAATAAATGAATATGTATGGGGAAGGCAAGTTTTTTAAATATTTATTACAATTTATGTTACAAAATTGTGCTTTCTGTTATGTCTAACAGTCATCAGTGTAGCTGACTAATTGCCTGCCCAATTATACTTCTAGCATTCCCAAAGTATGTCTTCAAAAAGGAGTGGACAAAATTTTGGGGGACATTTTGATATTGGGGGTGAGTGAGGAGGAAAGAGGAAAAAAAAGAATTAATTGAAGATGACTTTTCCAGAGGTCTTTACAGACCAAGGTTCCTTTGGTAATGAGGTCACAACCATTTTCAAAATGCAATGTTGTTTCAAAATTTTATCACTCAAAAAGCAATAAAAATATATATTTAATTTGTGGCTCCTCATCTGATAATCATTTTGCTAACTACATTTAATGGCTAAAATGATGCAGAATTTGTGCTGTTTTTCATATGTATGCTCTGTACTCAACTAGAAGTAAAACAAACAATAAATAATTTGAAAATCCAGAGGATTTTTCAGAGGAATTTTCTTTTTTAAAAATGGGATTCTTTGGGGGAATTATCATATAATAATATTCTTTAGTTTACGGACTAAAACAAACATTTCATAATATAGAATAATAAAAAAGACAATTGTATATGAAACTGCAAAACTACTATGTATAATTTGCTATTCCTTTCAATTATACAACAAAATTGTCATTTTTTTTCTTCTCTCCCCAACAATATTCTTACAATTAATGATAAATAACATGATATTCTTATAAGAACTGACAGAAACATGATATGTTTCATTGTTTCTCTTTGACTGCTACAATGAAATTATAAATAGCTACATTACTACATATTTCCAACAATCAATAACCAAAAAGCAAACAAAGTTACCATCTGCTCCTGTTCCTGCTCCAGAGTATTCTGCAACAGTCTCTGCTTGGTACTAAATTCTTGATGAAGACTTTCCCATTTCATACGCATGTGGCCTTCTGCCGAGTTTTTCTCCCCTTCAAATGCCAACTCTTGGGATATTTCGTCAGGCTTCTCACTATTACAAGAGTAGATAATTTCACCTTACAATTTATGAAACAAAAGCAACGATCAAGGGTAAAGATTACAAAGTGCAAAAATTATCCTCTAAATTTATCATTGGGTTTTGGGCATTTCTGGTTAATTTATACGCAATCAATCAATCAATAACCATTTATTAAGTGTCTAGTTAAGTAGCCAGGCTAGGCAACTTCCAAAAGAATAAGTAAAGACAAACATTTATACAAGAATAGACGTTCAGCAATATTTTAATTTGCATTACTATCACACAATTGGCAAATCACTTTTTTTTATGTAAAACATTTCCATATTAGTCATTTTGTCCAAGACTCGAATAAAAAAAAAAGAATGAGTGAAAAATTGCATCCTTTAGTCTATCTTCAGTCAATATAATTTCTGTGGAAGTAGATAACATGCATCATCATTAGTCCTTTAGGATTATCTTGGATCACTGAAATAGCTAAGTTATTCACAGTTCTCATTGCATAATATTGCAGTGACTTTGTACAATGTTCTTCTGATTCTGTTCATTTCAATTTGCATCAGTTCATGGAAGTTTTTCCAGGTTTTTCTAAAATCATCCTGCTTGTCATTTTTTAAAAATTTTATTTTAGACTCAAACACCAGAATACAAATACAAAAATAGAGAAAAGAACAAAAACTTATCATAGAACTTAAATATTGGAACTTAAATACAAATTTAAAAAGAAGTATGTCAGGTACACAGCAGAACATAAAAAAGGATTTATGTAACAATAAATTTTCATTCCAAGAAAGCCTGTATGATAACTAACATTTGTTGTGTTGAAAATTGTCCATCTTTTCTTAGCTTCCTTGTGAGTTCTTTGTTCTCTGCTGTGCACTTTTTTACTTTGTTTTTCCCCTCCCCCAACCCCTAGAAGGCTGCAATAAAGTTTAGATATGCTTTTCTATAGCAATAGATATATACATACACATATACATATATAGACATATACTTCCTCAAATATATTTTACTCCTGATCTTTGTTTTTTTATGTTTGTGTATATCCCCTTGTTTCCTATCCTTCCTGCTTCCTCTACTTTACTTCTGCCTACTACCTTGCCCTATTACTTGCCTACCCCTCTCCAAGGATCATTCCCTTATCCTCTCATTCCTACAAATCTAAACACCTTTCCATACCCCCTTTTACCTGATCCTTCCTTCTCCCTTCTAAAGATCACAACCTTATCCTCTCCCCTCTCCCTATGTCCCTACCTTTTTATTTCTTCTGAATTTAAAAGACTTTTATATTCTTCTAAATATTGTTCCCTCTTAAACCCATTCCTGATGGAAGTAGGTCATCAGAACCACCACCCCTACTCCCCCATTTAATTTCACTGTATCAATTTTTCCTCATGCACTACATTTGCTTAAAATAATTACACCTTTTAGCTGTTCCTAAATGATTTTACTTCAAAAATTCATATCCTACTCAGGTTTTCCCCAATTATAATCAGTCTTTGGTATGTACCTTATATTTCCCTTGGTTCTTGTATATCAAATCTTCTATTAAGTTTAGGATTTTTATTATTATTTTTATTTTATTTATTTTCAGTGCTCCACAATCACTTCCATATAACCCATTTTTTTCCTTCCCTTCTCCTCCTTCCCCCTACCTCCACCCCTCCCTCTCCAAGACAGCATACAATTCTATATGGATTCTACATATACATTCCCACTAAAAATACCCTCATCTTAGTCATGTTGCCTAGAAGAATTAAAATGAATGGGAGAAATCACAAAACAAACCAAAATGTAATAAAAGAGAAAATGATCTGCTACATTCTGTGATTGAATTCCATAGTTCTTTCTCTGGATGTGGAAGGCACTTTGCCTTAAAAGACCATTGGGAATTTTTTAAGCCATTACATTGCAATGAAGTTCTAAGTCTACTAGAAAAAATCCTCACACACTATGGTTGTTGCTGTGTACAAAGTTCTCTTGGTTCTGCTCCTTTCACTCAGCATCACTTCATATAAGTCTTTTCAGACCTCTCTGAAGTCTTCCTGTTCACAATTTCTTATAGCACAATATATTCCACTACATTCATATACCACAATTTATTCAGCCATTCCCCAATTGATGGGCATCCCCTTGATTTCCATTTTTTGGCCATCAGAAAAAGTGTTGCTATAAATATTTTCATACATGTAGGATCTTTTCCCATTTTTATGATCTCTTGGGGATAAAGTCCTAGAAGTGATATTTCTGGGTCAAAGGGTATGCACATTTTTGTAGCCCTTTGGGCATAGTTCCAAATTGCTATCCAGAATGCTTGGATCAGCTCACAGCTCCACCAATGATAAATTAGTGTTCCAACTGTCTCACATCTTCTTCAACATCATATTAAATTGTTTTAAACTTGATGCTTTTAATACTTTATCCTTGAGCTGGGGGTGTCCCAATCTGATTATGATATTCCCGTGAGTTTTCCTCATAGAATCTCTTTTAAGTGCGGATCATTGGATTTTTTTTTTTCTATTTCAACTTTGCCCCTTGTTCTAATGCTTCAGGATAATTTTCTTTAATTATTTCTTCTATTATTGTATCAAGATTCTTTTTTTGATCATAATATTCAGTTAATCGATTATTTGTATATTTTCTCTTCTTGATCTATTCTCCTAATCTCTTGTTTTTCTTATGTTTCCCCTTTTCTTCTATTTTTTATTATTCATATTTTGGTTAATTATTTCTTGATTTCTTATAATTTTGCAGGCTTCACTTTGCCCAATTCTAATTTTCAAGGTGTCATTTTCTTCCTTATGTTTCTGGATTTCCTTTTCTAATTGGTTGACTTTACTTTCATAACCTTATTGGTTTTCTTGGATTATTTTTTTTTCCCCTCCATCTCTGTCATTTGGTTTTTTAAATTCTTTTAAAAGATCTTCTATAAACTCTTTTTTGGGCAAGTGACCATTTGACATTAATTTTGGGGATTTCTTTATTTCAGTGTCCTCCTCTGAAGATGAACTGTAGTCTGCTCTATTCCCATAATAACTTTCTATGGTTGGATTCTTTCTCCTTTGCCTGTGCATTTTTGGTGTTAATAGCTTAATTTTTGTAATCACCCCTAGCTCTGGGGTATGGGAAATGGTGCCTCTAGCCCCAGATCTTCAGTTCTCCCCTAACCAAATCCAAATCTCCAATCTCCTGTAAATGCCCACAGCGAGGGGCTTTCTTCCTCTGCTTCTGCACTCACCGGGTGTATGCAGGATCCTTCTTGCCCTCAATGCTGTTTGCCTCACAGCTGGGTCTGGTGTTCCTAGTCAGCAGAGGTTCCCTCAATCTTCCTAGGTTCAAATGCTCAACTGCCCTCACTATCCCAGGGGTAAAAGTTCCTGGGCCTGGGGCAGCCTTTCAAACCAACTAACCCCAGGGCTTACTGCTTGTGGTTAAAATGGAACCTAGCCTACAGGTATTTAATCTTCACAGAGACCAAACCTAGTCCTCTCTCAGGATTTTCCTTCACATCTTCTCAACCTGGCCCAGGAAGATCCAGGTTGTGCCCTTATTCTTATTTATCTCCACCCACACTTTGTTCACCCCAAGGTACTATTTTATCTCTTTTGTGAGGAAAAATCCTGAGATCTTGGAATTTCCTGTGTTATAAAATGGTGAATTTAGAGGCTGAATAAAAATGCTTGTCAATAAAACTCTTTCTTTTTTCCCCTTTTTATGAATTATTTACTCTCTGGCTACTGGATATAATAACTGTGCCATTTGTGAGTAAGGGAGGGGATGGGTGTGCCTATGAAGGCTTGTAGGTAGTGGGTGTATAATCAAGTACATAAAAATTTAAAAATAAGGTATAAGCTTAATAAATCAAAAAATGTCCTTGTAAGCTACCCCTTAGAGTGAGTAGTGTCTGACCACTGAATTCTTTGAAGAAGCAATATTTTTAATGTCTGACAATGTAATTTAGAGTTGTTTGCCTTTCCTGTGGGCAATTTCCAAATCAAGAGGATATGGAAAATAAAAAAAAATCTGTGGAAAACACAGTAAGATTCTTAGTGGCTAGAGGTATCCACTTTTTTGCATGTGTTTAAATGAAAGGGAGAGAGGGGTAGAAAACAGGAGAGGGAATTTTAACAATGACTTTCAATGAGGTATAAACTGAAAGAATTACCAAGAAGACATTACCTGAAATGTATAAAATAAACTTTACTAGTAGTGATTGGGAAAGATACTTCGCACCATATTTCTTTTGCCTATTAGCTAAATTTGCAAATACTTAATGGTTGCACCCATATCATAAACCATGAAAAATGATAACCCAATAAATTATCCTTAATCATTTTTTACTATTTCTTTTAGCAATGGGAAGGCTTTGATACATTTTTTTCTTCTATCTGTGGGCATTACAGCAATAATTTCTTCATTATATTTCCATACTAATCTCTATCCTATACTAGCTAAAACTCTTCCTTTTTTCATTTTTCTAGTGAACATTCTAGTTTATTTCTCTGATTACCTTCTACTGTGGGATTTACAGAGTTGTTTAATGTTTTGGTTTAATATCTAGGCAGATGAAGACAATGATAATGATAGTTAATATTATGTAGTACTTTAAAGTTTATAAAGTAATCTCTTTATTCCAGTGAAGTCATTTGAGACAACTCTTTGGTAACATGTAAGAGAACCAGCTATAAAGGAACAACTCAGCTCTTAAGAGGCTATCACTTTCTGCCCTTTCCTCTTGTGCCTCTATCAGAGAACAAGAAGAGAGGATGGAATTGTTATTTCCTCCCTTCACCCTCTTATCCATTGACTACATGAGTATATCTTTTGGACAGAGTTCCTCAACCAGTTGGAGATTCCATACCCAGCAGGAAGCAAAAAAAGAGAGGCAAAAGATCATCTTGATGGAAAAACAAGGAAGACAACCAGCTAGCTATTCAAGAGGAATTTAGACTTGACAGTTGGAAATTGAACTGCAGAGAGAAATGACAAGGGAGCTCAGCTTAGCAACTTGTGCAGGAAGGACACTCCGTCTGGGGATGAGGTGGATGGAACAGTGTGTTGACACCATAAGAAGAGAAAGAACGTAAAGGCCCTGAAGTGCTTGAGACATACATTTTCTCAGTTCCCTATTTACGTTTTTTCTATCAGATACTCTCTATATATGTGCTCACTCTTCCCATTAAAGCTATGCGCATTTGTGAGAGTTCTACAGGTTTATAGTGGAATGCTTTGTAGCCACTGTTCTTACAACATCAATATATGTCTCTATTTGAGCTAATTATATCTATTGACTGTTAAATATAGACACACTAGTGGCAGCTTGTGATCTGTAGCTATTCAGAATATGATGAACTGGAGTTAGTAGTCACTTCCCCATATTCAATTTGCAAACTGTGCTTACTGAAGGTGAAAATAGCCCTAGAGAGAGATATTCACTTTATAGCAAGCATAGATTTGACTTTTTGCAATTTTCACTCACTACTCCTCATTCCATCCTCTGAGACTGAACGGATGAAGTCTAATCCCTGTTTCACATGATAGCCAATCAAGTACTTGACCAAAGCAATCATGTCTCCTCTTATTCTTTATATCAAACATTCCTAGTTCTGTCAACCAATCTTCATCTTTCACGGACTTGAAAGTCTTTTACAATTCTTTTTGTTTTCTTCTGTTTGTTCTTAAAATCTGAAACTAATATCCCAGATGTGGGCTGACATAGACAGAGTACAGAGGGACCAGTACTTCCTTATTTTTTAAAGCTATACCTTTCTTACTGCCATCCTGAAGTCTACTTTTGTTTAACTTTCATTTCAATAAGGAAGGCTAGACCTAGGATTGGGTAGTAGAATGTGTTATAATTGCATTTTTATTTGCATGTTTTTCTTAGCATTTATTTTTCTGCTGTTCTAGCTTTAGGTTCTATATGAATGATTTATGGTAAAACATAAATTAAGATGAAACAGGCATGAAATGTCTACCATCTGCACTAAAGGCAGCATATTGATAAAAGCACAGATCTTTTAAAGTCTCAAAAGTACCGTACTGTTCTGGTAACTTAATGAGACACATTCAACGCTGTCCGTGATCTGTTATCTTGAGGTCTGGTCTATTTTAATGAATACACCAAAATATGCCTTGGTTTAATAATGGTTTAATGCCTTGTGTTTACAATAAAACAATAATAAAGCTATCTGTGAAGATTCTGAAAGTGAAAATTGGTCCTGTTATTGATAAGCACATCCTAAAATCAGAATTATGCCGACATTTTATTTGGTATAATATACAGACAGATGATGACTTAATCAGCAACTTACAATTGTAAATGTGGCCTTATTTTTTCCCTAAATAATGTTTTTTGCCCACATGCCTTCTTTCTAGCTATTTTCCTTCTCACTTCTTTCTCACTCTTCTATCCCTCTTAGTGCCTAAGTGCCTCTATGTGACTTACTCATTGTAGGTATATAATAAATCTTTATGTGATGGAAATTTTCCCCTCTATCTTTTATCATATCTCCTTCCATCCTCCTCCCATTTCTTTCTCTTATGCTTTCCTATTTCATCATCTCACTTATTTTCCAGTTCAGCAATAGCTTAGGCAGCAGTGAATTATATTCCTGTTACTGATACATCACAATAGCAGTTGAAATACTTGTGCAGGTTAGGTAGGCAAAAGCCTGTTTTGTGAAAATGTTGAATAGGTAGCTGCCTCTTTGCTGTCACGAAAGGGGTGCCAAAATGCCCCCAATCTGCCATTGTATATGGAAAATGTATGACACAGAGATATTCAATGGAGAAGCATGTTATTAATACACTGCTTGTCGTTAACACCTTATTGCAAACTAGTTGCTTGAAGACTAGTTTCAGTCATGCAATAGGACATGGAAGAAGTAAGTTTTGATTTGAATAGTATACAGAGAGTGGCAAATAGATAAAAGAAAAGGAAAAATTCAAAGAAGGAAGAGTTATCAGAGAAGGTAGCCCCTTCACTGATAGGAAAAAAAGGTAGCAAGAACCATGGGAGGCCCAAGAGAGAAATTTATAAAAAGTTGGTCTCTGAAAAGGGAATAGAAAAGGCCAGAATTAACCTTTGCTTACTCCATAATTCTCAATCCCCCCCCAAAAAAATTTTTAAATGCTTATTATGTATAAGGTATTTTGACTTAGATCCATCCCAGAGGCAATCAAGAATCGTAACAAATCCAAAGACTGAAATAATCCAAAATACCAATCTCTCTAATCGGCTCATTTTTGCAGATGAAGACCAAGAGGCATAAAATGATTTCTCCAAAGTCATAAAGTCAGTTAGTAGTGGAGTCAGAACAAAAGCTTGTCTCCTTACTCTAAATTCAGTCTTTTTTTCATTATGCTATACCACAAAGGACAAATTATTTTATACTTCTGTTTTTTATACAGTTCAAATGAGATAATATATGTAAAGTTTCATAAAACTTAAATCAGTATATAAATTTAATTTTATTAGTAATAATAAAAATTATTTTTTGCTACCTATGCAACCCCTAGCAAGTTACCCTCTTTAAGCTTCGGTTTGTTCATACACGAAACAAGGGAATTGGACAAGACTGATGGAAATCTCTAAGGTCCATTCCATTTCTAAATTTAAAGCCCTTTAGGCATGATGTTCTAATGTTTATCCAAAAGTGTTTCTGATGTTACAAACAGAATATGTGTCTGGAAGGGTCAAAGGTATAACTTAGGGTGGGTCACTCATTTTGTCAAAAAAGAATAATCCCCTCCTTCCCAGCTGCCTCAGCTTTTGGGAGGATATAGACATAATAGCTATTATAAGTATGAGATAAATATATAAATACCATTTATAGTACCATAAAGCTCCCTATGCACTATGAATACATTTAATATTCCAAAGTGAAAGGAAACAAAAATTAAATAACATTTAGAATATGATGGGAGAAAATAAATTTTTCTCCAAATAGTTGAAAAGAGGAAGAGGAAAGGAAGATAAATTGTCTTAAAACACATAGGGCAGCATGGTGTAGTGGATACAAATCTGGGCTCAAAATTAGAAAGAGGAGTTTAAGTTCTAACATTGACATATACTAAATGTATGACCCAAGACATGTCTCTTAAGCTCTCCGTGCCCTCGGAAACTCCCTAAGACTTTAAATCGTAGAGGAGACGCTGATGGGCATTGCTAGAGGGAGACTGCTCACCGGAACTTCACTACACCCGTGAAATCAAAACTGTCCCTCCCTCTTTCCTCACCAAAAACAGAACAAAACACAAAACTCCAACATACCTAATGCCAGCATTTTCTCCAGCTGAATGTTGGGTTAGAATTTCTTCTCCACGACTTGCTACTGATCGAAGAAGGCTTTTCTGTTCTGCTAACTCTTGTTCTAGTTCCTAGTCAAGTAAGGAAAGGAAAAAAAAGTTAAAATATTTGTAAGCTTAATAAAATCATCTACCATGTCCTATAGCACCCATAATCTGGTTTTCACTTCTCAGTTGTACACAGTATAAAGTAAGAAAACATACAGGGCAAACACTAAGCCCATATGGTAATATTACTTAATATCATTCTTTGCCTTTGATAAAAGATGACTATGAAAACCTAATACAGTTCCTTTAATACTATATAAAAAGAATTTTGCAGGGCTGGAGTGCCCCCAAGTGGTTTAAAAGTTGACTTCATAAATCAATGCGAAAACATCCTGACATATGAATGGCATTTTCTCATAGAATAAGATGTTCTGCCCTTTGAATTCTAATAACACAAAACTACTTTAATTCTGGCCTTATTACTCTGGAATATAAAATTGTCTGAACTCTTATTAAATTTTACTTTTATTCTGTTTAGGAATTTACATATGGAGATATGTTTATATAACTTAGAGGATTTTTTTTTTGACAACCTATTTACAAACAAAAATGTTGACAATTAGAAGTGATCACTATTTATTTATTAAAGTATGTTCTCCAAGGGCTTCTATCAAGCAATTTTTAAATCTAGTTTAAGCTACAAGCATATACTTGAAAGCAATATTTATTGCATTTCTTTATAGAAGCAGCAAATAGAATGATAGGTTTGGAGTCAGGAAGACCTGGGTTCACATTCAGTTTCTGACACTTGCCAACCCTGAACATGTCATTGAACACCTACGTAGACCTCAGGTAACTCCTTAGGATTTATCTACCAAGTCATGGGAAGGGAAATTCCTTATGACTCAGGAAATTATAGGCTTAAATAATAGATTATTCCATAATCCCAAATTTTCACTATTTCACAGTACCCTTCCTCCTGATTACTGTAGTTGTGGTCACTTAGTTTTATTGATATATTTTACTGAATATATTTTTTTACTAAATATCCTTTTTGATATGGAAAAGATAATTCATCAACCCACACATACAATACCATTCATTCATTTGTACAAGAGAAGAAATAGATGTCAGTGTGGGGAAAGGTGACAATGAAGCCAGGGGGACTAGAGGAACAACACTTTCTCTGAAAGCATCTGCACACTAAGAAACAATCGGGAAGAAAAATATTCCACAAACATACTCTCTCTGAGGCCAGTGATTACAAGCTAAAGTGATATTTCAATAGTTTACTTTTTGTTGTTGGAGGCTGCTCTGTTGCTGCTGGGTTCTCGTAGTTCGGGCTTGTGCCAGCCATTCCTGGACACTGGGGCTCTGGGCGGTTGCTAGGTCAGCTTCACATTCCTCCTTCTCTTGTGATGTAGCCTGCTTTTTATCAAGAGAAAACCAATGGTCATAAATGAGACTCAAAACATTTCTGTGTAATTTCCATAAATGACCCCAGAATGACTCCCTTTGCTTATACAAATACATCAAAAATAAGACACATAGGCAGCGGGCACAAGGGCCAAGTGAATGGGTGGATGTACTTAATGAATGCCTAGAACAACTTCGTTCTATTTAAGGTTTTCATCCTATTAACAAACCAGTATCTGTTCTACAGTGTGGACTGCTTCTTTACACAATGGAAAAAGTAGACCTTGAACATAAGAGAAGTTGAATTAAGGATCAGGTGACCTAGGTTCTCAGTTCCAGCTTTGCCACTAATTATATGGCTTCAAGCAAACAACTTCATGTCTTTGGCCTCAGTTTCTTCAAATGCAAAATGAAGAAGTTGGAATAAATCAGGGGTATTTAGCCTTTTCTAGGTTATGGATTCCTTTGGTAGTCTGATAAAACCTATGGACCTTTTCTTAGAATGATGCTTTTAGGTGATGCAGATGCTAAATTTTAGCTAGTGGTTAGGAAAAATTAAAATGTATTTTTCCCATACAAATTTGTGAAATCTATTCACAGATCCATTGGGTATCCATGGAACCCATACTAAGAACTTCCTGACTAAAAGGTCCCTAACGCACTTTCTAGCTTTAATCTTCTATAACTGTTATTTTTTGATTCACCTCCTCTGCTGTTCAAATTGTAGGCCTTAAGCCCAAGTTTACATGATCTTATGTATTGTGAGCAACTCAATTCCTATAGCCACCAACCTCCCAGAAGAACTGCTGAATATATGAAGCTGACCTAATTTCAGGGAGGAGTATTTCATGTAAGTGAGAGGTATAGGAGTTGAAGAACAGAGAATCTTCTTGAACCTCACAACTGTCATCAAATATCCTCTCAAAAAGAAGCCATTCAGATTGACCCTACCTGCATCCAAAATTTTCAGTTATTCGGGGAATTCTCTAAACATTGATGAATCTCCCTTAATTATGTATATCCTGGCATAATGATTCTGACATATCAACCTGACCCTACATATTGTCCAGATCTAAGCCTTACAATACGCCGTTTGGAATTCTTATTCCATAGAGGACAAACTCCTCTTTATCCAAGAACTCTTTCTCTCATAATTTTTCCATCTAATACCCTGACTCCCCTCTGATGCCACTGTACCCCTCATTATCCTCTCCAGTACTAGTGCTATCCTTCCTCTCACACTGGTCCTGAAAGGGGAGTTAGAATATTCACTCTTTTTTGTACTCATTTTCACTTCCAGATTCTTCTTTTGTGTCCTTCATACACAATTAATGTTAATTAATCTTTCCTCTTTTCAAGTCCATACAATTAAATTTTTCCATCCAATCAAAAGAATAATAGTCGTAGTGTACACTGATTCTGAGGCCATTCTTCCTCCTTCCTCAATGACTTCTGTATCTTCTCCCGAACTTTTGCACTAATATTATGGGACATTAATATTCTTAGAGATGCTTTCTCAAATTCCTTAACCTCTCATTTCCCCAATCTCTTTAAAACCTATGACCTATCCCTTCACTCTACCTCAGTCACATATAGGTACAGTTAAAACACTGAATCTTATCATTATCCACAAGTGTTCTACTTCCCTAAATCAGAAACCCTGAAATTCCCCTCTCTGGCCATAATCGTCCTATCATTTACTTCTCCCTGTGCCTCCTAATAAGTTCAGGACTATTTGTACCATGTTAATTAGTATGTGAAAGAACTCTTAAAAAGGACTATATAAAATACAAATGAATGCTATTAGTACTATTAATATTATGGTGCTTATAAGCTATTTAGACTCTGAACTTTTTTTCTTTGATGAATCAGAAAGGTAAAAGAACTAATACTCATTGAGGCAGGAGTTTATTTGACCTAATTATCTGAACTCTGTTATCAAACCTAATAATTTTACTAGCTGTAAATGGGTTATATGCCAACGAGGTATATATGTACATATTTATATATGTATGTATATAAATTATATATGTACATATTTCATGTAATATTTCTAAGTATTAATATTATCTCCACCTCCCATTGGATTATATGATTCTCAAAGGCTTCCTTTGTAGCTCCTTATGAAATAACTCCCTGTGAACTTTAATAGCTTGGTACAGCGACTCATCCTGACTGTCCCATTTATGTGTCACACACTCATTTCATGCTTTTAAAAGTACAATTACAATCCTCTCTCTTAGGTGTATCCCAAATACATTCAGACCACTCTAACGTGTACTGAGCCATGTTCCAGGATCAGTAGCCAAAGAACTAAATCCTGAAGCGCTAACATCAGTACAAAGTCCTGAAACAGTAACAAAAGCAGTATGTTATCCTCTATGTAACTAATTCTTTTTCAAGCTGTTGAATTTCGCCCTAGTTTTGCTAATTATAGGACTAAGTGATTATTGGGATTACAAGGATCAGAAAATTATCAGAAAAGAAGAATCTAGATTAAAACAAAACAAAGAACTAAATCCCTCTCCTCTTGGATTGAGAGGACCTTGAATGAATCTCAAACTCACATTTACGGTCACTTTGCATAAACTCTGTGTACTCTCCCGGATTTGTTTCCTTATCAATAAAATGGAGGACTTGGACTCAGTGCTCTGTAGATTTCCCCACAGGCATGTAGTTTATAATTTTTGTTGAACTTGAGGGAAAGGGCTTTTAGATGTCATTCCCTTACAGAGAGTTCTAACTTTATTTATCTTTAGAAAATGTTTTACCCAATTCAGGCTGATGTACCCTGGTCATTTTGTGGGCTACCTCTAAGTCATTAAGGAAATACCAACTGACAATTTATTTTAATACTAGCTCAAGTAAAATATACTTAGGAAGGTAAAGTATGTACCATATAAAACCTCTACAACACATATGTACATATATAGATGTATAGACATAGATGTATGTGTATGTATGTATATATAATATATATATTGATCTTATGAAACACTGGTGATTCCATTAAATATTGCTAGTCACTATAAATTTAACATCACCTAAAGGTAACCTGGGATTATGGTATATAACAGAGATACAAACACATACATGTGTTACAAAAGTATTACACAAGTGTCATTTAAGTAGATGCATCTATTAGTATATATTTTATTAGAACTTAATATATATGCATATGTGTATATAGATACATATAATGTATTTGAAAATAAATGTAAATTTAGATTTTGATCTTTTAGATTTTTCTTCACTACTTTTCTCCTCAAGTAGTTAGAGAGATCTCATTTAATCTAAACTGAGGTGTTCTTTGATATTATCAACCCATCATGTCTTATTAAAAATGCTTAAATTATATATTCTGCCATTGATCCCTTGATCAAGAATGGCTATCTGTGATGTTACTGTAGATTCCTATTTTTAATTTGCAAATCAGCATTTTTCCCTTCTCTTATATGATCACAGTAGCTGGAATTAGATTGTGTGTTTAATTACTTATAGATTTGTTATAGATTAACTTTTACAGTCAATTCTACACTGTAGAATAAAATATATGCTCCAACATAATGTGATTTAAAAATTTTTAAATGCATTTCTTTTAAAATGGAAAAAAATAAAAGCATATTTATAAAATATTCACATTTCAGAAAAATCCACATAACAAATTAGGCTTTCTAATTTTATGTAAAAATACATTCTTTCCTCCCTTGCTATTTTTGCAGTAAGCCAGACTAATGCATATACAAAAGCTGGTGGCAAAACATGACTCTTTTGGATATGGACTAGATTTTAGTAAGTGGAAAAAGAGACTGGGAAAAAACAGAATGTTATTGGTAAAGTGTATTTTGCCAACCCACAGCCAGTTCTTAACCAAAATAATTGAGGTATTTGCCGTTTTTAGTAAATTATCTTTTGAGTACTATAGGTTGCTGGAAGGTTTAGGACCAAATATACTCCTTAATATAGCTAGAGGGACATACTATACCATAACCAACATGCAAAGTATAATAATTTGCCTTGTTTGTAGCAATTTTAAATTTATGGTAGTAATTGCACAAGCTCGAGAAAATATTAGAGATTCATCTTGTCCAGTTTTTTCATTTTAGATTTGAGGAGCCAAAACCAAAAGGTGAGGAGAATTGCTCATGGGCATATAGTTATGAAACAGCAAAGGTGAGATTTGAACCTAAATTGACTGATTACAAATGCAGTGATTTTTCTGTGATATAAACTGGTAAAAATGATAGAAACCTACATTTTCAGGCTCCTTCCTTTGCTTGTCCCTCTTTATATCAAAGAAGCAAAAGATACTCAAAAAGCATAGAAAATTCTTTTAAAGAAAAGTCCACAAAAACTCTTACTTGAATGTTGATCTGCTTGTCATGTAGTACTCTCTGCAGTTCCAGGAGACTTCCTTTTAGGGTTCTCAGCTTGATTGCCAGCTGTTCTGCCTCATCCTTGGTGTGAGCCTTTCCTTCCATAAGCAAGTTTTCATTGTGAATGGAGAGCTCTGATAAGGCCACTACCTTTTGTTCTATTTCCACCAACATGTTCTGTAGTAGCAAGAATAATGAGGCAAATTCATACATATTTTCAGCACCTAGGTAGTCTCCCAGCATGGATACCCAATGCCTCTCTCAACTTCCATTTCTCTATTTACTTCCTTTCCAAAAGCTTAGGAAGAATGAAGTTCTCATTTAACTGCATGGCATTTCTTAATTTTTCCTCCGTGGCTAACAAGTTTAGATATCACCTTATTGAAACTTCAAAAAAGCCTGAACACACACACACACACACACACACACACACATACACAGAGCACGGAAAGGATAATCTACATGAGTGGGGGTGTTGCTAGCAGTCCAGTACTTTAGTTATTCGATATCCTTTGTCAAAGTCTGAGTGTGACACCTGTGGGTAATGACAGGTGCCTACAACAGACGTAATTATAACTATTCTTTTCCTTTCCAGTCTATTCAAAGAGACAAAGAGATTCACATTGCAATAGTTTGTATTGATAACCTTTTTTCTTATTGGTATCTAAATAGCGCTAAGAAGCTCTGAATAATCCTCTCTAATCTGGAGACAAGTTCCTAGGATAAATCCTTTGCCTTGTTCATGTGACCAAGTTATCTTTCAATGAATAGATCCCTGCTCCTTGAATAAGACATTGTGAAAATTATAGACTTTTACCTTGAATTGTTCAAAGATCTACTTTTAAAAGAAATGAGTTTAATTTCCCATGGCAACTTTACTGCTAAAGCTTAGCTTTTTTGCCAAGAAAGTATGATAAAAAAAAAAAAAAAACTGAACTAACTCTTCCCCCCCAAATACATACTACCAAAAACATACAAGGAAACTAACATTCATCTAAAGAAAGAACTGCATTTTTATAATGCATCAATTATAAGAAATATATTACTTTAAGGAGTTTGTTTCTTTTATCACAAAAATAGGAAAATAGATATTTCATTACAGACTTTAAATAAAAATTATAATTAACCTTTCAAAGTTGTACTCATTAAACTATTGAACTAAAACAGGATTTTTTTTTTTTTAGCAAATAATGAGTCCCTGTGAAATGCAGTTTTTCTACTATCCTGGGTGAGACATGATTTTAAAACATGCTTTTTAAATTGAATTAAGTTTATGTCTGCTTCTTTGATTTTCATGCTGTAGAGTTGTGATGAATCTTAAAATGACTCAATTATTATGTCTATTTTCAAAAATACTTCAATGAAATGTAGTTCCTTATCTGAATGATATTTTTGGGGGGGGCATTGATGGCACGATATATAAAACCAAAGGGGAAATGAAGGACCAATGGTGCAAAATGATTTTGAAATGCTAGTGAGTTTAGGGAAAACAGATTAATTTTTTTATTTCAAGTGCTAGAAGAGAGTCCTAAAAATAGATGTCTCCTCAAAGAAGATGTGGAAAAGATAATACAGAGAAAACCAAACACCCCCATGTAACCTTCGGTAATTATTCTGAAACATCATTGCCAAGATTAATAATAGCTTTAAGTTACAGAGTTAACTTTCTGGAAACATTTTTTAAAGTATGAAATATTAAAAATCATCTTATTTACTTAGGTTATCAGAAAGTATATAATAACCTCTTGGGTATACTCACAATATCAAATATAGTAAGATTAATAAAATGAATTAATAAATGTACTCTTTAAGAAAAAATACAAATTTCACCCAGTTCTTTAACGTTTTTTCTCACCTATTTGTGAAGCATCAAATAGCAGAAATATTAGTTCATAAACCCTGCCTACAAACACTCAGATTATGCTAAAGTCAACTGGTCCTGCAAGTCACATGAAATATGATCCCTTTCAAAGACATCAAGTTGCTCAACATAGAGGAACTAATAAACATTTCCAAAATGCTTTATAAAGACCACTTCAAAACCCAGAGAAATATATTAGGGCATATAGTATAGTAATAATACTTAGTGTAAACATGAGTAAACTTTAATTTTGACATAAAAATTTAAGGTACTTGTGTAAATGGTAATAAGTAAGCCCTCTGTCATAGAATATATTTGTACTTCCTCAGCCCAGTCCATCTGCCAGTCCGTGAATTTTCCAAATTCATATAGTATACACACACACATTTATGTAAGTAGCACATACATACATATATATGAGTATATATATGTGTGCACATGTATGTGTGTACAAGTGGAAGACAATTGTAATATTCTTAGACCTGTGAAAACTTTTTGCTTTTACCGTTCTGTTAGTCTGTTTAACTATCACTGTTTATTTCTTTCATTGTGCTTATATTTGTTTTTGGTCAAAAAATGATGAATGCTGTATCAAGAATAAATTACAATATATCAAAAATCTGAGAAAAAAAAATCTTTTCCCTCAGTCTCATATTTAATTAATAGGAAATTTTTTTGAAAGATTGTTCAAAATATGACTGACTCTAAGTTTCTGGAATGTATTTTTTTTTTTACCACTTAATTTTAAGGTATATTTCTTAGAGGAATAAATGCGGTACATACATGCATACATCTATTTGTTAATTTTGAAGTCATATATATGTATTATTATTTTTTTACCTGACAGTCAACCAGCTGATCTTCCATATCCATTGGTTCTGTGGGTGAAACCAATGCGCTGTCCAGAGTAGCCTTAGTGCTCAATAACCAGTGGTCAAGCTCATCAGCTTCACAGCAATATCTCTTCAGAGCTTGTTCTTGCCTTTGTTCTTCCAGCTGCTCATTTAATTTTTCCTAATGAATTAAGTGAAATGGTTTTTAGTGTTTTAGATACAACATTACACAGAGGATAAAGCTTTATGTCAGCCAAAACTGTCACTGAGAAATCTAACTTTATAATTAAAGCAATTCTCTTTGCAGCAGAAACCATTTCAGGGATGCTTTAGCACATTGTTCTAGTATAACAAAATAAATATTGCACTACAAAATATATCTCACTATTTTATTTCCATTTTTCCTATTGTCCACATCTCTCTTGAACTAGAACTAGTCAAACCATAGCATATAGCCTTGTAGAATAAAAGTGCCATTCAGTTTTGAAAGTCCAAGGGGTTCCCATCATACGGCTTATTTGATTAGAGACTCTGGTTAAGCAAGATTAATTAGCAATCAAGTAGGGTATAAAAGAACAAATGATAAAAAATTGAATATTAATATTTTTATGAATGAAAAAATGTATGAAATGGCTGAAAGTGATGCCCTCACTCATTTTCTGATGATTCCTCATTCAGTTACTCTAATAGTTCCAGTGATCAAAACACAAATAGTACAGCCGTCATTTGAATTCATTCAATGCTTCTATTCTGAGTATTTCTAACCACTATAAAACTCATTGCAATTAATTTCTACATGTTATGCAGGTATTAATAACTAAAACCCATATTGCATAAACTCAAAACAAGACGCTAAGAGGGGCAAAATGATTCAGTTAAGGAGAAACACTGATTCATTGATCAGAGTACAAGATTAATCTTGAAATTGATAACTGATATTTGACAAGTGAGATGAAAGAAAAACTGTTGCTGGAATAGAAAAGAAATCCATATACATATAAATCAATGAATTTTGATATTCCATTCATAAAGTGGATGGTAATGTAGCTTTTTGTTACCTCTAATAGCTGTCGTTTTCCTGAAGCTTTCATCTTGATTGTAGACATTCTCTCAGCTAAGACAATGAGGGTGGATTGCAAGGCCAGCTGTTCAGCGGCATCTGCTTCCAAAGACTCTGACACCAGCTCTTCTGCTAGCGATGTCTGCAGTTCACTGATTTCATCCTGAAGCATGAGGATCTCATCCATCAAGGCCTATGGTAAAAGTGTAAAATGCTCATCACAAATTCATCTTTACCAAGAAGTAATATCCCAGATGCTAGCTCCACATCCCTGTCTTGAAAACAGTTTCTTGACTATTCTTCTTTACCACAGATTCAATATACCCTGAATTAAACTCAGCATCTTCTGTCATGGATGCCTTCTCATGTGCCTTGTACAAAGTTAAGTTTATTGTGTTGACTTGACTAAACTCACTCACCACCTCCATTTTGATACATGGTACCCTTTATCCTCCTAGATACCCAAACAATTAAAATAATTTTTAAATTTGGGCTTCTCTATCTCTATAACCAGATGGTCATCATGATCATCAGTTAGTTCTTTGAAACAATCTTTTGTGTCCCTCCTTCCTTCCTTTCTCATTTTCCTAATACTAGATTGCTACATTTGCCTTGTGACTGTTTATAATGACTTTGAAGTCTCTCCCTATTCTTTGTTGTTGCAGTCAGGTCTGACTCTTTGTGACCTCATTTAGGGTTTTCTTGGCAAGATCCTGGAGTGTTGCCATTTTCTTCCTCAGCTCATTTTACAGATGAAGAAACTGAAGCAAGGGGGGTTAACTCTTATCTTTTATAATATCTAATTTCCTTCAAGTCAGAGAATATATCTCATTTGGGGGGGGGCGGGGTGTAATTGAGCTTAAGTGACTTGCCCAGGGTCACACAGCTAGTAAGTGTCTGTGGCCAGGTTTGGACTCAGAAAAATGAGATTTCCTGACTCCAGGCTCAGCACACCATCCACTGTGCCACCTAGCTGCCCTTCTCCCTGTTCTAATCTAACTAAATACTTGATTCCAGAATACCCTCCTGTTTTCCACCTGCCTGCACTTAAGTAAGAACCATACCTATCCAATGGAAGTATATACTCCTTGAGAACAAGACCATAGTTTCTACGGAAAGCTCCACAGTGCTAGAGTGTAATACTGACCTTATATTAGTTTCTTTAATAGTTATTGACTCAAACTGAATTGTAAATGGCATAAGATCATAAATCTAGATTATTAAGCACTTGAATTACAGGACAAGCATTTACTTACTATGCTCTAGGCACTCTGACGAGCACAGTGGGGATAGGTTATGGGAGGAGTGTACTAGTGGGCATGATGTTCAATAAGCCAAGAGGAGAAGGGAGATTTCTGAATAAGAGAATAAATTACTTCACTTGACTGATTCTCTAGCCATTTCCTCCCTAATAGCCTCATCTGCCTCCTTATGTATCCTTTCCTCCTTCCTCTCTCTCTCTTCTGGAAACATGATGAAGTTAACTCTTTCATTGTTTTTTGATGGCATATGTCAATCTCCTTCTCTGTGGCCCACCACTCAACATTTCTGTAACTTGCCAGTTCAAAATGTCCCTTCCTGGCCACTATTCCCTTTTGTATGTTGCCTCCCCTGTTAGAATGTAAGTGCATTTTGAGGGAAGATTTGTTTTTGTATTTGTAACCACAGCTCTGTGCTTGGGCCATTGTAAGGGTTTAATATTTCATTCATTCATTCACTCACTCACCCATTCATTCATTTAAATACAAAAAATGAAACTCTTTGCCCCAGGTGCTCACATTTCAAAGGTGTTAGGCAATCTCTCTCTCTCTCTCTCTCTCTCCATATATATATATATAAAATGGGGAGAGAAGGCACTAGCAGTTGGAGGAATCGATAAGGTTTTATGTGAAATGAGACATATTCAGGGCACAGTGAAGAGAGTGCCGGCCTTACAGAGAAGAGGACCCAAATTCAAATTTGGTCTCAGACACTTGACACTTACTAGGTGTGTGACCATGGGCAAGTCACTTAAACCCAATTATCCATCCCCCCAAAATGAGGTATATTCTCTGACTTGAAGGAAATCAGATATTACAAAAGGTAGGAGTCAAGTCAATAAGCATTTATTAAGTGCCTACTATGTGCCACGCATTACACTGTGTTGAGGATACAAAGAAAGGCAAAAAAACAATGAATTTAAAGAGGTCACAGTCTAATGGGGGAGACAAGATGGCAACCACTTTCACAAACAAGATAGATGCAGGATAAATTAGACATGAGAAGAAAAGTAAGAAGGATCTGAGAAGGCTCCTTCTAGAAGGTGGGGTTTCAGCTGGAATTTGAATAATCCAAGGAATTCAGAAGGTGGAGATTAGTAGTGAGATTACTCTAGGCCTGCGGGAGGTGATTAGGTGTGCATGGCTGACAACATGGGGATGACTTGTACAAGGCTGGCAGATGGGAGGGTCTCGTATGGCAAACAGCAAGTATGGCTAGACAACAGAATGCATGGGGGCCAGTGAAATATAATTAGGCTGGAAAGGGAGGTATGGGACAGTTTATGAAGAGGGCAGTGAGATGAAGCAGACAATAGTCTGGAAGACTTCTCTTCCTGAGTTCGAGTCTGGCCTCAAACTAGTGGGATGACCCAGGGCAAGTTACTTAACTCTGTTTATCTCGGTTTCTTCATCTGTCAATGATCTGGGGAAGAAAAGGGCAAACCACTCCAATATCTTTGTCAAGAAAAACCCAGATGGAGTCACAAAGAATGGACACAACTGAAAATGAACAACAGTGATTAAATGCTAAAGAGAAGAGTTTATATTGGATTTTATAGACAGAATTGACTACAGTTTACTGAGGAGGAGGGTGACATGGCCAGGTTCACACTTGAAGAAAACAGCTTCAGAGACTGTGCATAGGATGCACTGGAGAAAGGAGAGAACCAAGGCAGGGAAGAACAAATAAGTAGGAGACAATTGTAATAGTATAGAAACGAGGTGATAAAGACCTAAAACACAATGATGGATGTGTAAACGAAGAGAAGGTGCTGCATGTGAGAGATGCTTTCAAGATAGAAATGACAAGATTTATTAACTAGATGGACATATGGGATGAATGAGAGTAATGCGAGCATAAGTACCCAGGAAGATAGTGGTAACTTTGTCAACAACAGGGAAATTTAATAAGTGAGGTGGGTTTTGGGGAAAAGATAATGAACTCTGGTTGAGGCATGTTAGGATCAAGATGCCTCCTCTATGATGACACCCAAAAGGAGGCAAGTGTCTAACTTTACATGTTTTGACCAGTTATGATTTTATCCTTTATTAACTGATCTAATGTGCAAATGACCATTATTCTAGTATTATTCCTGTTTGTGAAGCCAAAAGTATTGTTGAAAAGAAGTGAAGGTTAAAGACACCTGTGTTCATTCAACATTGAGAGAACAAAGCTTTTAGGCCCTGTTCATAAATGTGATATAGCAAGGATAGATGAGTGAAATACTGACTCTATTTAATTTTTGCAAATGTGGAGGCCTGTCACCCTTACGCTAGTGTGGCCAGTCTTAACCTTAAAAGCTGAGGGCCAGTGAACACAGATGGAAACAGAGTGTAATTTTACAGTTGTCAAGGTCATCATCCTTGTGTGATGATGAATGATGTTGATGCTATTATGATATTTACAAAAGCCCTGAAGCCTAAAGGTTTGCAAAGTGCTTTATGTACATTATCCAATAACAATCTTGTGAGATACGTGCTAGTATTATCCCCATTATATGGACTGGGAAAGTGATGCTGAGAAAAATTAAGGGTCATACAGATAGTATTTTAAAATTAGAACTCAGGCCTTCCGGACTGAAGTCCAACACCTTAAATACTGCACCATGTAAGCTGCCACTTACATTGCTACTATGTTCTGTTATGTAGTCAGCAGCAGGTGAGTATGTAATATTGGAAATGACAGTTTTTTAAATTGATAATAACATCATGGAGGTAGAAGGAAACTCTGAGGCCACTGGGTCAATTCTATCATTTTGCAGAGAGGGATAATGAATCATAGGCTCAAATATAAAGCTGAAAGTTAATCTAGAGACCATGTAGCCAATCCTCTCATTTTATAAGGCATTTTTTTCGTTGCATGTTCATATCTCTTTTACTATTTGGCCTACTTTGTTTTTTAAGGTGAATTTCTTTCTTCAGCATATGAATTTCTTGCATCGCTGTCATTTTTTTCTTGCAGAAAAATTGGAAAACATAGAGAACTTAATTGATAAATGTGTGTTCTGACTGCTCCACCAGCCCACTTTCCCCTGTCCCTCTCCCTCTCCTCAGGCCTCCCTATTCCCTAAGACAAAACAATATTTAAATTAGGACAGTTAATAACTTACAATGGCCTTTAAGTGTTCAAGTGAAAGGAAGATTGAATCAATGTGGCAAATGTCATTGTTAATTAATTTTTAAGAAACTTCCACAGCAACCCCTTCACATACAAATCATTTGTGAATTTAGATTAAGTCAAAGTGCCATACTTAAGGATCTAAAGGGCCACATGCAACCTTGAGGACACAGGTTCCCCACCCCTGACCTAATGATCTTGGGT
Source organism: Bettongia penicillata ogilbyi (assembly GCA_023548195.1). Taxonomy (NCBI): domain Eukaryota; kingdom Metazoa; phylum Chordata; class Mammalia; order Diprotodontia; family Potoroidae; genus Bettongia; species Bettongia penicillata. The sequence goes on from JAJHZJ010000314.1 coordinate 982,117, forward strand.
TCTGAAAGGCCAGAAAAGGTGAACAAAAAATTCAGGCAGGCCCTTCTAAGATGAAAAGCTTTCCAGACAGGGAGATGTGACTGTGTGGATGCTCTCTGAAGACCAGTCTTGCAAGGGTCAGAGAGACTGGCTGGGCACCAGAGGGATGAAATTCTCTGGCTACAAGACCAATATGAGTATGATGGAATTGAAGCCAGTATTTTCCAGTGCTCACTATGACCTGGTTTTATGCTAAACTGAAATGATCCTGTAATAGATCATAGATGATATCCTTAGAGCTAGAACGGACCTTGGAGGCTATCAAGTAAACCTTCTCATTTTATGGATGAGGAAACTGAGGCTGAGAGAAGTTAAATGACTTGTGCAGGGTCACAAAGCTAGTAAGTGACAGAGGCAAGATTTTAAATCAGGTCTTCTGAATTCCAAGTCTAACACAATATTTATACATATATAATTACAGACATTATTATCTGTACTATATATATTACTTTGCTGCCTATGAATGACCAGAAAACAATATTTTCTTATATTTATAGCAGGTAATCAAGATGTGACATATAAATATGGATTTGTAAACACTCAAATGGAAGACAAGTATAGAATTTTACTTCTAAATCTAAGAAATATCCCTTGATCTCAATTATATTATTGCATTATTCCTAATCTTTTCTATAATTTAACTTATTCTGGGAGATATCTCTTTACCTTATGCCTCCTGCTTAATTTGTTAGATAACTGTCTCTGGTTAAAATGTATTTTTGAGAGCAGCACTCTCCCTACCACCATAAACCTTCAAGGGAAAACAACCTTGAGCTCCAGTTTCATGTTGTTGCACTATATATGTTAATTCAATGATTCAGTATGCATTTCTTAAACAATGTCAGGCTTATACATGTACATATATAAACACAAAGAAATTATAAGGTGATTCTGGCAGGAAGTCACTGGCAGCTAGGTCAGGTAAAGCCTCATATTGGAGGCAAAGTTTGAGCTCAGATTTAAGGAAGTTAGGAATTCTAAGAGGCAGAGATGAGAAGGAAGTGCATGAAAAGCATGAGGGAGAGACAGCCTGATAAAGGCACAGAGTCAAAAGGCAGAATTTTATGTATTTATGAGTGTAATGAGGGATTGAAAAGTTGGACCCAGACATGCACTCTTCCCACCTAGGCCTCCATGTGGACATGAATCGAAGGCAGTTCTATTTCACCTCTAATGTAATTATTCTTCCCAGATCCCATGCAGATGAGCATCAAAGGTATAACAACTTCATGAACTTCAAAAGCTCAGAAGAACCACTGGAGGTAAAGAAGCTGGAGTGCATGGCAGGGTGGGCCAATAACTACCGTGGTCAAGCTGAATGAGAAGTCAGCAAAGATCCAATAAGAAACCTGCTTGATCCAACCCAGCAGCAGACTGACTGAACCTGAGAAATCAATTTTTGAAAGCAAGAGAGTGATTTACCCATTGGCTATGCCTTACTCAAAGTGTACTTTGTGGAAGGAAGTTATCTGTAGCAACCACTTTGTTTAAAACCAATTCTTCTCAGGGACTGAACTTTAAAGAGGAGAATATATGACAATTCAAAGGGATGTATTTGTACTTCCCTCCTTGCTATATTTTCCCAGTAAATGTCTGTTTTTAAAAGCTAATTGATATTAATTGGCTATTAGTGATGTTAAGAAATTATCAAATAGTCAAATAACATTGCGGTTCTATTATTGAGGATATTAGAGGGAAATATAACAGATGGGGGCTCAAAAGAATCAGCATTAGGAGACAATTCCATCCCCTCAGTGATATCCCTAGAACACTAAGGAGAGATATAGCTATCCTCACTCTGAAGACACAACTTACCAGTTCAAACAATGGTTGGTAAAGCCCAGGATTCATATTGCAACATGTTAAAATCTAAAAGAAATACCTGAGTAACAATTAGGGAAAAGCATACTTTGGTGATTAAATGAAAGACAAAATTAAGTAAGACTCTAAAAAAAGAGATCTAAATACTTACAATTATCATCTTTACTGAAGATCACACTTGTCCTTCCTCCCTATCTTTGTTCTTACTTCATAGCTTAAGAGGTTAGAAATATGCTATAGGATACTTACTAAATGGCATGCTAAAAAAAAAAACAACCCAAAATAGTTTGATCTGAACCTGTTAGACAAACAATAGCTATGCACCTACTCAATCATTTAGAAAACAAAAGTTGTAGTTTTTTTTTTTACCTGATGTTCAGCCATCTGGCTTTCTGGGCTCTTTCCAGGTTCTAGACTTTCATTCAATTTCACCTCAATAGCTTCCATCTTTGTAGAAATAGACTGAAGAGAGTCTTGGTATTTCTGCTGGCGTTCCAGAGCTTCATAGAGAGTACGCTGCTTTTCACTGATCTAAGCAAGAAAAGGGATATTACCAAATATTTCCACAAGCTCTTATCATCCTGATTACAACATTTTTTCTTCACTTTTTTTACCCTTTGCAACCCAATACTGTGTATCTGGTGTAGAAAGTATATACATTTGTTTCACAATATAATTGCCAAGTTGATAAGTATCTATAATTCAATATGTTCAATGACTTACCACATTCTTTAGGGTTTCCCACGAACGCTGTAAATCATCCAGTTTAGCACTGGTAGATGACTCCAGCCCTGGTTCATAGAACTCCTGCGTTGATGATGTGCTGGCTTGAATTCTGGCAGCATCGTTCTGCAACTGTTCAGCAGATAAGGCTTGGTAATAAGCAATGTCCTACGATTGTGAAGCACAACATTGCATTCAAAAGAAAGATGGAGCATTTTGTCAACATGACCTATATCCTAGCATGGGAGGAAATGGATTCTGCATATTTAAAATGACAGAATAAGTAATGAGTTACCATTCTTTTGTGGTACCATATATAATTATGCAATAACACCAGGTCTATATAACTGTAAAGATGGTCTCCAAAGTATTGGGTTTTCAAAATAACACCCTATCTTGTAGCAGTATTTAGTATTTGATTTAGTACTTCATAAAATAAAATCATGGAGAGTCCAAGTGATTTCCTTACTTTTATAGTGATTAATGGATTGTATGAAAAGTTAAAGAGTTGAACTAGATGCTATCTAAGGTCTCTTTCAGCTCTAAAGCACAAAATCCTTGAAGGTTATCATCTTTCTATCTAACTCATTCTCTAACATGCCACCCTGTGTTATAGCAACTAGCACAATCCTTTGCTTATTATAGGTGATCAATAAATATTTGCTGAGTTGAATTAGAGCAGCACAGGACTGAACTAAAATTTTCTCTGTTTATTGTTTTGTTTTATTTTATTTACTAGATTATGACTAAAATCACTTCACAATTTGCTCCATTTAAGAAAATAGGTACAGGGAACTCCCAGGTGAGAGAACTACCTCTCTTAATGCAGGTTGGTACCTTTCCTGCAACTTAAAGTTTTAAAGTTGCCAAAAACATTGGAGAGCTAAATGACTTTCTCAGGGTCCCAGGGCTTGCAGAGGCCAGGAATGAACTTGGGTCTTCCTGACTTGAAAGCAGCACACTATCAATTCTACCATGATTCCTCTATTAAAGAAATATATTTGTGATAAGGATTTCTCCCTTTTCTCACAGACTATAAAATCCAGGCAATTTTTTCTTTCAGATTTGGTCAATGATGGATCATTTCTATCCTAATTATCCTTGACTAAATTTGTATTTCCTAAGATAACTTCCAGGCAGCTAGGTGGCACAGTGGATAGAGTGCTGGGTCTGGAGTCAGTTAGACCTGAGTTCAAACCCAGCCTCAGAGACGTATTAGCTGTGTGACTCTGGGCAAGTCACTTAACCTCTGCTTCCCTCAGTTTCCTCAACTATAAAATGGAAAAGAAAATGGCAAACCACTCCGGTATCTTTACCTAGAAAATCCCATAAAAATGGGGTCACAAAGAGTTAGACATGAATAAATGACTTAATAAAAAAGATAATTTCCCTCTGATATGTAAGCACAAAGAATAAGCAACAGATTTAAGTCACCAAGTTCACTGCTTACTCTGTGTACTTAGAAGCGGCAAAATTAATTGAAATATTTTAACATTTGATAAAACAAAACAAAATATGATATGACATGCAGGGGTGGGGAACCAGTGGTCTCAAGACCACATGTGCGGCCTTTTGACTGCATCCAATTTCCCAGAACAAATCCTTTTATTAAGGGGATTTGAAGGAAGCTAGGAATTCTAAGAAGTAGAATGTAAAGTTTGGGTTCAATCAAAGGACCATGTTTGAGGACTAGAGGACCACATATGGCCAAATGAGGCTGCAGGTTCCCCACCCCTGAAAAAAGCATGTTGTTGAGCACTCTCTTCTTTCAACCTAGCCTTTGAAGTGCCCATGGAGGCATCAAGCTTGATGAGATATAGGAAATAGCCTGGGGGGACTGGACTAGGAAAAATTGGAAGTAATCATGTAGATATGCTAAATCTTGTGAATTCTGTACTCATTGGAGCTAGTCTTTTCACTGATTGATTCAACAAATTGACTTGAATCCACCATCTTTCTTTAGATGACAAAAACTAAAACAAATCTAATTGCCCTTGTGTTCATAGACTATTCCCTTACTCAATAATGAAAATAATTAGCCAAAAAATATCTAGAAACAATAAGACAGTATTACCTTTTTTAATATCTATTTGTTCTAGGGTTTTTCCTGGGTTTGTTCTAGGAAATAGTCTAGGATCTGATACAGCAAAAAAAAAAAAAAAAAATTATGTTGGATTTAGAGGCAGAGAGCCAGAGGGCGAATCCCAACTTTGCTTCTGACTACCTTTGTGACCCCCGTAGGGATTTAATTGTTCCAAGAGTAAAATGAAAAAGTTGGACGAGGTGGCTCCTAAAGTCTCTTTCAGCTCCAAATCTGCGCTTTATAAATTCTAATCTCTCGGTTAACACTGGTGACTCTTTAGAGTGACTTCTTCCCCCGATGTCCTTTCCAACCTTTGATTAGCACTCGTACCATACATTCATCCTGAGAAATGAATTCAAGGTGAAGGTTTCTTATCTGCAGAAACTATATAATAACATTAACTCAGCTGGTTCAATTAGTAATGGGACCTCCTAGGTCAAGTAAGCTCTATATTTGTCACCTTTTCAAAGGAAGAGTTAGTACCAGACAAAAAGAAAGTAGAAGAAAGCCCTTTAGTAAATCCAGTAGCATAATAATACATGATAAAGCCAAATGCACAGGAACTTTTTGAATGACTAGAGCCATTGGCCTCCGTTGATGCTAAAAATGAATGTTAACTCTAAGTGGACAGATAACATAGGAATGTGGATGACTGTTCAAATTGACACAAAAATGTGTCATATAAAATCGAATTTGGGCAAATGCCACTACAAAAAATACATATTGGGAAACCCATTAAGGATTACCTTATGTCTTTGTTCTACTGTAGAGGATAACTGTTTGTTGTACTAAAAGGTTGTATATTTACTGAGAATGGTAATTCTGTGAAAAACTGTGTGAATCTTTCTTTGCTAGGAAATGCAGCTCATGTACAATTTACACAAGCAGTATTTACTCTAGAATGTTATCTCTGCCTTATAAATGACATGAATAAACTGATCTCAGTTTAATAAAATGTGTTTGTCACTGACAGTAGAGTCACATACATGATCACAATTAGCGAATTTGCCACTAGTTACTTAGGAAGAAATTCTGTGCAACATGAATATAATGTCAGCAGCTCAAAGGAAGTCTCAAAATAGAGAAAAATTTGTCTTTCTTTTGCCATATGTTGCAAATTTATAAATGTTCAAGCTGTTATATATGATAAATTTTTTAAATCTATGCTTATACTTTAGCCTGGGGTAGAAATATCTAGGGTTTATTTTATCACATGTAAATGCTGTTAATTAAGGCAATGCAGTCAATTACATTAGATAAAATATTACACATAAAAAGACTCATAAATATCCTTAACAAAAACACATTCAATAAACTACTTTTTCTTACTTAATGTTTATACTGGAGCTCTGGTGTGTGATGGAGCACTTCTATGTGATGTATAAGGGAAGAACAAATTTAATTTTCAATATATGTGGTATTGTAGTTAGTAGTATCCTTATAACACCCATTTTCTCAAATATTTTTTTCCCAAAGTCTTTGGTCTTGAGACTGATGTAGCATTTTGCCATCAAAGCTGTATTCTACAGATGTATACAACTTCAAATTTATCAAAATTATTTTCTGATACTACCTTTAAAAAAAGGACTTACTTGGCTGTACTTGGGGACAGAGTTCAGAGACAGAGGGCAAAGAGATCCTATGTAGTTTCAATATGCTAGGTACTGAAAGTCCTTAAGATCTATTGCTAAGAAATATACAATGACATCTGCATATTTTTGAATTAGGAGAATGGATAACTACAAACCCTGCTGAATTGTGAAGGCAAGAAAAGTTTCAGAAATTCCAGTCCTAAACACCCTTTTCTTAACCTGCTATTTTACTTTCTGGTTAAGATAGAACTCAAGTGTGTTTCAAAAGAAAGCCAGGTATTTGCTGCAATTTCTGCCTTTGTCAGGTCACCTCTGTCTGAGAATAAACCTAGTTGTTATAAATTGGCTAAACAGCTACAGTATTTGACTTGTAAGTGGAAATGTGTTAGCTATTTAATTTAGGTTTACTTAGAGTAAATACACCAATCCCCTTTCCTTTATAACAGCTGCAACTATTAAGAAATTGCTATTTTTGACTTAGAATAATGAACTTCAGTTCTGAGTGATTTTTAAAGTATTTTCAGCCTGAATATTATGAGTAAGATGAATTCCTATGAAAACGCTCTTTGCAACCTCAACCTGAAATTCAACAGGGATCATGCAATTGATATTATGTAATATTTCTATACCTTTTTTCTATTAACTCATACTTCTGTACAAAGATATAATTTGCTCACAGACATGGAAGATTTTGATTTGTTTGTTTTTAACATATGATTCCATAAGCTGTAGTGACTATGTAACTTAGTTTCTAAACTTTTTTTCTCTATTTAGATGAAAATAATGCTTAAGTAAAATTATCTGTGGGTTGTTTATGTATATAGAATATTTCCTAATTTTCAGAATAGAATTGCTTCTACCACATTTTTCCAAAGTCAACATTTGAGGAATACTAATTTTAGGATAAGAAAGTTCATTTTAGTTAAAAAAAAAAGTTTGAAAATAATTCCAAAAAAAAAAAAAATGGCAGGGGAAGACTGGTAGGAAATTCTCTAGATAAGAGTGGGTAATGGGGGTAGGAGGTGGAGTGGAATGTTGATTGAGATCAAGAGAATTTTTTTCCTGTTTCACACATTTTTGTCCAGGGCGGCTTCATTCATCATATCTAAAACAGTTTTCAATTTCAAACACATATTCTCAGTGATAGGGCATTGTTTATTACACTTGTTAGGTATTTGAATCTGTCCAAATATTCAGATGCATAGGAAAATACTTAGTTACTACAGTAAATTTATTTTTGTATTTAATCTGGATATTTGATATTGTGCAGATTTAACCAAGCAGTCCCATTTTCCCACCAATACAATCCAAACTTTGATTGTACTAGTTTTTAATTTACATACTTAAAACTGCATCAAAATAACACAGATGATCATCATTTTGGATTCTAGATAAGTCCAATCTACTTCACTCCATATAACTCAAGAAGTACTTGAGAACAAAAATACTCTTTATTTCAAACAACACAGAGGATCTTCAAGTTGGAAGGAAGTTTAGAGATCATGTAGTTCTATCATGTCATTTTATAACTGGGAAGCCCTAGGTCCATGAAATTTTATGACAACTAGAACAGTGATAAACATAAAAGAAAAACGAATACTATGAGATTTAAATTTGAAGTAGACTGTGTATCAAATACAATATTTTTAGAAAAAATATAAATTCTCCATCTTTCACTAAGGTCTTTCTACCAATATCTTATGATCAGAGAGGTGGCCTTGGATTCCAAAAGGCTAAGTCAATGGAGTGTAAACTCTTGTCAGTTCTACCAGGACACTGTAGTCTAACAGATAAGAGAATTGGTACTGGAATAAAAAAGCCCTGGGTTCAAGTCCTACCTCTTGAACATACTAGTTTGGGAATATATCCAAGTCACTTGATCTCTCAGCAACAATCTAAGACTAGAAATTGCAGATCTATGGATGATCTGAGTTAATTTCCATTCCAGAAGAGGACCCTGCACCCATAAAAAAATATTCTAAATTGTTGTCAAGGTTCCAAATTATGATCACATAGCATTAACATGTATTACAAAAAAAGTCTTGTAGTAGAAAGAAAATTGGCCTGAGTAAGGAGATGATGACTGATCAAGATCTCTAATGTGGACAAGCGAATCTTTTTCAGCCCAAACTTCCTCAACATGTAAAGAATACTTGACCTCTCTAATCCCACAGGGATGTTGTGAGCAGAGTGATTTGTAAACCTTAAAAGCATTAGAGAATTGTGGGTTATTATTCTTACTTTGGTTATACCGAGAATGTGTAAAATCTCAACTTTATATTATTATAATTAATTATAATTTAAATTTATTATACTGTTTAAAATGTTTATGAGGAAAACAATGTCAGTCACAGCGGTAGTTAAATCAGAAACAAATAATAAGTGTATCACAACACCTCATTTTCTGTTAGGATACAATATCCATTGCAGATAGATCAATAGAAAATGAGGCCTTCATGTAGGATTTCATAGCTTTTCACAGTGCTTTCAATCCCAGGATTGGAGTTTTTCTCCATTTCACTTTCAAAAAAGAGAGTTAAGGTGATTTGTCAAGTTACATAATGAGCTTCACAAGGCAGTCATGCTTTGCGTTAATAAATAATAAGGTGCCCATCAACAAAAAACATAATGATTTTCAAATCAATTAATTCACAAGCATAGAAACAGCTTGCAAAATACCCAGGATGGGGTCCTGCATCTGTCCAGAGTGAGTGCCAAGTAGGAGGTACCTGGTTAACAGAAGCATCTGTATTAGCCACAGGTGAAGGAGAGCGACAGGCAGGTGGAGAGGAAATCTCACTGTTGGTTCCCTCCTCCCCAGACTCCTCAGTGACAGGTGAAAGCAGCGTGTGACAGCGACCCGCAGTCATCTGTCACAGGAAATGCAAGCCCAAAGGACAGGAACATGTCAACAAAAAAGGCTAATTAGGTGCAAATCAAAACATGTAAAATTACAGTTAATGTTAGAATTCCTGAGATACAATTTTGGGGATCCATTTTGTATCAAGAATTTGGAAGATTCAGTTCTATTATTGATATGATGCACGCAACTGCTAGTTGAACCAACAAAGATGTTGGATATTACACTATTAAATTTTAGAGCTAATTAAGTACTTTCTAATTTTTTAAACTATTGTTGTTTAGAAAGGCTAAAATTACTTTGCTCCATACAACTATAGAGGGTCTGTGAAACAGATTTCAGTTTTTCTGGATCATCTCATAATTCTAACAATAATATAGGAAACTGAAGGATATCCAAAAACAATATATCACAAAAATGTTAAAGCCAAATGTTAAATGATAACTATTGTATTTGTAAAATATGTCAAAAGTCACAATAGCTAATTAAATTACTCTCAGTAATTTTGTACTGGGGTGAGTGTGAGATATTGAATGTTGCAGAACAGAACTTAATGGAGTTTATTTCTTTTCATCTTCTATGTTGTCATTCTCCTTATGATAATAATTTCTTCTAATTCTTAACAAAATTCCTTATCATAACTAACAAGCATATAGAAACTATCATTATGTACTACATCAGAGAGAATATAAGATAAACATGTTACCAGATTTCCTCCCCCGAATAAACCAGCCAACATGCAAAACACTGTTTTAAAATTTACATAGAAGTCAACATGCATATTTAGAGACAGACACTGAACATTCTGTGTTGGTTTTCAATATCATTAATTGAGCAGACTCAAATCACACCGATCCCTTTCTCCACCATATAGCTTCATTGCAAGCCCACTAGTTGCAGTGTAAAAGCTCAGTCATAACACAAGTGTAGCCACAGAAAGTTAATGAAGAACTCTCAGTCCATTCTAATCTGCAACATCCAAGGTAGAGCGGTGAAGCCAGGCACAGAGAGGGGAAATGTAGGCATTGGCTCTACCCAAGCAAAGAGACAGAGAGATTGTAGTATTGCTAACAGGAAAGGTCAATGATACCAGCTTGGTTCTTACCATTACCACTGAGGGATGTGTGGAATGTGTTGGGAGGAGCTCAGTGTCCAGGTCCTCCATTCCTTCTGAAAGAGCTTCTACTTCTGTCACAGTCAACAGCATGGTGGCATGCTTAGCTTTCATTGTTAACATCTTGCACTTAGAATTCAAAGAGGCAATCTGTTCCTGGTATCCCTTGATTTTCTGAGCCAGCTCCTGAGAAAACATTTTTTTTTTCCGTGGGTCAGAGCAGCATCAAAAGGAAACAGAAGTAATAGCATTCATCTTCCTTTAGGCAGGCAGGCTATCCTTCTCCAGAGCCAGCCAATAAAATCACAGCTCTGAGTCTCAGAAGCCAGACATCATCATCAGCAGTAGCTGAAAGGCAGGATGTGGACTGTGGAAGAGAACCAGTCAGGCTGCATCTCACAGCACAGCTAAACCACAAAGCAAAGAGCGATGCAGTGAACCCGGAAAAACTGCTGTGAAAGCGACATTCGGTGGCAAAAAGAATAGGATGACTGGTCACTGATTGCTTGCTGGGAGAGCTGCACAGAACCGATAGAAGCTTGAACTTGGGCTGTCCTTGAGAAACAGCAACTGTTTGTAAAAGACCAAAGACGCTGAAATTTCTCAGATGGTTCATGCCACGGAAATTAGGTCATGTGATGACTAAAACTATAAAAACGCAACTCTCAGCTCTCACCATATTGAATATAACAGAGAAAAGAGCCATTCACTGTAGCAAGGTAAACTGTGTGACAAATATTGCCTGAAGGCAGACCTGTTTTTACTTTTCTTATGCAAACTGGACCAATCATTTGAGTTTCCAACAAACTCTCAAGTTACCAAAACAATGTATTTTTCTTTAAATCCTGTATATATTTCAGACAGCAGTCAGAACTCATCTTTTTACCACTCTTAACAGCTAGGCTTTGCAAATTCAGTTCAGTTTCAAACTTTTGGGCATTTAAATTAATTTGTTTTCAGTAGCTGCTCCCATTTTATTTTAAAGGGACTTAATATTAAAAGCACACTTAAAATGCCTTGTGGAAATCATATAGCATTCAGAAAACACATCTGAGTCAATTTCAAGACTATCATAAGCCCCAAATAAATGTATGACATTCTATTAGAAGATATATGTACATAAATGAAGTGAAAAACTGTAACTACCAAGTAGATTCAATCAACAGTTGGAAAGGACCTTAGAAATTATCTAGTGTGTTCCCAGTTTTTTTGGGGTTTTTTTGCCACTTTATAGGGAGGAAAACTGACCCAGAGAGAATGATATAGCATGCCCAAGATCACACAGATAGAAGAAGCCAGGATACAAACCCGAATTTTAGAGTCCAGGACCATTTGAATTTCTACTATACCACACTGCCTCCTTCAAATTCTGGGGGAAAATATTTGGAAAACTAAGCAATACCAAATCAAATGGATCAATTCCACTCACCTATACATTGAGTGGAAGGCCTGAACAGCCTAGTGGAGTACGGAATATGAACTGTCATCCTTTACCTTGGTTCCTTTGACTTAAGAACAAACAGAGCTTCCTGTTTTGTGAGCTTGGAACTGAAACTGGCCAATCACATTAACATAAGAACGAATACAGCATATGTTTTCATTTCTAGCCATGATGCTGATTGGAGTGGAGACACAGTCAGTCAAGCGGGCAGAGGAAGTTAGTTTACAACTGTACAGTTTCTCAAGAGACCGAGTCTATGGAGCAAAGACGGTTGAATCTTTGAATTTCAGCTGCAGCCTTTGGCTGCAGGAGTATTTTGGGGACAGGAGTATTTTATAGCAATGTGGGTGATCATAAATGTGAATGCAAGGTTAATTTCTTGTCTTATGTAGGATCATTCATTATATTAGTTTACTCTGGGGAGCCTCAGGGTTGGCATGAGGCAAAATTCTGATTCTGCCTCACAATTGACTTCATTCCAACTTTAATCCTTCTATGAAGTAATCGCCTCTCTTCTTCTGATGACTTCTGCCAAACATCTAGTGCCTAGCGTTTGGCCACTATCCCACCATGTATGCATAGACAAGACTTCTGTGACAGTTTGCTATGATCCAAACTTCTCCCTTTCATGAAAACATTACTCTCCCGTGCTCCATTCCTCAATATACAGAACCAGCCATTCAGTATGTCAACAGGCATTTATTAAATGACTACAACTATTGGTAAGGAATAAAGACACATAGAAATACAATAACAACAACAAAATCCCAAATCCATTTCTGTTTCAGGAAGCTCAGAGACAATGGAGGAAACACCATTAAAAAAAATCCAAACCTACATACAAATAAGATATAATAAAGATAATCCACAGAGGGAAGGTACTAGCATTAATGGTGATCAGGAAAGGCTTTCTGTAGAAATTGGGATTTTATCAGGGACATGACAGATGCCAGGAGACAAAAACAGGGAGAGAGAGAATTCTTGGCATAGGGCACAGCCAGGAGAAAGAGCAGATTACAGAAATCGTCTTGTGGGAGGAAAAGAAAGGAGGTTAGAGTCACTGGACTACAGAATATGTAAGAGTGAGTAAAGTAGAAGCAGACAAAAAAGGTAGGAGAGACTTTGACTATCAAGGGATTTTCTGTTTGCTTCTGCAGATGCGAAGAAGCCACTGGTATTTACTGAACAGGAGGTGGATGACATGATCAGACTAGCTTTAGGAATATAACTTGGACAGCTGAGTGGAGGAAGGACTGGAGGGGGAAGAAACTTGAGGCAGGGAGACCAATGAGCAGGCTATTAGGAAAGTCCCCACATCAGGTGAGGATGATATGCATCAAAACGGTGGCAGTGTCAGGGTAAAGAAGGGAACTTATACAAGAGATGTTACACAGGTAAAATTGACAGCCCTTGGTAAATAATGAATTCAGTTTAGGACACACTGGAGTTATCCAGTTTGAGATATTCAAGGGTCAGCTGGAGAGGGGAGTCTGGAAGTTAAAAGAGAGTTTAGAACGAGATAAATAGATTTAAGAATCACCAGCATACACATGATAATTAACGAAATAAGCTAATGCATGAAAATGGGTGCTAATGGGTTAGCTAAGCGGTATACTTCCCAGGCAATACAGTTCTATTTCAGGTAGACTTTGGTGGAAATGAAGAATTAATCCAACAGAATAGTAATGATAGGGGGTTTTAGACATACTATCAGACTGGTTGGTTAACAAAAGAGTTTTGTGAATGGAAAAATAAAAATTTCCCTCTCATATCTTGCCACACAGGCATCAAGCAGTACACTTACAGGATTATCATGCTACATGTAGAAAAGGAAGGATGGAAAAGGGGAAAGCAGCTTAATGTTTGTTGTACAGAAAAGAAACCAATGATCTTGAATGGTCAGAGAACCTGGTTTATAGTCAAGACTCTGCTGCCCCCTATCTGTGTGATTAAGTAAAATTTTTCTAACAATTCTCAATGTAGTGTGTATATATGTATGTATACATGCATGTATAAGTATATATACACATACATAAGATAATACATAAACTATAATGCAGATCTCTTTATATGTATAATAAATTTTATGTGTATTTACACATATATACACATGTATATGCAAAAACAGAAAGACATACATATATACACATATATATATGTGTATATATATATGTCACTTAATCACTTATTGTCTTCATCTGTAAAATGAAGTGGTTTGACTTCATGGCTTCCAAAATTCCTTTGTAGCTCTAAATCTATGATCCTATAATCCAGGAGATAGTTTCTGAAATCTCTTCTAATTGAAGTTTCATAATTCTAGAAGGGACCTGGAGTCACTGATCTCCAACAAGATTTCCTCCAACAATAACTTCTACTGTTATTTTCTGAGTGGGTCTAAGAGAAGAGGCCAGACTACATATGTGAAACTGCAGATACCTCTCAATGAATCCAAATTTTTCCCCTGAAAACTAAACATATTTTATGAGCAAACATGATTGTTGAGCAAAGCAAATTCCTACAGTGGCCATTTCCAAATATGTATGTCTCAGCCTGTGTTTTTGAGTCTGAGTTAGGCCTCTAAGTGTTTGATTTTAGCCAAATTTTCAAAAATCTTTCAGGTGGAGAGAAATCTGAAAATGAACAGAGTATAGGACTATGCCATACTATCTTTAAAGCCTCTTCATGCTTTAAAATTCCATAATTTTAGATTCTAAAGAAAGTTTATTTAATATTTCCTACATAAGGTTGAAAATCTAACCACATCTAAATTCTGAGGCTTTTGAAATGAAGATAACATGGCTTCTTTTCTAAAAATTTCAAAAAGAATAAGATGTTGAGTAGAAGTTCCACATCATTTAAAGGCTGAAGGCATTTAGAGATTAGCCAGACAAGAAATTAAAAAGTGAGAAGATTCAATGTTTGCAGACATTAAATTTGGTTTGCTTCAGGCACTATTCTGTTAACTTTGACACACAAACTCTACATGATTTTCTGGATTATCCTTTTTATCTCCCTTGACTTGGAGCTCTACTCCATAGCTCTCTCTTTGGCTATTTTTCCCTTCTGATACTCTTCATGTAGCTTTTTCTATATGGGAATGTTTTAAATTTCTTTTAAAATTATAATAGTATTAAAAACAAACCATGCAGACTATCAACAGCCATAGGAATTGTTCATACTGTCTAATGAACAGAGAAAGGCAGATATCGTCTCATTTCTCTGCCAGGTTCATTTAACACCATTAATTACCTTGATTTAAGCCAAGTACTGGAAAGACCTGCCCCCACCAAGAATACTATTTCTCCATTTCTATCATCCTTCTCCCCTGTTCCAGTAGGGTCACCCAAAATTCATCCTGGATTCTTTAATGTTCACATGACTTGGTTGTAAGGAGACTCATCAACTCTAAAAATGGAGGGCTAGCATCAGCCCTGTGACATCTTCTTAAAGTCCTTTTGGATTTAGATTTACCCGAGGACATACATTGCAGACCCTTAGGAATTAAAGGTCTTTCCATCTTTCCTGCACCTGAACTTTCTCTTATATAATATGTCCTCCAGATAGGGTGTAAAGTCGCTGAAAGCAGGGACTTTCTAGTTTTTCTTATTTTATTCCTCTCAGCACACATTCTGGAGCGTAGAAAGTGATTAACAAATACTTCCTCCATCCCATCATTCATTCATAATAAAAACACCTAGCAGAACCTGCAGACAAAAGTATGAATTATTTAACCGTTCATCTAAACAATTTTTATATGTCCCAATTTCAATTCAACAAATATATATTAAATATCTAGAATATGCAAGATTCTGTGCTAAGTGGTGCAGGGGATACAGAGATGAAAATGAAACAATCTTTGACCTTAATGAGCTTTCATTCTATTGAGAAGATAAATGTATGTAAGTAAATAGAAGGTAATTTAAGGAGAAAGAAACCACAAATAACTAGAAAATCAGAAAAGGCTTCCAGGAGGTAAGCCTTGAAAGAAGAAAAGAATTCTTAAAGATTCCTAAAGAAGGGAATATGAATCAAGCATTACAGAGAGATGGAAAAATGAAGTACAGAGTTCAAGGATTTGCTAGTTGGCCATATTATGTGACTAGGAGCAGAGGGATTTACATACCTTAGCCCCATGATTTTTTAAGGAAGCAAAGCGTATAGTGGATAGAGTGGCAGGTCTGGAGTCAGGAAGACCTGAGTTCAAATCCTGCCTCAGACATCTACTAACTGTGAAACCCTGGGCAAGTCACTTAACCCTGTATGCTTCAGTTTCTTTATCTGTAAAATGAGCTAGAAAAGGAAATGGTAAACCACTCCAGTATCTTTGCTGAAAAAACTCCAACTGGGGTCAAAAAGAGTTGGAAACAATGGAAACAAGTGAACAAAATAAAAGTTATTGATATAAATAATAGAAAAGGTGAAAGGAATAGCATTAATCTAACAGGGAATTTTTTATTTTATTCCTGTTCAAGTATTTGCAAACCATAAAGCGGCTAAGAAATTAGAAGGATCAGAAAATTCCAAAAATGTGTTCTCATGAGCTCCTCTCCATTTTCCAATAAAAGGCAAAGTAATTGCTTTCCTTAAAAAGCAACCAAATGCCATCTGCTATCCCATTTACAACCCTGGCACTAATTAGATCTCTTGCATACTCAGATAAGCAGGAATGATATTTATCTTTTCACAAATGTGGTTTGCTAACAACTCAGATACATATTTTTGGCAATACTTTTACAGTTTTATTAACTTGATGAGAGAACACACAGACTTGTCATTGGCTTTTCTAGCTAATTCTGCTGCCACTATTTCAAAAGACATAGATGACCTTCAAACTCTTCTACATGTATAAAAGCAATACATCATGCAGTCACTTCTTCTGGATTATCGCAGACATGACCCACCTCAAATCATATCCAGAGTTATGGTGACCTGAGTGGAAGTTGACAGGTCACGAAGACAAATTAATTGCTATGAGTCAATAAGTACAAACAGCTAGAGATTTTAGTGACTTAAGAATGCTATGCTATGTCAGTCCAGATGAGAATGTTCTAATAATGCCAGAGTAAAAGCAGGGAGGTTGGTAAGGAGAAAGGGAAAAAGTAATAAAACTAATTGAACCTGGATTTCTGGTGACGTGAATGACAGAGTTCCAAGAGATTACCAAAAAGATTCCGAAATAGTGATCCATTTTATAATGAAATAAAATGGATTAGTGAGGTAAGAATTAACAATAAAACATTTCCGTGTTCTTTTTAAGATCTTCAAGGAAACGGCAAATTTTGGGGTAGTTACGATTCTTTCTCATAGATTTTAATACGATGATTAATCTTTGCATTCTCTCATTTAGTCCATTGATTCTCTGGAAAAGGAGCTGTGGCAGTATTATATAGCAGTATATAATATATATATATGTATATGTATATACATATACACATATAATTACATTCTCTTTCTCTCTCTCTCCCTCCATCCTTCCCTCCCTCTTTGACTCTCCATACTCTTACTTCCAGCCTGGTCATTCAGCTGAAACTGCTCCCTTACAAGTACCAAATAATCTCTTCATTGCCTGATGTAATGGCCTTTGGGGCCATTTTAAGAGGCAGTTAAATGGCATGGGAGATGGAGTGTTGGGTCTGGAGTCAGGAAGACTTGAGTTCAAATCTGACCTAAGACATTTTGTTGTGTGACATGGACAAGTCACTTAACCTTTACCTTCCATTTTATCAATTATAAAATGGAGAAAATAACAGCACTCACCCCATAGCATTATGAGGATCAAATGAGTTAATATTTGCAAATCACTTAGCACAATACCTGGGCACACAGTAGGTGCTTAACTGATATTTTTGTTTCTCTTTCCCTTTTTCTCAATCCTTGCCCTTCCTCTGATACAGCAGAACCCCCTCTTTTTGACCACCTCATGATACTGCTATCTCCTAATTTTCCTCCTACCTGTCTTACTGCTCCTTATCAGGATACTTTGCTGAATCTTCATCCAGATCAGACCTGTTAATGGTAGATGTTCACAAAAAGTCTGACCTTGGTCTTCTTTTCTTTTTTACTATTTGTTTGGTTATTACATCAACTTTCATGTTTTCACTTATCTTCTCTGTGCAAATGGTTTGGAGGACTATTCATCTAGTCCTAATCACTAATCAGGTGC
Source organism: Bettongia penicillata ogilbyi (assembly GCA_023548195.1). Taxonomy (NCBI): domain Eukaryota; kingdom Metazoa; phylum Chordata; class Mammalia; order Diprotodontia; family Potoroidae; genus Bettongia; species Bettongia penicillata. Next base: position 999,953 of record JAJHZJ010000314.1, read on the forward strand.
AGTCTTGAAATCCCACAGACATCTTAAACTCAACATGTTCGAAACTGAACTCATTCTATTTCCCCAACCTCCTCCTTTTCCTAACTTCTGTATTACTGGTGAGGGCACTGCCATTCTCCTAGTCATGCACTCACGTCACTCTTTGTCACCTTCATATCTAATCTTTTGTCTGCCAAGTCCTGTTGCCTCAACCATTACATTTCTCCCACTAGGAATATTGTCCTAGTCTGTGGTTAGTCTTCCTGCTTCAAGTCTCTCTCCACTAAATGCACTCATTACTCAACGATCTTTCTAAAGTATAGATTTGATCATGTCACCCTCCCTCCTCCTCCATTCGATAAACTCCAATTGTCCCCTATTGCCTCCTACATCAAATGTAAAATCCTCTGACTTTTAAAGCCCTTCACAACCTGACCCACTCCTCCCTTTCCAGCGTCCTCACATCTTACTCCCCTCCACATACTCTGATTCAGTGACACAGGCCTGCTTTGCTATTTTCCACACAACACGCACAATCTCCTGACTCTATGCATTCTTTTTGGCTATCCTCCATGCTTAGAATTCTCTCTCTCTTTTCATCTCTGCCTCCTCACTTCCCTGGCTTGTTTCTGGGCTCAGGTAAAATCTTGTGTTCTGCAGCAAGCCTTTCCTCGTGAAATTATCTCCAAATATTTCTTGTTGTAGACTTGTTATCTCCACATTAGATTGTAACTCCTTGAGGGCAATGGCTATTTTTATGTTTTCCTTTGTGTTGTTTTTGCACCCCAGTAATTAGCACAATGTGTATGTACGTGTATATATGCATATACATACGTAGTATAGGTGTATGTATATATACACACACACATACATATCTACATATACATATATCTATGTATATCTATATAAATATATATGTCTTCAGCACTTAATAACTGCTTGTTGACTATTGACCAACAGAGTTTTCCTCTTATCTTGTTCTGCACACTTCAAAGCATATCTCTTTCTCTTCCCTGAAGCTACTGATAGCTAACGGTATTTTAGCTTTGGCATGAACTCGTTTTATAAGCTAGTAACAACATCCAGATGGCCCAGAGAATGAAGAGCCAGGAGTGGAGTCAGGAAGCCCTGAGTTCAAATTGGACCTCAGATACTTACAAGCCATGTGATGCTGGGCAAATCACTTAACCCTGTCTGCCTTAGTTTCCTCATCTGTAAAATGAACTGGAGAAGGAGGCAAACCATTTCAGTATCTTTGCCAAGAAACCCCCAGATTGGACCATAAAGATTCAGACTTGAGTGAAATGACTTAAGCACAACAGTAACAACACTAACATCTAAGAAATAAAAATCCATTCATCATAATTCTCCCATTCCCTCCTCTGAGTTCCCTCCTCCTCCATAACTGTTGACAACTCTAGTAGGCCCTATGAGAGACCACGCCCTTGAGGCACTTCTGTTCTGTGGTCCGCTGCTCTGCTTGCTTTGGAACAATTAATATGATCAAATTAGCTCTGCCACCGTTACTCTACGGGCCATGTCAATCTACTTCCCAAATTGTTTCCCACTCACCATCTTATGAGCTCAAGGACCAGAGTGCCCCACCTTGCTCCCTTTTATTTGTTTTTCCCTATTAGAATAGAAGTACTTTAAATTTTTGCTTTATCATTTGTATGCCCTAATACTTGGCACATAGTAAAAGTTCAATATTGGGACAACTAGGTCGTGCAGAAGATAAAGCAGTAGGCTTGGAATCAGGAAGACTTGAGTTCAAATCCAGCCTCAGATATTTGCTTGCTGGGTGACCCTTGAGAAGTCACTCAACACCTATTTGCCTCAATTCCTCATCTATAAAATGAGGACACACTGGAGAAGGATATGGCAAACCAATCCAGTATCTTTACCAAGAAAACCCTATAAACAAAAATCCATGGGGTCAGGTAGAGTCAGATAAATGCCGAACAACAACAAAAATGCTCAATTAACGCTTCTCCTCCCATTTAGGTAATTTAGCATGCTGATGACTGCTGTAATGGTGATCACATGATGATTCTGACATAGGGTTATTATCAATAAAACTCACTGATAATGTCATTGACTAGGAAATGTCAACTAGGAGTTATATGTAGGGTACAATTTTATAAGGTGACAGAGAGTAATTATTTCTATATGATTGTTGGTTAAAAGGATCAATTTAAAATACAATTTATTAAATTCACAATTTGAAACCTCTTTAGTAATGATCACATTATTTGAATAATACTTTTATCTCTCATAACTTCGCTGAGCTGTAATTCTTTTATTATGTACACTCCAACACTTCTGTAACTTACAAAATACTTTGCAGTAAATCTTGTGACGAGTCTTTGGAACTTAGCTAATTGACACTCAAAAATAATAGCCATCATTTACATAGTGCAGAATATAATGGTAATTAGCATTATCAATATCTAAGTTCTTACGAGTTAATTTTATTAAAATTACTTTTTATTATAATGATTCAGATTTCTAAAAACTTTTTATTTTTTTGTTCTATAGGAAGGAGAAAGCTACAGGGTCATAGTTCCATTGGCTGAAAATTTTTTTTCACTAGTTTCTACAAATTTAATTCATTTCTTATATTTGAATAAAAATTCCCTTGATATAGGAAAACCATAACTAAACTTCTTTGCCAACAGGGATTTTATGTGTTTTTTTAATACTCTAACAATCTGTGAACTAATTAGTGTGAAGATTCCCTTCACCATTATAAATCACTTTCACTATATTCATCAGCTCACTTTCATCTTTCTTCACATATATATGCTTTGACATGTATTTTATATGTCTCTAGCAAAATTACTCATTAGTTAGGTGGAAGAGTCTTCCTCTCTCTAAACATCTTTCTATTACCTTTTTAGTTACCTGTGATTTTTATTTTTCTTGATCACATTCACTGTGTGTTTGTAGTATATATGTGTGTATGTATGTATATGTATCTATATTTTTTCCCTAGGTTCTGCTAATTTCACTGTATCAGTTCCAGTCTTCCATTCTTCTCTGAATTCTTTATATGCATCGTGCCTTATAGTGAAATAATATTTCATTACATTTATGCACCACAATTGGTTTAGTCATTCTCCAGTTGATGAGAGTCAATTTTGACTTCTTAAAATTTTTTTATTTTGAATTATATTTCACACATGAGCGCACACACATGAGAAATACATATATTTTTGCCAACTTCCTTGATACACACTTTCACATTAAAATGACCAAGTATCAAGTTCTATATTGATTTAGTTTGTAGTATCTTGTCAAGTTGTATAAAGACTTTTCCTACTTCATCCTCTGCAATAGATGGCATAACCTACAATTATTGTAACAGTATTGTGCTTGCTTACATACTTAAAATAAGTTATTTAAAGAGAGGTGACCAAATGTCCCCTGAAATGATGCTACCTTTAGTTTTGGAGATAAAATGAGACCAATGAAGTTACATCAATGACTTTTTTCAAGGACTCTTCTTTCCATCTAGCTTCAAATGTTTTATGTTTTCTGGTTTTACCTCAAACAAGGATTCGCAATACACAAGTGCCAACTTATTGATTTTTGGACAAAGATCATATGTTAAGAATGTAATAAGTTTAATTAATGTTTACGGACAGTCTCATAATGAAGTGTTTAGTGTCCTAAGTTCCCTTTCCTCCCACAAACATCGCAAAAATGAAAGATCTGACTTTAATGCTGACATTGTTTTTAGTTTTCACCTGTTTTATTAGTAGAGATGACCAAAAAAGTTATCACATAGTGGCCAGCATTCTTGGAATGAGCCTTATTATGCTAAGTTAGGTAGGTTGATCCTGGGTTTTAGATAGGCTTGAACTTGAAATCTCCCCAGCTTTATACCTTCTATCGGAACTCAGGTTCCACTGGCATAAATTCAAGAATTTAGAGTCACTTCTCAATGCCACGATGAGACACTATAATTTTATATAAAGTAGGAAAGACCTTAAATCTAACATATACATATATGTAATGTTTATGAAAGTATGGCTATATGTAACACACATTCATTCTCTTAACTTTGAAGGTCTTTTTAATATGTTTGAAGACCTCTAGGAAAAAATCATCTTAAAAATTGGATTAAATAGTATTAATGGGTCAAACAATATAATTCAGTCAAAACCATGATTCTACCAATCAAGACTATATTATATATCTTGATATTATATATTAAGAGTCATAGAATCTGACCTTAGACACGTAGTAACCGGGTGACCCTATATAAGTACTTTAACCTCTGTTCATCTCTCTTTCCTCACTTGTAAAATGGGAATAACAATAGCCATCTATTTTCCAAGGTATTTCTGAGGATCAAGTGAGATACTAATTTTAAAGCATTTAGCATAGTGCTTGGCATATAGTAAGCACTATATGTAGTTAGTAATAATGATAGAAAGTACCTCAGAAGGCTAGTTTAATTCATACATGAAAGAAATCCCCAGTACAATATATCTGACAGGGGGTCACCTGGTCTCTGTTGAACACCTTAGGGAGGGAGAACCTATTACTTCTCTATGTACCCCATTTTACATTTAGACACCTGCAATTGTTAGGAAGTTTTTCCTTACATTAAACTTAAAATGGACAACTTTACAACTTCCAAAGCATTATATTTTTTGCATGCAAATATCACTATTCTGAAATACCATATAGGATCTGAGTGGTGGTTTTTAAAATATTTTTAAATGTATTTACTTATTCTAACCAGTTTCAAATCTCAGACACTGTAATCCATGTGTATCTTCCTACTATAAAATAACTCAGAAGAACAGTTAAACAATTTTAAGATAAAACTATATAGATACAGATATATGGTATTTGAACTGCATTGCTGTTTTTACCTCATGCCGAGAAATCTGGGCTTGCAGCTCCTGGATATTACTGGTGGCCACCGGCTTATCCTGGATCTCTCTATGAGCTCCTTCTATTAGCTGCTGTAGATGCTTCATTTCTTGTTCATATTGCTCATACTGAACTACTGCTTCCTGCAGAAAAAAAAGCAGTCTCATTTTTCTTCCCCAATTACTATGTAAAATGAAGCAATGTATGATGAAACTGCATTAAATGCTGGAAAACAGGGACAAAGATAACATTGTTGCTCTAATGTCACACAGAGGGTCAATTTAGATTTAATTTTCTTTCAAAAAATCATTAAAAACTGTTGCAAAGGGCAAAGTATTGAGGATACAATTACAAACAAAATTAAACAGTCCTTACCCTCAAAAGAGTTCATATTTCACTAGAGGGAGACCATGTACACAAAGAAGTAAACGTAATATGTCTTGAAGAGCAAAAGAATATTAACAGCAAGAAGTCAACATAATGTGAATCGAGGAGTGAAACAATATTAGCCATTAGATTAATAATATTAATAATAACAACTTGAAAGGACATTAAGGAGGTTCAAGTGAAGTTTTGTGGAGTTGGTAACACTTGAGCTGAAGAAACAAAATAAAACAAAACAAAACTTCGTGTGTGTGTTTGTGTGGGTGAATGTGTATGCTGTGACCTACATTCAGTGTTCCTTATTTAAGCTTTTAGCTTGTTTGCAACATATTTTGTAAATGTGATGGCTAAAATGAAGGGAGCTCCCTGGCTCTGCTGGACTCTGAAGCACTTTCCCAGAGACAGTGCTTTGGATCAGCACTGGATTTGTGCCGTGGGACGATACAGCAATCCCCTGTTAGTCACTGTGGACTTGCATTGTAGGATGAAGAATCAATCTGTTTTATTTCCCATTATGACAGCTGGGGGTGGGGGAGAGGGCTGCTTCAAAGAGGAATAGTAATTGAACAGGAAGAACTGCCAACTCAGGGGATTTTAAAGAGATAGAAAACTGGAAACTGTGCTTGCTTTCTTATCTCATTCCTCGAGCATGCTGGGACTTTTCTAGCTTTCCTGTAGACTTCCAAAGCAGGGCAGGGGAGAGATATCTCCATCCCCCAAGCATCTATGGAAGTTATTCATGCACAGCAGACAGAGCTCATGCTTTCTAGGTGAACTTAAGAGAGGACCACAATTCTCTAGTAGCCTCTTCTAATTTTGTTTCTTTTTCCTGAGAACAGGTGATTAAATAATGCTAAATAATAAGATGGATATTTTCTAACATTGGTGGTAACTTTATGAATGAGTTTAGCTATTTAGGACCTCCTGAGTCCCAGTACCTGTGGCCCAGGAGGAGCTAACCTCTGAAACACTTCACATAAGAGAATACATAAACTGACAACATAATGAGCCCAAGCCATACCCTCACTTGACAGAAGACATGGACCTTATGGACCATAATAATATATATAATAGTAATATATATAATAATATATATAATCTGCTTGAATAATATAGATTGGAGGTGAAATTGAAATGCCTGAGCACCAGTTTCATACAGCATCGCATGTTTTAATTTTTTTAAATCAATATATGAGAATATAACAAGAGTGATAAATTATTGTGTCTGATTTAAATATTTCTCAGTCTTTTGTGTCCTAAGCATTTCTTTTATGGTAGAGAAAATGAATTACTTCTCCCTGCTTAATGTACTTTGTTTACTGAATATGTTTCTAAGAAGGATCATGAGTCAAAATCAAGCTTTGTTTTAGAAATTTTCTCTATAGTTGAACTCTGAGCTGCGGTCAAGTCTATAGTTATTTGTTCAAAATCATAAATTTTTTTCTGAGAAGTACAAAGTAACATTTAATATATCTTTTCTTTATATTTCATTTTGTTATTTATTTTGTCTTAATAGTTTATTTTTTTCAATTACATGTAAAAACATTTTTGCATTAATTTTTTAAAAATTTTGAGTTCCAAAGCATAGGAGTGGGCATATGTAGACACATGCACACACACGAGTGTGTGTACGTGTGTGTGTATACAAACATATATATAATCTCTATCACATATATACGTTTCCATATACACATACATACACACCTATTTAAGTACCATGTTCCCTCTCTCATTAGAATGTAAGTTTCTTGGAGACGTGGACCATTTTCTCTTTTTCTTCAATCAATACCTAGCATACAGTATGTGCTTAAGAAATGCTTGTAAATTGATTGATTGCTTGACTGATTATGAAAACAATAATTAGAAAAAGAAAGAAGGTAGAAGAAGAGAGTAGAATGGAAAATATAACACAGTAAGCTTCTGTTTTTGATGCAACTTAACAGGACATCATGTCTGTTTTGCATAGATTTACATCCATTTTACATAGAAACTAATATTAAGGCTTTTATAAGAAAGCTTACTAACATTTTTAAAAGTTAAAGAAGAAAATATTATGTTGCACAGCAGTATATCTGTTTCAGTGTTACTTGAAGATATTTTGATCTCTCAAGAGATAATGCCATACAAAATTAACTTTTTAACGTGCCTGTTTATCACAACTTTTCGATTTTTATGCTATTTACTCCAATACTTTCTCTAGTTTATTTCAATTGATCCAAATGACTGAGGACTAATTCAAAACTTAATCTTTGTATTTTGCATGACACAGTCTACCAAAGAGAGTATTGTGGGTGTATTTTGGTTGTTGAGAAATCATGGATCTAAGAAACATATGTGAATCATTCTTTTGTGTTGCATATCATGCAATAGAATTTAATACAGAAGGCCCTGCATGCTTCTGACACTTGCCTGCATTATGTTGCACTGCTGGATGGCTGTGTGCTGTAAACGGCTGGCTTCCTCCTGCAGTCTGAGAGCCATGTGGCATAGAGGCAGGTTAGTAACCACCTCTTCAGGGATTCGTAGAGCACTCTGACAAATCTGCACAGCTTCCACCTTTGGCTTCAGTGATTCCATCTCAGACAGAAGATGCTGGAAATAAAATCACATTATATTGAGTTGCATATAAGATTTAAAACATAAACAAGCTTAATTATGGTAAGAGGCAATTAACTAGTCAGACACAAAATGAAGGAAATCACACGATGGTCTCATTACTTGTTGCCCAGGTAGATCATATTTTTAAAAAAGTAAGTGGAATTTCACAGATATAGAAAAAAAAATTAGCTTTCTGAGATGTTCAATTCACACCCATGTTCTTTTTTGTCTTTAACTCCAGATAATTCAGTTATCCAGTTTGAATATTCTAATTTTTAACTTTCATCTAAACTGTTCAGTAATATCCAGGATGATCATCAAATGGCATTAATATGGATCATTAATCACATAAATAAATAAATCCCAAAGGGTGAAATGAATTCTTTCTATGGATTCTGTGGATTCTATAAGGAATGTTGATGTCTTATTACCAGTTGTTTATTTCTTTTACATATAAAAAATTGCCGGTCAGGCTAGTATATCTGGCTGTGGCAAAAAATTCGTTGAAAGCCCTATTTTAGGGCTCCCAAATTCTAGGCATTTCCTTTAGATGAATTTTGACTTCAAAGATCTAATCTCCTGTTAGCGACTAAGACCTTTTCAGATTATCAACCCAAGTCCCAGGCCCTACATACAACAATCTAGAGATCTAAAAGCAAACCATATAAAACAAAACAAAACTTCTTATATGTGTATCAGGTGCCTGTCAGCAAATCAAAGGGAAAGAGAAAACATTTAAAAAATCATTATAAAGTCAAAAATTCCTGAAGAAAATGATCATTCTATCTCATTTCCTAAAACAAACTTCATGGCATCCTAAGATTTTATTACTAACATAAAAAGTTTTCAAAATAATTTACATATAACTAGGACTATTATTCAAGTCAATCATCATTCTTTGAAAAGGTGATATTCCTGAAACAGTATCTATGTGTTCAATCACATCTTTATTCTTATTTTTAATTTTTTTACCTGTCGATGAGAAAGTTGTTCTTTCAGACTTAGACGTCCTAACTCTGGAGAAGTAAGAGTTTTTTGAGCTTGTTCCAGAGCAACTTGTAGGATTTTTAGCTCAGCTTCAAATTTTTTCATGTCCTAGAGAACCAGAAGTGGAGCAACCACAGTACTAATATAAATTATGAATGTTTCTAGGAATAAAATTTCATAAATTTTAGACAACCAAAAAAGAGACATCATGTCAGAGTTGAATATTGGATTGACTGTGGCATCACTGCTATTGGAATGACGGCTCCTTAATTTACCTTAGCAGCATCTTGGAGAGTCTGCAAACGTGATCGGATAAGTTGCCGTAACCCCTCTGTCTCCCGTCCCAATTCTGACACTTGCTGAGACATGCCTTCTGTACAATAAACGCTGCTCAGATATTCTATCTTTTCTTTCATGGCCTCCAGATCAGTGCGGATTTCTCCAGACTCCTCTAACATGGTCTGAAATGAAAACAATATTGTCTGTGATATTAAATTCAAACTAACTGTCTCAGCTAAAAAAAAATAGACACAGAAGTTACAGATGCATTAAACAGGGAGCCAAGCCCTTAAATTATTTTTTTTAATTAAGTGACTGAACTATGAACATTAAAATGGAAGCATGACCACTAGCAGCTAGATTTAATTTCATTAAAATTAAATCATACTTAGTAGTTTTCTCCTCCCCCTCGATACCCTGATAATTACTAGATATGACACAGGAATAAGGATAAAGAATGGACCTGTGATTTCAGAGGAAATTCCAGTTGAGCTACCAATGCATCCTGGAACTTGGACTCTTAGGAATTTGCCTCAAGTACCAAGAGATTAAATGATTTGTCAAGTATAACAAAGTCAATATATGGTAGAATATATGGTAGAATCTGAACCCAAGTCTTAGTAGTTTTGCTGCTAGCTCTCTCTCCACTACACCTCAATGCCTCATCTACACACAATGCCTCTTTTAAAAAACACAATATATAATGTATGGGATTTTCATCTATGTAATTAACAAACTCTTTCATGAGATCCCTATGGACAAAAAGGGGAGCAATCAGCTAAATGATAACACAGTTGGGTGGATTTAAAATTGATTAAAAGATAACCAATGAATATTGATTAATGGTTCAATCCTTCTCAGGGAAAAGTTTTTAGCTGTATGTTGTACAATTCTGTCTTTGGACATATTCTTTTGAATATTCTTATTATTGACTTGGATAAAGAGAGATAAATTATGTTTGTCAATTTTGTAGATAACAGGAATATGGAGGGGGTAGATATTCTATTGGCTATCAAAATCATAATTCTCAAATTACTCCCAAACCATGATGGGAAATGGGACAAAATCAAATGAGCTAGAATTCATAGAGGAAAAATAAGTAAAAACAACCTTCTAGGTCCTACCTACTCTCCTCTTTACTAATCAACTGAAAATAGTTTCCCAGCAAGTTCATATTATATTTGATACAATAAGGCAACTTTATGTCAATTTATATCCTCAGGTACTGTTTGAAAACTAATGCTCAGAGTTACCTGATATGAAATGAATTGTTCTCTAAGCTGGCTAGCAGAAGTCCAAGCAATATTTCCATGTACCAGGACCTTAGCTTTCTCTACCCACTTCATGATGAATTCCAACATCTCATTATATTCTTCTAAATGTGCAGCTGCCTGAAAAAAAAAATCAACATGAAATAAGGCTTTTTGGTTAAATTGTAAGCATTAAGCAAGCATAGCCTTCCATACTCTCATTGTAAAGCTACTATAATTTCTTATTTTAAAATGATCTCATAGACTATAATCTCTCTGAGTACATAGATATGCCTTACATAAATTCAGTATCTACCTCAGTAATTCTTTCCATAAAACAAATGCTTAATAAATGTTGTTAAATAAATTACTTTATGATTAAATGAAATAGAGTAGGAAATAATTAAGTTGATTTAAAAAATGAATTCTACCAGGAAGAAAAATATACATGACTTTAGTGATCTTTTGAATAATTTATTTTTGTTACATTAAAGTTCCTCTGTGGTTAGGGCTACTAGTCCCCTTCTTTACTCCTACCCCATGCAATTTGATGTAACCCTCTTTGTTACTAAGGACTGTTAGGGTTTATAAATAGATCTAGACCAATTAACATATAGTGAATTGATTTTCCTGATTGTTTACTTGTTGAAGAACTCAGAAATAAATGTACGAAGTCTCGTTTACTAAAAAGTTCTAATCACTAAGGGTGGAAATATGCCATGTTAATTTATTCAGTAAACATGAAGTACCTGCTATATGTAAATCATTGCTCCATTAGAGAGAGAGAGAGAGAGAGATACATAATAAGTATTACACAACGTATCAAAATCTATTTTTAGCCTATCATGGTTTTATATTCAAATTTTCTAATAATTTAAGCAGAATAATTTTATATCATGATAATCCTAATCTATATGAATCAAGATCCGATACTATTGTATGGGCATATCAGAGTTATTAAACAAGAAAAATACATTCAGAAACAAAATAACTTCTCAAAACAGTCTCTGCCCTGGGCCTTCTTCTCTTCTCTCTGTTTATTATTTCACTTGGTGATATATATCATCAGCTCCCATGGATTCAATTATTCAATTATCATCTCTATGCTGATGATTCTCAAATCTACCTTTTCAGACTTAATTGCTCTGCTGATGTCCAGTCTAACATCTCCAATTCCCTCTTAGATATCTCAAACTATGTCCTATAGACGTCTTAAACTCAACATATCTAAAACATAATTCATTATCTTTCCCTTTAAATCCTCTCCCTTTTCAAATTTGAACTTCCTTATCACTATCTCAGGCTCCAGTATCCTCCTAGTGCCCCAGGGTCACCACCTAGGTGTTAAGGTTGAGTCCTCAGTCTTTCTCATGCCTCTTACATCTTAGATTCTATCTAATCTGCCGCCTTCTCTCCTCTGATACTGTACCCACCACCCAGGTACAGGACTTACCTCTTTACACTCAGAATACTGTAAGAGCCAGGTGGTTATCTGCTAGCCACAAGTCTTTCCCCATTCCAGTCCCTCCTCCACTCAGCTGCCAAAATTATTCTTCTGAATCATAGGTCTGACCATGTCCCCTTTATATTCAGTAAGCTCCAGCGCTTCCCTATCACTTCCAAGATCAAATATAAAATCCTTTGTTTTATATACAAAGTCCCCCATAACCTAGCCTGCTGTTCCCACTGTTCCAGTCTTCCTACACCTTCCTCCCCACCATGTACTCTTCAATCCTATTATATTATTCTCCTTGCACTTCTCAAAGCAAACAAACAGAACGATATCCATCGCCTGACTCCAGGTATTTTCCCTGACCGACCTTCATTTGTGGAATGGAATTCTTCCTTATCCGTCTCCTAACTCCCCGCCCACCCCCTTCCTTCAAGTGTCAGCTAAAATCTTACCTCTTACAGGGAGCCTTTCTCAGCCCCTCTAATTCTAATCCTTTCACTCTAAAATGATAAATGTGAAGTCACATACCTTTAAATCATTTCTGTACATATCACAATCATATTGGTCATCTACAAGAATAAAGAATGAACAACCACCTTCTTTCTACTGATCATTTTCTATTGATTTTATCTATACCTTGTTTATGCATATCTTCCTGCATGTTGTTCTCCTTCATTAGCTTCATCAGCATCCCTTGAGGACAGTGACTGTCTTTTACCTGTCTTTGTATTCTTAGCAGTTAGCACAGTGCCTGGCATATAACAGGCACTCAATCAATATTTATTGACTAATTCACATTTCATTGGTATAGAAGGGTATTAAGAAGATAGTCCCGGCAAAACTTTCTGAAAAAAATAGTTTATGATCTAACAATATGCTCCTTAGTGCATGAACTAATATATGTAGAGGGTCCTGGAAAATGAATGTGTACAGGTCATTCTGTATTATTACCTATGCTGCCCTTTCCATTAGCATTGGGTGTTCACCAAAGTGCAATGTCCCTTAGTACTTGTGTGACCCTGAGTAAGTCTTGTAAGCACTGCACTGTGTCTCAGTTTCCTCATCTTTAAAATAAAGAGACTGGACTATTTGTAAACTACTTTGCAAACCTAAAAGTGGTATATAAATTTGACCTGTTATAATGTCTATGATCAGAACACAAGAGATCTCCAGCATTCTCCAGCACAATAGAATTCATCAAATAGTTGCTTTTATAGAAATGTAATTTGACCTAAAGTAATTTGATTCATATACAATTTTTCAAGAACCTTTCTGTAGCAAGTCTTATGTGAAATAATCACAATTTATACGATTATCATTAAAAAGAAGAAAAGAACAGAAATCTTGAAGTTCCTAAGGGATATTGATTGGTAAATTTGAAAACCTACCTGATTGAGTTTGGAGAGCCTGTATTCAGCCTGCCTAATGGTCTGCTGATGAAGCTCTGTTAGTTTCCCAATTCTCTTGGCTAGCTGCTTAGCAAGTTGGCTGTTCTGCTCAGTGAAATCTTGTACAGCTGCATCTAGTTCCATTAGCTTTATATTACAACCATCTAATTCCTCTCCAAGGGCCTAGAGTAAATGTCAGTCAGAAAACATTATACTTCTCCAAATCCACCCCCCCAAATTGTCCAGATTCAAAAAGACTGTGGCTTTAAAATTGCATTTTAATTATTTATATAGTTCAGTAATAGTGCTGCTCTGACTAAATCCTACTTGAATGGATATGGGATCATCTTGCTGTTTACTTCCTCTGAGCCTGAGTGAAGTGGCTAACATTTTCCTTTCCTTCCTTCCTTTTGCTCCACCCAGATGAATCAGTGAGGAACTTAACTCCCCAAGTTCTGACCTGCATTCTGTTCATCTTTAAAACCAAGAAGTTCAGATTTACTCTTTGCTCATATTAGAAGTAAAACATTATGCCAATTTCATTAAGTGATGAAGCGACCAATTGTTAAGCATGCTGTTGTCATCCAAATCCATGCCACTAGAAGTAGGAGAGACGATAAGCATTATAGATAGGACTACATGTGAGTAAGGAACCAAGGTCAAAATGACTGCTGCCCAAAGCTCAGTTCCTACTCATTTACATCCTCAAAGGAATCTAGTGAGCTATAGAGGAATATTTTAGTACTATATATTTATGGAATACAAGAAGTATACATTATATTTTTTCAAAAAATTAATTTCCTATGTGATTTTTAATTTTACCTTATTTAATTCATGTATCTATCTATCAACCTTCAGAATTTCTACATCATTATTCATTTGGTTCTTCACAATAGGCACCTTGAACACTTATATTCATTTCCAAGACAAAGAAATAGAGATGTGAAATTAAGCTACCTTATAGGATACAGTCCACACTGGAATACATTGAAATTCTTAACTTGTACTAAGTATCCTGAGCTTACATATAAAATAAGTTAATTTCACTTAAAGTTTTCTAAGTATAATTCTTTCATAATTACAAATTATATTGGGCCAAAGGATAACACTTCCCAATAACTGAATGATTTCTATTTCTCTCCTATAGTATGCTAATGAGAGGGTGAGGCATTACGTTATCCATTCAAAAATGACCTTCCACTAATTTTGTTTTCACTCTTCCAGTCTCTGTTTTCAGAAGTACCAACTCTGGGAAATGTTCTTCTTTACTTACCTTCTGGTCAATTTTAGCTTGAGCTAAATCATTTGTTTTTGCTTTCAGCTTGGTCAGAATTGTTGTGAGTTCTTTTGCTATCATCTGAATTTTTTGGCTGAATTCTTGATTTAAGGCTATGCTCCTCTCGGCTTCTTTTTCTTTGGCTTGGATCTAAAATACAATGACAACAAAATCAATCACAATAATTACTACCAGCTAATAATTGTTGAATACCTACAAGGATGCTATTCCTGAATTATAGCAATTATTGAAACTCAGGACTAGTATGCTCAAGTCAAATCAGTAACAGCCAGTCAACTCTGTTGTTTACAGCAACAGATTTAAAACTCCACTCATTTAATGATGGTTAATCAAGTTCTAACACCTTGCTTTTCTTCTTATTTGTGGATATTTCTTTTATCATCTGAATAGAAAAAAAATATAAGTATAGTCATTATATTATTAATATGCCATTGCCTACCATTGTGCTTGGCACATAAGCGCTTAATAAATGCTTGACTGATTGTTCTCCAAATTTCTTAGCAATTTTCTAGTAAGAGATGTTTTCACTCTCATGTTAATGTTCAGTTAATGATTAAAAAAAAACTTTCTAATGAAGTAGAAAGCCTCCCACTAGCACAAATAAAAGGTCAACAGGCTCATAGCTATAAAGAATAAGAATGACAACAGTATTAATATTTTACTGGTAGCAAAGCTTTGTTTTTACAAATGACTGAATGACTAAACTTAAAGCTTAATTGTACTTTCAAGGACAGAGGAGTGTGAAATGGAAAAAGGTTTGATGATTACACCTATGCGGATGGTTCCCAAATCTATCTCACCATTCTAGTTCTCTCCCCTGAACTACAATCCTTATTTCCAGTGGCCTGTAGTATATATTGACTCAAATGTTCTGGCAATGTCTCAAACTCAATGTGTCCAAAGCTGAATTATTCATCCCTTCTTAATTCATCTCTCCTCCAAACCTGTTGGCGTTTATAGGATCGCTCCAAAGCTTAGCATTATCTGGACAATTCTCCCTCTGTCTTCTTTACCAGTTCCATAGAAAATTGATGGACAACCCTTCTGAGTTTCCCTCCACAATAACAAATGACGTCTCTGTGGCTTCCTAATTCAGGGCCTCATCAACCTCACATCTGGATTATTGTATAGATTGTTGGCTGGATTCCCTAGCCTCTGGTCTCTTCCTTTCCTATCCACCACTGACATAATTGTCACATTATTTTGCCTAAGTCACAGGTCTGATTATGATCTTCTCTCATTCAAAAATTCCTTGAGTGTCTCAACTGCCCCTAGTTGAATATATAAACTGAATAGCTGGGCATATTTAAGTCCCTTCAAAAGTGCTTCCAAATTTCCATTCCTACCTAAATTCCCTTTCACACACTCCATGTTGTCCCCACTTTCTAAGTGCAGTTCTACTTGGTTTGAACCCCATGGAATAAGATGCCCATTTGTCAGGTACCCCTTGGTGTCCTCTCCCCCAGCCATTCCATCTATTTTCTATGTTGTCTTCCTTCCCTTACTTTGTAATCTCCTCGAGGTCAGAGACTTTTTCTTATTTTTATCCCCAGTGATTAGCACAGTACCTGGCACATAGTAGGCACTTAATAGATTTTTATTGAACTGAACTGAAAATTTCAGGCTGTTATTTTCTGAATTTGACACGTTTGAAAACACTGCACCTGAAAGTGGTATTACCATTCTCTGTAACTCACTACCAGGTGAAGTTCCTCCCTCTGCTTCAATCACTCAGCAATCTCTTTGAGTGTCAGCTAGGTGACCCAGTGGATAGGCCAGCCTGAAGTTAGAAAGCCCCAAGTTCAAAACCACACTCAGACATTTACTAGCTGTGTGACCCTAGACAAATCACTTCATCCTGTTTGCCTCAATTTCCTCCTCTATAAAATGAACTGGAGAAGGAAGTGGAAAACTACTCTAATAGCTTTACCAAGAAAATCCCAAATTGGATGATGAAGAATTGGAAATGACTGAAATGACAAAATAGCTATCCGAATGTATTATTCAATCTAGATCCTTTTGAAAATTATTAACCCACACGTAGTTCATTTTTGCCAACATCTCAAAGAGATCAACATCCTTCATACCATTTTCCTCTGCAGTACAACCTCTGCCACTATATTAGAGAACTTTGACACACAAGGTTGATGTCCTTTCAGACATTATGACTTCCCATTTCTTCAATGTCTTTATCTCCCATGATTCATTCCTTCACTCCCCCTCAGCCACATACAGCAATAGTCAACTGTGCTTTGTCCACCATAAATGTTATCTAATACCTGTAGGCCTTCACTGAACAAGGCAGTCCTTTTACTACTCTTTAGTTCAATCTATCAGATCTTCCAAGTCATCTCTTCTGTCATTAATCCTCTCACACCATTCCCTCCTCCTACCCTCATAGTAGAGGACCTATAATTTGCTTTGAAAAAGAGGGCATTAATTTGCAGTCATTTTCCTTTTCCTTCCTATTCTACATGTAAAAAAACCCTGATATCACCCCCCTACCCTCTCTTTCTTTAATCTTTGATGAATAAGTGGGTCTTCTCCTAGCCAAGGGTAATCACATTACTTATATCCTTAGTCCAATCTATTTTAGTCTCCTCCATGTATGTTTGTAATGATCAGACAATTACATCTGTCTGCTGATCTGTGATGTACGTATTGCTTATGGTCAGACAGTTAGAAACCCTGTCTATTGGTCTTTATTTCTCTGCTTGGATTTTCTCTGTTAGTATATGTAATTAAAGAAGACTGACCCCCTCAAAAGTTTCTTTCCTCCTAGAAAAGCAGATCAAACATCTTATGCCAGTAGGTCATCCTGGGCATGCTAGTTACAACTAGTAATAAATCTGATGATTAGTTACCATTTTGATTCCTAGAAGTTATTCAATGAATCTGTGAAGGGAATACCTAATAATGGAGTTCTAATATATATATATATACTAATATATAGTATAACATATATGCATTAGGTCTCTTTACATACTCAAAATATACAATATATGTGTGTACATTTTATAAAATTTGAATCAAAACTTGATAATTTTAAATTATCATAGAGGTTTATAGATTTTTTTGTTTTTTGCTTTTTAATAGTAAACATCATAAATATGTTTTACTGGATATTATATTCTTGGTCAGGGACACATTTATTAAATAACACTAGCCCTATGGAAAAAATACATTATCCTTTACAATAATCTGTTTTATGATAAAGTTTTTAGGAGTGTTTTCCAGAAAATAAGGAAACTTCCTATGGTGTTAATTTTTAAAGTATTTTTTTAAAAGAAGAGGTAGAGTGCCCTTACCTGATCACGTATGGTTCCTATGTCCATTGCTATTTCAGCTAACTGAAGAGAGAGCTCAGAAGGCAATATGGTATAGAGACCCACATACTTATTTTTCTGTTCCTCAGTAATTTTCTCAATGGCCTGGTGGCGGGTGGTGGCTTCAGTCAGGAGAGCCTACAAATGAAATCAAAATCAAATCATTTCTGATTGCTTAATGGTATAAAGAGGAAACTTTATAATGAATAAGTAGAGAAGACTTGCATATTATACTTTAATTTGAAGTTGAATACAAAAAATAGGATAGAATCATGTAAAAACTCTAGCTTATGCCCACATTTGTGGCAATACTGACAATAAACGTATCGTTAGGGTATCTCAGTTCCTCCTGTATCTGGTATGTGGTAGGTTTCATGAACCTACCAAGAAAGGACTCCTAACTTTCCTCAGTAATGTTCTCATCCCTAATACCTCAGGAATTAAATCCTAAGTTCCTCCCAGTACTGATAATGTACCACTGGACAGTTGATGCCTTCTGGGTTTTAACAGGGAGAAGATGGTAAAATAATCCTTCTTTCTCCAACTGGCTTGTACCACTATAGGAATAATCTTTAGAGGGTCATAGAGAGGTGAACGTCCTATAGGGAATATTATATTGGCATAAGGAGAGTGATCCTTCATAAAGGATCCCTTCACAAGTGTTACAATCCCTTCCTTCCATACTGGCTTCTTCCTAATGACTCTTCCATTAGGGATAAATACTGTCTCATTCTCACGGATAGAGATGAGAAGCCAGTGGAAGACTGTGAAGGAAACTGACCAGAAACAGGAGACAAGGTTTCTGTTTTAGCCCTTAACTACATTTCCTGGTCTTCTCTCCTACCTGCCATTGAGGGGCAAGAGCCTGAAGGCTCTGCTCCTACTTCTTTCTCCTCTGCATGCTCCAGAGGAAGAGTAGTTAAATGTCTCTTTTTTTGGCTGTGGATGAGATTAGAACTCTTTGAGCTCTACTCAGAACCTGAAAGGACTACCCTACAGATTGTGCTGTACCCTACTTAGAATGGGTGTCAATTATAATCTATTTTACTTTATATAATTTATATGTTTAAGGTTGTTGTTAAAAATTCCACTTTTATTATACAGAAATGATTATTATTGAATTTGTATGCTGTTCAGTAGTTTAAACTTATACTAGATTGGCATATACATTTCTAAGATAAGAATTTCCCCATGTAACAGTCAATAGTCTGATAATATGTATTAATAGTTTCTTTTTATAAAAGAGTACTGTAGTTATTTTCCAGGGCCACTTTGCAGATATGCTAAGATTGAGGCAAAAACATTGTAGGAATCCTGGCTCTCTGTGTCACAGAGCCTTCAACAGCTGATGGAAACTAGGAGTCTTCCCTCAATTACTTCCCCAGTTCTCAGTGTCTGGAAAGCTAGGTGGTGCAGTGGATAGAGAGCCAGGCCTGGAATCAGGAAGAAGCATCTTCATGCATTCTAATCTGGCCTCAGACACTATCTGGTGACCCTTGGCAGGGGACTTAACCCTGTTTGCCTCAGCTTCCTCATCTGTAATGTAAGCTGAGAAGGAAATGGCCAACCACTCCAGGATCTTTGCCAAGAAAACTTCAAAGGGGGTCACAGAGAGTCGAATATGATGAAAAATGACTGAACAAAATCTCAGTCTCTTTAACACTTTCTTTAATTTTAACATTCAACTCACTTAACCAAAACCACTACTAAACTCCCTGAGTCCTACAATTTTGTGAAAAGGTTCAACTCCTCATTTCCACAAGTGTATTGCATAGCAAAAGTTATGCCTGAATATTCATTAGGGGTATAAAACAATCTTTTGTACCTTCAATTCCTCAAGTTGAGCATCTATTTCCATTGTAGGATTCACCAAATATTCCTTTGTTTCCTGAATCCAAGACTTTACTGAATGAATCTTGGTCTCTACTACTTCACGATCCTTCAGTTCTTGCTTTACCAACTTCCCATTTTTTTTCACTTTCTCTTGCATACTACAGAAATATCAAAAGGAGAATCTTCAAGTGAATTTGAGGGAAAATCAACAATTGGCATATTAAAACAGAGTCCAAAGAAGAAATCAAACCTCTGAAATCTGGGATCCCCATACCCAGCAAATAAATATCTTCAAAAATAAACTAAAAGAGAAATAGTAGCAACAAATATTCAATTTTACAAATAAAGAGATGACATGGAATGAATTTTATTGAATAAGCATGAATTGTGTTTGCCTAATAGTTTCCTGGTGCAGTTTAGTTTAGGGAATATAAAAAAAAATATGAAGGTATGTAAGAGTCCAGTTTGGACTACAAAAAATTAAGAAGTGACCAAATCTCTATGCCACTTATTTACAATTAATATTTTTAACTAAATTATTCTGTGGCCTCACTAGGGATCCACTTCATTTTGCTTTGTAAGACATAAGCCATTAACATGTCATTTTAATGAAGCATGTTTGCTTATCTTTATAATAATTAAAGTAGCTTCATAATAAGTAATAATTATATGGCGTTGATTTTCAAAAATCTTTACGTGTATTTTCTCACCCGATCTTCACAACAAGGCAATTATTATCTTTATTTTATAGATGAGAAAACTAAGGCACAGAAGATAGAGTGATTTGCATAGGATCATACCACTAGTAAATATCTGAGGCAGGATGTGAACTCAGATCTTTCTGACTCCAAGTTCAGCATTCTCTACACTGTATCACCTAGCTTCTTATATTATATATCATTACATATAATTCTAGTATCTATGACCAGTGGATAGCTCTATTTCAAATAATTACATTCAGAATTTTTAAAACAAAACATAAAATAAGATGGTGCTATACTTAGCTTCTTAGTTTTTAGTTAGATCAATATTTTTAAACTATAGCTAATCCTACAATTTCAGCTATCAAATCTCTGTGAATGACTCCAGAAGATAGTATGTCCAATCCTGGATGCTCACACAAGTCAAAGTAAGAAATTGTATATCTAATTCTCTTCTAGACATATCCATCTGGATGCCCTGATACCCCCTCAAACGCAACATGGATACAACATATTTATTCATCTTCTTCCCTCTACATGTTCTGCTTCCTGGAGACTTCCTATTTCTGTTAATGGTGTGACTGTTCCAAGTCACTCAGGCTTGAAATCTCAGCTATCTTTTATTCCTTTCTCCCCTTCTTCTGACAAGATACTGTCAACTCTACTTCTGTAATTAATTTCATGTACATCCTTTCTTCTCCCTTCATATTGATGTTATTCCAATTTAATCCATCATTACTTTTCTTTATGGATTTTACGATAGTGTCTTCATATCTCTAGACTCTCCATTCCTAGGTTCTCTTTTATATTCCATCTTATCCAAAACTTTCAAAGTCACTTTCTTAAAGTTTTTATAATTCCTTTCAACAAAAGAGCTTATTAAGCTCCTGCAATAGGCAAGGAAGTCAGGTTAGCTGAAGTAGCAAGACATCCTGGGGGGAGACAGAAGGGTGACTTGCCCGAAGTGGGGCAAACCACTGTTACCACCACATAACTCGCAGGATCCTCTGTCCCATAGCTTCAGAATAGCAGTATCTCTCAAGACAAGGAAACCTACTTCCTCTTTGACCCTACAGACACCATCAAGAAGAGCAAACCTTTTGTAGAAAGGGTTCTCACCAACCATTGGCTAACTGCCGCCGAAAGACAGGTTAGCTTTATTGTCCTGGAAACAGCAATACCCCTGCACATCCTGATTCCTACCCAGCCCCTGAAGCCATTGTCTAGTGGGGCAATCTTTGTCTGGTTGAAGCAACCTGACAGCTCCATCCCTCATCTTCTCACCAGCAGTAAATTACAGGAAACCCTTGGTATCATCAAGTGCTTCAACATCAGGATTAGATCTGCCTTTCTTTTTTTTTATCTGATATTCTTGATGGAAGTCATGATAAAGAAGGTGCACTAACCACCTGTTTTGCTACTGCATACTAAGAGTCATAGGGCCTTTGCATCAGCTGCTTTCTACAAGGTTGATCCCACAATCCCTATTAGAAAGTTAGCTCCTTGAGATCAGAGGCTGTCTTGCTTTTCTGTTTATACCTCTAGGGCTTTGCACATAGTAAGTATTTCAAAAATGCCTTTTCATTCATTCATGCAATGTGCAAGGTACTATGTTAGGTGCCAGTGATATACAGATTTTAAAAACACAATCCTATTTTATTTTCACAAGTTCTCATGTCATTCTTACATAACAGAAAGACTGGAGGCTTACTTAAGACATCTATCTTGCATTGCTGTGATTTCTTGAATGATAGGTAGCTCTTCTTCAGTAGATGACTCCACTTCCCCATCATGCAGCATGTTCAGAGCCTGCTGCTTCAGTACACCTAGAGCTGCCTGCTGCTGTTCCACCTCCAGAACAAATGTGTCATGATATTCAAGGAGTGACAAGAGTTCTGTTTTTGAGGCTTTCTCTGCTGAGCTTCCAGGTAAATTATCTTGTAACTGATCTATCATTTCAGTTGCTTTTTGAACCTAAAGATGCACATAAAAGTTTATAAATCACAAAAGAATCTACTTAAAATCAAAGATGAACAAACATTCAAATAAAGGCAATTCTACCCCATAGGCCTTGCCATTCTATCAAACTTGGCATTGACATTTTAGGGCCAACCTAAGAATGAGTATGCAACCTCTCAAAGGCTGGAGGATATAAACATCACACCATAACTGGAATGAGGGAAAGGCAACTCCTTGTCATCTCAGGTTCCATGCACCAATCTCAGAATAGCCTGGAACCAGCAAAATTATTCTTGGAAATACTGTTAGCAGAAGGTGAATAGAGAGATTTAAAATTTTTAATCTAGCAGCATCGATTTATTTTAGGGATGGAGGAAATTTGACAAATGATTCAACCATTCAGACTGCAGTGGGCTATGTTCATGTTTCTTAGTTGATCCGTATATTTTATGCTTTTCTAAAGCCGGTTGAAGACAGATGAACAAGAACCTGCTGTTAACCCTAAACATTCTATATGAAAGCCTTGCAAAGGCTTTGCCTAGTATTCTCAACTTGGATAAAATAATGTATTCTAGCATCATATATTTGGTTTTTTTTCCAAGAAGTTAAAATAGTAAAAAAATGATCCAATCAACAAAGACTCTTTCCATTTACTAAGAACCTTGGAGTCAGAAGAAGAGGTTTAGAAATTTTACTCGCTATTTACTCTGAGGTAAACTATTTAGTCTTATTGAGTACAAGGGTTTGGTCTAGACGATCTAAGTAAGCCTCATGATTCCTAATGTACTAAGCAAAATTACCTTGCTATTGAAGCTTTTCCACTCATCCACTGCATCTTCCAGAATCTTCTCCTGGTCCTGAGCTACAGCACGAATGCGTGTCCAGCGTTGCCAGACTGTAGTCATTGACCTGCTGATGGTTGCCTTGCTGGCATCATTTCCATTTTTTTCTAACTGAGAAGCTTTTTCTTCTAGGGCTATGATCCTCTCATGGAAGGAACTTACTAGAGATACTAGTGACTGAAATAATAAAGGAAACACGGGGAGTTTTTTCTTAAATACATCAATGAATGTTACTAAATTTTAATTCTTAATGTTTTGAGTAGGGCAGGTGCCAAAGGCTCTATAAGATGTTCCCTAGGTTTAGAAAAGGTCTTGAGGTTACAGAGTCCCTTTTGATATTTTAAAAATGTATCAGCATAAGATAACATTTTTAAATGGAGAACAGGGTTATCTATGAAAAGTGACTATTTTTTCCCCAACATTTGGGATATCTTACTGTGTCCATATTTTAACTAGTTGTATAAACACAAGTGAGCAGGACTGGGTACAAAGGTTTATTTAAATTCACACTTCATTGGAATTGCTGCAAAAGAGCTTAGCATTGTAGTTTTTGATTAACTGGATTGATTAGAATCATTGTATAATATCAGCAGTCTTTGCTTAGCATCCACTGACTGCTAAGCTTTTCAAAGGCATGCTATGTTAACATGCTTTCTTAGAAAGTCATAGAAGTGCCTCTATTTGTAAATCATGGAAAGGCATAATGATTGATGATGGTTATTTATCATTAATTGGAAAATTATTCAGTGTATATTATTCAGATTTATGTGGCTTGTATGAAAATGAAGCAAGGTTCAAAATGAACTTTTCCTTCAGCCTGTCTTAGAAAAGCCCAGTGAAATGACATAACACAACACAGGAAACCTTACCTTGTGGTCCAGTAATTTTTCTTCTGCTCCACAGCTGGAAGAAGCTTTGGATACAGAAAACTCAGATAATTTCTTTTCAGCCTCATTCATCAGCTCAATAACCTCCTCCCTTGATTTCTGGTAATCCTGCCATTGAGCTGCACATCTTAGAGGGGGAAAATATATGATGTTACTAAAGCATTGACAGAGAACAAATAATGTGGAATCACACATTACTATGTAGAGCTCTGATTCTAATTATATCTGAAGCTGCCAAAAGAACCTAGAGTAAATGCAGGTACTAATGTATATAATTAGTGTATTCCTATTTCCACTCTGAAAAACCCCTTCATTAAACTTTGAAAGATTAAAAAAAACAAACAGCCAATAGCAAAGAGATACCTTTGCAATAAGTCTAATTGGACTTGGGATTCTTGGGTGACTTTCTTGCCTTTTTCTTCCAAGGAAGTCACTTTCTGCAGCAATTCTTCCTTTCCAGTGGTTTTGATAAATGGTTCCATTTGAGAAACCAAAACTTGAAGTTCTGCCAGATGACCATGGAACTCATTTTCAGTGCTGAAAAATTCCATGTGGCTTCTTAGGTTCTCCTCTGAGCCTTCCACATCCAATCCGCTGCCTGCCAGCTGTAACAATTCTTGAGCATCCTCAAGCCAATCTTTGGCTGTCTGAAATACTTGATAATACTTCTGACACAATTTATATACCTCAGTCAATGTGGTCTATAAAAATAATAATTGTAGAATAAAGGCATAATTAGAATGGATAAGATTCCTATTATAGTATCACTGATATAATTAGGTGATTTAATAATGTGCAGCCAACTAAATGTTTCTTCTGTATAATCAATACAATAATCAAAATATCAAAATAATCAAAACAAGAATCATTCAACAATCCAGAAGTCAGTCTTCCAACAACCCCAAGCAACCAAAACTACCTTGAACCTGAACAGGATGGTTTTTTTAAAGCTCTGATAACACAGAAACAGTTCCTAAGAAAATAGCAATGCCAAAAACAGCAGAGAAGAGCTGATGAGCTGAAGAAGGGAAAAACATACTCAACAACAAAGTGATTAGCTAGTTAGCTGACTTGAAGAAAAGTGGAGCTCTTAATACTTGGTAGTGTTACAAATGTCAAGTTTCTATGCAAATGCTAAAAAGAGTGAGAGAAATTGCCAAAGAAATGTTTTAAGACAGCAGATTTAAGAAATGAAACAAGAAAATGGAGATCAATTGAGGTTAGGAGGTGGGCTTGACTGATGCAACAGGAATTAAAACCTGAATAATCATAGGATTTAGAGATCATCGAAACAAATTCCACCATTTCCTTGCTAGCCATTAGTCTGAAGGAGCATGGAGAAATTGTCCTGCAGTGACAAGTCAGTAAAGAGGAGAGCCCTGTACAATTGTAGCAGTATATACAAAGCGGTAATATACAGCTAAGTAGGTGTATGGCAAAAGTAATTCTAGGAATACATAGATTCCAGTCTTTGTATGTAGTATGCCTTGATCTCTTGTCCAGTGAGCCAATGCTAATCTAGAATGAAAATAAGGTTTACAATTAATTTTTAAAATGAAAAACAGTTTGAATTGAACTATCAGTACATTTTTGATTGGAAGGCTGTGTGATTCCAAGTAGGACCCAACATGACAAGACTCTATATTCTTACTGAAAAACAGTCAATGAACAAGAAAACTGCAGAAAACTTTGAAGGCTTGCTAAAACTGATTGTAGCCAGTGCCTTGGAATTAAGTGCCCTGAATTTTAGGAAAAACGTTATTTATTTAAGCAGAAAAAGGATAGATCAACTGTGCTAACGTAACAGGTGGCTCAGTGGATAGATTGGATTCAAGACTGGAAGTCTTAAATTCAAATCCCTACTCAGAAGGACAGGATAAAAAGAGGAAAAAAAGATAAAGAGAAAAAAAGTAGTATAAAGGGAAATGCATATAGTTAGTAATCATGAATATGAATGTGATAAATTCATCCATAAAATGGAAATGGATAGCAGAATGGATTAGAAATCAGAATCCAACAATATGGTGTTGACAAGAAATAGTCTTGAAACAGAAAGACACACAGAGAATTAAAATAAGGGGTTGGAGCAGAATCTATTATGCTTCTTCTGAAGTAAAAATGGCAGGGGTAGCAATCATGATCTCACACAAAGTAAAAGCAAAAACAGACCTAATTAAAAGAGACAAGCAGGGAAACTCCATTTTGCTTCATAGACAATGAAGTAATATCAATACCAAATACATATGCATCAAATATCATAGCATCCAAATTCTTAAAGGAAAAGTTAAATGATTTACAGAAGAAAATAGTAAAATTATATTACTGGCATCCTCAACTTTCCCCTCTCAGAGACAAACAAATCTAACTATAAAAGATAAGGAAGAAATTAAGAAGATGAATAGAAATTGAGAAAAGTTAGATATCTCTGGAGACAATTGAGCAGCAATGGAAAGGAGTACATCTTTTTTTAAGCTGTACACATCACCTTTGCAAAAATTGGCCATATCTTAGGGCATAAAACCTCACAAACACAGAAAAGCAACAGTTTTAAATGCACCCTCTTCAGACCATAAAAATTGTATTTAATGAAGGACTGTATATGCATAGATTAAAAATTAGTTGGAAACTAAAAAAAAAAAATCTAATCCTAAAGAAGATTGGGTCAAAGAACAAACAATTTCATTAAGAAGAATGACAATAATGAGACAACATACCAAAATTGGTGGGCTGCAGACAAAACAGTATTTAAGAGAAAATTTTTTATCTCTAAATGCTTACATAAACAAATGAGGGAAAGAACAGATCAATTTATTGGGCATTCAACTAAAAAAAGTGGGAAAACAGATTAGAGAATACTCAATTAAACACCCAAACAAAAACCCTGAAAAGCAAAGGAGAGATGAATAAAATTGAAAGTAAAAAAAAAAAAATCACTGAATTAATAAATAAAACAAGGAGCTGACTTTATGAAAAACTCAATAAATAAGCCATTGGTTAACTTGATTTAAAAAAAAAATTCCTCCTGAGACATTTACTGTGGAATTCTGGGCAAGTCAATTAACTTTTTGCCTCAGTTTCCTCAAGTGTAAAACAGCGATAATGATAGCACTTATTTCTCAGAGTTGTGAGTATCAAATAAGATCATGTTTGTAAAGCACTCAGCACAGTGCATGGCACATAGTAAGTACCACGTAAATTTTAGCTGCTATTTATTATTTTTTTATTATTATTATACAACTTCTAGAAACTGAGTGACTTCATTTTCCTGAATTTTTAAAGTTGGCACATATTTGCAGATTGGTTACAGAGTGCAAATGAATATATGGATGGGCAGAGAAGTTTTTGTTTTGTTTTCTGAGCAGGTGCATCACCTGTTGCATCGTCACTGACTGATCATTTCAGAACCTCAGGCTAATCTAAGAGTAATGATAGACAGCTACTGCACCTACTCTGAGGAATCAGAATGTCAGGGATAATTTAATCCGGTCCCTGCCTGCCACTGTAGCTTCCCTAGTTTAATCTATAAACCACGGTGTTAGCCATAATAAGAAAAGCTCTTTTGGGAAGGAGATTAATGAGTTATTAAATTTATGACTATTGCACAGTACTTTTCATCTCATTATTGGTTTTAAAATATAACATAATAAAAATAATCACTAATACTTTATAACACTTAAAGGTTTGCAAAATGCTTTACAATAACATCTCATTTTATTCTTAGAACAACCCATTCAGTATCCCCATTTTACAGATGACGAAACTGAGGCTAAGGGACTGGTTCAAAATTCCATAACTAGGAAATGGCCAAGGCCACATTTGAACTCAGGACTTCCTGACACCAGGCTGAGTGCTCTATCTACTGTACCACCTAGCAACTTAAGATTCTGGAGAAAGTCAGTTGTGTTATCATTTGGTGGTATATATCATCATCTGATTGCCAATACTATCTAATTATATAAGTATATAAGAAGTAAGGCCTTTCCTAAATATTCAATACAAATAGTTGAAATGATGAAGGAAATTCCTTCATACTCCCATCAATAAGAAAAGCATCTTGTTACTATTGGAAGTCATATTTTGCCATAGAAGATTTAGATCTTATTAGGAAAGATTTATTTTTACTATATAAAGTCATGACCATGGGGAAAAACAAATAAAACCATTTTATATGGATATTTTGTATGATCCATACAAAGTTTCTGAAAAGAAATATCTAATGAAAATCTAATACATAAACAAACCTCTCAAGCTCTTACCTGCATTCAACAAATACAGTGTGTATAACTCAGTATACTGACCTGTCTGGTTCGTATAGCTTCCTGAACTTCATCATCTAGTTCAGAAAGTTCAGCAAGAGTGTTTTCTAAGTCAGCAGAAATCAGTTCCTTTGCTTTCAAGAACTTTTCCTTTTCTTTACTACTCAACGCATTCATTATTCTCAGGCTCGACTGAACCTCTTCTTGGTGGATCTGAACCTTTCGGATTTCCTCTTGGATATTCTGAAGTTTCGTATCTAAGCATATTGTTCCATTAAGTTCCGCTTTGACACGTCTCAGCCAGTCAAGTGAGCGGCAGATTTCAGTCTGGAAGTCTATGCTTTGAACCAGTCGACTTTCACACTCCATCACTGTCTCACTAATACCTGAAGTCAGTAACGTGAGCTCCTCTTGCCATGCCTTAACATTCTGATTTGCTTTCTCATAAGCCATGGGGTCAAGATTTGGAGAAAGATCTTCAAGATGCTCAGTTACTCTCTTAAGAAGGGTTCCAGAATCTTGAAGGCTTCCAGCCAGTGAATGATACGTTTTTAGCTTTTCTTCTGCAGGAAGGGTTTCCTCATTTATTTTGGTTTGCTCTTTTTTCACAGTTTCTAGCTGTTTCTCTAGCTGATGGCACATTTCTTCATGTTCCTGGTAAGCATTTGTCATGTCTTCTAATAAGTTAAGTCTTTGTTCAGTTTGTCTTTTCAGCTTGTGATAAAGAGTAACAAGTTTGAGCATCTCATCTGGCTGCCATGGCTGACCTGTACTACGAAAACCTTCTTTCTTTTGGTTCAGCTCATCTACTGCATCCCCAAGACTTAAAATTTCTCCAAGGAGAACTCTGCAAGCTTCTTGAAGAGACAAGGCTTCTTGGGTTGACAGATTAGTGGGGACTTTGTTCATGTTTACAAACTGGTCTTCCAGTTCGCTTAGAGATTGGGCAGTCAATTCAATCAAGGAGGAATATTCTTTCCTAGCAAGGATAGCTTCTTGTACCTTGTAAAATTTATCTTTAGCCAGTGTGACAACAACATTAAATTGTTGGGGCAAAGAATTTAGCTTTTCATCGAGGTAGGAATGGTCCATCTCATTAAGTGATGGCAAGATTGCTTGTCCAGTTCTTTGAAGGGTTAGCAGAAGGTTTTCATATTCGGGAGATTGCTCAAGAAGGCACTGGTATTTTGCCAGCTGGGCATAAATCTCAGTGCTACCATTCATTAAGTTTATTTCAGGAAATGTAATGATATCTGCTTGCTTCAGCCAATGACAAGTTTTATCAAAATCCTCCTTAAAATGCTTCCTAGAAACCAAATTCTTCTCTAGTTCTTGTAACCTTTGGCTACACTTCTGTAAAACAGTGTCATAGATACCCTGAAGTTCTTGAAGCTTACTTAATACTTCATTTTTTTCTTGGTCTGTTGCTTCCTTCATTAAATCACGCCCTTGAGCCCATAGGCCAGTGACTTCATGCTGATAGGTTCTTAAGCTGGCTTGGGCACTCTTACAAGTCTTGACCTGCTTACTAACATCATCTGGCAATAGGCAAATGTGTTCATGGAACATGATCTTTCTCTCATGCTGCTGAATTTGGCTGCTAGCCTGAAACACTGCCATGAGGAACTGGGTCTTCTCAGATAATGCCTTATTTAAGTGTTTTCTTCTCTGACCCACTAAATCACTGAGGCAACTTACATGGCATTGTGCATCAGAGAGTACCTTCTGGATTAGCTGCCTTTCATTGAGGCCTAAATCAACCATCACTCTGTCAGCATCCTTGATGAGTGACTTTAAGATCATCTGTTTGGACTCCAGTTCACTGCAAATGGCAAGATGATCCATGAGCAAATTTTGAGCTAGATCTGGGGGAGGGCTCTGCTTGAGTGCTTCAACCATGCCAGGCTGCTGCTCTTCAGCCCACTCCGTTAACTCCTGAAATCTGGACTGCACCAAATTTAGCTCCTCTAAAGTTGTGACTGACAATTGAATTTTCCTCTTAACAAGGTCTTCAAGTTGAAACCAGCGTTGTTCAAAGTGATTTGTCTGTTCCTTGACTAATTCTTTGTCATCTAGATTCAAGTGATCTATCATTTTCTGTTTCTGGTCTTTCAAGTCTTCAATAATGTGTTTTTTTTCTTGCAATGCCAATGCTAACTTTCTCAAAGACTCAAGGTGCACGGTTGTACTCTCAGCATCTGATCTGCAAATAAATCGGTACATGTACAATCAGGCAAGTATATACATCTGCTATCTAAGAACTTCTATATCCAGTTCAAATAATTTTATATTATTATTTCTTCTGACTATATGTCTTTAATTCTTGAAAAGGAAATAGTAGAACAAATAACTTTCCACTAAACCATTGGATAGCCTTTTGACAACTGAACCAAAGTTTTCCATGATTCAAGTCAAATATACTTCTATGGTCTTATTTCATAATCTTGACCTCTGTGCATTCTATGGTCAATTAAATTCAAGTCGATAAATATTTGTTAAATATTTAACATGTATAGAGCACTGTGCTAAGTACTGAGAATGTGTAAAAATTAGATAATACAAACTCCTTGACCATACAAAACTCACAAACTAGGAAGAAGATAGGACAAAAGGACCGATAAAAAAAGTAGAAATTTCTGAAACCAAATGGATTTTAAAGTCTGAAGAGGAAAAAGTTACCAGCCAAAGCAATTAGTGAAGAGAAGTTAGAATTTGGACTGACCTTTTAAAAAGGATGGGGTAGAATTCAGCAAATTAAGGGATTGGGAAGAAGGACCTTCCAAATATTAGATATAATGTAAGTAAAGGTAGAGATATAGGAAAGTGAAGAGCAGGGTATGCTCAGGAAACTGTGAATAGTCCAAGAATCATGAAAGAGTGGTACCAAAATATGTTTGGAAAGGCAGAATGGTGCCCAACTGGAAAGATGTTCAAAGTCAAGCAGAAGAGTTTGAACTTTGCCCAGTAGAAAATAGGATGCCATTACAGTGCTTTGGGTAGAGAAGTGGCATTACTAGATTTCTGTATAAGGAACACTGGGCTGTATCAGATGAAAGGATGGAATGGAGAAATGATAGTGAAAGAGGGAAGGGAGAGCCTATTAGGAGGCTATCACAGTAGATGAGTGATAATTAAGGACTACACTGAAGTAAAGTCAGTAGGAATAAAGAGGAGGTGGGCATATACAAAAAAAGTGAAGAGATAGAATTCACTTGCTAAGCAATTAGAGATGAGAGGTAAAAGAAATGGAAGTCTCTCTCTACCATATATGGTCTAAATCTAAATATATAATAATATTTTGTATATATACGTATATATGTGCATATTGTGTATGTGTGTATATGTATATGTATGTATACAAACACATACAACCATAATGATAACATCAAGGTTGCAATTAAAGTATTTTGGGCAAATAGTAGTGCTACTAATAGAAATAGTGAAAACATAAAAAGAAGCTGGTTTTTTGGAGAAACACATTAAGTTACTATCTGTGCAAGTTTGAGTAGGAGGTGTGGTTGGAACGTTCAAGTGGAGATGTTCTTTCAGCAGCTGGAGATTCTGGTCTTGGAGGCTGGAAGAAAAGTTAAAACCCTGGAATCACCTGCATGGAAGGGACACCTCATGTTGTGGGAGAAAATGAGAGAATGAAGATAGGGCAGACACTGACAATGAAGAATTCCTTCCACCTCATGACAGAGAAGGGAGAGCCTACAAGTAAAGAGTGAGTCACACATTTTGAGACAAAGTGTTCTGTTGCTTTTTTTTTTTTTGCATGACTACATTTATTTGTTTTAAGGGAGGGCTTCTATTAGAGAGGAAAAGATAGGGAGTGAGTGGACAGTGATATACACGTAAAACATTGAAAGAATTTAGAGGCCATCTGGTCCAACCCTTTAATTTTACAACTGAGGAAAATGAAACCTAAGGAAGCTAAATGATCAAAAAGTACTGATCAGAGGCAAAGTTTGAACCAGCATTCTCTAACTCCAGGGTCAGAGCTCCTTCCACTATAATATTGTATCTCTTTCATGTGAGAACTTATGTACAAGTAAACAGGAGGACTGCGAGCCAGGCACTGTACTCTTCTAGAAAGGAAGAGGAACCTAGTGGTGATAAAATCACAGCAAAAACCATCTTGTCCAGGTGATGCAACCAGAGTGAATCCCTAAGTTTCATGAAGGCAAAAACTATGTTTCATCTTCCTTTTTTTACCATTGCTGCTGTTGCTGCTGTTTTTCCTCCATTCTCAAAGAGGACCATGACATTAAGGAACTCTTGCCATTACATGCAAGTGAATTGGATTTAAGTGAGGGAGGGTTGTCTATACCATGTGGTCTTTTGCAAATAAAAAACAGGTGGAATGCAGGAATATTGTTTAGAATAGTCCATTTCTTAATTTAAATTTTAAAAATCATGCTGTATTCTGATGGATGAAAACTGTAATTCTAGCTACCAGGGAAGTTGAGGCTGGCTTTTATTTTTAAACAGCAAAATTATTTATTTACTAGTCACAGCAATCCTAATTACACTGAAGCTTGGAAAATTAAATTATTTGCAAGGAGTCATTCACTTATACAGTAGACTGAAGTAAGAAAGAGAAAGGAAAAGGAGGGGACAAAAAGCTTGACCTGAGGAGTTCTGAACTAACTGGGTTATACTAACTGGGCTAATATGGCGAATACCCAGGTTGCTTGAGGAAGGGGAGACAGACCAGATCAGAAACAGAGCACATCAAAACAGTAGGATTGGTCTGTAATTAGCCCTGCATTTCCCATGGTATAAAAAACCAATCATATAAAAAAGGAAGAGAATAAAAAGTTCTTAGCTAATATAAAAATTTGATTCTATTTTATAACACATTTCAGTCTTGCCCTGGAGAAGAGCCTCCTTTACCTGGCCAACTTGTCCCATTCTTTAGTAAACTTTTCTAAGAATACTTCAACCACATTCATGCGGTCATGGTAATGTCTTGTCCTTTGCAGATCTTCTTCTCTTTGCAAAAGCAGATTGTTGGTCTGTAGGCAGAGATCTATCCACTGATTACTTAAATGATTTATTTCCTTGTGTTCAGGCGACTCTTGCCCTTGTGTTAACTTATTCACCTTCTCAGTAACAGCTGTGATGGCTGCCTGCTTGGATTGCAGCTTCTTAACAAATTCCTGAAGAATAAAGAAGCAAAATTAAATTCAAACACTTGCTCATTAAAAAAATAAGTTACAGGTCCAGAAGGGCCTAAAGCATTACATTTATGTAAAGAATTGAATCAAAAATAATAATAGGAAATATATAAAAGTCACCATTTATTAAACAAGACACTTTTGATATGTTTAAGAAAATGAATTAGACAGAGGGAGGACATTGTTTGATTTTAGCAATGAAGAGAGATCAGTAAAGACTCCCTAGAGAAGGTAGGAATTTAACTAGTACTTAAAGGAAGGCTGGGAAGTCAGTAGATAGCAATAAAGACAAACATGCCAGTTAGGGTAGGACTGCCAGTGAAAACGCCCTAAGTAGGAAGAATGCCTTGTTAGAAGAGCAGTGTTTCTATAGCATAGCTTCCTTGGGCATGGGGGATGAGGAGGAATTCTAAGGTGCCTTAAGACTGGGAAGATGGGGGAAGGTAGCTTATGAAGGACTTTGAACTCCAAAGTGAGACCTTTTGTATTTGATCCTGCAGTTGATGAGGGAACTAAAGTTTACTGAATAGGGGTGTGACATAGTAAGACTTGACATTTAGGAAAATCATTTTCCTTGCTAAGTGGAGGATGGATTGGAGTCAGGAGAGACATAGAGCACCCAGACTCATAAACAGACTCTCAAAATAGTCTAGGTGTTAGGCAATGAGGACCTGTACCAGAGCAGCATAGTGTCAGAGGGGGAGAAGGTGATTAGCCAAGATATTTTGTGAAGGTAAAATCGACAAAAAATAGATTAGATATGAGGAGTGAGAGGCAGCAAGGACTGGAATGTTTGGTCAAGCATTCAGTTCATTTCATCAGCTCTTACTGAATCCCTACCATTTTCCAGGCACACCATACCAGATGCTGATGATACAAAGACCAAGGGGTGGTGGGGAAGGAGTTAAAGAGGAAGGCTTGGTGTAGCAGAATGTGGAGACAAAAAAAAATCAACAAGTCAACTGAGTATTCTGTGGCAGCAAAGAAACACAGTGAAGTCACTGTAAGGAAAATGAGTATGAAAAGTGGAAGTAATTATTGTAAATTTTAGATTTTGTAGCCCATTCAAGAACCTCAACTTGGATTCTTCTGGTACTGTCATTTGACACATTGTACATAGGACCTCTGGAATTTAGATATCTCTGATTAAACCCAAGAAAGCCAAACAGATAGCATCACTGACTGATAAAAATCAAAGGACATAAGATACTGTTTATCAAATATCACTTACATCCCCATTTGTTTCAGGAAATGTGATTTCTGAGATGGTTAAGTATGTGACTGGTTAATGCAAGGAATACAAAAAAATGGTTTTTCTTTTCATGGTATGTTGGGTTTTTTTCCCATTAGATCATAGTCTTTTCTAGTGTATAATGAAACTGAAATAGATGGTTAGATATAAATTAGAAATCAGAATTTTGTTACAGTTTAGCTGTTTTTCATTCATGTTGGACTCTTCATGAACCTATTTGGGGTTTTTTGGCAAAGATATTGGAGTGGGTAGATAGAGATAGGGACCCATTATTTAACTGCTATAGAAAACTCACAAAGAAACCCCTTTCAACCAACACAGGTTCGTACCTTTCTGCAATTCTTTGAATTTGGAGAATTGCTTAGAGCCCTGATAGGTTAAAGGACTTGCCTAGGGCAGGGGTGAAGAACCTGTAGCCTCAAGGCCATATGTGGCCCTCTAGGTCCTCAAGTGCAGTCCTTTGATTGAATCCAAACTTTACAGCACAAATCCCCTTAATAAAAGGATACGTTTTGTAAAACTGAAACTCAGTCACAATACTGCACCCAAGGACCCAGAAATTCCTCACTTCGGGCTAAGGTAACAAAACCAAGATGTGGCAGGGGGTCTTCCTGGCTAATATGTTGGTTTTCAATCCCTTATACCATGCTGCCTCTCTAGGAGAATATTATAATGAATGTGGTGGGTGCATAGCAGGGTTAAATTCTGCAGAAATTTCAGAACATGAAGAAAAAACTTGATATTACCACGTTTACTTATGAGCTGATCTCTGAGCAATACTCAAGTTGCCATTCCTCTGCATTCTAAAGTCAATAGCCTTCTTTCTTAAATGCATGAATTTTAGTGGTAATAAGTGGCAGACAAGGAAAACAGTGAAGTCCTGTGTAGACTTGGCAGAAGGAGGACAGTATGTGTGAGAAACAGAAATATTTGGCCCTGCAAGCTACAGATTTTGCCTACCCTGTTCTCCAAGATCTCCAAGGCAGACTTGTTTTTACAAAGTGCCATTTGACAAACTGTTACTAGACACTACACTGCATCAGCCCACAAATTCCTCTATGTGAATTTTTCCCCTATGAAGCATTAGTAAAAGAAAACATCATAGATTATTTATTAGTAACAATCACAAAAAATGTTTTATTGCTGTCCTTTATAGAAATTTTAGTGTATACTTCTGAGAAAATATTTTTTGATTCTCCATTATATCTTGGCAGTTCTAAACAATGGTCAGGATTAATGTAAAGATGCTTATTAGTTATAAAATCTTTGGGAAAATAACAGAGTTTGGGAAGGATATTTAGAGCAATCACCTTCCAATTCGTGGAAATTGCTTAGAATACTTTTATCTTACATTTTAATCACAAAGCAGATTGTTAAGATAAAAATAAAACTATATCAACTCTACATTTGAAAAAAGTAAGTAAAGAAATAGACTAAGCATGAGAGTTGGGTAGCTCCCTGGCTATTCATCACAGGTCAAGAATTACATGTCAGTTTCTCATTTGACGAACTTCAAAACGTAATAAAGAATGTGTTCCCATTCGATTATAATTTCCTAATTTACATAAGGATTGATTACCAACACTTTCAGAGAGATTCTGTGGTATAGTAGAATGGGACTTGGATCTGATGTCATAGGACTTGAGTCTGCATTAATGACTCCACTAGTCACTTAAACTCTCTGGATCTCAATTTTCTCATCTGTAAAACAAAGACACTGGACTATATGATTTCTACAGTCTCTTCCAGTTCTAAATCCTATGATGAGTACTGAGAGTATGAACATGTTAAATGGATATTCTCCTTACTATGTTAGCAACCTTGATAATATCTTACAGAAAGAAAAAAAGACTTTTTACCTTGACTTGGGAAACCATGTTTTGTGCAATATTTAGCTCCAATTCAGCCTGCCTCCTCTTCATGTTCTGCAGCTGTTGATCTGCATCCTGGAAATAGATCCAAAGCTCTGTCTTCATCTGTTTAATCTCTTCCCAGCCCTGAGTTAAACTCTGTGAATTTGTTATCTTCTGTTCAATCTAAAAGAAAAAAAGAACAGTTACATAAAGATCTTCACATGTTGTGAAGTGCCCTGTGAGAGAGCGCCCCCCCCAACTCCCCCCACTCCAGAAGAAGCTCTGTGTAGATCTGAAGCTATACAAAGAACTTCATTAAAATTCCCTCCTTGGAAATATTCAATAAAAGGTGAATTTATGTGGTGAAGATGTGGACTTAAACTTTGCAAAGTGACCACTGGAATTTGCTCAGATTGTCATATACGTAGCACATTGATAGAAAGTATTGGAGACTATGAAGAAGATGTCTTTTTCATCTCACTGCAATACTTTATCATGTCTTCTATATATCGTCCTCTGTTATGTATAGTCAATACAGGGGAAAGTAGGGGTGGGGGCTGGAGTAATGTTTTCCAGATGCAAATAGGTCATCGTTTTTTGACCTGATTTAGAAGAGATTACAACTGTTTGTCAAGTAAAGCAGCAGGATGCCATTAAGAGTTGGGTCTCCAGAAGGCTTTCCTTAGATGACTCATTGTATTTTATCAGTCCACTTTTTTCATGTTCCTGAGAATCAGATGAGCTTTCATCATTGTGGATTGGATGAGAAGACATCTTGTAGATTATAGAGATTTGCATATTTCTAATTCTGGTATGTCTCCTTAATTTTATTGAATTTATAGGACCCTGGAGTGAATTAGAGAGATCTTTAAAATACTCTTTAGTTTGAATGTTCTAGTCACAAAAATATTAATTTGAGGGTTAATAGTGAAATTTATGTGGTTGATGCTTTATGTATATATGTTTGATGGAAATTTAGCTGCTTTTCAAAACAACAGCATTTCATTTAATACATTCTTCCTGCCAAGATGGGTATGATGTGAAATCTTTCAAAGATATTTGAAATAAGCATTCCAGAACTATTTTCCCTGGTGATAAAGATACAAGAGAAACAACAAGACAACAGAAAACTTAAAGCAGATTTTTGTAAAAACTCTTGCTTTTGATTCTATATGATGCTTGAAAACAATGAAAGAAACATTGACTAAAACAATGGAACTAACCAGGTAGCCAATTCTGTTAAAGTTTTTTTTTTAATGTGTGTATGTATGTATGTATATGTGTATATGTGTATGTGTGTATATATATATATATATAAATGTATGTTATATACATTATGTATGTTTATATATATACATATATATGCACACATACACATAGGCAATATAAATCCATTTTATCCCTTAACACTAACCAAAAGGACTAAGTAGGAAAGGCAGAAATAGAAAATTGAAGGATGGTCAAATTAAAAAAAAAACAGAACTAAATATGATATAAATTCTAGGAAGTGGCTGATTGCTACTACTTTCCAGGTGTCCCTCACTGGAAGCAATGTGATGGATTACCCATGCCTGCCTAAACTTCTTACTCTAAATTCAAATATATCTTCATCATTAGGATAACTGCAAGTCAAAATAACACACATGTAGAAAGATAGTTTCTTTAAAATCCATGACTTGTATATTATTTTTAAAACTACTGTAAAAATTGTAGTCAGTCATTTTGTACCATTTGCTTTGTCTGCTGGATGTCCTTTGCAGTTGTCTTCACTGAGGAGTTGGACAAATCACACATTGAACACAGAAGGTCTAAGTATGTTCTGGCTTGCTCCTGCAGAGCTCTGAAATGTTTCACCTGAAAAAAGCAAGCATCCGAGTGAAAGAAAGATTTGTCTATTTATTCCATCCTTGCCCATCCACTTCCTTCTCACTCCTGCCTTCTCTGGTGCCCTCACCCTCGCTCTTTCCCCTCATAGTCTCTATTCCAAATGTAACATCTCCAGTTTGAATGATCTTAAATGCTAATGGGAGTTCCTTGTATTTGATCCTGCAGGTAACTGAGAGCCTCTAAGGTGAAGAGCCTATGTCCTTGAGATCCCTTGTGTCCCT
The DNA here is from genome assembly GCA_023548195.1 of Bettongia penicillata ogilbyi. Taxonomy (NCBI): domain Eukaryota; kingdom Metazoa; phylum Chordata; class Mammalia; order Diprotodontia; family Potoroidae; genus Bettongia; species Bettongia penicillata. The sequence continues at coordinate 1,038,652 of JAJHZJ010000314.1, forward strand.
CTGGGTCTTCAAGTGAGGCCCTTTGACAGAATCCAGACTTCACAGAGTTTGTTCAAAGGGCCAAACTTGAGGACCTAAAGGGCCACATAGGGTCTTGAGGCTGAAGGTTCCCCACTCCTCTTCTATAGGTTACTGAGCAGTGATATGATGTGGTCAAACTTGCTCTTTTGGAAAATCACTTGTGCAGCTTCACTTTTTTTTCCTGGAATTTTCACCTGATCTTACATCTCCTTTAGCTGTTGTCTTTCCTCATTTTCATGGCTAAATTTCTTTAAGCCTACTCCAGTTGGTATCTCCATTTTTCACTCCTTTCACTTGATTGTGTCACCTCTGCAATCTGGCTTCTGACTTCATCATCCAACTGAAACTACTCTGTCAAAAGTCAGCAGTGACCTTTTAATCACCAGACCTAATGGTCTAGTCTTGATCCTCTTTATCCCTACTGTCCATCACTTTGTTCTCCTCATCATTCTCTCCTCTTTAGGTTCTCATGACACTGTTTTCTCCTGGTTCTCCTTGTCAATCTCCTTTAATGGATCCTTTTCCAGCTCATTAAGGCTCTAACTGGTCCCTTTTCTCTTCTCCCTTTATACTAGCTCACTTGTTAATCTCATTATCTCTATGAAGATAATTTTCTGACCTCTCTTCTCCCATCACCAACTACCAATTGGATGTATCAAACTATGTCCAAAGACAATCTTAACTCAGACTATCCAAAAAATAACACTATATTTCCTCTCAAAATTTCCCCAGTTCCAAAGAATCCTCTTACTGTCAAGAGCACCATTACCCAAACAATCATCCAGGCTTGTAACCTCAGTGCCATCAATGACTTCTTACTCTTACTCAGTCCACATGTCCAATCTGCTCCCAAGTCCTACAATTCTGATGCAAGCTTTTATCCTATCACAAGTGGAAGACAACAGTCTTCTAGTTGGCCAAGAGTCTCAAGTCTCATTCTGCCATCTCCTTATCCATCCTCCCACCTGATTCCATTATCTACTCAGCTGGTAAAGCAATCAGAGGTCTGCCCATAACACTTCCCTAACTCAATACACTTCAGTGGTTCCCTATTACCTCTAGGATCAAATATTTAATTCTTTATTTGGCTTTTAAAGCCCTTCAAAACCAATGTCCTTCCTACCTTTCCAGACTGCTTAAACTTTGTCTCTGTGTTTTTACAATCCAATCTTTTTTGTTATTCTTCATACTTAACACTCCATTTTTTTTTTGGATGCTGTGCCTTTTCACTGGCTATTTATATCTCCTTGCCTGCAAGGTTCTTTCCTTACCTCAGCCTCCAGGTTTCCTTCAAACCTTAGTTCTTTCCCCGCCCGGTCCATTTCTCTCCAACAATGATAGTGCCTTTCCTCTAAAAGTACCTCCTGTTTAAGATGTATACTTTTGCATGTAGTTCATTGCGTATTGTCTCCCATTTGAAGGTGAATTCCTTGAGGGTTGAGACCACGTTTTTGCTTTTCCTGGTACTTAGAACAGTGCCAGGCATATATAGTAAGTTCTTAATAAATGTTTCTTGACCTACTGGAAGATAGATTGGAGTGGGAAAGACTTGAGGCAGGGAGACCAATTAGGTGGATCTTTAAATAATCCAGTTAAGAGGTGATAAGGGCCTGAATGAGTGCCGTGATTGGATAATTAAAAGGGGATAGGTATACTTGGGTGCACACACACACAGAGGACATTATAGATAAAACAACAGTAAGATTTGTTAAATGATTAGAGATACAGAGTGAAGGAGTGAGTTATAAAATAGTTGACATTGAGGTTACAAACCTGGATGTTTAGAAGGATGGGGCTGCTATTAATGGCAATAGTGAAATTCAGAAGAGGAGTGAGTTCAGGAGAAATATAATTAGTTCTGTTTTTTACATTTTGAATTTGAGATGCTTATGGAATATCTGATTCAAAATGTACAACAGGCAGTTCATGATGTAGGAGTGGAGATCAGGAGAGTGACAAAGCCTGGACTTATAGATCTAGGATTCATCTTCATAGAGAGGATAGTTGAATCCATGGGAGATAATGCGATCGCTCCTTTCGAGAACATACATAGAAAAGGAGAAGACAATACTGAGTCCAGCACTGTGGCTCGCTCATAGTTCAGCGGCATGACACAGATGAGGGTCCAGTAAAGGAAATGAAGGAGAATATCATGAAGATATTTTCTTTCCTTTCATTATTGCCTAGTCTGCATAATTGTTATTTAGTGTCATCATTTCATGAATTTATAATAACTACATAATGCTCATCCATATCTAGGATATCATTTTTATAATCAAATCTTCTAAAATGTGAAGTTTTGATTGGGTGAATTACAGGGAAAAGCAATTTCTTTTAAAATCTGCTCACGTACACAAAATAAAATAAAGCAAAAAAAAAAAATCTCCCTAAGTCATGCAGTGACAACTGTTTGAGTCTGGTGGTAAGCCAAGGAATTCTTCTCAAATAACTTTTCACCACATAAACTGCACAGGCAGAAGTTATCAGCTTCAATTATTGCCATTATTATTTTAAGGATATTTTTAAAATCCTGGGGGAGGATATGAGGGTAGAATTTGTTAAATTATTTTCACAGGAAAAAAACTTCAACTGCATGCAAGGAAGAATGAATGTCATTACGTCAGTGAGTCAACTAGTATTTAATAAACACCTGCTATAGGTCAGGCATTGCACTGAGGAGGCAAAGAAAGGCAAAAGGCAAGCCCTGCTCTCAAGGAGATTACAGTCTAATAAGGGAGACAGGCTAAAAACTGTTTTTAACTATGTTATAAACATATTGAAAAACTATATGCAAACAAGATACGATTGGAGATAATCAACAGAAAGAAGGCACTAGCATTAAGGAAGCACCTCTTGCAGACAGTGGGAAGCACTCAATTTAAAAAAAGCTAGAAATTGTAAAACAGATTGTTGTGCAAGGGAAAGTGAAGAGGCCAGTGTCACTGAATATCAGAATATGTTAGGGAGATGATGTAAGGTATAAAAAGACTGGAATGGCAAGAAGGGGCTAGATTACAGAGGGTTCTATAATCCAAACAGGATTTAATACTTGATTTTCGAGGTGATAGGGAGCCCCTGGAGTTGACTGAAGATGAGTATAACATGGTAAGACCTGTGCTTTCAGATGATTCAGTTCACAGCTAATTGTTGAAGAGATTAGAGCAAGGAGAGGTTTAAGGAAAGGAGATCATTTATGGGGCTATTGCAATAATCCATGAATGAGGTGATGAGGTCCTACACCTGACTAGCAGTGTCAGAGGAGAGAAGCAAGACTTATAAGAGAAATGTTGTGGAAGTAGAATCAATAGAATTTGAAAAGTAATTGGATATAAAAGATGAGACAGTGAGGAGTTGAGGATGACGTATAGGTTGCAAGCCTGGATGCAGTCACCAGTAACAGGGAAGTTAGGGGTCTGAGGCAGGGGAAGGGCAAGGTAATGAATCTGGTTTTAGATATTGAAAGTTTAAGATGTCTACAGGACTTCCAGTTTAATTTATCACACGGGCAGTTAGAGATGTAAGACTGGGCCGGGACATGGGTTTGACCTAGACAAATCAATATGAGAATCATCTGCAGAGACATGATAGTTGAATCCAAGGGAGCTGTTGAGATTCCAAGGGAAATAATATAGAGGAAGAAAAGAAAAGGGCTCAGGATAGAGCCTTGTGGACATCCACAACCCATGGGTATCACTTTGATGAAGATGTAGCAAAACATATTGAGAAGAATCAGACAAGGAATTTCTCTTTTCAGATCACTTAAATAAGCATTGATTACCTGCTTAACAGCCTCTGCTCTACTCAAAGGTGGATGAGGGCTTGGCTTTAAATCTGGTTGAACTGTAGCAAGCCATGCCTGGCATTGCTGCAAGGTGTCTTGCCGGCTGACATATTTCTGAAGTTCATGTTCCAAGCTCTGATATACCTAAGATGAAATAAGAGAAAAAAAAAATAGAATGTAAGCAACTTGAGGGTACGCACTGTCTTGATTTTATAAATATATCCTCCTGTAACAGGCATATTAGCAGGTGCTAATTATAGATTTACTGAGGTTTAAAGAGCTAAGATAATTAAAAAGTTTGTCAAAATTAAGCAGAATGGTTAAAATTGAATTGTCTTCACTTCTAACCTTATTAGGGTCTCTTCACAAATTTATAAGTACATCTTTTGTTTTTCATGGTAGATCTTGCCTCTGTTAAAGCAAAACTGTTTGCTGGAGAATCAATGAGAAGAAAGTGTATTCTACTTGCTTAAGAAACTTTGGAACACTTTATGCTACAGCAAGAAACAAATTACCCTAGAATAAACCAAACTACACCCATTTCTTTCCGCCTTTCTATTGCTACATAGCAACATGATACAGAAGTATAAGGGTAAACAAGTAAAATTAGAAATACAGAATTTGAGTTAGGAGGGACCCCCATAGCTAGTTAGCATACCCTTTCAGATACTCATTCCTTCTCCAGCATTCCTGAGAGGTAGCTGCCAGTGTTTTGCTATCTTGGGGAGAAGGAGCTTACTATTTTACAACACAGCCCATTTCATTTCTCTACAGCTGATGATTACAAAGTGTTTCCCCATACTGACGTGAAATTAGCCTCCCTGTAACTTCCAAAACAACACTGCTTAGAGCCTCATTTTCCTCTTTCTCAACAATTCTTCAAGTATTGGAGGACAGTAATCAAGATTCTTCTTTTTTTTTCCAAGCACCACCTGTTCCTTTTGTGACATGGTTTCCAGATCTCCTGCCATCATGGTTATACATTACAGATATAGATCTCTCTGTTAATGTTCTTCCCAAAATATGATGCTGATGTTTACAAATGAACAGAATATTCCAGATATGATATGACTGGTACATGGTAGAATGAATTGGTTACCTCATTTGTTCTGGACAGTATACTTCCAGTAAAGTAGCCTAAGACCATACCAGTCTTTTAACAACCATAGCACACTATTGGCTCTAGTAGAACTGGTACACAACTAAAAATCTCAGGCCTTTTTTACATGTAATGAGGTCAAATCATGTTTCCCCAAATCCGGTGTTTACACAGATTATCTTAGCCTGAAAAAAGGAATTTAAAGTTATCTCTACTAAATTTAATCTTGCTGGTGTGCACCTATCATCCTAACTGGTCAAAGATAATTTTAAATTTTGATCCTGTCATCAAATTTATTAGCTTTACCTCTTAGTTTTATAACATCCACCAATTTGATTACATGCTTTCTGTGATTTTATCCAAGTTGCTGATAATTATATCCAAAAGAACAAGGCCATAGGACATTGTTATATGTCACTGAAGTCTTTTTATAGGTTAATATCATTGCATTAATTTAAACTTTCAAGGATAATTTCTCAGTTGGTTATACAGGGATTTATTTGATTGTACTATCATTAAGTCTACATGAGAGACTTGTTCAAATTCTTTGTTAAGGGTCTTTCAACAACTGATATGAACTTATTCTCAGGAGAATACAAGATGGATAGAAAGAGAAAGTAACTAGAGAATCCCTCTATTGCCCTATAATTACCAGTCGGTTCTGTTGTCACTTCCCCACACCCTTATCTCACTCTCATAAAAAGCTTGCTCATTTTGCAGCTAGAAGGCAACCTTGATCAAGTGAAAATGACATTAATTTAGTGTCAGAAGACTTAAAGGCAAAATCTGGCTTGCTACTTACTGCCTTGGGCCAGTTACTTAAACTTTGCTGGCCTCAGTTTCCTCATCTGTAAAAAAAAAAGAATTAGACTAGATGACCTCTACGGTGCCTTTCAGTCCTATTGTCTATGCTCCTAAGGGCAGTAGCAGAAAAATCCCATGATAAATACCAAATACTCTACTAAATGCCAAAAACTCCCTGGAATTTAAATATTGTCTACATAATCCTAAATTAATTCCTTCCTCCTAGAATCTCCATTGTCTTGCTCTTTTTCTTGTACTCACGCTTTATGAAATCAAGGTTCTAGTGTCTTGTTTTTAAAAGGAATTATGGCAAGTATTTTTAGTGAACTTTTCCTGGAGCATAGTAAGCATCACATCCTTTCCCAGACTCTCAGATACCATACATTTCATTATCCATTTTAGAATTTTCCTAGTGGTCTACATGGTACAGTAGATAGAGTGTTGAGCCTAGAATCAAGAAGACTCCTCTTCCTGAGTTTGAGCCTGGTCTCAGCTGTATGACCCTGGACAAGTCACTTCACCCTGTTTGACTCAGTTCTCTCATCTGTCAAAGGAACTGAAAAAAGAAATGGCACTCTTGTATCTTTGCCAGGAAAACCCCAAATGGGGTCACAGAGTCAGACAGCACTGAAAACGACTGAACAACAAACACTTTTAAGAATGCTAGCTTACAGAATTTATACTTTTGTCCTATATGAAAACTATGGAAACACTTATACACTTCAAGGCTTCTTATATTCCATGTCTTAGGGATGAGATCACTTCTGCAAACTCTTTCAGGAACTTAAGATCTAAATTTGGGCCCAGTAACTTGAATTCATTTTCAAGTGACTACATCCTTTAACTATCTCCTCACATCTTTAAAGTCTGAATTCCCTTTTTGTTATCCATATTCTGTCCTTTCCAGTTTGAAAAATATGCTTTGGATTGTAGAAGCCAAATACACCAATAAACTAGTGAGTAATTACATTCTCTTTCTACTAATTCTACAATTTAAATTCTACAATCACCAGACCTATCTTTTACTTACTTTCTTCTTTTGAATAGCTAAAGTTTTTTTTGTCATCTAACACAGGGGACCTTCATATTATTCTTAAAAATATATGCCACTCTTTCAATAAAGCTTCCTATGATTTTGCCTTCAAAAGTTATCTTTTTTATTGTAATTATTCAGGCTTGTATACTGAGGATTTCATTAATCTTATAATTGACTATTAAAAAGGTAATGTGGTCTTAGAGTGCGCCGAAAGAATAATAATGTTATTTCTCTCTCTTTTTTCAGAAATACTTTATCCTTCTTTAACTGTATTACATTTTAGAGCATTTCACAAAAGTATCATGTTTCTTCCAATTTCCTACTGCTACTTTCTTCCAAAGTTCTTCTCATCACTTTTGCAAAACCCACCATTGTTCCTTGATGGTCTAGCCCTAAAAAAGTGAAATTAGGTGAAGGGGCCTCCTTTTGAAGTTTTTCTTTCTTTTTTTCTTTATGATTTAATTGGCTTAAGGAAGTTGTAATGTGGGATTTCCTCTAGCTATACAGTTTGGTTCCCACCTTCACAATCATATTATCTTTAAACTTTTAAATGAATTTAGGTGAGTAAATCTGTTACCGTTTTTTTAGGATGTTCAGACTTAAAATGCATTTATTTTCATTTTTATGTAAGTAAAAGTAATAAACTTATTTTTAAAATTTTGATTTTAAAAGTGCAATCTATTTAACATTCTTTTTATATTTTCAAAGCATTCATTGAGTCAATTTTAAAGAAAATAATATTAAGTATATCATCAATGTTAAGTACAAACTTATACTTGATGTATCTGTTAATTTTATGTAATATATATATTATGTGGTATAATTTCTGCTATATATTTGAATTTCAAAAATGAATTATTTTTAAATGATGGAATGAGCTATTATTTCAATGCTGTAAGAAATAGGAAGAACTAGGAGGTACAATGTGTGTGTGTGTGTGTGTGTGTGTGTGTGTGTGTGTGCGCTGCAAAACCCATCAATTAGGAAAAGTCAGAGCTGTTAAACTACAAGTCAGAATTTCATTATCAAGGCAATTTAGTCATTAAGTCAATTTGTTAGCCCTGTCAACACCATCCTGTGTAGTCTGATTTCTTGCCTTCAGGCTGGATTCATACCAAAAGTGTCCCAAGGAGATACAAGTCTCTCCTATTTTAATGTCACTAGATTCCAGTCCTCTCTCAATAATTCACAATGTTTCTATAAAGTTACTCTGACAGTTACCCTTTGAGCAGTACTGCAGATAGCAGAGTAACTATCCTTCGTGCCCTGTAAATGGGCCTGCACATTTTGTTTAAGCTTGGCTTGAAGCTGGTCGGCACAGTGACTAATCAGATGATCCGCTTTAGTTTTCAGATCATTCAAACGGTCTTCAAATCCTGCAATCTCTTCCATCATAGCCTAGGAAAAAGAAAATAAATAAGTGATTCTATAAGGATGTCCAGATGCTTTTCTTCTCAATGATAAATGGCATCACATTTACACCCCACCCCTCCCCCAACAATCTAGATTATTAAGTTTGACTTTAAAGTAGGTGTTTAACAAAGCAAATTCACTTTTGCACACCCTAATAGTTCTCTAAAGGAAATAATGAATCTCCTTTTGTGCTTAACTGACTTCCAGAGATTCAAAAGATCTTACAAAACTCTATCTAATGCATTCAATTGCTGGTTCCTAATAAGGAAAATAAGAGATGTATATTCTCATATTATTGTCATCCAAAGCATTAATTCACTTGCAAGTTAATTTTATTCTACTGAAAAGTTTTGGATCTCATAGTCAATATAATATTGAGTTTTTTGTCAATCTCAATTTCAGCAAACATTTTATTAAGGACTTAATATATACAATCCACTGGGAATACAAACATGATACAAAATTCATCCCTTTTGGCTCAAGAAGGTTACAGTCTAGTAGGGGGATACGTCAAAGATATAGATAAGAATGACAGGAAGTAGAATAGGATAAAAGTCAAGTGCTAAAAGAAATTTTGGAGGGCAAAATTCAGTCAAAAGAATTAAAGACAAACTACAAGAGATGATATCTGAGTGGGGAATGACATGAAGAAGAAATGTCAACAGGTCAAAAGAGAAGGGAATTCCAAACACAAGGGAGAATCTTTGTAAAGGCACAGAGGTGAGAGGGGGTATGATGACCTAAAGGGAAAATTAATAGTTCCATTTATTAAAATAGTCTCTGAAGCAAATGGCAATATAAATGAGGTTGGGAAAAAGTTTGGGTTGGAATCAGATTTTTTCAGTCTCAATCATAATTAAGTTTTAAAAGTTTTATTTTAGCAGCTGTTTGAAATAAGGGTTGGAGAAGAAAGAGATTGGAGGCAGAGACACCAGCTAAGATATTAATACAATAATTTAGTTAAGAAGTAAAGTGAAATCAACTAGTGAGTTTTACATGGGTGGAAAGGAAACTCAGGCAATGCAGATTAGATGCAGACAGATTAGAATGATGAAGGAAATGAGGGAAGAGTTAAAGATAACTATAAGGTTTTGATCCTATGCAAATGAAAAACTGCTCATGATGACAGGTAAATTAGGCAATGGTGCCTTAGATATAACTAGACCTATTTTGAATTAGATGCATTATGGAAAATCTTTTTTTCTAGACCTGAAATTTCTTTGGAAGGACATTTGGCAAGTTCTGATATTTATTTCAGCATAAGTGAATCTCTCTGGAGCTAACAGCAATGTAGAAGCCTGATGGGCATAAAGAGAATGATCAGAAGCTTGGCTTGGTTTCAAAATTCACCTGTTTGCCTTGTGATTTTAAGTTAAACAGTAAGGGAAGGAAAGAAGGAAGGAAGGAAGGAAGGAAGGAAGGAAGGAAGGAAGGAAGGAAGGAAGGAAGGAAGGAAGGAAGGAAGGAAGGAAGGAAGGAAGGAAGGAAGGAAGGAAGGAAGGAAGGAAGGAAGGAAGGAAGGAAGGAAAAAGAGAGAGTCAGAGAGAAGGAAAGAAAAAGAAAGAAAGAAGGAAAGAAAAAGAAAGAAAGAAGGAAAGAAAATAATAAAAACAAAACTCAAATGACCTCAGTTTTCACATTTGTAAAACGAAGAAATCAGAGCATTCGCTCTCTAAAGTGATCTGAACCGATAGGCCTGTGTGTATTTTGTTAAAAAGAAATCACTGAAGAAATGCCGATCCCACCTGCCTGCGTGCCAGGCGTACCTTGTGGCTGGCCAGCTGCTGCGTGATTGTTTCCAAGCTGCTGCTCTCCACGAGTTCTGGCGTCACTAGCCGGCCGGACATCTGTAGCAGCCACTTTTCCACTTCCTGAAGTTCATTGTTGTATTCTTCATGTTCTTTCACTTTTACCTCCAGGCTCATTACATGCTCCTGTTGATTTGAAATGTCAAAACATTAGAGGTAAGTGCTAAGAGGGAAGTATTTGACATCATATCAAATTTGTAAATGTGCCTTTCTTCTTGGATTGCATGACATATACATGCATACATATGCATATATGTACATAAAATGATATAAAATGGACAGCTAGGTGGCACACTGGCATGGAATCAGGAAGACGAGTTCAAATCCAACCTCAGAAACTTTCTAGTTGGGTGACCTTTGACAAATTATTAACTTCTGTTTGCCACTGAAGACGGAAACAGCAAATCACTCTAGTACCTTTACCAAAAAACCCCTAATGAACAGAGGTCCATGGGGTCATGGAGAGTCCACTGCAACAAGTAAACAACCATAAAATGACAGACAAATCACTGGGTTGTAGGAAAGCTGTATGTTTAATACATTGCACTTTAGTTACCCGCATCCAAGGACATCAGAGAAGGAAGGAAACTAGGTCTTCCCAATTCTCAAAAATGTACCCTGAAGAAAAGTAGCAGTTACTTTTCCTAGTAAATAGTATGATTGTGTCTGAGAGTTTTCCTGTTCTCTCTTACCTTTCCTATATTGCAAAGGTCCTGGTAATCAGTTTGAAGTTTCTGAATTTTATCCTGTAAAGTAACATCTGGTACCAGTTCCAGAAGGGCTTCTCCTTTTTCATTTATAGATTTTACTGATGGCTCATGGGATAGCACCATCTGTTGGATGGACTTAATGTGGAACAGAGAAGACAAAGTGAATACACATACACAGAAGCATATGTACACGCACATATATACACACATATATTTGGCATAGAGGGTACTTACATAATTTTCAAGAAAAGTCTCATTCTCTTAAAGGATGATCCTCTACGGGTCTATGAACTTTATATCTATTTCTACCAACCTAGTGCTATATTTCAATGAAATTGGTTTTCTTTGTAATCCTATGGGTTTTATTTGATGCCTTTTAAAACATTATTCAGACAAGGGGTCCATAGGTTTAACCAGACTCCCCCATATGGTCCATGACACAAAATAATAACTCCTATTCCAACTGATGAATACTATTAATTCAATAAAGAAAGAAAAAAGATTGCACTAAACTACAGTAAGCCTCACAAAGGAAAGGGGTCTTATATTTCCTTCAGGGAATATCAGAGTGGTTGGCACAAAGCAGGTATTTAATACATATTTGTTAAACTAAAAAAAGAACAGATGCTATCATCACAGATTCTTGCTTCATTCTCTTCAGTTCTATGAAAGTTCCCTTACTCCTCTGTTCATGGGAGATAGTATCACCTCCTATTTCAATGAAATTGAAGTTTTCCAATATGAGTTCTCTCATCTCTTCCTCACCATTCGTGAGACCTTGACTGTATTGCCTATCCTTTCCTCTGTTGGTCCCACCTAATCCTGCTATCTCTGGGACTTTCCTCCAGTCACCCCATCTCTTTACTAGCTCTTAGATATCTGTCAATATGTATACAATATAAAATTATCAAGCACCTGCCCTGTACAGAGCCATCCACAAAGTCCTACTCCAATCCCTCATCATGGCACAGAGCAGGTCATGACCTTTCAAGGGCTATTCCAAGTACAAACACTGACAGGTTCAATAACATTGGAAAGGTTTTACATATGATCAAGACAACAAATTTTGTCTGTTTTCTGAGAAGCCGCCTAACTATGGAGATGAGTTCATCTTCAAGAGACTATCCTCTAAGGCAGGAGTTCTTAATTTTCTGCATCATGGTCTCTGTTGGCAGTCTGATGATGACTATGGACCCTTTCCTAGAAAAATGTTTTTTAAATGTATAAAATTAAAATAATTAAATGTATTTATAAGAAAAAAAGCTCACAGATATCAGATTAAGAGCTCTTGCCCAAAGGAATCTTAGAGATCATCTAAGCAATCTACTTCATTTGACAGAGGAGAAAACTAAGGCCTAGATGAGTAAAGTGACTCATACCAGATTAAACACGCAATAACTAGCAGAACTGGAATTCAATCCCAGGTACTCCAACTTGAAATCCATCATTGTTTCCATTATACCATCCAATCACGTTCCATTATACTAAATCTCTTCTGCGGCTTCATCTTTCACTTCTTTCCAGTACTTCACACAGTTGGCCACTCCATTTAGTTGTATTTTCCCCCTGGGGTTTCTCCATCATTACATACTATTACCATAACCATCTCATACTCATTTTCTAACCTTCCTGGTCCTTCTCCCTCTCCATCCACACCTCCCAAAATACATATTGATCAAGAACCTCAAATGCAGATAGGCAGAATATATTTACTAAGGGTAAAGAAATAATATTGCATCCATTACCTTGAATTTAGACAATTGGGCTTTTTTCTCATATAATTCCATTTTGGGGTCTTCGGGACTGTGAAGTACTGCCTGATATTCAGCTATCCACTGAGTCTGTACTTTATATTTATCCGTAAATTCTTTGGCTAAATGCAAACATTTCTCCAGGGTCCTGTGCTCCTTTCTGACAGTGCTGGTCAGCTCTTCCAATCGCTCCATGTGATCGTTGATCTCTTTCCTTAGCATTTCAGCTTCGCTACCCTCCAGATACTGAACTGCTTTCTCACCTTTCTCCCTGGCTGATTTCAGCAAGCTGTGACCTTTCTCCACATCATTCAACAAAGACTGCAAAAGATAGCAAGTGGAAGGACAAGTTGAGCCCTAAGAGAGCAAATATTATTTCAGTGAAAGTCTGTATAAAGCAGGGTCTTTCAAGCTTCAAGACTTATTCTTGGCCGACTGGTGCTGACCAGTGCCAGGCAAACACCTTTTCATTTATTGTACCTACATTTGACCTCTAATCATCTCTAAGAGCAAAGAGTATACTGCTTCTTTTTCTGGATTTTAAGAGTAGAAGATCATGGAATCATAGCCTTAGAGCTGGAGGAATTTTAGTGGTCCTCTAGTCCAACTCTATCATGTTAAAGATGAGGAAACTGAAGCCCAAAGAGGTAGGACTTCATCATGTTTTTGGTTTTTTTTAAAGCTCAGTATAATAAACAAACTAAAAACTTTTTAAAAAATCAGCCAGAAACTCAATATTTCTCCTACCTCTAACAATATCCCCAAAATATCATGCTAAGAACCTAGGCAGAAAGCTTCAATCCATCCTGAAATTCACACAATGGAGAGCTCTCCAACTTTGAAGCCTCTCCCTTGGATTGTATGACTTTTCCCAAAACTTCCTTAACTCTCTGGACTTCCTCTACATTTTGCCCCCCTTTTACTTTTGATCTCCCACCTTCTTTTATGTGTTGGCTTCCTTTGTTTGCATGAGCGCAAGGATCTTCTTTCTTTCTGCTTGTATTTGTATTCCTAGAGTTTAGCACAGTACCTGGGCACATCATAAGCACTTAATAAATGCTTACTGACTGACAGGCACTATGCTACACATTCCAAGTACAAAGTTCTTACCAATAAAACTTTGAATGTTTACCCAGACCTTAGTCAAGAATCTCACGGACACAGGAAAATTAAACAAGTGTAATATAATCAGGCCCAGACTGGATGCTCCATTGCAAGATCTAGAAAAGTGACAGACCAGTTTGCTAACTATTCCACAGGTTAGCATCATGGACCATGAGGATACAATATGAAAATACAGTAGAAAAAATCTGGATTTTGTTTTCTATGGGTACAAAATAGACATACAAATGAAATGCTCCGAATGATAAAATGAAAATAGAATGCAGTGAGTACCTATAATCCACAGAGCCTATTGGGGAAATATAAGAAAATAAAGTTGTGGTTCTTCCATTTTGGATAGGTTTGTAATACAACGAGAGCAAAGGTAACATAGACACAGGAAATGAATGACACATGAAAAATTAGTGTTAATGGGGAAGAATTATTCATAAATCCTGAAGGAACTCAAACAAAACAAGAAATAGGGGTAGCTCAGTTAAGGAAGTTTTCTTGGTACAACAACATTTTTAGCCTACCTCTAAGGTCTTCATTTTCTTCTGCATCATGATTTTATCCACTTTGTTGGTTTCAGTAGCTATATTCTTAAAGTTCTTATGAATGGACCCATACCAGTCAGTGTAGGCACTGAAAGATAAATCTGATTCATCTAAACTCTGAATCTCTTCCTCCAGAAACTTGATTTGCTCCTTAAAAAAAAAAAATTGTAAACAAGGCGTGACTTTTGTTGGAAAACAAATGTCCTCAGCTAGAATTTTATGACAATTACCAAAAAAAAAAAAAAAAGATCATTGAGATGTTCTGTCACTCACAAGAACATGAAGAAGAAGGGCCTGGTATCGAGAGGTTAACTGTGTTGCTTGGTGTCCCATTCTGCTGCTAACTTGAGTCTCTTCTAGTATCTCCTGCGCTCGGGATCCAACTTCCTCAACCTCATCTTTGTACGTTGCAATTTCTTCCTGCCATTTCTGAATATGTTCGAACAGGGAGAGAAAGATTGGGGTAATATTAAGAAGTCGAGAATGAAATGAATATGTCTTCTAAATAGGAAATATATTAAATGTTTGTTTAGTCAGTCAATAAACATTTATTAAGCACCTGCTAGGTGCCAGCTACCGTGAATACAAAAAGAGAACTGTCCTTAAGGAATTTACAGTAAAATAAAAGATAATATGCAAACAAATAGATGCAAACAAAGCAAGTCATACAAAGAATAAATAGGAAATGATGGAGGAAATCACCAGAAATAAGAGGGCTTGGAAAAGATTTCATGTGAAAATTGGGATTTTAGTTGTGACTTAGGAAACTGTTATTCTAAGACATGATTTTGAAAATGAATTAAAATTCTCATAAGAAAATTTTATCAAAACAATGGAACAACGGCCAGGTGCTCTGCATTTACCTGTATTTTTATATTTCATGTTAGAAGTAGGCATAATCTATACCACATACACAACAACATTAATTCCCAAATATCACTAATGCACCTATGTATTGATTCTTTCAAAATTGAAAGGGACAGATTAATAAAAATGCTTATTACTTGAACAAGAAAAATAATTTTAAAATGATTAGATATAAAGAAATAGGTTTTGCAAAATGTATGGCATTTTAAAAAGATTATTAAATATTTTATCGAAGCTAGAGTAACATTATTCTGCCAGGTAGGGACAATTTACAGGAATTGATCTCAAATGACTTTTTACTACCTTCATTTGATGTAGCTGCATCTCCTTCATTGCTCGGTTAGATTGGCGTCCAGTCCTAACATTAACTTTCTCTTCCAAAGTCTTCAGCCAGTCATCAACTTGCTGAAACTTTTGCTCCATCAGCCGCAGTTTGTTCACTATGGTATTGATTTGGGTTCGAGTCTCTGACAGCTTCTGTTGATATGTCTGCCAGTCTTGTCTTAAGGACTCTAAAACACGATCCTCAACCTGTGGTATGCCCCAGGGTATCACTTCCTCTCTGGTATGCAGTGCTGCATTCAGTAATGCCTGTCCCTCTGCACATTGTATCTGTAACTCCTGCAAGGGAATGTGAATGACTGATACAACTCATTCATTTTTTACATGAGCACAGGTAATCATGTCTCACACATGACAACTGCTTCAGGCTGATCTTCTCATTAGACATTCATTCAATTCACCATGGCAATGTAAAAGGATAGCTGATGAGATTAGTGCTGCCTTGTCATTCAGAAGAAAACTTCTTAAGCACATAAATAATAAATGTAGATTTTTCCTTTTCAAGTACAATGTGATATTACTTTATTTGAAAGAAAATTCATATGCAGAAAGATACATAAAATTACTTCATGGTAAATAAAATACATAGAGAAAAATGCAACATAACTTTATATTAAAGAAAACAAATACATACAGAATATAGTACTTTCTCTTTGAAAATAAAAATTCTATTCCATTTCTAAAATCAAAAATTCTAGGAAGCAGGCCTACACACAAGCTATAAGTGAAGAAGGGTCCTCATTAAATTTCTTATTCCATGTAAGGATCATAAAGTTCATATTAGAGTCTTTTCTGCCTTCCTTCTCTCCCTCCTCCCTCTTCTCTTCCTCAGTTCATATGGGGACTCATACCCTTCCCTGTAAGTGCTCTGCTCAAAGGAAAAAATTTTGATCACTGAAACCTCTCAGGATACCTTGGGGTTTATGTGCTACATTTCCCCCCCCCTTCTTACCTACTTATTTATGCCATAATTAAAAAAACTGAGACAATTTACTCTTTTGTCCCATGTAACTTCATTTATGATTTCTTGAAATACAGCACTGGAAAACCACTGGAATTCCAATGCAGCTACTTGACCACACCTTAAATTCAAATCACTCTGGTTCTCACTGATTGGCTAATAAATAATAGGTCCCAGCCCAAGCCTCACTTTGTCATTGTTTGTGTTTTAAGGATTCAGAGTAAATGTAAATAGCAATTGTTTCTGTTCTGGACAGAAACCCAGAGGGTCTTCCCCCTTGCTTTAAATCATTGAACTAGTGTTGCCTCAGACAAACTGAGATCTAGGAAAGCTCTTATCTTGAGATGGCCAAAGTCATATATGGGTTTGTCCTTCGTTGTCGGAGAAGATCATGCCATCAGAGAAATAATGATAGGACTTGCACTTGACTTTGTTTTGAGTGAGGGAGGGCTGTGCAGGTCACCAGCCTCACTTTTCCTCCAGAACCACCTGAATCCAGTGACCAGATATTCATCAGGATGACTGGAGATGACCCAGGATGAGGTACTTGGGGTTAAGTGACTTGCGCAAGATCACACAGTTAGTGAATGTCAAGTGTCTGAGGTGAGATTTGAACTCAGGTCCTCCTGACTCCTGCACTGGTGCTCTAGCCACTGCACCATCTAGCTGCCCCGATTTTTATATATATATAACTGTATGTATATGTGTATGTGTATGTGTGTGTGTTTGTATAACTTTATAGTAAAAAATAACAATTCTTGTTTGTCCTTCACTCAATGACATCAGGACCAATGATATCAGGAGGGCAATGACTTGACTGCAAGTGAACTGGATTTAAATGAAGAAGAGCTTTTCAGAGCTTTCATTCTTCTGGATTAATCTCTTATTCTGTGTAAGAAGCAGTTTTCTCATTTGTAAAACGAAAGTATTGGACAAGATGACACCTGAGGTTCTATAAAGCTCCAGATCTATGATCCTATAAGCTTGCTGACAATGATTGACTTTAAAGTTTGTAAAGCAATTTACATACATTATTTGATTACACAGAAGACTCATACCGAAATATCACGAGTACATCTCTTGAGAAAAAAAATTGAGAAGGCACTTGACAGTGAATACAAAGTAACATCTCAAAATAACGAAATTGATGACATTGTAATAGACAGGAAACGACTTTGTTGTTCAGTTGTTTTCAGTTTTGTCTGACTCTTTTATGAGGCCATTGTGGTTTTCTTGGCAAAGATACTAGAGTGCTTTGCCATTTCCTTCTCCACTTTACAGATAAGGAAACTGAGGCAAACAGTGTTAAGTGACTTGCCCAGGATCACACAGCTAAAAAGTATCTAAGGTCAGATTTGAACATATGAAGATGAGACCTCTTGACTGCCCCAAATGACTCCTTACTGAAGCTCACTTACCTATGAATACATGTATGACCAATTTGCTATAGCAAAGATCAAATTACTACAAAGCAATAATAAAAATAAGAAAAAGGTATATCATACAATTAAAATAACCATATTTAAGTAAATTATTCATTAGACAAAATGGGAAATTGGATGGACATTAGACATTAAATATAACAATTCTTTACAGAAGTTTAACCAATGAGATTAACCAATATAAATTAATTGCCATAATATGGAGATCAAAAGAGTCTAAAAACCACCTTTGCTAAGTAACACTTGACCTCCCTTCTGAAAAGAAAAGTATAGCAGATCAGGGCAGCAACAATTTATAGCATAAACTTATCTATAAAATCTCATGGAGCAAGATTGTGGGGGATTATATAAGCTTCATAAAACATAAGGTTGAAGTAGGGACTGGAGAATACAGTTTAAAATTTGCCTTAAGGAACTGAGGATATTTTACCTGAAGGAAAGAAGACCAAAGGAAAGGGGCATTACTGCTGTGATCAAATATTTGAAGGGCTGTCATATATTTTACACTTGTTTTGTTTGGGCCAAGAGTATATAATCAGTAAGCAAAAAAAACAAATTTAAGTTTGATGGCAAATAAAAAAAAAACTTTTCAACAATGAGAGCTACCCAAAAACTTCTTCAAGGGGTGGTGTATCCTGCCTTCATTGAAGGTTTTGAAGCAGAGACTGGATGGCCTCTTATCAGATATGTTATAATAAGGAATCCTTTTGAGAATATTCTCTAAAATTATATGATATAATTAAGCAAAATCATTCCAAGTTCAAAGATGAAAGAGGACAATAGATGGAAACACTCAGCAAGGGTTTTTATAAGAAACATTTTTCCCTAACAGGGGAGTGGACATATTCAAGAGAAAACAGGAAATAAACCCTGGAGAAAAGAAACAAGTTGAAGGCAGCTAGATGAGCCTAACCATTCAGAAGGAAGCATTACTGCTAGAAGCTACACAATTTTGAGAGTGTTGAGGTGTTCTCGAGGGATCCTTAGGAGAAAAAGATACCAAAGGTGTGAAAAAATATTTTGTATCTTATATTCTACCAAAAAGGTAAATAAAATAATATCCACAACTATAGACAGATATGCCAACATTCCTATTCATGTGACAGGTGACAAGAATTTCAGAAGTACTGCAACTTTTACAAGTTGATTCATGTTAACCACTACACAACTAAGTGAAGTTTTTAATAGACTACAAGATTTCCCTGTTTTTCATTTGCTGACCATATAAAAAGAATGACTCAGTAGATCAGAATGCTGACACAAGGGTTCTTCTCCTTCCATATATCTCCAATGCAATATATATTAAAATGTTAGAAGATTCTATAATAACGTAACAGCAAAGATAAACTGTTTTGGAAAACTTTTCCTCATTAATATCAAGGAGCATAAAACATGGCAGCTAGGGTAGTAGATAAAGTACCAGGTCTGGAGTAAAGAATCTTCATGAGTTCAAATCTAGGCTTAGACACTTATTGGCTGTGACCCTAGGCAAGGGACTTAACCCTATTTGCCCCAGTTTCTTCATCTATAAAATGATCTGGAGAAGGAAATGACAAACTACTCCAGGACAAATTCCAAATGGAATCATGAAGAGTTGGACATGACTGAAACAACTGAACAGTAACAATCATAAAACCTCAAGATATGTGCTTGGACAAGGCATTCACCACTGTCAAAGAGGACCACCCAATCAAATTATAAGCTTTCTCCTCCCCCTCTCCCTCCCAAGCATAAGTGAAGAGTTATATAGATAGTAAGAACCTATAATTTGTAGATAACATGCTAGATCCATAAAGTCCTGGCACACGGCAGAGCCTCCTAAATCAAATCTACCATCTCTTTAAGGTGTTTGGTTTAATTCCACATGGGAAATACAAAGTGGATGAAGAATGTTTAATATCCAAACTATGAAATATGGTTGGATGACAGCCTGTAGATCTTGTGCATTGGTAGGATCACAGGATCAGAGACTTAGACCAGGAAGTGATCTTAGAGGTCACTGAATCCAAACCTCTCATTTTACAATGGAGGAAACTGAAGCAACTAAGTATCATCCTTCACAAATTACCTTGAATTTAATTACTTTACATATATTTGTATTCTGTGAATATATATTTATGTTATATATTGCAATGTTAATAGGATTTAAGATCTTCCCTGCCCATTAATAAGCCTCACTTGGAGCCCATTAAGGAAAGTTTGCCTAGGGGAGGCTGGCTTGTAGGAAGGCTGGCTTGTAGGAAGGCTGGCTTGTAGGAAGGCTTTCACACATTTTGCTAATTTTTAATTAGGCACTGAGTAACAAGGGTTGTAAATGCCTTCTGGCTCTGAGAAGTGTATATATACTCTGTGTTGGTATTCTGCTTTGGGGGCTCACTCATGAGAACAATCTTGTGATTCCTTGGTTGAGACTCTGAGTAGCCATATGTTCAGACCTCCTCCCCATCCCGCACAGCTTATATGTAAAGGCTCTCTCAATCCAGTGGTGTAAATAGTGGACAGCACTATTGCTTTGATTCGAGCAGTCAGAGCCCTGTCTGTTGATCGTTATGATAACTTCTCTGCTTGGATTTTCCCTGATGTTCAGGGTGTTGACTTTTCCCCTGAACTAGTGAACATAATTTTAAAAAGATTGTTGACCCCTTAAAAGTTGCTTTCTTTAAGAAAAGCAGATCCAAGAACCTGTGCTAGCAGGTCATCCTGGGTGTGCTGGAGTGTTTGCTGTTACATATATGTACTTACTTCTCACATTAGAATGTAAGCTTATTTTTGAATAGGGATTATTTCATTCTTTTTACTGTATCCTGGAAATGTATCACAGTGCCTGAAATAGTAGGTACTTACCTAACAAATGATTGATAGCAAAATGACTTGCCCAAAGTTATACTATTAGTATCTGAGGCTGGATTTGAATCTTGGGTTTTCTGACATAGAATTGAGTGTCCTCTTACCTACACCAAATTATTTAGATATAAATGTAAAATCAGTTGAGCCCAGAAGTATACAGAAAGAAGAGAGGGGGTCATATGGGCCTCAGTAAATTACAGAGTTATTTAATGGCCCCAATATTCAACATGAAACAACGGCCTATCTTTTAAATATCAATGGTCTTTTGGAGATGTTAAAAGGCTAGGGGTCACTGACCATGAGGATATTTGGAGAACTGGTGTTAAGAATTCCTTTAAGAGTAATAGGCTATATAGCACCTATTAATATGGAGTTACACAGAAGAAGCAGTGTAAAGGATGTTAAAAAAAATTATCAGAATATGAGCTGACCAGTCCATATTTTCCATTGGTAGGCTCACTGTCAAGAGAATGTTGACTGGACTCTTTGTGGTACAGTGATGTGAGACCATGGGCAACAGTCACATAGAGAGCGGAGTTATGGATAGGCTGCCATTTATATTAGTTAAGAGAATACTCACATGAATGGGTTATCTATTGACATTTTGAAGTAACAGAAATAAAGAAATTTTGTGTTGTTTTAAACATGATGTACATTGTTCTCATTCTGAAATAACTCAGTATAACCTGGAAAGATCAGGTTGTGAATTTCAGCATTCATTATATATTCATTGTTGTCTCCATTTTGCATCTGTCTCATCAGAATACTGTCTAACTCAGCCTTGGATACTCAATACTTTGCCAAGTCCCTCAGCCTCCTCTCCCTTCTGATTGGAGGGCTAGTGAATGGAATACCTTTCAAAGCTTTCCTTTACAGAAGGCAGGATATGGACATTCCAGCTTACTCTTTTCCATTTTCCAGCTGCAGCTCACTTGGTTTGAACTCCATGGAACAAGATGTTCCCCTGCACCAGGAACTCCATGGTGTTCATACTCATATAGTCTGTATCTGCAGCATACTTATCTTCTTTTACCATCACAACCACAGGATAAAAGACCAATGTCATTAATTGTTGGATAAATAAAATCAAATGAAATTTAAACCTAAATTCTTTGGTGATGTGAACTACATTATGAATATATTCAAATCTGATACTTAGGTTCCTACTGAATCTTTTCAAGTAATTTGGCCTGGAAACAAGAAACACCTGGAAACCAAAAGTTAATTATTGGATGAATTTCTAAGAACAGAAGCCTGGAACTCTCTCCTTTTCCTTGCCAAAAATGTCTAGTATTAAGACTAAATTGGGTTATTAAGAAAAAGAAAAGTCAGTTCTGTTAGAAAGGAATTCCTAAGTCTTAGGTAGGCATAGCATTAATACTTTAAAAACTTTTTTTATCTTAGATCATTACACCATTTAATAAGATTGAAAATTTTAACTTTTATTTAACAACAATTTTGTATTTATTTGTATTTATTTACATGGAATTGTTCATGCTATATAAGTTCAGCATATGGATTGGTGGAGAGGGCTAGTCTTAACATACAATGATCTGAGTTCAAATCATGCTTCTGACATACACTGACTTTGTGATCCTGAACAGGTTATTTATACAATATGCAATGCTTCTAGGTATGTGTTAAAGACTGTAAGTTTCTGAGAAGGTATCAATTGGTATGTAGGTTCCTTATCAGGAGCTTCCTTTGCAGAAAAATCACAAGTCAAACAAAAATTCTGAGCAACTCTCGTTTGACAGATGAAGAAACTGAGATATAGAGAAAGAAAGTCACATGCTTAAGTTTCTAAAACATATTAATGATGAGTGTAAGAATAGATTCTAACCTTATGTTCTTTCTAGTAAATGATAATGCTTTCTTAGGCAACATTAAATAGTGGACAGAGTGCAGAGACCTGAAATCAGGGAAACCTGAGTTTATATCTTAACTCTGACACTCTATTTTGTGACCATGAATGAGATGCTTAACTTTTTTTGCCTCAGTTTCCTCATATATAAAATTTGGATAATAATAGTCTTTATACCTACCTCATGGGAATTTTATGAAGTTTACATGAAATTATACATACATACATACATATATATATTGTGCTTTGTAAGCTTTGCAGCACTACATAAATACAATTATTTTAATATTTTGAAATACAGATTTCTATTGCAATTATTATGTTTAGGGTTTAAAAGTAGATATCACATGCCCACTACTTACAATAATCACAAAATACCTTTGAAATGTCAATTGCTTTAAAAGTAAACCGACTTTACCTGTAGGTCATGTAATGTTGTCTCATGAGTCTTAGCATCACCTTCAAGAAGAGAAAAGTGATCTAATTTTTCTTGTTCTCGTTGCAACCAAACTTCAAAAGCCTTGAGATCTCTTTGATACTCTTGGTGAAGACGAACAAGCCTCTCACACTTGGCTACAGCTTCCTATTAGTAATAATAAATATCAGCTTTATGGTACATGTTTCAAAATGCAGGCTTAATTCCTGACTAAAAATGCATTGTCCTATTAACTGACCATCCATTTTAACATATGTAGAGCTGATTCTTCTGTCATACGGCACCCCTAAGCTTCTCTCCTTATTGCCGGTTGCCCAGTTTGGGGATAAACGCCTTTCTGACCTCTACCTCTTAGAATTTCTGGTTTCACTGAAGACTTAATTCAAGTATCATCCTATCCATGACATTTTCTGGCTCCCCCAGCTGCTCCTAGTGCCTTTCTCCCTAAAGTTACATTTTATGTGTTATAAATATGAGGTGACCTAGAAGTCTTAAAGCAAACTGCACTGAAACTTTTGGGCTACATTCTACCTTTTAAACTTAAAACTGCGCAAAGAATTTTTGGACACTAAGGATGTGTATGTTTTCTCTACCAACAGAGCAAGATCATATCACATGGTAAGTTACAGAGCAAGGATCCTCTTTCCATCATATTATACAACCATATCAAAAAGTCCACAAATCAAATAAATGCTTCTTCCAGTGCCTAGTTACCTTAAACAAGAAGTCCGCTGGCAAGGTGATGAGGGAAGATGGGACTAGTCTAGATTTAATCATGGACAACATTGGCTCTTTAGCTTTGGTCATGTCCAATTTTGAAGGTCATTTAGTGGGCCAAATTTTTTTTTTCACAAATTAATTTTTTTTCTAATGAGCTAAACTGTAATTCAAATTCAGATTTATCTGAATTATCTGATCTCATAATGATGCTCTAAATGAAAACTCTATTAATATTTCAGACCAAAGGCATGTTTCTTAATACAGAAAAAATTATGACTTAAAAGGATTCAAAGAAGTAAGAAATCTTAAACATTAGTTTCTATGGGCCACTGAAAGATCTATTGCTCACAACAGCCCAGAGTCAATTCTTAATTATTCAAGATATAGATATTATATATCAAAATTATCTTTTGCTCTTCCTTCTTCAATGGTCAAAGACATCTAAATGGTATAATATATGCACTGCTAGACTTGGAGTCATGAAGATCTGAGTTCATAATCTGGTCTCACACACTTAGAGTTGTATGACCCTGGTCAAGTCATTTAACCCCTGTTATTCTTAGTTTCCTTGGTTGTAAAATGGGGATAATATTACATCTATTTCTCAGGATTGCTGTGAGGATCAACCTAGGATATGAAGCATTTTGCAAACCTTAAAGGGATATGTCAATGAATGATAGTGATGATGATGTTAATAAATAATATGGGCCAGAAAAACTGAGTCAATCCTGCTATTAGTAGCTGCAGTTATTTTTTAAGTTGACGTTTTTTTGTTCAAGCTTAATTGACATTTCAGATTCAGTGGTCAATTTATTTTTTTCACAGTAACACTGAAGCTTATTGCCACACTTGATCAAAATGCACAAACCTACTTAAGTAATTTACCCTAGCCAAAATAGGACTTTCATTAGTAAAATGCTTGTGTTGTTTGAAAGTCACCTTTCGAGAAAGGTAAACATCAAGGCTTTTAATATTTACTTTATTATTACTTTATTTATTATTTATTTTATTGTAGAAGTTCAATTTACAATAAAATGCAGGGTAGAATTCTTCAGAATGGCTATTCCCTTCACTGACAGAGTTCAAAATTCCTTGATGAATTTAAAAAAATGGCCTTTCCAAATTTTCTTGTCCTAAAAGTTCATCACGCTCCAGTCAACTTGGCAATGAACCTTTCTGAACTTGAGTGACCCCCCAGAGAGTTGACCAATCTATCGTTAGGACCTTATTCAAAGCCACTCCATTGCGGGGGAGGGACTGACAGGGCTTGCTCTCTGGTGGCTTTGTCTTAGAGAATGTAGGGTCAATAAATGACCATGAGAAGATATTCAATAGAGCAAGACTTTGGGGGAAGCACTAGAATAAATAATTCTACAATAATTACAATGTTGATAAAGCTTTATCATGAAATCAAGACTTTCCTCCATGCCATGAATTCACCTGACTAGGTATTTACAGCCATTTTTATTTTACTGTATTATATACTGTAATACTGTAAAGTATTATCACAGTATGATTCATTGAAAAGAGTGTTGGACTTGGAGTCTGAGGACCTAGGTTTGATTCTTAGCTCCATCACTTATTAATGTGTGTCTTTAGATAAACCATTTAATCATTCCAGGCCTCAGTTTCCTCATCTAAAAATATATATTTTGTGTTGAACTAGATGACCTCCAAGGACCTTACCAGCTCCAAATCATAATCCTATAATTTAAGTATTTTTACTTAATGTAACTGATACAGTATTCAGATTATTTATCTATTTGTAATGAAAACATTTAATTTATTCACTAATGTGTGCATAAAATTAGCTTCTCCTAAATTTTCAAACTCTAGTAGAAAAAATAAAAAATCTATTTGTAAAGGCAGTGTACTAACTTATTCTTCTTTCTACATGATTTCTATGGATCCCTATGGACAGTACCTTGGTCCTGTTTTTGATTGATTTATAGCGTTCTTGGAGATCCTGAAGTTCTAACTGTGTCACGTAGTGTTCAGTCATTCCGGCACCCTTTACCTCAATTGTCTCTAGCAAGCTGCTGTGACTCAATACTTCTTCATTCAATAACTGGAAAACACATGCAAAACAAACCAACACAAAAGCCACAAACCAATATGTAAGGAGTAACCTCATGCACTGACTCACATTAAAATTTCAATTTCAAAGTGTCTATTTGAAAAACATATTTAATGAATCAGTTAGCAAATATTTGTTAAACAGAGTAAGAAATATCAAAATACCTAGCAAAATACAAAAGATAGCTCACTTGATATTTTCATGATGGACAGTCCCTATAAAACCATGGGGAAATAATTCAGTATTTGGAAGAACAGTAAGAAATGTGGGCAAAGTATTGGATCTGAAATTTGTGGTGGTTACTACACACAAGCCGGAAGTAGTGACAGATTCCTTCAGAAGCAATTCTGCTTCTCAAGCACATAAGTATATTTCATGGCAGTAAGAAAGAATGGATATAAGGGATATGAGCAATGATATTCTGGTAAACACTTAACAGCTGGATCTTGCGGGGAGAGTATGCATAGCACACTTTAAAATTTAAAAAATTACATTTTCTTCATCACCTTTTAAAAGTCTAGACAATATAACAATGACTCAAGATTTGTTTTTGTTATAGTATTTGCTGATTTCCAAGGTATAAATGCTAACACTAAAAATTTTTTTTAATTGGCTATTTTGGGTCTGTAGATGCTGGCTCTGATATACCATCAGATATGATACAGGGCACATGATTCACACAAGAAAACAAATGATGCCTTTAAAAGAAAAGAATAATCTTTAAGCAGTATAGTCTTCTTTTTAGCTCCACTGCTAAATATACCAGATTTTTCATAGTGATTCAGAACTTTAAATGAAATCTAAAAGATCGCTATAATGCTCAAAAATATAGTATCATTTTTAATGGCATTGTTTCATCATAAGAAAAAATTAATTCCCTGAGAATATTAAATCTGAATATAACAGTGGAAAAAATTGATGTGAAAGTAATTTTACCATATTAATAAAGGATAACTATTATGAGGAAGGATAATCCTACAAAAGAAAAGAGGGTAGAAGATTTTCTTTGAAAAATCATAAAGAATAGAGAAATTAAAGAAAGAATAAAATCAAAATTTTAAAAGTAAATATAAAATGAATATTGCTTGAAAACTTATTTAGCTATTATATGATAGAGAAATTCTACCCCTACAGGAGTATAAAAAGAAAATAACATGAGTTCTTGTGGAGAATCATCAAAATTAAATGATTAGAGAAAAAAGCATTTTGATTTTCTAAGTCTTCACTTGGTGGTTTTCACACATGGATTGTGAAAGAATGTAATTCTTATTAATAAAAACACGACAACCTAAAATCAAGTTTTCAAAACTCTAATGACATCCCTAGATGTCAACTTCCCCAAAATTTTAATATTTCTAACAGGAATTATAATTATTTTTCATAATGCTTTTAAGTATTAAATAAAATTAGGCACAAACCTTTGCTTTCCCAAGGGCAGTTGTCTTATCTCGAAGTTCTGCCCACTGCCTCTCACATTCATTTATACTAGTTTCTACATTGTCCATCCAACTGGAAAATTGTCGAACATCATCTTGATAACTTGTCCATTTAGACAGAGCTCCTTCCAATTGGCTAAAATAAAATTGTAAATTATATACATAAAAATGTCAATAAATCCAAAGCAATATTGGAGCATGAGAAATAGAAGAAGGAAGGAAGGAAGGAAGGAAGGAAGGAAGGAAGGAAGGAAGGAAGGAAGGAAGGAAGGAAGGAAGGAAGGAAGGAAGGAAGGAAGGAAGGAAGGAGGGAGGAAGGAGAGAGAAAAAGAGAAGGATGAAGAAGTGGAGAGGGAGGATGCACTGGTATAAAATATAGGTCATAAGATTATAATCCTAATGATTTTAGAACATAATTCTGATTTTTTTAACCCAATCTCCTCTTACCTTTTACAACGGATGGCTGTAGACAAAAGAGAAGCCCACATGTCTTTAACAGTCTGTAACTGCTGCTGAATAGCAGGAACACCTTCTGGAGAGGTATTCTGTAGAACAGACTCTCCTCTGGTCAGTATCATTTTCATTTGGATCTCTTTTTCCTGCTTCACAGAAAGTAATGCCTAAAAAACAAAGGAACAATACTCTGGGGAAGAGGGAATAACCATTTATATAACACCTACTATGTGTCAAGCACCATACTAAGCCCTTTAAAATGGTATCTCATTTGATCCTCACAACCAGGAAACTGGGCCAGATAAAATATGTGACTTGCCTAAAATTGCCCAGCTCATAAGTGACACTCTGAACTCTGGTCTTCCTGCTACCAGGCCCACCAGTCTATCCATTGCACATGCCACTGTACCAACTAGTTCCCAGGAATATGTTATATGACCTATACTAATGATAATTGACAACTGATCATTTTCATCCCTCCATCCCCATCCCTCTCCCCAAAATAAAACCTCCAAAGAAATTCTAATTAGGTAACACACACAAACAAACTTACATAACTGATAAAAGGCTCAAAATTTGGTACATTAAAATTTCTATTGAAATAAATCATTTCTACCCTGAGAATAATTTCGTCTTCAGGGTTTAATTTAATTTGGAAAAGCAACTCATGGGAACCAAGATAGTGCAGTAGAGGTAGTAACCCAGTCAAGACTTTCTTAATACTCTCTCCATACAATTTAAAAGTAATATGTCAAATAGAATTCTGGACTAGTACAACTGACAAATGGTCTGTCAGGATCACAAAAGATTCAGCAACTTCCATGTTAAAGGAGTGGAGGGCTTGGATTATATTATTTTAGAAGGCAAAGAAGCTAGGAGTATAGCCAAAAAATAACCAATCAGCAAAACTGGATATAAGACTTTGAGAGAAAGAATGGACATTTGATGAAATAGTGAATTTTCAAGCATTCTTTATGAAAAGACCAGAGCTGAATAGAAAAAATTGACATTTAAGCCTAAGACCAAGAAAAACACAAAAAGTTAAACATGATAAAGAAATCATAAGGAACTTAATAATGTCAGACTGTTTACATTCCTATAGAGCAAGATGATGCATGTATCTCTTCATCATCATTGGAGCAATTAGAAGCAATCTACATAGACAAAGACACAGATTTAAGGTAATTATATTGGGATGCTCTAAAAAAATGAAGGAGTGAGAAAGAGGGATGCACTGGGAAAAGGGGTAAGAGAGAAGAAAATGGAGAAAATTATCTCAGAAAAGAGGCATGCAAGGAAAAGATTTTATAGTGGAGGGGGAATACAGGGCAATGCTTGAATCTTACTCTTCTCAGAACTACACACATGCACACACACTCACATACAAACACACACAAACACACACACACACACACACATACACACACACACACTTAGTAAGTGTCAGAATGAATAGAGTGCCAGGCCTGGAGTCAGGAAGGCATATTCCTCAGTTCAAATTCGGCCTCAGATACTTACTAGATGTGTGACCCTGGGCAAGTCACTTAACCCTATTTGCCTCAGTTTCCTCATCTATAAATGAATTGGAGAAGGAAATGGCAAACCATTCTATTATCATTGCCAAGAAAACTCCAAATGGGGTCACATAGGGTCAAACATGACTGAAAAACAACTAAACAAATTTGATAGAAAAAACTCTCTTATGCAGCAGAAAAGTGGGAGAGAAAGGAGATAAGAAAATGGGGGGTACAGAGCACTAATAATTACACGAGTCTTAGACCATTCATGAATAGTAACTTGATACTCGAAACGTGACGTTGCAGTCAAGAAGCAAAGCATGTACACCAAAGATGGAATCAGATTATGATATTCTTGCTACAAATGAAATTTGAATAGGAAAGGAACCTGATTCTTCTTTATACCACATTTCTATTTATTTCATTGAATATTTCTTAGTTACATCAAAAACTTAACATTCATCTTAAATTTCAAATTCCCAACACTTTTTGCACGATACCACTCCCAATTTAGAATTTACACCAAGATAGGGAAGAAATCTACAAGTCAGAAGAAAAAATATGCCAATAAAGCTTGTGAAAAAACAATTAATGCAACACACACACTCATTAGTGGCAAACATGATAAATGTTTTACCCTATAAAATGTTTTGTCAAAACATTTCTTTCAAAGGCATGTTTCTCTTTGTGGATGCTAGACCTTGAGCATCTGGCTGTCACTGCAAATGCTAGCAGTGGATGAAAAGATACTTTGGGTCAAATATATATAAATGTCTGTAAATTCCTATCCTGGGCCATAGACACAGGGATCTCTACAGATTCCCTGCTTCAGATCTTGTTGTTTAAAGTCATATGATAACATGGTTTAGACCTAGAAGCAACTTTAGAGATAATATAGTCCCAGATTCATGGACCCTACTTATGTAGTCACAGGATCATGGACCAACTCAGCCCCCTTATTTTATGCTTGAGGAAACTAAGGTCCAAGAAGGTCGAATGCTTTGCCTAAAGTCATACAAGCAGTAAATTGTGGGGCTTCAATGACATAATAATTGTAAAGTGTTAATAGGATTTAAACACAGGTCTTCTAATTCAGAAGCCACTTCTCTCTCCCCTTCAATATATTCCTTTTACGGATCAGAAGACCAAAGCCCCAAGAGGTTAAATAACCTACTACGTGGTGACAAATAACAGAGCTGGAATTTTAGTTTAATTTCAATTGACTCTAACCCTTGATTTCCAATAAGATCACATGTAAGCTCTCAGAAAAACAAAGACAAATATTTCTAAGGAAATAGATTTCTCAAACTCTGAAAGCAACCGAGGAAGAATGCCTACCTCCAGCTTTAACATTCTGCTATCCAGGACACTTTTGTCAGAAGTTGGTTGACAGTAGGATTCCAGCATATGAACTGCATCTGCCATCCAATCTTGCAGTTCTTTAATTCCAAGGGAGAACTGGTTGTGTTCAGCTACAATCCTGTCCAACCGTGAAACTTTCTCCTGAAATTCACAAAAGACTTTCAACTTCCACTGAATTTAATTTAAATATTCAAAGTGTACAAAATAACAAGGTGTCTGAAAATAAAGAAAAGAAATGGTTTTGTGGGCTATACAAGAGAAAGGTGATAATATTCACAGGTAGAAATTTATGGCCTTTGAGATGTTTTGGCTATTGTATGGCTATGTTATACACTAAGTTAAATATGAATAACAATTCGTAAAATATGCAAATAAATTATTTTAGTACAATCTTGAGAATGATCACAACAAAACCCCTGCCTATTTCTAAAACCCATGCCCCCATTTTAGTCACTAGTCTTGTTCAACTTAAAATTTGTTTATAATTAATAGGTACTACTCTGTTACTATCTATTTTTGCATTTCTATTTCATTTTGGTCTTTTTCTCAAAGCCTAACAGATGTATCTTAATTTGCATATTATCATATTCATGCAAGTCAAAGTCCTCTAGCAATTCACTTATATGCAATGTAGTTATATTCACAGATTAAGTAAATTAAGCATATACATGAAATTATACCTTATTGACCAGGGGAGAGATTTAAGTCTTTCATTTACTTGGTGTAGGGAATTTCTAAAGACGAAACCTCCTCTAATCAATGCAGATCTACTACAGTTCTCCAACTTAGAGGCTTAGGGAATCATCTGGAACATTAAAGGTTAAAGGACTTATATAAGGTGAAATGGAGACCATGTATCAAAGGCAGGAATTGAGTACTACATTTTTCAGTCAAGACTCTTCATCAAGACTGTCCTCTCTGCCTTGCTGCTTTTCACTTCATGTTATAAAATTAATAATTTCTTTGTTTAACATAATATAGTGTTTAATATGCCTCTTCTAAATATCTTTATGCCGAAGTGAACTGTTTCAATTTTACTTGGCATCATGATTTATAGATGCATTATTAAAAAAAAGAAAAAGGAGGATCTTCCTTTGCAATGTTCCTGTTTCATTATAATTTGAGAAGGTTGGAAAACAACTTCCTTCCAGACAAATTCTACAGTTGTTACCCTAAGGACTCTCATCTGCTTTCTACAGAGAAGACCGAGAAACAGATGAGTTCACATTAAATATGAATGTCTGACCTAAATGTGACCAAACTGAACTGCTAAAGTTGTTCAGTGACAACGTCAGTGAAGCTTAGGTAGGAGAGAAGAGCCACAAGGCTGGGAGCTATCATCACAGATATGGTTCATTCTCTTGTATTATACTACAGTTCCAAGTTACAATGGTTTAAATGATATTGGGCTTACAATTTATGAGCTAGGACTGTCCTACAAAGTCAATTCAGACTTGAGATTCTCAACCAAAGCAGTCAAGTATTAAATTCAGTGCTGATTAATTCGTTGAGCCTTTGTTCTAATGCTGAACTAGAGTTATCAAATGTGTCATGTCAGTATAACTGTAAAGCAGTACCTGAATTACTATTATTGTTGTAATTGACCACTTAACCACAACCGCCCCCTAAACCTCAATGTCACAGTGCAACGCTTTAGAAAAAATATAGCTTCATAAAAGCATTTTAGTTTACGCAGACAAAATTGGATGAGATTTTGGATTAGGAAACTGAGAAGTTTTTGAAGTGACCTAAATGCCTTACGTTAACTAAATCAATGTGGTAAGCAATATCGTTGTAATTTTCAAGTATTATATAAATGTGAGTTATTATTAGCTACTACATAGATTCAATTATTGTAAGGCATTTAAGATAAAAACCATTTTTAAAAAGTCTAATCTAATTTTATCTCCTTAAAACTAAAATGCTTTAAAGTATGTCTTCCTAAAGTGATACATTTTTTTTAGACATACTGGGGCAAGGGAAGAGGAAATGAAATTTTCCCCATATATTCATGAGTTGTGCTTTTAAAACCAAAGTTTTCTTTCACAGAATTTGATATTAAACTAGAATGCTTTTTACAATCAAGTAGCAGAGGTGGCACAGTAAATAGCTTGCTTGACTTAGAATCAAAAGACCTGAATTCAAATCTGGCCTCAAATGCTTACTAGCTCTCTGGTTTTGGGTAAGTCACTTAACCTCTGCCTCTGTTTCCTCATTGGTAAAATTGGGATAATAACTCCTCCGAGGATTATTGTGGGGATCAAATGAGATTACAATTATAAAGCATGTAGCACAGCGCCTGACACGTAGTAGGTATTACATAAATGCTAGCTATAATTATTTCATGAAATCTCCCTTGTCCCTTGGAGATAAGCCATGGAGAGACACTGTAGCTGAAACAGCTGGCACACAAGGTGGGAAAATCACACTTAATGAGCCCTTTCCTCCACTCACTGGGCAGCGTTGGGACACACAGTAGATAGACACATGGTACAACATAGCAGCAGGACGGGAGACCACGTTCTAATCCTGATATAGACATATACGTATCTTTAACCCATTATACTTTTCACTTCAGTAACATTGACATACCCCGCATGAAGGTGCACACTGCATCCATTACCTTTGTTAAATTGCTCAGTGCTAGGTACTGAGAAGACAGCTGAGACACTCTGTGCGTAAAGTTTTTGCCGGCAGCTTGTTCTCCCCACAGCTGCTGAGCTTTCTCTTTAAGCCTGGTGAGCTGAGGCTCATGGCAGTTTATTTCCTCAAGGACAGACTGTAAAGCACAAGCAAGTTTACTATTAAGGGGTTGGGGGGGAAAGCATGCCACAGACAGAGCTTTGGTTGAAACAGCAGAATTCAACACTAGCAAGCAACAGGTGCATCCTAGAGGCCATATGACTTTTTTTTAAGTTTACTTTGAGTACAGTAGGAAAGGAAGAAAATAAATTTAAGAAATTCTCAGGGTCAAGTCAGAAGACATAAATCTGTTTTTTTTTTTCAGAACTGAATAATAAATTAATCCTAAGAATGGTTAAACTGAAGAAATAGCCCTCCACTGGATCCAACATGCACTATGTATGCCTTGTGGTACCCTAAAGACAGAATGGATCAGAGGGTCTTGTCACCTGAAGCTTCTGCTGTTCTCTCCTCTTTGCAGGGAGATCGTGGAGTCGACTGCTGCTTTCCCGTACCATCTTCTCAGTTTTGTTCAGCCAGTTCTGCACCGGCTCTGCACTCACTTCAAAGTCCTTCATTTGGATCTTTAGGTTCTACAAAAGAGAGTAGATTGTTACAAAGACAGTCCTTCCAAACGTTCAATGTTTACCTGAAGCTTCATGGACAAAGTCAAAATTCCTTCAGCTGGCTTTCAAGGACTTTCAAAATCCAGGCCCAAGCCATCTTCCCACCTAGCCATCCTACTTTCAACACCAGGAACCTTGTGCCCAACATATGGTCCCTGAAGATACCCTGAGTTTGTTTACCCATAAGGATTCCCTCCAGATATTATATCTTCCTTCCTTCTCTCCATCTCCAGAATAACTTTCAAGGCCTACTACTAATCCTATCTTCTTGATGACCCTGTCTCTGACCATGTAAGCTTATAATTCTGGGTTCTTGAACTATATAATAATAGTAAGCTTTTTCTTAATACTTTACTCATATAATTACAGAATGTCAGTGGGATCATAGAGTCCAACTCTCCCAGTATCCCCCCCAAAAATGAGGGTCAGAGAACTGAATTAATTTTCCCAAAGTCACATAGGAGGCTTCTGTTGGATCTGGGTTAGAAACCACATTGCTCCCTCCCTAGGCCTATGTTCTTTCTGTTATAGAACACTGCTTCCTTTATCAAATACTATATTGTGTTATTAGTTTTCTTTATCTGTTAGTATTAGCTTTCTAAGGAAATTATAAAATCAATGAGAGCTAACCTCTGTTATATATAGTTAGTGCTTAGCATTTCTTAAATCCCTCTTTACTCCCATGATAGTTTACATATTGCAATATTTTATATAAAGCAGTTGCTCAATAATCTTCATTGGGAATTAATTTCTAGAACAAATTGATACTTAATTTTTATAAGCATTTTATAATACTTTATTTTTATCTCACAAGAATATGGAGTACCAAATGAGATTAAAGATACAAAAGTGTCTTTCAAAGGTAAAGGTTCTACCCATAGACAAGATATTATTGTTATTGCTTCTTTAGGAGTGGAAGAAATCAGACAGCTCAGTCAGTCATTAAGCATCTATCTTCCTGTAATACACCAACCTAGATAGTAACAGGAAAGGGCAGACCACCATTGCAGTCAGGGGTGTGGCTCAGCTAGAGGGGAGAGCATTGAATAGTAGCATTGTACATCAGAAGTAAAACTGAGTTCTTAAGACTAAGACTGCTGTAGTGCCAACACAATATCCATAGCCCCTACAGTAGCCATGAATATGCTGGAACAATTCTGAATCAAGAAATACAATAGACTCTCCTACATGGAAGACGAAACCAAAACATTTATTCAGACACCAGAAAGCCAGATCTCAACATGAGAAAGTCAAATCCATCATACTAACAAAGAAAAATATACACAATCACAATGCAGAGGGCGGCAACACCATCCCCAAGTCTTCCCTCTGTTAGGGTTCCCACAAACCAGCTCCCTTAAACAAATCACAAACAAACTCTCTCACTGACACTAGTCAGCTGCCTTTCCCAGCTCTGACTGAAGCAATAATTATAACAATGGCTTCAAACCATCAAGTATCTGTGTTATCAAGGAGTAAAGCACACCCTCCACTGACACAGATTATAAACTCTGTACAAAGTATTAAATGATATTCATGAGTTGATGTGACCCCCCTCCCCCGAAAAAAGAATTCATCATTAGGTGGCCAATGTCCTGGTAAGGAATTTCTCTAATCTTAACTAGGCTGGTCCTTAGAGAATGGATCTATGGCAGTATGACTATTACTATTAAAAACAATAGCGAATAATTACAGTATATTTCACAAACTGTGAGACAAACAGTCCAAGTATCATTACTCTCATTTTTCAGCTAAGGAAATTGAAGTTCAGAGAACTTTGAGTGTCTTGCTCATGCTGATATAACTGGTAAGTGGGTGAGTATGAGCTTAGACTTAGGTCCTAACTTGGGAGTAGCGTTCTATCCCCAAAACAATGCAGCTTCTCAGAGGAACAGGAGTGAGATAGGGCAGCCTGGACTTACCCCAGAAAATGAGTACTAGGCCATAACATTTTTAGGCCAGAAATAAATGTGACCTCTGTTTCAGGCTTTGTACTGACACTTAAATACCACAGTCTAGTAAATGCAGTATAACTTTGGAGGACAGTTTCTATAAGAAAAGTTACACAATTAAAGCAATGGCCTTTTCTCTTTTTTTCCTATTCTTTTTAACCTATAAAAATTTTTAGCATCATTTATCAATTCTGATATTGATCAAATTACATGAATCCAATAGGCATGAACTAAACCACAACCTATTTTCTCCCTTCAAAGTTTCTCATAAAACGTACACAACTGAATAATTTGGAGGAAAAAGTTATCTTACTTATGTGTGACCCATTCTACTAAAACATTGGGCAACATGTTGCCTCAGGAATTTAAATCTCTCTGTCTCTGTCTGTCTCTGTCTCACACACACACACACACACACACACACACACACATTCATGTCTACTTCCCTCAGAACTACTGGTAGACAAATTTTCATATCTATTAATGAGAATCTAAATGTGACCCTCAGCGTTTTCTTGTTTTATCTTGGGTATTTCAAGATTCCTGAATCAAAGATCAATATTTCATAAGAAGTGTGTTTCAAATGAAAAAGTACACAGTGTAGTTTAAATTCTAATCTTATTGTTTCTATTGAGGTGGGATGAATCTGTAATATAAGTTATTCATGCAGCTATAATTCACCTTCTTGATAAGGCTTATACTTTCAGTCCTGGGATTTGTATGAGTTATTGGGTAGTTTTCAGTGGGGGATAATGACTGAAAATTATGGACAGAACAATTTAGATCATTAGGCATGTGGTTTTACCAAATAAAAAAATCAAGAAAATGTCCATCACATTGGTCCCATACCTCTAGGGCAGACTCCTTTTGACAGAGGTTGGAGTAAAAGCCTTTCCAGTCATCTTTGGCAGTGGCAACTTTGTCACGGACAGATTTAGCCTTGTCTTTTGCGATAAGAGTACTCAGAAGTTCTCCTTTGGATGTAACCATGTTTAGCTTGTGTTGTCCATTTTCACTTTCTGATAAAAATTCCTAGAAAGAAAATGGGTTAATCATTATAAAATGAATTTAAAACAAAAATGTGGCTTTACTGTTTAACTTCCAGTCAAATCCAACCTAATTTGATAAGCTATTTTTAGTTGAGATGTCTTATTTACATAAGGCACCTCCCTCACAGGATTGTTGTAAAGATCAAATAGGATAAAAGTTTGTAAAAATGCTTAGCACAGTACCTAGTACATAGTAGGTACCTAAAAAAACCTAGGTGGTACAGCACATAGAGTGCTGGGCTTGAAGTCAGGAAGACCTGAGTTCAAATATAGCCTCAGACAATTACCAGATATGTGACTCTGGGCAAGTCATTTAACTTTTTTGCCTCAGCTTTCCATATATAAAATGGGATAATAATAACTCCTACCTCCTAAGGGTTTGTGAGGATCAACGAAATAATCATTATAAAGAGCTTAGCACAGAGCCTGGCACACAGTAGATGCTATAATGATGATGATGATATGCTTATTTCCTTTCCCTCCCTTATGCGGCAATACTCTGAGATTTGGTGTCCCTAAAAAAAGTTAGCATTTACATAGCACTCTAAGGCTTGCGAAGCATTGCACATGAGGTGCTGTTATTATCTCCATTTTACAGATAAGGAAACTAATATGTAGAGTAGTTAAGTGACTTGACCAGGGTCACATAGCTTAAAGTGTCCGAGGCAGGATGGAAATCAGGTTTTCCCTACTCCAAGTCCAGGACTCTATGCACTACATACTGTCTTAGTGGTTGCTTAAAGTGAAAGATTCTACCTAAGTAAAATGTTTGTGAAGCTACTGCTTTAATGAAAGTCTGCACACAATGTTCTCTTTCTTCCCAACTCAGACAAAAATGCATACATTTATACATGTAGACTAACTTCTCTTTAAATTTGCTATCAGGCTTTCAATCAGGACTTTGTTTCTTTTCTATTTTTAAAAAAAACCTGGACTTATTTCTAAGATTCATGTCTTCCAGAAGCAGATAATATGTAATTTATAATAAATACTAGATATGGATTTATATATTTAGCCGAGCTGAATAGTAAGTTACCTGAATTTTCTGCAAACTTGTTGATACTTCGGTAATATTTTGAGGCACATCAAAACATTTGGCTGTGGTGATTTTTGCATTGACTAGCCACTGCTGGAAATCCCTGAAGGCTTTTTGGAATCGTTGCTGTAAAATCTGCTCTTTATTCTGACAGTCCTTAGATACTTGCAAACAAAGACTAAATAAATCATTCCAGAGAGCAAAATGAAAGGTGAAAATTAAAAAAAAAGGTTAAAATTATGTCCAGGAAATACACACTTTGAAAATTTATGACCACCCCAACCTCAAATTATTTGCCTTAAATTTGAATCATTAAGAGACTATGTTAAAGCTAGAAAGAACCTTAAGAAAAAAAAACACAGAACCATAGAGATGGATCCATCAAAGATAGAAGAAAAGTTACAGATGATAGTCTCATTTTACCAACGAAGAGATTGAAACCCAAAGAAGTATGGTGACTTGTCCAAGATCATGCATCTAGTCAATGGCAAAGTTGAATTAGACAAAACCAGCTCTCCTGAATTCTAGTCCAGAGTTCTTTCTACTATATTATCCTGCCTCCCTAAATAGTTTATATCCAGTTTATACTAAATTTATGGAAACAAAATGAACACTGAAATATATCTCTATTGGTGATTTAGTGTAAAACATCATAAAAAACATAAAAATCAACCTTCCCTGCCTATTCCTACTTTCTTTTTTGTTAGGACTTGTAGAAAATAAAGAAGTATAAAACCATTATCACTAGAAAATAAGAACAGAATAAAACCAGTAGATAATAATTAAAAGGAATTTCTGCACAACATTGACTATAATTGAAAGAGTAGTTCAGAGAAGGAGATACAGATATGAATAGTTGATCTGGTGTAATCAAAAACATGCTTATACATATATATAAATATGCTTACCTGTTGTACTCTTTAATTAAACCAGAAACTTTTCCACTGTAAGGACTAAGGTCTCTAGAAAATCTACAAAGATCATTTAACTGAGATTTGAGCTCATCAGTTAAGGGTTCTGCTTTCCCCAGTGCATCCAATATTTCCTATTGGGGAATAAAATAGTAACAGTCATTTTAATAGCATTATTTCTATCTTTAAAAAAATACCTAGTCCATTTTCAGTTCTCTCTGTATTAATGAGGGAGGAGAAAGAAAACAATGGGAATAATGGAAAACTAATGCTTAATCAAAATCAATAATCCCGTTCTCTCCTTGGCCATTACCCATGCTGGAAAGCAGAAATAACAACATATTTATTTGAGATTTTCTTCTCTTTTATGCCCCGGCTGTACTCTACTATGATTGCTATGAATATTAAAATAAGATTCTGTTATAAAGAAGGACAAAAAGAGCCCAATACTCTAGGTGTGCTATGATCACATTACACTAGAAGGCTTGTTACACTAAAAAATAAAGGAGCTATTTAAATTGAAAGAAAGAATAACTTTACTCTCTAGAATAAAAAAGAAAAAGGCAAACAACAACAAAAAATAACAAATGTAACAAAGAAATTTTAAAAAGCAATGACTCTACAACATGCGTAGTATACTTTTACATTCACGGTTAAGAATTCCCTATACACAAGTTGAACTAAGATGATCTTAGATGATATTTTCTTATAGTCTTTATACCAAAATGGCAGGACACATCTCTGATTTCACTAATACAGAGAATTTCTGGATGTGGAAACTACCTGTCAATACAAGTCAGTATTTTCCATATAACTTAT
Source organism: Bettongia penicillata ogilbyi (assembly GCA_023548195.1). Classification (NCBI taxonomy): domain Eukaryota; kingdom Metazoa; phylum Chordata; class Mammalia; order Diprotodontia; family Potoroidae; genus Bettongia; species Bettongia penicillata. The sequence goes on from JAJHZJ010000314.1 coordinate 1,078,132, forward strand.
TGTCTTAGAGAAGGTGATGCAATTGTATTAAGAAGTTAAGTGACTTATCCAGGGTCATACTGTCTCTATGTATATATTAGAAGCTAAGGCTTAGATGCAGAAGTCTTTGGCTCCAGGTCAGTTCTCTAGCTATTGCAAAATGTTTCCCTTATGTATACCAATAAAAACATAAACCTCTGTTTTGAGAGCAACGAAATATAGTTTTAAAATTGTCATCTTATTTTTCTCCTATTCTCATTAGTAGATCAACTTAATGCAGTTATAACTGTATATATCCCTTACACATCGTGACTTTCCCCATTGCAGCTTTGGTATATTGAGGGTTGGCATAAAAAATTAAATGGGGATTTTTGAGGGAGTTTTGTGGAAGTCACAGACAACACACAAAGGACAATAGACAACACAGATCCTATGACCAAATATTCAACCCAAATTTTAAAATAAGGTACTATAAACACCCCATAAAAGAAAAATAAAAAATTTAGCCTTTTCTGGTCCTAAGGTAGGGTCAAACTATTTTACACAGATTTTCCAGATTGTGGTGGGCACTACATTTCTAACCCCTGCAACGTGGAAGGGATAACTGTATGACATTTTGGTAATTTTATAAAGCAAAAGATCTTTTGATTATTATTAATTTGACAGTATATAAGTATTGTGTTATCATTTCCTCTTGTAAACATATCTATGGCTAGAGCCTAAGAACTCAAGAGAGGTAATTTTTAACAGGAAACTAATATTGGACAAAGTGTATTTGAGTAAATAGGTCTTTAGGTAAGTGAAAAATATCTAAGAAGCTTCTCATAAATACACAATTTATGAACCTTTTCCTTCACTCATGGTATGTAGACTTACTGCTAGAATATATATTATTATGTGTACAGAATATACATTTATTATGTCCAACCCCATCATTTTGGTAGTGAGGAAACTTAAAACCATAGAAGTCATGGAATTTGGGTGAGGTCGCACAGGTTATAAGTAACAGAACTGGGCTCAAACCTGAGTCCTGACTCCAAAACCAAAACTCTACTGGATTATGTGGAAAAAATGCAGCTTCTTGCTGGAATAAGACATCACTAATTCGGAAGAATTAAGTATAGGGAGAACTAACATATTCTCAAGTATATGATAGGATGCTTTAAAATGTGGTTTAATTATATTACTACTAAATGCTTATCAATGGATTGATTGAAGTATGTTTTACATGGGAAAGAAGTAAACTAATAACAAAATTTGAAAGTCACACATTCTATGGCATTGCTTTATAAGCGTAAAGTCCTTTTATCTATAAGAATTACAGATGAAAGTAGACATTAAAGATACATGGAATATTTATTTCTTTGTTCTTTATACTTAATTTTCCAAGGTCTAGTTTAGTTTCAGAAAATAACTAATTTTAAACTTCATTCCTCTTACATAACCTGATTAAAACCCTGACAATATATATTGGAAGAAATGCTCTAATTTTTTCAGGAAAAAAATCAAAACATTTATTTCACATTCTCAAAACAGGACATGAGGAAATCACTCATGTCTGGAGAGCAATTCAGAGCATTAAATGTCACGGGAATTTTATTTAAAGAGGATATGATCATAAGCAAAATATGATGTAAATTACAACTAAGATTATTCAAAAATCTGGGGTGCACCGTTACTTATTGCCTGGTGATATCAATTGCAGGCAACATCGTGGTTTCATGATAAGAACACAGGACCTAGAATAAGGTTATCTGGATTGTAATACTTCGTAACTGATACTTTGGGGCAACCGTTTAACTTCTCTCACCTAAAATTCACTTCCACTTCTTAGAATGCCTCAATTCCTTCAAGAGGCAGATTGAACACTGCCTTATACATGAGCCTTTCTAGATTTCCCTGCTCAACAGGTGTTATTTGCCCTCCCTTCCAAACTACTTTGTATTTATTCTGCATATACAAATGTGTGTGTTCTGCTCCCACCTCAGCCTGCTAGTGTTTGCCACAAAAGAGATACTTACGACGTATTTGATCATTGATTGAGACTCAGTTTTCCTAATTTATAAAACAGGTGTAATAATATATGAGCTATCTACTTTACAAGCTTGTGGAAAAGAGCTCTGTAATGGTGACGGCTCCGTATTAAGCTATTGACCAACTATAAAGCATTTTAATAAAGTTTTTCATTTTACAAACTTTGGGCCAGGCTAGTTCTAAAATTCATCTTCATAGTAATGATTTACTTATGGCATTACCAAATTATATTCACTTTGTTAAAATACTAACAAGCATTCCAAAGTTTTACAATGCAAATATTATCAATTGTTTTAATTTTTTTTTAAATGTAATGGTTGAGTTTTAGGAGAGTCTGTTATATATATACACAGATACATACACATATATGAAGATATTATACATACATATGTACACACATATAAGTATATATGTATGTGTATGTATGTATATATGAAGATAGCTTTATTTTACTACTATTGTATAATAAGGAGGACAGGAGTATTAGCCTCTTTCTCCTAAAGAAAGGAATAGCTAGCAAAATTCTGAGATTAGTATTATGGCTAGTCATAATTTCTGGTCATCTCTAAAGAAGTACATAAGAAATCCAACCTTTCCAATATTCATTAAAAATTCACAGTACTCAAAATTTGTATCTATTCTCCAATAAAATCTTTCATCAATAACCCTGGGAGACACATACAGTATTTTAAGTATTTGTGTTTATTTTTAAATGGACATCAGCAGTTATTTAAATGTGCATGTAAATTAAATAAAGCTCAAAGAATATAAACATATTGTATCCATGCCAAGATTATACCACCAGTGAAAATATGGACACGTTGATTCATCAAAGGAAAACAAATGTTCACTTTGTAGCAGAGTTAAAGGCTGATAATCCATGCCAACATTCAAATGTTGACTCACTGAGAAGGAAACTTGGGATGACAAAAGCGTAAATTATTTTCCTAAGCAGAAAAATGTAGTATATTGAGCTAAAGTGGAAACATGATAATTGTGTCTTTCAACTAATGAAGGACAGATGCATGTAAAATGAATGTAGGAATAAAACTTATATAAATGGAATATCATTTAGAAATTTTATTTGAACTATTATATTCATATTCACAATTATGCTTTAGTCTAGGACTTGAAAGTATCAATAAAACTATTTTATTAAACATATAGTTCATCAAATACATAATATATATGGAATCAAAAACGATACCAATATAATTTGAACATATACCACAAGGAGAAAATGCTTGCTTATTTAATTTTTAAGTATGACTTTTCAACATTAGGATACTTAAAGGCGCTTTTAAAATGTAATTAAAATGAACATTTATAACTTAGAACTTTATTCTCCCAAATTGTCTTTCTGCCTACCAACTTTCTTTAAAAAATAATTCAGACTCAGTTCTTTCAGTTTGAAATGTCTTTACATGAAAGCACAGAACAGATTAAAGACCAGTTCTCTCTGTATTCTTTTGTATTCTTAAAGGTCAGTGTTTGTTATTGTACTGTCCATGAAGCATATCCACTCTATGTTACTTTTAGCAATAATATCTGTATAAAAGCAATTAATTCTGGAAGAGTAATGGCAATTTAAGTATGAGTAGGAATCTTTTTAAAATTTTTATTCCAAGGTTAGATAGAATTTTCTTATCTTCACAAAGAATGCTGATAGTAAATTGACTTAATAAACCTGATCAAATGTAACAGAAAGTGGATATTAAACAAAGTGATTTTTCCACGTTAAGTGTATATTAACATTGATTATTTATGGTATTACAATTTTCTTAGTCCTTTTTCTTTGAACTGATCGATAACCCTTAAGGCCCTTAAAATCTAAAAAAGTGTCTGAAAGAAAGAAGAAATCTAAGAGCCACTTTAAAAAAAAAAAGGAAACCAGAAGGAGTTACTTAGTAAGTCTCATTTGGTAACCAGACAGTAAAATGTTCTACTCCTCAACTGGAGAAGGAAGAAGAGAAAGAGGAGGAGATGTACTTTTAACAACACTAATAATCTCTATTTATAAAATTCTTTATGATTAACTAAATCTTTTCCACCAAAAATAAAACTAGAAATATGCCTTTCCTCTCTGATAATATCTGAAGTAGATCTAACAGAAATGGAAACACAGAAGTTTCCTTAGGCTTCCTTATAAGGATAGCTATGATTCATAAGTACACTAAACTGCACATTTCAATTTCACAGAGTCTACTTAGTAATAAAACAAGATGGAGAAAGGAAAGGATGGGAAAAGTTTGTTTTTTTAAAAAATTCACTATCCTTTTTACTGCTTTCTGTCTTTTAACCCAAACAAAAGGTCAATAAAGCAAAACAGGAGACAGACAGACAGACAGACGGACAGACAGACAGACACACACACACATATGCTTATATACATACTCCCACAAACAGTCAGAGAATTACAATGGAATGGTAGTTGTAATAACAGAATAATTCAATTACAGCTATCAAAAACCACATATAGGGCACTCAACAGGGCAATCACTCTACATTATCTCTAAAAGGATCCAATTGTCCATTCTGTGTTGTAATTCAGTACTCTATTACTCTAAATTAAGTAGCCAGTAAACTGTGAGCACACACACACACACACACCCCAAGAACTTATGACCATTAGTCTATTTATGCTTCTTCAAAGAGGCCATATTTTTCATGTCTCTAAATGATCAAACATATTACAACCTCCTACAACAGGGGAAAAAGTAATTTGCTTTCATTGTCAATAAACTTTCCACATGACGTCTGATGCCTCTAAGAATAAATTCTTTTAAAACAAAGTTTGTTTGATAAGAATATAAGAATGTCCCCAAAAGTCTTAGTGCCCTTTTGAGTTTCAACAGTTTAAAACTCAAAGAGTCTAAGTTTCAACACTTTAAATTGCCCCAAGAGTTTTGGGACAACCTCCATAAACTGATTTGGCTTGGTGTCCAAACATTTTGTTCCCCCAAAGTCTGACATTTTAATTTCTCCGCTAGCAAATATTATTTGTGCTCATTTGTAACATAACAACCAAATGGAGAAACCTACTTTTTCTTGGTGCCAGCAATCCACTATTTCTTGGTCTGTAGTCTTCCCTTCCAAGAGAACTATTTGCTGAGACCAGGTTTCCAGAAGGCTAGTGAAATGCTCCAGGGCCTGCTCCAGCTGGGCCACTTGGGCTGTGAACTCCTGCTCCGAGAGGGCCATTTGGCTAACGAGATTCTCCAAGCAGTCCTGTGTTTGGAAGACACTGTCTTCCCACTGCTTCCACTCAGAGCGAAGGGCCTGCATCTCTGTGTCCATAAGTTCACACCCACTGGCAGCTGTGCTCTGTTTCACTGCAGGAGCCAGCAACTCCACTCTGTTTAGGCGGCTTGCACCAATCTGTCTGGAATCTATCAACTCCTGTAATGGAATATTGCCATGGTAACCAAGAAGGCTTTGAATCACTTTGGCTGAACGTTTCTAAATCGGTGCATGGAAGGACCCCCATCCTGCTAGGAACTTCTAGCAAGTGTATCATAGGGAACGGGAAGCATTTTATCCACCCACTCCTCAACCCCCCCCCCACTCCCCCCAGCCACTTAAATTATAGTAGGGGGAGACGGTCAACATTTGAGGGGAACTTTAACCTCAGGAAGCTTTGATATCCTGAAATAGACTAAGCAGGGACCCTGAAAACAGAGCACTGTTAAAGTATCCAAACATGTTTTGATTGTGATTAAAATACTTTCCTTGTGGCATTCTGTCTCTGTAAATAAAGCTTCACTTTTTTTCTAGGTTGAAGGACATATAAACAGCAGTGGCAGAACCAGTGTTATGCACATGGTCTGAGCTGCAGTCTCATCCCACTTCACAAGAGAGCAACTCATATCGTATTTCACGATATTACAGGAAAGCAAAGTCATACAGTATCACGGCAAACCATAAGCAAAAATTAGTCCTATAGAGTGCAGGCAATAAAAGAAATAAGCAAATTTTTAAAGCAAACTTTCCCATTCAAAATACCTCCTTTTTAAGTGAACTAATTTTTTTTGAGAACCACAAAGATAAAAAATCAATAGAAATATTTAACTACAAATTTAATGTCATTAATTGGTCTGGGTTTATTACTGCTTTTTATTTTATAAAACAGTTAGCCATATAGAACTGCAGAATGTCATAGCTGAAGAATGTCATAGAGTTGAACTAGTTAATCCCTATCCCATTTTTAAAAAAAAGAAAAGTGTGGCATAGAGAGGACTAGGTGGTGATTGTGGTCATGGCCACCATGGTCTTCTAAACTCTCAGCTTAGTGGCCCTCTATATGTTTTATGTTGACTTCCTATTACACACTTACTCTAAATACTGCGTCCTGTTGTAATCCTCTCATAAAATTCGTGATTTCCTAATTCATACACCAGACAACTCCACAGAGATGAAAAGGGACAGAAAAATATATTTAAAAGGGGGTTGATCTATGTATTCACATACTATTCTCAATTCCCACCAAGAAAACTAGAGGGCCAAATGCTATTTGAGGGGGGATTAGATGGATGAAACAAAAAAAAAATTGATCAAGAAGAAATAGATCATGTTTTTTTAAAAGTCTTGGTTAGTATTACTATAGGCTAAACTGTTTGAATTTTTGTTCTGAAAATGAGTCTCAGGAAGACAATGGAGTAGAATCAATAGATTATTTGACTCAGAATCAGGAAGCCTTGGGTTCAATTTTTGCCTTAAATGTTTAGTAGTGTTATGACCCTGGGCAACCTGAGCTATAAAATGAGGATAATGTGTGCTCATCCTTCGTTGTCCAAGAAGACCATGCCATCAGAGAAATGATGACATGATTTGCACTTGACTTTGCTTTGAGTGAGGGAGGGCTGTGCAGGTCACCAGCTTCACTTCTCCTCCAGAGCCATCTGAATCCAGTGACCAGATATTCATCAGGATTACTGGAGATGACCCAGGATGAGGCAATTGGGGTTAAGTGACAGCTAGTGAGTGTCAAGTGTCTGAGGTGACATTTGAACTCAGGTCCTCCTGACTCCTGCCCTGGTGCTCTATCCACTGCACCACCTAGCTGCCCCCAAGTGAGGATAGTAACATAGCAGTAAATAGCAATAGGACTATTGTGAGGATTAAATAAGATACTGTATCAAGAACACTGACCTGGAGTTCTGGGTTCCTATAAACCAGGGCTGGGGAATGTGAAGTCTCAAGGCCACAGGTTCCCTATCCCTTCACCCTGTTCATAGGAAAGTTCTCCATATGAATCAAACCCAAAATATTATCTTACCTGTCATCTCTTTCCTCCAAGTCTGAGAATGACAATCAAATCAATACTATAATTCCTAGAAAGCATATGTCTATCAATTTAACTATGAATTCATTCAACATCTCTGCAACTTCCCAGACCACAACAAACTTCCTCGGTTATTACTCTCCTATATGTGTTATTCTCCCCATCCCCCTTTCTTCCTCCCCCTGCCTCATTAGACTGTAAGCTCTTTGAGGGATAGGACTGTTATGCTTTTTAAAAAGTATACAACCCAGTGCTTAGCATTGTGTCTGGCACATAGTGATGCCTTAAGAAATTGGGGGTTTTTTGCGGGGATTTTTGGTCATTCATTCATTGAAACCATTTCTGTATCCAAATGGGAAGAAAATTATTAAGAAAATCAGGATTAAAGTGAAAGTTATAAATTAACAGAAAAAACAATTGCATGTCACCAAAACCAGGGATCTAAAGGTGGTACACATGCTAGAAATAAATTATATGCCACATACATCGCCTCTACATAAAACTGACCATGTCAAATGAACTGAATTAACTATGACTTTTTATAATAATATACAATAAGAACCTATTATGCCATAGGTAACAGGACCCTAGATTTAGAGTTAGATGGGAATCTAGAGGTCACTGAATCAAATTGTTTCATCTTATAGATGAGAAAAACGAGGCTTATAGCTCGTGAATTTCTGAGGCCATATTTGAAACCTACGTTTTTTTGACTCCAGAGCAAATGCTCCATCCATTATGCCATACATACTAGGTTCTATCAGTACAAAAAGTCATGAACACACAGATTTCCCAGCCGGTTTCTAACATAAATCAAGACGACCTTTCCTTATAACACTTTTATTGAGAAGTAACCCTGTGCCTCCTTTCATTCAGCATGTAAGAAAAGAATTTTGCAAATAGACATGGAATGTTAATATAAATAAGTAGCATCACATTTTTTTGTTTCAGTTTTTTATGGTCAATTTTCATTCATAAGTAATTTTCACAATTGGAGACCATAGGTTGTCAGCTTTCAAAATCTGCTTCCAACCAAATTTTCTGCAATGCTAGTTATGTTCTACATCAAAGTACTGCAATCCAGTTTTTGTATCTCCACCACAATTGCCTGTTCCTCCACTTCTAATCAAGTTGCACTTGAAAACTTGACTGGGACCATAAGAAATATAAATATTGAAAGTGATACTGCTCTCTCATTTCACTATAATTTACAGTTTTAAAATGATATATAGTTTACTTGCCTCCTAGTCAACTCCTCCTTTTTGAAATAGATTCATATTTCACCTTACAGTTTTCCCTACTTAACTGAAGAACTGTGAATCCTGTGCTTGGGTTGGATGATGGATTGGGACTGAAGAGATGAAGATTCTTGTCTTTTTTCTTTGAAGTCTTACCCCAACAAAGAATATCAGGTATAATTTGAACTACTTGGTTTAAATAATGTGTATTCATTTCTTTGCTTTTCTCTTTTCCCAACTTGCAACCCCAAATCTTTCTATATATTTTATTGTTTTAAGTTGGTAGTTAAGGTATTTAGGAATAATTTCAGGCAATCTTTTGCAAAAATAGTGAAAATTATATTTAACAGATAAGACGTGAGCAAATTGTCAAAGGAATTTGTTATAAGAGGAAGTTTAAAAGAACGCATCCTTGGTTGCAAGGGTTACAGTTTACCATTCAGGGAACTTACAATGCTTCTATGTTCTCAGTTGCAAGGCATAGCCATTTACATCCCAAACCTGACCTTGCCTGGTTGTCAACGAAACCACTTTACTGCCTTGCTTCCTTCATATCCTCACAATAAATCATGTGACAAAATAATGATAAATCCATCTTGGTCTAGCCTTTCTTATAAAAACTCACTACTTCAATTTTTAAGGGAAAAAGGAAAAGAATGATCTTTATCTACACCATATCTGTACCATGTTTTCAATAGGTCAAAAGATTTTGGAGTATCTCCAAGTCCTTCTGAGACCTATGGCAATGTGAGACCTATGGCAAATTCTGTCAGATGGTGTGTGTGTGTGTGTGTGTGTGTGTGTGTGTGTGTGTGTGTGTGAAAGAAAAAAACATTGATGCCCCTGTGAAGGATTATCATTTATATGATATGCCACTGTTGGCTACTGTAGCAAAACCAGACATCTACAGTGACATTACCAGTTTACTGTTCACCTGCATTTATTAGATTACCTAACAAAGAGTTTCCTTTCACTGTGCTAGGAAACATTATCTGGATTTCTCAGCCAGCCCAAGAGGATTTCTTTTCCCAGCCTTTCACACCATAGTTTTCCAGCAAGTATTATTGCATACTGGAGCATAGGAACACTGTTGTGTTTTGTTCACACATGTAAGATCTTTTTAATGCCCCTTTTCTCTTGTATACTCATCAGTAATCTGACACTGGGGAAAGTATGCTTTAAACTGGATGCGTGCAATGTGATTTCAAAAAAAAAAAAGGAAATACAACTTGTAAAACTTGCTTTAAAAAAATATACCCTTCATCTCAAGTATGTTTTATTCAAAGAACACAGACCTTAATTCTGGATAACTTTTTCTGCGTGGCAGATGAATCTCCTGACACATCTGACCAGCGGTGAAGTTCTTCCTTTGCTGAATGGAGCCAATCTGTAAATTCATGAACTGCATCCATGTACATCAGATGGTCCTTTACAGTCTCTTCTACTTTCCTCATTTTCTCCTGGCAATGAAAGAGAAAGCTGCTCAGAATAATGGTTGTTGTTGGGATTGAAGAATTAGACAAATAGATTAGGCTTCATCTATATTTTCCAATATATCCCATTAAACTGTCAGTTCGATCTTCTAGGAAAATTTTTTGCAAGTATCTCAAATATCTTAAGATAAAGGATGCAAATGGAAATATCTGAGGAAGAGACTATATCTTTACTTCTCTATATTCAGCTCCTACATACCAAGTACTGGATAACATTTTCTAACAAGTAATAACAAGATTGACAAAAAGATAAACTTAATAAAAGTTGGCTGATATATCATGAAGAGAAAAACCTATAGTCAAAAATATAGTGAAAATATCAATGGCCTTGGAATCAGGAAGTCATAAGTAAAAGTCTTAGCTCTAATACACACACACACACACACACACACCCTATGTGAGAATGGGCAAGTCACTTAACCTGTCAGGGCCTCAGGAACTCAATAAGAGTATAAGTTGCTGATAAGCTTCCCATCTACATGAGGGGAAGGAATTTCTATATCAGTTTTTTTATACCAATTAAATCACAGGTATACCTAGAATGTGGAGTGCAATTAGGTTGAAGTCAAACAGCAGATGACCTTAAATGCCAGGCTGAGGAATTCATATTTTATCACAAAGGCAAGAAGGACCCTGAAGATTTAGAGGGCAAAGGAAGTGACACAGTCAGACCTTTTCTTACAAAGGTTATTTTGGCAACTCCATATAGGCCTACTCGGAAAGGATTATGATTAGAATCTGGGAAACCAACTTTGGACTATATTACAATAGGCCAGCTAAGATGAGACTGGGATCTGAAGTAGGGTAGTGGCTATATACAATCCTTATTTTCTTTTGATTAAAAAACACTGCCAACTTCCTTTAATTTATCTGACCAAGAGAAATGGTAAGCCATCTTTCTATATAAATGTAACCTTATTACATTTTCTGGTTTTGTTTATAATAAGCATGAGCTTTTTTATATTTTTCCATTTCCCAAAGGTATGCAAACTCATAGGTCATTGGAAGGGAAGGAGAGGAGGGAATAAGCTTTTATATAGCATTTAATTTGTGCCAGGCACTGGGTTAAGCACATTGGACAAGGAGCTCACATTTAGAGTACCAATAGTTTATAAATGTTCTAAAAACTGCATGACTCCTAACTCCCTCTGCCTTCCTTTACACCAAACTGCCACTGTCACAGCACAGATCAGCACAGGTGGAATCATTCCAGGAACCTGTTCAAGAAACTTCAGGGGCCCCATATTGCTACTAGGATAAAATACAAGCTCTTCTTTTTTGTCATTTAAATTCTTAACAATCCAGTTCTCACTATCCTTCTAGAGTGATTTCAAATAATTCTCCCCATATATTTATGCCTAGTCAAAATGGCTTACTCTCTCCCCATCTATAGATGAGTTTCCAGTTTCCACCTATGTATCTTTGCATAGGTTTCTACCTAGTCATGCCTGAGATGTTTTCTTTTCTCACATCTCAAAGGATCCTTCACTCACTTCCAGGATCATCAGTTTTAATAGCAATTTCCTCATGAAGCCTGAACCTCTCCTGTTGCTAACTATCCCCACAAAGTATCATGTTGCCTTTTGTGTGTGTATGTCACATATAGAGGAGCAGAGTGACACAGTGGATAGGGTGCCAGGCCTGTACCAGGAATTCTCGAGTTCATCAGTTCAAATCTGGCCTCAGACACCTACTAGCTGTGTGACTGAGAGCCACAACACTGTTTACCTTTGTTTCCTCATTTGTGAAATAAGCTGGAGAAGAAACTGGCAAAACACTCTAGTATCTTTGCCAAGGAAACCCTAAATGGGATATTAAGAGTCAGACACATCTGAAATGACTGAAGAGCAACAAAGGATGCACACATTTACATTGGAAGCACTTTCCAGTCTTATATTTGTTAACTGATACCATAGATTCGACACCCAAATGTATGAAGTGCTAATTAAATGCCCTAAGTAAACTTGTTTATTGAACCTATACATCGTTCTTTAAATGTTAGAGACTGGCTTATGGAGTTAATAGTTAAGTCATAAATGCATGGACAAATTTTCTATCTTTGTTGTAATTTGCTAAACTTGTATAGCTCAGGCACTAGGTCTGTTAGCCAAACTCACACGGAGGTACAGCCGTACAGGTAATCAATCAAAAATCATTTAATAGCTATTCAGAAGGTGTGTCTCTCCACTCTCAGAATCTACACACCAGAGAGTCACACAAATCTCAGGGCCATGGGATGATCCCTTTCCTTTTATTCTATTTTTTACCCTCTTAACCGGTGATAATACCTCAAGATGGAGAGTATAGATCTGGGATTGCAGGGAACAGATTAAGCCTTATGGCCACATGAATTAAAGAATTGGAAAACCTTATGGAAGGTAGAGAAGTGGGAAAACTGATGAGATCTCACCAGCACACATTAGAGATGAGACTTTTACTCTACTTAAGGGAAGAGCTGTGACACTGCTCTGCAGTCATCCTACAAACTGGCCCTACACTTTGTGTTGTGCCAGTCATGAATTGGTTTAGGGCTTGGAGAACCCTACAGAATAGGTAAAAATATTTCTAGTCATAGGAAAGCACTGAGCAAACCAACCTCATGTTTTAGAACCCAGTTGTTTGTGAATCCAAGTGGTCTTTAGTAAATTTGGCACCTGATACTTCAGTTTTGACTATGGATTATTTTTGTTTGTTTCTCTCTTGTTTTGGTAAGATTCACATATATCTACCCATCTAGAATGCATTTGATACTACATGATGAGGAAGAGACAGAAGAGGATTATTACCTCTCCAAGCTCTGAAACCAAACTTCTGGCCTGCCTCCTTTTACACTAAACTGCCACTGTCACTGCTCAGGTGCTTACAGGCTAGTCTCCTCATCAAAAAGCTTTTGGGGGCTCAGGGACATTTTATATTTTTCTCCATTTCTTGGGTTCCTATGAGCTTCTTGAGGGCAAGGACCGCTTTTGGCTTTCTTTGTTCTCTGGAACAGTGCTTCCTACATAGGATACATTTAATAAATCTTGTTGACTAACTGAATGTCCTGCAGAAAAAAAAAGAAGGAAAGCAAAAAAGAAGGAAAGAAAGGAAGGGATGAAGGAAGGAAGGAAAAAAATTATTATTACTGGCGAAGAATCTCTGTACTTTCCTGCACTAAAACAGTCTGTTGTTGGAACCATTCTTAATACTTTTTTAGAATTTTAGAACCTGGCAGAGCTTGCCTTGTCTTGGAATAGATTTTGACAACTCAGGGTCACCTCCCCATCACAGTGTGGCATTGGAGTAGGACTTTTGTGGTGAATCCACTGATCACTTATTAATATTAGTAAGATGAAAATATGTAATCCTAGAAAGATTCAAGAGACTTGGGTGGTATTATTATGTATTGTTATGAATATTAAAAAAATGATGGTGATATAAATTTATATAGCCTTTACAATTTGCAAAGCACTTTACAAATATTATCTCATTTTATAGAAGAAACAACCCTAGGAGGTAGATGCAATTATTATCCCCGTTTTCCAGATAAGAAACTGAGGTCTGCAGAAGTTTAGTGATTCGCCTGGGGTCAGAGAACTGGTAAGTATTTGAAGGTGGATTTAAACTCTGGTCTTCCTGACCCCAAGGCCAGCATTCTAATCATTGCACCACCTAGCGCTTCTCATAATAACACAACTCAATTCCAGAAAATCACAGCTGTAGGGGACTACAGAAATTACCAAGGACAGCCTCACTGCAAATGCCAGCTCCTACCTGAAGCTTTCCCCAATTTCCTCAGGTTAAAGTAATCCCTCCTTGCTCAGTTATGCCCAGACAGACTGACAAAGTACTTTTAAGCACTTGTTTATTTGTGCCAGGCACTGTGTCAAGAATATTTTATCTTTATCTCTCTTTCATCCCTATCATGCTTTTCCATGACTTATTTGTACACATTGCATAACCTCAACTGGATTGTAAATTCTTGGGGGGGGGAAGAATTATATTAGTTTTCATCTTTCTGTCCCTCATGTTGAATACAGCATCTTTCATGTGGGTGTTTAGCAAATGTTTATAGAGTTGATTGAATTAATATAGTATTTTTTGTTGTGCAGTTGTTTCAGCCACATTTAACTTTTTGTGCATCTATTTGAGGTTTCCTTGGTAAAGACAGAGGAGTGGCATTTCATTCTCCAACTCGTTTTATAGATGAGGAAACTGAGATAAACAGGGTTAAGTGACATGTCCAGGATCATACACCTAGTGAGTATCTGAGGATGGATTTGAACTCATGAAGATGAGTCTTCCTGATCTTATGCCCAATGCTTTTTCCGCTTGGCTTCCCCCAATACAGCACAGAGTTGACTTAAAGAAATGGAGGGAGAGAAAAAAAGCAAGCAAAAGCCATAGTCATTCCAAAATTTAGAAATACAAAACAATGAAGTACATAGATAAGAAATTAGTATCATGACAATCTTTTGCTCAACGGAGGTACTAATGGTTTTAAAACAGTTAATTTTTCCCAGCATTCAACCATCCAGGATTTTAGTTACAAAAGGGAAGGTGGCCAAAGCTGACAGTTATCTGGATGCCTTTAGTTAGTTTCTTTTTAAAAATAATATGTCATTTACCTTTGCAACAGTGGTGAGGTCATTAAACTGTGTTCTCAGTTCCTCCTGAGCAGCTTCATTAAGTGAATCATCCTCAGTTTTCTCATAAAGCTCTATGGATTTTTCAATTACATTGTGGAGGGCCCCAACATGATCATCTGCCTCTGAAACAATGGACTGAAAGTGATCCAGGAGGGAAAATTTCTCCTTCAGTCCCATCTGGGGCTGCAAGGGATGTTCCACTTTGTGATCCACTGATTCCATCCATTGCTCCAACTGGAACTTCCTCTCTATATAGTCATTCCACAGAGTAATCACAGACTCCAAAGAGCTAAAATGAAAAAGTCATGTAGAGTGCGGGTTGGTTTTCTTGTTATTTTAAAATAAAGAAATCAATCAAGCAATTTTCATTTTTGTTAAGTACTAAAGTATGTGCCAGGTATTGTGCTAATTATGGATAATACAAAGAAAGTCATATATTGCAAAACAATTATTATTATCAAATAATGAATAGCAAAATGAGTAGGACCATTGTATATAGTAAAAGCAATATTGTTTAAGAACAACTTGAGTGAATAAGCCATTTTGACTCTTACAAATGCCCAAATGAACTACAAAGGACATATGAAGGAAGATGCTATCTGCATCCAGAGAAAGAACTGATAAATAGAAGTTTGTATAGAATGATTTTACATACATGTACATATTTGTCTCTAATAGTAGCCATCTCTTGGGAGGGAAAAGGGAAGGAAAAAAGACAAAAAAGACATGATAACTTTATTATATATTTAAAAGGAATAACAAATTATACATAATAGATTTGCTGTTTCATGTGCAATTTTTTATTATATATGTTATGGAAATGCTTGTTTTATATCATAAATTAAAAATAAAATAAATAACAAAAATTTTAAAAGGTTAAATTCTGCATATGAAAATATTGCTTCTCTGTAGAGTGATCTAACATCCCTCTCACATGGCA
Source organism: Bettongia penicillata ogilbyi (assembly GCA_023548195.1). Classification (NCBI taxonomy): domain Eukaryota; kingdom Metazoa; phylum Chordata; class Mammalia; order Diprotodontia; family Potoroidae; genus Bettongia; species Bettongia penicillata. The sequence goes on from JAJHZJ010000314.1 coordinate 1,093,725, forward strand.
ATGAATGAAAAAAAAAAAGCATTCATTTTCACTGAAATTTTACCAAGTTTTCACCTGGTAAATTAAATCCTAGATAATCATCCTTAGTTGACAGGTAGCTCCAGTATATGCAGTTACTTCCTTGTATTAACTAGATGAATAAAAATATTATCCAAATGGTCCCTGTTTTGTGGGGGACCTGGAGATTAGCCTATTTGGTAACTTTGGCTTTGCTGGCTTTGGGATCCAGATTTGGATGTTAAACCACTGGGCTGGCATGTTTATGTTGGGAATATGTGCCTTAATGGAATGCAGTGTCTGAGACATACAAATAACACATCTGAGATTTAACCAAATATTACAATACACTATCTCCCTGTAGTTTCCTTTACTTTTAAAATCCATTTTAACGGCCCCACTTGGCTCTGTAATTTCCTTCTCAACAGACAACTTTGTGCTGTAATATTATGCAATGTGCAAAGAGAGACACACACACTGAAAACAGCAGTCAGCTGCTTACCAGAAAACCTTCCAAAAACATGTTGATTCTAACTCATGTCATACTCAGTTAATTCCATCTTATTGAACCAAGAAATGCCGCTTTAGCAAAGGCAAGAAAAAACAACGGTACCTCTGTGCATGGATGGAAGTGATCATGACATTATCCCACACATCTTTAAGTGTCCGCAGCTGAGTCTGAATCACCCTCTGGCCTTCTTGGTTGCTACTTTTCAAGGCCTGTTCTCCTTTACCGATGGCCATGTTCAGCTTCACTTCGCCATCGCCTTTCATCAGAAGTATCTCCTGTAAAAAGAGAATGAAGATTTGAATAAACACAATTTTCAAGTACACTGTTTCCATAGTTACATTCAAGTTTTTTATTTTGTCATTCCTTTGCCCCAACACCCATGCTCGTTTAGCAGAAAAAGGACACTGTAGTGCACATCGAGTAAGAGAACAGTTCACTGGCTTCACATTTTAACACAGCAATGCAGAACTCCTAAAACTTGTCACAATAGAATGATCTGTTAAGTGGATATGTGTGACTAAAGCTACTACGATAAACTATTAAACAATTATTTGAGAATTGTCTTCAAAAATAAAAGGCAAGTATAGAATGAAATCACTTGGGGTGGGGGTGGGAAACAGGAAGCTCTATTTCAAGTGGAAAATTTGGTTTCAAAGAATGTCCAAGAACCTAAAGTATGCTCCATTTTAACAGGAGGGCAACAAGCAAGTAATTACATCTCTCTCCTTGAATTCTTTGAATGGTAGTTTCTTCTCTCTGATACTACTTACAGCCTATCTTGCATATCTTATTTGTACATCATTGTTTGCATGCTGTACAGTCCCTAATAAATGTGAGCTCTTTAAGGGAAATACCATTTTTTTGCCTTTCTTTGTAACCACAGCATTTGGCATAGTGCTGGGCACAGAGTAAATGCTTAATAAATGCTTGCTGATCTGTTGACTTCTCCTTTAGAATAAACACAGAAAGACTAAGATCCAAGACAGCTAACCAATTGTATGTGAGTGTGTGTGTGTGTGCGCGCACACGTGTGGGCATGCACAAGTACAGTCTTCTCTATTTGTCAGGAGGCATACATACCTGGATTTGTAAGAGTCGTTTCTCTAAGGTAGCTTTGCTGCCAACAGTGCTGTCTGCAGAAGCCAATTTGTCTTGCACATCTCTCACCCAGGACCACATGCCTTGAAGGGCTTCTTCCAGGGCCTGGTGTTCCTGCAGAGCTACTTGGCATGTTCTTAATTTCTCCTTTGTAATTCTGAGCAAGTTCTGATAACCAGTGAGGAGCTGTGCGGCCAGACGTACTTCTTTTCCAGCCCCGTGGCCTTCTTCACTTAAACTCTGCCCTCTCTGAGAAAGCTTATCCAGGGACTCTCTAAAAATATGGAGGAAAAAAAAGAAATTTACATTCAGGAATACAGGTAATTGATGTTGTTGAAGCATAGTCAAACGATGAGGAAAAAAAAGAAGAAAACAAGCATTTATTAAGTGCCTACTATGTACCAGGGATGTCACAACCCTATGATGTAGGTGCCATGGTTGTTTGTTCCCACTTTACAGGAGAGGAAGCTGAACCAAACAGACGTTTAAATTACTTTCCAAGGATCATATAGCATCTGAGGTCAGATTTGAACTTGAGTGGTTTTGATTCCAAGCCCAGTCACTCTATCTATGTACTTCTGAGCTAAAAATAACGAGAAGCATCTTTTAAGTGTTTACTGTGTCAGGCACTATGTTAAGGTCTGAGGATTCAAAAAAATAAAAAAGGGAAAAACATGATCTCTGCCTTTGAGAAGTTCCTATTCTAATGGGGGGATGACAGTTATTGTTGTATTCAATAATGGTAATGACTAATTATGGCAAGAATAATAATGGAAATCTATAAACTTAAAGGTTTAAACTAAAACACTTTACATACATTGTCTCATTTGATCCTTCCAACAACCCTGGAGGCTGGTGCTATTAATATCTCCATTTTACAGATGAGGAAACCGAGTCTAAGAGAAGTGAAGAGGCTTGCCCAAGGTCACCCAGATAGTATGTGTCTGAGGCAGGATATGAATTCTAGTCTTTGCGATTCAAAACCATATATACATACCATACATATGAGACAGATACAGTATAGATGGTCATTATCTCAGAAGGGAAGTGACCTACAGCTACAACACTGGAAAAGGCCTCCTGAAGGTGGGCATAGGGTGGTATCTGAGCTGAATCTCAAAGAAGGGCAGGAAAACAGAGAGGTAGAAAGAGGATGAGAGTATTCTAATTGACAGTATACAATTGGTGATTCTTTAAATGCTATGGCTAGGTATATGGCTAAACATAAATTAAGAATAAAGGATAAAACTCCAGATGTGCCACAAGGAATATATAATAGTCAGACTGTGGCATATAGAAGAACTCTGTGTTCAGAGAAGGGGGAGATCACTGTGGACCAGAATGGTCAAACAAAGGCCTTAACGAACAGGCAGCAGTTGACCAAACGGAGAAACAGGCCTGAGTCAGGAGAACCAGGGAACAATATATATAAGGGTCCTGAAGCAGCAATGCTCAAGACACGTGTGTGTAGTTCAGAGTATAAACCTATTTTACCAATGTGGAGAGTTTCATGTTGAAAAATAATGAGGGATTTTCAAAATAGTGAGGAAATTTATGTTGGAACAGATTATAAAGAAATTTGAATGCAAGCAAATGGAGTTTTAAAAGATTACTCATCTTTCAAAAACAATTTCAAGTGTCACATATTTTATAATGGGAATTTGTACTATTTCTTGGCCTCAGTTTTCTCATCTCTAAAATGGAAATAATAATAATAGCATTTACCTCCCAGAGTTGTGAGCATTGAATGAGATCACACATATTTTCAAGTGCTGAAGCACTACATAAATATAATTATTGCTGCTGTAATTCACAATTATTAATATTAAGAAATAAGTGCAATAAATTTATGGGTTGTACTATATGACTCTTGAGCTCCCTTGGACTTTTGATTTCTACGATTCTGATCTCCTTTTCATCATTTAGATGTAATTCCTTCCTCAAGGTGTTCGTTATACCATATCTGGTTTTACTTGCATGTACTCTTTATCATTCCTACTCATTTTAAGCTCTTTGATTATTACAGTGTGAAAAGCATTTTATAAACTGTAAAGGATCAGGGGCACAGGAATAGTGAGTGAATCTATAAATTTATTTGTAGAGGGAATTCATGGGTGAGCACATCTCGCCACCAAGGCAAATCATCACCTTCTCTGCATGTCAGTCTTAGAGACTTCCATAGATCACTGAGAGATCAAGTGACTTACCCAGAGCCACACCACCAAGAGATGTCTCAGGTAGGGCTTGAAACCAGATTTTCTCACGTCCAGTTTTCCATCTATTATCCAATGTTAACTTTCATAATTCAAAATATAAACCATTATGACTGCAACTTGATATTTTTAGAGCATGTTATAGTTTTCAAAGCACTTTCCCTTTGATAACTCATTAAATCCTCATAAAAGACCCAAGAGAAGTAGGATAGGTGTTATTATGTCCCTTTTTCAGACAGGGACACCAAAACCCTGAGAGATCAGATTACACGTCCAAAGTCATTGAGAATATCACAGGCAGGAAAAGAATATAGATCTCCTGATTTAACCCAATCCGATGATCTTTCAAATACATGTAAAATTCACCTGCACATTAGACATGCTACCAGATAAATAAGAAAAAAAAAAAACCCACAGTGAATGTAACAAACACATTTTCCCATTATACCTTGCAGCTAGCAGTTCTCCCAGAAACATTTCGACTTTATGAACTTCATTTTTCTTCTCAGGAATGTGCTGTTTATACTCTCCAAAATTTTCTGTGCTTAATCTTTCCTCCATTTCATGAATCCACAGACTGAGTTTCTTGTGATGATCTTCAAAACTATAAGATCAAAAAGAACAGAATTTTGGAAAAATAAATTATTTGATTTTTACCATTATTCTGTAAGATTCACTATTATACTCTGCAATGAGTTTTTATGATAGTTTTAAATTATAAAGAGCAGGAAATTAAGAATTTATACCACTCCAAATTAGGGAATCACAGAATTTTAGAGTTGTAAGGGATAGCAAAAACTATCTAGTTTAACCCACACCTGTAAAGGAATTCCTACTGTAAAACAGTCAACAAGTGTGACCACTGCTTGAAGACCTCCCATGAAAGGAAACTCACTACCTCCCCAGACAGCCTTCTATGTATGCTTTTAGAGAACTCTATGAAAACTAAAGAAAAGAAACTTTTAAGAACAATCCTGCCCAAACCACAGGATTATAGTATCTGTGCTAGTTATCCCGTCAAATACACTTATTTTACATGTGAAGAAAGAGAGATCCCAAGACGTGAATCAACTTGCCCATGGCTACAAAGCGAATAAATAAATACTGTAGAAGAGCTGGGATTTGCATGCATGGCCTCTGACTCTAAATTCATTGTTCTTTCCATTATAAAATACCATCTCCCTTTAATTATTTGGATAAAAATATGTTAAAATTTAAAAAAAAAAGAAATTCCCATGGAGAAATGATCAGAAAAGAACCATCTATCGTGAACATAGCAAGATCAGAAGATGGTTCAAGTCAAAAGTTTGACTGCTAAAATAAAGATTTATTACCAGTTAGGCTGAATTCTCTAGTTAATGTGTTATTTACTAGAGTCCCAGCATCAGGAAAGATAAACATCACTGAATGTGAACAAGGGTATGAATGAAGAGGCAGAAATTTGGGGAGGGAAGGAGATGTAAGGAACTGAATGTTATGTCACTCACATTTGCCGATGAAATTAACTCCAGCCAAATAATGATTTTAGAACCACAGAGTCAGTTATTATCCTAGTATAGACCAAGTCTTAAATTCAATTCTAATTAAGGCATAGTAAACACAGATAGAATGTAAGTTCTTGGAGGTCAGGGACCCTCAGCACCTAGCAGAGTACTTAGCTCACTGTAATAAATGCACATTGACTAGTTGAATGAAGCAAACATGTCTCTTATTTAAAATCATAATTTTGAATTTTCTTTGCTCATCCCCAATGATCCCCTTCCCTAAGACAAATGAAAATCATTTCTATGCATTGTTCAATATAACTTACCTTCCCAGTTCTGTAGCACAGTCCTGAAGAGTCTGCTTATTTTTAAGGCAATCTTTCAAGAATGCTTGAAATTCTTCATTAGCTTTTGTAATCTGCTCCTGAATATTACTCACAATTTGTCTAGATAAATAAGCATATAAATTCTGTCCTTCCTGAGTCACTGCATCAAGTTTGTTCTGGCCATCACTGATTGAGTCCAAAATGCTCTGTTTAAAAAAAAAAACCCAGCAAAAACAACAATGTACAAGATCTTTCTTGGTTTCATCAAGGGAATAAATATGCTCATAATATATGTTTAGCAAATATGGTGTTTTTATGTTTTAGAAAAATGACCCAATATGGGCCACAGATTGAAAAAAAAAATTTGGAAAGGGTGATGGCAGAACAGGAAAAGCAACGATAAAATAAAGAACAGAAACCGTATGTCCCTACATATATATTTGAAATGGTTTTTAGTTTTCTTGTCTTCTCAATGGCCTGAGGGAGAGAAAGGGGAGGGAATTCAGAACTAAAAAACCCCACAAAATTTAATTAAAAAAAAGAAATAGTATATCTCAAATTAAATAATGTAACCCATGGTAGAAGGGGAGAAAAAAAAAATAAGAGAGGGAGATGAGAGAAGACAGAGTCATGCAATCCACAGTTATAGAGCTGGCTCTGAGATTACACTTCTGTGGTTCAGTTCTGCCCTGGGAGAACCCCATCTCACTAGCCTGTCAGGAAGAACACCTAAGTTTGCCAGTTTTTGTTGCCCAAGGGACACCTACCTGTAGCTTCTGTAACTTCGCCTCTATGACTTTGCTGTCCCCAGATCTATCTGACGATTCTTCCATTGCTGCCTTCACACCAGAAAACCATGTTTGGAACGCCTGCATAGACTCTTTGGAAAGAGAATGAAGTGCAAAAACAAACGTTAAGACATGAAACAAACGTCCAAAAATTACTATAGTGAATTTAAATGTGGCCATCCAGTGATCCTATCGTAGTGAAATAAAACATTTGGCACTATAAGAACATTCTGTGATGAAAACAATAGATACAGTTTCTATAACCATAATCAAATATTATAATGATAGGAAATGACCATAGATGAGTGAATTGTAAGTTATATTTGTAGAATGAAATGCACTATTTCCTGCTGTGGCTCCTTTCTATTGGAAGAAAGATGACAACATTTTCATTGAAATTTTTTTTTTGAAAGAAAAATGTGCCTTTTTATTTTTGTATTTTACAGGGAAATCTCAAACTGGTTAAGGAGTGTTCTACACAGTAAAGAGGACGAACATTTCCCCTTTCTGTCATGTTTGGGCACATTGCCATTATGATCAACATTTAGAACACAACCAGAACTGTATAGTCTAGAGGCAGAACTCATACTGTACATCAATGGTGATTTTCTAGCTCATCCAGTGCTATAGCTTCCCTATAAATTTCCTCTATTGGTTTTAATATAGCAAGTGAGCCTTGCAGCATATGCCCTCGGAAATGGAGGCTGCTGGCTTTAGGGAAGGAATTTCTTACTTGAATGAGTTATGGTGAGGAGTGGAAATAAAGTAATTTCACCTCCTCCATCATAAAGGCATATGTTTTCTACCTCCTGATGGTGAGTGGAATAATTGAGGTCATAATGAGTTATACGTGACTCATAACACTTTTATTAAAATTGAAAGAAATATAAAATTTCAAAAGATTCTTCTGCAACCCTTTTGCAAGCTTCCATTGGCAGTTTCTGGGGCAGCATTTGGATCCGTATCTTTCCTATGAGCTAACTGTTCCTTATAACACCCAGAATGGCTCACCCGTGAAGTGTTTTTCCAGAGAATCCTGCAGGTTGGCCTGTGTTCTGGAGCCAAGATGACTGACAGCTTCGTGTTTCTTTATTAGGAGAGTGATGGCGCTTCCTAAACTCTCCAGCTCAGCAGAATGGTACTTGCGACATAGGCTGTTAAGATTTTCTTGCGTTAAATTAATGCTGCTCTGCTGACCTTGAAGTTCTTTTTGCATTTCCTAATGAAGAAAAAGTAAACTAGGAAGTCTATACACACCACACAGGAATAAAAATGCTGTGAGACAGCCACATTTTCCCTTGGTCCCACATATGATCTAGTGTACACATATCAGCAGGCAGGAGGGCTGGCTAGGCTTAGGCTGCTGTCTGTGATGATTAAAAAATAACATAACTAGCCTATATAGATTCCAACTAAACAATCTTGGTCTTAAGAACCAGTAACTTTGGCTGATAAGAGAATTAAGTTGTTGGATGCCACCATTCCACATCACTGAACTATGGCCAGGGAACTATGACCCTGCATTTCATAGTCATAAACTGTACTGGTAATCCCAGTCAGGTAGTTTAGATTTGTCTGTCAGAAGGCACACATACACAAATACACACACATAGGTTTCTGTGCATATATGTTTATGTATCTATATCTATATATACATACACACATATACGTCTACACACAGAGGTTTTATGCATATATGTGTATGTGTACATACACACATAAATATACATGCAAATGTGTGTATATGTGTGTATATATATATATATAATTTGTGTATAGCCATTGAGAGTGTTTTGCTTGACTATATACATTTGTCAGAAGAAATTTATTTTTCTTTGCTTTTTTTTCAATGAAGTAGAGGGTGAGGAGAAAAAATAGATTATTTTTTTTTTAAATAGAAGGGTGGGGATTCCTACAGATATGGAATGTTACTTTCAGATGAAGTCACTGCATTATTAGTTTTACTTAATTGTTTTATAAGAGATCTCTCAGGAAGTTGTAATAATCTATAAATGCACACAATGTAAAAACAAGTACATCAATTAAAAACTTTCTTAAAAAGAAAGTGACAAGTACTTATTAAACCCCTATTGTGTACCAGGCACAGTTCTAGGCACTGACTTCAAGAAGCTTATGTGTTATCAAGGAAGAGACCACACACAAAATAAATACAAATGATGGTATGGAAAAGGCGTCAGCAGCCATGGGAGAGTATTCTCTTCCCACTCATTCTGAGGCCAGCATTAGTCAGCATTGTTAAGCAAGGAGATGATAGATTTCTAATGGTGATAAATAGGAACTTGTCTTTCATAACATTCACTTACAAAGCCATATAGTGCTTGGGAAAAGAGGGAAGGAGAAGGTAAGGCCTTGGCACAGTGGAGTAGAATCATTCTGGGGTTCAGGTAATTCAGGATCTAGCTATACACTTGTAGCTATCATTGTCTTTTCTGTAATCTGTGAATGTTTCTATTTGGTTGCTAGAGTGTGGTTTATGATGAGACCTGGCTCAGCAAAGGCTACTGTTTCTGGTTTCTGGCCTTTAAGATCACTTGGAAGGGGTCATCCTTAGAGTCAAACACTCTTATGGTATAGATGAAAGTACCTAATGTACCTAAACCTGAGGCCCAGTGCAATTAAGACTTGCCCAAGTTCACACAAATAATAAAAGGCAGTCAGGTTTTGAACCAAGGTCTTTAAACTACAAATCCAATATTGTCTCTATGATCTCAGAAACTTAATAAGTTATCCCTTCCACATTGCAACTTTCCTCTACTGCAACTTTGATATATCGCTGATTGTTAGAAGAAATTAAATGGGAATTTTGGGGGAGTTTTGCAGAAACCACAGACGACTCATAAAGGCCAGCAGAAAACAACGAAAAAATTTAGAGACTTAGAAATGAATAAAATATAGGTATGGTATTACATAATACCAATATCTTTTTATCTTTTAATACTGTAAACACTCCATAAAAGAAAAAGGAAAAATTCAGACTTCTCTGTTACAATGAGAGGGTCAAAACTTTTTATGTGGATTTTCCAGATGGTGGGGGCACTGCCTTCCTAACCCATACAACATGGAAAGGATAACTGTAATAAGATGGTGTGATTTAGAGGTCTCCCAACAGATTTTGATAAGTTTAGAATTTTACAGACAAAGAATTAGTGACCATCAGCAGACTCTAATGCAAATACAATTTTGCATGTTCTCAACCTTTGCTAGTGGTTTATCCAATTTGTATATTAACCTAGAGAAACCTTGAAGCTTACCAGAAGAATTTATTTATTTTTTTAAGTGTCCCTTATTCTTCATGGGGGTCTATGATTTGAGTAATCTGTTCTTCTGACACCCAATATTCACATAATTCTTCAAGAGTTGGTTTATCATACTGGTTGAAGTTACATGATGCAAGAACTTGCAAATAGGATTAATAGCAATAATTAAGTTACTATTAAATATGATTATCAAACAAGAGAGTTTAAAGATAGATTTATCACTCACCTTTACTTTTTTTAAGCTTTCACAATTCTGAGTTTGTGCACAGTTCAACAAAGATTCTTCAGTTTTTGTAAGACACGTTTCAACTTCATGAATAAATTTTTCTAAATGCATTTTTTGGGCAGTAAAATCTTTCAGGGTTCCCTTTGCTATTTCCGTTACTTCTTTGGCATGCTCCAGTTTTTGCCTTAAATCTGTTTCTATGAACTAAAAGTAAAAAAATAAACAGATTGCTATCAGGGTCATTTGAATTTCCTCCTGGAGTTCTCATTCTGTTATATGGCAAAATATTCACACTTTTTTCAATGAATACAGAAAGGATAGCTTTTAATGGATTCCTTTCATGCATAAAAATATGGCAAACACAATACATAACAAAGACAACCACAAGAATTTTATTTGCCCTTAATTTATTTCTACAAAAGTAGGAAAATTAATAGGAACAAAATGGAATGTTATATAACTGCTGAAATGGGAGAAGCATAAATGGAAAAGATCATAGAAAACTCTTGTATCTGGGTCAGCCAGCCACTGGTGTCTGCTAAAGTTTATCCTGAACACAGGGAGTTGGTCCAGCTAAAGTGGTTAAATAAGTCAGAATATGGTCAGTAGCCATGGAAGCTATATAGTTGAGCAATAACAAAGCAAAGAGTATCTAGAAAAAATACCAATTCACCAAATATGTATTAAGCGCCTACTCTGCACATAGTTGGTGAATTGATTATTACAGTAAATTGAATTGACAGACTTTGTAGTCTGATATGTCTACATGGAAGCATCAAGGATTGAGGTTAATGAATGGTTTATGAATAGTCAATGAATGGTTAATGAAAGCAGAGGTTCTTAAACTAGGGTCTGTGAACTTGTTTGTTTTTAAAATATTTTGATAAATGTATTTCAGTATAATTGATTTCCTTTGTAATCCTATGTATTTTATTTAGTATATTTAAAAATATTATCCTGAGAAGGGATCCAGAGACTTTACCAGTCTACCAAAAGGGGCCATAATACAAAAAAAACAAAAAACAAAAACAAAAAAAGAAAAACATTAAAAACTCCTATCTAGAGTCTGTGGCCTATGGTATTGCTAACAACTGAGGTCCAACACAGGTACTTGGTCATGATAGTCTTAAAAAGCTGGCAAGTCCCACTAATCCTTAAGGAAGATGATTATAGATTCTTACTACGGTTCTTCAACTCTGTTGTACTTCCTAGATAATCAGACAAATCTATTAATACTTCTGTTCCCCCTACCATGCCAAAGACAGAATCTTAACAAAAATGCTAGCTTGGACATGGTGTCTCCCAAACACTGTTCTTTCCTTGGTATTTCTTCCTTCTCTTAAACATCCCAGTACGCTTGCAAGCAGAATTCTTGACTTGATTTAAGATATACCATTCATTCTTAAGCTATAGCAATAACGAAGTACACCATGAAAAGTGGTGGCCATGATGGTAACATGAAGATTTCTGTTACCTTTGAAGTTTAAGAAGTTCAGACCTCTCTCCTCATTTTTGCTCTGCACAGCCAGACATTTTGGATTTAACAGGAACTCCTGAGTCTCTGACCAAGCTAGCTCATTCTCTCCCAATAAGATGAGGATCCACATATTTACATTTTGAGACTGAACTTACTCTCTTAGATCTTGGTCAGACCCTGCCCAAACATTCAAAGAATTCAATCTAAGATGGTGAAGCCCACTGTGTTCTACTCAAACTTGGGTGGAGACACATCCTTTTGTCTAGAATAGCAAAACTGGGAGGGGTCTAGTATAGAGATATTTTCTCTGTCTAAGGGTGACATGATGATGGGTGACATCAGCCCCTAATAGGGAGAGTATATAAACTGTAAGCCCACATACATGACCATCTTTGAGCTAAGAGAGATGGTCAAATGACAATCCTTTTATTAACAACCTGCTGACCTTAATGATTAAATTACCCAGAAACTATGCCTCTCAAACCTTTTTAAACCATTGCAAAGTCCTGTCCCAATGTCCCACAGTGATGTTAAGATAACCTTGAATTTTCAAAGGCTATTTTGGCAGATTCTTAGTGTAATCTTTGACCCTAGATATTGACAACATGGCACCAATCAAATCCAAGGACTTCGATATTTTAAACCTGATGAAAGACCCATCTTATTTGCTTAGGGTTTTGCTTTTTTTTTTTTTTTTTTTACAGATATTACCTAGTACAGTGGCTTGCATATGATAAGGATTCAATAAATAGTTGATATCATGATCATAATCACACTTACTATCCATCAATCTTAAAAGTTATCTCACCTGAAGATCTGGTGGTGTTTCCTGATTTTTGGTCAGTTCTTTAAGATTTAAAATTTTTGAATGAAGTTCTTTCAGTTTAAGTCCTTTGTTTTTAACTTCACACTGCCCCCAAATAGAAACAAAATACAACAAAATATAAATGTGTTGATATTCATATATATGTAAGCATATATACACAAGTAACCTCTCACATTCTTACTTTCATCTTTGTGGGAACATAAATTACTTGTACTGAATCTTGAGACTCCTCTAAAGGCATACGTGACATTATGTCATGCTTTCAAAAAAGTACTTTTCAAAGTCAATTTCTGAATAACAAAGAAAAGTCACTGTTTATGAGTCTGGAAAAGCTGTTGCTGTTACCTTCCACTTCATGGAATGCAAGGCAGTCCATGGACTTTTTTGTTTTTTATTATAGAAATCTCTTGGAAAAAATAAATTCTGACCCAATTTCTTTATTCAATGGAGACTTTAAATAGCATAGTTTGTAACAAATTTGTATTTCTATGAGAGTCAACTATGATTAGGAAATTGTTATACCTAGGAAATATCATGTTGTACATTTAAATGCAACTATATTTTCAAAATACAGGATGAGCAAAGACTAAAGGTTAAAAGAGTAAATTAGATACTCAAATCCAAAGTAATTATTTTGGTTAAAGAAGGACCCATTCTTGGAACCTGAATAACATGTTGTTATTCTATATAAATTTAGTAATTTCCAAATAGCCTGACTTCCAGGAAATAGTTTGTTTATCTCAGATAAAAAAATACTGAGTAGAAGTTGCAAATTAACTCAATGTAAGAAAAGGCTTACTAATAGCCTGGAAATAGAATAGTTTGCAGAGAGAATAAAGGCGTTGCTTTCCTGTAAGTGTTCCGGTAAAGCCCAGATGATCACTTTGCCAGGATGATAGAGAGGGGGTAAGTGATTATTTAGGTAAGAGTTGGTTCTATGATGGAGTTAACTGAACATCGAACCCAATTAGAGTCGTTCTTCTCTTGGAGAAGCATCGTTTTTTCAGGAAATACACAATATCTTTTAGATCATTTCAAGTGACTTCAAATACAGTTCAATATCTTAGTGCTGTGGAGTGTTGAGAAGCGTTAGGCTCATGATTAAATTTTTACAGTTTCCCTCAAAGTTCCATATTTAAGAGAAGCATATGACCATTATAAGACTCTTGCACTCTTGATCAATGCATGATTTATCCTGGGATCAAACATAGCTAGCAACCTTCCCTATTTCTCATTTCCCTTTTATTCACGTTTTCTACCTTAGGAAGAAATACATGCAGAAAGATGTAACAAAAAGAAAAAAAAAGATGGATAACTACTTTTGTCACACATATAGTCAATGCAGTGACACTGAATTTAGAAGAGTCCTGGAATGGCCATCATGCCCTTGGATAAGTGGTAGACTATAAAGAGAAAAAAAAGAGACCACTTTTCATATTCCTTTCATAGTCCACACAAACAAGTTAGGCTCACTGACCTCAAATTCCTTAAGGAATGCTTCTGTTTTGAGGCTGTTACTGAGGTTGCTAATATTTTCTGTTAGCTGTGGTATGGAGCTATTTGACCAGCCATCAATTTCATCTCTGGATGCAAGTATATCTTCCCAAAGAGACAGGCTTATGGTAAGTCTATCCATGTTGTCTTCAATTTTCTCTAAAATCTGAAACAAGGAAATACATTACCATTAAATATGTGCTGGTACTACCCAGAATTCCTCCCAAATAAGTCCTCAAACATTTGGCTCTCTATTCCTCAATTAAATCCTTATTTATAAATAAACATATTTAAAACTTTCCCAGCCAAATTAATAAATAAAAAGCCCTGAAATCAATCCTAGCTCTCACAGGAATGGGCCACATGCTTAAATTTCATATGCTATATATGAACAAATCTTTAAATAAGGCATTACTATGCTAATAATGAAAGACAGAATGGCAATGTGTATGGAAAATTGACCTCTAAGTCAGAACGACAATTTCAAGCTATGCCTCAGATTGGGCTTTATTATTTAAATTTATTATTATAAATTATATACACACATATGTATATATATGTATGTATACACACATATATATGCATGTATATATCTATATCTATCTATATCTATGTCTATATCTATATCTATCTATCTATCTATATATGCATACATATTATTTAAGGGAACGATAACTTTTAAAAGTCACTTAATCTCTGTATTCTAGATGCCAGTCTGCATTGGTGGATAGTTTTCTCACTTGGGAGTTCCTTATACCAATGAAATTACAGATCCAGTCCCTATCCTTATACTAGAATAATCTACTTCTTTGGGGATATTGTGGACTCTTACTACAATACTACCCACTGTAAGGTAGATTTAGCTATAAGGAAAATGAATGTTTAGCAGTATTAACACACAAAAAAAGTGACTGTCCTTACATCTAGCCATCTATCCACAGTGTTGTCCATGTCCGTTTTCACCAGAATGAAATCACTGCTTTGAGTTCTTTTCAGTTCAGATATTAAGTGTTTTCCTTTACTCGTAAAGTCATCCAGTTCCTTTTGTTTTCCATTCATCTCATTCTTGACAGTTTCATGCTGTGGAGATAAACATTTCTTTCATTTAATGAAATAATCAGTATTTAAAAATATAGTATCTCTCTCATATACATATGCATTCTTATGTATGCATGTGTGCATGTTGCGCACATGTGCATGTGTGTGTGTGTGTATTGCTCACTAACAACTGTTTCTAAGAGGCCAAGCTTGGCTTCATATAGAGAGGCTAATGATCCCAACGAGATGAGTCAAGAGTCTAACAACCTACTTATGCCCATATAGTAGGATGATGGGCATTACCTCTTGTAGAGCTCTTCAGAATTCTTCGATGCAATCTTTTCTAGAACAAAGTAGCCATAGAGTTCTCTAGAGTCCAGCCTCTCTAACATACTAGATGTCCCAATCAAAGAAACCCTTTTTTACCCAAAACATAAACCTACGGAAATTTCAATAAAAATCAAGTATTGGTCAAGTTATCACCTTGGATAAGGCCCATCTAATGTCCTCCTGATCCTTTACAGTAGATCTGGTCATAGTTACATTGCTGGCATTCTCTAGGACTTTAAATACCACTGATTTCAAATTCTGATATTCTCTCATCAAATCAATAACTCCACAGCACTGACCTTGACTGAAAGAATAATAGAGAAAAAACAAATTAGAAGAGAATCACTTTTCAAGGAAGATGGCACAAGGGTCTAATCCTTAAGGTTTAATCTAATGAAAACTCTCAAATTTATCAAAGGGAATAGTTTGGAGAATGAATGAAAACCATCACTTTGTCTCTGCCTTCAGCTTCTACAGACACAGTGACGTTCTTCATTCACATTTAATACCTTCAGCTTAAAATACTTGCCTTATATGAAGATTGCATACTTTTTTACTAAAACTCTTTTTGCTTCTTGCTATAATGGTGGGGCTAAGGTGTTCTGAACAGTATATATACTGTCCTAACTTTTAAATTTGCTCATTTACTTTGCTGACCTCTATTCCTTATCCATTTTTATTTTTTATTATTTTTTCTAGAAAGGGAAAGTGGAGGCATATATTGGGAAGTAGGTGATATAAAAACAAAAAGCTTAGACCCTAAAGTCTAGGGGAAAGGGAGAATATATAAATATGTATATGGATATAAACATATACATATATATGTATATATATGTATAGCATGAATACTTAATGTTCCTCATGGAAATTACTCTAAGTTTTATATTTTATAAACTTCACTTTTAATTCTTTATTAAGCCCCACGAAAGAGAGAGAGAGCGGCTAAGAGGAGAGAAGAGGACAAAGAGAGGGATTTTATATATATATATATATATATATATATATATATATATATATATATATATATATATATATATATATATATATATATATAGCTTTGACATTGTATTTCGGAAATATAGAATAGAAAAATGATGTTAAAAAATAAAGCAATTTTTTAAGTGTTTGGATCTAGAAGGATGTAACTAATTTTATTATATTATTGTCTCTCATATTATATGTTCTCATACTATATTTTTAACTTTAAGTAAGAGTCTGGCTCTAAAACAGGGCTTGGCAACTTCTAATATGTGATCAGAGGTGTCATGCAGGAAGTTTCAGATAAAACGTATGCTGGTTCCTGCCATCCTGCTTCCTTCCTCACCACTATTGTTCATCAGAACTGTTTCTCCTACATTGTACACTGTAACAGCAACATTATATTATGATCAACTGCGAATAACTTGGCTATTTTCAGCAATACAATGATCCAAGATAATCCCAAAAGACTTGTGATATAAAATACTATCCTTCTCCACAGAAAGAACTGATGGAATCTGAACGCAGATTGAAACTTTGTTCCTTTCTCTCTCTCTTTTTCTTTCTTCCTTCCTTCCCTTCTTTTTCTTTCTTTCTTTTTCCTTCCTGCTTTCCTTCTTTCTTTCCCTTCTTTGTCTTTCATGAGTTTTCTTCCACAGAATGACTGATGTGGAAATAAGTTTTGCCTTATTATATATATATATATATATATATATACATATATATAATACATACACATATCAGATTGCTTACTGTCTCAGGAGGGACAGGAGGAAGGCATGTATTTTGGAACTCAAAACTTTTTTAAATGTTGAAAATTGTTTTTGCATGTAATTAAGGGAAAAATTTTTTAAAAAAAAGAACTGTTTCTCCCTTTCTTTCTCACTGCTTCTTCTTTCACATGAAGTGGAATGGTACTGCTTCCCTTCGCCTGAGCCTCCTGAGAGTTGCCTTCCCTATCCTCATAGCTTCCATGACATTTAATGAACAGTAATGAGATTCAGGTGCACTTTTTTTAAAGTTCCCAACTCCTTTCTCAAAACATTAACTTTCATATAAATGTAATATCTCAAAAATAAGCCAAAACATTGTGAAGAAATATCTGGAAGAACACGGATTGGCCAAAATTGAAAATACATTAAATTTCAACATCTGTTTCACTCACAGCAACAGGCAATGATCCAATTATTCTGAGAATATTTGACTTACTTTTCATGAATTAGCTTCTTTGTGTCATCCCAGGTAGCTTCCAAACGATTTATCTCTTCATCAAATGCTGGTGCAAAAGCCAAATCTTTTTGAGCTATTTGTTTAGCTTTGTCCTTCAGCCACCATAATTCATATTCATGAGAATTCAACTCATCTTCTAACTGATTAAAAATTCGTAATCTACAAATAAAAATGTTAAATTACCTTCCTTTTAAAATTTATTTATCTAAAGATTTTGTTTATATTTAAATGAAGCATAATTTTATTGCTGTGAGCATTTCTATTTTCCAGTATAATTCAGTATCCCTCTAGGACTTAGTAGATGGTGTCTGAGAGTTATTGTGATTAAAAAAAAATCCCCTCTAACCAAGCTGATAATGACCTTTTAGGTAAATTTAGCTAGCTAAAAGACTTCTTGAATTTCAAATTACTTATATCATTAATTTTCCCTATTATGTTAAGAAATATCTATTCAACAAATTTCAGTTTAGCAAAGGTTTATTCATTACTCATTATGTGAAATTTGAATCTACATAATATAGAAAAAAACATAAATTCTGTTGACAAGAGGAGAACAGAAAAAAGGAAGTAGGACAAAAATCCCCATTCCCTTTGAGTCTCTTCTACCTATCATGAAATCATGGAAGTAGAAAATGACTGAAAAAATATTCTATTTTAAGACAAATAAGAATTTAGACCACAATTGGGAAGCCACAGGAGAAAAGGAGTTCATAAAACATTTAAGATGACTATGGGAATTAGTTCTGAGATCTGTGATAATCACCTAAAGACTCAGATCAAGGCTCAGGATGTTTATACTTGAGATCTTGCAAGCCTTTCCCTTGGGAAAGAACTGGAGATAAGTAACACAAAGGAGAGACAACAAACCAAAAAAAATCAGAAAAGTACATGAGAATGAGGTATAATGTCATCACCAGAGGACACAGGAAGCTGTGCAGTATCTATCAGATGGTCACATATCTTCCTTAGCATGTTCACATTCATATGTGTCCTCTTTATGTGTCTCCTTTCCTACTGGTGGCTTGGGAACCTTTGGTAAAATATAACTTTGCATGGAGGGGAGGAAATAGGTGGGGGTGAGCATGTTCTCTTAATTAATTTACCATGCAGTTGGAATAAATGTCTTTTGTTTTGCAAGAATGTCCCCTCTGGCTAGCCTAATAAAAGTACACGCAGTTTTGAGTAATTCTGACCCACATGGTAGAAGCTAGAGTGACTTTCTATAGACCCACATGTAAAGAGGGCCTTGGGTGCCACAAAAAGTGAGAAGGAAATCTCTAGGTGAAACAGCAATTTCTTTTTAGAAAAGAAGA
This sequence comes from Bettongia penicillata ogilbyi, assembly GCA_023548195.1. Classification (NCBI taxonomy): domain Eukaryota; kingdom Metazoa; phylum Chordata; class Mammalia; order Diprotodontia; family Potoroidae; genus Bettongia; species Bettongia penicillata. The sequence goes on from JAJHZJ010000314.1 coordinate 1,112,332, forward strand.
AAAGGTGAGCACAAGTTTCTTGTACCTTTGTTGAACAGCTTGCTGGGTGAGCTCCTTCAACCGCTCTTTGTCAGTCCTTTCTTCAATATCTTCAAGACTCTTCAGGAGGGCTTCCTTGTGATCTGCAAACGCCTTTCTCAGGGCTTCAAAGGCCTCTGCCTCACTCTGCTTGGTCCCCAGAAGATTCTGGATGCTCTCTAATTCTAAACTAAGTTGATCTGCCATTCTCCTACAGGAAGCTCTCTGCTCAGAACTGCCACTTTTCAGGTGATATTGAGCTTTTGTGAGAATTCCATCTAGAGTAATTGCAGTAGAGTCTAAAGTTTTAGCGTCCCTAATTGCATCATTTAAGTCCTTCTCCAATAATTCAGACCGTGTCTTATCCATGTTACCAGTAGCTTCTACAGTTTGCCTTAGCCTGTGGAGGATGCTTGATAAAGAAGCATGGACCTGGAGGAACTGGGTCAACTCAGTCAATGCAAGTTGCCTTCTCTCTGTCATCTGACTGGCCTCTTGGAACAGCTGGAAGCAATCCTCTGCTCTGCCCTGGAGAGTGTGGTGGTCCTCTCCTCTGCTGAAAGAACACAGCTTTCCTAAGTGAGCCCTCAAATGAAGCATTTCTTCCTTTTTGCTCTCTATTTCTGCTGAATGGTCCTAAAAAATGAAAAAAATAATTAAAAACAGTCTTGTCATACAGATATGCCTCCTTTTATACAGTGAGTCTATTTTAAAATTTAAATTCATTTCAATTACATTAAACCATTTCTCTGCCCAAGGCACTGGACTAAGTTCTGGGGATATTAGAATAAAATAAAACAAAGATAATCAACAAGTCCGAGTGTTGGAGATTCAAAGATGAAAACAGAGCTCACAGTCTAGTAAAGGGAGAATATGCAAATATACAAATAAAATAGATTTAAGGTCATTTCAGAGCAAATCAGGAAAAGATTCTGATAGAAGGTGACATGAGTTGAGCCTTGAAGGCAATTAGGGATTCTAAGTGGTGAAGGTGAGGAAAGAGTGTATTTCTGATGTGGGACAGACAGGGCACAAGCTCCATGATGGGAGATAGAATACTGCGGACCAGGAAAATTTAAAATGCCAGTTGGGGTGACCATGGTGTATGTGATGGGGAATATGTACTATAAGACTAGAAAGAAGAAGGCTGGAAGAGGTGTGTGTGTGTGTGTGTGTGTGTGTGTGTGTTTGTGTGTGTGTGTGTGTGTGTGATGGGGAATATGCATTACATGATATGTATTAAGGCTAGAAAGAAGAAGGCTAGGAGAAACAATCTCTGTCATAAAGCAACTAACATTGGACATTGGTAGGAGAGAGAGATTCGATGCATACTTGAATGAATGAATGAATTGATGAATGAATGACTGAATAGGTGAAGGCATAAGTGAATGAACAAACTTATTTTTAAGAAGATACCTTTTGAAGACACAGAGAAATAGTTTAGAGGATGGGGAGAGACAATCTCATAAAGCAAGGATACTTTAAATGCAATTGGGATGTTCTTGAAGAATGCCAATCTGAATTTTTTTTTTTAAAGAAAAGAATACTTTGCAAAGAAAGCAGTCATTTTAAATGTTTCCTAAATCCAGAATTTCACATAATTCTATTTATAAAATGAATTAGGATTAAGGTAATCACATAAAATGAAATTTTATATAAAAACTGAAATATTCTATTCTAATAAAATGCTTGGATAACTAGGAAGAAACATGGCGATTCTTACACATTATTAATATATGGCCTCAAGCATACCTAATCTAGTAAATATGAAAGAGAATAGCCCAAAGAGAGAAAGCTCACCAGGTCCTCTAGAGGCCTATCACATTATAGAATAATATAAATTTTATATTAAATCATTAAACAAGAATATGAAAATTCAATGAAAATCATGCATACAAATCATGTTAACTGGTGAAAAATTTTTGAGTCTCTCAGAGCTGCTTCTACCAGTCAGGTGACATAATGATTTTAATCTGCTAATCACTATAAATACTTTTATTTCATAAAGTTGGGATTTTTAGTAAAATAGAATTTCATAAAAATTGGAAATCTACCTCATTCAATGTACTGCATGATTCATCCATAATGGCGCCATTATAATCACTGATAATATGTATATATTTATGTCCAAACTTTTAAATTCAAGAAATATGTACATAGGCATATAAAATGTCTACCCTTTCAATGCTCTCTACTAGATGCTGGAAGACCAAAGAGAAAAAGTAGTTTCAGAAGTTCCTCCATTCCCTCAAGGGGCTTGTGGTTTGTCCTTCGTGTCAGAAAGGTGATGCTATGACTTGCAAATGAATTAGATTTAAGTGAGGAAAGGCTGTGCAAAGTCACCAACCTCACTTTCTCCTCTGCAGCCATTTGGGTCCAGGGGCTAGTTATATATCAAGATGACTGGAGAGTCCCCTCCCCCCAAGGGGCTTACATTTTACACGAATACAAATAAGTATAACATTGGTGAGGGAGTGAGGAGGGGGAAGAAAAGATCAGATGAAGACCCCAAGGAAGAGTTAAATGGGAGAGAACAATGATAATTGGAATTGATTGGAAGGAATAAGGCACCGGAGCTAAACCTTGAAGAAATATAAAGATTCTGAAAGTTTGAGCTGAGGATCAAGTTTATTCCATACGTGGAATGACGAATGGAAAGGTGGTGGTCAACTGGAATGATGGCAATGAGGTTCTGAACCAAGTGATAAATATGATCATTAATGGAAAGATTCATGAATGATGGTGGCAGACAAAGTGCACAGAAGCAGCAAGGGAAATAAAGTAACATGCTAATTCCTCCTCCTGAACCACTGCAAAGAAAAAAAAGCAACTTTGTGGTAAATGGTTCATGTTTCTGCGCAGTATGCTATGACAGGAAAGCTATCAGCTGTGGAATGTTTATAAAGGCAAAAAAATTTACTACACCTAGGGGAAACCCCTTTTTTCAAGCTTACAGTTTAGAATGTGAAATGGTAAAGTGAAAGACAAGTCATCAGTCTTAGTTTTCTAATTAGATGAGAATTAGAGAAACAATCTAATAATAAATGCTAACATTTCACCTTAAAAATCTATTTCATCCAGCACTGGGGCTGGAGTTGAAGGAGGGGAAACAAGTCATAGGATTGCTGTCTGTTAATTAACAAAATAGTAGGAGGACTATATTTAACTAACTTTGTATAGCACAGGGAACAAAGACTAGATGGAATTATATATACTTAAAATCAAAGGATTACAGAACTAGACCTCAGGGGCCAACAATTCCAACTACTCATTTTACCCTGGGGATAATGAGCTCTAATGGCTAAGTGACTTGACCAGGTCATACAGGCATTAAAGAGTTAGAGGAAGCATTACAACCCAGATCTTATGACAACCAGAGCCATTGTTCTTTACTACAATGAAGTCAAAAGACATTTAACGAATAAGATTTATTTCTTTACACACAGTGACCTGCATAGTGTCTTGCATGTCATAGGAGCATAAAATTTATTATTAATCAGTAACTAGTAATAATGATAATGATGATTTCAAGGGCTACCACATAAATGTTTACCTTTCTTAATATCATTATTCTATACTAAGTAAATGCTTTCATCCCCACCTTCTATAAGAAAACTTCCCCAGACTCCTTTAATGCTGGTATCTTCCCACAGATGATCTCCAGTTTACCTGGTCCATATCTTGAATATATATAGCTGTTTCCATGTTGTCCCCTTCATTAAAATGTAAGCTCCTTGAGGGCAAGAATTGTTTTTATCTTTCTTTGTATGCCCATGTAATAGCAAGCAAAGTAGGATCTTTTGATGTTTTTGTTTTAGTACAATCAAGTGCCTCTGATTGAATCTTGCCTTTGATTGAATTAATCGAGTCTTGAACTAAAAATTGTATATGTATTTGTATTGTTAATTATTTTAATGTGATTAAAGAAGATCTTCCCCACCCATTAATGGGCCTGCCCATTAAGGGGAGTTTGATTTCTTGTGTTTGTTCTTCCTTCTAATAGAGGACCATGACATCAAGATGATGACATGACTTGCAGTTGACTTTGATTTGAGTGAGGGAGGGCTGTGCAGGTCACCAGCCTCACTTCTCCTGAGCCATCTGGGTCCAGTGGCCTGATATTCATCAGGATGACTGGAGATGGTCCAGGATGCAATGTGGGACCTTGGCCATTTAGAGCTAACGTCTTATCAGACTCTCACTTTGAGTGAGATACACCCATTCAATGAATAGGCCTTTTTAGCCAGTTACTCAAGGGAAGGAGCCTTTTAAGACGAAGAAAAAAATCAAATGAGTTCCTGGGTAAAAGAGAAACAAGTTACTATTTAGTAATTACAATTGATTTGGGAAGATTTGTAGGAAGGCTCACACCTTTTGTTAATTTTCTAATGAGGCACTGGTTCTCAAGGGTTGTGATGCCTTTTGGCTCTGAAAAAGTAAGTGTCTGGCCAGAAGAGACTCTGGGAAGACACTAAGCAACTCACTGCCCCACCCCCTTTGAAAACCAAATGTTGGTGTGGGTGCCTCTCTCTGGTAATTTTGCATGCATGGTCTGAGAGTTATCTGTCTCTTGATCTGTGATGTATTTGTTACTTATATCAGGCAGTTGGAAGCACTATTGATCCGTATTTCTCTGTATTTTCTCTGAAGTTCAGGATGCTGACTTTTCCCCCTGGACTAAGTGAATGATATGTATTTGCTTGATTAAAGTGATTGTTGCTCCTTCACAATTTGCCTTTCCTTTTAGAAAAGCAGATCTAAGAACTTGCAATAGCAGGCTCTCCTGTGTAGGTTGGGGTGCTTGCTTTTACAGCCCATTGTTCGTCACAGTTCCTGGTATGTAGTAAGGGACTAATGAGTGCTTATTGATTGGACTTTCATTCATGTGTATGTTCTTTCTTCAGTTTTCAAAAAAATTGTGCTTTACCTTATGTTGAAGGAGAGCAGCTTGATGGTCTGTTACGCTGATCTCAGAAGTACTTTGTAAATCACTGAGAAACTGCTTTATCCAGACAGAAAAGGACAGTAGCAGTTCATCGAATTGCTGGTGTTCAGCCACTACAGACTGGAGGAAACTAATTCTGTACAGAAAAAGAGAGGGAGAAAGAGTGTTTAATGTTCAAAAGTTAGTCTGAGGTAATTTCTATTTATATGGACCTTAACATTTCACAATTTACTTTCCTCATAAGATGGCTAGGTGGTGAAGTATATAGAGCACTAGACAGTCAGGGAGATAGCTCAAACTGGACTTCTAGCTGTGTATCTCTGAGAAGCTCACTTAATCTCCAACTCCCTCAGTTTTCTCATATGTAAAATGGGGACAAATAACACCTTCTTCTTGGAGATGTTTTGAGGATGAAATGAAGTAATATTTTTAAGGTAATTTGCAAAAGTTAAAGTATTATGCAAATGCTAGCTACTATTCTTATGATTCTGTTAATTAGAGCAAGTAGTATTATTCTTGTTTAATAGATAAGGAACTGAGGCTGAGAGATATAATATTATTCATCGAGACTCATAAAACTAGTGTTTTTCAGAGTTCATAGTCAAATCAAAGTTGTCAATTTTTTCCCCTCACAACACCATTCTGCCTACAAGGCTTAAAACTATGAAAAGATCAATTTATGGCTATGAACATAGAGTGCTGCTTAACAATACCAAAATGTCTTGTCATCCTCATCATCACATTGGGGAATTACGACCCAGAGGAAGGAAATGAATTGCCCAAAATCACGAAGTAGAAGAATAACCACAAAACATCTTGTCTTTTGATTCCCAGAACAATGTTCAATTGATAACTGGCTTTCTTAATTTAGGAGGCTCATCATCTACACATGAGTTAAAGTGAGTAGTTTTCAGGAAAAACAAACAAACCTTTTGCTAATTATTTGAGGCAAAACTCTCCATCTCTCATCCAGCTGCTCCAGCTGTAGCTGGATCACTTTCACATCATCTTTAGAAGCCACTGAGAAGAGAGATTCTTTCAGTTGTAAGAGATTGCTGTACAGAGAGGCATGGGATACAACTTCATTCTGCAGTGTCTGAGGAGAAAAAAGAAGATATCCATGTTGTTATGAGAAGACAAATTGGTAGCTGGAAATTCAAGGATCTAAACTAGAAAGGACTCTAAAACCATCAGGGGTAGGGAACCTGTGGTCTCAAGGTCACATGTGGTCTTCTAGATCATCAGTTATGGCCTTTTGACTGAACCCAAGTTTTTCAGAAATAATCCTTTTATTAAGGGGATTTGTTCTATGAAGTTTGGATTCAGTCAAAGGATTGAACCTAAGGACATAGAGGGCCACATGTGATCTCGAGAGCACAGGCTCCTAATCCCTATTCTAGTTCATTTGAAATCTCTCAATCACATTGCCTATGCTCCAGCTATCATTCTCATCTCATTTCAACTTTGTCTTGGACTCTGCTCCTGACTCTTCCTCTGACAGGAGAGTGACAAATCAAGAATGACTTCTGGGTTGTAAAATGTGGTTGTGCCCTCAACAGAAATAAAGAAGGCAAGGAGAGAGAGGTGGTTTGTGGGGGAGGAATAAAATGGGTATTATTTTGGACACACTGAATTTGAGATGTTTAAGGAAGCCTGAAACCAAAATGTCTGAAAGACTGGGATGAATATGTAAATCTGGAAGGCATAGGCACAGAAATGCTTTTGAACCCATGGAAGGTACTCAAGAGAGAATGCAGAGAAAGAAGAAAACCCAGGAAGGAACCATGATGCACATTCACAGTTGGTGGAATGAAGATATGGATGGTGGAATATGGAAGACCGTGAAAGAGCAGCTGAACAGGTAGGAGGATGAGAGAGAGAGAGAGAGAGACAGAGACAGAGACAGAGACAGAGAGACAGAGACAGAGAGACAGAGGGAGAGAGACAGAGAGAGAGACAGAGAGAAAGACAGAGACAGAGAGTGTGAGAGAGAGAGAGACAGAGGTCACAGAGAGTACACAAGAAGAGAGATGTAGTCAAAGGTGTTGAAACTTACAAAAAAGGTCAAGATGGATGAGGATTGGAAAACAATTAAATCTGGAATATTTTGTTCAGCTCAACATGCCACATTTTTTGAAAGTGCTGAAAAGTGGAAAACATCCAGAAGTTTACTAAGACTTGAAAAATCTCAATGTTATGCCATACTAAGACTGGCTAAAGAAACTGGCAGTGCTTAACTTGAAGGAGTATGTGAAAGTTGCTTTTATATATTTAATCATGTAAAAGAGGAATCACATTTTTTTTTTCTGCTTGTCCCCTGAGGCCAGAACCAAGAGAAAGAGGTAGAAGCTTAAAAGATTCAGATTCAATCTTAATATAAAGAAGAATTTGAATGCTATCTCGAATTGAGATGGGCTTTCTCAGGAGATGGTGTGTTCTTCTTTATTGAAAGTGTTCAAGAACTGGTTCCATCATCACTTGCTTGTCTTTTAGAAGCCTTAAGTTTCTATAAGGTTCAACTCAGGTGCCATTTCATATACAGATACTCTTTCTTGAAGCCTCTGGTTGTGAGTCGTCTAACTTTCCACCAATTAAATCATGTTTATCTGGTTCAGTGTTTATCTCCTAGTAAAATCAAAGAAGAAACTTTCAGTTTGTCATTATTTCAAGTGCCTAGAAGAGTCTCTTGTACATAGTGGGTACCAGTGCTACCTAGAATGTGAAGAAATTCTGAGGAAGTCAAGTTTCTGAACCATCTGTGAGACCAGAGGAGAAATACTCGAGCCTCTAGTGTCACAGATAAATTTTTCCCAAAGATCTAAACAAGTGGAAATTCTTGGCATATTGAGTTGAAGAGGTGATCCAATTTTTTATTACGGATCACATGAAGTTGAGGGAGGGATATACATATAACATGATGGTATATTTTTAAAAACTTTCTTCCTTGTGATCTCTTTTCCCTCACCTCTTCTTTTGTTTCTAAGAATGAAGCACTATTACCCACTCTCTCCACCCCTCCTGCCATAGAACTAGAAATTTCTTCTTACTTGTGGTCTGGATCTAATTTCATGTCATGTCCTCCAGAGAATTTCCCCAGCACTAGCTCCTCTAATTTCCTCAATATCGTGCCACTCTACCTCTAAAGCTCTTCCCCATCAAGCATTCTAAACCAGATAAACTAGAATAATCTCTTACCCCTGAATTTGACTTGCACTTTTCAGTGTCTCAGTCAGTACTACTCTCTGTGCTTAGACTAGCATACCTTTTTCTTTGACTACTAAATTCTCATCCATCTTTTAGATCTCTAATTGAATGCCAGGAAGTCCTCCTTGACTCCACAAGTCAGTAAGGGCCTTCTGCTTGCACCTCAGTACTGTACACTAGGTGCTAAGTGTGGGGGAATGGGCAGGATGGTATTGGGGGAGACAAGAAATTAGGTTTAAATGATACACTGCCCCTGTTCACATGGGGCATGCCATATGATATTCATTTCAGAGTATAATTGTACATTTTAGTGGGTATAGAGTATGTTGAGAGCTATATGGTACTTTTTTGGGGGACCAGATGTATGATTTCATTAGTGTAGGGAGCTAACGGTAAAGAGTGTCTTCTGCCAATGAGGAAGAATATATTTACCATGTAATATAGTTTATTAATTTATCTATGTTTGTTTCTTACTTCTTTTCAGAGGGTAAGCCTAGTTTCTCTAAGGATGGGGACAGTGTTTTTCCTATTTTTTTTTTACCATCCCCAGTACCTATCAATGCATTTTTACGCTGTAGGTAGTTAAATAAGTGTTTAATAATGAATTAATAGCTTCATCTATTCATTCATTTATGTCAGAATGACCATTTAAAGCTCCTTAACTTCCAGAAATCACTACTCTTGCTTGTAGCATCCTTTCACAAATAGTTTGATCTCAGATAGCTGCAGAACTCGAATATACAAATTCACCACATGCCTCTCTCCATAGATAGTAATTGCACCAATACTTCCAGACAACTTGGGGATGTACTCTGATGCTTCTCTCTCACAGAAGGAAAAATTCTCAGCCTACCACAAAAACACAAACACACACCACTAGAGACTGGTAACCAAGCTGCTTCTTAACTAGTCTTGTCCCCTTGCTCTTCATACCGTATTTCACTGCATAATCATTGTCACCACATAATTTTCCCACCCTGTTTCTCAGTCCAAAAATTGTTTTATAACCTTTCATCATGTATTCATCACATGGCATAATTCTGTTCATCACATTGCTTCAAAGATAAACAGAACAGCAATGTATTCATCAGTGGCATATGGATATGCATTTATTTCTTGCTCATTGAGAGCCAGGAGCCTAGACTTCTCAGTGCATGAGCGTTGTCAATATATTTCTGAAAGCCAACTTCTGTGGTTTGGTTAAGGCACTGCGGCACTAACAATATTGTCACTCAATCCAAAGAGCTATAGACATAATGGGAGTGGGTGGGAAGGCAAAGCTGCCATGAGTAAGTCATGTGATCCAGTAAGACTTGCATCTTTCTGATTTTACTGTATATTCATGAGTATTCCATGTATACTAATCTTGCACCAAAGACAATCTAGTAATAAATTATTTTTTAAGCAATACCAGCGCAGTTTTAAAAAAGCTTCAAATAATAGTTGCACCTCATTTTTTGCAAAAAAGATTTGGCATAAAATCTGCAATGACTATGCCCTGAAATAAGGTAACTGTATATCAGCAGTAATAAAGATTTGTGTGAGTTCATCCTTCATTGCCGAAGAAGACCATGCCATCAGAGAAATGATGACATGACTTGCAGTTGACTTTGGTTTGAGTGAGGGAGGGCTGGGCAGGTCACCAGCCTCCCTTCTCCTCCAATGACCAGATATTCATCAGGATGACTGGAGATGAGCCAGGATGAAGCAATTGGGGTTAAGTGACTTGCCCAAGGTCACACAGCTAGTGAGTGTCAAGTGTCTGAGGTGAAATTTAAGCTCAGGTCCTGCTGACTCCTGCACTGGTGCCCTATCCACCGCACCACCTAACTGCCCCTTTGTCCCTTTATAACATCAGCAATAAGAAAATAAAAGGTTCACATATCCCATTATACTTTCCTGAGTCAACAGCCGCCTTACCATCTTCTTCCTCAGCTGCACTGTTACCCTTCCATTTATACAGATATAGTTATCTAGAACATCCATGTTTCATAAATATCCACCTAAAACTATCAACAATGAAGAAACTTTAAACACACTTATTTAAACCCTCTATTTCATTCTTCTTATTATATAGGCTACCATCTCTCAATATTTCTTATAAATGATAATTATGTAGAAATATCATTACTCTATAGCATAAGTTTGCCCTGGTAGATTATATGCATGAACCCATGAGTGATGTCACCTTTCTAGTAACATTCTTTCACTTCTTTCCAAGGCAGTTTGAAAACCCCCAAGTATCTTGGCAAGTTAAACATTGGGCAATGCCTTCCAACGACTTCACTACATTCAAAGAAATAGAATTTTTCCTACTCATTTGTTTGGTGGAACTTGCCTGTACCAGCTGAAGTTCACTCTCCAGTTTCGCTCTGTCTGCAGAAACGCCACTCTCTGGGGAACTGGCTCCAGCTTCACACCGCTCCAACCAGGTCAGAAAGGTAGATAGCTCTTTTTCTAACCTAAAGAAAGTAAAGTTATAGAAAATTATTTTAAACTCATCTGATTAGAAGAAGTCTTTTTTAAAGTTTGTAGAGTTGTGACTGAGATTTTTTTTTAACCCACAAGTAAAATCATGGCAGGTTATTTTTGATTTTACAACAGAAGGATTCTGTCCTTTCAAATTTTCCCACTCAGAATCACTTCAAAACACCAGAGAGGTCTTGTTTAATACTTAAAAAAACCCTAATATTAAACACAAACACTTCCTAAGTAACTGCTTACATTTACATTAAATATATAAATAATTACTCCAAGTCCTCTAGAATATATTATCCATTGATTTTCATCTACTTTGGTGAATTTGTGTATGAATTGGATTTAAGTAAAGCAGAGTTGTGATCACCCACCCTGATGTCATCGGTCCTTTTCAAGAACAAAAACCAATAATATGGTTGGTGGATAGCTAATTTTTCTGATTTTTTTCCTTTGCATTATTTTATAATGATCTTTTCCAATGTTTTTTGTATTCCTCATTCTTAGTGTTATTTGCATTATACTCCATTATATTAGTATACCACAGTTTCTTTAACATCCCCCCATTTTTAGACATTTAGACTATTTCCAGAGTTTTATGATTACATGTCATGCTACTGGGAAAAACAGATAAGTCTTTTTTCATTGTTTTTTCTTGTTTTTTGAGGGTATATTCCCAATAGTGCAATAATTGAGTCAAAGCATTTGATTTTTTATATTTTTGTGATGTTTGTAATTTTTGCTACATACAGTCAGAATGTTTTTCAAAAAGGTTCTAGAAGTTTGTAATTAAATAATCAGAAATGAATAATTTCCCCCATTCCTCCACAGCCCTGACAGTACTGAGTTCCATTTTTTAAGATATTTTGTACATTTGATGGGCATGAATTAAAGTTATTTTAATTTTCATTTAAAGGTTGAGGTTTTTTCAATCTTTTTCCTTCAACCTAATTTGTGTTTCTTCTTTTGGACATTGTTTATTCATAGACAGGAATGTCTTTTTCATATTAAGTTAGGGTTCCATAAAAAAATTTCAGTCTATGCCTTCAATTTTTCACCAGATGCCATACCATCTAATTTTAGAGCAATGGACTCACCTCTGCCAGTGAGCCAATAGATTCTCTAGCATCATTTGTTGTTCCTTAGTGGTACCAATCATCTTCTCATATCTTTGCTGGAGAGTCATGGCTTCTTGAACAGATGACTCTTTGTTAATTACCTTGTGGGCACTCACTGACAAAGAGGTAACTGTGTTGCTCATTGCTTCCAAAGTCTGGCATAAATCCTAACAATCACGGAAAAACAATATAAAGAGAGAATAGTGTTCTGAAATGTGCTAACAAATATCCAAAATAATTTTATTTAATAAAAGAAAGTATTTCCAGAACTATAACCTCAACTATTCAAATGTAGCCTACTGTGGTGGAAAAAAAAGTTTCTCTACCTGCAACTGTGATTTAAATATTGTTGAAATAACAGTTAATGGAAAGTTACTGTGCCGTTCTCCCCTTAAAAAAAGCAGGGAGATCATCTTTGAACTTTATGGGACATTAAATCTTCTTTAGTTTGAGCGCTCTTACTTAGAGGTAAGGAAACTGAAGCCCAGAGGTGTGAAGTGATTTTTCCCAGTTATTAAACTAAAGATTTACAACTTCAGTGTTATATTCACAACAACCTCTGTGTCATCCTGATTTCTCACTTTCACTCACCCCATATCTCTGATCAGAAATTGTTTTATCAACATAATAATCTTATTATGAAATAATATTTGTTCATTTATATTTCCAGAATGTAATATTGTTCAAATTTTAAAACCATAATATTTTTTAAAAATTGTAATGAAATTTCAACTCTAAACTAATAGATAATATTGCCTCTTTTCTTTCAAGAAATAATTAAAGAAAAATTTCTAAGTGCAAATAAAAAGTATAACCATGTAATATTTCACATTTCTCGGCTGATAATCAAACAAAATATAAAACATTTTCTTACCATATGCTCTTGAAGAGCTTTGTATGTCTCTGCAGCTGAAGAACATACTTTAACTGGTTCATTCAATTTCTTTTCAAATTCAGACACAGATTGTTGGACCTAAAACATTAATGAAGATGCAAGTATAATGGATTAAAATAACTGTATCAAGGCCAAAAAAACCCCACCCAACCTAGTCCAGCTATTACTAAATTATTATTATGAAAGACATGCCCATTTGTTGTTTTATAAATATTTTATAATTTGATGACAGATTTTAAAAACTGAAAAATCTAAAATAAAAATCAACAGCTTCTTCCCTGCTGCATGATTTGAAAGATATTTCATTCAAACTCAGAGTTAAATTAAACAGAGTGTAATATAACACTTACATATTGTCGAAAAAGTAATCTTTTCAATTACTTTAAACTTGCAAACTAATGTAATTTGTAGAGATATACAAATTAGTTTGATTCAATATTTGTTTCAGGTGGTCCAAGAACTGGAATGTTGCAGGAAGGTAGAAATATATTTGGAATAAAAATTTTCATCATCTAGAAACTATATAAGGTAAATAAGATGAATCAGTTCTAATAATCTTATACCTTTTGGAGGCTTTCTTCAAACTTTTGTTGCTGAGATTCATTTTCTAGGAGTGTAACTTCCAGACACTTAGCATGCTCCCTGAGCTCTTCCCAACGTCTCCTAAGTTGTGTCAATTTGGCTTTAATTCGCGCAGATTCTCCAGTGGTGACAAACTGAGCAAAAGATTGTGTTTCCTCTTCTAGTCTTGGAATGTCACTTTGATTATTTTCTATTCTCTCGAGAATAACCTAAGTTTTGAAATAAAGTGACAATGTAGACCCAGTTGGCTTTGTTTTTCCTATAAGTGAATTTTTGTATCATACTGAGAAAAATGTTAAAATTTTCTTGAACAGTAGTTGTAACATATTTGGGAATAATTTTGGAAATGCCATAATTATAACCCATTTGTTTTCTTTTTCCTCTTTCTCTCTTTTTCTTCCTCCCTACCTCCCTCCCTCCCTTCCTTCTTTTTCTTCTTTCCTTTCCTCCCTTCTATCTTCTCTCTCTCTCTCTCTTTCTTTCTCTGTCCTCCTCCTTTCCTCCCTTCCCCCTTCCTTCTCCCTCCCTCCCACAAAATCTGCAAAAAAATGAACAGATGGTAGCATGCACAATGGTTGGGACTGCCTACCTCTGCATGTAATGAAGCAATGAGGGATTTGGTAGAATAAAAAGAGCCAGTATGCAGATTCCACAACATATCTCAAGTCAAATACATTTTGAAAAATAAAACACATTTATTCAGAGCCTACTATCTATCAAAATCAGGGATACAGCTCAGATCATGAATAGGATCTGCGGCTCCCTTTATTTAATCAAGATATTTAATTTATAGACTTGAGGAAAGGGAAAGCTCCCAACCCTTCTATCTCCAAGAATGCTAATAATGTCAACTGTTCAGTTTCTTCAAAGGAGAAATGTAAAGTGGTCATGAAATCAAACATGTGTGTTCCTAAACTTATACTACTACACAATACAAAGATGTCTCTGAATTTCAGTGCTTTAGTAAATACAGACTGTATTTTGGTATGTGGTATGAGTATTACGAGTACATGAGAATTATAATGTGATATTTATGAAAAAAAGTACACAGTAGTGCAGTGGATAAAGGGTTGTTATTAGAGTTAGGACACTAGAATACTTGGAATTAGAATACTATCTCTGAACACAGCAGGTCAATTAACCTCACATTGCCCCAGGCAACTTTTCAAGTCTCAAGGTTACAAATGAGAAGACAATCTGCAACAGTGGACAGAGTTTTTATACTACATTGATGGAATTCCAGGTCTAGAACCTTTCTTCCCAAGCTCAGAATAAAACAAAGTAATGAAATTCACTGGGCTACTATATGGTGTCTCACTTGAAAATACAGAAATTCATTTACTCTCAAATGATTAATTCCCACTCCTCTGAAGAAATAGGCCAAAGAAAAGCCAAAATTTTAGACAGAAATCTCATTTCCAAATAATTAAGATGATGTTGAGATTTCTTCTCCCTCTAAAAAGAAGTATCTAAATTTCAAGATATCTTGTTAATTCTGAAATAATACAGAGCATGTAATTCTTCTTAAGCTGAATATACATGTCCACAATAGAATCTTTAAGAAAATAAAAGTTTTTAGTACTTCTGAAAGCATTTTTTAGATGAATTACTTTGATAGTTCTATGTAGAACACTAAAATATTTCTTAATCAAAATAGCACAATCATGTTATGAAAACTCTATGAATACACATTATAGCTTATATTTTAGAAACTGGATATTTAATGAAAACTTTATGACAAGGGCTGAGTTTAAAATATATATGCTCGTATAAATATTGGAACCATTTTGCTGGTCTGTTGTATAGGTGAAAATTCTTATACCCTAATTTGATTTACACTGAATTCTATGGTATAATGGATATTGTTATAGAAAATGTGTCATTAATTTATACACCTTTGGGGGAAATTATCTTGCTTTCTATATTAAAATATAGATCATCATCCATCCATTCATTCAATAATCTTTTATTAAGCTTCTACTATGGGTCAGGTATTAGATGCTATGCATACAAAACACAAAAGTGAATCTACCCTTTTCCACAAATATCTCGCATTCCTTTGGAGGAAAAAAAGGGCTATGTAGAGAGCTAAGTAAATACTAAATATATTCAAAATAAATACAAACTATTTTTTTAGGGAAAAGGATAAGAGAAGGACCCTAACAAATAGGGAAAATCCTCATGAAATTCCACAAAGTTTTGCAAAATGCTATACAAGGACCAAATCCATTGGTAATCTATTTGGACATTACTAAAGTATAGTGAGCAATTAAAATCTATTTCTTTGAATTAAAAAGTATTTATTTTCCTGCAATATGATATGATACACAATTCTGGAGTGTTTATGCAATGATTACTGATTTCAGAGTAAATTTATGAAAAAAATTTATGTTAAAAGTTGTACATAAATTCGGAAATGGGGATCACAAAGGGATCACAAAGTTGACATAGAAAATGTAGTAGTTTTATGTTTTCTAAGCTTCAACCATATACTTTGAACTTCATTTAGTGAAACAAAAGGGAGCTTTCTTTATACTTTTCACAACTTTGAGGATTAAGAATCTTTTATGAATCTGTCCAAGGTATGTAGAATCAGTTTACCTTAGGAAACTATAACAGATATACAGGTTGTATGTAAAAAAGATGTATATACCTGTTTGCACATCATGTGTGATTATCAATGATGCATGGATTTCATTTTGGTGAAAGGGTCACTTTCTCCCTCCTCTATGAACATACTTATTTCTTGTTCTAAGATATAATAAAGCGTGGTATTTCTCTACCAGTACCCACATCTACCCTGATAAAAGGACAGAGGACTCTTGCATTATAAAGGAACCAGGCAAATCTGTGAAAAATGAGCAACTGAATTTTGGAAATGCATGAATGATGAGATAAAAGGGGATACTTTCGACAGTACTATTTGTATGACAATATTTCTTCTTTCAGGATCAAGGATGCTACATGTCATATAAACTAACATATTCCCACTTTAAGCTTTTCAGCTGCAATCATATATGATAAAATAACAGGGTGTTATTTTAAACAGGAAAGGATCTAGAGAGCTGGGTAATTGAACCATAAGCTCTAGGTCTAGCATTAAGGAAGAAAGTGGACTGAGACTGTTTCACACTGAGAATTGAATTACTTGAGCTCCTCCTTGCGGTTATTTAAGGTAACTACTGTTATGTTAGAAATCTTCAACATATTTTTTAAAAGATGAATGTTTTCCCTATGTGTTGCCTAAATGAATAGACAAGAGAACCCCAAAGGGTTTTATTCAAAGTCAAAGAAAAGAATTATGCAACCATAATTTTTTTTAATATCATCACATACTGTGTGAATTTTGTATGTATAAACCAAACACTAAGAGAAGAAAACTTAATTTATAAAGTTTTGCACAGTCTCCATCAAAACCCTCCAGCTGGGTATGCTTTTGTTTTTTTTTTACAAATGTAACACACAAATTAAATACAACTGCACACCAAAAAGATCGGCCGTCAGTAGCAAGAATGGAAATAAAAAAAAGAGGGGGGGAGGGTTTCTTCAAAGCTATATATGTATGAATTATAAATGTAACATGTGAACAGATCACCTTAATTTGGCTGATTTGCATGTTCCAGGGAGATGATGAAGTTTCCAAGGCATCCAATTCTTTTTCTCTTTCAGTAATCCAGACGGAGAGGGCCTCAAAATTATTGCCAAAATGCTCCCACTTGTTTTTCACCATTTCCATGGTTTTAATACTAAAATTAACCACATCAAGTGAACAAAATGCAATATTTTAATAAAGATAATCATTAATATTTTCTTTACGAAGTGAAAATTTGTGAAATTTGTAGTCACATTGACTTAAAGGAGATGCACTTTATTTTTTCCACATGAACAGGAGGGGCAGGACTTCATCTTCCCATTAAGTGATTTTGCATGATAGGTACATGCAAAACAAATAGAAGCATGATATTAAGACTTAACCAATCGCAATACACTATGTAACAATGGCATCATCCCACCACACACACATACACACACAAAATAATGATGCCATAACTAAAAGAATTGGAATCTATGTAGAAGGAGAAGGAAGAGAGACTTCTAGGGGGTTCAGAGGATTGGATAGTGCTCCAGCCTGGGAGTCAGGAAGACCTGAGTTCAAATCCTACCTCAGACACTCACTAACTCTGTGGCCCTAGCTAAGTCACTTAATTCTTTTGTGCCTCTATTTACTTATCTATCAAATAAGGGGTTGCGTTCAGTGGTGTCTGAGATTCCAGCACTAACTATGTGATCCTCTGATCTTAACAGTGGAAAGAAAAGCTACTACACTGCAATGCATTTTAAAATGACTTGTTCTCATATCACAACATCCTACAGTTATAAGGGAAAATAAAAATGCTCACTCTAAAGACATCTTTTTGCTTTGGTTCATAAAATATGCTTTTAGGTATCATGAGAAAATTTAAAATCGAAGTGAGAACATGCTGTCATGTAGAAAATGTTCTTTCTTCTTGCAATAAACCCTAAATCTCCTGAAATGCAAGGACATCAACTACTTTATACTTCTTGTGGGGTTCTGACCACAACCCCCCACCTTTTTTCCCCTCAGATATTATTATTGATGAATCATTATTTGTGGACAGTTTAGGTTTCACTTTTTTATGAACATATGAAGTGAAGGTTCCCATTTGAATTCTCAGTTTGCATAACACCATTCATGTAACCTGGTAAATGTGTTTGTATATTTATGTCTTACTAGCTATAAAAAAGATTAAGCAACCAGTTAGATCTTATTAAGAATGTGAAAAGTTAGACAAAGTTTAGAGGATTTCCTGCTTCACAGAAGGCACTTGAGGAGAACCAGAAAAAAAAAGGTGGCATTACACATAGGCAACTGAAGTGACCATGCAGCCTCCAGTCACCCAGACACTAACGCACTGGGGCACATCCATGCCCCGGGAGCTTATGGGAGCTCGCTTAAATGCAAGAGTAGAAGGTGAGAGAAGGATCATAGTGATTGCTATGGAAAATGTATTTTATAGCCTTTGTGTCTTATGAAAACAAATAGTAACGATCTGATCAGTTGTTACAATATGTAAATACCCTGATGTGGTTTTGTTATTTAAATCGGGACAGCCCTAAATAAAATAAAAGTCTATTATATTTGATAGAAAATTGATGGTATCTATGAAAAGTTTTAATTTATTATTTGCTTTAAAAATCAATTGAAACTCAAACTGTTAGCAAGTTAAAATTTCAGAGAAATGCAAAAATTGGAGGATGTTAAAATATAGCCTCATTAATGTAAAAAATGAATCCCATGAAGCAGTTGGATATATTAAATATATTCTATTTGAAATTATAATCATATAGGCTATTTTCCAAACCAAAATAACTGGTTCCAGCTCAGTTGAAATATGCAGTGTAAATACAAATAATGTCACCAGTTCATGGGATTTGCTATTTTTACTAATCAGGACTTCACTTAAACTAAATTTTAAGATTGGAATAGATAGTCCATGAAGAAACTGCCTTCACCAATGCAAGTCAACACCTTCTCTGCAAATTTAGACTGTCTTAAAGAGTTGCCTCAAGCCTACTGAGGTTAAGATACCTGGCTTAGGGTCATATAGTCATGTCTTCTTGGTTTCAAAGTCAGCTGTATACGCTAACACTATGCTATGTCACTTTATATATTTAAAATTCATCTTGGGAATAGCATGTAATCTATAAATTAGTGAGGAATATATTCAGCAGATATTTTGGTGGTTCTTTGCTATAATATGGAAAACTGGTCAACTTTATCTGTGTGACAGACTTTGTAACCTTCTCCTGATATTTTTGTTTCAGAATTTTTTTAAATGTATTTCATGACGAAGTCATGATAATGATTTACTATGCAAAGTCATGAATACCAGGTCGTCATAGTGGAGATTATTTACAGAAGACATAGACATTGCCCTAAATCCTGCGGATGAACAAATCATAGAACAACCCATGTGTACTTTCTTGCCTTAAAAATAAATAGCAAAAGCCTGAAAAAAAAATGTAATGGCTTCTTATCAATGGCTTCACAAAACAGCAGATGAACCAAGGACAATTTGGTATCACTGCAAATGGTGGTGCATCACTGCAAACATTTTCTTTTGGTTAGCATGTTGTGCTAACAGTCTTGGAATGTTAAATCAGGCCTGCAAATCAATTGCATTTTCACAATCTGCTAACTGTTAGCTAACCCAACGAAAATCCTGTTCAATGACTGGCACCATCTTGAGATCCACTCACAAATGTCCGAGTACAAAAGGCCACAGAATTGAATAGGTATGGCTTTTTCTTGTGAATAGGATCATTTTAGGCTACAAAGACTGCAGTCCTTTTTTCGATGTTGCTGCTTTCGAAATTTTAGTTTCTAAATTTAGTGATACTTCCTGTTAATGAGTCACTAACTGAGAACATGCTGTAATACACAGACACTTTCATACAATAGTTTAAATACAATATACAGGAAAGATTATATTAAGTTTGATTTCAGAGAAGAAAGTTTAGGACTTGTCAAGCACATACTCTTCTTCAAGTGTGTCTTCCAATTTTTTGACTTGTTCCTTGACCGACTTGGCCTGTTGCTGAAGAATCTGCTTGGTCTTGGATCCCAGCTGTATCTCTGATGCTTCCTTCACAAGATTCTCAGCCTGAACTGCAATAGCTTCTGTACGTTTTGAAAATGTCTGAAAAAAAGTATTCGAATTACTAAGAGAGAATCTTTCTTGAAAATTTCTCACTCATGCAGTTAGTATTTGTCAATGTGGTCTTCGTTTTAGTTTTGTATCCACTGATGAAATTTTTCAGTAAATCTATAGTATTCGCCTTAAAAATACTGAGATTTCATTTTCTAAGCCAGCAAATCTTATTTTTACTGATTATCATCTGCGTATATAATATATATGTATGCACACATTATATTATATATAATATATACTATATATAATATATACATGTGTATACATATATTATGTACACACAATATGTACACATTATATATGTATATACACATATTATATATACATGTATGCATATGTCTATGTGTGTATATATTATGTATCTGCACATGTATGTGTATATATACACATATTTGTATATATAGGATTCAATTACTATTCCTTTTGATGAATGGAAGACCACCAGCTCTGTCACTGCCTCCTAAGGTCCAGACCTTATCATCTAACCTGCTTCTATGCCTTATAGGTCTCTGGTAATGTTATCTGATCTAAAGACCCCTAGATCTTGCCATCCTCAATACTTCACCCCCAGAACTTGAACACTTTCCATTTGCATTGAAATTGAGCTATTTTTTTTAACCTGTTGTCTCTCTCAATTAGAAAATAAGCTCCTTGAAAGCAGCAATAGCTTCCCCTTTTCTATCTGTCACCCTGAGTCAATTCAACAAGCATTTATTAAGTACCTGCGATATGCCAGGCATGGTGCTAAGAGATGAAGATACAAAGTAAGGAAAAAAAAGATCCCTGCTCTCAAAGAGCTCATGGACTGATGAGGGAAACAACATACATATAACTATGTACAAGCAAGATATATATATATTGGGAGGTAATCAAAAAGGGAGGGAACTTAGCACATTTTTTGACACACAGTATGTGCTCAATAAACACTTTTTCTGTGCATTCACATGAGATTGTGAATATAAGTTTCATGAAGGCAGGAGCCGGGGACTATCTAAATTTTTTATCTTACCCAGCAGAAGCAAGTTGAATGGTTATTAAATTGACTTGAATTTCAATGTGATGATTAGCTCTGAAAATATAGCAGCTTCTTGCATTTTATGCAAGTTTATGTCATTTCATATATGTTCTGGAGAATAAACATTTATGACAGTACATGTTAGGTATGAGGTTTATTTAAAAAATATCAGAATGTATAGTATAGTTTTACAAATGATGTTAGGCCATCAAGTCTCAATTCATAATTTTCTGAAGACTCATGATATAATAAAAATAGCTTACATCTATATAGTACTTACTATCCCATACATACCAACACATACAAATAATTCACCTTGGCATAGATGTAAGCTGACAAGTACTTACTATGTGCCAGGCACTGTGCTAAGAGCTTTTACAATGACCTTTATAATTTACAATGAGATTCACAATCTCATTTGATCCCCACAACAACTCTGGAAGTGGAGGTGCAATTATCATCTCCATTTTACACATGAGGAAACTGAGGCAAATAGAGGTTAAATGACTGGCCAGGTAAGTAAGTATCTTACTCCAGGCCCAGCGCTCTATCCACTGCACCAACTAACTCCTTGGAGGTAGCCTAACAAATAGGTTTAATAAAGAACTAAAAGAATTCCCAGATTATTTTGCTTTGTTCCTTCAGTAAAACCCCCAACAAGATAATCAACTTTGTGCCATAATTCTTCACCTGTAGCTGCTGCTAACAAGAATTACATTTGGGCCAAGTAAAAATCAATCATATTCTTAATTAGACTTATTATTTTGTGTCCTCAATTTAACTATTTTGCTTTAACAGTCAGCGTTGTGTGTGTGTGTATAAACTAAGTCAAGGGAGAACGTCAGGAATAATCATAAATTTTATTTTTTCAGGATTCAAAATAAACAAAATGCAATAAAGCTAGAGAATTTTAAGTAAGTAGATAATTACCTAAAAGAAAAAAAATCATTCACATAGAACAAACTCTTAGGGCTGAATTTTATTTCAGGGAAAGAACCAGAGTTATCATAAGCACTCAAATGTTGCCAGGGGGCATTAAAGATCTATTCAAATGACAAACAAATCAAAATTAGAAGAAAAGGACCAATTATAGAACAGTTGGTATATAGATCATAACTTGTAAATCAGCAATGAGGTAGCTAGCGGGAATATGGTTGGAAAGAAATTAGTTTGCCTAAATGATGTCAGGTTATTAACAAAAAATTTTAATAACAAAATTGCAAAGATGAAATGTGTTCTACCTACAGTCACACATCATAATTTGTCATTAAAATTCATGTATGGGAGGCTTTGTAGCTCTCTAGGGATGAGGCATCAAGAATATTGTGTATAATTTACCACTGCACTGTATGTGGAGCCTTTGACATGTGGTTATATCCCATACAGGCCAACACATACGAATAATTCACCTCGGCATAGATGTAAGCTGACAAATACACATGTGCTGATATGTTGCTAAACATTTACAGAACAATACCTAACATTTCAGAGTAATAGAAAGTGTTATTTTGTCAGAATGTTTTACTAATTGATATTTGTCTGTCCTCTTATGAGAATGGTAAAGGAGAAATAGGAAACTTATGTGTAAGTGGTTCATAATAAGTTTAGAGAATGTTAAAAATACTGAATTTATACATATTTAAACTTACATATAAACTGATTTTTGGACTGAGGAAAAAGTGGATATGGTGAAAACAGAAGCATAATTAAGTGCAAAACACATAACCAGAGAAAAAGAGGAAATTATAGATAATGAAGAACTGATCAGAATGTGATCACATATGGTGATAAAAAGAGAAGATCAGATTTGAATCTCCAGCTCTTTTGATAACTAAGTATGTGATATTGGCTTGGTTTTTTTTAAAATCTTATATTTATTTGCATGTTGTCTCACTCTCTAGAGCATAAGATCCTTGAGAGAATGGACTATCTTTTGTCTCTTTTTGTAATCTCAGCACTTAGCACAGTGGCTGACATATAGTGCATGTTAAACAAATGCTTATTATTGATCTTATAACATGGACAATAAAGCTAACCTGATCTACTTCCCAAGGTGGTTGTGCTATGCTGTATTTTGAGATACTATATTTACAGTTACAAAATTTTGTAACTGTAAATTAATAGATCTTACAACGTACAAGTTTCTTTGCTAAGTGCTTTATAAATATTATCTCTTTTCAATTTTCACAACAATCTGAGAAGATAGGTGCTATTATTATCCCCAGGGTCAACAGGTACTAAATGTCTGAGGCCATATTTAAACTCCGATTTTCATGATTCCTGGTTCACTGTTCCATTCTAAGGGCCCTACACGATCGTGAATTTTGTCAAGTGGGGATGGTAGTAGTAGCTCCACCTAATTCCCCAGGTTGGTGCATTGTGCTTTGAAATAAGGGATGTAAAATGCTTTGTGATTGTAAAGGAGTAGATCAATGAGAATTGTTGTTTTAACTATGTAGTTATAGTCATGCTTTCTTCTTTGTTGGCATTGCTTCCACTGTTATAAATTACACCCATTCTCTGCCTGCATATCTCATTCAATTAGTTTAGTTTTTGTATACATCTTCCATAAAGGGCCAGCCCAAAACACACTAGGCTTTTCTGTCTTCTTTCAAAACCAGGAGTGGGAGGAGGAGGGAGGAGTACAAATGTACCAGTCTAATTAATCATCTGTTGTTTCTGGGGGAGTTCTTTTCCTGGTCACCCATTGTTTTGACAACAACTTTTACCCAGTTTTTCATATGCAGGCCATTGCTAATGCTCTGCAGACCTATTTCTACCAACCAAACATCTTTCCATTGAGCTTTATGTTATTTCTAATTATGATTCTTTTTTTTCCCATGATTCAAAGCAACAGGTCACCATTAGAAGAATAGTAGTATTAAAAAGAAATGAGTTTCTACAGAAGTGAAGAAATATGAAGAATCATTGAAATTGCAATTTTCCCCATATGCAATAGTCTAATTTTCTCTTTATTTCATTGCCTTGTTCACTGTCCTGCAGTTCTTGTCATATATCTGTATATACATATATGTGTGTATATGTATATATGTGTATACACACATGCAATTGCGTAGGCAATAAGCGTTTTTCACACATTTTCCGTTTTTAACTGTACATGGTGGTTAGATTAAGGTCATCTTACGGAATTAATGAGAAAGCTTTGTAGTATTTCAGACCTGAAACAATTAGCATCAAGCCAAGTACTGTGCAGAAATGATTTGTAGACCATCCATTTCAATAGGCAATCATTTTATTTAGTTTCCATACATGACAACTTCTAGGAATGCTTTTCATTTTGTGTTTGTATCCTCAGCACCAAGCACTCTGCCCTGCACATTAAGGAGGTGCTTAATAAATGCTTGCTGAATTTAATTAAATCAACACTGGTAAATACCTGGATTGAATGAGTTTTCTGATTTGTACCTCATTCACTTCACTTTACAGAAACATTCAAAAGATCTTTGAATAAAGTCACTCCTATAGTTGCATCTCTCACTGAATGGTCTATAAGTCTATTCTAGAGATTCAAATGTTATTTTTAAATTAATGGACAATAGACAGAGTTTTCTATTAAGATAGCCAGATGAGAGTTTGAATAAGAGACCAACTCCTCAAAAAAACAAGAGGAGAAGCAGTAAAGAAAAATAGCTAAACACACACACACCCACACACACACACAAGAAAATAAAAAATCATCTGCAAATAGGAAATTATCAAAGTGAACAAGATACAATAAAAATATACTGTGGGGTCACTTTCAAATAAAGTACCACAAATTAAAAGTGGAAGCAAATTGATGATGCAAGATATACTGAATGATGTAGACAAATTCACTTTCAAATAAACTTTAAAAGAATTAATTAGTAAGGAAATCACAATATCAGGGGGAAAAACTTAGAAAAAAGATCACAGGAGTCACCGGAAGAGAATTCAAAGAAGTTTTTAAAGAAAGAACAGGAGGATTTTTTTTTATGAGACTAATATGGAGAACACAACAGAAACTCTCAAAAATTAAAGGGAGCTAGTCAATAACATCTGACTAAATACAGCAGAAAATAACATTGCAAACAAGTCAGATCCATTGGAAGTAGGTGGAGTGGGAAGTTGATTAAATGACACAATTAACAGGAAAAAAAATGAAAATTGTGCAAATATAAATGACAAACCCATGGAGTAATGAAGGATGCAGAAATCTCCAAGTATCTGCATTTCAGAATCAGAAAAGCAAAAGAATAAGAACTGTTTCAACAACTTATTTAGGAAACTTTTTGGAATTAGCAAAAACAAATGAAACCATAAAAAAAAACCCCAAAACCAGGAAAACTCCAGTGTGTGTGTGTGTGTGTGTGGGGTGTTCAGGGAGAAGGAATCTTACTATCTAAAAAGAAAGAATAAAAGTAGCATGCCAAGGAATGAGGCTCACAGTGGACTTCTCAAGGGAGATAAAGATGATCAAATAAATTGGACTGTGCCATAGATAAACTTAAGAACCAGTGATCATGAACAAAAAAAATTTATCTACCCAGCAAAAATTAATGAGCTGTGTAAAGTCAAGAGATATACATTCATGAAGAATTTAGTCTTTGAAAAGTTAGAGACATACAAGTCTTAGAACAACAGTCAAGTTAAACAACTTTTAGTAAATCAATATAAATCTAATAAAATGTGATCCACAAATATATTGATTCATTAATTTTATCTCATATAAAGGTATAATAAAAGGATATTTTAACAGTCTACTAATTAGAATATAACAAATCCAACAAAAATATAAGAAAGAAATTACAGATATTGATCAAGTGTTAGTCAAACCAGATCTAGTAAACATATTGAAATGCCTCAATGAGAAAAGTAAGGAATACATATAATCATTTGAGTACATGCACAGATTACAGAAAAAAATGTATGTGATAGACATGAAGAAGTTATAGATCAATAAACAAAACCAGAAATTTTATATATTCTGCTTACATATCATAATGCAATAAAATTACTAAAAGTAAAAGGACATTAACAGTAAATTTTGATACAATAAGTGAAAGCTTTGGATACAAGTGGATGTAAAATTATTTATTAAATAAACCTCATTGAAATTGAAAGAAGAAATATCAATATAAAGATGAGTTCAAAGATAGTAACTATGTATGTACCACATATCAAAATCCATGATATAAATTCAAGGCAATACCGAGGAAAATTTAGAACGCTGAATGACAACATTAATTTGAAAAAGGAAGAATTCAATTGAGTTTGCATTTTAAAGCCAAAGAAAAGCTGCAATGTTAACTATAAAAAACAAAAAGATCTATAATAGAAATCAGAACAGATAGTAATACAACTGAAAATCTTTTAAAAATGAATGAAATAATAAATCTATCAAGAACTAATTTTTGCAAATACCAAAAAATTATAAACAATTAAAAAATCTAATAACAAAAAGAAAAGATGAAACAAATATAACTAAATTTAAAAATTAGAAAAGAGAGATCATGAGGGGCAAAGAAATCAAGAAAATTATCAAAGCTCATAGTTCTTTTCTACCAAATTTGAGAATCTAAAACAATGCATAATAATGAAAACATTTTCCAAAAATCACTGCATATTAATATAATGGAATATCATGGTGCCATATGATGATAAATATAAGTTTAAAGAATTAAGACGGTATCTATGACAAGTGATGAAAACATAAAGTTCAGCAAAACCAAACTCTCTTTCTTTTGTGTATGTATAATATATATATATGTAATAAAACTTTTTTAAAAAATGAAAATCAAAGGAAAAAGAATGATCTTAGGAGAGGGCACAGAACAAAACACAGTTTGGGATTTTGTTAATATGCCTGCTTCTATTTTTTTTTTGGTAAAAAATACAGTAAAATAGGCTTAGGTTTTGTACATGTTAATTTATTTCTTATATTTTGATTATTCTCTTTATAATTATTAAGTTTATATTTAAAAAAAGATTCAAGTGGGACCACAATGTATTCTCAATATTTCTCATTTCATGGTTACCATGAAGTGGCCTAAAGTGGAAAATATCTGAAAAAGCCTGCAAGTATTCTCTTAACATTTTTTTTTAGCAAAAATGATCTTGATACATAAAATAGACAATACTGATTTATAGCTGAGCAAAATAACTATATGGTTCAGAAGTTGGTAGTTTTCTCTATCATTTTTATTCTCAAAAAAATTTATCTAGGCTCTTTCCTATTCTATTATAAGCTTCCTCTCTCTAGAATATCTTGAAATCAATTTCCATAAGCTTTGAAATTGTTATCACCTTTAACACAGATTCCTGCTGTATGTATTTGGTCTATCTAACCACTCTTTCTGATTTATGAGTCTCAAGTGCTACCGGCATTTTCAAACATAGTTCATATAAAATGGAAGTGATGGAAGAAAAATACCGTAGTTTTATGATTGCCCAAAACAATAAATGACAATAAACATGAAAGCAGATCTGTTTCATTTTATGTCTGTTTATCTTTCTTCCATTTTACTGACATATATTCTTAGGAACATCTAGTTTAACTAGATCTTACCCTAATATTTATTCAAGATCTTTTTCCCTCTGCTTCTGTCTACTGTAATCCTCCTCATAATGTTTCTCAAATTAATTTGTAGCAGAAAGTGACTTGTACTTGACTCTCAAGTCTCTTTCAAAAGAAGATTAAGTATTGGCTGAGTGAAGCAAGTTTTTTGAACTCCTTTAACCTACTAAAATAGTAATGACTTTGTAGCATTAATTAAATTTCTCAAATAAATATTGATAGATTTAATTTCTTTAATTTTTTTTTCCATTTTCCATTTTACTAATGTTATCACAATTAACATTTATGTCAAATTTTAATGTTTGGGAAATGTTTTACAATCAGTGTTTCATTTGAACTTCTTAAAAACTGAGTTTGGTTTTTTTTTTTGCTATTGTTTTAAAGTCAATTTTATTTATTTTTTTAAAGGAGGTCAAGGTTGCAGTTGCAAGCAATGCCTCCCAATTCTTGGCTACCATAATTTTTTTCTAATATATTGTTTAATCAGGTCAACCAGTTAGAGATCTGATTACAAAGAGTTAATTCTGAAATAACCAATATCTGTAATCGGTAATTTCAAATCCACTAAGAGATGGTCAGTTTCATTTTTAATGCTGTTATTTGGTTACATTCAGCATCTTTTGACTCTCTACTAAAGAAAGTGTTTGGTATGCAGAGCTGAGACTTCCTAATAAACTACCAGCCTTTGGTCATTTTCCACCATAGAGCAATTTTGTTAATTAACAAAAGAAGAATTAAGAATTCATAATATAGAAAGGACAAATGATTTCTTAAATAATGTCAGCACATATACAAATATTCAGAAAGAGGTATGTTAAGGTGATATGATATGATATAACGTGGTATGACATGGTATGATATGGCATGGTATGTTCTGGTATGGTACAGTACCATACAATATGACATGATATAAAGAAATTACAAACTTATGCCATGGTAAGGGAGAAAAGAACTATAACTAAAAAAAATCTCCAAGAGTTATATAGAAAGTGTCCATATAAGCTTTATAATGATAATAAGAAAGACAGAAACTTCCTAATAGTAATCAAATAAGAAAAACAAATATTCAGAGAGAAAGAAACATTTGTTTTTATTCTTACAAAGTCACAAACCTCTTTGGTAGGCCATTAGACTATTTTATTATATTGTATAATCCTACTGTACTCTGCCCAGGGAAGGTGACATCTGTATCACTATGTCCCATTTTGGGTGTCAAAGCACTTATTAAGCACCTATTGATTGTCAGGAATTGTACTATGCACTTTGCAAATATTATCTCATTTGACTTTAGGAAAGACACTGATAATATGGAGAGCATCTAATTGGTGAGTAGGATAAGGAGGGTCCTCGAATTCATGTCATTTATGGATTTCATTACATCAGTTAAATATGTTTAGCCTAGAAAAGATATTTGAAGGATGTCTTGTAGAAGAGTCTCATTCTGCTTGACTATGAATGGCAGAATGGGGTACAAGTTCCCAAGAGGTAGAATTAGGCTTGATGTAAGGAAAATCTTCCAAACATCTAATGATATCCCAAACTATAATAGGATGCCTTAGAAGGCAGAGCATTCTCCCTCCATGGAAGTCTTGTAAAAGAGGCTGGATAATTACTTGTCAGTTACATAGCAGAAGGAGATTCTCAGCCATGGGCTGGGCTGGGATAGATGGCTTCTGAGTTCTCTTAAAAATCTTGGAATATGCAGTTCTGTGCATCATTTAAACATGAGTGGAATGAATTGAACTGAACTTAGCACCTTCCTTTTAAACCCCCAAAATATAAACCAAAGGTCTCTGTGTAGCTGCTCTTAGTACCTAGTAACACCATTTTAGTCCCTAGTACTTTATTACCTTAGTAAACCATCACCCTAGCCAGAGTGGTAACCAGCCTCTTGATACTCATATATAACACAAACAACTATTCATTGTTCTGTCTTGGAAAATGTGCTCTATTTTTTTTCTGAAAAAAAAAGGGGAAAACAAGGGACTATTTCAGGCTAAACATTTAACAAAGGACTAGATCATATCACTTATACCTTTGTCTGATCCAGTTCTGAGGACAGGCTCTCTAAGCTGCTAAAACTCAAGAAACGTTCATGGCTGGAACCTGTTTGAAAAAGGTATCTGACCACTGTTTCTTTGTTTGTTTCAAAGCGCTCCCACTTTCTTATTGTCATCTAAAGAGAAAAAAACGTTAAATAATACAATAAGTTACAAATTAGTGAAGAATATCAAGGAATCATTTTTTACGTGGACCCTAACTTGGAGAGCTGCAATCCTTTACATTCTAGTTACTTTTTTTCAGTTGCCAAGTTAATACATTGAAATTCTAAGGAAGTTCACTGTTCCGTCTCTAGTAGAGACTAATTTCTCTGGGCCTCATCTATAGGGGGAGAAAAAGGAGTTGTATTTTATGGTCTGTAAGGCATTTTCTGCACTGGGAATGTTATTCTACTACTAGAACTGAGGGGCAAACAGCAATGAAAAGTCAAAAGAAAAATAAGGGAAAACAGAAAATGGGGAAATAAGCAACTTGATTACAAAAATCAACATATATGCTTCAACAGAAAAGTCAGGACTAAAAAATATCCATGCATTTTCTGGACTCTGCCAAGGGGAAAAGAGCTAGCTAGAGGTAGACAGCAATTGGAAGGTCAACCACTTTTTTACTGGGGAGAACTTTTGAAGAGGCCCCTGCTTTCTGAAGTCTCACCTGTAGGCGGCGCTCCTGCTTTTCCCTATTCTGCTCCATGTTCTCTAAAGTATTCTCCAGCTTCTTCAGGTCCTCTTGGGCTCTGCTCGATAACCCACCGTCACCCTGCTTAGCCCTGGCAATCTGCTCTTGTACATCCTTCTTCTTTCCCTGGATCCTTTTGGTCTTTTGCTGAAAGGATTTGTTAAACAGATGGATATCCATATTAATTTCTCCTACAGCTAAGAAGGGAAGTACACGCCTGCACTTGAAGAGAGGACAGAAAAGTGCATACAAAAGCATGCATGGTGGGCAAGGACTGTACTTTTAAGTGAAGAAATCACTACTAATAACGATGAAGAGTCTATATTAGCCAGAGATGGACATTATTTATAAATATTTTAGTTTAGAAAAAACACAACACGTGTTATGTCACTTAAAAATTGAGTCAAAAGATCTATTTTGTGCTTTACAGGAACATATTTGGTAAAATAATACATTTGCTGAAAAAGAAAAGAATGTGTGTGTGAGAGAGAGAGAGAGAGAGAGAGAAAGAGAGAGAGAGAGAGAGAGAGAGAAACGGAGAGAAAAAGATGAATTCTTTTACTGCTTAAAAAAAGACAAGCCCAAATCCAAAGGTTAAAGTAGCTTTTTTGCTAATGGAAGAAAAGTTGAATACATTAGGGATTGTGATTAATCTGTAGAAACTGTCAAAAATCTACAGGGATTTTTCAGAAAGGTAAAGACAGACATAAAAGCCTCCATGGTGCTGTTTCCTAAATTAAACCCACACAAAATCAAAATCTATTTATCAACATACAAACAACATGAAATAAATGGGAGCAATATGCAAACAAAATTTAATTTCATGCACATTAACTTTTAAAGACACCTACTGACCTATTATTTTTTGGAGGTAACCGTGAAGTCTATAAAAATAACAACTTATTTGTGCATCTTTTAGAAAGTATACGCCACGGCAAGACAGGCACTGATGCAACATGAAGCAAACAGAGACAAAAAAACAACATACAAAATGATTTTTTGGTTGCTCTTGTTGCTCAGTCCTTTCAGATTCTGTGACTCCATTTGACATTTTCTTGGCAAAGATACTGCAGTGGTTTGCCATTTCCTACTCCAGGGAATTTTATGAGGAAACTGAGACAAACAGGGTTAGGTGACTTGTCCAGGGTCACACAGCTATTAAGTGTCTGAGGCCAAATTTGAACTCAGATCTTTCTGTACCCAGGGTCGGTACTCTGTTAACTAAACCTCCTCACTACTCACAAAATGATTGGAACAATATAAATGAACAGAATAAGAACAAAAAAAATTAGTAACTGAATGCTAAGAAAGTATACTCACTAACCTTAGTCCCCCAAAAAAGAGAAATGAGAAGATACCTACCCACTTTTTTTGCAAAAAGGGAGCACTATGTGTATGGAACACTACATATAATATCAGATTTCTTTTTCTATATTCTGTTTAATTTCTTATACTCTTTTCTTTTGCATTCTTTGTTATAAGGGATAGTTATCCAGCAGGGAAGGTACAGACAGGTGTTAGGAAATTAATATGATGCAAAAATATATGAATAGAAGTTTTTTTAATACTTGCTCTGTTATAACTGAAACTTACTTCAGTAAAAATAGCTTAGGCTTTTTCTAGCCTATTTTTTATCAAATCCAAAGTCAAAACATCCAGGCACTTAACTGGTTAGTATATTAGTACAAATAAATTATGTCATATTTACTTTATTTTCCTTTCTGGGATCACATTTGGATGACTAAGAATAAGAGCATGTCCTCTGAAATTTCCTACCACTTTCTGTAAAACAGGACAGTTATTTATTGTTGTATGGTTGATTTTCAGTTGTGTCCAACTCTTTGTGGCCTCATTTGAAGTTTTCTCAGTGAAGATACTGGAGTGATTTGCCAATTCCTTCTCCAGCTCATTTTATATAGGAGGAAACTGAGACAAACAGAATTAATTGGCTTCCCCAAAGTCACACAGCTAATAAGTGTCTGAAACTGCTTTTTAACTCAGGAAGAAGAGTCTTCCTGATTCCAAATCTGGCACTCTTTATACATTGAGCCACTTAGCTGCTCATTTCATTTATTCTATAAACATTTCAGTATCTAATATGTGTAGGTGTCATGCTAGATCAGAGGTTCCCAACCTTATCTGGCTTATTGCCTCCTTTAAAAAAATTTTACTCTGCCTCCCCACTTGAAATCTTCTTTCTTTAACCTTTTAACAGCTTTTTTTGGATATTTGCATCATTTCAAAAAAATCTAAAATGTATATTATTAAAATTGATGCACTTTTATCTTAAGTTTAAAAATTTATTATAAATTTGTGGTTTTTCCTGCATTGGAATTTTGATCATGCAATACTGTGTCATGTAACCATATCATATCATATTGTAAACAAGTCATTAATGCCCATAATCCTGCCAATACATGCTGGACTTACTGACAATACACAATATACTTGCCTGCCAACACTTGCTTGTTAAGACCTGTTGGCAGATTTGACCACTGATCAGTTATAACTTGCATTTTGTATGTTTAGCTGGAAAATAATATAATCACTATGACTTTAACTCTGTTATACAATGGATGAAACTTGTATGAACAGTTTTTCAAAATTTTCTTCTCGTCTTTCCTTATGCTTCCACTATCCCATTATTTTTATTCAATGCCCCCCAAATGCATCCAAGGCTACTATTGCTCCCCCACACTGAATTATTCCAGTGCCACCCAGGAGTGGTATCACTCACTTTGTGAACCTCTGGATGAATATGGGAATCTATGAAAGAAACTTAAAAGATATAATGTCCTTTTTTCAAGAGCTCATGCTCTAGGAAAAAAAAAGAAGAAAACTCAAACAAACAAAATATAAAGTAGAGAGTAATTAATTAGTACCTAAGAAGGAAAACAAACGCTACAATCATTTTGTTCTTGGGAAGTCAGAGATTTCATGGAAAAAAGGAAGCCTCAAAGGCAGAATTGAAAAAGAATATACTGGCATAGCAAATGGTATGACAATGGGTAGTGTATGTGTTCAAGGAAGAAGGATTAGAGAAAAAGAGAGTAGAAATGCAGTGAGGGAAGGAAGGAAACATTTTTTTACATAATTAAAAGTTTTTCACATAATTAAATTAGCACAATTAGTTTGCAGTAAAGTGTCCTTACATTCCTCTTTTTCATTAAAGGCTACACTTTCAAGGGAGGTTTTCATAGTTAATGTCATATTTGGTCCTCATTTTTTTTTATTCTGCTTTTTGTCATCACCAGATCCCTTAATGTGAAGATGCGAATGTATTGACTTAGATAAGAGCAGAATGTTACCAAACTCTTTGATCATGCAGACCAGATTTTCTGAATATGTGAGTGTTTTACACAATTGGTATCAAACTCAAATAGAAACGGGGGCCACAAAACCTTAGAAAAGAATTCCTAAGGACCATATATTGACTTAGTTTTAAAATATAACATTAGCTTTATTTTATTGTAGTTCTGTTATTTTAAAAATTATTTCCCAGTTGCACTTTACTCTGACTTAGTCCCTCTGAGGAGTGCTGTGGGTTACATGCAATCAATGGACCAAGTGTTTGACGACTCTGTTCTATGCATCTCTCTGGGTTTAATTTACTAATAGAAATAAAATAATCAATAATTAATGATATAAAATATACTACTACTATTAATGATAACACGTATATAGCACTTAATATATTCTAGGCACTGTGCTAAGCCCTTAACAATTATTATTAAATTTGACCCTCACAACAACCCTGCAGTTTTTTTAAACAGAAGGGGAAACTGAGGCAAAGCGGTGGCTTGCCCAGAGCTACACAGTTGGAAAAATGTCTGAGGATAGATTCAAACTCAGAGCTTCTTGATTTCAGTCCCAAAGATCTGAGCCTTGTAGCTGCCCCTAGGAGATGCAATAAAATTAAAGACACACCCACCTGATGATGTAGAAGTAACTGCTGGGCTTCAATTAAGTTTTCAGTGTCCAAGATCTTTTCTGCTTGCTCCTGAACTTCTTTGGAGGTGCTAATTAACTGTTCAAGGGAGCTTTTTGCAATTTCCTTGTATTGGACACGATCCCCAAGAGCACTTAGCATCTTTTCAACCTAAATTAAAAAAACACACACACACACAGGGAAATAAATCCATGACTCTTTTACGACTGGATAGAACTAATTTTATGTTGAAATGTTTCAAGAATATTAATAATTTTAAAATAAAAGTAAAATGATGTTATTTTATTTTATTCTTGTAGTACATAGCATGTCTATATACCTGTAATATTCCTTCAAGAAAAAAATTCTGTACTTACTTAACATATAGCACTCAGAAAAATGACCTCATCTGACACATTCCACAGGATCAAAATCATTCTTTTTAAGGATCAGTGTGAAATGTTGTAAATGTTGTTGCCATGTCCTTTTAAATAAATCAACAAAGTAACTGTATTTCATAGTTTGCCAGACTTTTGAATTTTTAAAAAAAGATGAAGACACCTGACAATTAAGCATATCCTAGAGAAAGGCCACATTAATGACTATGAAAATATTTTTGGGTTTGTTGTCATTGTTGAAGTGGAAAACTAAATCAGTACACTAATTTTAATCTAGAAACTTAGCTAAAACTTCAGAATTCCCTATCCTAATTATTACAAAAGGATTCAATTTTTATTTTATTTTTCCTGAAGGGGACGTGGGAAGAAGAGAAAAGAATACTTGTTAAGTTTTAAAACCAAATCATCAATGTTATAATAGGACACAATTTGTTTTAATCTTATAGATTAGCTTTGGCAACCTCTGTATTATTAACAAATATTTCATGGCATTATTTTCTATTCTGATTAAAACTCCCCATATAAGGAAATCAGCATAGTCTTCAAAAAGAGTTGCACATTACTTAAATATATAACTTTACCTCTGACAGCAAAGCGATGAGACTCTTGAAGTCACTCGAGAGTTTTGAGAGTTTATCATCCTGTTTTTGGATTTCTTCCTCTGCAGAAACTTCAGTAAGAGTTTTCAGCCTAGCCTTCAGCCAGCCAAGATTCTCTCCTTGTTTGCTCACCTCATCTCTGATTTCCTTAATATAAAATTCATCAAAACATATCTGTGAACTGTGGTTAAGTGTGACAAAGTCTAAGGGGCAGGTTGACACAATGGTCATGCTTCTTGAAGGGATTCTCTGCCTTCCACCAGTTACTTAAGTTGACTCTCATTCTTCTGCCTCTTAAACGTAAGGTTCTTTTCTTGGTCCTTTTCTCTCCTTTGGTGATCTAATTTAATCCCATGGCTTCGATTATTGACCCTATGCAGATAATTACCAAATACACAGTATATTCCAAAAGTTTTAGTACAGTTTTAAGTGATTAAACCTTAAAACTCTACTGAGATTTTGGGGATACCTTATATATTTATATCCCTAATCTCTCCCCAGAGATTCTGCTCTATATTGCCAATGGCATTCTGGAGGGCTACAGTTAAGCTGTCCTGTTGTTACCCCAGATTCAGCTTAACTTCTTTGAGGCTCAGTTTCCTCATCTATCAAAAGAAGGTTTAATTGGATGCCATTTAAAGTCATTTTGGCTTTAAATCTATACCCCAAACTGAATTCATCATCTCTCCCCACCACCCCTCCATAACATGTCTGTTTCTGCTGCTAGCACATCAACGTCCCTGATACCGAGAGTGATAATTTCAGTGTTTTTTTTTTTAATTTATCGTTGTCTAACTCTTCATGACTCTTTTTGGGGTTTTCTTGGCAAAGATACTGGAGTGGTTTGCCATGTCCATGTCCAGCTCATTTTATATATGAGGAAACTCAAGCAAACAGGGTGAAGTGACTTGCAAGGGCCACACAGCTAGTAATTGTCTCAGTCAGATTTGAACTAGGCCTGGTGCTCTATCCATTGTACCACTCGCTGCCCTAATTTGTTTCTAAGTCCTTCCAAGTCTAACCCAATCCTATCTCTTGCATTCCATCTTTGCACTTCTCACTCTCCCTTTGGTTATGTTTGTATATTCCTGCTCTTGGTCTCCTTGAGAGCAGAATTTGTGTTCACTTAGTACTTAACACATCCGTGCATCTTAATAAAAATGTTTTGAATTAAATTGTCAAGAATGATTTCTAAAAAAATCTCCATATACTAAAGAGGAACATTAGATGAGATAGTCTTATCCTGTATATGCAATTAGTTAGCACATACAAAACAGACTATAATCTTTTATATGCAGATGGGTTAGATTTAGTAATTTCATTTTTATTAATTATAATGAAGCATAATAGACAGAGGTCTGGCTTTAGGATCTGGAGAATCTGGACCCCACCTTTCACAAAAACTGCTGGTGTTACCTTGTGAAAATCATAGCTTCTCTGAATGTGTTAAGTGGAGAGAGGAATGATACAGGGCATGGTGACACACAGAAAATGGAAGAAAATAGATGGGCACAGAGTACATAGGTAAACTTTCTGTGACCCCACTCCAAGAGAAGTGTGTGGTAACCTGAGCTGTGGGTAAATGGCTATGTTTCTCTCAGTCAATTTCTTCATCTGTAAAATGTGGATAATAATGTTTGTACTACCTTAGGGAATGATTGTGAGGTATAACAATGGAATAATGTATGTGAAGCATTTTTCAGGTTTTAAAGTATTATAGAACTCTGTTATTATTTTAACTAGGGATGATCAGGAAGTAACTTGTTGATTTGAAGAAATTTGTATTTAAATCTCATCTCTGTCACTGATTTACTATGTAAGCTTTGGCAAGTAATTTACCATCCTTGAGTCTCCCTTTCCTCTTTTGAAATATGAGATTTCAGTTACAAAATTTTGAAGATCTTTTGAAGTTATAGACATCTATCTTTACTGCCTATACTATTCTTGATTTGGATAATATTGTTCTTATATTTCTGTTGCATTAATTACATGCACACATAAATCTACTGAAATATCTGCAGTTGACCCCCAGTTTGAAAACTCTCTCTGGGCAGAGCCAAATCCTAAAATCCTCATGAGGCGGTTTCACTTGATAGTTGTGCATGACACAGAAATCATTCTTAATTTTTTTTGATAGGGTAACTAGGAAAAGGCACTCAAATAATAACATATTTTGAGTAACTCTCAAATAGAGTCCTCTGAGTATTTTAATTTATACCTATCATTACAATGTGAAAGAAATTATCTTGCTATTATATTAATAATCAATTACTAAATTAGGATGCAGGCTTTTCTCCTTTATTTCCTCATTTAAGGCTGAGTCTCTATATCAAGTCAATCTCTGAAAGATATGACTGATGGATGAGACTGTCCTATCCCTAAAGGAACATCTTCAGTCTTGAGCCTAATCCTATCCAGGAGACCTTTTTCTGTTTAGAACTTAAACAGAAGTCCAATTTAGGCAGTTTACTCTCAATTAGAGTGTATGGTGACCCGACTCACAAAGAAGAAAACTAACCAATGGTCTGGATGGGAAAGGAGTCCCCTGTCCAGATTGCTGATGGAGGCTGAATTTCACAATCAAGCCATATTCTCAGCAGGAGGAGTTGAAGACTTCTACTCTACCTCCTCATTAAATGCCCACCAATCAAGGCTGATTTTCAGTTGTCAAGGGAATTCCCTTTCAAGGATTATTTAAAGCTTTCAGGCTCTCCATGTCTTTTGTCTTTGGTTGAAGATAGAAATCACTAACCATTGATTCACTGATTATTACCTAGCTTAATTAATATACCAATTATTAGTTACCTAGAAACTGTGTCTCTGAGATTTTCATTCATCACGCAATGTCAGTATTTGCATATTAAAACTAAAAAGATGACTGTTATACAGTCTAGTCAAGTAAAAAGAAATGAAAAAGGCAATCTTTAGATATTATACAAATAACATGCCAGGAACTAACCTCTGCAGCAAGTTTGGACTTTCCATATGTGGTAGTATCTTTGGCTTCCTGCTTCATCAGTTGCAACTCTCTCTCTTTTGCAGATATCCAGGATGACAATTCAGAAAATCTAAAACAATGCAATCATCATCTTATGATAACAAAAAAAAGAATGTCCTAGTGGTACATAAGTACTTAATTATTCAAATATTACTCTGAAAAAACCTCCCAATTCAGAAACCCTTCAATAAATATTTCCTCTGCAGAAAAAAATTCTTTTTTTAAAGCAAAGTTGGAGGGCAAGAAGGATGGTCTGGTGTTAACAGTGGTTAAATAAGCTGTGTCCATGCTAGTGTCTTGCTTGGGTACAAGTTTGCCCTTGGACCTAGGTCTATCTGACGTAAAAGACTTAGTCCTGGAATTCTCATATCTCAAGTCACGTGGAACTGGGTCAGACAAGTTGACCTTGTGCAATCTTCACAAGACTGGGTGGAGGAGTATTCCAAAAGAGAAGCACTGCTTCAACAGGCCCTAGAAGGCTGAGGAGCTTGCCCTCAGATCTTGTAGGGGTTAGAAAATCCCTGGATAATGAATGGCAGGTACAGAATCCACATACTGGAAAGCATCCTGAGACCTCATATTCTGCTTTCGTTATTTACTACCTCTGGTGGTCAAGTTCCTGACACCAAGGGATTGTTGATGCCATGAGTTCTATAGAGGTATTTTTTCTGTACTTTGAGAACCTGAAATTTTCATCAAGGTGGGTACTCTTTCTACTGCAGTAGGTCATAAATTTTCTGCACTTTCCAAAATGATTTTTCTAGATGTGTAGTGGCTAAAGCTGTCAATACTCTGCAGCCAGAATGATGATGATTCACTTCAAAATTAAGTAGTATGACCCTTAAACAACAGACATGTGGGTCTGTCATTAGGCCCATTCCAAATCTGAAAAACTCTTTCCAAATTTCTATACTGTTCTGATGCATCCTTGAAGAACCTGGGGGCACCTCCACTTTATAAGTAGTTCTACAATGGGACTTTAATGGTGTTACCAGAGGTTTTATGTCTATTAAAAGCAATATTTATGTACAAAAGAAAGTTAAAATCATGCCACCTATTTTTACCTATTTATTAAATAAAATAAAATTCATGTCATACCATAGTTTTTTTTGGTATATGTCTTAAATCATAGAGGAGAAACCTTGTGTATTATCTATTTTTGTACTTCACCTCAGCACCAAACACCACGCATTAGACATTATAGGAAATGGAGAAATGTTTCTTTACAAACAAACTGGTCAACGTGCAGCAAAATTACTATAGCCAGTATGCTAGAATTGTTATATTAAAATGTCTGTTTAACTATCAGAAATACCTACCTAGTCTTATAATCTTTCCACTTATCTGGGTTTTCCATCAATTTCTTATAAGTGTTATCAATCATAGCTTTAAGATCTCTGAGAGTGGATTGACAGTTCTCTGGCGTATTTCTCACAGGGTCACGGACTGGAAGTTTCAGACTGAGTTCTTCAATCACTTGTAACCTTTTCTCACAAAGATGATGGGGTCCTTTGTCACTGAAGAAAATCTAGAGAGAAACAGCTGAAGCTATAAATAATGTACACAGGAAGTTGCAAAAAAGTGTCTACATTTGTAGAGGAAACAAAAATATTCTCCTTTGGGAAACTGAGCCATTTTGTGATTTTGGTCTCAGGCCAGACTATCACAGTTCTGTACCTTTGTACAAACTCGACAAAATTCCACTAGTGTCCACTTGGTGGGCATGAGACATACCTTATGCTCTTGAATGATCTTTTCACTGCCTTCCTGTGGCACCAACTTGTTCTCTCGACCAAGTTCTGATTTGCACTCTTCTACTGAAGATAAAAATCTGTTTTTCTCCACTTCTATCTTCAGGTGAAGTAAATGATAGGGAGCTTCTCCTTGGAGATCCTACGTTGCATAAACAGACCAAGAAAGTACAATGGTGATTGTGATGAGGGAGATTTGAATGGAAATAGCAAGCTAAGTAAGTTTTTATTTCCCAGCTAGAAAGGGTCCTGTATATCATGAGATACAATGGATTTGGGAACAGCATATAACATGAGATATGTTGGTTATTCTGAATAAACTTTTTTCTTGCCTTTTTCCTTTTTTATTATAAAACACGGTGGTCAGAAAGAGAGGGACAGTGGGAAATGTAAATAATGCAAAAAGAAAAGTTCAGCAAAAAAGGAAAATGTTTCTATTTACTTTAGAGTATAAATTTGACTTTTTTTCAGTCTTTGATTTTCTTGAGATATAGGCCCAGTCTTTGGGTCAGTGTATACAGACAGTTTTGTCACATCTCTTGCATAATTCCAATGTGAAATCTTGGATTGCTGTGTGCCTTCACAACTCCAGCAACACTGTATTGCTGTGTCTCTTCTTCCACAGTCCTTCTAACATTAAATATAAATATTTTTTAAAATAACCTTTCCTAATTTGAATGGTATGATATGAAATCTTCCAGAGATGTTTAAAACTGCACTTTTCCCATTATTAGTAATTTGGAACATGTTTTCATGTGTTCATTTATGGTTGGCAATTCTTCCAGAAACTGTTGGTCACATAACCCTTATCATTTACCTCTTGGGGAGTGCCTCTGGGTCTCGTCTATTTGTGTCAGTTTTCTGAATATTTTAGATATCATAGTTTTGTCAGTGAAATTTGGTGCAAATGTTTCCCTTCTCTGCTTCAGTTTTAATACATTCAGCTTGTCACTCTTCAATCATGGCAAATGGAATTTCTTTCACACAATTACTCACTTTCCATTGTTTATGGAGTTTTCTAACAGCTTCCTGTAGACCCTGCTGTTCTTGCTCAGGGAGGATGTCAGTCAGTTCATCACAAGCTTTCAGGAAGGCATTTAGTACCCTCTGGTCCAGTTGACTAAAAAACTCCTGATTGGAGGATTGTAGGGAGGAAAAAAGCAATTAAAAGCTCCGTCTAGTTACCACTGTTAACACAGAAACCAGTTGGTAGGAAAGTAATCATAAAATGTTATTGAAGGAAGTAATAAAGTTTCTTACCATGAACTAGCTTAAGCTCGTCACTAATTCACATAAAATATCCATTAAGCCACAATTAAAAATCAGTAGCTACCATGTTTGGAATTCAACTAGTACTTTCTATTTTTTTTTTTTTTATGCAGGGGGGAATAGGGAGATTAATTACAATTCCCAGATTAGAATGTATCCACGCCAGTGCAGCAGTCATAGCTAAGAAGATAAGGAGAGATTATTAATCCATAAGTTTAAGATGACAGTGATTCGTATCATTTATATCTCTTTTTTAAAGGCCAGTCACAAAAGCTAAAGGAAAATCAGAACTAGAATTCATAATCCCTTATTCTTGACATTAAAGTATATTTAAGGCCCTTTTACTCCATTAAAAATGGGCATTCTACCAAAGGGTTTCTGCCCCATTCTCAAAAGAAAAGATAAAGATATAACTTACTCATACATTCACAACCATTTCAGCACATTTACGTTAGAAGAAAGAGGGTAGCAATGCTGATGTATACTAATTAAAGGAGGTACTTATATAAAAATCTACTGGTGAGCCAAGTAGTGACTATGATTGTTGAGTCTAAGACTGGTAGATCTCTTGAGTTCGGGAATTCTGAGCTACAGTGCACCAAGCTGACCAGGTGTTCAAATGAATACCAACACAAATATGGTCAACTTTGGGAGCAAGGGACTGCCAGGCAGCCTACGGAAGGGTAATCTGGTCAAAGTGTAAAATGAAACAGCAGATCCAAAGTCCACACCAATCAGTGGTGAACTTGGGCCATAAGTGGCTGCTTCACTTCCAGCCTGGGAGACCCAGTCTCCAAAAACCCCCGCAAAAAACCAAACACTTTTCAGTTTTTGTTTGTTTAATGTTTCGCTGCACCTCTCAGTTAAGAATTGTCATTGCACAAATTTAAACCATTGGTCATAATCATAGACAAAAAGGGTGATAATCTACCAAAACACTGATACATACCCCCAGTTAAACAGTACCCAGGACATGACTTCCAAGTGGATAGAGTTTGCCATATTTGTTAAGGATAGTCTACTTCAACAGTGGGAGAAGGCAGTTTAATATCTAATAAATGTCATGATATCATGTCTTCTTAAGTGCTCCCCAATCTGCTTCACTTTGCTAGAGTTTAAGCAATCTAAAGATCTTTCCATAAATCTGAAATTATCCATTTAGAAAGAATTCTTTTGTTTTTTAACTGCTTAGATAAGGAAGGAACAAGTCAGTAGGTCGGTTATCTTTGTTAATCTCTACAGTTTTTATATTCTCCACTACATTTTGTTTTCTACAAACTTGTTATTAAAGATTCTAATCTGATACACCTTTCCAAAGTACGATAAAAAGTCAATGAGAAATCAACTGATTGAATCATTTCCTTTTTAAAGTCTTCTCATTTGCCATTTATTTTGTCTCTCTAGAATCTATAGACCTTCTCTAATTCTGCTTTGGACTCCACATTTTCCTTTGGGATTAGATGAAAATTCTCTTTAGTTTCATCTTTTATTTTACACTATCTACACTGAGAAGAAACACGGTATGGTGGATACAAAGTTAGCCACAGAGTAAGGCAAATGTAGTTGGTTCAAGCCTTCCTCCTTATACAGAATGGCTGTGTGATTGTGAGTAAGACGCTGGACCTCTCAGTGAGTCAGACAATTTTCTAGTATTGTAAATTACTGAGCTGATGTCATTCTGAATTCGTAAAGGGATTTTCCTTACTGGAATTTTCCTAAAACAAAGAAATCACAGGTCCAGTTAAAATTAAAAAAAAAAAAAAGCCTGCCCATATGGCTCATGCTGAATGTGCATTGAAGAGTATTATGTACTCACCGTATGCTTCTTCAGAAGTGCTTCAGGATCCCCTTTTTCTTTTATGCTGACCTGGGCAATCTGTAGGACTTTCTCCAATTCTGCTCTGGACTCCTCAAATTTTTTCATCAAACGGCTATTTGTTTCTACGTGCTTTCTCCACTCACTAGTTTTCTTCACCATATTCTTGATATCAAGTTAAAAGAAAATTATTTTTCTTATTAATGAAAACAACATGTTGTATCTATGTAGGCATCACCAATAAAGTATTTATGTTTTTAATAAAATATTTAACAGGAAGCCTTAATACAATCACTGGCCCTGAAGTAAACAGAAATAATGATACAGATGACTTCTTTTGGAGACTTATGAATATGTAGTGGATTGTATTGATTTTCCATGCAGTAGCAAAAAAAGAGAAAAGAAAAAGAAGAAAGTCAAAGGCATGATGAATAATAGATTCTTCTCTACCTTTCTCTGAGCAACATTTTCCCATATGGCAATTTAAACCAGAAAAAATAAATTACCTGAAAAGCAACATGAACCTCAGCAACCTTCTTTTGCAGCATGCTCTGATCAAAGTGTTTTAACACCTTACTCAAGGCCACAAATTTCTGAACATTTTGACTGTCTTTCTCAATTAGTGTCAAAGTCTTCTTACAGCTTTCTTGATGAGATAACAGCTCCTACAAGGAAAAAAAAACATTAATATTACATTTCAGAGGGAAAAACAAGAAACTGTGAGTTTTAAGTTATTAAGGGGATACAGATTAATCAATGTTAAGAGATTTCATTAAAATGACTAAGGAACAATCTTTTAATCAAAGAATTCAGCAATCACTAAAGTTGCTGCACTTTAGATGTCAAAAGTGGATTTTTTTTGACATCTTAACTCTTTTTTCATATGTTATCCTTAATATTTGATCTAACTCTGCAGAGGAAATAATATAATAAAAGAATTAAAAATAGAATCAAAATTATTGCAACCGCCAAATTTCTGACTTTGTCCAGCCAATAAAGCTCATGGTACAATAATGACACTATTGAAATGAACCCACATATCAGATTAAAAAATGCTGAAAGGTCCTTTATCTTAATAAATTGCACTTGACTGAAATAAACAGAAGCAGAAAATATATTTGACATGCCACATGCCCATAGTGCTATAAAAACTGAAGAATCTCTGATTTTTGCTAACTAGACCGAGGCGGCAGAATAAAGGCAGCTTATGCCCAGGGGATGAGAGGCCCATGGAATCAATGGTATCTTTCTGGGTTTTCAAAAGGAGAGAAGCAGCAGTGGTCTGCAGTTCCTTAAAGTTCTCTCTAGTGGCTCTGTAACACAATCAACCCCCTGATGGGGAAAGGCAAGGTGGTTCTGATGGTGTATCTGACTAGATACTGATTCGAGGCAAG
The DNA here is from genome assembly GCA_023548195.1 of Bettongia penicillata ogilbyi. Classification (NCBI taxonomy): domain Eukaryota; kingdom Metazoa; phylum Chordata; class Mammalia; order Diprotodontia; family Potoroidae; genus Bettongia; species Bettongia penicillata. Next base: position 1,156,763 of record JAJHZJ010000314.1, read on the forward strand.
TCACTTCACCTGTCTCAGGTTCAGTTTCTTTATCTGTAAAATAGTGAGAACCCTACAACACAGGATTATCATGAGGATCAAGTTAGCAAAAACATGGAATATGCTTTGCAAACCTTTTTTGTAAATAGACGTTTGATTTTTTTTTTGTTAAATGTACACAAATCTGACTGTTACAATTTCTTTGTTATTGAGTTTTGCCTTTACAAACTAAAAGAAAATACTTATTTTATCCCTCTGAAGATTTGGAAAATCAGATATGAATTTTTAAAAATATACTATTATATGTTAATTGGATTGTGGCATACATAACAAGGATTTCATCACTATTTTACTGATATATGAAAGAAATGTTATTAATGAAAAGGATGCATTTGAGTGGAATTTAGACACATAAGTAGACTTTTCTGCCAAGGAATTAATTTAGATCAGGGATTTCTAACCTAGGTCCATGTATTCTTTTTTTTTTATATTTAGATAACTCTATTGGAATACAATTGATTTTCTTTGATAATCTTACGTATTTTATACTTTTAAAAACATTATTCTAAGGAGGTATCTGAAGGTTTTTTCAGATTGCTTAAAGGGTTCCATGACACACAAAAGGTTAAGATCCCCAACTTAAATTAAGTAGTACTAAGCCCTAGAAATATTTTTTTCTGACCAGTGACAGATGGTTCCTTTCAATAAATACCAATTAAATAATTACCTATGATCAGTGTAAGGGTAACACGCATTATATGAAAGACCATATAATGTGACAAAAAAATACTACTTGTCATCTTAAGTACATCCTTAAATATTTTATGATGACTGACTTAGCATAACAAATTGTATTTTTTAATTCAGAGCCTAACTCACCATCCATGAACAGTATCTGTTCAAGAAATGTGAACTGATATGTCAACTCTATGCAGTGGATTTTTAGACTTATCTACCCAGTCCCAACCTTTCTACTGGGCAGCTAGGTGGTTCAGTGGATAGAGTACTGGGCCTAGACTTAGGAAGACCCCTCTTCCTGAGCTCAAATTTGGCCTCAGACATTTACTAGCTGTGTGACCCTGGGCAAGTCACTTAATCCTGTTTTCCTCAGTTTCTTTATCTGTAAAATGAGATGGAGAAGGAAATGGCAAAACATTCTAGTATCTTTGCCAAGAAAACCCCAAAATGGGATCACAAAGAGGCAGATACAACTGATGTGGTGGAACAAAACCTCTCTTCTGACTTCTGCTCTTGCAACTCCAGCTGCCTACTGAACTTCTCAACCTGGGTGTCTTGGAGATATTATATTCTCAGCTTGTTCAAAATTGAGCCCATTATCTTTTCCCCAAACTCTTTTTTCTTCCTAGCCTCCCTATTATGGTTGAGGGCACCACCATCCTCCTACTCACCCAGACTCACAACCTATCTCATGCTCAGATTCTTACTCTCATTTCCTACATCCAATCTGTTGCCAAGGCCTGTTGATTCTACCTTGATATACACAAACCCCTCTTCTTCTCTGACGCTCCTTGAATACCTCACACCTTCACTATTGTAATAACCTCCTTGTTGGTTCTGGATCTGGATCTCTCTCCTGGATCTCTCTCCAATCTACTCCATCCTCCACTTAGCTATCAATGTCATCTTCCTAAAGTACAGGTCTGACCCATCTCTCCTTCCTCCATTCAATAAACTCCAGTGGCTTCTTGTTACCTCCATGATCAAATACAAAATCTTCAGGGGCTTTTAGAACCCTTCATAAACAATATTGTCTTCTTAATTATGTTCCACTTATGATTATTAAAAATTAGTCAGAATTATGCTCTAACTACCCACAAACACACTGTATAACAAAATGACGCACATATCTCTACCCATTCTTTTTCAAAATCTTCACTATGCAAAAATTAATTGCAAAAAAGTAAGGCCTTTTTCTGGAGTCGTGTTCCAATTGCACACTACTTATTATACAAAGACTAGGATAAGTATACATTGCAAAAATGTTGTCCTTCCTGGCTAATGTAGAGGAAGAGTGAACAGGGTATCTGATCTGGAATTAGGAAGATCTTGGTTCAAATCCTGCCTCAGATACTTACAAACAGTTTGGCTCTAAGAAAGTCACTTTTCAGAGTCTGTGCCTCAGTTTTCTCAACTGTCAAACGAAAGAGCTGGATTCAGTGGTGTCAGTTCTGAATCTCTGGTCCTACGAGTTTAATTGCTTTAAACAAGGCAGTAACACGGTCACTATCCTGAGTTTGTTCTTTGGATTCTAGGCTGAAAAGACTACCTTCTCCATGGACCCATCTCAGATAAATGAGACCGAGGAGAGAATATATATGAATGGTTCAGTGACAATGCTCCCTTGCTAGTAGGGAAGAGACTCACTCTACTGCCAATGGTTGAAAAGGGCCATATTTGTTAAGGAAGGAAAACACAACTTGGGAGTATTTAAACTATCCCCTGACAGAATGGTTGCTAATTTTACTTTAGAATGTTGAGGTTTGGGCTCCTTAGAAATCCTACCAGTTATTTTTTAAACAAATAAACTTCTCTAAAGAGGCAAAAGGCAGCTTTCCTTACCTGATGTTTTTGTTTAAAAAGGGTGGTAGATTGTGCTTCACGTTCAAGGAGTGACATAGTTTCACTGATTCTTTCAAGTGCTTCATAAAAGAGTGTGATTTGCTTTTCTAATTCTTCCAGGGGAATTAGTAGCTGTTGAGTCTCATAAAGTAATGCTGGGTAACATTCTTTGACCTTTAAAAATACAAAGACAACAATTGCATTCAATGGTAAAGTGCCAGAGCAGAGGAAACTGCATGGTCACTTTGAGATAACATTTTCTTTATTTACTATCTTAAATTGATTTTCCAAGTTGGCACTTACAAATTCATAATGTCTTACCTTCATGTGATGCTTAATAGATCTGTATAGTTCCCTGAATTAAAAACAAGGATTATACTGTTAAATCCAGGGGAAGAAATGTAAATGAATGGTTACTTATTTGCTGATAAATGTGAATTAGACCACAGAGTGAGCTAGAAATCTCCAACATCAATGAACCTCTCTGGTTATCAGTCAGCAAATCACTAATTATTTTCAGAGTCAAAGTAAAAGGAAAGCAAAAGTGCTTCAGTTTGGGGTTGATTTTTTTTTGGTAGAGGTATATAGTATGTTTGCTACAGAGTACACAGGTATAAATGAGAGATTGTTCTTTAAACTCAGCACTCATAAGTGCCAGCTTTTTGGTTGCAATTGTTTACAAGTAGTTTTCTTTTTCATCGTGTGTTAAGTTTCAAGGTTAATATGAACTAAACTATGAATCAGATGTCTACTGTGGCACAGTGTGAAGTATTAAGAATAAATATCCTCAAAGAAATGGAAAATGTAGTAGTAGTGGTAGTAGTAATAACAAAATAGCAATCACAGTTAATGTTTACAATATGCTTTAAAGTTTACAAAACATTACAGTCATATACCTTATCTCTTATGAACCTCAGGTATCATTATCCTCATTTTGCAGATGAGAACAGATTAAATACATTACTTAATATTACAAAATTAGGATATAGTATAGCTAGAGTTTGCATCCAGCTCTTTTGATTCCAAATCCAGGGGTCTTTCTACTTTTCTATTTTCCAAGTATCTGTTTTAATACATATGAATCTCTCTATAACTAGTTTCCTCATCTATAGAATGGGGATAATAATAGAACTGCCTCACAATGCCCTTGTTAAGACCAAATGTGATAACATATGGAAAGCACTTTGCAAAACTTAAAGTCCAGCATAAATGCTAGCTCTTACTATTATTACTAACTCTCAACATCATTAAAATCTAAGACACTCTTCCTACAATGCAGGAAAAATATTCTGATTTTAAAACTTTTTTTTTCAAAATATAATGGGGAAGGAAGGAAAGCATTTGTGTTGTTTTGTTTTGTCATAGAAAAGGCATAACATATGATGTCTAAGACAAAGATTGAGTTCAATGACACAAAAAAGAACAAAATGAAAACTGGCTACATTAAAGATGACCCATATACCTTATGAAGCATTCTAAGGGGCAGTTGACACTTTAGTCTCATCCAGAAATAGACTAAACTTGGGCATCCTCTACATTCCAGGGGTGGGGGACCTACAGTCCATCCTTATATTCATTCTCAGCCCTCGCTTCTTCCAAGGGTCTTTCTAATACAAAATTTTAAAAAGTTAATAATTGCTTGTTACTTCAATAATCAATTCACTAACTTTTAATAGATACCTTCTAAAGTTAATGTAATAAAGGTTATTTAACTGAATTGAATTCTTTGAATATTTAATTTTTTGAATATTGAATATTTAAATTTTTTAATTTAAAATATTGAATATTTAAATTTTTTAATTTTAAAATATTTAATTTTGAATATTGAATATTTAAATGAATTGAATTGAATTTATAAGATACCTACTAAAGGTAATGTTTGCAGCTAGGTAGTGCATTGAATAGAGTGCAGGACCTTGAATGAGAAAGATTCATCTTCTTGAATTCAAATCTGGCCTTAGACACATATTAGCTTGCGGCAAGTCACTTAACTCTATTTGCCTCAGTTTCCTCATCTGTAAAATGAGCTGGAGAAGAAAATAGCAAAATGCTCCAGTATCTTTGCCAAAAAACTCCAAATGGGGTAATGAAGAGTCAGACATGACTGAAACAACTCAACAGCAAAGGCAATGTCCTGTGCTAGGCCTTGGGTATCCAAAGACAAACCTGGAAAAGCCCCAGCTCTGAGGAGTTGTATTTGTGAGGTATACTGTGGTAGTAAAGAGAGACCTGGGACTAAATATAAGATGACCTGACTCAGGTCCTGCTTAGCACTGAATAATTGTGTGACTCTGGTTGAAACTTAATATTTTTGGGTCTCTGTTACCTATTCTGTAGAATGCGGATAATAGCAACACCTACTTCATAGGGTTTTGGAAGGATAATATATCATGTGTAAAAACTGTTGCATATTTTAAAACCATATAAATGTGCCTTATAATTGTGCTTTCATTTTTGAGAGTTCTTAGCTATGTAATTGCTGCAAAGAAATGGATATGTGTGTGTATTTACACAAATAACACTAGTTCTATAAACCTCACAAGCAAATTATAGGAAAAATGCTTTTTATACTTTAAAGTGCTACAAGAATATACATAAATATATGCATGTAATATATATATATAAGGTATATATACATATATACACATATATATGTGTGTATGTGTGTATGTGGGGGGACAGAGAGACAGAGAGAGACAAAGAGACAGAGATGGAGAGAGACAGAGAAACAAAGAAAAAAATTCGATCTTTATTTAATGTTGAATACACTGGCACTGGGTGTCAGTGTCATAAAAACAGATGGAAAGCAATCATGGTTGACTTTTTTTGTTCACTGTGAATATCATTAAAGAAAAAAAAATTCATGGATAACCTTGTTTAGTTGATCTTTGAGTCCAGACATGGTTGCGAGAATTTCACAGGCTTCCTCTTGGGGACTTTCCTTTGTAATAAGCTGCGCTGTCCTTGTGATAATCTTGTACTGAGCTTCCATCCCAGGCATCTTCTGCTTAATGTCCTGTCAGGAATCATTGTTAGGAATTATTAGTAGGAAATAACTGTGTATATTAATATAAGGGATTGAAGAAGTACTTCAGCTTCTCCTAAGCATAACACAGAACTAAAGAAATTTATTTTATAAAGATTTCTGAATTTAAGAAATTTTTATAGGTTCTCCATGAACAATCATTCATTGCTGAGATTCATGTCAATCAAGCAGTAAACAAAGATATTGAATCTTAAGAGAAGTATGAATGATATGATTTAAATGGTATGAATTATTATTCATACCATCAAAATATTCAGATTAGTTGCAATAGGATTTATATTTCTAAAATATATATGTGGATCAGCTATTTTTGTAAATGCCAATAACAATCTTTAAAATGAGCACTTTAGAAGACAACCTTCCTCCACATTTTAAAGACTGTCATTTGCTCCATTCATGTGGAGGCAATATATAAAAATTCTCCTTTTTTTTCAAGTGAACCACTTAGAATGTGAAATTCCTTGTCTCTCCCATTACCATTTTTTGACTCATTTTCTGTAATGCTAAGACTTGACATAATGCCTGGCATGTAACAGGAATTTAATAAATATTTTTTGATTGCTTATTGAGAGGTTCGTATTTAATATCCATTTCTATTCATTTGAATTCAACAAATATTTATCAAGTAACTACTTTGTGCAAGGCAGCTAGGTGACCCAATGGAGAGAGTACAGGGGAACTGGAATCAGGAAGACTCATCTTCTTGAGTTGACATCTGGCCTCAGACACTCACTGGCTGTGTGACTCTGAGCAAGTCACTTAACCCTGTTTGTCTCAGTTTTCTCTTCTATAAAATGAGCTGGAGAAGGGAATGGAAAACCACTGCAGCATCTTTGCAAAGAAAATGCCAATTCTTTTTAAAATGCTCATTCCATTTTTATTTAGATTATATACAGAAGCCAGCATTTGAATTTCTTTAAAAATATATATCATTAAATCTAGCAGTACCAAGTGCAGAAAATAGTCTTAGGTCTTCAAACACCCACCTCCTTTACCTCTTGAGTGGTCTATTCTCCCAACAGTAGCAATGCTATTAAAGTCATCTTCTAAGTCTTTCAGTCTACCAGTCCTTCAAAACAGATTTTTTGCTTAGGATAGTTTAGTATAGGGAGTTTGTGGTTGCTTTAGATTTGAAGGTATTTATATTTTCCATCTCTTACTAGTGTCACTGGGTAAAATGACCAAATTGATCAATAGCTGCCACTAGGTTCTTTCCGGAGCTATTCAGAAGGTCAAGGAATTGTGCCTCTGGTCATATTTAAAAGGTCTCACTTAATTTAGTATTTTTTTAACATACTTTTTTCCCCTTTGAAAATAATCAATCCCTAGTGATTAAGTGCCTATAAAGAAATCTTTTTATAGCACTTGCCATGTTATTTTAAAAACCAATATGCTGTTAAATGTGTGAGTATATGTATATATATATACATATGTGTGTGTATGCACATATATACATACATACACATACACACACATAAAATCATCCAAAATACAGAATAAATTTTTAAAACCCCATTGTATATTTACTATATGCAAAGCATTGAGCTAACCTTGATTCTTGGTACTATCTGCCTTCTATGTGCAATAAGTCATTAAGTCCTGTTGATTCAGTCCACAATATATCTTGAATTTATCCTTTCCTCTCTATGCCCACAGAGACCAATCTAGAATCAACATTCATTACCATCTGTCTAGACTATTTCAACAGACTCTTAAGCTTTTACCATTTGCACTCTTTCCCCTGTCCAATTTACTGTTCAAGCTTCTGTCAGACTAATCCTTACTTAAATCCATAAATCCAATCACGACATTTCTCTGTTCAAAATGTTCAGTGCCTCTTTATTTGGAAATCAATCATAGTTCAAACTCTTTTATATGGCATTCAGGGTACTTGACAGTTTAACATCATCTTACCTTTCTAGCCTTACTTAATACTACTTCGTATCACATACCCTACATTCCAACCAAACTGAACTATTCATTGTCCTCTAGACTAACACACACCGTTTTTCTCGTCTGTGCATCTTCTTCACATTGTTCCCTAAACGTAAAATGTCCTTTCTCTCCCTCTTTACCTACTGAACTTCCGCTTTAAACTTCAACATAAATAACATTTCCACAAAGCCTTCCTTCTATGTTGTTGGTATTGCTAGAGATTTTTGTTCAGTTTTGTCTGACTCTTTGTGACCTTATTTGGGGTTTTCTTAGCAAAGACATTGGACCAGTTTGCCTTTTCCTTTTCCTTCTCATTTGATAGATGAGGAAACTGAAGTAACCAAGGTTAAATGACATCCCCAGGGTTACACAACTAAACCCGTGGTTTTGGACTACTTGGATTACTTTAGCCTGTCTTATGACTAAATTGGTGTAACATCCTCAGATAGAGAGTGAGGGCCAAAACTCTTACCTAAATTATGCATCTTCTCCAGCACTCCGCACATAGCAGGTGCTTATTTAATCGAATGTAGCAATGTTGGGCACTCAAGGGAAATGACATAATAATAGCAATGACTAGATTTTAATATAATCCGTTTTGTTTATCATTCTATGTATTTTATTTTATACATTTGAAGACATTTTTCTGAAATTTGTCCATAGATTTCACCAAACTGTCAAAGGGATAACTGATTCAACAAGACATTAAGAACATCTGCTTAGAGATGTAAATTTGGGAATCAACTGCATGGAGGTGATAAGTAAATTTGTAAGGATAGATGGATCACCAAGAGAGAATGCATTGAAAGAAGTCTGAGGAAAGAACCCTACAGCAAGGGGAAAGGGAAAGAAAGCATAGCTAAATGAAGACGGAGAGACAGAGACAGACAGATTCAGGGAAATACAGGATCATGAAAGCTCTAGAAAGGAACAATGGTAAGCAGGAGGTGATGCTCCACAGTGTCAGATGCTGAATCTACATTTAAAAAGATGAGTATGGAAAAAAGATCACTAATGTTGGTATTTCAAAGGTCATTTGGGAACCTCTGGATGGAATCCTTTTCTTGAAGTGGTAAGGATGGATTATTGGACATTTTGGTACAGTTTCGTTACCTTTCTATCCAGAAACATTTAGGAGATGAGGAATGAAAGAATACACTACAGGTAAGTGGAGTTTCCCCAGGGTTGGTAACTGTCAAAGCAATTATACAAAGCAGAAATCTAGAAGGTGGACTAAAGAGATATTTTATGATAAACATGGGCAGAAGGAAGGAAGAACTGGAGATCGGTATAAAACTAGACTGAGTTTCAAATTTCATGTCACAAAAAAGTATTTTACCTCTAAATCTTGAAATAACATCTTGACATTAAGAAAAGAAACATGACAAGGCTCAGAAAGTTTCCCATTGGCATCAGCAGTAAAAACTGACAAAGTGGCAACACAATCTAGATATTCTTTTTTCATTCGGTCAAGCTCATCTGCTCGAGCATACTGTGAAAAAAAAGCAAAAATAAAATATTATAAAAGTATTGCTGTACAGAGATCCAAGAAATCATTAAAAGTTCTATTTTTGAAAAATTAAAGGTTCAACTTCTGATATTTGTCCTAAAGAAGTTTAAATTTGGGGGCAGGCAATAATTTACTGCTCTTCATAGGTGAGGAAGAAAAGTAAACACATAAAACTAAGAGCTTACCAGAGAGATGAATCAAAGGAATTATGAAGATAAGGAGTAGAGAATGAGGAAAATATATTAATCCCTTTCTGAAATTTAAATGACGCACAACTATATTTCTAGTGTCCTTGAAACAAAGCAATTGAGAGGAAAATATGTTAACCAAATACAAATCAAAATTTCTTCGTTATTTCAAAATATGTGGTTTCATTCGTGTTATCTCATCCCACAGTTGCAAAGCAATAGCTCAGATAAGATGGGGCATAGCTTTTATGCTTCCATGGACTGTTCACATGAGAAATGTTAGTGCCATTCCTCTACTAAGGCTTGTTCCTGATTTTAAAACTTATGGCTTTCCTCGAGTTCTGGGTCTTTCGGTTTGACTCATTTTATCAACTCCATGATTAGTCTTCTACATGAGTTGCCTTTCTCAACTTCTGGCTTTGACATCTGTCTAGTATTCTGTGTGCAAGCTTGGATTTTGGTACTGATCCACCAGGTATTGTCCACCAGGCTTACTCTTTTTCCATCCAGGCTTGTCAGTTTTTGCTAAGCTTGAGATGCTCCACTGTATGGATATTATCTCATTCTCTCCATATGAAGCAGGTCCCTAACGACTCTGGGTATCCTCCTCACTTACTCAGATACAACCTCTATATAACTTAGCAGGCAGCTTGATGACTTGTTGTGACCAAAATATTTTATTATTAATGGTGGTCAAACTTCTGGTGATGAACACTGAATTTAGATAAGTTGGTCATTAGAAGATCATCTGTTTTGGGGTCAGTACTCAAAGCCTTTCCAGCTTGTGAGGATCTTCCATACCAAATGCTCCATTGGAATAGTCTTATGGAAGCCTTTTAAAGTTATTTCCACATCATAATAAAGAATTCAAAAAGGACTAGATTAGAAAAGGAATCTGTGACAATTTAAGCAATATTTTAGCAATTGATAGGCTCTTTAGAAAAATGACAAAACATTTCTTAAACCATAACACAATATGATAAACATACTAAGAATTTTAAATAGTTGAAAAAGACTTACTTGTTTCACTTCCATAAACAATTCCCTCCATCGTCCATTTAACAAAAGCAATTGCTGTTTAAGGTCTCGGGAAACAGTCTCATCACATGTTTCAATAAGAAAATTGCCAGCATCATTCATGGTTGTGTGTTGTTGGATCCAATGAGGCAAATTTCGGAAAAAATCCTGATGAAAAATTCACAGTATTATAAAATATAAAAGAAAAACCTGTAGGTATTCAAAAATATTAGCTGATGATGGTGATGATATATATAGAGAGATATTATAAATCAATTATTATATATTATTTTATTATGTATATAACATTATAAATATCACCTAATACAGGTGATATTTCATAAGACTTGAATTTGGGGAAACATTTGTAACCATGTTCTCCCTCTGCTGCTTGCTTTCTCTGGCTTCCTTCAAAACTCAACTCAAATCCTCCCTTTTGCAAGAGGTCTTTCCTGGTTCCTTCTATCCTCATTTTCCCTCATTAGTGCCCTCCTTTTGAAATTAACTCTGCTTTACACTGTTTATATCCTGTATATGCATAAATATTTGCATTAGAGTGTGAGTTTCTTGAAGGCAGGGATTATGTTTTTGCCTTTGTTGCTTGATATGTCCGAGGTTTCTCACAGTCCAAAGAATATATATAGCTCCATCAACTATCAAGGTTGCATTCTATGATAAGAGTGGGATAAGGTCAAGACTTGTGATTTCACTGCCATAGGGAATTCTCAGCTGAGGAAACTCCTTCTCTTAAAACAGTAGAGCACTGATGGGATAATTGACTTATTCAGAGTCACAGAGTCAGTATTTGTCAGAGAAATATTAGTCACTCCAAAATGAGCTCTGTCTAGTAGGTTATAGCTCCATTAGCATTTATATAACACAAAACTTTTCAAAGTACTTTACAAATATTATCTCATTTTATTACCTCAACAACCCTGTGAGGGAGGTACTATTAAAATCCTCACTTTATAGTTGAGGAAACTGATGCAGAAAGAGGTTAAGCTACTTGACCAGGGTCATACAAGCTACTGTTTTAGGGCCAGATTTTAACTTAGGCCTTCCTCATCTAATGTTTTATTCCCTGTCCTAGCTAGCTGCAACTCACTTCTTTAAAAACTTTAGAGAAATCTTTTGATCCACCTGTCATTTTAAAATTTTAAACTCAATATTATTTAAGTGGATTAGTTTTCATCACAACTACAATCAAATGACAATTAAAAAGTGTTGAGTCAAGCACGCTTAAGGTACATCTTAAGATTGTTTCTCCGTCTTTGAGAGTCCAGAATAACACGCTTAACATAAAAGCAATAATTCCCCTCTCAATTTACTTGTTTTTACCCCATCCTTCCTTTTTGCGAACTAAAAATCTCCCAAAGGGACAAAAGCTGCCAAATATAACTCACTAGCTTTTAAGTCATTTAAAATCTATTTTAATAATAACCTATGTGTAGGAGGTTCCCTTACATAAATAGAAGAGAACATTTCTGCTTCTGGTGGATTCACTTCACAAAAGCATCAACACATGTGACATTGACTGGCATACTGCCACTTTACCAGAACAGCCCAAACTGGAATAGGAATGAAAACTCTACCATCCTTAGCTGGGCTAAAAACATGCCATGTATATGAAAGCTGATTCACATCAGAGGATGTGTAAATTGGCTCTGCTTTTTATCATACAGAAGCTTAGAGAACAAATTTAGAGTGATACTTTGCATGCCAACTCATCTGCTATGGCAAACCAAAATAGTCATTCAAATCCAACAAACATTTAAAAGCCTACTATGTACAAGGCATAGAGCTGGCACTGAACATTCAAAAATAGGTGTGACTCGGGCACCTCTCAAGACGCTCAAAATCTGAAAGTGGGAGAAAAAGATGTTCGCCCAAGGAACCCCAGTCCCAGTGAAAGTATTGTAAGTACAAAAGAGGGATACTGCAACATGGAAGGAAGAATCAATCACCAAACATCTGTCAAGTGCCTAAGGGACTGTGCTAAGAGATGGGGGTAGGAAGAGAGGCAAAAGAAATTCCCTACCCACCAGGAGCTTACAATCTAATAGGAAAGACAATATGTAAATAGATGTATACAAAGCAAGCTACATAAATGGGAAATAATAAATAAATAATAAACGTAAATGGGAAATAATAAAGGGAAAACACTATACTTGAGAAGAGTTGGGAAAGGCTTCCAGTAAAAGATGAGATTTTAGGATTTAAAGTAAGCCAGGAAGGTGAATAGTCCAAATGGAGAAGGGACAGCTTTTCAGGAATGTTTAAGAGAAATAACTTTAAATGTCAGATGGGTGAATATGTAGGGAAAGGTTAGGTAGATTAGGGATTCATGGATACGGTGGCACCTGAAGGGTCTTCAACCAAGAAAAGGGAGAGAGAGTATAAGTTTAAATTCCACTTGAAGGCAGACAGGACATAGAATCATTTAGTCTAAGGACCTCATTTTAAGAACAAGGATGCTGAGGTCCGAAAGTTAAGTGAATTGCTACAATTCAAGCTTTTTGATTCCCATTCCTCGCTGGAGTGTGTGTGTGTGCGTGTGTGTGTGTGTGTTTGTGTTTACCAAATTTTACTTCCAGTAAAAAAGGTAATGGTAAAGTATTTAAGGACTTAGAAGATGTAATTACTACAAGAGTACAGTCCATTATGAGTGCAATGGCCATTCACTGTAAATCCTCTTTGAAATGCAAAAATGAAGAATGGGATATAAATAGTAAGTAAGTTCATAGGGGATTATTGCTTTTATTCATTTTCCCATCATGAGCCTAAAGTAATCAAATTAAATTAAAGCAGAATACTAGAGGTTGAAGGAGCGCTGGATTTGGAATTCAGTGCTCAGATCTGCCCTTTGCTATCTACTGGGTCTGAGCCTGAGCTTTTTGGCCATTTCAGCTTTCTGGGCCCATTTTCTCATGTGTAAAAACTAAAAACCAGGGATTGTTAAATGATTTGACCAAGGTCACATGTATTATGAGACCTAGGATTTGAATCTAGAAAGGTCTCTGGTTGGTTGTTTGTCGTCCTTCGTCTTCCAAGAGGACCAAAATGACATCACCATGATAAAGTGAAATTTCAGTGCGTCTGACTGTGGCTGATCAGATCCATATGAGCTCAGAATGCTCTACCATAGGTTGGGCACAGATAGTCTATGTGAATATTTGGGATGGCTATCCCAGATTTGCAATCCTACATTTACTTTGTGCTGTCTCAATTATACTTTGTTCATAGAGCACAGCACCCTTTCTGATGTGGGCACACCATGTTGAGTGTTCCTGTGCCAGTGTCTCCCATGTTGCACAGTCAAATCCAAAATTCTTAAGAGAGACCTTGAGAATGTCCTTATATCACTTCTTCTGACCACCACGTGAGTTCTCCATAAAATAGTCTTTTTGGCAAGCATTTTGCATTCAAACAACATGGCCAGCCCTTCAGAGTTGTGCTCTCTGAAGCACAGTTTGAATACTTGGCAGTTCAGCTTGAGCAAGGACTTCAGTGTCTGGTACCTTATCCTGCCAGGTGATTCTCAGAATCTTTCTAAGACAGTTCAAATGGCAGCAATTCAGTTTCCTGGCATGGCGCTGGTAGACTGTCCATGTTTCATAAGCATGTAACAATGAGGTCAGCACAATGGTTCTGTAGACCTTCAGTTTGGTAGTCAGTCTTCTCTCCCAAACTTTTCTTTGGAGCCTCCTAATGTACCTTTTTATGCATGAAGTCGTCAGTCTCAATCTTTCCTCCAGTGGCAGGACAGAGTCAAGATGGCTAGCAATGGCTCAGGATGCAGTGGATGACTTTGACATCTTCGGTGTCTAACCAAGCTCTAAGCGCTCCACATCGCTTGCTTCATCTGCCTTCATTGCCGTTGGAACAATGTGTTCTCATCCACCCATTCCACCAGAGTAAGTCTTCACAAGTTTGGGGTAGATACCCCACTAACTCATCAATGGGTTTGAGACCCCTGGTTACACTCAACCTGGTTTGGCCTGTCTGTCAAAATGGTTTACCAGGGTGTAGCCCCTGAGCATGCTGTAGCTTCTTGAAGCCACAGGTGAGAATTAGGTGGAACAGGTGGACAGCAAAAGTGGAAAGAGCCCTGGAAAAGGCTCAGCAGCCATTATGCCAAAGGTACTGGTCCTATATGCGCATGTACATGTGTATATACATATATATATATATATATATATATATATGCCAATTAGGTAGTACTAGTACATGTATAATATAACTGAGTAAATGTTTACTCTCGTAAAAAGAAATCTGGTATACTCTATCACTTCAGAATCAAATATAAAATTCTCTTTTGGGTTCAAAGTCCTTCATGATCTTATTCCCCTTACTTTTTGATCTTCTTATTATACCTTAGTCCCCATCAATCCAGTGATACTGGCCTCCTTTCTCTTCTTCAAACACGACCTTCAGTCTACCACCTGAGCATTTTCACTAACTTTCCCCTGTGTCATAAATGCCCTCCCTTTTCATCTCAACCTCCTGGGTTCCCTGGCTTCCTCCAAATCTCAACTTCTGTAGGAAATCTTTCCAATCTCCCCTGAATCCCAGTGCCTATCCTCTGATGCTTATTTCCAATTTACCTGGGATATATCTTGTTTGTTCATAGTTGTTTACATGTTTTTTCTCCCAATGGATTGGTAGCTCCTTGCAGAGTGCCTGGCACATAGTAGGTACCTAATAAAATTCTGACTTCCTGAAGTCAATTGCTGATACAAGCTGGTTCTGTGACAACCTCTCAGGGATCTAAAGGTAACTCTCTAATAACACTCTCAATTGCATGAGAGATGCCTAAATGCCTTGATAAGAGAGAATTTCTTCCCCTGGGAATTTCCTTTACCATTAAATGATGCACCTTGTCCCTATCTCTAATATCTACTTCACAGGGTTGTGAGGAAAGTGCTTTGTAAGCTTCAAAGCAGGGTATAAATATTAATGATTACCCTATACTATTCATCTTTGCCAAATTCATATTTAAGTCCATGAAGTCAGCTTACCTTCTTGGCATGCTCTGATTGGTTTAACATTTTTTCAGCATCCTCCAGCCAGGCCTGCAGACTGGCTACGGTATTGCTATACCTGTCCCAGTTAGAAATGACTTCTTCCAGCATGCTCCTGACACTTCTCACTTCCACAGACAAGTTCCTCCATTGAGCAGTTGTTTCATTCATGAATTTCATCACGTTCTCTGCCTCTTCCACTGAAACAGATGAAGCCAGATGGAATATTTAGGTACTGATCTTGTGGAAGCAGCTATACCTGGCAAAGTCAGAAACCTATTTCATCAGAATTCACAGGCCATAAATAACAAAGGATTCCAGAAAGTGACTTTTACTTTAAACATCAACTCTACAGAGAGGCAACATGGTAGTGGTAGAAAAAGTGATAGCTTTGGAATCCAAGGACCCAGATTCAAATTCCACCTCTGTAAAAATCACTTTATGAGACATTGGGAAATTCATTTAACCCCTCTTGGCCTCAGTTTCCTCATCTGAAAAATGAGGGGATTGGAGTAACTGGTGAGTTCCCTCCAGCTCCAAATCTATAATTCTATAATTATAGTATTTCTACACATTATCAGACATATACCTTGGTATTTTAATAGGACTTAGTGTTTAACATTGATATGATAAATGCCTCCTAAAACATAGAAATTAATATAGTTCAATAGATAGTTACGATTCATCATGAAGCACAATTCTATCAGATTTACCTTGCAGAGATTTCTAAGAATGACTGTTAAGACTATAGAAACACAATCTCAAATGATGTGACTTAGTCATGAAATTTCTAGGGAAAATAGTAGCACAGGCTAGTTTTATAAGGAGAGATCACAAGTTATGACTTATTTTGTACAAAGGTTCTGGGCATCCATGGAAAGGAAAATGGTTGATTTTGAACAAAAGCACTGGGCATCCATTCAGAGGAAAATGGCTTTAGTTCTTCAAGGAGTTGGGATTTCACTAGAATGGTTATTTCCCTTTTGCATGCGCACTGATTATAGCCTCTACATACCTCAGTATGTGGTTTGCATAAATTGATGTGGCTGAAAAATTCACCTCTCTGAAATCAACATTCTGAGGATAAGCCTCTGGATTTAGCAAAGTTGGTCCAAATGGAACACACATATAATCTTCCCCTGGACCTACACTTAAAGCTCTCCTTTCTAGTTTTATAAGAACTGTTTAAGCTTGCATTCTGCTGGCCTAGAGTTCAAGAAGCAAGGATCTACATGATACCACAAGGAGTTCTCCGTGTAAGACTTTAGAAAAGATAATAAGCACTTAAATGAGCAGTAAACACTTAAACATTGGTTACCATGTATTATAACCAATATGGTTCCCATTGTAATCAACTGAGGCTTTGTCACATATACAGTAGAAGCATGATGCCATGTTATTACCCAAGACATTTCACTGTTTAATTCACTTCTGACAAAAGTATCATAATCCTAACATTTATATGGTTCTCATTTAACATCTGAGATGCTGCTAATAATGTCATTGCTAATGAGATTTTGGAGTAAGGTTAAATAAAGAGCAGTCCTTTTTCAAAATGTCAAAATTTGAAGAATCTTCTTTTAACCCCAGGAGGACAGAATAACCATCTGTATTATACCATAATAAACCAAGACAGTCAACTTTTATGATATGCAAATATAACCTTTTTATTTCAGATTCTAGTAAATGAGTATTTTTAAGAATCCAGATAAGGATGCACTAAAGCAGTAGCTTCAAAGAAATGTTTTCTAAGCAGATTAATGATGTGAATGAGATTACACAAGAACAACAGAAAATTTTGGGGCAGCAAGATGGTATTGGATAGAGCATTGTAGGCAGGAAGAACTAAGATCAAAATCAGTTTCAGATATTTAATATCTGTATGACCCAGGGCAAGTAACTTAAATGTCTCCCTCAGTTTTCTTAACTGTAAAATGGGTATAAAAATAGCACCTACCTTACAGGGTTGTTGTATTTGTAAAGTACTTAGCATGTACCTGGCACCTAGTAGGTGCTATATAAGGGCTTGTTCCTTTCTTCCTGTCCTTTTCAAAGCAATTTTTAATGATTTAAATGATTGGCAACGATTTATGTCATCATTGATAGTGCTTCTCTTTTCATAAAAGCAACTATTGCGCGTTTGTCCTTCATTGCTGAAGAAGACCATGCCATCAGAGAAATGATGACATGACTTGAACTTGATTTTGTTTTTATTGAGGGAGGGAGTGAGGGCTATGCAGGTCACCAACCTTACTTCTCTTGCAGAATTATCTGCATCCAGTGACCAGATACTCATCAGGATGACTGGAGACGACCCAGGATGAGGCAATTGGGGTTAAGTGACTTGCCTAAGGTAACACAGCTAGTGAGTGTCAAGTGTCTGAGGTGAGATTTGAACTCAGGTCCTCCTGACTCCTGAACTGATGCTCTCTCTACCGAACCACCTAGCTGCCCCCAAAGCAACTATTATATGAAACAAATAATTAGCCAATAATTTTGCTAGTTGTAATATGTGTACTTTATAGTATCAAAATAGCATTTCTTTGAAATATTTAATATTTGTGATATTTAATATTCTTTAAAATCTTTTGTCATTCAGACTTCACTAATTTATACTGGCCTTCACAAATGTGGGTCCAAGTTGTTGAGATCTTATTATAGTTACCTGGGGAAAAAAGATGTGCATTGTGATATGTGTAAAGTAAAAAATGAGTTGTTATAAAAAATATGTGTGTACATATAGGTAGATAACAACCGGTATAGTCTTTGGTCTGTTTTCATTTAATTTTTCTTTTAGAGTTTGACTTTAATCATTAAGCAGTCTTTTAGGTTACATCTGAAGATGGAATACAAGCTTTATCGAAATTAACGCAAAGGAAGTAGCTAATATCACTAAGAAAGAGGACAATGAGCTAACGTTGCAAGATTTTGCATGGTTTCTTTGGCTATTGCAGAAAACAAAATACAACATTCTTTTAAGGGAATAGAGAACAAAACACATGACCATGGCTCAGCTAGCTATATCTTGATATTAGCTGGCATTTTTTTCCTTTACCTGTAACATATATATGTATTTTATTACATTATTTCAAACTTAGTCCCATGATTTCAAAGATGTAGATATGTCCTCTATAAATTAAGATTGCCATCCCTCTAGGCTCATAGATGATATTCCAGAATTGAAGGGGCAAAAACAAATTCTATGCTTGGTGGTAAACATTCTAGTAGTAAGCCTATCAGGATTTGACTCCAGTATATTTGTCCTTAGATGACAAGCATGTAGTCTATCAATAATAAATCTATATTTAAAACCTTGCTGGAGCTCATACTCCACTGACACAACTTTCAAGAATTCTAAAATGAAGTGGAGACACCATGTCAACAATATTCTTTTATCAGATGTACATAGAAAACATTAAACCATTTAACTTAGCTTCCAATAGAAATGACACACTTGATAGTAATCTTAAAAACATTTGAATGAGATGAAGTATACTAAGTGTTTGTCTCCCTGAAACACTATAGAAATGTCAATTGTCACTACTATTATTGCTGATTCCATGACACTCACTATGGCTTCCTCCTAGACATGAGTTTAATGATCTTAAGGTTTTGCAGACTGTCATTTGATAATGTATTTTTGAGTTCTGTCTCCTAATAAAAACACTCACAAATATTTTCTAAAGCCTAAAAAATAAAGAACTATTGAAAGGTCATTATGGGAATACATATATAAGTATAAATGTACATATACACATGCACACATACACTCTCACACACATACTGTCAACAAATATAAATAATCACAAAATCATACACTTTCAGTACGTGAAAGAACCTCAGAACTCATTTTGTTTAATCCCTATTCAAAGCATGAAACTTATTTACACTGTCTCCAGTAAGTAGCTATCCAGAATGCTCCTAAAAATTTTAAATGACAGGGCATTCAGTATTTTACCCTCAAAACACCTTTTTTCATATTCAGACAGTTCCAATTATTAGGAAAAAAATTATTTATATGTCAAAACCTATCCGTGTAACTTTTAATCACGTTCTGCCCACCAGGAGGAAGAAAAGCAAGTCACATCCCTCTTCAACAAGAAAACCCTTAAAAATTTGAAGCCAAAATTCTGATCAATACAATGACCAATAATAAATCCAGAGGGCTCATGAAATACTCTTTTTTTCAAGAGATGGACCCAGAAAGACAGAGAGAGAGGTGTATATGTACACATATGCAAACATACATATAGATAGATACAGGATACAGATGGTCAAAGTAGGAATTTATGGCGGTTTTTTTGACTGCATATGTTTGTGATGTGAGTTTTGTTTTTCTTACCTTCTCATCTGGGGAAGGGGGCTGTCATCTGATCAATATAATCTAAGATGGTAATATTTTGTGTGTAATATATGTATGAATGTATGTAATATATATGTGTGTATGTAAAATACATGTCTGTACATATATATACATACACACAGAATGTATTCATTTTTTCTCATACAGTGTGTGTGCTTTCTCGTTCCTATCAGTTCATCCCAGAGTCCGCAGTGCCCTGTACTTTCATCTCCAAATATCATTTCTGCCATTCAGGGATCATCTCACATACTACTACTCCTCTAATGCCTTCCCTGATCATCCGTCTTCCGTGCAATCCACCTTTCTTAGAATTCCCTTACTCCTTGTTTGAATCATTCTTGTGGTAGTTATCACATATTATATTACTGATACTCATATACTTGGAGACAAGTATCATGTCTCATTCATCTTTATATTTTCACCAGTCCCTAACACTGTGCCTTTATGTAAAAGATGCACAAGAGATGTCTGTTATATGAAATCAGTGCAAATAATATCATATTAAGAGAGTAGTTTAAAAATTCCAAGGAACTTTAACTACTGGTCCAAGGTGTCTTGATCTCAGCCCTTTTCCTAACTCTGTAATGTTGGGTGGCTAATAGATAAAGTGTGTCATGGCTGGTGAACACACAGACTGGAGTCACCAGGACCAAGCAGATTGTATCAGCCTCAACGTACCTACTATTGGATTTGAATACAATTTGATGAACCCACAGAAGTGTGGAGGGTTGAGGAAAGACTTATAATATACTTTGGCTATGCACCAACATCCTTTGGCTCACCTCTCTATAAAGACATCACCATTTTGTCTTAACTGTTTCAGCCATCTGGGAAGGGAAAATGGTCTAGATAGAGTCTACCTTCTGGGAATCATTTGCTGCTTAGGGATGTGGTCTCATTTCCTTGAGCAGACAATAAGATAGACCAAAATGCATGACGTGTATTCTTTTTCTATTAGTGTGTCCTTCGATAGTTTTTATAAATTGCCCAATAAACTCCGTAATTAGATCAGTTTAAGATGGGTCATGTTATTTTGCTTTTTTTTTTTTTTGCCTCTAACTTATGACCTGATTCAATTTTCCACATAGGGAAGCAGGAGAGTTGTGATTAAATGCCTTGCCCAAAGTTATACATAGAAAATAATGAGAAAAGCATATTTCAATCCCATCACAAAGGTTATGTTGTTAATATTGAATTATATCATGATTAATCGATGTCTTTTCACTAATCAAGACTCATCTTTAAGTGATCATAATATTTATCATTCCAACTATTTTGTTATTATCATAAGGCAACAAGAGCAAGCTAAGAGAACTTTGTAAACACAAAAGGGAAAAAAGTACACTTTTGAAAATTATCACTCTCTTTTCCTGATCAAAAAAAGAAGAGTACAGTATGATATACATACTCTTTGGTCAGAGAAGATACTTACATGTACACAGAATTCTATGCAGATCTTGTACAGCTTTATTGTAGGTGAGTCAATGAGCTCAGCTCAGCAGGTCAAAGCCACTCCAAAGCTGGAGTCAGCTACTAAATGCATACTTAGTATGTTAATAAGAAAGCAGAAGAAAGACAATACATGTAAAAGCCATGTTTCTATTTATTGTAGGATATAGTGCAAGTTATTTTACCTGAGCCATCTGCTTTGACATACATTTCAGCAGTCTCCTTCAAGATATGGTATGTCACTTCATATTGTTCAAAGAATTTACTATTTTCTATAAAAGACTAGAAAAGAAGCAATCAGAAGACAAAAATGGAATTAGTACAAGAAAAAAGGTATGTTTATAAGGAAAATTAAATGTAGATTTTAATCTTTTTCTGCAAAGCAGATAGGTGGCTTATTTTCTCGCTAACTTTGGAATCCTTCAACAATGCACATCAAATGGTTCCATTACTATAATTAAACTAAAGACTCTTTTGTGTTTATTAGCTATTTCCACCTTGCTTTTTTCCCCCCTAACAGCTGACTCTAATGTTCTAAGAAAAGAAATCCTTTCTTTTATGACCCTTGGGCTTGCTCCTGGAAAAGATGAAGGATCCCTAGAGAGAACAGCCCTCGCGTTTTCAAAACACTAGATCAAGAGGTACATTTTTAAGCCTTTTCCTGGACTGCAGCAGTGGAATCCCTTTGCATTCTGAATATTCTTTATTCCTAAGTGACTGCTGTGTGGGCACTTCAATTTATAAACAAAATGGTGCTCAAACATTTCCCTTACAGAAAAAATGCCTATTTTTATATATAGAAAATACATCAAAATAACATTTCATTCTTTGCACAATGACATATTTCAGTGATCTATCACAAAGCCCTTAGACACAAAGTAATTCATAGGATAAGATTTTTTTTTGGAAAATTAAAACCAAGAAAAAAATATGTTTTTTCTACATATATAAACACATTATAAACATCGATGAATCAAAATAACTGAAAACAAAACACCAAAGCATAATGCTAATGAATTGCCTAAATGTAATTGAAATTGTATTCTTAGAAACATAAAATGAGTCTTCACCCATAGGCCAATAAAATAAGAAAAATAGACAAGTATGTAGATATTCAGGCCAAAACTAATTTTGCCAATGGAAGAAGAGGTTTTTTGGCATACGTTCTGGCACAGAAGGGAAGAAGGGATATCTGTTGTGTATGTAACAAGTACAGAAAACTTCAACTGTCAATGTGCTGACAACTTCCATCACTTCAAAAAATTTCCTTAAAAATACCTCAAATATATATTATAAAATTAGTCCTGAAGACCAGGCTGAGTACATCATTAGTAGATATAAAACTGCTTTATAGCAATTCCACAGGAAAAAAACACTCAGACCACTGTTGATAAATGCTTAGTATATTTCAAGATGAATGTAGGATTCATGGCCAATATGCAATTTTTGGAAGAACAAGTAAATAATTTGCCCTTAAACAAGACTTTGTTCATTTTCATAGATAAGAGTACATAGTGACCACTTTCCTTAGCAACTGCAATCACTCTATTGTTGATGTTGAAGAAAATAAATCATACTCTCATTAGTTTTTAACATCATTGATGTTTCTGGAAAAGTTTACAAAAACATTTTCTTTAAAAAGCACCCTATATTTGAAATGTGTTTTATTAATTTAAATGTAGATAAAACCAAATAAGACTTAAGTAAATGAATTTGTATCTAAAACTCAAACACCCAATTGCTAAAAACTGGAAAGATCTAGGGTGAATTCCCATTTTCCTTGAAGCAGTTTTTACTCTAAAACTTACTTAACCAGCAGAATTCAGTTGATGAGCTCCATATCTTGTTTGTGTTGAATTTAATATGATTTTGAATCTAAACTATAAAGAAGACATTAGTCCTGTGATTTTTACATCAAATAGTAATAACAATGCTTGGCACTTAGCAAGACTAAACAATCAAGTCAAACAAATTGAGGTCCTATAAGGAAAAAATTAATTAATGTGGTAGAGTATTTTAAAGAGTGAATAAAGTTGAGGAAAAAGGATTTTTCATTTTAGATTACTAGTATGATGAGGAGTTCAAAAAATTATATTTTAATGTAATATAATGAACAGTTAGGAGACTTGGGAACATGGTGGGGATGGGAAGGTTTACATCTGAGTCCTGAGCTTATTAACTTTATGAGTGTAGTCAGGCTATCTCTAAGCCTCAGTTTCTATATCTGTAAGATGTGGAAGTTAGTACCTTTTTATCTATCTCACAGGGTTATTGTGGGTTCCATAAAACCTAAAACACTGTAAAAATGTTAATTATTACATAATTAAATATGCAAATATAGAAGAAGAAACATAGAATAACTGACAGAGAATTAGACTTAGAGTCAGAAAGACCAGTCAAGCACAGCCTCAGATACCTATACCTTGTTTGTCTAGGAGGAAGTTGCTTCAACTCTCAGTGTCTCATACAACTCTTTTAAGAAAATGAGTTACAGAAGACATCCTGATGTATCAGTTTAGAGCTTTTCCACACCAGCAGTTCCTCTTACAGATGAAATTACAGATTGGGACCAAAAACATGACATTATTATATACCACTACAGTAGTAGTAATAGTTATTAATGTATTGTGGATATAAGAATTGATCTATGTCATGAATAAACCTTGGTCCAAATCCATGATCTGCCACTTACCACCTACATAACCTTGGACAAGCCATTTCAAGACTCTGAAAGTGAGACTAATCACATCATTTACAGAAAGAACCTCATATACTTTTTTTTTCTGAGGGAAGAACTTTGTAGACCTAAAAGCACTTCCTAAATTTGAGATGTCATGATTCTTATTCTTGCAAGAATGAAAAGTCTTAATTTTGAATTTTCCTTTTAGCCAAGTAATGAGTTGAATGTAGGAAGATAGTGTGTGTGTGTGTGTGTTATTTTGCATTCTCTTTAGATTCTTTTGTCTTAGATATGCAACTTCACAGTGAATCATTTGGGAACCTGAAGCATACTATCAACCAAGATTACTTTAATTGGATAATTGCCTGGATCATTCTTCCAGCAAAGATTTGGGACCATAAATTATGCTATCAGTAAAGATTTTGAGATTTGGGACCATGAATTATGCTATCAGTAAAGATTTTGGCAAAGGGAGCTCTAGAGAGATGGCACTTTGATAAAACATTCTAACTCTAATACCACACAATTCTCTATTTTAGTCAATGTTACTAGATCTTTCCTGCCATCAGATAAAATGAAAAATATACAAAGTTATCCAGGATACAAATTATAATAATTATAAGGTATTTGTTTCACAATTATATCATAATTTGCTTAACTACCTAGACAGCAAACAACATTGAAGAATAAATTATCTTGACTAGCTTTGCATATGAATAAAATTAAGTAACTGTGCAATTGTCGCATCTCTATCCTTCAAAGAAGCTACGAGGGGTGGATAGGGAGAGAATGCTTTTAGACACAGGCAAAGGCACGGAGTCTGGAGATGAAATATCTTACGGATAGCAACAATTAGGCTGTGTGGAAGATAGACTGAAGATTTGATATCGGGAAACTAATTAGGACGTTGTTGAAATGATCTGGAGAAATGTGATGAAAACCTGAACTAGGATAGTTCTGGGAGTGAAGAGAAGTGAATTTGTTGTTGGTACATAAAGAATCAATGACATCATAAGGGAATATCTTGACTTGCACATTAATTACATCAAAGTGAGGTGGAATTGTGCAATCATCAGCCTTATTCTTTCTTCTAGAGTCTTTGAAGTCCAGTGAACAGAGATGTTGTGAATATAGAATTGATGACTTTTGGGCTATTGGAGGTGAGAGAAAATAAAGGGTAGAGAAAGACCTAAAGGTTGCAAATTTCACTGATTAGACGAATGATAATGCCTAGACAGAAATAGGGAATTTTGGAAAGGGGTGAATTTGTTGTTCCAATTTGATAGATGCTAAACTAGAATACATATAAGCAATACTGCTGAGAGGAATGAAAGCCATAGCTTCTGAAGTTCATTAAAATAAATATTATTGGCAGCAGAACCCAACTCCTTAAATATCGAAGAAGTACCTACCAATCACTTATCAAGTATCAATACTGTCTCTGTCCTAGGGAAATAGACTACATAGTCCTTGACTGCTAAATAGTTTACAATCTAGTTTTGAGATTATGTGTGCTTAATAAAGTCCAAATAAGGGAAACCTTACCATGAAGTCTTCATTTCTTTACAATTGCATTAATTATTGTATTTTACATCAGGAGAGGGCTCAGTATAAACAAATATTTAGTAACTAATTAATACCTGTAGTTATAAATATTTGCAATAAATATGCAAATCAAAGATGACCCTACTGATAATATTATAGGAAAAAAATATATATATATACATATATATTCGTATTTTAAGTCAATGCACCATTGCAAATGACTGTGCCTTGAATATAACTAAATATTACTGAGCTATTTAAAAAAGACATAAGGTTAAACAGATTCAGAAAAACCTGGGAAGAACTGTATGATGTAATGAAGAAGGAAATGAGAACCAGGAAAACATTTTTACAATAATTATAATACTAAAAAGACACAAATAATTTTTAAAGATTTAAAAACACTGATCAACATAATGAATAACTATGGTTCTAAAGCACCCATGATGAACTATGCTCTTCATCTGCTAAGATCTTAGAAGGTAAGGATTATATCTTCAACTCCTTACAGTGACTAGGACATATAACTGTATTAGTAAGTACCACAGCTAGGACCCCATTAGTATAAACAATGAATACTCTGAACTGGTCACAGCAATCACATTTTTGGTGTATGTTTTCACAGGTGACCGCTTCAGGGAATTCATTGTTTGTACTAGTCAAGACCTCACTATATGTAAGAGACAATGGATCCAAGAGCCTGAATGAGACATATTTTTGAACATGGACAATGTAGGAATTTGTTTTACTTGGCTATGAGTATTTGCTATAAGGGTTTCTTTTTTCTCTTATTTTAAAGTGAAAGGAGGATTCAGAAAGGAGGAGAGGAGAGAGAAAAATAAATCCTTATTAACTGAATAATAATGTGAAATTTAAGAAAAGAATGACTGCATCTTTAATGGATGATATGCCAGTAAAGCAATGGAAAAGCTATTAAGAATGTGGCCTGTAATATATAAGCTAACATTTTGCTTCTCTGCAGAAATGGCCAGATATGTGAAAGTACTGAATGGATTTGGTATTGAGGTGAGACAGTTTACATGGATACAGTAAGGCATATTCAGTGTTTTTGGATTTTCAATGAAATCTCCTTCTAGATCATTGGAACAATCTAACGAGTCTAGAGAACAAAGACTTGTGCAGCCAAGATTTTTTAGTTCTTTATCAACTCCCACCGTGAGGAAAAAATAAGAAAAAAAATGGCTGAGTTCCCTGAGCCACTGTGTATTTATGAAGTTCTGCATTTAAAATAATCATTTTGAGCATCAGAAAGCATTTGAAAACTAGCAAACCTCACATGAACTTCAAGGTGTAGGCAGTAAGCATTATCTTTTAAAGTAATTAAAAATTCACCATTTATATAACCTGTATGCCAAGGGGTTCAAAGAACATTACTAACATTATTATATTGCTGCATTAATAATAGCTAGCATTTACATTAATGTGGTAGAAGATTCATATTATATATTTAAGTCTATCCCTAAATAACTGCAACAAAGCGGAAAGTTGCAAAATTAACTACTGAATTCACAGTTTATCATTACAGATGAATGAACCTGTATATATATACATGTGTGTGTATGTATATATATGTGTGTGTATATATGTATATATGTGTGTGCAGACACACACATCATGAATATACATATATACATGTATATGTATGTATTCATACATATGTATGTTTATATACTTAACATATACATATGAGTGTGTGTATGTATGATGTAATTCAGTGTAATTGTTTTAGTGGCACAACAGATAAAGTGCTGGACAAGGAGTCAGGAAGACCTGAGTTCAAATTCTGACTTGAGTACCTACTAATAGTACGACCCCAAGCCAGTCACTTAACTTCCCTGTGCTTCAGTTTCCACAACTGTAAAATGAAGGTAATAATAGCGCCTACCTTACAGGGTTGCTGTAAAGGTCAAATACATTAACACTCGTAAAATCACTTTGGAAATTTTAAAGCACTATAAAAAGGGACACATTATTATTATTAATGATTGTCATTTTGAATGATTCAAAACAAAGTTAGGAGAAAATTTATATTTTAAGGTTAACACTCCCTAGTCAATTTGTAGCAACTATATATGAATATTTAAATGTAACCATTTACATTTGACCAAGATTTAAAGTAGATCTGTTCATTTACAACTTAGGAGGTAAAGATGACTATATGGTAAAACAGTGAGCTATAGTAAAATAAAGATGTGGCAGAAATGAGAAAACTTTTCTATGATAAAGCAGTTGAGTATTCATTTTTATTTGTATCCCAGGAAGACAGTGCCAGAGTAAAATGACTTAACTTGCCTGTATGAATGCTTATAGGAAAACAAAATAAGCACACATTTATTTAAATTCCACTCATTTATAATTGGTATGATTTAACATGAAATATCCTGACCAGGATTAAAATGCATTATCAAGAAAATCTTTGTTCAGAAAAAAATTGCTGAATAAATTAATAGCATGAATAAATTGACAAGGATAGGGTCGGTTTAACAGAAGAGAAGACTATCTTCAGAAGATAATACAAATGCTGAACTAATTCAAATTGAGTCTAACATATTCACTAAAATAAATCTGACAGGATCTACGTTGTGAATTCCTTATTAGCAATTAGTTCCAGTTATTTTACATACTTGGGTTGGGGAGGAATCTGTACTTGCAATTTCATTCATGTAGGAAACTCCTACGGGGCAACTATGTAGCGGTGGATAGAACACAGGCCTGGAGTCAGGGCCTTGTTGCTCAGTTGTTTCAGTCGTATCAGATTCTTTGTGACTTCATTTGGGGTTTTCTTAGCAGAGATAATGGAGTGGTTTGCATTTCATTCTCCAACTCATTTCACAGATGAGTAAACTGAGCCCAGCATCACATAGCTAGTAAGTGTCTGAGGCGGAATTTGAACTCAGGTCTTCCTGACTCCAGACCCAGCATTCTATCCACTGTGCACCTAGCTGCTGGGAGTCAGGATGACCTGTGGTCAAATCTGGCCTCCAAAACTTATTAGAGAGGTCTTATGTTTAAATACATTGAGTATCATCTAATTCATGCTCATAAGTAAGAAACACCCTGATGTAGTTTATATAAAGCTGGATTCAGAATCAATAAGCCTGAGATTTAAGTTTTGTCTCTGAAACCTATTGTCCATTGTGACTCTAGGCAAATAACCTCTCAGAGTCCCAGGAAACTCACTATGACTTTTACTTGCAGAGCAGGTAATGGCTTCGATTGGTAAAGGGAGTTTCCTTACTGGGAATTCTCTATGTCAATGAAATCACAGGTCCTATCTTAAACAAAACAATTCAGATAATACAAAACTGCAGTTAATTAAAAATTATAATTAACTTTCTAACTTATGAAACCATTAAAATTTGGAGAATAAATATTATACAGTCCAAATTTTACATCAATTTTTCAATTGAGGGAGGGGGAGAAAACAAGCATTTAAATGCCTACTATGTGCTAAGAACTTGACAAATATTTCCTCATTTGATCCTCACAACAAGCCTGGGAGGTAGATGCTATTAGTATTCTCATTTTACGGTAGAGGAGACTGAGCCAGGCAAAAGTTAAATGACTGTCTCAGGGTCATATAGATAGTAAATGTCTAAGACCAAATTTGAACTCAGGTCTTCCTTACTACAGATCCAATATTCTATTCACTACACAACTTAGCTTCCTAATGATAAGGAAACTAAATTCATATGACTTTCCCCCAAAAGTAATTAACCTCCTAATCATCTTTTACTTAAGCTAATACTAAAATTTGTTTGGCCTTCCTTGATGGATGCTGACTACCATTTGGGTGATAGAATACAGTCTAACATTAAATGTTAGCTACAGTTTACCCACAAAGGTGAATCATCTACCTGAAGACATGGGAAGATTGGATTTGTACAACACTTAAGTGTCTCCAGGGAGATGTGGTTATGACCTGTAAGAATAATCTATATAGAGATCTATATAATCTACGACGAGCTGGAAAAGCAGGATAGAGGCACTGTAGACATCCTGTACAACATCCAGGCAGGTCACTCCCAGGGACAAACTTGCCAAAAAAAATCATGCATCCTTAAGTCATTTCACCTGAGTCAAAGGATTAACAAATAATCATCCCACTTTAAAATAATTTGAAAGGTCACAGAGTAGCACCAATCTAATTAATATTTCCTGATGTTTTTCTTTTCCAATTTATTTTAATTTCAAAAATGAAATTCATAAGTTTTCAGCATTTCATTTGAAAGAAACATGACTTACAATGTAATTCTGTAGAAGTAGCTCCACTGTCTCCCTTCTTCCATATTTGATGATCCATGACTTTAACTTCGACTCTGCTAAGACTAACAGTGACAACAGCCGGTACTTTAACTCCAGAAATTCCATTTTCATTAGATGGAGTTCCGAGGCAGATGAAACAAAATTAAACCTAGAAATGAAATATGTTCCACTTAGAGCATGTTACCAATAGTAACAGAGTGATGCTGGTTAACCTGTTAGGTGTGAGCTCTGTTTAATATGAAACATAATGCAATGATTAAGGTTCCTTTTAAATCTGGCTGCTTCACTAGCCTAAGGACTGGTTTAGAAAAAAAAAACATTCCTTTTCTAGTTCTGTGCATTTAAAGGCATAAATCATCAATTCAAATCTTTGGCTTAGTTATTTCCCTGCCAACTCATCCTTCATCTGTTTCCTTTTGCAACATTACATAATGTTCCTTACAGTTCTGAAATAACACTGTCGCCTATGAAAAAATAAAATCCTTCCCTTATTTTTCAAAGACATTTAGTTTTCTTTTCCATTATTGATAAATCAGACCTAGCTGTCTTGGCACAAGGATCAGGAAACTGTGGGATGCTACTGGCTCCCATGATTATTCACCAAAAGCAAGTCATGGTTTGGAAAACATGTGCTGAAAAATACCAAGCAACAAGCAGTCACTATGCATTCTAAAGGAGAGAGTTCAATGTAAAGTCAGAGATTTTCCTTACCTTTCAGCCATATCCTCTAACTGTTCAGGTGGAACAGGGACACCATTAACAGATCTGGTCCGGTGGATCTCATGGAATGCTTTTCTGTGGCCATCTATGTTTTTAAGTAGATCCTAGCATGATTTTTAAAAGAGAGGAGAGAAATACTGCTCACAGGAGGCTAACTAAGAAGCTGCAACGATGAGTCAATGTATTCAACAATTTGGTCCTGCTGCCACATTTGTAGGCAGTTTAATTCAGATCACAGGCTCCGGCTTTTACAGAGGCTCAAGCACTTACATATAAGACATTATGCTGGAGCGGCATCTAATCATTATGGCATCTTTTAAACACACATGACACTTGCACAACAATAACATTCTGAGATTTTAAAGAAACATGAGCATGGTTTTGATTACTCAAAAAGAAAATCTAATTGATTTCATAAATAATATGCTAATTTCCCCATTATTTTCCTGGGATATCCATTTTTGAAAAACTGAAACATAAAACCAAATGCAACTAAGTTAACCCTTTGATGGTAATAGACTGTGCTACTGATTGGTCATTATCTAGTAGCAATAATCAATTCTCCCAGAAGACATCTTGTAAAACTTGAAAGCAAATTCAGCTTCTGATTCTTGGCTCTGCAATGGCATTATGTGATGACTTTTCATAGTCATCAGCCTCATATCTATCTGGTTTGTAACATTTGCCTGAACTTTTCTGTCCTCCCTCTGATGCTTACCACTGTGGTTCATCCAGGAATGAGGAAAAAGGACTAGGTGATGGGGTGGGAGGGAAATGACTACGTCTTACTTTTTCTTTTTGAAGATGCTGCTCTAAGTGCCCTGCTAGGTCTATAGCTATTTGGTAACAACTGAGGGATACTACTGCAAACTATTAAAAAAAAATAAACAATGTGAATGCAATGAGTGACTGGATTGGAGAGTAGTCCTAGGAGCATAGAGACAGATGTCAAATAAGTCTATCTTTGGATGTGAATAATGGAGGATCTGATTCCACTTAAGAGTATGCCAAGGCATTTCTATAATTATTTCCCATCTTTTAGACTAATTGATAAGCCAGAATTGATTGTGTATGCAAAGGACCCCCATGAAGAGGGAACGTGGTCTCCTTCTTCTCCAGCTATATTATAGTATGGAGGGAAGGGCTACTATAAATCTTTGAGTTGGAGGAGAGGTCAAGGGGAGCAAGAGAGGAAGAAGCAGCAGAGGTCTCCTGCTGCCAATTGCCTAACATTCAACCTGGGCCTTCACTGGTGATCATATGACCTGGCTATTGCTTCTCTGTTATATCTTTTATGTTCTTGAGTAAAGGTGCACTGAAGACCCTCATGACCTAGGGAGCTTCAAAAGATGGGAAGTCTGTAATGGAGTTTGGTGAAAGCCTAAGTGAGTTGTCACCAAGACAAGCTCGTAGAGGTCCAGGGATGAGAATGCATGCTAGAATTTGCTGCCAGCCAAGCCTAGTGAGTAGCAATCTACTTGACCCAGAATAGCAGTGGAGCGATGGTGACCAAGAGGGAGTCTCTCATCCATTGGCTATATCATATTCATAAGTGAACTTGATAGGGATATAGTTTGTTAAGTTTTAGCTTTATCTCTCAATGACTAAGATAGTATAGAAGAGAAATGCCTCCAGTTCAGGGAGATATCTGCAGTATCCATGCTTTATATTTTCAGAAATATCTCTTTGCCAAAGATGCACTAGAAGAAATCCCAACAATCCTTGTTGCCCATCTCCAATAATCCTGGCTCACCTGCAAATGCTACACTTGGGGCTAAGGAACTGAAAGAGAAACCTCCTAAAATACTGAAAGATGGTTAAGTAATAGGTGCCAATCACTTGGTCAAACAATATTAGAAGGGAAGTAGTCATTGTAATTAGCAACCAATATTGAGGAGAACATACCAGAATGGGAACTAGTACCTATGCCATTAGAACCCCTTTCCCTAAAACCCTAAAAGGAAGACAGAATCTGGTTCTGGGAACCTGACTTGTTAGTAAGAGTGGGAGTTGGAATAAGGACCTCCATAGCGTACAGCTAGCTGTCAGTGAGAGTAGGTGTCTGTACAAGTACAGAGTTTATAAGGACTATAGGCATAAATTTGCCATTAAATAGTAATTGGGAATTTTCATGCTGTGGGAAAAAATTAAAGCCTAGGAAAGAATGAAACTTAATGTTCAAGTAAAATGGTTTCCTAAAAGAAAGATTTCATATGATATATTCTTATTTTAAGATCTCATTTCTTATCCCTCTTGC
This sequence comes from Bettongia penicillata ogilbyi, assembly GCA_023548195.1. Classification (NCBI taxonomy): domain Eukaryota; kingdom Metazoa; phylum Chordata; class Mammalia; order Diprotodontia; family Potoroidae; genus Bettongia; species Bettongia penicillata. The sequence continues at coordinate 1,189,340 of JAJHZJ010000314.1, forward strand.
CCAAACCAATATGGTAAAACAGAAATATCACAGGATGTTGGGTCATCACCTTATGATTTTGTCCAAGTTTTGCCACTAACTTGCTGTATGATCTTGGGCAAGTCACCTAATCTTTCTGGGGTTCAGTTTTCCCAATTATAAAATGATAGTGTTGGAGTAGAAAACCTCTACGATCCCTTCCAATTCTAAGAATCAATGGTTATCTGATGGTATATTATGCCATTTTTCCTCATATAAAATATTCTCATATGAAATCATATCTCTCTATGTATATATCCTATTGATATATTTGTGAAGTTCCCTTTCAGTGTTGTAATCAATTTGGAAAAATCTCCCCTTACCTGAAATGCCTTCCCTCCTCACTTCTACCTCGTGGATCCCTAACTCCACTCAGTGTCAGCTCAGGAGCCCTCTCTCACAAGAAATCTTTCATGATTCCATTACAGTTCTTCTACCTAAAATTTCTGTGTATTTTTAAATGTGTTACATATTTACTTGACTAGGTACATTGTCTCCATCTCCCCTGTCTCTTGATTGGTTTGGATTGTTTCATTATTGTTTTTATATTCCCAGCATCTAGCATAAGGCCATGCAATAATAGGTGCTTAATAACTGCATGCTGAATTAAATGCATATTCACAGGATCAACCTTATGAATTACCTTGAGTTGAACAAAGAGTTATTAAAGGCAATGTCTTAGACCTACAACACAGTGCCTGATGCATAGTAGGTGCTTAATAAATGCTTCTTCCCTTGCTACAGTGTTAACAAGAAATATCCCTACCTAGTACAAGATGCACTAGAAAAAATCCCAACAATCCCTGTCACCCATCTCCAATAATCCTGGCTCATCTGGAAATACTACACTTGGGCTAAGTAGCCAAAAGATAAACCTCCTAAAATGTTAAAAGCCTAAGTTTAAAATTGCTACCAATTATAACTGTACTGTCCTTTATCTGAATCAAGACTTGGAGTCAGTACAATTGTGAGTGAATATGTATGAGGAAATATATGCTTACAGGAATGTCACTGACAGTTAAATAACCAAACTAAGGGCTGGAATGGCCCTATTCTCCTTTTTCTTTTCATAAGTTTTCCTGTTGTCAAATTTTTACAAGGTCCTTAAGAAGAACCCACTTTAATAGCATCAAAGTATCACTTTAAAAGGTATACTAAGGGTTCTAATGAACTTATATAGTATCTTCATATAATGTTTCTTATATATTGCACTCCAAAAATTACAAAGATATTTTATTTACATTAATCTAAAAAAAACAAACTGATATAATTTTTGAATAGGTAAAGTCTTTCGAAGGGTGAGCAAAATTTAAAAAGATAAACCTACCCTAGAAGTTCTGAATGAATTTCCAGTTTCCTAAATGTCTTGGGTACAGCTTTATTTTTTTCTGAAGGAATAACTTTGCTAACACTTCTAAATTTTGAGCCAGAGTGAACATATTATATCTTCCTACAAGAACTTTATGTTAGAAATTGAGGTGGTGAAAACTTTATATATAAAGCATGTATAAAAGAAAAAATTCACACCAATAAAACAAATATAAATCAATTATATTTTAAGCAAAGCATTTTTTTTGTAAAAAGAAGAGCTAATTCAAGCTACTATTAGTCATCTATGATGATAGCTCATCAATAAAAAACATTTATTAAGCACCTACTACATGCTAGGCATTGTGCCAGGTGATGAAGACACAAAGAAAAAATGGAACAGTTCCTGCTTTCAAGGAGCTTGTATTCTACTCTTGTTTACATATCCTCATTGGTAACATGCTGTGGTCTACATTCCAAATATGTTTCCTTTTCTAAAAAAATTATTTTTAACATGGCTTTTTTTAAAAAAAGACTGAGTTCTGAATTCTCTTTCTCCTTTCCATTCCTCCCCCACTCATTGTGAAGGCAAGAAATATATCAAATATACATGTGCAATCATTAAAAAAAATATTTCTGTGATATCCATCTTGCAAAAAAATAAATAAAAGAAAGTGAAAAAATTATGCTCCATTTTGCATTCAGATGGGCGGAAAGCCCATTTGAACCTCAGACCCCAAGCACTAGCTGGGCGGATCTAGGCGGGGGTGGACAGGAATCTCAGAAGTCAAGTAACTGGCTGGAAAAATGCCTAGAAAAGGGAAGAAAAATAAGACTATAGTTTTTTCCAACAAATGCAAATGATCCCAACATTCGGATCTGATAACGAGGACGTATTCTCGCCATTGGGGAAAGACGTGGAGGGCGGGGCCTTGGTACCCCAGACACCCCAGGGGGATGTCGGGTGGGCTCAGGCCTTGGAAGAGCTCAAAAAGGATTTTGAAAAGCAAGTTAGACAGGTGGAGGAAAAACTGGGAAGAGAAATGAGAGAGATGCAAGAAAAGTATGAAAAACAGGTCAATACCTTGGTTAAGGAGACCCAAAAAAATGCTGAAGAAAATAACACCTTGAAGAATAGGCTCACTCAATTGGCAAAAGAGGTTCAAAAAGCCAATGAGGAGAAAAATGCTTTCAAAAGCAGAATGAGCCAAATGGAAAAAGAGGCTCAAAAGCTCACTGAATTTAATAGTTCTCTCAAAATTAGAATGGAACAGATGGAGTCTAATGACTTTACGAGAAACCAAGAAATCACCAAACAAAACCAAAAGAATGAAAAAATGGAAGAGAATGTGAAATATCTCATGGGAAAAACAACTGACTTGGAAAATAGATCCAGGAGAGACAATTTAAAAATTATGGGACTACCTGAAAGTCATGATCAAAAAAAGAGCCTAGACATCATCTTCCATGAAATTATCAAGGAAAACTGCCCTGACATTCTAGAACCAGAGGGCAAAATAAGTATTGAAAGAATCCATCGATCACCACCTGAAAGAGATCCAAAAAGAGAAACTCCTAGGAACACTGTGGCCAAATTCCAGAACTCCCAGCTCAAGGAGAAAATCTTGCAAGCAGCTAGAAAGAAACAATTTCAGTACTGTGGAAATACAATCAGGATAACTCAAGATCTAGCAGCTTCTACATTAAGAGATCGAAGGGCGTGGAATAGGATATTCCAGAAGTCAAAGGAACTAGGACTCAAACCAAGAATCACCTACCTAGCTAAACTGAGTATAATACTTCAAGGGAAAATATGGTCTTTCAATGAAACAGAGGACTTTCAATCATTCTTGATGAAAAGACCAGAGCTGAAAAGAAAATTTGACTTTCAAACACAAGAATGAGAAGAAGCATGAAAAAGTAAACAGCAAAGAGAAGTCTTAAGGGACTTACCAGAAGTGAACTGTTTACATTTCTACATGGAAAGACAATATTTGTAACTCTTGAAACTTTTCAGTATCTGGGTAGTTGGTGGGACCACACACACACATGTACATGCATGCACACACACACATACACACATGCACACACACACAGAGACAGAGAGCACAGAGTGAATTGAATAGGATGGGACCATAGCTTAAAAGAAATTAAGGTAAATGGTGAGAGAGAAATGTAGTGGGAGGAAAGAGGGTGAAATGGAATGGGGTAATTATATGTCATTTAAGAGGCAAGCAGGAGACTTTTTAGTGGAGGGAAAAAGAGGAGAGCTGAGAAAAAAAAACCAAAAAATCCCTGATCCCACCTGATCATATGTATGATCATGGTAATATATTGCTATAATCTCCTTGATGTTATTTTGTTTAAATTGTTTGCATCAATATTCATTAGGGAAATGGTTTCAGAAAAAAATCTGGGAAGACTTGTATGAAGTGATGCAAAGTGAAGTTAGTAGAACCAAGAGAACATCATATAGAGTAATGGCAATTTGGACAATTAGCTGTAAATGACTTAGCTCTTCTGATCAATCCAATGGTCCAAGACAATTCTGAAAGAATTACAATGAAAAATATTAACAGTCTCCAGGGAAAGAACTGATGGATTCTGAATGCATAATTGAGTATCTTTTTTCTCTTTTTTTTGCGGGGTTCAGCAACATAGCTAACATGAAAATATATTTTACATAATTTCACATGTATAATTAATATCCCATTTCTTGCTTTCCCAATAAGTGGGGGAGGGATAGGAGAGAGGAAGAGAATTCAAAACAATTAAAAATGAATGTAAAAAATAATACAAATTTTTACATACTTTTCCTTCTGGGGAAAAAAACCATGATGACCCATAATGAAAGTAGACTGAAGAGATTTGGAGCATGTGCAGATATTCTGCAACTAGTTCTTATCTGCTAGCCATATGATTAAGAAAAATAGGATTGACTGTATAACCAGAACTGGGATACATTCAAAACTCATTAGTTCTCTTAGCATGAGCTTTTTCCAGAGTTGCTAGCATTGCCACCAAACCCTTGTGAACTCCAAAAATTTATAAAGGTGACCCTTCAAGAGGTCCAGAAATAAAGTCCATGGTGGGTTTAGCATAAAGGAACGAAGGAACAACATGCAGGTTGCCTAATGAAAATTGGATTGCAAGACTCACCAGTTGTGATAACATATGACATATATGGAGAGAATAATCAGAAACTGATTTACCTGTGAGCTTGCCCTTCTAGGAACTGAGAAGGCTTATAGGATAGTATGTTCTTCAAAGAAAATACCCTTTTCCAAAAGCTAATTAATGTCAATTGGTTAAACAGAACTAGAAAGTGAATTACTGACAGAGAGTAGTAGAAGGATAACACTGTCCTTGGAGGCCCATGACAATAGTATTAAAGAAAGATATCTCCAATTCTTGAGAAAACTTTGACCCCCTAGAACCATGAGAAAGAGATATAACCAGCCTTGCTCTAGAAGAGTTAGGCTGGAGCATTCATAACACAAGTCAAATGCCTTTTAAAAAAAATAACAAATACAGCAATGGTTTATGTTCTATAAATATCTTAGACTATGAAGATATTGTCAGATAAAAAGGCAATAGCTCATCAAAGATTTCTAGTTCTATCTTCATTACACATATCCTTGATACATTTATAGACAATTGTCATAAAAATTTTGTAGTTATGAAAAAGCAGAGTATACATTTATAATTATTGCTATTTCTTAATCACCTTGGGGAGGAGAGGGATAGCAACAGCACATATGGGTTTTTCTGACCAACTGTTGGTATCTTTCTCTGCTTTAGATATCTTACAAATTCAATACATTAAAAAAGCACAGATTTTTTTTTTCTTCAGTGAGTACTTGTACCCATCAGTTCCTCTATCTGTCTCTGCCTTCTTTAGTGATATTTTCACTTTCTTAAATGGTACATAAGAGACATAAAATTCTAAATGTGGAAGTTCCACTAAAAGCAATTATGAAAATAGACCATTATGAAAATTTGACATAATCTATTCTGTTTTTATCTTATTTTTTTAACATATTCATGGGTTGATATGATTTAGTTGAGTCTTACAATAAGTTTTCTGAATACTTTGTTTACTTGCCACCATTCTTCATTGTTTTGAGGAGATATTGCTTGTACTCTTTTAATATCCAGTTATTTGGATAATAATTTAACATTAGAGAAATCAATTTTTATTGTCAATTTACTATTTGTCTCCACTATATTATGAGCTCCTTGAGGCGAGGGACTTTCTGTTGCCTCTTTTGGTATCATCAGAATTAACATAGTACAAGACTTTTCTAGTTTAATAGAATTTCATGGTATATAGTCTTCAAGAATGTCAGGTTACATCCACATGACACCGAATGAGATTGGGACTTCCATGTAGGCAAAGAAAATGACATCAATATAAAGCATAAATACAAGATAAAATGCTATCAATTTCACATAATCAGAGAATTTTAGAGCATATTGTATGGAACCTTAGAAGTCATATTGTCCGGCTGCTTTCTTTTTTGGATGAGGAAACTAATCCCCAGAAAAGTTAAGTTGCTTGCCTATGGACACAGGAAAAAAATGGACAAAATCCAAAACTCAGTATCTAAAGGAAAGGGACTACCTATTGAGTAGGTTGTATTGTTAGCATCATCTTCCTCACACTTTTACTTCATTGAGTATATCACACATGTTAGAGCACCACGATAGTGTCAAAAAAAAGGTCATGGATTTTAACATTAACTGTTTACTATAAGCACTCTTAAATTAAGCAGGAGTGTGCTAAATAATTTCAAGTCATCAACAAAAAATAATGTAGCCATTAGAGAAATAGAAAATTACCATTCAGCCCAGATCATAAAGAAATCACTTACATGGGCAAATGAAGACTTTGCCTAAAATAATAATAACTGCAACCAAGAATATTCCTGTAATCATTTGAGATCAAATCCGGAATAATTTATCAAATAAATTTAGAATGAATTTAAATGACAGTTGGAATTAAGGTAAGAAAAAAAGACTAATTTAAAATCTTTAATACTGCAAGCATCTGTGACTATGTAAGTAATGGAAATCTCTTTATCATTAGAGATAAAAATTTCTTAGTATTAATTATAGAAACACAGTCTGTAAGGGTTGAAGGAAAGATAGCATAAATCTAGGGTCACTTCTCTGTGAAAAGAATATTCTTTCCAGTATCCTCAAAAAGTAATCATCCATTTCTTATTTTGAAAATCTTTGGTAGGAGGAATTGTCTATTTTTAGAGGCAGCCCATTCTTTTCTTCAGTTATAATTTTTATATATAAGCACACTCAAATACATACATACATACATATATATATGTATGTATATATATTCATTCATTTTGTTGTCAGTCATATTTGACTCTTTGTGATCCCTTTTGGGGTTTTCTTGACAAAAATATTAGAGTACTTGTCATTTCTTTCTCCAGCTCATTTTACAGATGAGGAAACTGAGGCAAACAAGGTTAAGTGACCTCTCTAGGTTCACAAAGCTAGTAAGTGTTTGAGGCATGATTTGAACTCAGAAAGAAGAGTCTTTTTGACTCCATCTACTCTGCCATCTTGCTGCCCCTCACTGGAGAAAATGTTGACTCTTGTTATTATCATTTCGGTCATGTCCAACTCTTTGTGATCCCATTTGGGATTTTCTTGGCAGAGATTCTGGAGTAGTTTGCCACTTCCTTCTCTAACTCATTTTACAGATGAGAAAAACTGAGGAAAACAGGATGAAGTGACTTGCAGGGTCACACAGCTACTAAGAGTCTGAGGCTGAATTTGAACTTAGGACTTTCTGACTCCAGGCCCTGTGCCTCTGCCACTTAGCTGCCTTTATTCATCAATAAGTTAGATGACTTGTATATATACTACAATAAACATATGAATGACATCAAGCTGATTGTTGCCGCTCCATAACATCTATCTTCCACTTCTAGTTCAGCTTTCTAGGACCAAGCAGAAAAAGTCTAATTTCTCTTCCAGAGGATAGTCCTCCAAAGACTTGAAGACAGCTATCATATACTCCCTAAGCCTTATTTTCTCCAGGTCTTTTAACCAATCCACTTGTATCAAGATCCTCAGGTCTGACCAACCCACTTTTAGTATGGGCCCTTCATCCTCCTTCTGGGCAACATCTGGTTTCTCAGTTCCTCCTAAAATGTGGTTCCCAGAAGTTAGTACTATATCTGTCACTAAATCTGTCTTTCTGTATTATATAATTCTGTGATTGATTAATTTACTTAGGGACTGCTATCCATGTTGGTGGAGGAGGTAACCCATGCTTTTACCCACACAATTCTTTTTCTTTTTGTAGAACATTCATTATAAAACACGTATTTCCTAGTGAATATTCTCCCCTTTACTTCTTTACAGATCCATCCCTTATAACAAATAATAAAAAAGAAAGAAGAAAAACAGTTCAACAAAACTAGTCAATATATGAATTGAGTCTGAGAGTGTATACAATGTTTCACCACTTTTGCCCATTCCCTGTCCTCTTACCTCTGCAAAGATGAGAGGAAGGAACATTTTCTCAGATTCTCTTTGGGCCAACCCTGGTATTTATAATATCAAAGCATTCAATTTTCATTTATTGCTCCATCATCATTTTAGTCATTATGTATGGTGTTCTGAGTCGGCTTAATTAACTTTGCATATGTTTGCTGATTTCTTCCCATCTTTCATGATAATAATCATTTCTTTAGCACAATGTTATTCCACCATGTAACCCATTTTGTTTAGCCATTCTCCAAATCAATGGTCATCTCATTTCTCAAACAATTTTCTACTGATATATTCATACTTGGGGAGTATTGTTTTTAATATGATTACAATAATTATTTTCTTAAAATCAAATCATCCTTATATGATTGGTATAAATACCTTTTGACCATGTTTCAAATATTTTGATTTAATCCTTCACGCTATGATTTTATTTAAAATTCAGCATGAATAGTAATTAATGAAAGTAGGATATCTTTATCTTCTCTGATATTTGTCTCATAAAAGAAGTTGGGAGAGTGTTTTCTTTCTCAGTTTTTCAGAATAATTTGTGTAGTATACTCAAGTATAAGAATTTACATGTATAAGTACTAAATTTCATTTCATTAGATTCAGTGTGGCATTCTCATCTTTCTAGTTTCTGAATCTGACACACAGTGCATTAGATATCACTCCAAGTTTTACATCTTCTGTAAATTTTCTCCGAATGTCATCTATGTTTTTTTCTATGTCATTGATAAAAATATTAAATATCACAAGGCCAGGAAATCCAAGAGGCATTCCTTTAGATATCTTCAAATCATGAATAACTACTCTTTGGGTTTTATTGTTCAACCACTTCTGACTTCATCTAACTCTAACATCATCTAACAAACATTTCTCGATCTTTTCCACAATGCTAACTTGAGAAAACATTCTCAAATAATTTGGTATTGTAATCTAGGTAAACTATATTTACATATCTTCAAGAGTTTTCATTGCCAATTTTTTTCTTAACCTGAAAAATGCTCCTTCAAAAAAGGGAATACAAGCAAATGAGCCCTGAACTACACTCAATAATAAATCCATGGTTAGAAAAAAGGAGAAAAAACTTTAAAGTAATATAAGAAACATTGCTAAATGATGTGCAAATAACATTTGGAGGAAGTCTGTATCTCTCCAAGCATCTTATGGCTTATAGATGTCTTATCTTAGACTTTTTACCTTATGTTGTTCCAGCTTCCGATGTATTGTGTTTGCAGTTTCTTCATGGACCTGCTGAATTGCTATTTCCTCCTGTAAGGCAACTTCTGCCCTATAAAGCCAGGCACCTATTGTGCCTAGTGGTGCAGGAAGGGACTTATCAAGCTGTATGTGCCAATCAAAGAGCTGAAATGAAAAAAAAAATCAAGAATAAACAAAATTTCTTTCAAGGGAAGTTGACAAAGTGACAGCAGCATCAGAGAATTTTTGGTTCAGAAGAATTCAAGTGGATATGAGGTCTCATCATTTGGGATGTTCCCTCCAATGATGCAGATTATAACCTGACCATTCCTATCCATTCCAGATGTCCACATCCTTCCACATGTTTGCCACAAGAGGGCAACACAAAGTCTTTGGTCCTTCCTAATTTTCTCCACATATCAGATGGTTATCAAGGGAGAACACAAGTCTTCCATTTGTTTTCCTTTGCTCTTACTGTGTGACTGATCATCTCTCCTTTGCCGAAAGTGGAAAAATCACTGGAGGGGACAAAGACTTTTCATTTTTCACTAACTTGAAATGGGTTAGACCTTCTGGCAAACTTAAGGACTCTGTATATGATTAGGGGGGGAGGGAAGGAAGGAAAGAAAGAGGACAAGCATTTATTATGCACCTACTATACGCCAGCCACTTGCTAAATGACTTTGCAAATATTATCTCATAATATCTGAATGAAGCACATATAAACCCTATTGAAGTGCATCTTAGTACCCTACCCTGAAGTCTAGACCAAGTTTTGGACTTCTATAATCAGGTCCAGGGTGCTCATTCCTCATCATAAGGGCTCCAGAATATTTTGGCAGTTCCAAAGATAGAGAAGAACTTTTAGAGTCACTCTTATCATTTTATATTTTAAAAAATAAGTCTCCTACAATCTTCCTCCTCTGTAAATGAATGCTCTTCTCTCTCCCACACTTCTCAGCAAAATTCATATCATAGCATCAGAAGTCTAATAGGATAGAGGTGAGAACTTTCAGCTAAATTTGTTTTAATACAAAAAACACTTATTAAGCAATGTGCAAGATCATTCGCTAGGCCTGGAGATAAAAAGATAAAAAAATGATGCAGTTCCTGACCATCAGAAGCTTTTAATCAGGTATGTAGGTACACAAAAAATAATAAAATGATGTAGGATAGCCCTGGGGTGATAAAATCTGAAAAATTTCAGGATTTTTCTGGAATTGCAGAGACTTTGGAGGATCTTTGTGGCTTAACAGAGAATTTTTGAGCTAGATTTCTGGAAGGAAGAGAGCCCAATTTGTTGGGGGCACTGTCTGGGTAAGCAGAGAAGAAGTGTGAGATAAAAGCAGATGACTATTTGGATGGTGGGGTGGAGGACAGGAGATAAAGCAAATAGATAGGAGTTTTGGTGAATTTAGATTGGGCTGAATCACCAGTTGTTGCCATTGCTGAAAGTGAAATCTAATCTATACCTTTATTTTTTTCTTTCCCATTTTTCCAGAGCCCTATTTTTTGGGAATTTCTCTCCATATATTAAATTTTAATTCATTTCTTCTCTAAACCCACCTTAGTCGAGCAGGGAAGAGTATGAAGGAAGGAAGAAGGAGATGACTCTGGCTGTGAAGCAAACCAAGTCAACAAACATTGATTAAGCATTTACCATGTGCCAGGCTCTGTGCTACAAGCTACGAATACAAGAAGAAAATACACAAGAGGGAGCTGAAAAGGTGAGGGGTGGAGTGGGGCGAGGTATGCATTCATGGTCGTAAAACCTGAATCAGAAGTGGAAACAAGAGAGGAACAAAAGATAGCTAGCTTGGCCCACTCCTCAAAACAGAAATTCTGGGAGCAACTTACCCATAGAAGAAGAGATATCCCCCTTCCCCTCCCAGAGCAGATGGATCCTTTAGGGTGAGAAGGGCAGAGATGGAGGGCACTTCCAGAATGAGAAGATAGTTGAGCTATGATGTTGATGTCCCAAGAGTCAGAAAAGAAACCAGGAATAACAGCTTTGTTTGAATGTTTATATGACCGTTAATCTAAACTTCTCATAAATTATATGCTAATTAATAGTGAATTTATCAAAGTTTATCAAGTTTCAAGATTAAAACATAGGAAGATAGTTAATGGAAAAAAAAAGATTTTCCTGGTTTTATTCAGAGGTGAGGGCAAGTCAATTAGCAATTCTGGTACTTTCTAAAATTATTTCGGAGTATAGTCACTAGACTATCTTTGAACCTGAAAAGAGATCATTAATAAAGAGACAAATCAGTAGAGAAGAGTAGATGAACCAAAGTGAACATAAGAATCACATAATTAGATTATGATCTACTCAACAGGAGATGTTGTTTGTATATACATTGTGGGGCCCACTCCCTGGCATTAGGAGGCACTTAATAAATGCTTTTTTGACTTGATTGCATCAAATAACTAATCCCAACATTGCTATGGTAGAATATAAGCCAAGGAAGAGATCCAGAAAGGGACTAGATGAAAATTTGGGGAGGGATAGATCATTTTCAGTTATGGGAAGTTATGAGGGAAGGCTTTATGAAGGACGTGGTGCCTAAGGGGTCCTTGAAAGAAAAAAGGGGTTTGAATAGCTGGAGACATGGCAGAAGTCCACCCTAGGCATAAGGAATCAGTGCTACTGCTTGGAGGAGGGGCAGTGTAGGACAAAATCATGAATGAGAGAGTTGTTCATTTGGTTGGAATGTACAGTATGTGAAAGGAAAGAGTGTGAAACAAAATCTGGCCAGACAGGATGGTAAGATGGTAGAGAATATCTGATCCTAATATGTATAAGGAGTCCGTAATGTTAATGTACTTTTGCTTGAAGATCTTTCTACCCATTAATAGGCCCATGTATTAATCAAATTAAATTTAAATCACATGGAAACCTAAGTAAGTCACATGTGGTGGGAGGACCTTGCTGAACATGGAGAGTGGAAAGGGTGAAACAGGAAGAGGTGCAGCTGGAGCAGCTAGAGGAAAGTTGGTCAGACTAGTCAGAGCTGGGAAGGACACAGGCAAGCAGGCAGCTGGCTCTGAGTGGGAGAAGGGCATTTTGCTTAGGGGAGCCTATTTGTGGGATGACCTGATAATGTGTATAGACTTCTTGGTTGCTATGATGGATTTCTTTGTTGCTATGATGGATTTGGCTTTCTGGTATCTGAATAAATGTTTTGGTTCTGTCTTTCACTTTGTGACTCAGAATTGTACCAGCATATGCACAGTTGCCATAGGTGCTGTGAATATTGCATTGGTGCTACAGAGTCCCAAAAGGTTTACGAGTAGAGTAGTGAAATGCTCAGCCATGTGCATTAGGAAGATCCCTTTGGCAGCTGTGTGAAGAATGAAATGGAGAGGGTAGAGTCTGGAGCTGTAATTAGGAAGATTTTAAACTCATTCAAGTGAGATGACATAAGAGGTTGAACTAATATCCTGCAGCTGTGAGTGGAAAAATACAGATGTGAAAGCTACTGTAGGACAGAATCAATAAGAATTGGAAACTGACTGGCTTTGGGGAGTTGTAGGGGAAAAATAGTATGGGTGACTGAAAGACTTTGAGCCTGAGAGATTGGGATGATGCTGGTATCATCAGTAGATATAAGGAAGATGAAGGGAGCAAAGGCAGATTTGAGAGTTGGGTAAGAAATAATGAAATTAATTTAGAATATGTTGAGTCAAGGTGCAAGAGGAATACACAGGTGAAGATATTCAGAAGGCAACTGGAAATGTTCAAATGGATGTCAGTAAAAAGATTGGATTCATAGATTACTAGTCATCTGCAAAAAGGTGATAAATGAGCCATGGGAGAGGATCAAAGGAGAGCTTAAAAAACTAGAAGACTGACTATGGAAATTAACTTGTTCTCTAGACCTCTAAAAAGTTCTAGAGAAGAATAACAAATGTTAAAGGAAAGAAAACAGGAAAATTTAAGGCCACTGATAGCAAGCTATGAGAAGAAAAAGCCTGAATTTATTTTAATTGCTGTCTTCAAGCTCACAAAGAGGTTTCAAATGAAGATACATCTTCATATGAAGAATTTCACATAAAGATTTCTTATGAAGAATATAGAAGTTGGATCTTTTATATCCATGTAAAATTGATTCATTAAAGTAAAAAAAATAACTTCCTAAAATTTAGCTGTTTAATCATTTTTCAGTTGTGCCCAACTCTTTGTGACTCCATTTGCGGTTTTGTTGGCAAAGATACTGGAATGGTTTGCCATTTCCTTCTTCAGCTCATTTTATGGATGAGGAAACTGAGGCAAAAAGGGCTAAGTGATTTGCTCAGGGTCACATAACTAATAAATATCTGAGGTCAGATTTGAACTCATGAGGATGGGTATTCCTGATTCCAAATTCAGCGCTCTATCCACTGTGTCACCTAACTTCCCAAGATTTTATTTACTTTAACTTAATTTCTAAGAATTAGAGCTATCTGAAAATGGAATGCCTCACAACGTAATTAGCTTTCCATCTTCTGAAACTCTTCAAGCTGAGGTTGTATGCCCACTTGCTAGTGATGATACAGAAGGGATTTTCACAGAGATTGGACACTCAAAGTGCTTTCAAACTAGAATTCCAAAAGGAAGTTGCTTAAATTACACTAGAAGAGACTATATTTGGCTATAGGGATAGTTTCTTTGCTGTATGAGTGATTTCAACAGCAAGAACATTAGAATAGACTATAGGGAAAAGTTATAGAGTTATTGCTGGAGATTTGAATGAAGATAAAATTTTTCCATCTATAATATCTTCCATTCATTGGAAGATATTCACATGATCAGAAGAGAAAGAAAAAAGAGAAGAAAAAAAGGAGCAAGGAATATAAGACAACTAAAGGAATAGCATAAACGTTCCAAATGACGGGAAGAAAAAGTTGACAAGATATAATATACATAGCTCTGAAAGCTGTTAAGCTGCCTTCAAACTGAAAAGTTTCACACCAAAAAGGGAAAGAACTCCTCTCTCCAATTCTTAAAGGAAACTGCAAAAGTTGATGAAAACCACTGAATAATATGAAAAATATACCACAAAAAATGAACATACTGTTACAGTAATTTGGGGAAACTTACCCTAGAGGATGCTCTGTCCCATGCCTGCTTTACCAGAGCTTGATCAAGTGACAATTTGCCATCTCTACGTTGTGGCTGAATCAAAAGTTCAATCTGCTTCCTTTTCATTTCATACTGAACTCTGAAGTGCTTAAATGACTATGAAAAACCAAGAACAGGACAATAAGTCATATGAGGAAAACTGTACCATTTTACTCATTTGCATTGATAGGAGAATCAGTTCTTCCTTAATAACATTTTGATGCTTTTAATGATCTATGGATTACTCTCTCAGCAACTCTCATCTGTAGTTTTCCATGAATTTTATACAGAGAATCAAATTAGTATCGATACAGTCATTTGTGATCCTCAAATTGCCTCCTCAGAGTGGTATTGATTGAGCCTAGCCCATTCTAGTCCATTCAGTGTCACAGAAAGCATGATGATGTGAATCCTTTTGGAGGACATTGCTAGCATGATGTGTAATATAGTGTATTCATTAATGCAGGGATAGAATTTTTCAGCTTAGTATTAGACATAGCTGAGATTATTAATAACTTGTTTTAGTTCATTATTTGGTTGAAAATTGGGCATTTGAGAAATGAAATAATCTTATATTTTCTAAATTTCATAGAGTAAGTGGTCTTTTTGTAAGAGATGGTATACTGAAATCATATTCATTGACACTATATAATAATTTAAGCTGAGTTTACTTATAAATTTATATCATATGAGTGAATGTCCACATTTACCCTCGTGAGGAATATGGAGCAGCTGATATTATTCTTGTATTACAAATGAGAATGTGAGGGTCAGAAAAAAATCAAGCCCAAGGTCATATGGTCAATCAGTGGTAGAGCCTGGATTTGAACCTAGGACTTTACCATATGACACTGCCTTATAAAACTGTTGTAATAAAAAAACTCAGTGGATTAGGACTCAAAAGATCTGCGTTTGAGTACTGTATCTGACATTCAGCAAGTCAGACTGACATCACCCCATGATGTCACTGGTCTTGTTTGAAAGTGGAGAATCACTACCACCGATAACAGCAGTCAATAAATACATATAAAGAGCCTGTTATATGCCACATAGTATGCTCATGTTTATTAGTATAAGATATTAGGAAAATCATTTAAACTTTCTAAACCTCATTTTCCTCCTTGTCAAATGACAATTATAGACCTCACAGGGGTATTATAAGAAAAACTAAATTTAAAGTGTTCTATAATTATGTGATGATGGTAATGATAACGAAACTAATATAATTAACAGTATGACTTATCTTTATTCAAAATAGCAATTTGCAATCTGGGAATTTTTCAAAATTTTCAAATTGATCAGCATGAGGTTAAAATGACTGGATTGAATTTAAAAATAAATAGCTAATTTTCAAATTGTAAAAGCTGAAAATCTGAACAATCAGATAAACTACATCTAAATTCACAGCTGATATGTAATATAACGGCAGAATTTGACTTTAACATACTATCTCTTACATAAAACTTTGAAACTTAGAGAATATGAGATAGCAATATGGATATTGAATGCAAAATTTCAATCAAACTATGAAATAAATGAATTAGAAGTAACTTCAACTATAAGTAAAACACTAAGCTGAAAAACATTGCACAAAAGGTAAAGAATTGAATATATCACACAGCAAGCTAACAATGTCTCTAAATAAGATTCACAGTACTGATTACTATGATAATGAGTGGGCTAAAAATAGGTTGCAATCTGTCAATATTAACCAGAGATACAGAGAAATTGGTGACTTTTATGCTAAAGTAAGAGGGAAACACTAGATAAACTCCGTCTTCTGCAAAACTGAAATTTCAAGCAACTTAGTATGGATCATGCAGGTAGTAATTTCATATGATGAACACTGGGTGGTGATAGTTCATTGCATATTTTACTTTCCATTCCCTCCAAACTAATGTTACTTTTCAAAATACCATAAAAGTTACATAAGAATAAATCCTTAGGGAGTTCAATTAACTTTTCTTTCAAAGAGTTTCAGGCATTGAAGAATGAAAAGGATGTGTAAAGTTTCTGGTACAACTGGAGTTACGTAGTATATATGAATTTGAATTCATTTTTATAATAATTTTTGAAGTCATTTTCACATGTTTGAGAATATGTGTATATGTGTGGTTGTATGCCTGTATATATGCCTGTACATATCTCCCTCATTCACCCTAAAGAGTGAAAGACTCTTTAAGAATAAAGAGTAAACCTACAATTATCTATTTAATGGGGACTTGGTAAATGTTTAAACAGAGCAAGAAACACTACTAAGCCCTAAACTCATACAGAATTTTCCTTAATTATTTACCTGGCAAAACTTAGAAAATTAAACACAGATTCCATGTTTATATGGACCTTAGTTACAAAAGGCACTTTGTGAAGTCCAAAATCCCTTTTCTATGTTTTACCTGATATTTGTCCTGTAAATTTGCTTCGGTCATTTGTGCCCTTGTCATATCTCTTTCAAACTGTTCTATCCAAACTTTTGTTTCTCTTGGTACCAGCTTGTCTTCTCTCTGGGAAGAGGAAAATATTTATTTATTGCTATACAGTTCCAACATCACAGAAAAAAAGGCTTTCCTTAGCTTATCTTTTTAAACAAAATGACAATGTTTGTTCATTCTTCCAAAAATCTTAGATCATTGCTACAAACAAAAACTGGTCCCAGTTTCTTTTCACCTATTTCTAACTTATTATCAAGCATGATAGCAACTGACATTTATATTGCTGGCCTAATCATGGTATCACTGGGTCAAAGGGCATGCCCAGTTTAGTTATTTTTCAGTAATAGTTCCAAATTGTTTTCCAGATTGGCTGCACCAATTCCGAATTCCACTTTAAGAAAACTAGTGTATCAAATGTTGAAGACTCTAGTGAGCATAGAAAGGAGAATAATTTATACAAAAAGAAAACATTATAAATAGGAACGAATTTTGAAAGACAAGAACTTTGGTCTATGAAAGAACAAGCATGCTTTCAGGGAATCAGTACTGAAACATGCTGCCCACTTCATGATAGAAAGGTCGTGGACTCAAGACACAGGGGGAAAAGGGAAGGAAATAAATACTTATATAGTGCCTACCACATGGCACTGTGCTAAATACTATATAAATATAATCTCCCTTGAGGTTTGTAACTCTTTGAGATAGGTGCAGTTATTCCCATTTTATAGATAACAAAACTAAGGCAGAGGGTGAGTGACTTGTCAAGGGTCACATCACTAGTAAAATGTGTGAATTCAGCCCTTCCTAGCACAGTGCTCTATCCACTGCACTGGAATTGACATACATATTTGGACATGAACAATGCAGGAATTTGCTTTGCTTGAGGATGTATATTTTTACAAGGGTTTTGTTTTTCTTCTTTTTTCTAGTTGGGGGCAGGGGATAGGGAAAATGCTTATTTTTAAATGGTACAGTAAAATAAAAAAAATTGTAATTCCCCTAAAAATGTATTATAGGTGAATTTATTCAACAGTCTTTTTATTCTGTCAAGGCAAAAAAAAACCCCAAAACACAGCACTCCCTTGTGCTATTTACTTCGATCATAAAGTTTATCTTAGGCATAGGTCAAATGGAGGAAGCATTCTCTATACATGGGGAAACTTTTCAGATGCTCCAATTTGTGGTACTCCTGATTACCCTGAGATCCCCCAATTTGTATAAATTTCTTAATAAAATCCAACATACACACTAAAAATAATTGAAATAACAATGCCTGTTGTTTAGATTATAATAGGCAGTTGGCTGGATAGTACATAGAGTTGACTGATCGGTACACACATGGTGGATAGCCACCATAAGAGTCACAATGAACCTAGCCCAGAATTGAAGGAGGAGAAGAACTGACTAGTCTCTTATTTTGGAAATAGCACCATGCTTCTGAAGACTATAAACTTCTACCTGAAACAATGGCCCATATTTTAATGTCAATATTCTTATGGTAATACCATATGAAGGTTGTTATTTAGTTGTTTTCTCAGTCGTGTCTGACTCTTCATGACCCCATTTTCGGTTTTCTTGGCAAAGGTACTAGAGTGATTTGCCATTTCCTTCTCCAGATCATTTTAAAGATGAGGAAACTGAGGCAAATAGAGTTAAATGACTTGTCCAGCAACACACAGCTAGTAAGTATCTGAGGTCAGATTTGAACTTATGAAGGTGAATATTTCTGACTTCAGGACTAGCATGTGCCACATAGAAGTCATATGAATTTAAAAGATGAAATAACAAGTCTCTAAGGATTTAAAGTTGTTAGTCATTCAAAGGGCAATGGAAAGACACATGAGCATAACTAATGAAGAATGGTATAGTGGAAACTGTAGAAAAGATATGATCAGTCCTGCTGGAAAAGGGAGTGGCTCTTTATGTAGAGTGAGCAGAAAAGAAATGATAGATTTTCTGGATGTTCCATTAATGTTCAAACAATGTAGCAAGACCCAAAGAAAGGAAGGTCCCTAGCCCACTGCATAGATGGACACCCTGGAGATAATTTATGACAGAGCACACACAAGAATCACACAGGATGAGAAGCTGGTGAGGTGGGAGCTATACTATTAGAGAGATCCACCAAAATATTGAAAAATACTAAAATATGTGGATATAATAATTTTGATTCAACTGAGCCCTTTATTATCTAACTAAAATTTTCATCAAAAGTTATCTGCACATTACAAAAAAAATAAAGAGGAATCTCCCAAGATTATGTTTGTCATATAAGAAAAGAAAAGACAAAGCTAAAGTATATGGTGTTACTAATCTCACACTTACAGGTGTTACTACTAACACACTTAGAAGCAATGTTTTAGAAATTAACAAAACTGTAAATAGGATTGTGCTGAAAGTACAGTGATAGAGGTCCTGATATTCTGCAGGTAACTAAAATTCTTGGTTTTGAATCTTGAAACATGTTCTACTTTTGATATATTTACAATTCTTTCACTAACTCATCAGGAAGAAAAATGTTTAAGATAGAATACAAAAACGTGTTTTGAATTTTAATTGGAATACTCAACAGTATTCTCTGCTATTAAAATTCTCACGCAATTATATCATGTTTAGTTCTTAGTTCAAAACAGTACAGTGCTAGACAATCTTAATGGCATTGCTTTGATAAGAGTTCTTAGCCTGGATAAATTTCAAATGAACAAATAAATACACATACATATGCAAACAGGAATATTTTTATATACAAAAACACTCACATATATTTATTTTCTCTAACCTCTGACTGAAATTTAGTTTTTTCACTTTTCATCTGTAAAATATGGTCTGAGAAAAGGTCAGTACACCTAACAAGACTATCAAAAAATCTTTAAGAAATCCAGATTTAAAGTACATTTATAATATTATTTTCTCTTAGATATTCTCTTATGTATTTTCTCAATTTTGTTCATTTTTAGTTGTGTCCAACTGTCCATAACCCCATTTTGGGGTTTTCTTGGCAGAGACACTGGAGCAGTTTGCCATGTCCTTCTCTAACTCATTTTATAGATGAGGAAAGGAGGCAAACAGAATTAAGTGACTTGCCCAGGGTTGGCTAGTAAATGTCTGAGGCCAGATCTGAACTCAGAAAGATGGGTCTTTTTGACTCCAGTCTTGACGCTATAGCCACCATGGTACCTAGCTGCCTAACTCTCAATTTACACTTTAATTCTCTATCTCTATTTTTCTGTCTTTCTGTCTATCTATAGCAGAATATAAATTTATTATATATATATGTTTATATCTATGCCATCTTTACAATATTTAATTATTTATCAGAAAGCCTTTAACCCTAACTAGTGTTGTGTGATAAGGCATAATAGACCAACATAATATCCTTTATATGCCAAAATACTAAAAATGAGTCAATTTATATAACCGTTTATGTATATGTGCACATATATATCACTAAATATATAAAATATTATTTAAATAGATATGTAATTAAATACTTTTTAAGACTGTTGTTCTTTGTTATATCTTTTTTATTTTTTTATGAATATTAGTTTATTTATTTAACTTCTTACATTCATTTTCACAAAATTTTGGGTTCCAAATTTTCTCCCCTTTTATCCCCTCCCCCCACCCCAATACACCAAGCATTCTAATTTTCCCTATCACCAATCTGCCCTCTCTTCTATCATCCCTCCCTTCTCTTGTCCCCATCTTCTCTTTTGTCCTGTAGGGCCAGATGGCTTTCTATTCCCCATTACCTGTATTTCTTATTTCCTAGCAGCAAGAACAATACTAAACAGTTGTTCCTCAAACTTTGAGTTCCAAATTCTCTCCATCCCTCCCTCCCCACCCATTCCCTTTGGGAAGGCAGGCAATTCAATATAGGCCCTATCTGTGTAGTTTTGCAAATGACTTCCATAATAGTCATGATATGTAAGACTAACTGTATTTCCCTCCATCCTATCCTGCCCCCCATTGTTTCTGTTCTGTCTTTTGATCCTGTTCCTCCCTGAGTGTTGACTTCAAATTGCTCCCTCCTACCATTGCCCTCCCTTCCATCATCTCCCCCCACTCTGCTTATCTCCTTCTCCCCCACTTTCCTGTAGTGTAAGATAGGTTTTCATACCAAAATGAGTGTTCATTTTATTCCTTCCTTTAGTCGAATGTGATGAGGGTAAACTTCATGTTTTTTTTTTTTCTCAGCTCTCCTCTTTTTCCCTCCACTAAAAAGTCTCCTGCTTGCCTCTTGAATGAGAGATAATTTACCCCATTCCATTTCACCCTCTCTCCTCCCACTACAATTCTCTCTCACCGTTTACTTTAATTTCTTTTAAGACATGGTCCCATCCTATTCAATTCACTCTGTGTTCTCTGTCTCTGTATGTGTGTGCATGTGTGTGTGTGTGTGTGTATGTGTGTGTGTGTGTGTGTGTGTGTGTGTGTGTGTGTGTAGTCCCACCAACTACCCAGATACTGAAAAGCTTTAAGAGTTACAAATATTGTCTTTCCATGTAGGAATGTAAACAGTCCACCTTTGGTAAGTCCCTTATGACTTCTCTTTGCTGTTTACTTTTTCATGCTTCTTCTCATTCTTGTGTTTGAAAGTCAAATTTTCTTTTCAGCTCTGGTCTTTTTATCAAGAACGCTTGAAAGTCCTCAATTTCATTGAAAGACCATATTTTCCCCTGAAGTATTATACTCAGTTTTGCTGGGTAGGTGATTCTTGGTTTGAATCCTAGTTCCTTTGACTTCTGGAATATCCTATTCCATGCCCTTCGATCCCTTAATGTAGAAGCTGCTAGATCTTGTGTTATCCTGATTGTATTTCCACAATACTGGAATTGTTTCTTTCTAGCTGCTTGCAAGATTTTCTCCTTGACCTGGGAATTCTGGAATTTGGCCACAATGCTCCTAGGAGTTTCTCTTTTTGGATCTCTTTCAGGCGGTGATCAATGGATACCTTCAATACTTATTTTGCCCTCTGGTTCTAGAATATCAGGGCAGTTTTCCTTGATAATTTCATGAAAGATGATGTCTAGGCTCTTGTTTTGATCATGACTTTCAGGTAGTCCCATAATTTTTAAATTGTCTCTCCTGGATGTATTTTCCAGGTCAGTTGTTTTTCCCATGAGATATTTCACATTATCTTCTATTTTTTCATTCTTTTGGTTTTGTTTTGTGATTTCTTGGTTTCTTATAAAGTCATTAGCCTCCATCTGTTCCATTCTCATTTTGAGAGAACTATTTTCTTCAGTGAACTGTTGAACCTCTTTTTCCATTTGGCTAATTTTGCTTTTGAAAGCATTCTTCTCCTCATTGGCTTTTTGAACCTCTTTTGCCAATTGAGTGAGCCTATTTTTCAAGGTGTTATTTTCTTCAGCATTTTTTTGGGTCTCCTTTAGCAAGGTATTGACCCGTTTTTCATGCTTTTCTTGCATCTCTCTCATTTCTCTTCCCAGTTTTTCCTTCACCTGTGTAATTTGATTTTCAAAATCCTTTTTGAGCTCTTCCATGGCCTGAGCCCCCCAGACATCCACCTCAGATGTCTGGGATAGAGAGGCCCCGACCTCCACGTCTTTCCTTGATGGCAAGCACTGTACTTCCTCATCAGCAATGAAAGGAGGAAGAAACATCTGTTCCCCAAGAAAGTAGCTTTCTATGGTCTTATTTTTCTTCCCTTTTCTAGGCATTTTCCCAGCCAGTTACTTGACTTCTGAGATTCCTCTCCACCCCTGCCTAGATCTGCCCAGCTGCTGCTTGGGGTCTGAGATTCAAATGCTGCTCCCCAGCCTCAGGGCTTTCAGTGGCAGGAGTGGCTGCTATTCAACGTGAGCTTAAGTTCTGGTGCTTGAGTGGGGGCAGGGCCACCTCCCAGGGTCAGTTCCCTCAGGGGGTTTATGTAGAGACCTTTCAGTAATGGATCTGAGGTCCTGCCTGCTGCTCCAGGAGTCCTGGGCCACCACTGCCTCTGCTGCTGCCTTTGCTGCTGCCTCCCAAGGGGGCCCGAGCCACAGAGACACCCCGCTCCACTCTCGGCCAGCCCAGGCGTCTCTCTCACTGACCTGTAGCGCCTGTGGGTGGAGGGACCTTTGCAGCCGCCGGAGGTTCCGTACCTGAAGCCTGCTCGGATCTGCTACTCTGGGGCCACACAGACAGGGCAGCGCAGGTGTGGGCTCCTCTGTCCGGTGCGCAACGGACCTTTGGGGTCGGTTTTTCAGGGCTCTCTGGAACAGAAATCTCCTCCAATGCATTCCTGCGTGGTTTGCACTGCTCCAGAATTTGTGGGGAGTTCTTTTTACAGGAAATTTATGGGCTGTGGGTTTGGAGCTAGCATACAGTAAGTCTTTCTACTCTGCCATCTTGGCTCTTCCCCCAAGACTGTTGTTCTTAATAAAAGCTTTTTACCACAAACCTAAATCATTAATCATTCATGAGCAACAAATGAGTTATATTACATTATTAAATTCTCTGTTACATCCTTGGAATTAACACAAGGAGGATTTTTAGTTACCTCAAATTAACATTTGTGATCAGAATCGTGCTTAGAAGGAAATAAGACAGTAAATCACATTTGAGATAGGTGTGAAAAAGGTATGGGACAAGTAAAAAGGTAACTTAGAAAAGTCCTACATAGAAGCTCAAAGAACTATTGACTTTTTCTCTAACGACAGCAGCTTTGAATAGGTAGTATGATCTAGATAATCTGTCTATAGAGAACCTGTCTATGTTTTTGAGTTTTCATTATACTAGTAACTTCCAACTGCTTCTAACTACATCCTCTCAAATGTGCTTTTCTAGTGGTCAGTATACCTTCTTTTTTTAAACCTAAATTGAAATGCTAGGCTTCAATTTTTAATTTCTCTTTGAAACTATATTATCATTGATCTCATATGCAGAAGAAATTAAATGAAAAACTAAATTGAGTTAAAATCATAATAAATATCCCTCAGTACCAATTTTTAAAATATCCCAAAAGAAATCAAATACATCTTCCTTTTTCTTAAACTTACGAATAAAAGGATCAATCACTAAACTACTCTTGGCAAGTAATTTGGTATTATTTGGAAGGTAAAGTGGGTGCTTGTCATGGGATCTGGTATGGGGGAGTGGATTACAGCCATTTAAAAAGCCTCTAAGGCAGTATGTTTAGAATTTCTGCTCATATGCTTTAACTGAAGCATCACCTGATTCTTTTCCATGTACTGAGAAATTAATTTAGTGACCTAGAAAAACTATTAATGTTAGAGATAACAAAACCATAGAGATTCAGAAAGAGAATAAGAAAGAAAATCAATTTGATAAAAATAGGCCTATGAACAGAATTACTACATAAAAGAATCTGATTTTATCTATGATGCGAGGATGGGGGATACATACATCAAGTTCCTGGATAGACAAGTCAGTGTTCTGTGTGTCCAGATTTAGTGAGTATGTAAACCACAAACCTAGAATCCAAGCAAAAGCATTCCCCTATTATAGCAAAAGAGCCAAACGCCAACCACTATAAAGAGACCTGACAGGGAATGATCAATTCTTCTCAGCAGCTGTGCCCATAAAACTCTCTGTAGCTCCAGTAAGTAAAATCTGCTTTCCCTATCTATTTATGCCTTAGGTCCAGTGGGAAAAGTCTTCCTGAAAGGTGGATGGCAAGAAATAGAATTAGTTCCCTGCAGCAGCAGAGCTACATGAACTGAACATGACATGCCGGCTTCACTTAAACAGTTTTAGAAATGCCTGTCAGACATGCTGTATTAGCTTGATTTTCAGTGATATGAATGTGTATGACACACATCTTTTGTGAGTAATAAATAAAGATTCCTGAAAATAACAAATAGATCCAAGTCCAGAGACAGAACTTGAGAACATTTGAGTTTATGGAACAAAATTCATATCTTGGCTCCTAAATGTGGGTATATGTACCTTTTCTTCACTTTGGGGGTGACCTCATCAGCTAAGTGCCAAAATGGAACTGGTGCTGACCCTGGAGTCAGGAAAACCCACCTGAATTCAAATCCAACCTTAGACACTTACTCGTTCTGTGTCTTGGGCAAGGTGCTTGCTGTTTTGCCTCATTTTCCTCATCTGTAAAATGGATGTAACAATAGCACCTACCTCCCAGGGTTTTTGTGAAGATAAAACTAAGTAATATTTGCAAAGCACTCTTCAAGCCCTAAAATGTGATATAAATACTGACTATGGTTATTATTACTATCTACGCCCATGACTCAGATCTGTTCCCCCAGCCCTAGCTTCTTTACTGAGCTCCATTCTTGTTTCAATGACTGCCTATCAGACCTTTGGACATAGATGTTCTGTAAGCATTCCAATGTATCATGTCCAAAACTTACCTCATTGTCTTTCTTTCCAAACCTAGACCTCTTATAAACCTCCTTTTTTCTGGGAAGGATGTCTTATCACTGTCTAGTCACCCAGGTTCACCACGTTGGAATCATCCTTGATTTTTTTCATTCTCCTTCACCTTACATATGAAATCAATTGCCAAATTCCATCAATCCTTTTCTCTTCAAACATCCCTTATATCTGTTCTTTCCCTCTACTCCTACAGCCACTATGCTAGTTCAGGACCTCATTGACTCATTGCATCAGCCTCCTAACTGATTTTGGAAGTTCCCCGTCTTTGAATCTCTCTCACCTGCAATATATCCTCCACACACCTCTGAAAATGATTTTTCTAAAACAGATCTGACCATGTCACTACCTTGCTCAAAAATTTCAGGCACATTCAAAGCCTTTCACAACCCTGGTTCTAACTTTCCAGGAACACACTCCTTACTTCTAATTGTCTCTTAGAAACGTAGATTTCTAAAAATTCAGTTCAAACATGACCTTCCACATGAGATCTTCCTGATCCCCTAAAGTATCTAAGGTCTATTTTGTAGGTATTTTTATTTACTTATATTCTATATGCTTAGAGATGTATATATTGTCTCTGCTGATCGAAAGCAAGTTCCTTGAGACCAAGTATTAATTTTTGCCTAGCACCTAGCACACAATACTCAATAAATACTGGTTGATTAACACCATAACTTTCACATTGGAAAATTAGAAGCTTTTTTCCTAATGCTTCATTAGAATTGGTTTTTTTTCTATATTGAAGTCACTGTATCATATTTGTCCATCCAGTGTTACGTAGCTATTAAATCATTGCAATATTGCATATTGGGAAATATTTGTCATGCTTCCTTGAGGTTTTCTTTCCTCAGGTTGGATCAGTCCACTTCCTTTGGCTCTGGTCTGAAGACATATCTTAGAAACCTAGGATCACTCTTGTTATCCTCTTCTGCAAATTCAAAAAATGATCAACATACTATGAATTTATTAAATGACTGACATATTTCTTTGAATTAGATGTTTAAACAGAGATGAGTATGTTTAGTTTGGTCTTGACCAATGATGAGCAAGAAGCAGATCACTTCACAGCTCTTACAAATCTTCTTAATATATCTCCCTATGTTATTTGGCCTGTTCTACTATTTGTTTGCACTCTATTCGGAGTCCTAATACTCTATCTCGAGCATCAGACTTGACCATAGTGTAAAATATAAATATTAATTCGAATTTTAAAAGCTTGGAATCATAGGGGAAGCTACAATATTCCACCCAAATAATTATATAATTTTTTGAATTATATAAATTGGGAATTCAAATGATTTAAAAAAAACTAATACAACATGTATAACAGATCAGGTGGCTTGGGGAGACCAGAGGGGAGGAAGAAAAATTTGGAACTCAAAATTTTATAAAAATGAATGTTGGAAACTATCTTTACATGTAATTGGAAAAAATAATATTAAGGAAAAAACACTACTACAAGCTTTTAAAACTACCAACCTGAAGATAATCTACCAACCTGAAAAACACAAATAGAAACAGTATTTCCTATAATTGGCAAGGTCCTCTAAATGTCCCCTGCCTGTAGATGATATTCTACCAATTATATCAAGCCCTAGAACCTTCCAAGCTAACTCAATGGATTCATAATTGCTCAAAAAAGACAAAAGAGATAATCCATATAGAAAAAAAATGTACGAAAAATGCCTATTGTCCAATGCCTTTTGGTTTAGTACATCAATATCTTTATCTGGGAAAGGTACTTTAGATGATAATGAGCCAGGTTCAGAATCTAATATGATTAAGAGGGCAGGAGCAAGGGCTTTGGGGAGGATGCACAGTCATTTTTTAAAAAATTTTTATCCCAAGCTGTTCTCTGTACAAAAATCCATCTGATCAGTAGAAACAGCACAATATCAATAAAAAAAATAAAAGTTACAGTTGACCCAAGGGCAATCAAATGCTTATTAGATGTAAGTAAGCTACAGTATGTTTCTAATTAAGCTCTATCATCAATAAGTGGAAAAATAAAGCAGATGAGCCTATCATGTGGTGAAGTTAAGAAAACAAAGAAATAGCCTGAGAGATTGATACAGGGACTGATCACAGTTGTTTGCTCTGAGTACTGTCTTCACTAAAATGCAACATTTTAAAATCAATCACTTTCATAAATTTAAAGAACAGCATTCATTTTATATACAATATTTTTAAGGCTGGAATTAAGATCTTGGCGGGCAATGACACATATTACATCATTTACATCACCAAATCATCAAAATTCTAATACTGTTATTTTTTCCCTAGAAATATGATTTCCTTTTATGGTTCTCTCTTGTTCCCTATTCACAAGAAACCTTTTTTCTTTGAAGACAAATTGTCTCACTCTCCTCTCTTTGCTTCCCTGTATTCTTTATTCAGTTATTATTTAATTATATTCAACTGCTCTTTTATCTAAATGTTTTTAAAAATAAAAACAAATGCGACAAAAATTTGTTTTAAAATGTATATACATATATTGGGAGATTTGGTGGTGCACTAGACCAGGAGCAAACAAAGATGTGAGTTCAAATATCACCTCAGATATTTAATAACTGTGTGACCCTGGGCAAGTTACTTAACCCTATTTGCTTCACTTTCCTTATCTATAAAATAAGCTGGAGTAGAAAATAGCTAAATACTCCATACATTTGCCAAGAAACCCCAAAATGGGGAAAGGAGGTCACAGAGAGATGGCCATGACTGGAAAACGACTGAACACATACATATGTATAAAATACATGTTTAGAAATAACACACATCTAAAATAAATATATGCATGTATATATGTGATAAAAATGTACAACATATATGGATATAATATATATACACACATACACATATTATACGTTTTTTTAAACAGAATACCTACATCATTTTCTTGTTCATCAGTTCCTGTGTTATGAACGTCAGGATAATATTTCAGAAACTGGGCTACATAAGTCATAATAGACTTCTCATCAGGTTTGTCCACATCCACATCTGGGAAGAACACAAAGCAAATATATACAGCTAATCAGCAGTAACAATTTTAAGGGAATTAATGCTTTAGATGATTTTATATAATATATAATAAAAATGTTATGTCGTAAAAACAAGATTATTTTACTAAAATTATTTACTTATACACATATTATAACAAAAATAATAAGTTTAAATACAAAAAAACATACTATTGCTTATCTAGTTTTTTTCTGAACCCTTGATGTATATCTAAAACAATTTAGAAAGACCATGAAAATAGCTGAATATTTAAGAGGTGAAATGCACAAAGGAACATTTGGGCAAGTGATGAATGTCTCATTTAAATACTTCTCAGAGTTTATGGGCATTAGGAATCTAATATTTTTCTATGCTTGTACTATTGCATAATTATTAAAATATGAATTGTTCACAATTGTTCACAAGCCTCAGATCTAAAGTTTAAAAATACTGTATTTAAAACAATTTTTAGCTGCAAGACTGAAGGAAAAATTGTTGGGACATCTATAGAGTCTTAATCTTTTATTTTCAAATAAAAGCTTGAGATACCTACAGTAGTACTCATTCATGATTTCACCTAATTTCATTTTCAGGAAGTTAACTACAATGAGATCTGAGTTCTGCACACCCTCTGAAGCTGGGAAAAGATCTAGTTATGGCAACTCCTTGAACTAAGTCAACTTATTGAAATATGGAAAGAAACTCCCTGGTTGTCTAGAGGTATAGTGGAAATTTCTCAAGTGGCAAGTAATTCATCCTTTCCCCTGAAACCAGAGAGAAGTCACTGAGGATTCAAACGTAGAAGGAGGAAGCTACAGCTGCTATCAGGAGAGTCCCAAAGATATCTCTTCAGTTCTACATTTAAGATCTAATTTCTCCCTCTCTTTTTATGACAATTAATAGATCAATAATTCACAAATCTCTTAAATAATGTGCCATTTTAAATAAAATTACTGCTTTATTTGGAGAATCATCCCAAGGACCGTTTATTCAATCTATAAGCACCTAGTAACATAATTAGATTTTAAAAGGCAGTTTTCTGGGTTAGGGAAAGAATGGACATAGAGATTAGCAAAGAATATGCTATCATCTTTAAGATTGTAATCTTTTTTTAAAAATCATTTTTCATATAACACATGTTGCTCTTGTTAATTTAAAAAAACCATTAATCAGTGATATTGATAAAGATATCTTTTATTAATATCTGTAAATTTATTTTTATATCCTGAATATGACATAATGGAAGGTCTGTTTCTCACTGTATCATTCCTCTTACAGTTCTGTAGTCAGTGGTTGTCAGTGAGACCTCCAGTCCCTCCACACTTCCAGTCTATTACTCCTGTTCTTTATTTCATTTTCTGTCCTTCACAGTCTTGACCTAAATACCCAAATTTTCTTCTTAATTCCAGTCCTACATCAAAACTGCCTTTTGGTCATTTGTATTCAGAAGCCCTGTCCATATATCATACTTCACTTTTCTAAAATATAATTTGCTATCTGGCTCCTTTTCCTAAACTATATTTCACATTACCCATTTTCCTGCATTCTACCTTTCACATGAACTGGTTTAACTCTTCTCAACTTGGCATTCCATCTTCCATTCATTTGCCTTTGTGCATGCTGCCTCCATCTCTTGAAATCTCTAGCTTTTTTCTTCCTTCCTTCCTTCCCGAATAGTATTTTATTTTTTCCAATTACATGTAAAGATAGTTTTCAACATTCATTTTTGTAATTTTTCTCCCTCTCTCCATTCCCTCACCCTTCCCCAAGACAGCAAACAATCAAATAATAGGATATACATGTACAATCATATTAGCTATAGTTTCACATTAGTCATGTTGTGAAAGAATCAGAACAAAAGGGGAAACTATGAGAAAGAAAAAAACAAAATAGTGGAAATAGCAAGCTTTGATCTGCATTTAGACACTATAGTTCTTTGTCTGGATGTTGATAGCATTTTCCATCATGAGTCTTTGGGATTGTCTTGGATCACTGTATTGCTAGGAAGAACTAAGTCCATCATAACCGATGTCACAATGATGCTATTGTCTAGCTTTTTTCAAAGATCAGTTCAGGTGCTATCTCATAGGGAAAGTCTTCCCTGATTCCCTCTCCCCTAGTTGGGACATGCTACCTCTCTGAATTATCTTGCATTCAAGTATCTGTGAGATTGCTATAACCCTTCCCACTCCGTCCAATGTCCAATAAGGTAAGGACTACATTTTTTTTGTCTTTATATCCTCAGTGCTTATCATATTGTCTTATATATCACAGAGGTTTCATAAATGATTGTTGAACTTTAAATGTACAAGTTATTAAAGGAGTGTTCTGATGACTTGGTTTTATTTACAAAGGATCATAACTTAAAAGCAGTCACCTAAAGTACTAGAAACATCAGGCTTATGTGCAAAGTACTTATAGCTGATCTTGTTTTATTTAGTCATTCTTTTTCAGCAAGAAAAGGATGAAGTATTTGTACTGCTGAAGTGTTTATCAGAGACTAACTTCACGATTCCCATCAATTTACAGTGGTAGGATAGAAAATCCCAGCATACCTTCAGGATCTAGGAGTCTTGGAATTCCTAATTCTGTTTCGGCAATAGAGAAAGCCTCTTCCAAGTTTTCTCTGTTAGGTCTTCCTTTCACTTTCTCTAAGTCCACTAGTTCTGGACGAATGGCATGAATAACTGAATGAAATGCCACACCGCTTCTCCAACTTCGTCCGAAATCTTTTACTTCGATCCCAGCCTGCCTTAATATTTTTAAATAAAAAGGACAAAGTAGAAGAAGAAGGAGAAGGAGAAGAAGGTGGAGGAGAAGGAGGAAGAGGAGAAAAACAGCATAAAAGAATGAGAAGGGAAAGGAAAAGAAGAGGGAAAGGAAAGGAGAAAGAAAAAGGAAAAGAAAAGGAACAGGAAGAAAAGAAAAAATTTGTTGGTCCATTTATACGGAAATAACACTAACATTTTGAACAACAGACAATAATGAATACTATTTCATGCAAGTATGTTTTTCTTCAATATAAATAATGTACATATAAAAAGATCATTCTAGTTTCATAAATACTAAAATGTAGATTATTTGAAATAATTATTTTCCAAGACAAAAACAATCAATTCCTGCCTTTAGGCTATATTTTACTTAACTTTTCAACAGTTTAATTATAAGCTTAGACTTATATTTTCATAATATCTATTTTTATTTGCTTATTTATTGTTGTTTTAAAGAAAAAAACCTCAGTAAAGAAAAAGAAAGTTGGGGAGAGAAGCTAAGGAAATATGAATAGAGAGGAATGGAAGCAAAAATACTCTAAATTAGGGTAAAACCACATGACATAATCTTCTAAGGAAGTAGTGCCTACACAGTATTTCCCGAAGAAGACAAACTTCCTAAGATAAGCGAAATCTGATTATGAAGTAGGGTCACCAATATTTTAATAAGCATGATTTCTGCCTCCCCTTTCAATATTGTACTCATAGAAAAGTATGCATGTTTTTGCTGCAATTTCATGAAACGTTTGCACCTCCTCTTTCAGCACTGTCTTCAAAGACTGTCACAAATTTTTTTATCTCTTCAATGATGGCAAATCCTTTTCCTTGAGAGTTTGACTTTTGGAAATAGTAAAAAAATTGCTTAGAGTCCAAATCTACTACGTAAAACAAAATGCTTTTTCTGGTTGTTGTTGTTAAAAAAAAAAAAAAAGAATTAAATGGTATGATTGCTTCAGCTTCTTGGTGGTTCATAAACTTCCCCCGAGGGAAATTCTCAACAAAAGTGTTGAAAAATGTTTTGATCAAGAGCTGGAATAAGTGATAAATTAATATCCTGAAGATGACTTTAAAGGATCACACTACTTAGGGCAAATTAATCTTGGCATGTTTGTCTATTTAAAAATTGTTCTAGTCATTATATAGCACCTGATTTGCATGGGGTATGACATTACTTCTTTCTGAACTAGATCCTGCAATTTCTTTCAACTGCAAATCAAAATATGTAATGACTACAATCATTATACAAATAGCTTGCTTAATAAAAAAATGTTTCTTGATACTTAGCAAAATTGAAGCTGAAATATAATGTGAATATCCCACCTTAAACGGTGTTTAGTCAATTCATGCAAAAGACATTAAAAATATTTGTGCTGAAAATACTTCTCTCTTCAATGAATTTATTTGTTAACTCTACACATCAATAAAAGCAGCTTTCAATAAACTGGGAGCATATCAACATTATCCACTGCTACAATGTTTTGGTCCAAACTTAAAGGTTTATTGGTTTTTTTCCTTCACATAGGAAAATTTACAATTTATTATATAGTTAATTAATAATATATCAATTATTATTATTACAATTTATATATAATAAGGCATTGACCTCATTTGTCTGTTCACTTTATTTAACCATTCATTTATGAGTTTCCCGTATGTTTTTTGATTTTTCTGAAGTGTGTCAAATGAAAATTCTCAAATCCACCACTTTTTTTTTTATCACCCTATGCTAACTCACTGAGCTTTTCTGAGCTTAGACAACAAAGAGAAATGGACTCTCAAGACCGTCTCCCTTGCCTTCTCGAGTGCAAACTATGTTTGCATAGGCTTTAAGCCCTCAGTTTAAACTACAAAATAGTCTACAATGAAACCTCGGAGAAGAACTTCAGCAAAGTCTATTCAATATAAATCATAAAAGTTCCTCTATGTTGCATTCTAAAAGGTATTTAGATTCGAAAGCTTTTTTTTACATGATTTTAGTTTGTTTAAAAAACTTTCATGAAAAGATTTCTCTACATTTATGATTATTTCATTCTAAGATTTAGTTTCTAGAACTGATATGAGTGAATCTGCAATTACAACTTCTAATTTATATTTAGTTTGGTTAAATTATACAATATATCATTATATGTAATATTCATAATATATAAAATATATTTTCTTCTTAGTGTTTCAACAAAGATATTGCGCTTTTTCTATTATAGCAGGAGTGCTTAACTTTTTTTCTATGCCATGGACCCAATTAGTCATTTGGTGAAACCTATGGACTCCTTTTAAGACTAACATTTTTAAATACATAAAATAGGATACATAGTATTACAAAGGAAAGTAATTATGTTGAAATAGTTATAAAAATATATTTTAAAAACGCATACCCCTCAGGCTCAGAATCTCTATGGTATAATAAGGCAGCACAACATTGAGAGACCAGGTACAAATGTCTCACACCATTTCCCCTTTCTTTTGTATTTCCATATATAAGTTATTTATGTATATTCTACTACCATCACCCCCAGAATTGTAAGCTCTTTCAGGGCAGGAATTGTATTTTATTTTTGAATTTTCAACACCTAACAGAAGGCACTTAACAAATTTTGTTCAATTTCATTTTGGAATGGTTGGGAATTAGAACATATTTCTGCCACTATATTATTATTCTTATTATTTTCAGATATTTATAGGAACCATAATTTATCTCTACTGATTTATTACTAATCATTAAAGCAATCTTTCTTCCTCACAAATTTTCCATTCCATTTGTAAATTTGATGTGACACATTTACAAAACAAGCGCTTACTACAGTGATTCATAGTGATTAATATGCTCTCCATAACGGCATTTCAAAAATGGGACATATCCCTTTGTTAGAACGATACAATGAAAAAATGCTCAGTCCCCAACAGGAAAGATGCACAGATCAGGTAGAAAAATGCTAACTTGACATCACAAAAATATGAGGGTTGCAGGAGTGACTTGGAACTAATCACATATCATAGCTCAGCACATTACTGAAGTCTAACAAAATATGGGAGAGACAACAGAAAATGAAGAACTTCTCTAACAGCATTAAATTGAGGGTTGGTTTATCTCAAACTGTTGAAATTCTAAATGCTGTTCCATTTACTTAGTATTCACGTAATTTAATGCTGTATGAAGTAATGTACAAAGGCAACACTATTGATTACATATACCATATTAAGACACATTGGAAAACCATCACAAGACTGCGCAGGCATGGCGGATATATTCCAGTGTCCACTTACCAGGCCCTTCTGCTCCTCCTGCACAGTTAAGATGTAATATGTACATATTAGTAACAGCTAGATTATTATAGATTGGATGAAGCATAAGGTTTTTTAAAATTAGAAACCACCTTAGAGTGTTCATTTCAGAAATAGTTTTTATGTTAATATGTGCTACAAAAATGTTGGTTACCACAAAATCCAGAAAAGTTAACTTCCAATGACAACATATATTTTAAAATTAGATATATTCACATTCTTTTTTATATAATTCATTTGAAATGAAGCTTCCAAAACATTCTAAGAATGAAACTCCTTAATGTTCAAAATATTATAACATTATTCATCTAAAACTAGAAAGAACCTTAGTTTCTATTTCATCTAATTCCCTCATATTTTGAATGAAGAAACCCACCAGAGAGGTTAAGTAGCTTACCTAAAGCACCTAAGTTTTAGGTAGCAGGACCCTGATTAAAGAACCAGTGATCTTTCCCCTGAATTATGTTGCTCAAGTCCCAAATAGAGTGGGTATTTTATTTAAGGAACAATACTGTTTTTAACCTTTAATTGACAGATATAGAAAAGAGGAATTTCAACTACCACAAAATATGCTAGCGAACAAGGCATTTTTCTTCTGATAATCTAAATTAAAAAACATCCTTTCCACTTGAACCTGAAATAGTTAGACAATTGAACCAAAAATGTTTTTTGGTATCCTTTCCTTTTGAGTAATTAGAATGACCAATCAAACTCCTCATTTGATTTTGTTTGTGATGATAACCATTTTTGTTATTTTTTTTCTAGAGTTCCAGGAGAACTTCAATCTTTTCTTTTTTCAAGCATGCAGTCCTGCTATGTCTCCAAGAGCATTGATAATAATCAGTGAATCTTCAGTTCCAAAAGCATAAGAATGGGCTTTACAAAGAAATCTACAATCAAAGTAAAAAGAAAACAAAATCCTGGCAAGAAAATCCTAGCCACTGAAAAAGATAATTGAAACAGCAAAGAATTCAGTTTTTTTTAACAAGCTGAACTTCAGATCATTTGCCTAAAAGAAAATGAAAATCCTGAAGGGGAGTTAGACAGTTTTGAAGCTATGAATTAATTCTGAAAAGAGTCATTGTAAAGACAAAAATATCAGCCACCATGACTTAAAATAGAAGTCATAATCCTTTCTATCAATTAGGAAAAGCATAAATTTTAATCCCCTTAATGGTTCTTGTACAAAAAGAAGCATGAAGAAACAGGCTTAGCTTCTTATTAAATATCCCCCTTTTCAATAACAAAGCAAAGTGAGCAACAGGAAAGCTTCTCAAACATTTCTTGGATCTTTTGCCTAAATAGGAAAAAAAAAAAAACCTGAGTAATT
This sequence comes from Bettongia penicillata ogilbyi, assembly GCA_023548195.1. NCBI lineage: Eukaryota > Metazoa > Chordata > Mammalia > Diprotodontia > Potoroidae > Bettongia > Bettongia penicillata. The sequence goes on from JAJHZJ010000314.1 coordinate 1,224,671, forward strand.
CATTCTGCTTCCTCTAGGGTCAGAATCCAAATGGACTCAGGAGGCACTTACTTCGCTGCTGTGTACTGCACCCACTTTAATAGGGCCTTCTTGGCATTCCCTTGCACCTTGGTCACCACCTTCCTTTTGTTTGGTGGGCTGGCAGTTTCAGAGCTGAGGACACTGTCCATAGAAGATGTACTGCTGGACAGGGACTGAAGTTGTGGAAGGTTGCTCGTCAACTCTTCAATCTGTTCATGAATGAACAAAACCAGTTAGAGTATAAATACTGATACTGTATTTCCCTGTTGAACATTTTGCATTTGAGTGCTAAAGTGCTGCCAACAAATTCTAAAAGAAATAGAATCAAATAGGATTTTCATTAAATGAACTATAACACAAAACACACTCATAACAATTTAATAATAATACATTATCTGAAATGGTGAAGTATTATAAAATATAGAATTCCAGAGCAGGAAGGCATCCCATGCACCAAATAATCCAACATGCCTAATTAAAATGGATAATGCAATGGAGGCCCACTGAAGAAGTAAAGGGATGTGTGCATCATCATTCAGTTTTAGCTGGTGACAGACCTAGATGCCACAGTTCATCTCATAACTTTTGCTATTCCTCATATTGTTTTGTACAATTGTAGTAAAAATATGTAATTTACTATTCTTGATGAATCTCACTGATATTGCCTGACTTTTGGAAAATATGGTTTATAAATGAAACATTTAGCATTCTTTGTTTTTTTTTTACCTCCAGGTTATCTTGTCTCAGGTATACATACACATAAAACATAAAAGATGTGAACAAATGTTCACATATATCCGTTCTTCTGTACTAAATGTTGTTTGATACAGTGTTTGGGGGGAAGAGGATGAATTATTTCCTCTCTTCCACATCTATAAGAACCCTACCAACTAGTCAAATGATAATCTTCTACCTTGAAGAGAGGTATTTTTTAAAAAGACATTCTCTACTTGTTGCCTTACCTGGCCTCTACTCCCAACCTCCCACTTCCTCTCTCTGTAGAAATTCAACCTTGAACTGGAACAATACTCATCTCAGTTTGCTCCCTTTGCCCTTTCTAATCATTAGTTTGGGGATCATATGTCAGCACACAGTTGGACCCGGGCAGGGGAAAAAGTCTTGGGAGGTAGGCATTGTTGTCCCGTCATAGCAATTTTATTCTGCCATTTTAGGTTATGTTTCTGCTAGTTTAGTTCTCAGTTCATAGTATGGAAAAGGCACGATTGCTTCAGCATTTAATAATATAGCAAAATAGTAATGATGTTCTATCTTCATACCTGAAAATATAGAATAATGGTCCAAACCAAGCCAAGGACGATAGAAGGACGGCCATCAGCAATGTCAGTGGAATTTATGTTTACTAGTTTAATCTGTTAAAAAAATAAAAAGCAGACCATTACCACAAGGCATGGACAATCATATTTTAATTATTGGTATTACCTTGTAGAGCTTATTAGATAACGATGAAATTTAAGCATGCCTGTGTAATAGTACATAAGTGTGCGCTGAACTCATAAAAACATTCAAGTAGACAATCTTGGCTAAATTTTCAGTGACATTCATTGAGTGCATTACAAAAAGATACTTTTGTTTTTTAACATCAAGTATTTGTGAATACTTGCTTAATCAATAGTGAAAAAAATGCAAGATCATGCAAAGAATTACCAACAAAATTTCAGACAGAGAAGATGTAACTCTTTCCCTTCGAATGCTGGCTGGAACCCAAGAACATGGCAAGTGGTTTAAAATGATGCACTTACTTTGGAGTTTGGAATATCATGTAACTTAGGTTCTTTTTACCTATAAGAAATCAGGAATTAAAGTGCTACAAAGTCTTGTACTAACCGGTGATCCTCTGTACATGGACTGACATGGAAAACAAAGGAAAAAGATGACATACATATTATAAAAAAGCAGTATTAATTAGTCAAAGGGAAAATTAGCTAAGTATTATAGAGAGGACTAACCTGAAATGTAGAATTTTTATTTAGTTGGTTTAAAATATTAATTTTAGAATGGGGAAAAGTCAAGAAAAAGAGAGAAACTGTTTTAATCCATAAGACATTTGAGACAGACCTCATGTTCATGTAGCCCAGCCCTGTGACTTTAAACCACAATTGTTTTTTTTAAATAAATTGGTGGTTTTAGGCTTAATGAATGAACAATTGGATGTGGCAGCTAAAAATGGTATGCCAATCTAAGGCTCTATTAAGAGGGACAGACATAACTTCCAGGAATGGGAAGGCAATAATTCCACTGCACTCTGCTTCTGTAGGAATTCATGTGGAGTATTATCTTCATATCTGAGCATCATAATTTGAGAAGGAAATTGATAATCTAGATAGTATCCAAAGGGAGCCAACCAAGATACTAGAAGACCTCAAATTCAAAACATACAGGAACTAGTTGAAAGAATTTGTCAAGTTTAGCCTAGAAAAATAAAAGGCAACTGGGTAAGCTAGCTCTCTTCAAATATATGGAAAACTGCCATTTGGAAGAAGAATTAGACTTGTTTTGTGTGGACCCAGAGGGTGGATCCAGGAGCAGGGAGGAAGTTGCAGAGAGGTCAACTCGGGCTTGGTGTCAGGAAAATTTTGCTGTAAAATGTGTTGCCCAAAAGTGGGAAGAGCTGCCTCCAAAGGAGGTAAGTTCTCCTTCCCTGACGGACTTCAAGCTTAAGATGGATGACCACTTGTGAGGTATGTTACGGTGAAAATTCCTTTCATGGGTGGGCTGGAGTAAAATGGCTTCTAAGGTCCCTTCCAACTCTCAAATTATGTGATTCTGTGATGTCTAAGTCATCCCAACACACAGCTATTCATTTTATTCATGAAGCTCTCTAAAGCACAAAATTTCTCATTCTCCCTTGGTCACTCATTTGCATGCTTTATTATCTTAGTGAATAAGAAGTGTAGCCTTCTATCTACCTAAAATTCCATCAGTTTAATTTAAGCCCCTTTCTTTCTCTAGCTCTGGTTTCAAACAATCAAAAAATATTTATTGAAATATATAACTATTGAAAAATATTGAATAGTTCAGTAAATATAAACTTTCTCATAAATAGATATATGTATATATATATTGAAATATTAGAAACAATCAGATGAAGTCTTCAAATGTTAGAAATAGGAATTGTCAACCTTTCATCTTCTAAACATAAGTTTCTTGAGATTCTCAAGGGTGATCTTATTTCTTGGGCATTTACTGGAGTACAGGAAATACAACAAACATGCAATACTTTGAATGAATGCTAAATCAACAATCTTGATGGCTTTAGTCATTCCTCACAGATTCAATCTTGGATCATTTTACTCATTTATTTGTCTTCTGATCATTCGCCAGCTTCACTTTTCATATCCTTTTTTAATAGGCACTGAAAACACTGCAGTTTGATCATTGTAGAAAACAAAGGAATGTGTAATGTCTGTTCTTTTGTACTGTCTTCCTTATTAATAATTTTCAGTACCAAGTTAGTTTTGTCCAATGCCAACCTCCTCCCCTAATCTAAATTACATTGACAACTGATAATCAGTCTATAGTCACTTTATAGATGATCTTTTTCCAGTATATTTGTGCATAGTAAGCAAGGATATAGTATTAAATTAGACTCTTAGTGTTAAGGGGAATTATTTGCTAACATTTAGTCCATGACAAGTTTCCCACCATGCGCACACTCCCTAATACTTAAAATGTACAAAGCAATTCTTTTCCCTATGCCAAGGGAGTGTGTGAGGCCACGAGCCAAGACTAATTAACCCATATACCAAGAAGTGGCTAGAGTTTGTTGATGAGTCAGGAAAAGGTACATAAGGCTTACTGACTTAATAGTATATCTGTCACATCTATTCTGCCACAGAACTGTGTATCAGTCTCAGAAATAGGATTTCAGAGATCTAAGAAAGGCTGGTTTGAATATGACAAAGGGGGAACATTCAGTAGAAACACAAGTGACTTGTTAGAGATATCTATTTATGTATTTTGAATGCTGTATGCTTAATATCTTTAGTCCAATTTACCCCATCTATCTAATCAATTGTTCAATCTTCTCCACTACAACTTCTCTTGATTCATCCTGTTCTCTCTTCTCCTTTACTTACAGCCTTAGTTCAAGCTCTCACAATGTTTCACCTGGACTATTAGAATAGACTTCTGATGGTCTCCCTGCCTCGTGTCTCCACATTTCAAATCATCTTCTCCATTCACATACTAAAGTAATCTTCCTAAAACACAGCTCTGACCATGTCATTCACTCTACTCAATAAACTCGATTGGATTCCTATTGACTCTAGAATCAAATACAAACTCCTCTTTGTCTTTTAAAACCCTTAATAACCTGGTCCCAAGCTAGCTTTCCAATATTACTGCCCTTTTTGCACTATTTAGTAGTCTCAAACTGAATGGATTATAGCCATCTTAAAGTCCACAGAATTAGAATTAGAATTCCTTATCTTTCCCCATATACCTACCCTTTCCCCTCCAAGTGTTCCTATTGCTGCAGAGGCCAATGCCATCCTCCTAGCCTCCCAGTCTCACAACCTAAGTGTCATCCTCAGCTCTTCACTGTCTCTCATCCTTCCATATCTGATCTGTTGTCAAAATTTTTCTCTTCAGCATTTATATCTCATATCGATCACCTTTTCTCCTTTGATACGGACACCAACCTTGCAGGGCCTTAAAACCTCCTGCTTAGCCTTTTTCAACAGCTTGCTGATGAGCTTGCCTACCTCAGGTCGCTCCCCAGTCCTATCTGTCCTCCATTCAGCTGCCAGTGATTATCCTAAAGAGCATTTCTAGACATATTACTTCCCCAACCCCATAATATCCAGTGACTCCCCATCATCAGGATTGAAGATATAATCCTCTATTTGGTATTCAAAGACCTTCATAAGCTAGCTCCCTCCTACTTCTTCAGTCTTCCTATACCTTACTCCTCAACACATATGAAAAGCCTCCTTGCTGTTCCTGAGCAAGACTTTCCATCTCTCCACTCCAGGTGTTTTCTCTGCTTGTTCCTCATGACTTGAATGTTCTTCCTCCTTATCTCTGCTTTCTGGTTCCCTTAGCTTCTTTTAAGTCCCAACTAAAATCCTATCTTCTACAGGTGTGTGTGTTCATCCTTCATTGCCAAAGAAGACCATGCCATCAGGGAAATGATGACATGACTTGCACTTGACTTTGTTTTGAGGGAGGGAGGGCTGTGCAGGTCACCAGCCACACTTCTCCTCCAGAGCCCTCTGAATCTAGTGACCACATATTCATCAGGATGACTGGAGATGATCCAGAATGAGGCAATTGGGGTTAAGTGACTTGCCCAAGGTCACACAGCTAGTGAGTGTCAAGTGTCTGAGGTGGGATTTGAACTCAGGTCCTCCTAACTCCTGCAGTAGTGCTCTGTCCACTGCACCATCTAGCTGCCCATCTTCTACAGGAAGCTTTTCCCAAACCCTCTTAATTCTGGTCCCTTCTTCCTATTAATTATTTCCTATTTGTCCTGTATATAGGTTGTTTGTCCATATTCATTTGCTTGCTGTCTCTCCCAGTAGATTGTGAGCTCCCTGAAAGCAGGGTCTACTTCTTGGTTTTTTTTGTATACCCAAAACTTAGCATAGTGCCTGGGACAATGAAAACAATAGATAAATGCTTATTTACTGACTGGCTGACATTTATTCAACCAAAGAATTTTGTTGGAATTTCCAAGGTTTAGAAGAAACACTACTGGAAATTTTGGTCCAATTAAATCTATTTGGAAGAAACACAATTCCACTAAAAATTATTCTACTCTTATGAAGTATCAAGCATTTCCAATAGTATGCCAATCTTCATCTCCCTGCTCCAAGATGTCCTTTAAAAAGAGGCACTTAATTAAAAACATTTTATTTTGATTCTTCATGTGATCCACCTATTGACAGAAATAGAGAAGGTGATGAAGGTGGAGTATTAAATCTATTAATAAGATAGACATACAAGCCTATTGCACTAGAAAGGATCTATAAAGAGTCTGAATGAAAAATAGGGCATTGTCTTTATTTCAGGATTTTATCTTTTGCTCAAAGACTGGAATAAAATGGTTATTTGAGGAAGCTAGGGGACATAGAGGAAAGGGCACTAGACTTGGAGATATTTTTGCTGTTAAGTCATTTCAATCATATCCAACTCTTTGTGATCCCATTAGGAATTTTCTTGTCAAAAATGCTGAAGTGGTTTGCCACTTCCATCTCCATCTCTTTTACAGATGAGGAAACTGAGGCAAACAGGGTCAAGGCACTTGTCCAGGGTAACATAGCTACTGAGTACTTGTCTGAGGCTCTATTTGAACTCATGAAGATGACTTCTCTTGATTCCACGCTCTGTGCTCAAATGGCTGTGCCAAATGATCTGAATTCAAATCCTGCCTAAGGTACTTCCTACTCTGTGACTTCCAGCTGTGTGCCCATGGACAGTTCACTTCATATCCTTGAGCCTAGGTTATTATATCTGCAAAATGAAAATAAGAATAGCACAGTATCTCAAATGAGATAGCATATATAAAGCACATTGTAAACTTTAAGGGGTTACATAAATGCAAGTTATTTTTATGTTTGAAATAAATTTTTGAGCACATAAAAAGGAACTGACACTATAGATATACAGATATATAGCTCATATCATGGAATGAAAAACAGAGATTGAACTAATTGAGGGCTACAGAATATAATGCTCTCACAGTTTCTCAGAATATGTATAATACAAATGGAAGAATTAAATGAACTTTAGAATCAAATATTAAATCTTAAAACATGCTTCCAAATACATAATTAGATGGAAAAATTCATTGAAAATATAGTAAAGGGAGAGCAGGACTTTCAAGAAGATATAAGAAAGAAAACTAAGCAGTGTATTAGGACAAATGGATGAAAAAAGCCCACAGAAATAGTTTTCCTCCCTATAGTCTAATATTCAGTAAAACTGTAAGAACAAGAAATGAAAGGAATCACATATAAGGAGGACAAAATGTAAATCAAATAGATTTTTTTCCTTTGAATTTAGAACAGCTAAGGCACTTTGGGAGATCAGAAGTTGGAAGAAAGTAGTGTGAAACTGGTGCCAGCTGAGGCCCCGGAGAGAATACTTCATATCTGGTGGTAAAATGATAAAACAAAGCAACAACAACAAAGAAAACATATTCCTCTAGAATTAATGAACTTGACCTACTTTCAGGAAAAGAAAAAAATAACGTTTTCTTTTATTCCTAGGGATTGCTCTGTGAAAACATACCTTGAGAATATTGATTTTTCTGGCAGGAGAGTGAATATTTCTCAAAAGTACAGGCAATAGCTCTCATAAGTCAGTATGTGGTCAGTCAATAAGTAGTATTAAAAATATCCACACCACCAATAATCTCATAGAGTAACTAATGATAAAATCTTTAATATTAAGTCTTCCCACATAATAATTATTACTATTATGGAATTTGGAGCTAGAAAAGATTTTAAAATGACAGCTTAATCATCTCTCAGTATGTCAATAAGGAAACTGAGGTCCGGATATGCCAATTAATCAAGTAAACCAAGGTGACACCGGTGGTTAAACAGCAGAGCTAATATTCAGCTATTGTGACTCTGAATCCAGTGGTCCTTCTGTTATACATTGTCTCAGAATATTTACGTTATAGCATTATATGGTTCATTAGACTTAAAGAAAGAGTAGGAAAGCCACCATGTTTTAAATATCCAGATCAACATTGCCCCTTTCTCAGTCAAAAGATTCATGGAGGCGGGGATGAGTTGGTGAGGTGGTTTCAAAATGTATGAAGATGGGAGACCACTGACCAATATTACACATGGAGATTATTTTCTTCCTATGTAATCTGTATGTTACACAGAGACACTTGAATTTAAAAAAAAAATCACAAGATTACCTCAGCAGCTATCTAGACCAAGCCATACATGAAAAGAATCCTCACTATAATATATCCAATAAATGATTGTTCTGCCTCTGCTTGAAAACCTTCAAGGAGAGACACTCCATTATCTCTGACATCTTTTTCCTGATATCAAGCCCATATTGACCCCTACATATTTCACCCACTGCCTCGGGCTAAGATTTCTCACACTGAACAGAAAAAAGTCTCATTACTTCTTGACATGACCATCTTTCAAATATTTGAAGGCAGCTATCACATTCTCTTTCTTACAGATCCCAACCCTTCTTATAGAAAGGCTGAGCATGAAACAATTCTACAAAATATCTAATTAATGAAGATCCAATCACTATCAGTGCAGTAAGTCTCAGTAGCTTTTGAAGTGACTGTCTATACAACTACTTTTTTAATATATTGGCCTAGCAGCACATCTTAGCAAGTAAAAGAGATCATTGATTATTTTAGTTGGCTCCCAAATTGGGAAAACCAAAAAGATTAACTGATGCTTCAGTAATAAGCTCAGTATTTATCACCATCATCTTGTTATTTGACTTACATAACAGTTTCTTGTAGCATTTTCATTTCTAATAATACTCAATGTCAATTTTGGGTTTTTTGGTCCCAAACATTCTAATATTCAAAGAAAGCAATTGTAAACAAAAACGAAAAACCCAACGATTTCTTTCCCCATCACCTACTTACCCTCCTTCCTTCAAGGAACTTAAGGGCAGTACCAATGTTAGCCACTGAGTGAATTCTTTTCATGTGGCGTCCTTGCTCACATGGCTGAAAAAGAATACAAATCCAAAGATCACAATCTATTATTATTTGCTGCCTGGTTCCATTTTTTGTTTATAGAACTCCCTTTAACACATAAACAAGATGCACAAATACCTTTTATCCAGAAAACTGAAATCAGCAACACATAATACACTATAGAAAGTACATCTTTGTATTTCTTGTTCAACCGTTTAAGTTGGGTCTGGCTTTGTCACCCCATTTAAGAGTTTCTTAGCAGAGATAATGGAGTGGTTTGCCATTTCCTTCTACAGCTCATTTTACAAATAAGGAATGGGGTCAAGCAGGGTTAAGTGATTTATCCAGGCTCATATACCTAGTAAGTGTCTGATGCCAGATATGAACTCAGGAAGATGACTGCTTCCTGACTTCAGGCTCAGCACTATCTCCAATGGGACACCTAGCTGCCACAGAAAGCATGCCTACAATCAATTTTTTTTCACCCAAACCATCATCTAAGTAATGTGACAATATAAGGATCAAAAACAGACCTGGAAGTCAGATATATAAACAGTGCTAAAGTTGAGTCCAAAAAAGAACTGGGTTCAAATCTTGCCTCTCACTCCGGTTTTGTGACCCTAAGCAAGCCACTCAGCCACTCCTATTCTCAGTTTCCTCATTCATGCAATAAGAAGGTTGACCTAGATGGCCGTTAGGGTCCCTTCTAGCTCTATATCTGAGATTCTACGATCCAAAAATGTGCTGCACGTAGAGCCAGGAGGCGTGAGTTCAAGTCTAGGTTCTGACCTTAGCAAGTCACTTCACTTCTCTCAAAGTTTCATTTTCCCAATCCAGCATGGGGATAATACTTGCATCATGTGCCTCCTGGGGCTGTTATGTGAAAAACATTATTTAAGCTTTATTGTTATTACTATAGAATATGACATTAATCAGCCAAGGATTGATGGCTTGGTCACAGATTTAACACTGGAAGGGTTCTTAGAGAGCATTTAGCCACCATTTTATTAATGAGGAAACTGATTCTGAGAGAGGTTAAGGGACTAGCCCAGGATCACACGATAGGGAAGTATGTGAGGCAGGATTTAAACTCAGATCATGCAGACTAGAAGTTCAGCCCTCTCTCTACTGTGCCCTGCCAATTTCCTATTGGCCTCCTGGCATAAACATCATTAGTACACTTGGTTATTAATAAGGTCCCAGTTCAGCGTCATTAATTTTAATTGTGAAATAGGGAGGTATTTTTGCAATGTTGTCTATTATTAGAAACTTTTTAAAAATGATGCTAGAAACAAAGACTAGCTGTGTGACCCTGGGCTAGTTAGTGGGCTACTCATTTTCCCTCTCTCAGACTCAGTTTCTGGAAAATGAGCAGGCTAGTTTGATTCAGTGGTCTTTAAGATACCTTCTATCTCTAAATTCATGATTCTAACTGAATTCTATTACATTTTCAGTCAGCAATGTGACCATATCCCACAGGATGTTAACAAGCAATTTTTTTTCCTCTTTATAAGCTAACTTTTCCCAGAAGCAAAAAAGAGAATGATTAGATAATATATTTTATTATTCCATTGCACAGATGACCCCATCCTGTCTTTTAAATAAATGGAGAAGCATTTATTGAGCCCAAACACTATGTGGAATGCTGGAGATATAAATACAATAGACATTATTTGCCCCAAGGAAACTTACTCTATAATGAGGAGATTACACATTTAGTAGGGAGGCAAGGCCAAAGAGAGATGTTTTGGTCTGGGAAATCATAGAGACGGTGAGTAAAACATTAGGGCAATCATTTACACGTCTTGTTCCAGGGCTTATTAGTTCTCACAGCAAGAGGAATTAACAAAGAGGTAGAAATATGGTGTTTTGAGGTGAAATGAGGACTGTTCATTCAAGTAAGTCAAGGGGTCAGTGGCTTAGCTTTTCCAAGGTACGGTCTCTTGGATCTAGCTTAGAGGATGGAGCAGCAGCAGTTGGAATTGCAAGTTGGAAAATGGGCAGGATAAAAATGAGAATATATGATCTTAGGAATATGGTCCTATTAATAGGAAGCATTTATTTATGTAGAGTTTGAGGGTTTGCCAAGCACTTTACATATACTATTTCATTTTATCCTCACAACTCTGTGAGGCAGGTGCTACTATTATCATTTTGCAGATGAAGGAACTGATGATATGAGGTTGTAAATGGCCCAGGGTCATAGTGCTTGAGTATATCTGAGTCAGGATTCAAACTAATGACTTCCAGACTTCAGGGCAAGCACTCTATCCACAATACCACTTAGTCAGGTAAACAGTTAGTTAATGAATCTTCAAAATTGAGGAGCCCAAAGGAATTAGCGAAGAGGGAAAATGGCCAATTGTATCAGATGGTAGTGAGAGACAAGGAAGAGATAAGGAGTTGAAGGAGGAAGGTTGGGCCCTCTATTCAAACAGGACTTCTTACTCTTCATACACTCCCTCTCCCTAGGCCCTATCTTAATTACACTGCTTCCTGTATTAGAATATCTTATTTTAGAATATTAGAATTCGGTCTGCTAGAATATCTTATTTCCCTCAAGAATCAGCTGAAACACCAACTTCTACATGAAGTCTTCCTGATTCTCTTTGAACTACCACCCCAAGAGAACTCTTAGTACCTCCACTATTAAAATTATCTTGCATTTATTTGTTATTTATTCCATAAACATGTACATGCATGTACAAATTATCTCCACTGATAAAATGTAATCCCCTTGAGGACAGGGACAGTATCATTTTGGGTTCCGCATCCCCAGGGACTAGGGAAAGAAAGAAATTTAGCACTTAAGACTTCTTTTGGGTCACTCTGTAAATGCACTGATCTTTTCACTAAAAGGGTTACTAAACCATTTCCATCCTATAATAATTAGGTTTCTTGGATAAGAGTGTGAACAACTAAACTTAATATTTAGTTACCAGGAATGTATACAAAGATGTGGGATATCATTTCTATGTGGGGAACTAGTAGTTTGTAAATTTCCTCCACTAACTTAGATGACGCCTAAATCAAAAGTAGTCTATGTCGTAGCGGTTCTTCTCTTCCCTTAAGGAGTTGGGATTCCATCAAATCCACAGGATGGACTCTTACCCTTGACTTACAGGGACTGTTTAAAAGGCAGCTCTTAGACCAAAATAGCAAATTGCTATTTAACTAGATACATTTCTTGTTCTAGAACCTACAAATCATGCAAAATGTGCCATTTTCCTTATGCTCAGATCTTCTCCAACATAACCACCTCATCATTAGAAAGGAAAATCCAATAAGAACACAGACTATGCATTAAACAATCCTTCCACGATTTTTGTAAATGTAGAGTCATTTTTAATAACCATCCCAAGCAGTAAATTCAATTTTTCCTTTGAATATCTTCTTAGTCACAGAAAATACATTCTAAATTCTGTGAAAAGTAGGCTCTGCAGAACCAACTCTGCAGTTTCTGAAGTTTCTACATTTGAGCTTTCTTTCTCCTCTGAAGTTTTAAATCACTTCAGACACCATATGTCATCTGAGGGTAGAGATTTTGGTTTTCAACTTTCACCTGTGCCTTCCTTGTGGTACTCACCATGAATGTATAATGTATTACAGATATCCCTACTATGCATGGTTTATTTCCCTTATTGGAAGATACATTCTTTAAAGGTAAGGAATATGGCTTATTCATCTTTGCAACTCCTTCAGAGCAGTACATTATAGACATTAAATAATTTTTACGAGCGACTAATGGCCATAGTCACAGAGGCTCCCCCGACTCTAACATTTCACTGATTTTCTGAAAGATTTTCAATAAAAAGAAATGAACAAAAAATAAAAAACAATATCCTTCATACTCATGAAGATGTCTTAGAGGTACGTACTTTCTGTTCTTTGACCAGAGGGAAGAGGGTAAAGTGCATCTAGGCAGATCTGATTCCCTCCTCTCTGAAAAAACATCAGTTTCCTCTGATAGAGGTAAAATATAAAAGCCCTGGAGTCAGGAAGACCCTGGTTCATATTGTGCTCTGACTCTTCACTGGCAACGTAACCTTCTGTCAGTGCCTCAAGCAACTCCCTTCTAAGTCTGAGGTTCTGAGATGTAATGCAAGTGCTGTTCTAAACTAACAAATGGAATTTTCTTACTAGGACATCCCCATGTCAATGAATTTGTAGGTCCAATCCAAACAAATTAGTGGAAAATGTATAACATTCTTTAGCAATCCAGTTCTTGTACTAGCAAACAGAAAACCTGATGAGATTTCCTTACGTGCTGAGAATATCTAATATTAAAACAACAACAAAAATGGAAAATGCTTCCAGATAAATTCACAGATGATGAATTTATAATGAGTTATTAAGAGGAACTAGGATACTGGCAGGTATATTCTATTGTATCACAACTGAGATCAAGTACAACCAAGTCTTTCCATAGTATATCCCCTGGGTGCTGTCAGGTACAGAACCATGGAGTGGATGGACAATGGGACTGACCCAGTACAGTGATTCTTATGTTCTTATGTTCCTAAAATAGCTCTACCCAGCAGATAATTATATAACTCTTAAAAATATATAATTTCGAATTAACAATGAAATTTTAATGTTTCTAAGTGAAATGTCCTCCCTCATGAGTGGCCTTTGGGAATAAAAAGGGAGAGGCACATGGAAAGGATATCTCAGAAAATGTATTTTTATTCAGAGGTCAGCAGACAAAGAATGGGAAGCAAAAACTCCTATCAGCTCATTTATCTCTTCCAATTGTACTATCCCCCTTTTGGCTCTAAACTTTACTGTCCTTCCTTAGTAACTATAAAAATTCACAGAAAAGGATGAACTCATAAAATGTAGACAAACGAGAAGTTAAAGCTGCACTACAAAGTTTTAATAATTTCAATCTGGATAAACCAGACACTTGAAACACACAAAGAAAATGATTCCACACTTTGTAATGTTGTGTCCACAGTTTTTGGATCCAGCATTAGAAGACTTAGGTTCTGCATCAGAATAAGGCACTAATTGTAAGTGTGACCGTTTTCAGGTCACTTGAACACCTCATCTAGAAAATGAGGAAGTTGGAAGAAGGTGGTTTGTAAATTCCCCTCCAGCTCTAAAAGCCTATTATTTTAACAGAATGCCTTAAATAGGAAAGGGATTGATTCTACTGGAAGGCAAGATCCTAGTTCAAGCAATGTTTATTTTTTAGATTGGATTGCTTAAGCAAAACAAGATCACATTACATGTCTGACAACTTCTGTACTCAATTCATGCTATTGGCCTCATACTGGAACTGACAACAAAATCTAACAAATGGAGAATATGAAGCAGAAATGGTTTGGTATTCAAGTAGAGTTTGAAAACATTAAAAAAATTACAATAAAATTTCAATTTTTCAATTGATTTCTATACTTACTATCAAAATCTTGGGATCAGAGTATTACAGATTTAAAGAAGGAAACAACCTATGTGTTTATAGAATGTAAAGTGCTACATAAATTATTATGACTGTTACCTTGTGTTTATAAATAGGATAAGATGATTTGGAGAAGTGGTACTTAACTGATTAATTTGAGCAGTTAGTGGTAGAGTCAGAAGAGAATTATATTTGGAGTCAGAGACCCCAGTTTGAATTTTGATCCATCACTTACTATCTGTGTCACTTTGGGAAAGTTACTTACCCTCTCTGGGCTTCACTTTCTTCATCTAAGGCTGCTTCTTTCTTTAAATCTGTAGTCCTCTGATCCCAAGATTTTGATAACAACAATAGCTAGCATTTACATAACAGTTTAAAGTTCAAAAAGTTATATGTGCATGCATGCATGTGTATGTGTCATACATGTTATTTCATTTGATCCATGTTATTTCATTTGATGCTCACAAAAACCCTGAGAGATAGGTACTATTATTACCCCATTCTACAGCTGAGGAAATTGAGGCTAATTAGAAAGCTAAGTACCTTGCCCAAGGTATCTGAGGTAGGATTTTAACTCAGATTTTCCTGCTTACTTCCCAATGCCCCACCTAACTCTGTGTGTGTGTGTGTGTGTGTGTGTAAAATCTCATTTAACCACCAAAGTAAAAGTACCTATATTGTTCAAGCAAAAAAACTTTTAAAAATAATGTGGATAATTATGATCATGTAATTGTGGCTAGATAAACAAGAATAAAAATCAGAAAAAGAATTCCCAACCTGGGATTTAGTTTCTCCATTCTGTATGATACTTTAAGGATTATCTCCCCAGTCTTTTTGTCCAAGTAATAAGAATATTATTTACATAGAGTTTGTCAACATAAGTTATCCACTTCTCTATAGCATCGAAATCAATAAACCTAAGGAAAGCAAAGCAATCTATTTTTTCAAATATACTCCAAAAGGGGAGTTTTTTATGTCCTTATTGTCCATATTCTTATGTTGATTGACTCAGTGGCTCCCGTAAGACAAATAGTTTTGAACAAGCTGTCCTTTTCATTGGTAGTGATTGATGCTGCTGCTGTGTAAACACAAATATGAAAAATGCTGTATTTATTATGAATACTGGCATTACACTCAGTGAAGTTTTTCAGCTTGTGTAAAAATACAAGGATAATATATTCTGGAATCTCAAAGAATACATACATTCATGCACATATATGCATATTATATATATATATATATATATATCGTATGTGTGTTTGTATGCATACACACACACTCATCCATCAATCTCAATAACAAAATCTCAAAGATACTATACATATATGTATATATATATATAAGTATACATCTATCTACTTATCTATCAATCTATCATCTAGCTAGCTACATTGTCTATTCAACTATCTTTCTATCATCCACCAGTCTATCTCTCTATGTATCCTTAATCTCATGTCACAGATAAGTATATTTCAAGCTCTCCCCATGCTTGTGAGGTTCTGTGACTTAACGAAGTTGTAGAAACTGAAGGTGTCATAAGGTAGAACTTGGTGCTGAACTGCTTATGTTACACAAGTTTTACTTCATGTAATCTCAAAGCACTTAAAACTAGACAAACTTTAAGATAGAAGAAGCTCAAGTAGGCTTAAAGAATCATCTAACACATCTGATCAAGGTGTTTTTGTTTGTTTTTTTTTTGCTGTTACTGTTGTTATTTGCTAGAGTCAAAGAGGAAAAAACCAACCACTTACCAGTTTCTGCCCTGATAGAACCTCCAGGAGGGCCAGTAGCTTAACCCCATCTTTCATGTCTTCGAAAAGATCATCCACCACCATCGGGGGGTTTCGCTGGGGGAAAATTTTTTTAAAAAATTATTAACATTTTGAAGAGTCAGTATTTTCCAACCAATTTCACTGAAAGCAATAAAAGAAATAGGTAGTATAACTTTGTATTTTATTTTTAGTAGACAATTAAAAACATATGAACAGCTCCAGAGATAAGATAGTAACTCCCAAGATACTAAAATAATAAGAGAAAGAACTAGGGTTCATTCAATAAAACTTGCGTGGAAGGTAGTTTATGAAAAATATGAACAAAAACCACATCACACTAGAATCATAGCTTTAATGCTAGGAGGTATTTTGCAGATCATCTAGGCCATCCCCCTCCACCTAGAAATGAAAAAAACAAACAAACATCCAAGGTCTAGAGAAGTTAAATGACTTGTGTAACGTCACAACTTTACCCAGATAACAAATAGATATAGGCAGTGCCTTGGCATTTTATTCTGCCATTCAATGAAGTGTCAAATCATAAATCCAAAAAAGAACTAAAAATTAGATTAATTATATTCTGGCTACTGGACTAATTCCTATCAAGAGAAATTTCCCATGAAACACCTTTTGAGGCACACTGGATTAAATAATTTTATCTATCCTATCATTAACACAAACTATGAGTTGCCATATAGATCAAATGAAATATATGCAATATACTTTGCAAACTTTAAGGCACTATATAAATGCTAACTATGGTTATTATAATTAGATGTTGACTAAGCCATTAAGATAAATTTATAAATTTTTGGTCAGATGTAGTTTTGTCCAGAGACAAGTCACTTAAACTCTGAGTGGAATGCAAACCTCTAAGACCAGTGCCTGTCTTTATTGGCAGAGAACAATTGAACCTCAGGAGTTGCCAATACTTCAAAAAGCACAAATCTGAACCAGAATTTTAAAAGAAGTTTCATATGCCAATCACTCTCTTCTTGAGGTCACCCTACCATTGTCTTCTCTAACTGAACTGTCATATCAGATTACAAACTGTGAAGTTGAGATGGGAAAGAAAGCATGGTGGTAACCATGTCAAGAATTTTATAGTGTTCAGAGCAGAAATGTTGTTAAGACTTAATCAGAACCAATGTAATATTTGAGGGTACTCCTGACTACAAAAATCCCCCCTCACTTCTTCACTGGTATGTCAAATTACTTCAACATGGAACACAACATTTTATTCAACATTTGTAGATGATACTTATGGTTTCCTCCTACTATAACATTCTGTGAAATCACAAATCAGTCTGATTCTCCTTAGGATTTTATCAACTGTGAAGCCTTCCATCACATTCTCAGTCTGTATTATCCCATCTCAGAAAGAAACAATAAGGATCAAACTGTTCCAAGTGGAGAATAGTAAATGGCAAGTAGTCACCAGGTATGGTGGGTGATCCTTTGGTCCTACTAAAGTAGTTAACAGACAAAAAAATTCAAGAAATAATGTTCGATACCATTCTTCCAGTAAAAACAAATATGGTAGAAACTCATCCTGTTGGGAACACACATATGAGCAAAGTTATTATTTTCCTTTACTCATTCCAAAAAAGTAACAGATTGATTAGGCAATTTACAAAATGTGCATTTTTTGTCTACTATACACACAACACCATATGTGATAGAAAGAGAAAAAGGACATGGTTACCAGTTTTATCTATCTATCTATCTATCTATCTATCTATCTATCTATCTATCTATCTATCTATCTATCTGTCTGTCTATCTATCATCCATCATCCATCATCTATCATCTATTGATGGATCTATCAATCTATCTGCCAATATGGACATATAAATACAAGTATACGTGTATATACATATTTACAAGCTATAGAAATGGATCATGTCCTTGTCCATATATGTAAGTGTGTCTTTTTGTTTTTATATCACTTTATTTCCAAATATAGCACCTTTCGCGTTTCCCTGCCCTGGGATATCATTCCTTGTTACAAAGAAGAATAAAGTGGAAAAAGAGGAGTTCAGGAAAATCAACCAATATTATCAACTGTGTCTGATGATATGATCCACAATCAAAGGCCCCCATATTTATAAATTACATTCTTAAGTTTTTACAGTCTAGTCAGAGAATTATAGTATATGTGCATGCAATAATTAGAAAAAATTTCAAGACAGCATGTAAGCAAGTACAAGGTAGTTTTTATAGGTTAGTTCAATAGTTAATAAATAGTATAGCAATTGATATTCCAAAATGAATAGTTTGAATTTGAGCCAATAAACCAAAGGGAGGCATTGTGAGTTTTTTAATCAAGCAATGTTTAAAAACAATTAATCTGGTGAGGTTGTGCAGGATCTGTTGATGAGACAGCAAGAGTAGCTATAGGGCTGTTGTAAGAATTCAAACACACTTTGATTCTGGCTAAAAAGCAATTGGAAGGAGTGGATAAGTAAGTACAGAAGAGAAACGAAGGTGAGTCAGACAAAAAGTGGGAAGAGAGCAGTTGTACCAGTTACGCTGAGCAGAAAGGTACTTTATAAATATGTCATAATCAATACCATCCCAATATAATGTGCCAGAAGTTTTGACTGTGAAAAGTATTCCAGGCTAAACAGAAATTGGGACAGAATATTACCTGCACTTCAAATGACAACATTTACTTAATCTACCTTCGATGTCTGGTTCTGATAAATGGTTAATTACACTGAAATCTATCATGTGGCACAATGCAGCCAGGATCAGTGCATCTAACGAGGCAATGTGACAATTTGAGGATATAGCTGGTTAAGCCCCTAGACAGGCATTACTACTACAAATATCCGACAAAATAAATGCTGAAAAATTGTATTTTTGTACTTTTCTACACAGGAGACAATTATTAGATATCATACCATACAGGGTGAAGAAAATGACATACTTGTATTTCTATAAAAGTATTTCCCTTATGAGAAAATTAAAGCAGTTCAGCAGGGCCATAAATTGGGCGAAAAAAATTAATACCACAAACTATCTGCCATGCATATAATATGATGTATACTAAAAGATTGCATTCGATATTGGAATAGTGTCAGCACTGGAGGCAGGAAGATCTGGGTTCAAATTCTACCTTTGATGTATACTGAGGAAACTCTTCTTACCTGTTCAGATGAACAGCTATTCTAAACATATGTCTTAGAGAACTGCATGGGGAATTGAGAGGTTAAGTCATAGTATCACTATTGTGAGCTCCCTGCATTAATTAAATTACAAAACCAGTCCAAAAATATATATTATGGATTTAAAATCAAAAAGTCTGAGCTGAGATGTTTAGATCCTAGGTCTTCTACTATGTGACCTTGGGCAAGTCACTTAAAACTATGCAAGCCTATTTTCTTCATCTGCAAAACGAAAGGGAATGGATTCACTGACATCTAATGTACTTTCATACCATAAATTTTATTATCTTATGAAACATGAGCAGAGGCAAAATTTTTATGTGGTCAAAGGTAGTCATTTTCATTTCTGTGATCATAGCATCCTTACTTCATTTTTGAACCACTATAATCTATGTTTTATCAGAAGAGACTGATTAAAATTCTCCCCTGCCATCTAAATAAAAGCGAACCCTTTGGGGGAATTCAGGTTACAATGCTAAAAAGAAAAGAAAAGAATTAGAAAAACAAGGCCAAACTACTGTAGTAAAGAGGAAAAAATGAACTTCTGGGAAATAGACAATATTATAAAGTTAATTCTTATCAGTGCACAGCAGACAGTTCTAGACAATGTCAATTCTGCCTTTCAGATGATAAATGTTTCCTTTTCTGATGGAAAACTGTGATCTGAATTCATTCTCTCTCTCTCTCTCTCTCTCTCTCTCTCTCTCTCTCTCTCTCTCTCTCTCTCTCTCTCTCTCTCAGAATTAAAATCTTGTGTCACTTCATCTTTTTTATTGGAGGAACTTACTATGAAAGTGAAATCAGTTTCTACATGACAGAAGTCAAACATTTCTCTATGTACTTTGATAGAAAAGGCACCCTCCTAAGATTAGAGTAGAGATTATTACTTCCCTAACAGTAGGTATTATTTCTTATACCTGCTTCAGGGAAAGACTCATTTTCCCCTGCTGATAGCAATCTCTATTGGTGCTGATGAGGTAACTTCCTTATGCCAACTAATGGAGCAGTAAGAGAAATTAGGATGAGTTTATGCACAGTGGGAAGTGATAAACTAGCAGTTCTTAATTTTTGGTATTGATAATAATTATTATGATTAGGATGACTATAATGGTTAGTAATTCCATAGCACTTTAACATTTGCAAAGCATTTTCTAAAGATTATTTCATTTGATCCTCATAATCCTGGGAAATTGTTGCAAACAATATCCCTATTTTACAGATGAGTAAACGAGGGCAGTCAGAGGTTAAATAACTTGCCCAGCATCAAATTACTAGTAAAGTTTAAACTCAGCTCTTATTGACTTTAAGAGCAGCACTCCATTCGCTATATCACCTATTATTCTTTGCCATTAGGAACTATGGCACAATGAAAGGGAGTTGGAAAACTCATGAATGAATATGCAATTATATGTGTAAGTTCCATGCAATTTGCAGCACACCTTGGCAAAACTAAGGTACACGCTCTTTTTGAGAAATGTTGTGGGACACAATTAGGATGACTCAGTGATGGCCTCTTTGGGGAAACAAGTTCATGGGTGAGAGTAGTCATAACACAGGTCAATTCCCTGATCCTTTTCCTCTCCTCTACCCCAAAATCCATGCCCATCATTTTAACTCATTCAAATTTGAAGTTCCCCAGAATGGGGAAGAGAAGTGAGGATTTTATTGTTTGTCAAGGTATTGCAAAGTGAAGTATGTTTCTACATAGGCATGTTGAAAATTCCTGAACAAAATTATTAGTATTTCTACTAAAAATTTGAGTGGTTTGCCATTTTCCTCTTCAGTGGATGAATATTGTCAGAAAATCAGAGGTTAGATGACTCAACCAGGAAGTGTCTATGATTGGACTGGAACTCAGGTCCTCTTGACTCCAGGTCCAGTGCTTTATTCACTGAGCCAACTGATTCTAAGTCTGACATGTAGAATTTGAACATAGGTCCAGATTCTAGAATAGTTGTTTCTTCTACTTTAGCATACTGCCTCTCTTTCTTTGGATAACACCTAAATTCAAAATATACTCTTTCACCTCAGAATAACTTATTAAGTGCTAAAGGACTATTGCTTTTTTTTTTTCTTTTGGGTCCAGGACTATGATATATCATTCATATAGAGAACTTCTAGTGAAGAAACACCCTCTATCAATGCAGATCAGCATCTGGTCAGCAACCTAGGATTTCATAGCCCTGAGAAGTATGAGACTATCCACAGTCACATAGTTGATAAGTATCAGAAAATAGGCTTGAACCCCTCTCTTTCTAAGTCCAAACTTTTCTTTTTATGTTTTCTGCCATTGTCAATATGTAAGGTAAATATCATAAAACACTGTCACTAATGAATCCTCCAATGTCTCCAATTTAAAGATTTTCAAAGCTTAAATATTAAAAAATTTTAATTAAGTAGATTTCTTTTTCTAAGAGCATAAAAGTTAAGCCTAATTTAGTCTACTCTGCAAAACATGCAATTTGCATTGAATATGCTGTATTTACACTATTATATTTCTCTGAACAGTACCTAAATAAAAAAGGATTTTCCAAATATCATGTTTCATTTCTGTTAAAGAAATCATCAAATCAGCATTTATTAATTATTACTTATGTGACAAGTGTGGTGCTAGGTGCTGTGGATACAGAGAAAAATCAAAAAGATAAGGAGGAAGGATTTATTAAAAACCTTATTCTGTGCCAGACACTGTGAAAAATAATTTACAAATATTATCTCATGTGATGAGAAGTTGGGTCTATAGAAATCTTTTTTTTTTTCAGGAGTCAATGTTTTTCCAAGTATGTATGTCCTTAACAAATATTGTCTGAAGAGATATATCAGTGATAATCACAGCCTTATAATTTAGTTCATTTCAGCGGTGAAAACAAGAGTGAGCATTTACCGGCTATGACTCAGATTCACAACCTGAGACAGTCACAAAACTTCTTTTCTCACATACTGCAATTTCTTTCTCACCCATTCCCTCATTAGCTGTAGGTAGACAATGCCCAATTCAGGCACCAATGAGAATCTCCACCCAGTTCAGGTCGACCCTCCCCCAACAAAAACCAACAGTCAACTTCGGAAGCCTTGATTTTAGGTGGACTCCATTCCATAGACTGATAGAATTCAGGGGAAAACTCTGGGCCAAAGCTAGTTTATAAAGTGTCACCAAACAGCAGCAATAGCTGTATGCTGAAAAAATAAGCATAAATACAGGGCATAATGAGTAGAGAGAAAAGTCTATGGGTAAAGGCTATTCTACACCTTTAGCAAATTGTCAAACTAATTTCCAGCCTTATATTTAAGAGATTCATAAATTCTGGGTGATGACAACAAACAGTAGCTGAGTAAAGTGAATTCTATGTCCAAATGGTTTGGACATTTTAATATTAACACAATTAAATATTGTAAGTAGCTCTGTGTTCAAGATGAAGGTCTGTTTGAATTCTGATTCTGATCATCTAAAGCTGTTGTTACCTCATTCCTTGTTAAAAAAAAAAACACAACACTTCAGGGTGAATATTTTCCATTTTCACTTGGCAAAGCTAAAACATTATTCCTTTTCCTTTCCTCTGTATATTTTTCAGAGAATCATGATTTCCTCTTCCTCAATGGCTTAGGCCATTATCTGTCAATTCAGAGGAAACATTCAAAATGTAACTACAGGAATAAATTAGTCCTGCTTGAAATCACCAGTGAAAATACTGAAGTTAAGAATGGTAGCACTTATTTTCTATGTAATAAACATTTTTTCAGAAAGAGAATACATTCTCAAAGTTGATTATCTGGGAGTTAGAAACGTTAGAATAATATATATCTTAACAAATATTGTTGCAAAGAAAGCAGTTACACTAAAAGATTTTTAAAATGATAACTAATATAATCATTAGTGGTTATAAAATATATTTCCTAGATCCATATTCAAATGCCATAAATTTTGACATTGAGATGACCCAACAATTTACAAAGTTAAAAAACCAAACAATAACTATGAGAAAATGTGCTCAAATTCCACAATAATCTTTGCAATTAAAGTCAAAACAAAGTTATATATTCTAGTACAGCAGAAGTATGAAGCTGGAGGATGATGAAATATAAAGCTGGAAAGTTAATTGGCAAACAGGAACTCTAATATTTTCAGAATGTGACTTTCAAATGGTAAAAATTTTTAAAGAGAATAATATTATAATATACAGTAAATCACAAAACTGACCAAATCTTTTGATTCAGGAATTCCATTGCTAAAACTTTACCTTTAATTATAATAAATAAAAAATAAAAAAATCTGTTATATAAAAATATTCATTATTACTCAATTTGCAATAGAAAATAATTTTAAAAGATTCTATATGCCAAATAATTAGAGAATAGGTAAACAAATTATGACAGAATGTTAATATAATATAATAAGGCTATAAAAATTAAAACATAGAAAACATATAATGAAATATTTTGACAAAAATGAAGTGATAGAGGAAATCAGCAATACCAAAACTGTATACATACTTATAAAAAAAGAAAGAAAGAAGAAAACTCAGATCAAATGGAATAGAACTTTGGAAAGACCTGAAAACAGACTTAGAACAAAAGCATTTTTTGCTTGTTTATTAATTCACTTGGTTTCATCTATTAAAAAGCTTGACAATTAGGGTAAGATTTAACTCTACTCTGTCCTATTTTTTTTATCGTTATTAAATTTATAGACATAAGGACAGTGATTTCTCGGGTACAAATATTTCCTTTGTCTACCAGTGCAAGTCAGTACCTTTTCTGCAATTTATAACCTGAGAGAATTGACAACAGCATGTAGCAGTTAAATGACTCCCCAAAGGCTACTAAGCTAGTGTGTCAAAGGCAGGATTTGAAACCAGGTTTTTCTAGTTTGCAGACCAGTATACCATTGATGATGATGATAATAATAACAATGATAGTAAAATATGTTGATTTACGTGATGATTTCATTTAGCAAAGATTATTAAGCAATCATAAGAATTAGGTTTTTTTCCCCAAAATGAGACAACTATTTCACCGCTTCTTCGAAACTACGATCTTGTTGCCAACTAGAATCTTATTTTATTTAGAGATTTTATCTCTAAATCATTTTTAAATTAATTAATAATTAATTAAATTAATTAATTTAATTAAATAAATTAAATTAATTAATTAATAAATTAATATATATTATATATTAATATAATTAATATAATATATAATATATATTATATTAATATATATTAATATAATATATAATATATAATATATAATATATAATATATAATTAATATAAAATATAATATATATTATATATTAATATATTATATTAATATATATTATATATAATAATAAATTAATAAAATATAATAATAATAATTAATTAATTATTAATTAATATATTAATTAATATAAATTAATAATTAAATTAATTAATTAATTAATTAAAATAAATCATTTTAAATATCAACTTCATTTTAAAAGATGCACAGATCTCTCCACCTCCCACCACTGACAATTCTAAGAGTCTCATGTCTAAGACCTGCAAAGTTTGGCTAGGGCAGCATACGTTCACAGAGCAAAGACTCATGTGTCTAGAGCAGTCACAGTGGAAGCCTACATGTTTTCCTATCAACAATCATTTGGAGACATACATTTTGGAAATGCTACTTCCATTTGTGAAAGGGAAGCTTGAGGACTACGTTCCCTTCCGGCATTCATTTCAGAAGGACCAAACAAACAAAAACAAACACCCATGGACAATCAATGTATCAATTTGTGTGGTCAACTACCAAGTGAATCAGGACAAGGGAAAAGATTAAGCTTAAATTCAATCTAGAAATATCTCTCAGAGTTTATTATTAACCAACTGAAAATCAGTAACTTTAAGGTTAACAATACTATCTCATTATCAATCTAGAGCTATTAAAGGCACTCTATCTTCTTTCATTACGTTAGGAGTTTTTTGTTGTTTTTTTTAAGGCTGGGTCTCCCTATTTCATCTAGGCTGTTAATAGCATGGGTTATTCACAAATTTGGTCCTGCAATTCTAATCAGTCTAATCAATATGGGAATTTTTACCTGCACCATTTCCAGGGTAGGCGTTTGCTCTGACTTAAGGCATCTTAGTAGTTGCCCCCCGCTCCCCCATTTGCCATGTTAATGCTAAACAGCGCAGACACAGTATCAGATTAGCCTACAGCAGTTCAGAATTCCAAAATTAAGGAGATCCACTAAACCCAGCCACCCCTAGTACTTTGGATTACAGGTGTATGTGCCACCACACAAGGCATATTTAAGATTTGAGAATTAAGTGTAATATGCTTAAATTTCTTTAATATTCAGAAAATTATAGGTTTTAATCTAGGGATAACCCTCTCAATTTACAGAAAGAATTATCAGGTGCATTAAATAAATAAATATTCATTTTTATGGATAAAAACACTAGCGTATATTTTAATTTGTAATGTTTTACATATTTTGGAAACATGAATGCTTTGATTTGAAAGCAAAGCAAAACTAAAAAACAGATAATTATACCAATTTTGGAAAATTCACATCTGGAAAACCTTAAAAAATGGGGGCTTGATTATATCTTTCTGTTTTTGGAAGCATTTCTACTTTAATAAGAGCTTTTTTGGGGAACAGATTGTACTCTCCTTTTCCACTCTGTCTCATCTTACTCTTGTCACAATATTTATAATACAGTAGTATTACAATGTAATATAATGTCATCAGTAAAAGTTGGAGTTTATTTTGTGATTTAGCAGCAAATAATTTTTTAAAACAACTGTGCAACTGAAGAGAACTACTAAAAAGTAATTTACTACAAGTTTCCTAATTTAAATATTAAATAGCACTTCCTAAGGTTTCTTTCATTTCAATTTTCCCCACAATTTCCCAATTCCTCATTTAAATTTTTATTTTTTTCTTTCATTTTCAATTCTTTTCATAAAATTAAATATTTACTCAACAGCAGTAGCCCTCTATTTTTCAATTCTAAATCCAATGATTTAACTTTTAAACCCTCTATTAGCCCCTACTAACTCTCCTAAGAATTACTAGTATCTAGGAAAAAGTCTGATCAAAAAACTGAAGCACAATAAAGAGATGTAAATTACCTTCCCTTGCAGAAAAGTAAAATTATTCTTAATAAAGGAAGTTTGTCTTCTTTTTTCTTCTAAGAGTCTAGGTCATAATTTTAAGCCTTGTATTACTGGTTATGCATGTAGGAGCTGTCTAAGGTTCTGAACCTGCCTAGTTAGCAGGACCACTGACTACTTAGTATTATATGTGCTCTGGGTCACAAACAAGACATGGATAAACAAATCCAGCTCAGTTCTCCACAGTTTTAGCTCTCTTCACATTAACATGTTCACAGGTCTAGTACTAAACACCTGGAAGTAGCAAGACTTTCTTACAACTAGATATAATCTCAATCAAATGAGATAATATATGTAAAATGCTTTGTAAACCTTAAAGTATCATATAAGTTTCATATATACATATATGTAATATTAATTTTTTTCTTAATCTAATTGAAAAGATTACTTCAGAACAAAGACACTAGGTATGTATAGTGCAAAATTTTTTTTGAAGATTTTGCTTTCCAAAGGAATCATCTATCCACTTGGTCTACTGACAAGATTGAGCCATCCAAATATTGTATTTGTTCTGTTCTTGACTTCATTCAGAAGATATGCCTTTTCTGCTGTGTTTATATGACTACTTCTTTCCTTATGCAGTCTTGTTGGCCTAAATTTATATGCATAAGCCTGGTCAAGATGCCAAGATCAGTGACCAAGGGCATAAAATAGTCCTAAATTAGTGCAACAGAGTCAAGGTTCTGAGATGTTGCCTATGTCCACCAATACAGGGAATGTTCTGGGGGAAAGAAAGGAAACTGTCATTATAGGCATAAACTGCAGAAAATTTGGAAACATTCAAAATGGCATCATACCCTAGAAAAGAACTAAATATGTTCACATTTTGTTTAATTTTCATGTTTTTGTATAGAGACAGCTATACAAATTGTTGGTACAATTGGAGAGAGCACTGGAACTGGAATCATAAAGCCCTGAGCTTAAAATCAACCACAAACACCTACTAGCTGTGTGAACCTGGGTAAGTCCCTTAAACCTCTGTCTCCTTCAATTTCCCTATGTCTTAAATGGGGATAATAATAGGAGGGGTTGTGAAGATGAAATACTTTGCAAACTTTAAAGAGTTATATAAATGCTAGTTGTTATTATTAGCCATGATTACTTTGGTTGGTTCAAAATACACAACAGAGTCCTCACACAGAACATTGATTATGAAAAATATTTTAAATGAACATGGTAAAATTTTAATGAGGTGCACAATGAAAGGGTTAAGCTTAAACTGGGCTCTTTTTCTTTTCTTCCTCTCAAAATAGAAATGACTTAATATGATACTCTATATAAATTATGCAGATCAAAAATAATCTCAACTATGCAACAATATAATCTTCATTTCAAAAACATGTTTCTACAACTTTTCTTTTTGGGGTAGGGCAACCCCATTCCTAGCTCCCCTCTCCCTCTCTAATCTACCCCCAAATTCAGCAAACACAAAACAGATCCTTTGCAAGAAATATTCACATTTAAGAAGTACAAATGAATTTATCCAAAAAATCTATATCACATTCTATAATTTAAGTCTATCTCTGTCAGGAGGCATAAAGCAAGTTTTATATTTGACCCTCTGGAATGGTATCTAGCAATTGATTTGATCAAAGTAATTGAACCTTTCAAATAATTGTATTTACAATACTGTTATTGTTTAAATTTTTTCCCTTTTTCTCATTCACTTTTCATCAGTTTATATAAATCTTCCCAGGTTTCTCTGAAATCATCCCTTTTATCATTTCTTACAATAAAATAGTATTCCACTGTAGTCACATTACTATGATTTCTTCAGCCATTTCCCAGTTCATGGATATCTTCTTATGTCTTAGTTCTTTGTTACAACAAAGAGAACTGCTATAAATATTTTTGCACATATACACAAACCCCATTTTATTTGTATAAGAAAAAGTAGAATATGTGTGTCATGACTTTTATCGTGACTGCTATTATCTGCTGCAACTACCTCCTCTGCAACAGGACTGGAAATATTCAGCAAGCTAGAATTATAGGGGACCTACAGTATAAGGATTCAGAATGAAGGTGTTTAAAAGACAGAATTCTAAATTTGATTTCCTAATATTGATACACTTCATGTTATTTGCCCTTGCAGCATTTCAGAAATTTATGAACCACATTTTTCAAAACCTGCTGAGCTGAGGATTGGTGATGTACTTTAGTGACATCTTGATTTACTCTAAAAATCTTTCTCAGCATGACCAAATGGTCTGCATAGTCCTCAAGTAGTTATATTAGCGTATGCCATTTGTCAAACTCAAAAGTGCCAGCTTTAAAAAATATGCAGTGTAGTTCTTGGGATGTTGTTTATGCTGTTAAGGGATAAAGATGGAACTGCATAAAGTAGAAATCATCTTTCAGTTGGGTAGCCATAATATTATGAAGGATTAGTCATTCTTCCTAGGGGTCAGGGGATGGTGATGCTATGTTGTCTAATGATTCCCTGGCAGATCAACTCAAACATCCAACTGAGCTCTAGAGGCAGAAGCTTCCTTGAATCTCAAGAAGTACTTTCCATCAGTTCAAGCTTTAACTAGAATTCCCAGGATTAGCGAGACTGCCATTGGCATAACCAACATTTTTGCTATAGATTGACGTACAGATTTCCATAATCATGGTCATCTTCTCTCAAGCTGATTGTTTTTTCCAAACCACTGCAGCTCTAAGCCTATGTTTTCATATAAATCCAAACAACAAAGCAAAATAATGCCATGGAAGAGAAAGAGCTCCTTGTAGCAAAGATATTCTTTTCTTTGAGGCTTACAGGCCCGATTTAGAAGGAATACAGAATCTCCTCAGCTATCAACGGAACACAAGAACTCGTACTAACTTCCTCAAAGCCTAAATAGTGACAAATCTATTGTTTTTAAGACCCATTTTGAGTTTTCTTGATTGTATTCTGTTTCTGTGTCTCAGAATACAAGATGTCCCCATGGCCAAAGTGTGTGTGTTTGTGTGTGTGTATGTGTGTGTGTGTATCTGATCAGCCACCACCACAGCAACTAGTATACCCATCAAAGTTTATGGTTACACAACTCACAACTTTACCTGAGCATTCTAGATTTTGATTCAGAGGGAGATGATGGAGAGAGAGAAAATTAGGGAGGGAGAAAGGAGATGGATAAATTTGCATATATGGTGATAGCTGGAGCTAAAAACTGATGGGTTGCCCCTATCTGGTCAGGGCTTTTGAACCATAAAACATAAGCTCTGAAGAATCAGAATGAGATTAAACATGAAATGTTCATGCTGAACATGATATACTGCTTCTTATTCCTGGTAATCACTGAGATTTTAGGGAACTCATTTTGCTAGTATCTATATCACTCTTCTATATATAGTATTGTCATTTCCAGTAGAACATTCTAGACTCCAACATTAAAATAATGTTTTCCCAGTTCTTCTCAATAAGTATTAGGACTTTTGAGATATTTTAATAACATATGCTGAGACTTAAACCATGTAACTGTGTAATCTACATTTTTTTAAGGAACACACATCTTGACCTGGTATCTATACTATGAGTACCCAAGAATTTTCACCTCTGTGATTCTGAATAGCAACATGGATCTGGGGTTCATTTGGCGATCTCTGCTTCCTGTGGAGGCCTTACAGTTATTCATGGGAAAACAGGAAGGAAAGAGTAACAGAATTGCCATAGCTTTGGAGGATTAAATGCAGTTACAGTATAGGGTAGATACTTTGCTCTGTTAATCCCTGGCTTTCTATAGGTTCAATATTTTTATTAGAATATACCTCTAGGGAGAATAAACTTGTGTAGAAGACTACAAGCCAGACTTTAATACACGTCAAATCCACTGTGATGCTATCCAGCCTTTTTCAATGCTCTAGCAGTCTTCCAGTATTTCATGAATGACATTTTCCATTATTCCCAAGACTAAGAGATGGTTCCCTTATCTAGACAGCACATTCATGTATTCCCAAGACCCTGACCAGAATTCTCAGAGCTGTCTTAACCCATTTCTGGGACCAACATTCTTTTCAGACTAGAAAGGCATAAATTTGACTGGGAAGAGATGTAGTTCCTGAAGCATAGTATAGGTTATGAAGGGGAAAGAGGAATTAATGTCAAGCTCAAATGAAAGTCACCCATGAAACTGAATTCTGCAATGATTTCTTAACTTGCAGGTTAACACTGACAATTAAGTCTTTGCTTTTGTTATTTAATTTTCTGTTTTATTATGACCTTAACAAATATAAACATGTAAATTTTAAAACACAAAGATGAACAGAAAAAGAAGATTGTATTTGTTACTATCAACTTTATACTTACTTTAAGTGTATATTAAATTTAACATGAGAGTAGCAAAAGTTCTCTGGTTGGTTGCATCCTCTCCTGAGTTACTTTGTTCTGCTATAACTTTTTTAATGCTTCATTGAAACTTTGTTCTTTTTTTTGCAGTGCTATTACTACCCATTGATTCCTCCCTAATATACTTTTTCCCCATAGATTTTCCTTCTGTGGTGACTTTTACAACTGAGCATGACTTTGTTGAACTCAAACAATGACTGACTTTTATTCTGGATCTGAAAAACTTGGATCCACACTCATCATTTCTAGGTGAGGGAAAATACACATAGTGATATGGAGTCATATTGTCTTCCATTTGTACCCCTCCTCCACTCTTTCAAATCAATTTATTCTGTATCAACTATGTAAAAGGTACCATGAAAAGTACATATGATACAAAACAAAATCACACACATACACATACACTCTCTCTTTCCCTGTCATACACATACACAAATACATGTATCTGTCCTCAAGGATCTTACATATTCTTGTATTGATAAGAATATTCAGGTACAGAAGGGTAACACTTAGTAATAGTATCCCATTAAGCCAAAACTTTGGACTCTAGTAAGGCATATTACTAATAAGGAATATTAGAGATGTCTGCTTCCCAGTATTCAACGGAGAATCTGCTTTAGGTATAACAAAAACATCAGCTTCTCCCTCATGATTAAGAGAAAGCCATTGACAGACACTCATTTTAAATAACACCTTAACTCCACCATGACCAATCAAGTTTCTGGTTTCTTCCTGGTTTTTCACTTTGAGCTTTTCTGTTCCACTTCTCCCACTGTCTATCCCCTCTAGTGTCTACTTTTCAATATGTCATCTTAATTCACAGCTGGATTGTGTTACTCTTCTGCACCTGCCTTTTCCTGCTTTCTTCTCTGACCACTGGTTTTCCAATTGATAACATAGCTTACATTAAACTCTCACAGCAATCCTCACATATCCCACATTGACCATTCCAAACAGCAACTTAATCACTCCAGTTCCATAGCAAGGTGGTGGGGTTTGACTAAAATATGTCACCATGAAATATAAAATCCCACATAGTCACTATTCACATGTCAGCATTTCAATATTTCATACTGAAACACAAGGATATTTAAAGACTGAAATTTCTATATTTTCTATTTTTTGATCCACATGCTTATTCAAAGTTTATCTTATGCTTCTCATCTTACAATGATCAAAACATGTTCCCTCAATCAATATCTTCCTTAGGCTATATATAAATTACCTTAAAATTCTAGTATCTATACCATAAATGAATATGATAGCAACATATTAAACTTGTCATGCAGAAGACCATAAAATCATGTTCTTTATGCTTCCCTAAAGGTTTAAGAAAAAAATCTGAGTAAAGTACATGTCAGAGACAGTTTATGAGAAGCTTATCTTGGAGGCAAGGAATTAGATGACTTCTGTGATTCTATGACTGGATCACTACTTTGCTAGCCTGATAAAATTAGCAATAATGATACCTTGATTGGCTGGTTGTGATAAGTGCTAGATATATTCTGACACTAGTTTGAATCTAAGGTTAATTTACGAATCAGATTAGTGACTCATGCCTAAAATGACAATACCATATATAGACCATATACCTTACCTGTACCAATATTTTTTTTGTCTAAAAATAAGAGCAAGATAGTATTTAATTGATGAGCATTTTTTTTAATTTAAAAAGTTTGTTGAGCTACCTATCTAAGAAACTGTACTAGGTGCTATAAAGACCATATTGAGATCAGAGATAGAGTTTTTTGTCTTACATACTATCATCAGAACTTAGCACAGTGCCTGGCACGTAATGGTGACTTAATAGATGTTTGTTTGCTGGGTGATTGAGTCCAAGGAACTTGTGATCTAGTTGAAGACACCAGACTAACACACATTTAACCACAAACAGAACTACAAGACAAGAAAGGACTGGATAGTCATCCATGTGGCAGAGAACCAATTCTTTGGAAGTTCTTAGTATTTTCCACAAGTATCTAGTATAGGCAAAATCATGACTCAAAAAATTATTCTTGTTGGAGTGACTGCTTTAAAGGATGGGGAAATAAATGAATGTGTTAGATTCACCGATCTAGATCTGGAACAGATCTCAGTCTAACTTGGTCTAACTCTCTCATTTTGTAACTGAGCAAACTAAAATCTAGGTAAGATAAATGCATGACTCTAGGTAGTAATTCAAGAGGCAGCATTTGAACTCAGGTCTTCCAACTAAATGGTCAGTTTTCTTTTGGTTATGAAAGAGTTCATGGCAGATATACAACTTGTATTAGCTTTAAAAGATGAGGAAGATTTTATTCTGAAATAGAGAGCACATTCCAGTTAAGAGATGGAGAACAACGTGACCAAGGAATAAAAAAGTAGTAATGAGTTTGTAATGTTTTCAGGACAGTGAGAATAGCGGCAGTTATCAGAAAGAAGTAGCAGCGACAGTAGCACTAGTTGTTACAATGGACATTCCTTAGCTCCTTAAGGTTTGCAAAGAACTTTAACGCATTATTTTATATAATTCTGGAAACCATCTGAGGTGAATACTACAATTACTATTATTAACTTCATTGTGTAGGTAAAGAAAATTTGAAGCTGAAAGAAATTAAGCAGTTTTCCAATGGACACTCAGCATCAGTATCAGAGATGGAGTTTGAACTTAGCTTTCTCTTGCTTCTAAGTCCAATTTCCAAACAGTACGTTCTTTGATCAAAAGAAGGAATCAACACACAATGGATTAAAATAAAATGAAATACAATTAAATTATTATGGTATATTGCAAATCAATCTACTCAATAAAAATAAACATGGTAGAAAATATTTAGCACCATGTTTCAATATTTTAGGAATAGAAGAATATAAGTCCCTAAAATAAACAACCATCATAAACTAAACTGCAATCTTAAAAAAAAATTTTTAAAACCCCTTTTCTATTAATGAGTTACCATTTCAAGGGTGTTGAAAGGCATTTCATGCCTGACATAACTTGCTGAATCATAAGCAGCAGCAATACTCTACTGCAGTACAATCAAGAAGACAGATCATATTTCATCTGGAGTTCATGAAATATTTAACTGCTAATAAAACTAAGAGGAAGTATTGATAAATCTGTCCTACATGTCCTACACACAGGGAACTCTTCCATTTTTAAATTGTTTTTTCACTGTCATTTTGAAAAGTATGAAAGGGCATTCCAAGTTATAAGAACACTTAGAATGTCTTTATTTTTTCTTTTTTAATGATTTTTTTTCTAAGTCAGTAAAACTCTTCTTTTTTTCCCTCCTAATGCCTCCAATTGATTGGAAATACAATAAAAATCTTTCACACTTTTCAAAAGAAAATCCATCCCATGTTAAATGCATAAGCATTTGCCTATATGCATTCTAAGAAGCATTAGGTAGTGGAATATGTTGGACTTATCAACACCTCATACAAATGATCCCTAACCTTGAACCCTGCCAAAAGAGGCTCAAGGGAGCTCTGCACCAAGCCCTACCTCCCTCCTCCCTGTCCCAGTCAAGAAGTATTTCCAAAGCTGCAGAATTTGTCTGTTCAAGCAACCACCATGGCTCCATTCAGGGGAGGGGTCCTTACTTTACACTATTTTCCTCCTTTTTCCCTTGGCTTGTCTAAAAAAGTACAGGAGAAAATGACAATGAGAAGAATAGATTTTGAGGCACTATGAGCAGTTTCCCCTCCCCACCCCCACTATCATCAATTCAGAAACTACATTTAGTGTTACCTCAAGCTACAACTGCTGTCAGTCTAGGGATGACAGTGTCAACCCAAAGATTATAACAAAATGAATTCAGGGGTTCTCTTGAAGTCTGAATTTGTTTTTCCAAATAAAATGCAAAAATTTCTAAAGTTATTTTCATTTTAGGTTCCAAATAGTGAGAAAATTGACCAATAACACATACACACACACACCCCAAATCCTCCCCATTAACACTCTAAAAAGAATTGTGTAAAATATGGACATTGTTTCAAGCCCAATAGATATATGCAATGTGAATCTGAATAGCACTAGGGGGATTTGTTATTTGCACTGATCAGGACCTGTCTATCGCCTGAATAGATTGTGATTAACCATGTATTACAAAATAGATGAAAAACAGATTACAATGTATATGTGGAGTTACTAAAAACTTGATGAGGTTATAATACCTTAAGCTCCATTGTGAGAATGATTTGTGCCAAGGGATCATAGTGCTAAGGTGTAGTCCTTCTGTAACACTTTTATGATATTTTTGCAACCATCCAGATGAATCAAAAGACAATGGAAACCATGCTGGGAATTTCAGTGACACAAAAACTCTAATAAGTTAATCTATATCTAATGACCACATAATTTAGAAAAGATTCTATGTTGAAATAAGTTACAAAGATTAACTGGGTTGACCACAAAGAAATTCTACTTGATACACACATGTACAAGATTATTATTTATTATTCTTTGCTGACCAATTAGTTGCTGACCAATAGGCTGCATTGTTTTATAGACCTGGACTAAATTATCATGGATTCCAAAGTCATTGAGTAAGGAGCAATAACACTTTGTTCATATCATGCGCCAAATATAATTAAAACAATAATATTTAGTACCTTAGCTAGATGAGAGTTGATCCATTTTGTGAAAGTCCTTTTTTGCACTATCTCTTGCTCATCTAAAAAAGAAAGATAATGATACTCATTAGATATTATCATCATAATAAATATCTACAGGAAACAAGTTTTTCTCTTCATTCATTTTTACTTGCAATTTCCTTGAAAGTAAAGGAAGGTTAATCTCAAAGGGTTTAAATCAATTGTATATATATATATATATAATGAATATTCATTAATTCATCAATTATATTATGTGATAAATATACACTAAAACTTTGGGAGTTCCTATAATGTGTCAGGTCCATAACAAATTATTTCATGTATTATGATATTACTATACCATTTTAAGACACTCTATAAAAGCTAGAAATCACAATAAATGAAGATTGCTTAATTTAATTCAATACTTTTATTATGTACTTAATACATATATGGAAATCACAATGCCAGGGACAGGGAACACAGAGACAAATACTAAATTCTCTTTGATCTTAAAGGGCTTACTTTCTCCTGGGGGAATGCAGCATATTTACAAGTAAGTAAATTTAAAAAATGACACAAGATAATTTTGAATTCTATAATGTTAATAACTCAAGGTATCAAAAAAGTGGTCCCATGGTGTAGATTTTACTTAAGGTATATTTTAAAGGAAGCTAGGAATTTGAAGAAGGTGAATTATAGATGAAGGTCCAGAGTTGGGAAGTGGAATGACTTACAGAGAAAATAGCTAGAAGGTAACTTTTTCAGAAACAGAATGTGTATCAAGGAGAATAATGTGAAATAGAAAAGGGCTGGTGGGTGCTAAAATGTGGAAAGCTCCAAACAACAGTCTGAGGACTTCGTGTTCTATCCTAAAGACAACAGGGTACCAAATAATATTTTAGAATAGGGTAGTGATATGGTCAGATCTATGTTTTTGGAATATTAATTTGACAACTGTGCTGAGGATGTATTGGAGGGGAGAGACTGGACACAGAACAAAGTAGTCAATAGTCATTTATTAAGTATTTACTATTTGCCAGGTCTCGTACTAAGGGATAGGATACAAAGAGGCAACTATATTATCTCTGCCCTCCAGGAATTCACACTCTAATGGAAATTAGCACATTTTAAGAAAACCATATGATCACAAATTTAGAGTTGACAGGGACCTCAGAAATCATCTAATTCAACCCCTTTATTTTATAGCTGGAGAAACCGAGTCTCAGAAAAAATGCCATGAATTAGCCAAGCTCATACTGGTGGTATAAAAATGAGATCAAGCCCTAGTTCTGTGACTCCAAACTCACGGTTCTTCCTGTGACAGTGTGTTGTATCTCTAAGCAGGAAGCTAAACTGCTGTGGCCTCTATCCCAGAGTAACTATCTCCAGGTATGAAGTAGGAATTCTATCCCTCAATCATTAATTATAGAATTAAGGCCAATTTATGAATTCTAGAAAAATTGCACCTACATACAAGATTAAGAAGAACTTCTCTTAGCAGGTCATTCTAGAATCTAGAAGCACTAGACCATGTATCAGTCTAAAAGGGACTGATAGATGAATTGTGTTTTGGTTCTAACTGGTGTTTCAATCTCTTTCTCTGTAGAATAAAAGGATTGGTCTTGATTTCTAAGATTCCTTTTGAAACTAAAATTCTATGATATTAACTCATATTAGAAATTCTTATTTGCATATCACACAAATCTCTTCTACTACTTCTTGTATCCTCTTTCTCTTCACCTTCTCTATATGAACTAACCTTATAGTTGTACATTTGGGGCAGAGGTAGGTATACTCATCTAAGGGTAAGAGTAGTAAGAAAAGTAGTAAGAAAAAAGTAGTAAGAAAAGTCAAGTGGGTTGTAGAAGACATAATATTACTGCCTTGAATTGGGAAATGGGTCCAAACCACCACT
Organism: Bettongia penicillata ogilbyi; assembly: GCA_023548195.1. NCBI lineage: Eukaryota > Metazoa > Chordata > Mammalia > Diprotodontia > Potoroidae > Bettongia > Bettongia penicillata. Next base: position 1,261,659 of record JAJHZJ010000314.1, read on the forward strand.
TTGGCACTTACAAGTCATGGAATTTCTAAGTTTCTATTTCATCATCTCTAAAATAAGGTTAGGAAGACATATCAATCTACAAGTTGTTTAAGGAAGGCATCCCTAGGCTCAGGGATGAGATACAATATGCTGAAGTTGAATAGCCCTATAGTTTTAGAAGGAGTAGCCAGAGAAAGAAACCTTAGACATCAATAACATTATTTTGATTCCCTGATGCCTTGAAATTGTTTTATCCTTTGTTAATATAATATTACTATATTTTATTCTAAAATTAAGGAAAAAAACATTTTAAATGGTTTCTTATGAGAAACAAATATTACCACTGTGCAGTAGGTGAGTAGTTAGGTTAATGGGCTAAACCAGCAAGGGATGAGGGTTGGGGTGGGGGTTAGATGTTCTGTTAATTCAGGAAAATCAACCATAGCCTTCTGTGCCATGCAATTTGAGTAAGACAGGTATGTCCCTGGAGAATCTCCCATATACTGTACAGGAGGCACCACCTGCTCCACTTCCAACTCTAAGCCCTAATATGCTTCATTGTCCTACAAATGTTGGCACTACAGGACTTCTACCCATGGAAATCCTAAAACTTAACAATCTAAACTAAAAAGGACTTAACCTTAAATTTGAGGGGGAGGTAGAGAAATGCTCACACAAAAATTTCAAAACCAGATAGATACCCTAAAGGGAAAGAATTATGATATGTATGAGTGTGTGGGAAAGGCGGCACAGAGAAGGGGGGTAATTCACAAGGAAAAATAACAGGATAGTCAGGAGCAATGAATGTGGTTTCAGGTGTCTATGTGTGCACAGTATGTATCATAGAACTTTGACACATAGTTTTATAGGCATGGCCACATGGGATGGGATGGGATTCATGGCAGGAAGATGATGATGACAGGGAGGATCCTGTTCAAAAGAAATCAATCTGAAAGAAAAGGTAGAGGTGGCAAGAAAGTTCAAAAGAAGAGACTTCTTTTTAGAAATTCACACATTGAAGATGTAGGCATGGTGAAGGACATCTGGGTGAAAAGGCTATAAAAAGCAGAACAACTCAAGAGGCATCTGAGTCTCTCAAAAAAGAAAATCTGGCAGAGGAGGGAGGGAAAATGCCAAAGTCGCCACCTTCATGAGCCACCACCGCTATTGTTGCTGCTCTATTTGATAGTGAAAGTCTGTGTTTATATTTAGACTTTAGCTAAAAGACCTTTTTTTGGAAGGCTCAGATTATATCTTCTTGTAGCATTACATGTTTTTAAATACCAACACTTCTTTTCCATTCAATATGCGAACTCTGAAAACATATTTTAATGGGATCTCCAAATATATTTTTAGTTCATATACTCAGACAAAACCAGCTATATCCTAAGTAAAAAAAAAGAGGAAAAAACAAAACAAAACAAACAAACAAAAAAGAATCCCCTAGTTTTGATGCCATCATTTTTTCCTACTATCTTTTCCCTACAGAAATATTTAATTTCTTAAGTTTCATGACTTTGGCATGTCTTCCCTTATCAAAAATTAAAATTTTTCTTGGGTTTTTACAATTTGTTATAATGCAAAGACACTAAAAATCACACACACACACACATAAATACAGTTTAAAAAACTGTATTTGTAACAAAGTTTGCAAAAGTAATGCACTGGAGAAAATATCTTTCAAATAAATGTCTAATGTGTCCAATATACAACTATAAACTCACAGATTCTTCATAATATCTTGGTGTTGAGTAAACAAAAGTGTAGATTGTTTTCACTGTACATGGAGTCATATTTAAGCAGCTATTATCTGAATATATAAAAAAATAAGCAATCTTATCATGGGAGTTTTCTGTATTTAAAAAATAGATTTGTGATTTCTAAGGTATCAGGGGAGGCCACAGGTTCTTCACTCCTGGTTACTGTTGCATTTGTCCTTCTTTCTCAAAGAGGACCATGATATCAAGATGATGACATGACTTGCAGCTGCCTTTAATTTGGTTATTCATAAAAGAGGCAATGCAGGTCAGCATCTTCTCTGGAAATTATAGTTTTAAAGAGTTACCTAAAGCACTGAGAGATTAAGTGATTTACCCACAAGGTGCTCTCTCTCTCTCTATTTCTATCTCTATCTCTCTCTCCCACTCTCTTCTCTTGCTCTCTCTGAAAAACAGGAAATCTGCCAGTTTTTAGTGCATTTTCCCATCATTTCCATTCATATCATTTATTCTGTATTTAAAAGAAAAATATGGAGGTAGAATTGTGTATACTTCTATTCCTTTGCTTAGAATAATTTTAAGATTTCAACGAAATACTTGGTAAGGTTTCTCTTTCAAGAAACTTAGCACCTATGACAAATTATATCAGTTTTCTCCATAAAATGTGTATTTGCCCCATCCAAAGATGGTCAGTAAACTAGGCAAATAATAATCAAAATGACATATTACAATTAGACACCTGATTTATTGTCCGCAAATAATATATGCATTAAGAATTCCTTTGATCAGTAAGACAGATGAAACTATTTGGAGGATCCAGTAGGGAAGTGCAAATTTATGCTGACCTCCAGTCTATTAAACAGTGCTCTCATAATGATTATGGATAGAATTCATAATATTATATTTGCCCTTATTAACTTACAAGCTCCATGAAAACAGCCATGTCTTATCTAAACTTTGTGTCTCCCCCATCACCTAGCACTGTGTGCTTTGCTCAGAGTAGTTCCTTTAAAATGTGAACTAAATTAAACTGTAAAGTTGAATTGATATGAAAGACAGAATAAAGATCCCAGAGATCTGACTTTTGAACACAGTCGTAAAGGTTGAAAACAGAGGGAGGACAATGAATGCCTATTTAGTAATAATCTACTTAATATGATGAATGTTAAAAGTCAAACCAGATCATGCAGTCCAAGAGATCCCATTTGGTGTATGAATTAACCAAAATAGCTGTTTACATGGAAAAAACTATCAAATGCCTCCTTTAAATAGTAATAGTTTAGATACTTTTTAATGAGCTCAAGGGTATCAAACACAGTAGGACGATGAAATGAAGTTAAGGTTCTGTGGCTACTAAATTTTTATGCTATTTAAATAATTCAAGTCACCATTGAATCATCATCTCCAAAGAATGTTCCATTTTTTTCTATTATTTGACATTTTCTCCCTGATATTTTCAAAATAAAATGGTATGGTAGGAGTAGAATTATATAAAAATCTCATGGCTCACTGAAATTAAAGACTTTAGATAAATAAGGCTTAGGCCTTCCATGGAAACACAGAATTAGAGTTATAAAGAATTTCAGAATCCAAATAATCTGGCCAAAGAATACTCTGGGGCTTAAAATATCTTGAAAAAAATCCATAAATTCTCATCCTGTGAGTAGGTAAAGGATAGGAGTGGGAAGTGTCAAAAAACTGTACAAAATAGAGAAACTTAAGCCTATTTTCACCCTTAAAAAATCTGCATTTATAATTAATTCTGCATCTTATATCGCAAAGCTCACAGAGGAGAATATCATGAGCACTGAAATTCTCTCACATCATTTCTCTTCCTATTGCACAGAACATCCTGCTCAGCAGACCACAAGCCTTGAGAAATATTGCTCTCTAGCCTAAGCTTTTCCTTTTAGAAAAGAAAACTGAGGCAATTCATTGAAACACTTTAACATGGCCTTGTGTCGACATTAGAATGTATTTTGTTTAAGCACAGAGAACCCTTGTTGTGGCAAAATTCCAGCAAAAATGATTGTGTTCCTTAGTATTGTAAATAGCCAAAAAGATAACAAGTCTAAATATTATTTGTATGCTGTGCTGGCCTACTGCCAAAACCATGTGTCTAGTTAGACATAAAGCCTTCTGTTCTGTAATATACCTATTTGGAGTGTGCCAATAATCCAGTGCACCCTTGACTCCTGCTTGGAAATTATAAATTTCTTCCAATTAAAATAAAATTGCTCTTTGAATGAAATGCATAATGTAAACACTAAAAGAATATTGATCTCACAATCTGGCTAAGGGTTGGACTTGGTGGTCACAGAGGTGGTTTGTATTTGTGTGTGTGTGTGTGTGTGTTAAGAGAGACACATACACATACAAATACAGAGAGGGAGAAAGACAGAAGAGTGAGAGTAAATATTCTGATGTTTTGCTTGGGCTATTACTCTATTAAAATCTAATAGTTCATCTATTTGGCTGTAACTGACAAGTTAGTTAAAAAATTCAGAATTTATTATCAATGCCAAAGCTTCCAGTGCCATTCAACCAGTGAATAGTGATATGTGCAATTTAGGGAATTTTAAAGTTCAATTTTTATTAAGTTTGTAGAAGAAAAATATTAAGTTGCATGTAGTATAGATTTTCAAAGGACAAACTGGCAATGCAAATTAGAAAATGCGGCTAACCATCCTGCAGAAGAGAAGGGTGCTAAAGGAAATGTAAGAGTAAGACAGGGCCTCCCACATTTTTCTGTGGCCAGAAACATCTCACATGTAAACAGAAACAAACAAAAGCCCACCAGCAACAAGTTTATCACATATTGTTTCCAATGCCATAAAACCAAATGTCAACATATTTCCCTCCAAGAGTAAAAACATGCAGCTGGGGATGGTGGTACTTGCCTATAAATCTTCCATTACAGGCTGGTGAGTAGCTAAAGTTTGGAAGCTCTGGGACCAATAGTAGGGTTGAAGTCTATTGGCTGTCTGTACAAAGTTCAACACCAATACTGTGAGTCCTCTGGTGGGGAGAGGGCGGGGAATCTGTCTGACTAAGAGAGAAGTAAATGCTGGACAGGTCAGAAACTGAGCAGGTTAAAGATTCTGTGAGTGGTCCCTTCACCTACCGCCTGAGGAAGCGAGGGAGACCCAGTCTCTTAAAATGAAAAGAAAAAAAAGAAACAGATGCAAATCTTGCAGATTATTTTAAATTTTTCCATTTCTAAAAATATATTACCATGTTTATGGGATGTTATTTGTTACCTTAAAAATTGTTCAGGAAGGCAGGGAATGTGAATAGTCTAGACAGAGTTTTATCTTCCAAAATCCCTTCTGCTACTGTTTCAAAAAGAGATCCATATACTGATTAAATACGTTAACAGTGATATCATGTATAGTCAGGGACAAGAATCACACACAATAAAAACCAGGGAGGAGTTGAGAGCTGTCCTAATGGAGGGAGTATGTAGCCCCACCAGTGAGATCTCAGATTCACTGAATTATTAAGAATTTACTCAGGCCTCTTGCAACTTTTGATCTGTGATCCTAATGATCAAACTGAAAATGCTTCCAAGTACATAATTTCATTTAATCCTTACAACTTTGTCAGGTTAGGTGCTGTCAGGCAGGGCAGATATAATTCCCCCATTTTAAAGCCAATGAAACTGAGGGCTAACTCTGCAACTTACTAGTTGTGTAAGCTTGAACAAGGTAATAGATGCCCCTTTTTTTCTACCAGCCTCCCCGCTCCCCCACCATGTGTTCATCTGCTTCCAGTAGTTCAATGATTTATGTACAAATGATTCCCAGATTTATATGCCTACCCCATCCCTGTAGCACCAACTAACTGCAGGATATCTGCATGTCTGAAGGGAATCTGAAATTCAACAAACTTCATTTCTCTCCCAAACTCAGCCCTCCTCTGCCATTCTTCCTGTCGCCAAGGTTTAAAACCTTGGAGTCATCCATGCATTTTCCTTCTCTAGGTCCCACATCCATTCAGTTGCCAAGACCTCTCCACTCTGCCTCTGTATCTCTCAGACTTGTCCCCTTCTCTCTACCAACATGCCCACTCCTCTAGTTTATGTCTCCCTCCAATTTTAATTTGGTCTAATGCAATAGAGTCCTAATATTCCTCTCTTTAGAGAGAATGCAATAAATTCCTTCAAGGGAAAAGACTGTGACATTTTACCTTGGTATTCAAAGTGTTCAGCATAGGACCTGGCACAAAGTAAATACTTAATAAACGGCTCTTGATTGATCAATCGGTTACTTCCATTCTCCTGTCTCCATACTCTTGTGTCGACACTCCACATAGTTACAAATGTAAGATGTCTAAGACACGGGTCCGGTGATGTTATTTCCCTGATTAAAAATCTTCAGTGACCTCCTGTCATCTCTAGAATAAAATACCCTGGCTTATCATTACAATCTGGCTCCTATCTGCCTTTCTGGATTTATATCATCCTACTCTCCTTTACCTTCTACATACACATTCTACATTTCAGTTGCACTAGACTACTTGCGATTCCCTGACTCATTACTCTATCTCTGGAGGCCTCTACGCCTTTTCAGAGGTTCCTTCCCATAACTGGAATGCACTTCTTCCACTCACTCCCCCCCTTCTCTTTAAATTTATTGATTCCTTCAAAGTGGTTCAACTGAACTCTCACCTCTAACTAGAAGCCTTTCTTGATTACCGTAGTGCCCTCTCCTTGAAATCGCCTTTTATTTATTTATATTTTACATATTGAATTTCCACTTACGGATGACAGGAAAATTAACTTTAATATTAATATCAAATATAATATTCTGTTCTCCACCGAATGACCATCCTGACAATAAGCAAAGTTCTTCCCTCTAAACAATCTTGGGAAAATCATGCATTCGTGCTTTTAAAGTACTTTACTCTCAACTTGCTTGGACTGAGCTCCACCCTACGGATCTTTAACTTCATTTATCTTATAAACCAAATGTTCACATGGTCTATTTGTGTCCCATTTCACTCATAGATCGGACAACAATAGGTCCTAGCCCAAGCACCACTTAATGGCTCTATTTTGGGCCCCTCTGATTCAGAGTGAATGTAAATAGTAACTGTTTCACTTTTGGCCAACAACCCTGAGTGTCTTCCTCTCCCAGTTTATTTATTTATTTTTTTACATTAAAGAGGTCATCTCTTGACTCACTTCTTAAAAGGCCTATTCACTGAATGGGTATTATCTCACTCAAAATAAGAAATTGAAAAAAGGGCTGGGATCTCCCTTTGCATCCTGGGCAATCTCCAGTTGTCCTGTTGAGTATCTGGCCACTGGACCCAGATGGCTCTGGAGGAGAAAGTGAGGCTGATGACCTTGCACAGTCATCCCTCCCTCCAATTAAAGTCAACTGAAAGTCATGTCATCATCTCCCTGATGTCATGGTCCTCATAAAAAATGAAGGACAAACACAACAACCTGTGGAAGAGCATTCTGAGCTTGTATTGGTCTGATCAGCCACAGTCAGACATATTGTTACTTGACTCTAACAGAGTGATGTCGGGCAACAGTCATCTATAGACAGAGGCTGGCAAGAACAAACGGCTATCAGAAGTGATTCCAAAATGTCCATGCCTCTTTCATCAAGATCTATGGTATCTATGGTGAGTTAGATCATGAAAGGTAAAACAATCAGAATGAAATGAGTTTTCTTACTCATATTGCCAGTGACAGCTGGAGCCTTAAGACCAGGCCTTGCTCCTCATATAATCCCCATCTCCTTTATCCTCCTGAAAGTATATAAACCTTTCTGTAAGTTTTCTTGGTTTACATTCATGTATTCAGATACATGGGTGACCCGGGTTCATGAACCTCTTTACCTTGGTTAAAACGCCTTTTCCTTCCACTTACGACTTTGATTTATTTCAGTAATAGCACCCAGTAGAAGGTAAACTCCTTGAGCCTATGGACTATTGTTTTGGTTTCTTTCTTTGCATTCACAGAACCCAGCACATTCACAACATTACCCAGAGAAGGGCTTTAGTAATTATTACTTGAAACAAGAAGGCTTCTCTAGCCCTTAGCATCCTTATTTTCAAAATGGCCTGAATGGTCTTTAAGATCCTTTTCATCTCTAACATTCCTCCATTCATGACCTTCTGACTCTTAGCCCAAGTTATGCAAAAACACAAAGGTTAGAAGATGTATTGGAGTAGATTTCAGATATGGATGAAATAATGACAGTTATTGACATGAAAAATGACAGTTATGACATGAAAAAATGTTAATGTGGAAAGAAGACCATTTATACATGCTGCATGTTAGAATTGATCCATGGAAAGAAACTCTATTTTTAATTTTATTTCCATTAATGGATCACAAATAAAATATACTTACTAAAAATTATGATACTGCATTTTAAACTAGAGACTGCAGAACATAACCTAGTCTGAATGGAAACATGAACTCCATACTGGCCCAACTTGGTACTTGCTACATGCAGTTCTAACTTATCAAAGGATGCTTTTATTGCCTACTTTTGTAAGAAAGTTACCACAAGTGTGCAATCGTTTCCTGCTGGGACTGCTTATCAGCAATCAGCCCAACAGGAGGGAAAGACAGTATTGAAAAACTTCCTGACATATGCCTTTTACTCAAGTGTTTTATTTGAACATGGAAATTCATTTCGATTTTAATGATTTAAAGCATTACTCTCAGATTGAGAAGGAAAAGAAGTAAAACCTTTATATTTTCTCTACTTCATTTGCTCTATATCTTTAGGGTTTTTAATGTTGTTCAAAGGGAAAGGATTTTATGTACACATTCCTTTAAATTAAAAAAAATCATTATTTGCCTATGGCCAATTATTGCAATGTAAGACAAAGTCATCTTGAAGTGACTTTTATATTTTATATGTTATATTTTCTCTCACTTTTTTTGTTTTACACATGGATTTTCATTTCTTGCCAAAATCTTATATATATATATATACACATGCATATATATATACATATATACACACATATATATACACATACAAACATATATGTGTATATATGTGTATGTATATATACATATGCCAAGTTTGCTTATAAATATCCATTTTTCCAAGTTTAGGAAACTTTTCCAACTATTATGTACTTATTTTATTTGCCAGTTATATTTCCTTTTTAAAAATAATATCTTATTTTTCCCAATTACATGTAAAAACAATTTCTAACATTGGTTTCTTTTTTTTCAAAAAAATGAGTTTCAAATTTTTTCCCTACTTTCCTCTCTCCTCCTTCCCTTGAGAGAGCAAGCAATTTCATATCAGTTACACATGTGCAATCATGTAAAACATATTTACATATTAGTCATGCTGTAAAAGAAAACCCAGACAGCCTCCCCTCAAAAGATATATCAGGAAAAAAATAAAATGAAAAATTGTATGCTTTAATCTGCATTCGGACTCCATCAGTTCTTTCTCTATCAGTTATATTTTCTTTGGAGTTACCACTCACCTTCTTGAATTTGAATAAAAAAAAATGAATGACGGATTGGAAAGTAGAATCCAAAAAGTAAATAATTGGAACTCAAGCTCTCCCTCCTCATATTTGTCTCCTAGTTTCCTCAACAAAAACAGACAAATAAAAAAAATAAACAAAAAACCCTCCTTTATACCTTCCTGGGGATTAGGGAGAAGAATGCTGCAAAAAGAGATACAAAGGGAGGGTCACTTTTGAAGAGTGATAGAGGAAGATGTTCAGGCCTAGACACCTGTGGAAGCTGCTTCACAGCTCTGTCCTCTGGTTCTCATAGCCCACACTGCACAGACCACATTATAAACCCCAGGCAAAAGACAATCAATTCAATCTTTGGAAGATGAAGGAAGCACAAAGCACAGATGGGATAAAATTAAAACTCCATGATGTGTATTGTGTAATCAGGGTGTCACACATCCACCTTCCACAAATTGGCGCCATGTCTTATCTCATATTACTCCCTTCCTCCCATTCCAAACCTGAGTTAAAATGTAATAACACTCCCTCCATCCATTTCCACTTCCTTGCCTGTACTACTCCTGTTCTATATGCCAGGAACACCCTCCATCCCCTTCTTCACTCGCTGGATATAAAAAACTAAACCTGTGATTCCATTATTGTTGGAAACTCCCAACACAAATCAATACTTTGTGATTTGTAAGACTGTATACAGTCTTGAATCCAGGTTTATCTGATCATAAGGCCAGTTCCCTATCCATTACACGACACAGATTCTCACCAATTCTCGAGGGCAATTCAAATGGAACTTCTTCCATAAATCTTTCTCAGACCATTCCTGTCCATGATGACCTCATTTGACCCACACAGCACTTTGCTTATGACTTCTCTAAGGAACCAATCAATTATTATATTTTATTATTATCTGTGTTCAGATCATTCAATATTGTGAACTCTATGTGAGCAGAGACCAGGGTTTATGTAAATCATATATTTCCCTTATATCAAGCAAAGACTTCTAAACACAAGCATTTGAGAAATACTTATTGACTGAATTGAAATTCAAGAAAGTAGTCTTCTCCCTCTGCTGGCAAAGCAGGTAACCCTTGTTCACATAAAACTAAAGTAGGAAGCTGACCTGAATGCAGAATTCTAAATACAAGCAGTAAAATCTGCTGGCTACTTACTGAGAAGTGGGTTGAGTACAGCATGATGGGAAGCAGAAAAATTGAGCCAGGAAGCACCCAAACTAAAAAGAATCTGTAAAGCATTTTTGATGGATCATTTTAATTATCCCAAATAATTAATGGAATTATATATATATATATATATATATGTATATAAGTATATACATATACACACGTATATAAATATATACATACACACATATATGTATATATACATATACGTATATGTACATATACATATATATACACACATACAGATATACACACATTCACAGACACACACACACACAAAATCTGTGATTCTGAACTCTCCTCATTAACATGCTGTCTGTCATTTAGTATAGCACTCTTCAATGTGTAGTCCACTCTTGAGACCTATTCAGGGGGCCTGAGGTCAAATTTTCACACTAACACTAAGACATAATTTACCTGTTGAAATACCCCAGCCTTTTCCAATTTATATTGTTGTGTGAGGCAAGATTTTCTTCAGATATTACAACCCCCCCAAAAAAAATCACAGCAGATTGAATTCAGAAGCACATACAAGCATTCAGCTGTATTTTTAAAATAGAGATTTGCTAAGATGTATAAAACAATGGCACTCATTAAACTTTGCTTTTGAAAATGTTATTATAATAAGATTTAACAGATTTATTATTATTTTAAAGGAATTGATATTTTAAAATTTTATCAGTTTTAATTTCTAATAAGGTAAATATTGATAAATATAACCCACATAAACAAAAGTTCTTTGGAGTCCTCAATGATTACTAAGTCTAAAGGGGTTCTGAAACCAAAAAGATAGAAAATGACTGATGTGGGAGTCATCTTTTTTATTTTTAAATTTTATTTGACTTATATTTCTTTTGATTCTTGTATTTTGAATCTTCTATTAAGTTTGGGATTATTGTTAATGATGTCTTGAAAGTCTGAGAGTTTATCAAATGTCCTTTTTTTTCATTCAGGACAATACTTAACTTTGCAGGGTATGATATTTTTGGCCAGAGCCCCAGTTCTTTTGCTCTTTGACATGTTGTGTTCCAAACCTGCAGTTCTTTTAATGTCTCTGCTGCTAGGTCTTGTGTAATTCTAATTGTTGCTCCATTATATTTAAACTGTTTTAATCTTGATGCTTTTAATATTTCATCCTTGATCTGGGGGTTTCAAAATTTGATTGATATTCCTATGAATTTTCCTCAACAGATCTCTTTTAAGTGGATATCAATGGTTTTTTTCTCTATTTCTACCTCTCTCCCCTACTCCTTATTCTAATTTTTCAGGACAATTTTCTTTAATTATTTTTTGTATTATTGTAGCAAGACTCTTTTTTTGATCGCAACTTTCAGTTAGTCCAATAATTTGTATTTTTTCTCTTCTTCACCTATTCTCCAAATCTGTTGTTTTTCTTATAAAATGTTTCACTTTCTCTTCTATTTCTTCATTATTTGTATTTTGTTTAATTATTTCTTGATCTCTTATAATTTCACTGGCTTCACTTTGCTCAATTCTAATTTTCAAAGTGTCATTTTCTTCCTTAAGATTCTGGATCTCCTTTTCTAATTTGTTGACTTCCTTTCATAACCATCTTTTTTTCCTAGATTACTTTTACTTCTTTTTAGTTTTTCCTTCACCTCTGTCATTTGATTTTTAAAATCTTTTGAAAGATCTATAAATTCTTTTTGGGCAGGTGACCACTTGACATTACTCTTTGGGTTTTTTTTACTTCAACATCCTCCTCTGAAGATGAACCCTGGTCATTTCTATTCCCATAATAGCTTCCTATGGTTGGATTTTTTCTCCTTTGCCAGTGGATTTTTTGTGCTAACAGCTTAATTTTTGCAATCACTTCTAGCCCTGGGGATAGGAACCAGCCCTGTAGTCAGGAAGACTCATCTTCACACATTCAAATCTCACCTCAGACACTTATTAGCTATGTTACTTCAGATATGTCACTTAATCCTGTTTGCCTCAGTTTTCTCATCTATAAAATGAACTGGAGAAAGAAATGGCACACCATTGGAGGATCTTTACCAAGAAAGCCTCAAATGGAGTCAGACACAATGCAAATAACTGAACACAAAATTGAGTCAATCATAAGTTATTTAAACTTTCTCAGGAGAGGTATCTGCCAAATACTTTTACAACACTCTACTTTTCCAAAGACCATTTATCCACAAATGAAAATAGAAAGGTAAAGGAAAAGAATTTCCCTAACTCTAGGGAAACTTAGGCACTGAAAAGTATCTGGGACTGTTAATTCCACAGTTCAAATATAGGTGTAACCTAGTAACTGATCATTTTGAGCTCTCTACTTCAGTTTAATGACAGAAAAAAGGGTAAACTGTAGAAATTCCAATGACAGTCTAAACATCAAGTAAATAAGCCTGTTATTAATTTCACACGTAAAATAATTCTATGAATTCCTATGTATATAACCACATAATATGTATATATTATATGTTTATATAACATACCCACAAATATGCATATTTTACACATGGTAAATGTAAATAATTCCCAAGTGCCAATATTAGAAACAAAATTGGTAATACCTGTACAGGGATAAACATACCTCTCTCTATTTTCCAAGGAATTCTTAAAGATGATTCACATCTTTATCTGAAGCACACACTTCTTTATGAAAACTTTACAACTTCAAAAAAAACATAGAAATATCTAAAGATCATCCAGATTTATATTCATAAAAGATTTTATCCTGCTTTCAAAGAAAAAAATATATTTTCCACAATGAGAGCTTTTGTTCATAGTGATTTCTGGTATTCAAATCCTGTAAGAATAAAATGTGTCAGTTTACTACTAATAACTAAAATCTCACTTGACAGGAGTGAACATCTATAGAACCAAAGAAAGTTCATTTTTAAAGCCCGGTATACATCATAACACTTGGTTTTTCACATTACTTAACTAAACTTATGACTGGAATTCAGAATGAAAGAAAACTACACACATAGAGAAAAAAATACCTTTTATCTTGCTGTGAGTCTTAAATTCTGTTTTCAACATATTCCACCTGTTCTACTGAGTTTTGGAAGCAGCCCTAATTCAATCAGGATCCAAAGCAAACACAGGTTTTCACCAAGGAAACCTCCAACCAGCCTAGCAACATTATCCTCTTGGCATTGCTATAGCAACACCTTGGTTAAATGTGCTGCCATTATTTCTCTCATTCTTTGGTTCTACCCCCTGCTTGCTGGCCAACTGCACTGCTTCCTAAGTGAGGGCCATTTCAATAAAGGCAGTCTTCACAAAACTCAAAAAAAAGGTGCTATGTACCATTCAATTCCAATGAAAATGACAGTACTCAAGATGTTGGTGTTAATATATTAAAATTATGATGCCTAAAAGTATATGATATGATATGAATATCATATATATGAAAATATGCCAATAGTCTTATAATGTCTCCTGAATTAATGCTCCCCCAAATTATTACTTGCTACATTAGGTCCATTAAGAGGAAGTGACTAGCAGTAGTGTACTTTACTCAGAGTAAATAAGAGCAGTTCCAACTCGGTCATATACTGACAGTGTGACCCTAGGTAAGTCACTTAATATTTCATCGACACAGGCAAAGCTATAAAACTATTAATTTCTTTGAAGTTGCAGTTTATAGGGCTGTAGGGCAAGGGTTCTCTAACTTTTTGGTCTGTGGAACCCATTACATTCCTAAAAAATTGAGGACTCCTCCCAAAGAGCTTTTGTCTATGTGGATTATAACTACTAATAGTGTATGAGAAATAAAAGCATCTTAGTATTATTGTGAAAATAATTTTGACCTTGTGAACCCCCAGAAAGGATCCTGGGGATCCCTAAGGATGCCTGGACCACATTCTGAGAATTGCTGTTCTAATAAATTCCCTATACAAAAGAAATCACATGTCCAACACCCAAATAACATTAAATTCTTCATATTTGATAATAAACACAAATGTTTCTTTTAGAATCAAGGAGGGAGTCACTGGAAAACAAAACAAAGACCTTTTCAGGCAAGATATCTGCGGAACAAGATGTGTAGAGAGGGCAGTCTTTCAGGCTTCAGTTTCCTCAAGAGGGTTAAGTGATGGTTAAGTTTCTTTTTCAAACTCTATCAGTCTACCATTCTAAATGCTTTTAAAATAAATCTTCACATTTCTTGTAGAGTTTGTAAAAAGTGCTTCCACATACTTTCTCTCACTTGATTCATAATACAGTTAGTAGAGGAAGTAGGAGATAGCTCACTGGCTTTGGAGTCAGAAGAACTTGGTCTAAATCCTCCCTCAGATACTTACTAGCTGTGTGGCCCTGGTGGAGTTACTTAATTTCTCTGTGCCTAAATTTCCTCATCTATAAAATATGGGGGTTCAATACTACGAGTAGACAGCGATTAATATTCCCCTCCCCTTGTTTTGTGGATAGAATAATAATTGAAGATAAGAGACTTACTAGACATGCCCAAGTCCTCCATACTCTATATATGGCAAATGTGGAAGGAAAGTTCAATGCCCAGCCTAGCTACCCTCTCAAGCAACCTCTCCTGTCAAGTCTACAGTTGAAAGAGAGTTTAATTTATGATTGTATTTCTACAAGTTACAGTTGTGTTTTCTTTATTTGTTCTTTGAACTTCCTGGAGGTTTTCCAAACATCTGATGTTAAGAAAAACATTAAGGAATTACAGTGATCATAATTAAAAACATGTTGTTCCTGTGGGAGTCACACAAATTCTTTTATAAGCAGGGGAGGTGGGTAAATTTTAATTTATAGAAGAATAAAAAATAATAGCTAATTAAGAAACTGTACAAAAATGAAAGCTGATCAGATAATATGCATAATACATGCCTAAAATAAATCATTTGAGTGCCTTTGGAAAGAGGGAACATCATATGATGGGAAGGGCCAGAAAACCATTGGGTCTTCTCCTGGCTTTACCACAGTGATAATTAGTTGTGTCATCTTTAAAAAGTTATTTAACCTCTCCAGGTCTATGACCTATGACCTAAAACAAAAAGCCCAAGGCTTCTGCCACATTTCATCATTGCAATAGGTAAGAATGTCAATCTAGAATGGAATTTTACACCAAAATCCAAATCATTTTTAGGCAATCTATAAATCAGATCACCTTATCATTATGGTTAGGTATCAAAGCAAGATTTCAGTGCAGGTGGCCTAAATGTAGTAAAACAAAAATTTTAAAATTAGTAATTACCTTGCTTTAAGATGCATCTAAATACCAGCGTGTCAAATAAGTAAAGCAGAGCACTTGTGTTTTCTTTATTCACGTATGATTTAGGTGAGGAGACTCCTAACTAGAAACACTACTGGGACGTTATTTTTTTTTTTAAAAAGGTTCCGTTTCATCAACAGGATCTAATATTTGAGACTAAACCCTAGAGTTATGCAAGTTTGTTTCCAAGCCCACAACATTAAAAAGTCTGAAGACCAAAGTTTTGTGTCACAGACCCATTTGGCAGCCCTGTTCTCAGAATAATGCTTTTAAAAACATAAAATAAAATAAATAGTATTATAAAGGAAACCAATTATATTGAAATATACTCATTTCTTTTTTTTTTAAAAAAAAAAGTATGCCGGCCCCACATAATACAGGGTGTTCCAAAGATTTTATTGAAGTTTTAAGATACTAGTGCTTAAAGCTCCTGGTTAATTAATTAATTAGTGTAATAAACTAGAGATGGGACTGCTTCTTTCACCATCACTGTGGTTCTAAGTGAATTCCTAAGTGGATTCATCCTTAACACAAGGCACATGAAATGGAAGGAAGAACATGGAGGGATTGGTAAGGAGCATTTAGACCAAAGAGATTTCTTCTCTCCTCATTCAGTAGAAGCAGGACAGTCACTCCTTCAGTTTAATTCTTTATCTATATTAGAAAAGGAGAAAAGTGCATTTTACTCAGACACCTACCCTGACAAGAGTTTAAAAAATTCAACAAACTTTTAATGGAGTTTTGGTTCAAGGTCAAAAGGAGAAAAAAATAGTAGTGGTGAGAAAAAGGAAGAAGTAAGGATGGGAAAATATATTTCTTAATCTCTAAATGTTCATTGGGGGTTGAAAATTAAGGTGGGGGAAGGGAAGGATATCACAGTCAAAGAAATTTTCAAAGAGAGGAAGCTCAAAAAAATAGCCTTTTGCATTAAATAAGACAAGTGAAGAGCAGTCAGAGAATTAAAATAGCAATTTTGGGCAGAAAATCTTGACCAACATAGAGCTCCAGGATGACATTTTGTAGGCTTATATCAAGGGTGTGGTTGCCAAATGGGCATGAGGCAGGAAGAAAAACCACAGGCTCCTGTTTCAGCAAGGTGTCTGTAAGGGATTAGTCAACACAGTACTTAGCCTGACTCCAAATATTAATTTCACAGGAACTATAGTTGTCAAAGTGACTCTTGCTATATAAAAGTGTTTATCTTCATAGTAACAGAAAAAGAAAAACAAGCCACCAATTCTTGGTTAATTCTGTGATGGTGCAAATTGACTGATGTGCTATCCAACAACATGTTGTTTCTTAATCGTAAAAATCTGAATCTTTAACCAAATACAATCTATCAAGCAATCAAGAAACATTCATTAAATGCATACTATATTGTAGTTAACGTACTAGGCACTAGGGTAAAGACAAAAATGAAAGAATGCCTTTCCTCAAGGAATTTAGATTCCACAAGTAGACAATATGTACATCTATGAGTTATAGAAAATATAGATGAAATCAAGGTTAGTTTTTGAAGGGTAATAGCACTAGTAGGTGGAAGCTATCAGGCATAGTCTCATGTAGATGGTAGCTTCTGAGCTTAGCTTTGAAAGAAACTAGGGATTTCTAAGAGGCAAGGTAAGAAAGTTTTATATTTTAGGAAGGGGAAGTTTAGGTACAAAAACAACTGATGGAATACTATATGTGAGGGATGGCAAAAACATCCATTTGATTGGAAAACTTACTTAGGGGTAAGAGACCAATTACAAGGTTATTATAATACTCCATGCAAGAGATAATTAGAATCTGACCTAGGATTATTAGCTGGGGGAATGGATAAAGGATCAGATGCAGAAGACATTGTGAAGATTAAATTGCAACTGATTGGATAAATGTGGTGAGGAAGAGTGAGGTATCCAGGTTAACTCCAAAATTGTGAAATTGGATGACTGGAAGGATGATGTTGCTTGTGACAAAAAGAGGGAGGCTGAGAAAAGGTGTCAGTTTGGGAGGGGAAATGAGTTCATTATTGCCATGTGGAGTTTGAGATGCACATGAAAACATCCAGTTCAAAATGTCTAATAGCAGTTGGTGATTAAGAGGTTTGGAACTCAGGACATAAATCAGGATTGTATACATAGATAGATCTAAGAATCAGCTGTGTTGAGATAATAACTGAACCCATAGGAACTGAACCCTATAGATAGAGAACAGAAGAGAGCCCAGGACTGTTCCTTGATATGCGATCACAATTAGGAAGCAGGCTATGGAAGATCATTTAGGAAAGTAGACTGAGTAATGATAATCAGTTCGGGAGAAAGCAAGGCGAACGCTGCGTCAGGAAAACCCAGACAAGGCAGAGTATTCAGGAGAAAAGAGTGGGAAGCAATTTCAAATGATACAAGCATAGTTTCTCCACTTAAACAATAATATAGGGAAGGGGAGAGTTACCCCACCACCACCACCATTTTAGCCTGGATACTGTAACTCTTAATCAATCACTCATAGATGTTAGAGTAGGGACCAAAAGGTGTATGAACTTGGAATGTGAATAACACTTTACAAGAATTGCCGGGTCTACACTGAAATCAAGGGAAAATGGATGCAGATTCTCTAGACTTAAGTAGAAATTCCTGAGCACATTCTGAATGACAAAGTAATTCCAGCAACCAAGAACTATGAATTATCCCAGTGCCACATCTGCTTTCTAAGCTTCAGTTCAACAGTGTCCCCTGGACTCTACATGTACTTCTGCAAAACTATGTCACATACTTTATTAGGGGCAGGGGTGTGGGGGAGAAGTATATTTAGCAACTGTTTTTACTATACCACTTTAGTTAATATCCCTTTTTAAAAGCTACTTAAGACTGGATAACTAAATGATTCTCAATTAATCTTGGGAGGAAAGCACACTGGTGAGAACTCAAGCATATGGCATTAGAGAATTAGCCCCAACCCTTCAAGAGTTTCCCCAGAACCCTGAGAAGTGGGGGGGTGGGGGAGAGATTAACTTTTTTTTAATTGCTATTTCTCTTCTTATGAAGTTCAAGATAATTTCATGCCTTTGTAGTATATCTAAAAATCAGAATTTCAGTGCATCTATAATATTATTTTGTGGGCACTCTTCCCAGTGTTTAGATTATAATTCACATCTTCTCATCTTGTTTGAATTTTGCTCATTTCCACCTGATAGAATATCTACCCAATCTGAAGGTGGTCTTAACATTTAAGAAGTGCCACTGCAGGAAGCAAGCTACATCTAGCTCTTGAAATAAGACTAGCCCACCTCCTTTCCCAATCATGCATTTCCTGGATGATATACTGGGTGTCCCAAAAGTCATCGTGTGGTCTCAATCTATTAAAGATTAAATACTATCCTCCCAGGCACACAGGCTTTTAGTCTCATATCACATACTCAATCAGTTGCCAAGTCCTGCGGATTCTTTTGGGCTTTTTCTTCCAGGCTTTCTCTCCTGTGTCTGTCCCATCCTTTCCATTTCCACCGTAACTGCCCTGCTGTCAGGGCCTCCATTCTGTATATTTCATTTGTAACAGACTTCTAATTGGTCTTTTCAATTCTAGGTGATTCTATTCCCTCGTCTCCAAATCATACTTCATATTTTTGCCCAAGTAATTTCCCTAAAGCCCTAACGACATCACTTCTTTATTCAGTAGCTTCTCACTGCCTACTGAATGAAGACTAGACCACAGTGGAACTATAATCTCCCTACTTCTGAATGAGGTCTTTCTTAATGCACCACAAGATCAAATTAGCTATTTTGCCTAACGCATTGCATATGCACTCACACTATGGAGCTTTCATGCTACAAAATTGTTCCTTAAAACCACCTTTGGTGGACATGCTTTACCTACTATTAAACAGCAAAGTCCTGGAGAATAAGGGCTGTATCACAGATATCTCTGGATACCTTCTTGTTATTAAAGTGCCTTGCCTACATGCTGGACATTGAATAATTATTTGTTGAACTGCATTGAATCTAAGCCAATTCTTTCATTTTATAAATGAGGAAAGAATTATAATCTCTTAAACAAACAGATACTTCTCATACCTTTCTAGTTATGTAAACCTTGGCATAATTGGGTTTACCCAACTTAGAGAATTTGCAGCTTATGGAAAACAGCTGCAGACCCAGGAAATTAATACATCTATGTTATTTTGGTATGTCATTATAGTATTTCCTAAAAGTTCATAGAGCTCAGAAGAACTGGTGGCACATTCCTGAGCAATGAACCATCTCCATTTTGAAGGTGGACATCTTTATGGTACAGTTCTTGAACACAAAGTCTCTGGGAAGGCAATCTCTGGTCATCCTGATCAATATCTACCACTGGACCCAGATGGCTCTGGAGGAGACAGTGAGGCTGGTAACTTTGCACAGCTCTGCCTCACTTAAATCCAATTTACTTTCATGTCATGGCATCACCTCCCTGATGTCAGGGTCCTCTTCAGCAGCAAAGTACAAACAACAGCAACAAAGCCTCTTGACTACCTGGATGTGAGAAAGTGATTCTTTTCCAAAGACAGGTTTATCCCCTTTTTTAAGGGAAGGCAGTTACAGAGGTTGAAACTGACACTAGCATGCTTTTAAAAAAGTTTAATTAATTCGTTATTAAGAACTATCTGAACTTTTTCTCAATAAAGAGATTCTGTCAGCCATTACCTTATACTCCAAATGTAAATTCCAATGATCTATTTTCATAGGCTTTAACAGTAAACAAATATCTTACAACTTGTTAAATTTTGAGATAATTCAAAGTACTGGAATTACAAAATTCTCTCATTTGCATTTTAATCTGAGGTTATTTGTCTATAAAATGAGCAAAAAGTACCCATGATTAAAGGTATTCTTCAACATTAAAACCTTGGTCTGCATTGACCTCTTATTGAACAAGGATATTTCAGTTTCACTTTACATTAAGTTACAAGACAAGCAATAAACAAAATGCTAAACCAGAAAATAATAAGAAGTTCCTTAATGAAAGGAGAATATACAAATGTTTATAAATCCTCTATCACTTCT
Source organism: Bettongia penicillata ogilbyi (assembly GCA_023548195.1). Lineage (NCBI taxonomy): Eukaryota > Metazoa > Chordata > Mammalia > Diprotodontia > Potoroidae > Bettongia > Bettongia penicillata. The sequence continues at coordinate 1,282,243 of JAJHZJ010000314.1, forward strand.
TGAGTTATGAATACATAACCACAATGTAAAGTATTACCAAACATCCGCAAGAAGGGAGGGTTTATGAACGTGTTTTGTAATTTAAAAAAATAATACTAAAAATATTGAGTATAACAGCCTCTCTATAAAGACACCTTTTACAATGGCTGGGATTCAAATTGTTGGTTAAATCTTATTACAATACGTAAATGAAGACAAAAAGGCACTGAGAAGAAAATTAAGTCCCAAGGATGGGAAGGAAATAAGCATTTGGTTGTATCCCAGGTCTTGTGCTAAGCATGCTACAAGTATTTCTCATTTGTTCCTCACAACAACCCGAGAGGTATGCACTCTGATTATCATCCCCACTTTATACTGAAGAGACTGAAGAAGACAGAGGCTAAATGACTTGTCCAGCATCGATTACACAAGTAGTAAATGTCTAAGGTTAGATTTGAACTTAGGTCTTCTTGACTCCAGACTCAATGGAGGCCATGGAGCTGCCTAGCTATCTCTGAATTTCCAACATAAAATTATAGAATTGTGGGTTTGAAGGGAAATTGCTAAACAGCTAACCCAATCTCCTGATGTGCAACATCCAACTTCGACTTAAATATGTCCAGTACTTTGGGTAATTCATCCTTCCTACATCCCAGAAAGATATTCCATTCAATTTTTTGGCCCATTCTTTTTTTTTTTTTTAAGGCAGAGTTAAGTGATTTGACCAGGTTTACACAGCTAGTAAATGTTTGAGGCTGGATTTGAACTCAGTTTCTTCTGACTGTAGGGCCAGTACTCTTCTATCTACTGTGTCACATAGTTGCTCCAGCCTGTTCTATTTTTTAAAAGTCTTTCTATTTCTTATGACAAGCTGAAATACACCTTCTTGAAATATAACCTTTTGAGTAACTAACTCATTGTTTTTGACATTTTGCGGCCAAGCACAAAGAAAATCTGATAAAAATGACAAGAGAAATAGAACAGTAAGTGAAGAAGATGTCCAACTGTATGGAAATCTAGAAAACTAAAAATGTAAAGTATTGGGGTGAAATGAAAATCAGGGAGAAACAGGAATAACAGTGTGGCAGGATTATGCTAAAGATATTCAGGCAGAAGGAAAGAATGGAAAATGAATTCCCCATCAAGATCACAAAAATAGGGCAAGAATATAATTGTAATAGAATACTAGAACTAATTCAATTAATGCTAAAAAGTATCTCTCCCCTAAATGACATGTCAACTGACATGCTCTGCACCCACTAGGGAGTTAATAAATGTTTGCGTAACTGAATTCTGTTACTGATAATTTCTTTCAGAAAATAGAAGGGAAAGGAAACTGCTAATTTGAAGTTGCTTCTGACTAACAAAGAACTGGTAGGTGAAAATGAGCTGGGGAGCAAGAAGCCACATATTCTCAGAGTCCTCTATAGTCCTCTAGAAAGAGAATATTCTACAAAGAATATAGAATATTGTTTGTGATAAATTATTTTTCCATCTTGAATATAAATATAGTATATGGATAAGTAAAAGCTTTCTGGTTATAATTGCAATACATATGCACATATATGCACACATAGATGTTATCTATCTGTATCTATCTACATATATGTAGATACACATATATCTACTTATTTATCTTGTCAATAGGCAAAATGACAAAACTATTTCCCCTAATTTCCTGGGTGAAAGGCTGAAAGTGGGCTTCATAATCATAGACTTAGCTCTGTTTGTAGGGTTTGAAAGGAAGGTGAAAAACTGACATATCTATCTATATATATCTATATATTATATATTACAATTGTATTGTAGGAAGACCACACTCTATATTTTTTTCAATACTGGGTAAAATCTATTACAATATAAATAAATTAAACAATTTAATAAAAAAATTCTGTCCATATTTATGTTAAATCTACAAAACAAATCTCCAGCAAAAATGAGATGAGCAAATTAGAAATAATCACTGTTCTAGGAGGGGGACATTAGCACCTATAATCAAAGACGGAGGATGACCCAATTAGCTACTAGAGAGTTCTGGCTCTACTCTTCTTTGGTGACCTGACAATGGCCTTTTTGCTCCCTTCCAAACTTATTATTAACTTTTTTCTAGCAAAAAGCAAAATAGAATAAAGGAGACACTCCTCCACATTGTTAGATTTGTCTTTCATGGTTTCAAGTACTTGTTGTGCCAACCTATGCCCTCTCCCCTTGGCTTGAACTGCTTTAATGAGTTACAGAAAAGGAGAGTTGGAAAATGCATGACTGATTGCTACTAACCAATGTTGACTTCCTATTTGTGTGTAAGGGATGGAGAACTAGAAGAGTGAGACCTTTCTCTTATTTTATGACATAGCATTCTTATTAGAGGAAATAGCAGTTGAATAAACAGAAAAATGCCAACTCTGAACTTTGCAAACTATAGATGACTAAGTTACATTTGGATTCCTGAGGAAATGGGCTGTTTGCAAATGTCTAGAAAGATGAGCAGTGACAGAGTCAGCACAGCTTCATAAGAGTAATAATGATACTCAGTATTTAGAGAGTTCTTTAATTACATATACTATATATACATATACAATGGCAAACATGTGAGGTAGGTACTCTAGGTATCTGTATCCCCTATTAAAATGAGGAAATGGAGGTTCAGAAATACTAAGTGACAATCTTTATGAATTCAAAAATGTTAAGTGTTAATCTCTATAGGCTGTCTCAGGAGTTCCCATTGGCTAAAGGTCTTCAAACAAAAGCTGGATTTCCTCTAAGATCATACCTATGCTATTCCCAATGTTTTTCCCTCCCTCCCCCACAATGTGTGGGCTATAACAACAGGGTAAGAAAGGAAAAAGATAAAAAGGAGCAACCAGTATCTGGAGGAGGACCTTTTACCCTACCTATCACTGTATGGCTGAGGCTAGATCTCTAAGCATAATTGGCACCACTACCCCAGCTTGGCCTTCTGGGTCCCTGATGCTCCTGAAGCAGTCAAGATCATCTCCACATGGGGATCCTGGGCAAGGTAGAGCAAGAACAAGGTAGGGCTGGAGGGCCAAATGCAAGCTACTGTTGCTATTGCTACCATTCTTTCTTTCCTCTTCCTCCTCCCTCTCTCCTCTCTTCATTAGAGTTAGGAGAAGCTCCTTTCTTTTTGTCTTGTTTCCTTGGCCATATATTTTGTGACTGCCCATGCTTCAAGATCTGACTTGTGAAGATAACTGTACTCCCCCTGTAGATGGGAGCATTAAGAAGGAAGGAATAGGTCTAGTACTTCTGCCCAACAGGGATCAACAGAGTTGGAGGAAATTTCAAAGGACATTTCCCCTCCTGGCTGTGCTTCTGATTTTCCAGACTTTGCCACCATAACTCAGTGGCTTTCTACCCTGAGATTCCCCTCTGTTCCTGGATCTTTTGACTCTGGAGGATTCTTCTGCTATCCCTTCTCTCATTGGTGAGTTGCTTTTGGGGCCTCTATTTTGGGGCCAGGTCAGCCACGCCTAATTCTCCCTTAAGACTGTGCCAACATGTCAACTGCTTCACTTTCAGGCAGACTATGGGAAAGGGCCTCTACTATCCTAGGTCAGAGAAAAGGAAGTCTTTCTCCTCTTGGTTGGATGGTCAGAGCAAAGGGTGGTTAAGGGGAGAGATGCTTCCAGCAGAGTGGTAGGCAGGACAAGCTGCTCTTCTTACCCTGGAACTTATCTCAGTGCCTGGGTACTCTCACCCTAGAACACTGAATAGGCCCCCTTCTCTCATCTTTCTTCCCTCTACCCTCTGAAGTTTTTCATCTCCCTTTTATATGATATTTCCCTTCATTAGAACATAAGGACCCCGAGGGTAGAGATTTTATTTTTTCTTATGTTTCTACCCATGGTACAATTTTCCTGGAACATATTGAATGCTTAATAAATGCTTGTTATCTTATCTTGCTGCAAGCTGAAGACCAGACTCAAAACTAGAAGCCTGCCCTGCCTTCCTATGATGGAAACATCTTTTCCTTTAACCACTCTTTGCTCTGACCATCCAGCAAAGAAGGGACAGACTTCCTTTTATCTGATCATGCCGGGGTGGTAGAGTCCCTTTCCTATACTTTGCCTGAGGGTGAAGCTGATGACACCCATAGTTAGAGCCTGCCATCTTCCCACTCATTTTTATCCACTGTCTTTGGCAAACCCCCACCACTTGTTAATTTCCTAATCTCTGCAAGACTAACCTCCAGTTGCCTAATGGGACACCAATCCTTTTTTCTCAGCTCCAACATCCCATTCTCTTGTCCCCCAGCCTATTCAATGATTATGCTTTTCAAGTTTCATTTCAGCATACCTCAACTGTTTACAGGAAGCAGATGGCAGGTCCCAGAGTCAGAAAGACTTGAGTTCAAATCGGATCTCACACTTAGTGTGACTCTGGGCAAGTCACTTAACTACCTTCTGCCTCACTTTCCTTAACTGTAAAATGAAGATCATAATGGCATCTATCTCACAGGGCTGCTGTGTAGATGTTATTTGTAAAGCACTTAGTACAGTGCCTAGAACATAGTAGGTACTCAATAAATGTGTATTTCCTTTCTCTTCCCTTTGGAGTCTAGAATTTCCATTCCATAAGTAATAAACTTCCCTTCATTTTTCACATCCTTCCATTTTCTGTATCTCACTAAGACCTGGCTTCTTGCCTACAACATCCCTGGCATCCCTGCTACCCTATAAGATACTGGATATACCTTCTCTGATACACTTCCCAGCCCATACTGGTTCTTGTTGTATCTTGTCTACTAATTAGATATGCATGTCCATGAGTGTTCAAGTGTGCATTCACATATATGCACATGCACACACACACACACACAATCAGTCCTAGGACTCTAAGTTCACTATGAATCAATGGCATAATATAGTTAATACTATCCATATTTAGAGAACCACAGTGTTCTGAATGAGGGAACTGATAGTTCCTGGATCATTATTAAACTGGAGAATTGGCTTAAACCAAGGCATTATAATTTGAGAAGGACATTGATAAGGTGGCAGATTCCAGAGGAGGGTGGACAGGATGGTGAGGATTCCATGGAAGGGTCAATCAAAGGATCTGGAATTGTTAAGTTTAAGAAAGGAAAGTCTTAGAGAAGTCATGATGGCTATTGATCTCTTCCATGAACCCTTCTCTCAGTCTGGTGCCCTTCATGGATTGTACCTTCTTAGAAAACCTACGGCTCTTAGAGTCCATGTCTTGTAGTTTAGCAGCTAGATGTTTGCTATTTATTTCCATGTCTCCCCAACTAGATCATGAGGAAGTTGTGATGGAATGGTGGAGCAGACCTAGATTGAGCTTCGAAGAGCTGGGTTAGACTTACGGCTGCATCTCTGACTTGCTGAGGTGATGCTGAGTAAGTCACCTCATTCTTCTAAGCCTTAGTATTCTCACCTCTAAAAGAGACATACTTTATTACCCTAAAGGGGGCAGCTAGATGGTGCAGCGGATAGAGTGCCAGGTCTGGAGTCAAGAGGACCTGAGTTCAAATCTAGCCTCAGACACTAGCTATGTCACCCTGAGCAAGTCACTTAATCTTCTTTACCTCAGTTACCTCATCTCTAAAATGATCTGGAGAAGGAAATAGCACATCAACCTAGTATCTTTGCCAAGAAAAACTCAAATGGGGTCATGAAGAGTTGAATATGACTGAATATCATATTGCTCTAAAGAGGTTGTTACAAAGAAAGCACTTGGTAAATTATAAAGGGCAACATAAATGTCAATTATTATCAATATTAATGTGGAAAGCTCCTTGAGAGCAGAAGCCATATCTTTTACTTCTTTTGAAACTCCCACATCACCATAAAGATAATCGTATGCATATATGGAGCGAATATGGATATATTCATTATATAAAATTAAATTTAAAAAAATATTAGCTTATAGGCAGATAAATGTATCGCAAAGAAATTCTCTTTTTTTCCTCAAACATCATCTCAGTTTAAGTAATAACTCATTTTATATAATATTTTAAGATTTTTGATATACATTGTGTACTATCTCATTTCATGCTCCCAACAATTCTATGAGGTACAGTATTATTATTATTAGTAGTACTATCATTGCAGTACAGGTAGTAGTAGTAGTAGTAGTAGTAGTAATAGTAAGTAGTAGTAGTAGTAGTAGTAATAGTAAGTAGTAGTAGTAGTAGTAGTAGTAGTGTTAGTAGTAGTAATAGTAGTAGTAGTATCCCCATTTTGCAGATTAGGACTCTGTTATAGTCAAGAGGTACACCTAAATAATTCCCTATTACTAAGTGCTTAAATTATAAATCTTTTTGGACACTGTAATAAATTGCCTAAATTTTAAGAGAGCTCTTCTGACTTCAAAGTTTGGTGGATGATTCACTCCATTATTATTCTAATAGAGGAGAAATGTATGCTAAACTCTCCCCCTTCTCTTGCTCAGTTTCTTTAGTGAGTAACAACTTGCATTAAGAGTGCTGACTGAGCAGCTTGTTGCCATGGATAGAAATAAGGATGGAACTTAAAATTTCATGGGCACAAAGGGTCACAGGGACTCTCTGACAAGAAAACTCCATTCCAAAGCCATGACATGATATTTCCTCCTATGAAAAGACATAAGAACTGTATGAGGATGCAATCATTGACCTTGAAATCATGAGCAGCATTTGGTAACCTAAAAACCCAATCAACCTAAACTAACGCCAGTTCATCTAATATGAAAACACAGAGATATTAACGGTAGATTTTCTCTTCTGCTCTTTAAACATCACTTTACTCTTTTTGTAAATGAGAGGGTTGGAATCAGAAATTTTTTAGGGTTCCTTCCAATTCCAATAGTCTAATGTTTGACCCATTTATGTTTCTTTGGAATTGATATCATAGCATTGCTACTGAGTACATGCATGATTCTTGGTGAGTCACCTGATCTCTCTGGTCCTCAGTTTCATCATTTGTATCATAAGGGATTGGATTAAATCTTTTTCTCCTCTAACATTTTATGCTTTTTTGGACTTTATATTCTTTTCAGTTGCTGAGAAAAGGCTGTATCAGAGGCATCTTTAGTCAGACTATGCATAGCTAGGAAAAATGAATTTATTAACATTTTCAGAATATGAAGAAGGAGCTTTTGACAATTAATTCAGCAAACATTAAGTACTTACCTTCTTCATGGCATTATACTGTGAGCTAGCGGAACAAAGACAAAAACAAGACATTTTCCTGTCTCTCAAAAAGCTCATATTCTGTTTCTAAAAGTTGCCTCATGGTATAAATAAAACATTAGTGCTATGATCTTAACCTGGGCCACTAGGGTAGGATGCTAGTTTTGATCATCTTTCTAATACTCTTGTGGACTGAAAATGATAACGCACATCAAAAGGAAGGATGTGAGCTCTGGGATAATCTGGCTCATGCGTCACTCCATTAGTGAATGCAAGATAATATAACAAGGACCATCTTTTAATGGAAAGCTGAAATATTATTTTTAAATCAAGCCTCTTATTAATGGACTTTCATGAATTATATATATCTTTTTTAAAAAAAATAGCAAATTCAAAAGAGAAAGTATAGCTGCCATTTCAAATTCTGATTATTCTTCATTTTATGAGGACAGGAAGGTTACTTAAATCGCTAGTAAGTTTCCAAAGGGCAATGATGCTGTTTTTCATTACGACCACATAGATCAATAATCATACAGAATTTCTTATCAGTTTTCAAGTACTGAATTTCTTAACAACTTTATCACTTTAAAGTTCTTGATGAAAACTGATCAATTAAAGCTGACCTCTTATTTCAGGGTGCTTAGCAATGCTGTGGGACCTGCCTGTTGTTTAACTTGTCAGAGAACAAACTAAGCCTTCACTAGCCAACAGACAAGCCTAAACACGTCTTTCTGAAAAGAAGTGCCCCTGGTTCTCTGAAAATGAATCCAACTATTAAGTTGTTTTTGTTTCACTTTATGAATGCATATTATGAGCCATCTTTAGTAGTGATAAATCTAATTAATAGTCAGGACTTTGCTATACACACTTGCTTCTCTTTGAAGTCACAATAAAAACTGTCAGGTGTAAAAGTAATTAGCATCAGTATTCTATGTGGTCAGTCCTGAAGGGGATCAATGGAAAACACAAATGCTTTTCTTTTCTTTTGATAATATTGAATATAAAATTTTGGAATAATCTCTTTGTTCTCTCTGAAGTAAACTCAGAGAGTACCTCTTCCTATGTCAACAAAAGCCAGATAGGGCTGACTTGGCATTCCTTAAGAGACCTTTAACCTAAGATATTTTTTCTGAATAATGGGATATTTTCCATATCTTAATATTTGTAGACATATACTATGTTATGGCATGTTAATGGTAAAGAAAACACAGACATCTTGGGTTGTAATTTCTATTTCAAACTTTGTCAAACTCTGTTGTCTTATTGTATTTGCAACCTATGCAATTAAGAAATTCCTTGCTAATGGTCTAGTTAATCACTTATGGAGACCATAAATCCCAAGGACACAGAACACCTTATTTGTCCTAAAACAGATTTAAGGCTGTCTGGTTTTGGTGTCTGGTAGCTAGATTTAATATCTAGCTCCATGGACTCCATGTACCGTTACTTTGAAGAGAAAGAATGAATCTATAATAAATAATGAAAATGTATGCATTTAGCCTGCTGCCTCTACTTTAACCAAACTTTCAAGTTAACAATTTAAATTAAAATTTTTATTGGTATGCTACATTTGATCTAACCTAATTGCTCCTTGAATCTCAACCTCTCCCTTCCCCAAGTAATCCCTTATAATAAAGAATCATAGAAAATAAAAAGAGAAAAAGTGAAGAAAAATCAGCAAACTGATAAGTACATGAAAACAATTTGACATTATATGTAATGTTCTACAACACTGGACCTCTACCACTGCAAAGGAGGAGGTGTCTTTTCATGTCTTATCAAGCATTATTTTCTACTGTTTGGAAGTTGTTTTTCTTTCCATTTATGTTGTTGTAGTCATTATGTTTATTCTTTTTTTGGTTCTGCTTATTTCACTTTGCATCAGTTCATGTAAATCTTTTTCATGTGTTTCTATATTCAGAATATTTGTCATTTCTGACACTACAGCAATATTCCACTGTATAATTTGTGTAGCCACAAATGTAGTACATTTGTGTACAAATTGTGTAGACATTGAGGCAGGTAAGTGGTATGGCAGATACAGAGTACTGGACCTACAGTCAGAAGACCTGGGATCAAATCCAGTCTCAGACATTTATTAGCCATATGAATCTGGACACATCACTTAATCTCTGTTGGCCTAAGTTTCTTCAACTGAAAAAAAATTGTTGATCATAATACCTATCTCACTATATGAAAACCTTTGGTAGCTGTGTATTGTCCCTAGCACAAAATATAAACTCCTTGGCTTACCATTTAAAATCCCCCATAACATGGCTCTGTAATTCCTCTCAGTCAAGTACCATGTATTACCTATTATGTGACAAACATTGTGCTAGGTTCTAGGGATTGTAAGATAAAAGGATGACATTGGTCTGCTTATTGTTCACCTATGCATAGGAGGTATCGTCTCACATCTCTTTGTTTGAGATGAACAATCTCCATGGAGGAGGGGCCAACTTTTCTCACTACTACCATCACCAACTGCTAGCCAACTCAAGAGGTGTAGTGGGAATGGCAGCAGTCCCCAGACCATCAATCCTACTTCTATCATTCTCCCTACAATGATCATCCTGGGAAGTAATCCATGTAGAGATATAGCATCTGCTTCTACAGATGCAGTTATATTTTCTGAAGACCTGGAAAAAAAAGTGCTTGACACCTAAGTCCTTGGTACTGTCAAATGATTCGATCTCAGAAACTGATATGCTTTTAACCATGGAAATGACATGGAAGGAAATACATTTCCATATCCCTTGCTTTGGTACCCAAGGGACCCAAGGACTTTTGCATCTTATTTGTAGCTGAAACCAATCTTCTCTGTGTATTGTCACTGCCCTTGGAATGTGAGCTTGGGAGAAAGGACTGTCTTTTCTTTTTGTAGCACTTGCACTTAGCACACAAAATATGAAGGATAAATGCTTTTTTTATTTCTATTCATTCCTTCACTCATTCATTTATTCCCCAAGCTCAGCACTTCACCTACGGCCTCAATGTTTTTGTTCATATTGTCTCCCATGGTTAGATCACAATCCCTTCCCAGCTGAACAGTTTAGAATCCCTAGCTTTCTTTAAGGTTCAACTCATGGAACATCTCTTTTCCTTGATATCCATACCCATTCAGCATCAAGGATGGAGGACAGTGGAAAGTTGAACTGGTCAACCATCCAGTCAATACCACACACAGAGAAAAGTAAGACCAGAAGAGGTGGTATACTGGGAAGACTAAGAGCATTGGAAGGTCTGGAGGACATGGTGAATGTTAAGAATAGGTTTAGGAGGAATAAAGACGAAGTGCTTTTATATCCCTCAAATTATCAGGCATGCACAAGATATACTGCCCAAGGAGAAAGCAAAGTAATGAAGTCACTGAGCCTTTTGACTATTTTGTCCCCACCCTTATCACCTAAAATACAATATCCAAGAGGTCAAGAAGTGTCTAGTAGTTGTGCTTGGCTTGCATTTATATCCACAGGGTCTTCCTTGATCTTCACATGCTCTTAAAAAATGCTTGCTGAATTTCACTGGATTAAATTCAATTTGGGCAGGTAGATAGTGCAATGGATAGAGTACCTGGCCTGGATTCATCTTCCTGAGTTCAAATCTGGGTTCAGACACTTACTGTGTGATCCTGGGCAAGTTACTTAACCCTGTCTACCTTAGTTTCCTTATATGTAAAATGAGGTAAAAGGTAATGACAAATCATTCCAGTATCTTTGCCAAGGAAAACCCAAATTGGGGTTTCCTCACTTTCCTCATATTTGAAATGAGGGTTTTGGAGTAAATGTCCCTAAGATTTCTTCAGTTTTCAAATTGAGTCAATATGGCATACAGTGGAAAACTCAAGAGATTCAGAGAAGGGAACCTGGGTTTACAAAGAACTCTACTACTTGATACCTGTATGACCAAAGTCACAACTTATTTGGGCCTCAATTTTCTCATTTCTAAAATAAGTGAGTTGGAATGAATTCCAAAGGTTTTTTTCCCCAGCTCTGAAGCCTATGAATTCTTGTTCAGTACTTTGTTGTGAATGAATGGAAATTCTCTGGGGAGATTAACAAGAAAGGGAAACTGACACAGAAACCTAGAGTTAATAAGAGACAAGATTTTTTCTCTTTTTAGCTTGTATTTAGTATTTTATTTTTCTTCAGTTATGCGTTAAAAAAATTATAACACTGGTTTTTAAAATTCCAAGTTCCAAATTCACTCCCTTGCTCCTTCCCTATCCCTCTCACTCAGAAGGCAAGCAAGCAATTCAATATAGGTCATACATATATAGTCATGCAAAACCCATTTCCATGCAAGCTATTCTTTGAAAGAAAACATAAGACAAGAAAAAAAGCCTCAGGAACATATAAAAAGTTAAAAAAAATGATGTTTCAATCTGTATTCAGACAGTTCTTTCTCTGGGGATGAATCATAAGTCCTTCAGAGCTGTCTTGGATCATTGTATTCCTGATAATAGATAAGACATTCACAGCTGATAAATACATTATTGCTGTTACACTGTATACAATTCACTTTGTATCAGCCCATGCAAGCCTTTCCAGGTTTTCTGAAAGCATCCTGCTCATCATTTCTTCTACTACAATAATATTCCATCATAATTACATATTATAACTTGTTCAGTCATTCCCCAACTGATGAGCATCCCCCCAAATTCTAATTCTTTAGCCCCAGAAAAGACTTGTTATAAATATTTTCATACACATAGGTCCTTTTCCTTTTTGTTTTTTATCTCATTTGTCATATAGACCTGGTAGTGGCATTGGTAAATCAAAGGCTATACATGCTTTTATAAGATTTTTATAATCTCATTGAAAGGTATTTAAATTAGATCATAAACTCCTTGAGAGCAGGGACTACTGTATGTTGTATACATTTTTATATCTCCATTTTTTTTGCATTCCTATAATCAGGAACTTAGCAATTGTTGAATTTAGATAAAAGAGAAAAATTTTAATTCCATTTTTAATGATGGAGTCACTGAATCTGAGGGTTACAGGAAATCTCTGCGGCAATTTAGTTCAATTAGTTCCTGAATAAGAATTCCTCTAATGAGAAAAATAGCTAGCATTTATATAGTGGTTTAAGGTTTGTAAAGCATGTTACATATGTTATTCTCATTTGCTTCTCACAAAAATCCAACACATGGTTGTTGTGCTTCGTTCTCAGAGAACCAAAATGACATCACCATGATAAAGTGAAGTTTCAGTCTGTCCAACTGTGGCTGATCAGACTGATATGAGCTCAGAATGCTCTACTATAGATTGGGCACAGATAGTCCTTGTGAATATTTGGGGTGGTTACTCCAAATTTGTGTATCTTATATTTCTTTTTTGCTGTCTCAATTCTGCTTTGCTCATAGAACACAGCACCTTTTCTGATGTCATGCTGAGCAGTCACATGCCAGTGTCTCCCATGTTGCACAATCAAATCCAGATTTCTTGAAAGAGACCTTGAGAGTGTCCTTGTATCACTTCTTCTGTCCACCTTGTGATCACCTGCCCTCTATGAGTTCTCTATAAAATAGTCTTTTTGGCAAGCATACATTTTGCATTAGAACAACATGGCCAGTCCATTGAAGTTACGCTCTCTGAAGCATAGTTTGAATGCTTGGCAGTTCAGCTCCATCAGGGACTTCAGTGTCTGGTACCTTATCCTGCCAGGTGATCCTCAAAATCTTCCTAAGACAGTTCAAATGGAAATGATTCAGTTTCCTGGCATGGCATTGGTAGACTGTCCATACTTCACAGGTATAAAATAATGAGGTCAGCACAACAGCCCTGGAGACCTTCAGTTTGTTAGTCAGTCTAATACCTCTTCTCTCCCAAACTTTTCTTTGGAGCCTCCCAAACACTGAGCTAGCTCTGGCAATGCATGTGTCAACCTCATTGGCAATGCGTACTTCCCAGGAAAGTATACTACCAATGTAAATGGACTTATCTGTGTTTTCTTGGTGTTAATTATTAGGCCAAAGTGAGTACAGGCAGCAGAGAATTGATCCATATTTTGTTGCATCTCAATTTCAAAGGCTGCATTGAGCACACAATCATCTGCAAACAAAATCATGCACCAACACTGCTTCTACTTTGGTCTTGGCTTTTAGCCTTTTCAAATTGAAGAACTTACCATCACAGTAGTTGACCTTGATGCTATATTCATCATCACTGAAACCATTTAACAATATGGCTGAAAACATCATACTAAAAAGCATGGGAGAAGCATATAGTACTGTTTCACTCCATTGGTGACTGGGAATGCATGAGAGCACTACCCACTATCCAGAACCTGGACAAACATGCCATCATGAAACTGATGCACAGTGCTGATGAACCTCTCTGGGCAACCACACTTTGACATAATTTTCCATAAGCCTTCACAACTAACAGTCAAAGTCCTTGGTCAGATCTACAAAGTCTGTGTGCAGACATCTGTTATGCTCCTGGCATTTCTCCTGGGGTTGTTGGGCAACAAACACCCTATCAGCTATTCCTCAGCCCTTCCTGAAGCCACACTGGCTCTCAAGTATATGACTATCTCCCAGGTGAAGGATCAGTCTGTTAAGGAGGACTCTAGCAAAAATTTTGCCAGCAATGACTAAGAGAGAACCCCCTGTGATTGTTACAGGACAATCTATTCTCACAAAAATCCAATGATATAGGTACTATTATTAACTCCTTATTACAGATCAGGAAATTGAGGACAAGAGAACTTAAGTGACTTGTCCAAGGCAACATGATTAGTGTTTGAGGCAGGATTCAAATCCAGATCTCCCATACTACAAGTCCAGCTCTATATTCACTGTAGTCCTCTACAACATGCCAAAGGATCATCAAACTTCTGCATAAAGACTTCCAGCGAGTAAAAACCCTCTTCTTTCTGAGCCAACTCATTCCACACTTGCACAGCTCTAGTTGTAAGGAAATCTTCCTTCTATCAAGCCTAAATATGCCTCTGCATTGTACCTAGTCCTCCTCTCTGCAGCCAAAAAGAATAAATTGAATTCCTCTTTCAAATACTTCAAATAATCCCTCAAATACTTGAAGACAGCTATCAATTCCATCCTATCTTTAACCCCTTTTCTTCTCCAGGCTAAACACATAAACATCTTTTAACTGATACTCATATGACATGGGGTCAATATCTTACACCATTCTCATAATTCTCCACTCAGTGGTGTCAATGTTCCCCTTAAAATGTGACATACATAATTGAACCCAGTATTTGAGATATGGTCTTCTCATAGAGTATAATAAGACTACCATCTGCTTATTTTTGGATTATAGTCCCCCAATTATAGTGCCCTATTCTCTATCTTCACCAATCCTGAATAGATATTCTGCTCCCTTCCCTTATTGTTACTAAGTTAAACCATAAAAGTTCCTAGGATTACTAAAAAGCATATTGGCAGCTTCCTTAGACTTGCCCAAAATGTTAAAAGTATACCTGGTTTATTTTCCTCCCTACATACCACTCACTCCATTACAGTCTGAATGTGATAAACAAAATTCATCAAAATGAATATGAATATTCAGAATCTTAATCTTTTAAAATCAAGAATATGTTAATGTATTGTATTATATAAATGAGCATACTTTTTATTCCATTATGGGAGGCAAGTGATCAACAGGACCTATAGTCAACTGAGTTTCCAATCCACTTGATGAAATTACAGAGTGGAGACCTTTGTCAGAAAGAGATACCTCAAATGTAACTGGACATATACACTTTACTCCTTGACGAAAAACATGCACTTTCCTGAGACAACAAAGTCCTAATGATTGAGTCCTAATGACTGATAGCAATCTTGCAGATAATTGGTAATTGAATATCTGCCAGAGTTCTGAGGAAATGGCAAACCATCCCAGTATCTTTGCTAAGAAAAAAGGAAAAATGAGAATAGGAAAAGTCACATACAACTGAAATGATTGAACCAACACCTCCACCAGCACAACAAGAGTTGTGAAAATAACGGCTACACCTCTTCCTTTTAAGTGATTCTCTTTGTGACACTTCCAGGTTTTCTCTCTCTTGGATTTTCAGGATGAGGATGAGAGTGAGAAAGAGGAAATTTTCTCTCCTCTCTCCTCCTCCCTAACCCTCCAAGTAATTACGGGTACAAGGCCATGGCTACAGGAATATGGGCTTGCTTGGGCAAGCCTAGGACTCATGCTATTTGATCTTTCTTTTCTTCATTTTCCTACTCTGAGCATAGGTCATTTGCCAGGGACTCTGAGAAATGGAATGTTCTAGCTTTAGCAGCTATCTGATAAATTTAAGAGTTCAATGAGTCAGGGGCTGGCTGCCCAGCAAAAAAGCCGATCTCTACAACAAAATGGTCTTTTGGTAGAATGCTAATAGCTGAAGGATAAAAGAGAGATGCATGTCCTGGCTGGCTCTGGAGATATGGGCCTTGTAAGCTGCATAATCAGTGAACATTCAAATAGAATTTTAAAAAAGTTATATATGTCTTCAGTAATTCCACAAAGATGGGAAATATTTGTTCATCTACACTTATGAATTTTTGCATCTTAAGCATTTTACATAGTGGAAGAAAAATTCCTACAACTAAAACAGATAATACAAATTGAGTAGCTCCTCTGGAAGTGACCCATGTTTGGGGAGATCCAAGACATAAAACACACCTAACTTTTTTTTTAAAAAAGATATTTATCTGGAGTTTTACTCTGAGATAAAGACAATGAGCTACCTATAGTATAACCACGTTTTTTTGGGTCAGGCACTCCAAGGATGAATCTGGATCCAAGTGATCCTAGAATGGATCTTTTTCCCTGGGTCATGGGTAAGATGGGTAGCATCCAGGTCATTGATAAAAATATTATGTAATACTTGACGTGACACTAAATTTGTTAGAACATTATTATTTGCTTTTTTTTTGTTCTGGGTTGGGACATTATGAGTAGTCAAAGAAGCAGAATGGAGAAATTCCTTTCAGGTATTGGGAACAGTCTGAACAAAGGCATGGAGGTGGGACATGGAATGACAAGGTTGGAGACAGCAAATAGGCGAACAGATAAGTCTAGATTATGGAGTACATGATGATATGTAATGCATTTGTTGGTGAGGGGAAGGTCCCAAACTGAGTACAATGCCAAGATGAGGAATTTATGTGCCCTAGAAGGAATAAGAAGCTACCGAAGATTTCAAAGCAAGGGAGCAACATGACCAGACCTGTGCTTTAGGGAAGGAAAGAGGAATTCGACAACAGTGTGCAGGGATGAACTGGATAGGGAAGATGGCTAAAAATAGGGAGGTCAATCAGGAGGCTACTGCAATAATCTGCAATAATGAGGGCCTGAACTATAGCAGTAACAGTAGGGGTAGAAAGAAGAGAATGTAAAAAAAAGGTATTAGAAAAGTAGCATTAAGACTTGGAAACTGATAGAATATGGGGAATATGCGAAAGAAGCAAGAAAAGATTTGAAGTCAAGGATAATGCTAAGTGATTGAGAGGATGATTGTGTCCTCAAAAGAGAATTTTGGAAGAATGGAAGTTTTAGTGGGAAATATTCCATTTTGTGAATTATGTCATATTTTACTATTCTATTGATATGGAAATCATCTGGAAAATAATTCTTGATAAAATAGGAAACATATATAATCTATCAATCACTTTATAAATCCATCCTTACAAAAATCCCTTTGAGAATTTCTCCTCTCCTTTAAGTAAGGGTAATGTATGTTTTCATTTACATGATTTCTCATGAGCATCTATAACTGCTGGTTGGATATATGATGTTCTGTAGATCATCCATGGAACAGGAATGAATCTAACACTAGAAGCAAAATACACAATGCTAACATTACACTAGCATCAGAGACACATTAGAGATGGCTGTGATCCCCCTCTCCTGGCAATTAAATTAATGGAGTGGCATTTAAGCTCAATGATGCTCAATATGGACATTTTAATTTTTGGCATATTTGGTTCCCTCATTCAAATTTCAAATTTATTTGTCCTAGGTTGCTTAATTTTGGAGCATATTTACTAATAAGGCAAAGAAGCATTCATAACATTAGCACGCTATCTTAGAACAGCATGAAAGTACAGATGGGGCATCACTGGCTCTGGGAAATTATGACAGAAATGAATACATGCTTATTACGTTATGTTTTGGACATTTTATGTTTGCATTCACATGTGTGTAATATGAATGTGCCATAATTGGCCCAAATCTCCAAGACTGATATTGTTCTCCATATCCATCCTGTATTGTTATTTCAATGTGCTCATTTTCTTATATTTGGTCAATATGTGCTAGAATCGAGTCCTACTAGCAATTCTGTAAATAATGAGTCACTTATACAAATTCTAATATTATTCTTTTCCATCTACCATGTGTGGCAATTGACATTCCAAAAGACAAACAGATCTCCACAGGATTCAAAGACAAACTGACCCAAGTGCTTTCAACAGTCAACAGCCGGACAAACCATTCTGGGACACAGCAGGTACAGAAACACAAAGCCAGATCCTTGACCTTGGTGATTTATAAAAGAAAGCCACTATAAGAAACTGAGAATCATTTTCTAATTTTGTTTTTTTGGAAACTGACTCTTCATGAACAAGTGGGAAAATTCAGCTTTTTCTTTGTACCCAACAGTACAATCTAAGAAGAAGAATAAAAGGTATCTGTCAGACAGGAAAAAAAAATGAGTGTAAGACAGAACCTGATTAACACTAATGAAAAGAATCATGGGAAAAAATGGTTATTGAAGTAATCTAAATTTTGAACTAAACTTTTATACAATAAGGTTAAAAATACAGCTTTTGATATAATGATTAAAGACTTAAAATATCACCTTCCAATTGTCAATCAAAATAATTCATAGTAAGGAAAGATGTTAAATTTTGAGAAAAAAGAACATTTAGAAAAGAGAACTGACTGGCAATAACTGAGAATGGGAAATAATCTCTGTTCCTTCAGCCAAAATAAAACCTTTTGCAATAGATTCACTCATATAAAGTACCTTCAAAGGAGCTGTAATTAGTGTGTGACCTTGGGCAAATCACACAGCTACTCTATTTCCTCCTTATTACATCCTTTCAACCTGAAAAGTAGCTTCAGCTACCACAAATCTGGCAGGGTGTTGACCATATTTGTGCTGAAAAAAACTCAGATCAATTGGACATATGAGAACAATCAATTTCTTAAAAACAATTGAGTTATAATATATTTGGAAAGGTATTATGTAATAATAATACTGTTATGCCACCCAATACTGTCATTTTTCAAGATGAGATTTGTAATGAAGCCAAAACTCATTTTAGCATCTTCAAGGTCTTACTCCTGTTTCATTGTTCTATTAGAAATATGCAAATAAGTACAAAAACCAGGAGACTTTTCTTTAAACCTAGATATCAGGAACAAAAGGGTTTCTAAAAACTGCTACCCTGCTTTATCCTGCCTCTAACACTCTAGCCCCCCCTTACAACTTCTTCCTTCCATCTATGCTTTTAAGATAATACTGTTGTTTTGCAATAAAACTTGACATAATGACCTGGATTTTGTGGGTGTATGTGTGTGCATGTTTTGTTCATATGTGTGCACATGTGTCTGTTTTTGTACTTGAGGGAAAGGCTATAAAAGAAAAAAATACCTCATCTCTCATGATGTAAACTTTCAAAGGGCTTGCAAAACTTACTTTGCCCTGTTTCAGGTACAAAAAGTTATAACATAATACCCAGGTAGGGCTGTAACCAGTGGGGCATTTCAAGGCATAATCCTCTATGGCCTATTTCCAGCTTAAGGGACATCATCCCACACACTCCCCACCTCCATACCATAATTTCTTATGGAGTGGTGAGTACAAGTACTGTGTAAATGAATTTTCCCTTCGTGAAAAGCAAGCTCCTAGAAGGCAGAACCTTTTTCTTTTTTTTTCTATCTTCATATCTCCAGTGTTCTATACAGAATTTTGCATATGATAGGCCATAACAAATATATGTTGAATGAAATTGTTGAATTGTGAGAGAAAGATGTGAAGTAGCTGTTGTTTAATATTAGGATTTTTAACATTGTTTGTGGGTCATGGATCTCTTTGGCAGTCTGGTGACGCCTATGGATATCTTCTCAGAATAATACTTTTGAATTCATAAAAAATCCAGGATTACTAAGGAAATCAATTAGATTGAAATATGATTATCAAAATATATATTTTAAAAATTCACAGACTTCAGGTTACAATGCTTAATACTTCTAGAGTTGTAGTAGCTACTGTACACCTTCAAACTGAATGACTGTTCATATGAGGAAAATGAGGAAGAGGGGCAAGAAGGAATCAAGCAGCCTTCTGGGAATCAAGTCAACAATGGACAATTTAGTAATCACTTAAGCAGGTACTAGTTAACCTAATGACAATTAGCTCAGCTAGTCCACAACACTGTTATGTCCCAAGAAAATTTCTCGAGCTCAAAAGCACAAAATTTCTACAGATAACCCTGAATTTTGGTTAAATCAGAAAACATAAAATAATTTCCTTATTTCATTAAAAAATTAATTCTTTGCTTTTATTTCAATCCCCCATTATGCTGTATCTCCCTTTTGTACCCCAGTCTCTAGTCTTGTTTTTTAAATAACAGTATTTGGAAGGAAGATATCCTCAAATAGTTGACAAAAAAAATGTATTCATGTTAAATGTTAGAATTTTTTCTTCCACTTTTGACACTTTTGTCAAATAGTTTAGCTTATTTTTAAGCTTAAGCTTCTCTTAATACTTGAACATATTAAGGAAAACAAACAAAATATTTACTTAACTTACATAAAGTGAAGCAAATAAATGCAGAATGAGATGAGACATGAAAAATATAGGGTCATTAGCTCTGTGGGGGATATTCATTTTGATGATTTAGAAATCTAAAGCCTAATTAATAATTTGGATAATTAAAGTCATCTATTTATGGAGATAACTTTCCTGAGGTATTCCTATGAAAGAGAAAATTCTTTTTTTGTTGAAAATTTATGAAATAGAACTATACTTTGACCCCTTTCCCCATTCTACCTGGAGGGCTGGGAGTTTAAATCTGGATAGACCACTTAAGAAAGCTGCAGTTCAAGGCTAACTAAGACAAGCAGTCAATTCATAATTAAATGACATGCCAGTCTATCAGTCAACTAACATTTATTAAGCACCTACTATGTGACAGGCATTGTGTTAAGAGCTGAGGATATAAAGAATGGCCAAAAAAAGTATTCCCTTCTCTAAAGAAGATCACCCTTGAGAGAGGAGACATATCTCACAAGATTATACAAGATAATTTATGGGCAATCTCAGAAGAAAGGAATAAAGATTGACAGTGACTGGGAAGGGCTTCTTGCGGGATATGGGACTGTATTTGTGACTTTAAGAAAGGCAGAAAATAGAGAGGCAGAAGGGAACATGCTCCAGGTATGGAGGCCAGCTGGTGAAATTGATCCCAGTCAGGAAATGGAATGTCTCATACAAGGAGTAACAAATAGCCTAATGTCATTGAATCACAAAGTACATGGTGGAAAGTGAGGTGTAAGAAGACTGGAAAGATAGGAAGGGGTCAGGTTATGAATAGCTTTGAAAACCAAAAAGATAATTTTATATTTGACACTGGCAGTGATAGGAAGCTAATGGACTAAGTTGACATGGTATGACCCTTGTTTTAGGAAGATCAATTGGACACCTGAATGGAGGCTGGTTTGGAGTGAGGAAAAACTGGAAGGAGAGTCACCAGCCAGTAGGCTATTGCAGTAGTTAAGGTGTGAGCTTATGGGGGCTTACTTTGTGTTGATCAGGGTGCTACCTAGGAATAGAAAGATGAAAATGAAAGTCCCTGATCTCCAGGAACTTACATCCCAAAGTGAGAGACAATATATACACTTATTAGCCAAATATACACAAAATGAAGTGGAATTCTGGGAAGATGGTAAAGTAGGTCAGAAATTTCCAGGTTGTCCAAATATCCTCCACAAACAGAACATCATCACAAAATGAATGTAAAGCAGCAAACATAAAGGGGATATGTATATGTATATTTATATTCACACAATATAGTTTTGGGAGGAAGGGTATTAGCATCTGGGAGGATTGAGGAAGATGTTGGGTGTTTGAGCTGACTTTAAATTTATTTTAGACTTATATACTAAGACTTAAATACACAACAAAGAAAGAAAGTGAAACACATTATAAACTTAAATACAAAATAAGAAAAGAAAAAAAACATTGTGTACAGCAGAACATAAGTGAGGATTCAAAATATACAGCAATAAATTTCCATTTTAAGAAAGTCCATATATTAAATACTTTGCTTTGTTTCCTTGTAAGTTTCTGAGCTGAGTTTTGATTAAAATCAAGAGGGAAAGATGAAGTTAAGTCAACCAGGCAAAGGCAAGGAAATGGAAGTTGAAAGTATTATGTGTAAGGAAAGACAAGTCAGATTTGCTGGACTGTCCAAGGCTTATAGGGATGTAAGATGTAGAACTGGACTTTTAAGTCAACAAGGATTTCTTAGTTACCTACTATGAGTCAGGCACTATATTAAATGCTAACAATACAAAGAAAGGCATAAGACAGTCCATACTCTCAGGGAGCTCATGAAAAAAATGGAGATGACGATTCAAAAGCTCTGTACAAACAAGATATATGTAGAATAAATTGGAGATAATCAGAAGAGGGAAGACACTGGTATTAAGTTCAGCTCAAGTCTAATCTTCATTGACGACTCCAGCCCACAACAATCTTCTAAGGAGGATCAAGCAAGGCTTCTTGCACAAGATATGATTTTAGCTAGGACCTGAAGGAAGTCAGGGAAGTCAGTTATCATGTATGATAAATCTTTTAATGGGAAGCTAAACAAAAAATGCACTTTTTTCCTGCTAAGCAAAGTATAGTTCTATTTCATAAATTTTCAACAAAAAAAGAATTTTCCCTTTCATAGGACTACCTTGGGAAAGCTGTCTCCACAAACAGATGACTTTAATTATCCAAATTATTAATTAGGCTTTAGATTTCTAAATCATCAAAATGAATATCCCCCACAGAGCTAATGACCCTATATTTTTCATGTCTCATCTCATTCTGCATTTATTTGCTTTACTTTATGTAAGTTAAGTAAATATTTTGGTGGTTTTCCTTAATATGTTCAAGTATTAAGAGAAGCTTAAGCTTAAAAATAAGCTAAACTATTTGACAAAAGTGTCAATTTTTAACATATTCTATAATTGTTGCTTTCTCAGAGGTTTTTCTACTTGTTCCAAACTAAACTGGTTACAACTTTACTGAATCTACTGTGTGGAGTTAGTCAGCTTTTAAGAATTCAAGGAGTTTTCTCAGCAACCCACAAGAACCACTTGCATTTGGAATTCTATGCAAAGAACAGCTTCACAGAGGATTTTCTCCAAGTCCTAACTGGCCGCTAATTTAACCCTTTATGGGCCTCCTGGCCAAATGGAATCTCACCAACATGATAGGCACATGAAAAGGTCTAATGTCCACTGGAGTTCAAGTAGTACCATGCTAAGCTCCCAGATTGTGGGGAGGGGAGGGTGACAGTGGGGGATGAAAACTGTCCCTTGGAAACAAGCCCTATAACACTCCAACCCATGGCCACACGTCAGTTTCAAACAGGATGACCTCATGCTCTTCTCACTGATAAGTCATATTTATACCATGGCTCCCTAGTCTGAGAACTAACTGTATGCTGACTACACTCAGGCTATCTTCCTACTTCACAATCCTGTTGAACTGATTTAGGAATAAAATCAGTGAATCAGGAAAGGTATTGGTACCTAACAGTGAGAAAAGATAGAGGGGTGGTACAAATGTATGAATATATATGTCTAGGGGTCCATGGTGGAGATAGTATGTAGGGATGAGTGTGTTTCAATGTGCATATGGTGTTTAGAGGCATGTAATGAAGATATGCAATTTAGGATATACCAAATCCTAAAAACAAACAAAAACCCTTGCCTCTGGTATCTTATCAAGCTATTACTTTTTATCTCTCTTCCTAATTGCTCATCTCAGGAGAGGGGTCTAAATGTGTTGCCTCAACATCTTTTCCACCCATTTACTATTTGCCTTGCTTCAATCTATCTTCCATCCTATTGAGCATCCTACAGAAACCATTCACCCTCAATTCCCATCTTCCCTGACCTTTTTTGAAACATTTGTCCAATGCTTCTTCTTGCTACTCTCTCCTCAATTTCTTCAACTTCTCTGAAATTGCTCTTTTGGGGTTCCCTTCATATCCATCCAACCACTCTTTCCCTCTCAGTCTTGTTCATCTTTCTCTTTCTGTTTAATATCTAATAAGCATTGATCAATGCTATTTCCTGAACCTTTTTTTCTTCCCTTTACATTCTGCTTTAAGTACGTCATCTGCTTGAGGGACAGGAAATGGGAAAAATTTTGGAACTGATAATTGATTTTTTTTTAAAAAGAATCTCATTTGCTCTTGTGACTACAATTAATAGATAGGTGCAGATGATTTCAAACAGTTTTATATTCATCCCATTTCTTCCATGAGCTCTACTCCTGCATTTCCAAATGTCTACTATTTATGTCCACCTTGATGTCCCTCTGGCACATATATCTCAATATATCCTTTTGAGAAACTGAAGGGCCAGCATGACAGAATGTAGAGGCTGCTGTTGGACTTGGAAAAAGGAAGATAATTCTAACTCAGATACCTACTACTTGTTTGACTCTGGACAAGTCATTTAGCCTCCTTGTGTTTCATTTGTAAAATGAAAGCATTGGACTCAATGGCCTCTAAGGGCTTGATCCAGTTCTAAATCTATAATCATCTGTTCATAGTACTTAATATCTTCCCCATTTCAAACATGTTCCTCTTCTCAACTTCCCAATTTCTATTTATGGTACTGCTATCAATCTGTTCATCCAATCTCATAATATTAAAAACCACCTTTGAGTCTTCCCTCCTATACAACTCTCAGATTCACTTTGTTGCCAAGATATGTTAATTGAATCAAAAAATCTTTCTTGCATCTTTTCTTGCATCACTTCCCATTATTCCATTCAAACTGACCTTAACCTAATATCCAAGACCTTATCAACTCTGAGTTTGCCTGTTAAAATAATCTCCTAATTGTTCTCTCTTCCTCAGATTCCTCCTTTCCCTTCTTCAATTCACTCTTTGAAAGCTTCCTGAAGTTTAAGTTCTACCAAGTCCTTCCTCTGTTCAAAAACCTCATCACGTCTCACTGAGACCACTGAAACAAGTCTTTTAAATGATCTGAGGCCTCTCCCCCTCTCTCACCTATTCTAGATACTGATCTAAGATAAAACTTTTTAAACAATAGTTTTGGTTATGCCACTCCTCTACAATGTTTCTACAATAGCTACAAAACAGGAGAGAAAGTGAGATACAAAGAAAAGATCTAGGCAAAGTACTATGAGAAATCTGAATACAGTTTCATCTATGTATCAGATATGATGTAAAAGCGATTTATAATTCACTTAATGGCTGACGCAGGTAAATTTTGTGGATTTTGTGGATCTGTGATTCTACGCAAGACAGAAACAATGGCCAATGGAGGAAGAGGAAATGTACCAAGAATGTAGAACACAACAGAGCCATTGCTGGCTCTCTCAGGCATATCACCAGGCATAGGTGAGGATAATATCTTATTCAGGGACAGAGGTTCAGATATGTATAGGATGTGGGAGAACAAATGTGGTGCTCTAGGTAACCTAGTAGCCTTAAGAGCTTCTCATCATCTATGAGATAAAGTGCATACTCCATAGCCTGACATTCTATTTAAATCCTTTACTGATCTGGCCCCAACCTATCTTTACATATTTATCTCCCATTGCTTTCTATATAATACCTGCTGTGGCCAAACTGATTTTTGTTGTTTTCTGACCCATGATAAAGGCATACCCAATGAAAGAGTATGTGTCTCAGAAGATTCTGTCAAGGACATAATTTTTGCTGATCTTGTGACAAAGATGAATTACAGCTGGTTCCCTTTGGGTATTCTTAGTACATAAATCCTTGAGCTGTTTCACTGGTAGGACAACAAAGGGTACACAAGGTATTACTGGAAGTAACAAGGGCTATGCAAACAAAAATGAAACCAAAGGAAAAGCAACTTGGGATGAATCCCAATACCTTGCCATGGAGACACCAGCTTGAATTCCACTCCCCAAACTGCTTCACTCTGCTACAATGGCAGAATTATGGGACTTGCCTCAACCTCAAAGGATCCAACATCAGTATTCACGATTGCTTTAGCAACTCCCTGCCCTGTTGTGTTCCTTATCACTCCACATCTGGACTCTTCTAACAACCTGGCAGTTGGTCTTTCAGTCTCATTTCTCCTCAGTCAAGTTTATTCTCCATAGAACCATCAAGTTGATTTTTCACAAAAATACTCCTAATCATGTCAGCCCCCTCACTTTAAATAAACACCAGTCACTTCCTATCACCTCCAGATTTAAATATAAAATCGTATCTTTTGTTCAAAGCCCTTACTAAGTTGACCCTCTCCTTACCCTTCCAGTCTAACACTTTACTCCTCTTCCCGTACTCTAAAATCTAGTGACACTGGGTTCCTTAATGTTATTTGCACATGACACTCCATCTCCCAATTCCATGTATTTTCACTAGACATCCCCTGTGACTAGAACTCTCTCCCCATCTCTTTCTCCCCACTTCCCTGGCTTCCTTCAAGTCTCAGCCAAAATCCCACCTGCTACATGAAGTTTTTCTTGATCATGCTTAATGCCAATTCTTTCCCTCTAAGATTATTTCCAGTTTATCCTGGCTATATCTTGTTTGTGTATGTTTGTTTCCTCATCACCTCCTCTATTATGCTTTGAACTCCTTGGGAGCAAAAACTACTTTTCCCTTTCTTTGGATCCCCAGTGCTTAGCACAGCACCTGGCACAAAGTATGTGCTTAATAAATGTTTGCTGCCAGGACTTAACAGTAAACTTCCTGGCATATACACCCCTTATCTTTCATGCTTTCCCATTTCCAGTGCATTCTTTTGATGCTTTTGTTGCACTAAAACTGAAACTGCTCTAAATTTCCTAGACATATGTCTTGATTTTTACCTCTGTGACTTACTGATTCATACTGTTCCTTCCCATCATTGTCTGTTGAAAGTCTGATCTTAAAGATTCAGAATAAATGCTACCTCATCTTGAAAGACTTTTCTGGACACCGTCATTCAATGAGAGCTCTCTCCGAACCTCTATGTTATCTTTCCTTATTTGTGCTACTAGTCTTCTCCTGAGAACAAGACACATGTCTCATAAAACTTATCCCCACACTCCTCAATATCCCTATGCATGTAATGCATGTCTAAATGGCTATTGACTTAAATTTTAAAAATCAGTGATGATACTTAATGTGTTGATGCACACAAGAGCTCATTGGTTTATGCGGGTACTCTCTCCATGGTTAAGAATACAAACCAGTCATGTCCTTTTATCCAATATTATTCCTGTCCATATCATTCTGTTAACCCTCCATAAATAGCTCATCTAATACTCCAGATACCTCCTTCTGGCTCTTTAAATGTTTCACAGCTAACACAGAAGCCCTCAGGCTATCTATCACCACAGTCAACCACATTTTAAAATCATAAATCAATTATAAATATTAATAAGTTTAAATTATTAATTATGAATACCTATTGTGTAATTATAAATATCCATGATTATAGATATCTAAAGGTCTCATCTAATATTACAAGTACACACAAGTTATTGTTGACAATTTACTACAGAGTGCTCACAGCTATCATGAGTTTTTCCATTGCCTTTTAG
This sequence comes from Bettongia penicillata ogilbyi, assembly GCA_023548195.1. Lineage (NCBI taxonomy): Eukaryota > Metazoa > Chordata > Mammalia > Diprotodontia > Potoroidae > Bettongia > Bettongia penicillata. The sequence goes on from JAJHZJ010000314.1 coordinate 1,309,166, forward strand.
GTCACTCCTGACATCTAGTTTCACAGTATAATCAAGCCTCCTTTTCCTATTCAATTCTGGACCTAGCACATTGTCCACCCCTAGAATCTGTCCAAATACATGTATTGATGGAATAACTCAAAAGGGCTACTATCAGCAATATGTCATAATCTGTGCAATATGTGTTCTTTATCTACTTGTTTTTTTCTCATTCATATAACTAAACTGGTATCTTCAGAATACTATGGATATTATTGCAAAAGTCTTGTAGTATTCCAGGGTTCAAACTAACTGACATAGCATCACCTATAAATACAAGCACGTATAGATTCTTTTCTGTAATAGGCAGACATTAACTGATTTTCATCATTTTAAAAGAAGTTTAGCTTTTGAGCAAAAAAACCAAAACAGTCATCACCATAAAAAGGCAAAAGAGCCCAGAAAATATCCCAGGAACCATGTCAACCAGAGAGACATGGCAACCATGTCATCATAGGCTTGGAACATAAGCTCATTTTTAAACCTTTGTAGATGATCTAAAATGTAAACAAACACATGTAAAGTCACCTAATGGTTCATTTCTATGGAAATCTATTTTCATCTATTATGGTACAACTATTTCAGTTGAACTTTTATATCTCAGTCAACACTTAATGTACTTGGCAATGGATTTAAGAATATGAAGTTGGAGGGGCAGCCGAGCATAATCAAATACATTTAGAAATCACTTGTTCTGAGATGATGAAATTTAAAGACACTTAGAGTTTGGTTTTCAAGCAGTTCTAGGAAGAGATAGGGATCATAAAAATGAAGATCGTTGGGTAGATCAAAAAAGGTGACTGAGAAAATGTCATCAATTACTGGTCCCATTTACCTTCCTCATCTCTATAAAAGTTTTATGGGAATGGTCAATTCCTGGTGAAAATATGAGAAGGGAACTTTTCCACAACAGACTCTATCAGTTATCACACAACTGATTCTAAGGCATAGAGCAATCTCTTATGCATATTTTTAAATTAAAAAATAATAACCCAATATAGAAGAATTGAAAAAGAAAAAGAAAGAAAAAAGAAAATACCATAAAGTCACTCTCTTAACATAGTTTCTACACATCTTCTGTGTATGTTACTAGATGGATGCTTTAATACAAGGAAAGCTATAAGGAAGGACATGACTTACACAGAGGCAAAAGGAATTTACTTTGTGGCAGGATAAATTTTTTTTTTCCTGTGGTTCACTATTTCCAAAGGACTTTTCAAATGAAAATGGCAACTTTCATTCACAAATAATAGAGTGTAAAATATACTTCCAAAGAAATATTTTATTACTCACTCCTAGAAAGCATTTACTTTGGATAACATAAAAGATAATTCCATATTTGTAAGGTTATTAATAGCATAGAATTCAGAGATTATGTTTTTGTAAGTATAAGTTCAAATATTCCCTTTACCAGCATTGTGGCATTAGCTCCCAGTATTTCCAAAGCAGCTTGCCATATATATTTTGGTAATGTCCACATTGACGGATGTGTAGAAGTTAGAATGCCATTTTTAAGTCTAAAAAATACTCATTACATACAGCAGTTCTGTTTCATTCTTAACCAAAAGCAATACAGTAATTGAACAGTTTACTTAGTGGATTAAAAAAATGTCAAGAGGAAAAACGGGTTGACTTGTCATAACACTTATTTTAGAAAAAATCTGGTTATAAAACAGGCAAAATCTGTGTGAGTTGTTAAAAAAAAAATCCTTGTATTTCATAGATTTTATGTGTCTTTTTATGTTATGTGCTGTGACGTTTAAGGAAATAATCATGACATAAACTTTAATAACAAATGAATGATTGTCCAAGTATAAATTTACAGTAAATTCATTAAATTTGTGGCCATGTTGACATACTTAGAGGTTATGAGAAAGTTTGCTCCATTATCTGCCCTCCAGGCCACTTAAACAGTTGGAATTCAAAGGCAGAAAGAAGGTTACAACAGTAAAAACCACATGAGTTACCACTTTCCCAGTGACTACAAATCCCTAATTAGAAATTTATTTCTCTGGTGTGAAATTTGTCATCTTGCAAATAACTCCTGGAAAGAATAACACATAACACCTCTATAGTCATTTACACATCAGAGTTAAGGAATGGACCTTTCCTGACAGGCTGTGGAAGAGAGAACATGGGACACTGGTAGATGGTGATACAGTGTGAAGAGAACAGGTTTTGGAGTCAAAGGACATGAGTTCAAATACTGGGACCTTGGTCAAGTTACTTAACCTCTCCTTAGCCTCAGCACAGCTATAAAATGAGGGGGTTGGGCTAGCTAGCCTCTAAGGTTTCTTTAGCCTTGAAGTCTTTAATTCCGTGGGTGGAACAGCAAAGGGAGGACAGAGAGTCTGCCTGCTGAAGACAAATTTCAACCACTTCAAAAATATGTTTATGTATGGTACAGGTGATAATATACACAGGAAAAAAAACCCATGCAACACATATTCATGTTTTCCTTTGATGTGTTTTTGTTCTTATTTTTGAATATTAATGTGTCTGATGTTATGAGAATTCAGAACACTTCAAACCAAATGAGAAACGCTTTTTTTTACGAAGACTTAATTCACTAGAAACAAAAAAGTTGTCTGTCCTCTTGTTCATTTCTCCTGAGACAAAACCCCATTCTGTAAAATGGAGATACCTCAATCTAAGCTAAGTTACTCATCAGTTTCTCTTTCTCTGTAACTGTCTCTGTCTCCTTTCCTCCATTTCTCTGTCTCCCTGTCAGTCTCCTTCATCTCTGCTGTCTTCCCTTCTCTCCCTATTATCTTTCTTTTTTTCTTCTGTTTCTAGGAACTGTAAATATAATTGTTTCAGAATCTTTATTTCCTTTTGGTTTCTACTACTTTTTAACTGAAATGGTAATGACCAACAAGTTGTGTGACATTGGACAGAGGACTTCATTCACCTATTACATTCTTCATCTATAAACCAAGAGAATTGAACTATATTTCAGTTCTGAATCTATGATTCTGCTTAAGCAGAGGTAAAATATCATTCATCAAAGAAACTGTGATAATCAATTGAATAGCAAATAACCTATTCAAGAAGTAAGAATAATTGATAGGATCAATACACTGCATGATTCTGATCATGTTTTGTTATATTGACTGAAAAATATTTAGTCCTCCTTTAGGAAATAAATTTCTCTGAAATAAAGGCAATGCTATCATGATGAGAACAAGAAATGTGACTATCTAAGAGTTAACCTCCTAGGCTATGAAGTGCTCTGATCTCTCTTTTAACAATTGCCAAATGAACATAAGTATTATATATGGAAGAGAAAATTCATATTACAAATGGGAAGAAGGACCCTTACCTATCACATGGCATATAACTTACTGGTATCATAAATCAAAAAGTGAAGCATGGTAGGAAAATGATTATAGCATAAATAATCTGAAACTAAGAAAGACCCTTATCCCCTCCAATCTCTAAAAATTCTTTCCCTTTCTACAAACTTCCTTTTAAGTCTGTACAGATTTCCCAGATATATTTGGTTGTACTGAAGGATGATAGAATGATTGAAGAATAATGAGATTTGAAAACAATGGCATTCAGCTACCTCAGCAGCCTCCTATACAATACAACACTATTAGGAATTTTTAAGAACTCTAAATTAGGAAATTTAATGTTTCATTTGATGTTGTCAATCAATGGGAGACAGTAAGATGGCCTCAAATTTCTGTCTATAACCAAAGTCTAGAAAGCACAGGGCTATGAAATAATGCTAAGGGATAAACCTCCAGTGCTGTGACATTGGATTTGAAAGCTGAAGCCATGATTGTCGAAAATCAATTATGCTGAGCAGAAAGAAAATAATGATGGCAAGATAACGGAACTAAAAATGAGCTGAGATAGAAGATAATAGTACTTGGCAAGGGTTCAAGATGGTTCAAGGTTATAATGAATTACAACTTGAAACAAATTAACATATCCAGAGGCAGACAATAAAGAATGGTAGTGATAAGATATACAGCCTTACTCCACAAGGAAGGGTTGGTCAAGTTTATTTTCTCAAAGGAGGAAATTAAATCATTTTAACTTGCATATCATCATGATCAACATGTACCCTATGGATAAGCAACTTCACTGCTTTATTTTGGCATGGAGATAACCCTAGTCCTCAAAGCCAATACCAACCAAAGTCACCTCTTGGAAGGTCCTACACTAAGTTTGAAAAGCTTCCATTATAGACGAGGTGATGAATTGAATTATTGTCCCCTGAGGGCCAGCCAAGCTAAGTTACAAGAAACTTATCCTAAGTTTCTTCACAGGGTGATTTTTTTCTGACATCAGCTCATCAACAGTAGACTCATGAATATCAAGGCATGAGGTTATCATCCAACCTGAAATATTAAATAGCTATTATGTCCAAGGCACTATGACAGTTCCAGATGCTGTTTGTTGTTGCTATTTCAGTTGTATTCAACTTTTCATGACCCCCTTTTAGAGTTCTCTGGGTAAGATACAAGAATGGTTTGTCATTTCCTTCTCTACTCATTTTACAATGAGAAACTGAGGCAAATAGGGTTTTAAGTGACTTTTCCAGGGTCACACAACTAGTAAGTGTTTGAAGGCAGATTTAAACTCATGAAGATGAGTCTTCTTGATTCCAAACCTGGTGCTCTATCCACTATACAACCTGAGGATACAAAGACCAATAAAAAAATATCCTTAGCTTCATATACTTTATATTTTATGGAGGGACACAATAAGTCAAATGTGTACACAATTATTTCAAGAGGAATGGCACTAACATTTAGGGAGATAAAAGTCTTTCCTAAGAGATGGCATAAGAGATGAGCTTTGAAGGAAACCCAGGATTCTGAGAGGCAGAAGGGAGGAAAGAATGAATTCTAAGTATGGGAGATAGCCTATATATAACAGCACAGAGGTAGAAGAAGGGTTGAAATCTTGAATATAAGAAGGAGGATGCATGATCTTACTGGTATCAGCAACTCTCAGATGATGAATTCGATCTATGCAGGTTGGCATCTTCATTGTACCTCATCATCTTAGAGGGCCACCTAGATCGTTGAGAGGCTAAATTGCTCAGGGTAACATAATCAATATGAGGCAGATACAGTACTTGAAGCTAGACAATTTTCTTAACCCAGAGGTTTATTCTTTCTATTACATCATGAAATTTCCCACTGTGGCATATGAAAGAAATAAACATGAAAAATTAGGCTAGAATTAAATTATTAGGTGATTTCTAAGTAATAATATGAGTTTTCATTTTATAGGGAGTCAATGAAAATTCTTGAGCAGGGTGGTGTCAGAAAGGGACTTGCATTTTAGGAACATTAATGTGGTAGCTATGTGGGAGATGGATTGGGGAGGTAAGAGCCAAGAAGTCAGAAGTTCTATTAGTAGGTTATTGAAATAGTTCAAGTGAACCACAATAAAGGCCTGAATGAGGGTGGTGGCTATGCCATAAATAGGAATTTGAGTGGAAAGAAGAGTAGGGACTGGGGATACATTGTACATGCAGAATCAAGAAGTCAACCCCTAATCAGCTATAGGAACAAAGAAGAAAGAACAGTGGAAGATAATTCCAAGCTTGTGAGGCTGGGTAGTAAGAAAGAAGTAGTGTGCTTAACAGAAGAAGAGAAAGGAACTTAAAGGGAGAAGATAATGAGTTCTGGACATGGTAAGTCTGAGATGTCTGGGTCATCTAGATGGATTTGTCTCACAAGTAATTCTAGTATTATATAAGCTTGGTCAAGGAAAATAAATCCTCACAAATCCAAAAAGGTTTTTCTTATTCTGTATATTAATCCATCATTTCTATGTCAGTGAACAACATTCTTCTTTATCATGGCCAATAAATCATTCAAGTCATTTCAACAAGTATTTACTGTTTGCTCTATGTCAATACTAAGAGCTAAGGCAGGGGTGGTGAACTTGCAGCCTTGAGGTCCTATGTGGCCCTCTAGGTGCTCGTGTTTGACCAAATCCAAACTTCATAGAACAAATCCCCTTAATAAAAGGAGGTGTTCTGTAAAACTCTAGGCACTCTCCCCTAAGCTAAGCATATAAATATAGGCAAAACAAAAAATGAACAAAAAACCAGTCTCTGCCCTCAAGGATCTTACTTTTTTAATGGGGAAAGACTACATATGTTAAGCAGCTTGAAAAAGGAATATGGGGGAAAAAGAGAGTTATGTCAATCATCACAGATACAAAAAGGGAGAATCCAAAAAGACCATTTCTGACCTCAAAAGAAACATTTTACCAGCATCATTTTATGATGCTGATTTTTATTCCCATCCTTTATACTTACTATCCCACAAGGAGTGGGTGTATACTTATTATACCCATCATGGGTAAGGAAAGGGAGGTACCTAAGGACTTAAGGAAGGGAGAAGGGAAGTTCTTAAGTCTTTCATATTTGTTCATCTTTACAATTCATTGTTATCATATAAATTTTTATTTCAATTCTGTTCACTTTACTCTGTATCAGTTCATACCAATTTTCCCAAGTACCTTTAGAATTATTTTTCTTCATTTTTACAACACAATAGTATTTATTATACATAGCATATATGTGTATGCAACATATATGTAACACATATTACATATAACATATAAATTCATATAACATAATTTCTTCAACCACTCTCTAAATGATTGTCTGAATGGAAGACTACTCCAAAGACTATTTTTATAGTTTATTTATATAACATTATACATCACATCTAATAAATTATTGAGATAATGAATCACTATAATAATAAAAATATTAATAAGATTTATATAACATTTTAATGTTTGAAAAGTGCCTTAGATAATTATCGTATTTGATGCTTACAACAATCTGTAAAGTAGTTACTATCACTATTACCATTTTACATACAAGGAAACTGAAGTTGAATGAGCTATAGGCATCTTGCCCAAAGTTACTCAGCCATATTAAGTGTCTAAGGTAGAATTCAAGCACAGTTCAACATGACTTTAAGTCCAGGGTTCTATCCCTGTGCCATAATAATAGCATAATAAAAACGGCAACAGAAATTATAATCAAAGATTATCATTTTACTTCAAATAAATTCAAATTATTTCAATAGAAAAGGGCAGATTCTCTTCCCCTACCCAATTATTTATTTTCTAAAAAGCTTGGAAAGCTATTGGAAAAGAGATGATAAAGAAACTGGATTAGGATTCAAAGAAACCTGTTTGGACAGGTTGCAAGCAATGATGGGAAATAGACAAAAATTGAAGTTGCCTTTCAAATGCCCAAAAGAGGCCAGTCACTAATATTTGCAATAGGTCTGTTGCTCACGCAGATAGGAGTATAAACAGAACTTAATCTCTTTAGCAAGTTCCTCTTATTTAATAGCTTCTTCCCTTTTTCCTTTCCACATCCGCTCTCATGCAGGACACCTTGAGGTACTTTTATCGTGAGTGATTAAAACTTCTTTCTCAAGAGAATATTTCACATCTCTAAGGATTAGTGAGTAGAGATAACTCACCCTTTCAATCTGTCCCTAGTCTTCACTTTTAATTCTTACTGACACAAAAAGGAAAAATTCAACAGGACTGTTTCTAACCTAAAAGGAAACATTTTGTCTATGTCATTTTATGGTGCTGATTTTTATTCCCATCCTTTGTTCTTAATGTCCTACAAGGAGTCATGAAATGTCCATGAGGATATATTGCTTTGTGATCAGACTGGAAAAGGAAAGGAAACTGATGGATTCCTTCCTTTCACCATCTGTGCAATCTGGAATTATTTTCCTAACCATGCCTCTCCTGCCAGGAGATTCTTGGATCTTTCTAAAACACCATAGCTTTTCTATATCTCCAAGCTCAAGAACTTACAGATCAAGAGTAAGCCCATTAAGCATTTAAGGTCCTTCAACTGACTTCCCAGTGTTTATCTCATTTAACCTCATCCCTTATTCTTCCCTAAAAGATCCCCCTCTTCCCGTTCCATCAACATCACTTTAACCATTCCCTTGCAGAAGTTCATTACCATTTCTACATTTTTAACTCTTACTATCTTCTCTGCTCAGACTATGTACTTATTGCTTCTCAGTAGGCTCATTCATGTTCATTATTTTCTTAAGAATCTATTTCAACTCAGCAAGAAGACTTCCTTGATTAACCCTTCCCCACTCAACACACGGCAAGTAGAAATCACTATATTTATGACGCAATCACCAAATAGAGTGAAAGCAACTTGTTCACTATTTGTTTCCCTGTTTCTTGAACTAGATTTTAAGATCTCTGAGGAGAAGGACCCTATTTACTTCTTTTGAGTTTCCCATGGTGCATAATAGTTATACAAAATAAAGTACATATAATTGAGCATACTATAGGTGATTAATAGGTGTTATCAGAATGGATGATTGGCTTTAAGATACAGTCAATTTTAAAATCCAAAACGAGTCATTTGGGGACTTACACTCATATTTTGACTTTTTTCGAGCATGACAAATTCCTTTACTTCTTAAGGAAGTCTTGACCCCCTCTTCCTATAACATAAAAAGATACCAGGCTAAGGGATGGGGGTGACATAAGAAAAACTAATAAGGATCAAATGCCATCAGAAACCAAACCATTTTGCCATTGAAGCAATACTACTTTACAGTATGTACCTTGGTTGAGAAACAAGTTGGGAAACAAAATGGGGAAAAATTACCAAAACTTTCACAGTATTCTATTTCAGTATAGGAAGTTCATTGTTTCTAACTTGTTTTGTTTTGCTATGGCTTAGTTCTTTCAAATATAATATAGACAGGTTCTGAATTAATCCTTAAAGTTATCAAATGTTTTAGAGGACCTTTAAGAGGTATTATTTTTTGGAAGTGGAGGCTGGCAGATAACACAGATAAAACATTGTCCCTCAGCAATGATGCTTCTCATACATTGGAACCAGAAGAGAAATAAACAAGATTTATATCCAGAACTCCCAGACAGAGGCCCTCTTAAAATTTTACTTGCCTTGTGATTCTAAAAGACTAACCACATTTGATTTTTTGAAATGGTTAATTTCTTTGGAAAAATACATATTTTTAAGATTGTTGAGTCAATTCTTTAATATCTAATTGTTCTTATTTCCTATCAAAATAACACTAAGGAATTTTCAGCCCCCCCAAAAAAAATCTTTCCAGAGCAAACCAGGAATTTAAGGATACTACCTAAGACTGTTACATTATTATAGGATCATAGAGCTAGGAAAGTATTTTTCAGTCTTCTAATCCAAAATCCTTATTTTATAAATAAAGTAACTGGGATTCAGAGAGTTAAAATGATGTGCTCTATGTCACATGGTTAGTAAAGGTCTGAGAAAGGATTTGGAGTCAAGTCCTTTTATTCAAAATCCCAGTACTCTTTCCAACAAACTCCCAAAACATGAATTAGTATGGGAAGGAAGGTAGTATAGAAAGAACTTTGGACTAGGGGTCAGGAAGATCAGTACATGCAATGTAATATGATACTTATAATGACATAGTTAATATATTGTTATATTACCTGTAATACTGGAATAATGTCACCTGGATTCTTTCTTTTTAATCCATCATCCACACAGCTGCTTAAATGATTTTCCCAAAATTCAGGTCTAACAATGACACTTCACTACTCAGTAAACTCCAATGATTCCCTATTATCATAAGGGTCAAATGTAAATAGTGCACTGATCAGAGTTGAAGTCCTTCAAACCATCCTCCTTTTTCAAAGACTTTGGTACCTGACTCCTATTCTTCCCCCACCAACCTACACCCTGTCCTCAAATTTGGCGATGTCATTAGACATGCTGATGTCGCCACAAAAATTCTGTATTCCAGTTTATCAGCCTTCTCATCCTCCATGACTGTCATCTTCACTCTACCTTGGCAATCCTTTCTGGGTGATCATAGCTTAGAGCTAAGCATTGTCATCATGTACTACTCTATGATCTTGATCAAAACTTCCTTTCCAATCTCTCCTTCTGCCACCCTCTTATATATATTCTTTGTCCACGATTTCTAATCCCACTACTCTTACTTGTTTTCTTAGTCCATAGTGTCTGCTCTGGCCTCACTTTTCTACTTTCACAATTTGATCCTATTCATGTTTGGGAAGGGGTCTTAAGTTGTCTGTTATTACAGGGTAGTATGTAACTCAAGTAGCCATTGTGTCAACTTTGTCCTGTACCATCACAATTCTTAAGGAGTTCTGTGGCACAAAGTTGTGGCAGTAGGAATGGAGAATCATGGAAAAGAAGAGAGATCTCTAAACTTGCATGTATTATCCCCATTTTACAGATGAGGAAACAGTTGCCTCCATACTCAATAAACTGCAGGAATTCCCTATCACCTCCAGAATCAAATACAAAATCTTCTCTTTGAATATGAGTGATTGAAATCTTGAAAGAAGAGGATTTGCATATTACCAATACCAAGTTACATACACGTACATAGAAGTTAAGTGTAAAAAGGAGATCAAGTTTTGGTAACCTAGCATTTTCTATATTTGTACACATTTAGGATGAATTCAATTATTGAAACAATTTCTTTCCACAATTATAGAAAGACAAGCCTAATACTTCCAATTTTCAACGATAATAAAATAATTGTTCATATTTTTGTCTAAACAAAAGAAAATAATGCATTTTTTTCTTTTTCTTCTCTAATTCCTCCAAGGTAGCTGAGATTTTATGTTATAAAAGTACCCAAATGTTAATGCTTCCAGTCTCTTTCTGCATTTTTTCTGAAGCCATAGACGTCAGTAATTTGATTGAAATATCAAAGAGTTGTATAATGTTAAAATGTGCTAGGCTGAGTTTTGGTAAGTGGGGGAAGATAACCAGACACTATAAATAATTTCCTGTCAGCAATTCTGCATTATCTTTTAATATATTGTTCTATTTAATAGTGAACATGAATCAAAAGCCATTAAGGATGAATATTCTTCACTTTATCCTAGATTCCTAGGAATCACATTAATTACTGAAAATTAATTCATCTAAAATGTACTGCTATTTTGTTGAAATCAAAGATGGAAAAGAACAGAAATAGAACAGGGCCTAAAATTGTATCTGTTTATGAACATTTGGGTAAAGGGATCTGTGACATCTTCAGGTCAACATTTTAAAATTTAATTATATGTTGCACAGAGAAATCTGATAGCTTTTGGTTCAGGCAGTTCTCCCACTTATTACTCATGAATTCTGAGGCACATACAAAGAGGGGGTAAAACATTCAGGCTAATAATCCATTTCAACTGTCTTGATTAGGCACTTCATTTATAGCAGGAAAACCCACTGCGACTGATTAAATAGAACACCATATTGGACCAATCCAGTCTGTCTTGTGGGGTATTCTGCCTTCCTGCATTCTTTGAATACATAGCACTTGAATGAAAAGATTTATTTCTGAAGGTTTCTCTGAAAACCAAATTTCCATATCAGATTTTTATTTTACCAATGATTTTCTCTGTAAATTGAATATGTATTCTTCATTTAAAAAAGGTACCTCTAAGATATAATACAATCATAAGCGTTTTAAAATCACTTATAATAAGAAAAATTTTAAAAACAAGTTCGAAAAAGTTCACTTTACAAACATTATCTCATTTGATTCTTTCAGCAACTTTATACATGGGTGCTTTTATTATTCTCTTTTAGAGATGAGACCAAGGCTAAATGAATGAGGTTAAATGACTTGGCTGGGATCACATAGTTATTAAGTATCCGAGGCAGGATTCAAGTTTGGGTTTTCTTGATTTGGTCCAACATTCTATCCACTATAACATCTAAATTAACTGAACTAAACAGGATGTATTGCTGACCATAAAGTCACTGATATTAGGATCATAGTTTGAGTCAGCCAGAAGGGACCTTCGAAGTCATCTAGACCCACCTGCACACTGAGGAAACTGAAGGTCAAAGAGGTTAACTGCACATCAAGCACAGATGGTAAATGACAGGCATGGGATTGAAATATAGGTCTTTAATTCCAGAATCAGAGCTTTCTCCATTATATAACTTTTTCGCTTGCTCAAACTCTAATTTCTAGAAATTTATGGAAGGTGATAGCTTTAAAGACAAACAAATGAATTTGAATGGGAAACTGGAGAAGAGAATATTTACTACTTATTCTGTATTTGTGACAGAAGCATAAAGGCTCTGAAAATTATCAACAATAAGCCTTCAGAAAACATGTCAGACTGCCTCATTGGTTAAATTACATATAGTAGTAAGTTCATTGTTCTTCAGACATTTAACACTACATATAGCACATATATGCAGGAGTAAGTTCTTTCTAATAATGCAAGAAATTCTTTTGAATAACAGGGGAGAGATCTCCATTCACCTAGATGGAATGTTACAGTCAAATAGTTGTTGGTACACACAAACATACTTTTAATGCATGTGAAAACATTCTCTTAAATTGTTTAAGAATCCTTCCTCTGAAGCTTTACGAGTGTCATTCATTTGTCTATCCTTGCCTCATAGACAGGACAAAGGCATCATGATGCCTAGACAAATTAAGCGACTTTGTTATGCTATTAAATGACTTAGATAAATTCAAACATGGGTCTCTAATTCCAAATATAGGACTTGTTCCACTATACCCTACTGCTTCTCAACGGGACAACTGACTCAGAATGAATGGAATCTAACTTAATGAAATTTGATTGTACCTTTACAAGTAAATGACGAGGAATGAGAGCTCAGTTGAACTACTACTTATTCTTATTATTTTTAATTCTCTAACGTCAGGATGAGCTTTGTGGAACAGTATCTGAAATGTTACAAATTTATACGTATAAAGGAGGGGAAGATTTTAAATAAAAGTGATAATCAAGGAAATGTTGTTTGTCCTTCTGTCTTGAAGAGGACCGTGACATTGGGAAGACGATGTCATGACTTGCATGTGAATTAGATTTAAGTGAGACAGCTCACTCTCTCCTCTGGAGTCATATGGGTACAGTGGCAAGATATAGATCAGGACGTCTGGAGATGCCCCCTCTCCCCATCAAGGAAATACGTAACTGAGAAAAGAAGTAGGTTATGTAGTGAACACCCAGAACAACAGTCCAAGCTTTGGACCACAGCCACAAAAATTTAAAGGACTCCAGACCACTGAGTAGATGTTCTATGGTGGATTTCTGGGAAGAAACAGACAAGATTAGCACAAGATGAAAACTAGTGAATGACTGGAATTTACTCCAATGTATGGAATATCTGAACCAGTCTATTCTATTTAATTGATCTGTACCAATTAAATAAAGCACCAACATCACTGGATCATAGATTTAAAACTAGGAGAGATCTTAGAAGTCATTGAATCCAACTCCCTCATTTTATGAATGAGGAAACAGGTGTCCAGATATGAAATGATTTATTCAAGATTCAGTATTAATTAGTAAATGTCTAAGGCGAGACTCAAATTTAGGTCTTCCTAACTCGATCTGAATTTAGTACTCTATCCACACACTTTGCACTTAAATTTCTTTGTGGCAGTCTATTTATAGATATTCTGTAGTCATTCCAAGAAGGACTGTATCTTTTAGAAGAGGTACTAGCTTTGTGACTATAGTCAAATTCCTTAACTTTCTGAGTTTTAGTGTAAAATCAATCATGCAATCAAAGACATCAACTAGATATAAGCAAGTTGGAGAGATGTGAATCTGGTTGGGAGGGGAATGAAATGCTTAAATGACATCATCTGAAATTGCTAAAAAGAAAACGTATTGGGATTAAAAGAACTGGACCTATGCCTGGACTTCTGTATAACAGAAGGGGGATTTCAGCATGAAAGAAGTCAAGGTGAGATGTATGTGGAGGAGACAGACCTCTTTTTCCTGTGACAGAGAGAAGCAAAGGGAAGGAGGAATGAACTCAGAGAGGATGGTACACCTCCTGAACCTCACTCATATTGATCAGTAACAAACAATGCATCCCAAAGGGAGATGGGAGATGTCAAATTATAAATTCTCAGTCAGTAGAAGCTATTACTAAGAGCTATGCCTGCACCTTAGAGCTACACATTAAATCTGAGCCTACCCTCCAAAGGGCTAACTAACATGGATAAGACAATGTGTTCCTGATTGGGTGGGAATGTTTTATGCCACCTCTTCTTCCTATGCCAGTTTAGCAAATATTCATTTCTAAAAACTAATTGTCTCTGGTTATCCAACTCATAATCAATGGGGAAAGAGGAGGGAGAGAAAAGCACACATTGATTAGGTGCTTGTGAGTACTCCAAACTCTCAGAATTACCCATAAACCCACCAAAAAAAAGCAGTTTTTGGGTGGCCTGGTAGCAACTAAGTAGCAAGGTACATAGAGTGCTGGACTTGAAGTCAGGAAGACATGAGTTTGAACCCTGCCTCAGACACTAGCTGTGTGATCCTGGACAAGTCACTTTAATTTTCCGTGTCTTAGTTTTCTTATCTGTGAAATAAGGGTAATAATAGCACCTACCTCACATAGTTGTTTCATTCGCTCCCAAATAAAATGAATAACATATGTAAAGTGCTTTGCACAACTTAAACCTAAATAAATATTAGCATTTATTTGTTAGCATAAATGTTAAGATTATATTATATATCATTATATTATAGTTATTATAATTAGAAATTCTATATTATTAAGTAATTATTATCCTAACAATGTGAGTGGTAGTTAGGGCATTATGCCTGGAGGAAATTTCTCACTAAGTATTATCATTTCCATTTTTAAAGAGGTAGAATGAATAGAGAGTTGTCTTCAGAGATAAGAAGATCTAGGTTTAGGTCCTGCCCTTGAAATAAATTGGTCATATGATCCTGGCCCAGTTAGTTAACCTTGAATGCTCTAGGAAACTCTCTAAGACTATAAATTTCAAAGAAGGAATAATAAATCTGCATTGTTAGAGGGCAGTTTCCTCATTTGGAAGCTCCCTTTATCAGTAAATCATAGGTTCAATCCAGTTTTCTTCTATCAGTTCAATTCAATTCATTCCTACCCTTTTCAAAAGAAATCCAGGTTTGTAAGAATTTGTCCAAGGACTCATGTTTCCAGAATTAGTTCACTTCCATGTAAACCATACTGTCTCCCAATAATATAATCAGGCAGTATATACGTTAAATGGTAATAAAAATCTCTGATGTTTTTCTTTCTGGGTTCGATGTCCTAGAATGAAAGAGAGTGTTCCATAAAATACTTTCAAAATATTCTATTACATGCTAAAGGATGTCTTTTGATTTTTTTATTCTACTTAACACAATTCTTCAAACAGCTATTCTATAAATACATAACAGAAAGAAAAGATAAGGAACAGTAGAGCCTTAAAATAAGCCTCGGTCACTAATGCCAATGATGTTACTTTCCAACCCTCAGGAATATAGTTTTTTCCACAAAGCAAGAATTATCTGCATTCCATGCTAATAACTAGGGCACAGATATCTCCCTGTGTGTATTGAAATGTGAAAATGCCCCCTTCATGATTCCCCTTTATTGATGCTATCTTACATAATTAACAGATTTACAGAGAATAACTGTGAAATAGAGAATTGAATTAACATGGAATTTTGTAAGAGACCTTGAGAAGTGCTAAGGAACTTTCAGATAACACAAACCTTGCAGAAAATTAATATTTCTTTCCCTTTTCAAATTTGTTGACATATTTTATTCTGATATAAAAGATACTGACTGTCCAATAGATAACCAAACAAATCTTCTTATGAAGAGTCAGGAAGGCCACAATTTCAATACTGTCTTAACTATTTAACAGCAATGTCACCCTAAGCAAGCTATTTAACCTCCCTTAATCTGTTTCCTCAAATATAAAATGGAGATTAATAATATAGTACCTCCAAACTGTATATCAGAAGAAGTCTATTCACTGAAAGGCATTACCTCCCTCTAAGTGAGTACCTGAAAAGGTCCAGTCTAAAAAGGCCAAGGTCTTCCATTGCATGCTGGACCATGTCCAGTCATCCTAATGAATATCTGGTCACTGGACCCAGATGGCTCAGGAGGAGAAAGTGAGGCTGGTGACCTCACACAGCCCTCCCTCACTCAAATCAAAGTCAAGTACAAGTCATGTCATCATTTCTCTGATATTATGGGTCTTCTTCGAAAATGAAGGATGAACATACAGACACATACATGCATATATACACACATATGTATACATGCATAAATATATGCATGCATAACATACACAAATATACACCATATATATGCTTCTACATAGCAAGGGTATTATGAGCATTAAAGAAATAATAATAGATAAAGCATTATATAAAACCTAGATACTGATTATTTTTGTGGCTGTTACTCCTGATTGTTAGTGTAACCAAAAGGAGAGATACCCTTTTCCTTTAACACCATGGTACTAATATTGATCAGCCACAGCTGGACTCACCATTACTTGACTCTAGCATAATGATGTTGTTCTGGTACTTTTTGAGGACAAAGGACAACAACCAATTAATATTGAGCATCCGCTGTATTTTAGAGGCATTTATTGCCTCTCTACATTGATTTTATTGACCTTATTTTAAGTATGAATATAATGGAATATTTCCTTATTTAAAAAGCCTACAAGTATGAATACAGAAAAAAACTGAAAGACTTATATAAACTCATTCAGAATGTTGTCAAGAAAATAATATGCACAGTAATTACAACAATATAAATGGAAAACAACAACTTTCACAAAACAACTGAAATATGCAGCTGAATGCTGCAAAATTACAAGAAGCAAGTTTGGTCCCAAGGAAGCAATGTGCAAACCCTCTTTTGCAGAGTTAAATGAATCTACCAGTTGGAAATAGTGTGTACTGAGATATTTCCCCACATGTATTAATCGATTTTGCTGATATTTGTTCTTTTTATTTTTCTTTAATTAGCTGTTGCTGTTTTATTGGATTGCTCTCTGGGAGCAGGTGTAGGAAGGATAAAAAGTGAAATTCAGGTAATATTAAAACAAAATGTTTAACAATTTTATTAAAAATGTTATTGTAATAGTCCAAGTGAAAGGTGATTAAAGTCAGACCTATTACAGTGGTGGTTATATGAGCAGAGATATGGGAACAGATACAGGAGATATTTATGAAGGCAGATTCTCTAAGACTGGGCATTTGTTTAGATATTAGAAGTGGGACAGTGAGGAAAAGAAAAGCTGAAGATGATTCTTAGGTTGGAAATCTGAGCATCTGGAAGAATGGTAGTATTCTTGACAGATACAGGGAACTTAGTAGGAAAGGTGGGGTTTGGGAAAATGATTATGAGTAATGCTTTAGACATCTTATAATACATGTGGAACATCTAGCAGGTAGTTGGTAATAGAGGATTAATGCTTAGGAGAGAGATGAGGGCCAGATATATAAATGTATAAATAAAAATGTCATTTGCATAGACATGATATGTCAATTCAGTGGAAGTGATGAGGTCATCAAAAGAGAGTATAAAACGAGAAAAGATAGAGCCTTGACCATACACTGTAACATTTAAAAAGTCTGAGAGACGTAGTTTTTAGGTAATCAGTCATTTTATTAATAAAAGAGGTGATGCCAAAGACCCATCATGGCAGTGGGCTGAGTTTATATGCCCTTGGAGGAATGTGGGTGTTCCTGAGGGTGACAACCAATTCTGATTGGTTAACAATAACAAATATTACAACGTGGGGCTAGATCTATTCTAATGAACTTTCATTATGTCATTTACTTCTGAATTGCCCAGTCTTGGGCAATCTATTCAAAGAATTTATCCCCACCCATACCAGGGTAGAACACAATAGGTTTCCCTACCTAGATTAAATTCCTTATAAAGTTGGGAGAGTTCTGAACCAGATTAAGGTGAAAATTCCTTCAACCTTCAGAGACTAAGCTTTGAAATGAAGACTTTAGAAAAAATAGGGGAACTCTGGATCTCCCCAAATCATTGGTTATTAATGATTATTTCTCTCAACACCCACAAAAATTGCAGCAAAACAGGAATAATGATCCTCCAAAGGAGACTGAGAGGACTGGAACGACTGATGAGAACCACCACAGAGAAATGTCATGAAAACTGAGGGAGGACAGAATATAGAGAAAAAGAAGAGGTGTTTACCAGTGTCAGAAGTTGAAGAAAGGTCAACAAGGATGAGGACTAAGAACAGGTCACAGGACCTAATCAATGAATTCAATATTTTTAGAAAGATTCATTGCTTAGTACAATAAATATTTCCTTTTGAAATGATCTTTCTTTACTGCTTGCTTGGCCACACTTCTGGGATTCATTTTATCAAAGATTCCTGACAGGTCTTTCTCCTCTTGCAGACCTATTCTCCAACTATAAAGAAAAGCACTGATGTTTCCCAATTTTAAAGCATCCTGATCCCTTACCCCCCACCTCCTGGTCAGAACCATTGTGCTGCTGAGTCATGACAAGGTACTAGGGCATGACTATTCTGTTTGCACTGTGTCTTCTTGGTCTTAGAAGGAAAAGGTTCAGGTCTGTATCCTAGAAACCTAGCATAAACGCTAAAAATCAGTCCTGTTTAATTTATTTAATTATTCAAGACACAGTAGGCAGCTTGCCAGACACACAGTATCTCTTACTAATACCTCCAATAATAATTGAGGTTTAAGTTTCAGGAACTCAAAATGACATTGTGCAGATGTGATCCATGGAGTTTGCAGTTATTTGACAAAGGGGGTGCCCCACCTTCATGTCCCTAGTAGAAGATCAAGATGGGGATATTATTGAGTTAACACGATTGATGTGGAAAGCTAACTTTAGTCTCCAAGCATATTGCACAAGCCTGTTTCCTACTAGAGCTGTCTTCCAGCACTTTACTCTGAGTACACTCCACCCCATAGTGATCTCAAAGGTTTTGGAAAAGGCTGGAGACTAATGATGTCAAGATTTTCAAATTTAAAACAAGGATTATGCAATACCATGAAGTGGTCAGACTTCCAGAAAGAAATTTGGCAGTTTGAGATACATAAAAAACGATAACAATAATTCTGGACCTAATATCACCCTTCTACACTCTCCCACAAAGGAGTATTTCCACATACAAATTAGAATAGAAAAAAAGATTTTTATAGAAAATGGTGATTATCCCTTACTGTTTGCTTTGAAAAAAAATAAAGTACATAATAAATTCAACTCATTACTTTCAATAATTCTTTTCTGATCTATGATTCCTTTGGAATTATCTGCTGTACTCCTTTGCACAGTTCAAAATTTTTTCAGTAAACTATTCTTCTCATCACAACCTTTCACATTCGTTGCGTAGGAAATCTAGAAAATTGAGTGACGATATATTGTGCATAATGAATAGGACATAAAATTAGATATTGTACAAGTTATTCAGACAAAACCTGATGACAAACTGATTGAACAGAATTGCTCCAAAAGTTAATTTATTCCGTTACTTTCCAATTTGTAATTCACTCCTAAGTTCTTTTCAGCTTCAAATCGTATGATTTTATGAACCTTTTGCTTGGTATTATTGTTCTTTTTGTCACTGATGAAAGCAGGATCATTAATAACTAGCAATGATGTCATTCCCTAGCTTAAGAGGTCAGAGACCCTTTCTGAGTCTTCCAAAGCAATTAGAAAGAGAATAACAGGCACAAACACACATTTGGCATTTCTACTCATCTAAAGCAAATTTATTAAAGAACCTGATCAGTGCAAACTGACTAGCTGGTTTAATTAAGGACCCAATAATGAAAGTATAATTGACAAGAAAAACACTTTTCTGAATTTGTTAAAAGATACATCAAGGTCCTTGGAAGGTCACTAGGCAGTCATAAATTGAAAAAAGGAAGAGTTCATTGCTTAATACTAATTCTATTAACTTGCCTCAGAGACTTTTGTTTTGTAAATGTTTATATAACAAAGACCAGTACAGCCTGATATGTGGCAAGAGTATTATTGGAAGTAATGAGTTAAACTTATTACATATTTTATTTTTTAAAAGCAAACAGGATGGATGAATCAGTTTCTTACAGAAGTTTTCTTTTTCTATTCTGATTTATATATGGAAATGTTCCTTTGGGGGATGGGTAAAGAGATGATATTAAGTTCAAAATCTTAAAAAAATTACATATTTGCCCCTATCTGGATGACCTGGGGCAAGTCATTTTGATAGCCTCCCTAGGTCTCTATTTCCTCATCCACAATAAAATTAGATGCTTTCTAAGGTCCTTTCCAGAAGTATGACATTTTAGTAGTGCCTGTCCACTGTAATCATGCAGCTGGGGCTTTCAAGGGCTCCCCCCATTTCCCTTTCCATGACAACATTAAGTGCTCCTACATAAGGACATTGTTCGAAGTAGGCATATCACTCCTATCAGAACATCAAATCTGTCTCTAGTCCCCTAAGGAATTACGACAAAAATAGCAATAATTCATGGTGTTCTTGCTTGTTTTTCTAAACTGTCTACCACAACATTCCCAACAGACAGCCCAGTATTAATAGTTTCTGTTTTCAGGTAAACTGAACATTGGGTGACTTGCCCAAGTATCTCTGGAAAGAACACAATAATTCTTGTTGTCACTCAGAGTTTTTGTATCACAGAAGCCTTGTTCCTTGAGTCTGCCTATCTGAAAAGTCCCAGCCCAACCCCACTTGAATCAAGAGGAAAAGTTGATATTGTACTATTTGCCCAAAGAAGTTTTCTTGTTGTTTTTTTTTTTATCTATCCTTGGCCTAAAAGAACAACTTCCTAAATCATGTTTGTCTTACTGCTTGAAAGATTCAAATTAGCAGCAGGGGGGCCTACTGGAGAGAACACACCAGACTAGAAGTCAGAGGATCTGAGTCCTGTTTTCCCAACCCACCCTCCAATTCACTGGGTTACCTTGAACAAGGTCTGATCTAGAAGATCACTTCTACTGTCCTTTTTTTAGCTATAAAAGTCTAGGTCTTTTAATAGCAGTGCTCTGCGTCAAAAGATTTAATGACAGAGAAATTCAAGACATCTCTGGAATTATTGAGTAGGCCATAAGGGAAGGAAATAGTATAGAGGCAAGAGGCCAGAGAACAACCAATCGTCACTGGTAATGAACTTCAAAACAAGCAGAACTCTCTAGAGACATTGGGCTAAATTCCTACTTACACTTTCTGTTTCACTCATTTTTCTAAAGCACCCCTACAACACACACACACACACACATACGCACACACACACACACACACACACACACACACACACCACATACACTTTTCTTTACAAAGTTATCTTTTCCCTAGTTACCTGAAAAGGATTTAAACTAGCAAACCAGCTAGCAGGGCTGGACTTGCCCAGAAGGAAACTCTGCTAATTCTTTGTGGTAGGATTACTTAAAGGCGAATATAAACCTATAAAATCAAAGTGGTTCAAAAGTGACAAAAGAAGTCCTTCACCCTAAGTCACCTTCCCCCCTAGTTTTCCTTATCCATATCAACATACAGAAATAGCTCAATTTCCTTCTGTATAGGCAGGCAACACAGAAAGTCCAAGTAGGCTACCATTTCCTGGAAGGGGAAAGAGATGAATGTTAGTTCTCCTCTAGACAGTGCCAATTTTCTTTTTCTGCCCTGCCTCTTACTTTCACATTACTTATTTAAATATCTCAAGGATCTGGGATCTTGGTGATGTGATGTCTTCTTCTGTCCATGCAAAATAGGCAACTCCACATTAGCATACTGTCTTCATGATTTACTGTGACCAAAAATTTCATCACTCTTTGGCCAATCTTCCTTTCCAGTTTTTAAGGGGTTGGCATAGCAGGTGATTAAGAATATCCTTAAAGCTTTCCAGCCCCCCAGGGCAATAATATTGTATGTATTTTTTAAAAGACTTTTTATGCAACCTTATCAATTAATCATGGCAGTGAATAGAGTACCATTTCTGGAGTTAGGAAGGCCTGAGTTCAAATCCAGCCTCAGATACTTACTATTTGTGTGACCCTGAGCAGGTCACTTACCCCTTTTTTTGCCTCAGATTTCACATCTATAAAATTATCTGGAAAAAGAAATGGTAAACTGGGGGGCGGAGCCAAGATGGCAGAGTGAGAGCAACGACTCACCTAAGCTCTCAGACAAATTCCTTCGGACACCTATGAAAGGAGAATCTGACCAAATTTTGGAAGTGCAGAATCCAGTGGGAGACAGACTGAGATGGATTCGGAGCTCAGGTTGAACTGGAAGGTCCACAGGAAGGATCTGTTCTGTGGGGGTGATCCCACAGCGCACAGTGCAGCGCAGCCAGCACAGCAGAGCAGAGGGGACCCGAGAAATCTGAGCGGCAGGCGGAACCAGAGGAGCAGCACAGAGGGCAGGAGACAAGCCCAACCGAGCCAGTGAGAGCACCAAGCGCCAGGTATCAGCGCAGCAGCTCCTGAGACCTTCAGCCAGAAGATCAAACCGGTAAGTCACCTACTTGAACTTCTGGAAGCCAGGATGGTGGAGTGATCAGTAAATGCTCTCTCCTCCTCCATGATGACCATGAAAAAACCATAAAATATTTTTTTTCTTTTTTAAATATAAATTTATTTATTTAACTTTTTACATGCATTTTCACAAAATTTTGGGTTCCAAATTTTCTCCCCATTTGTCTCCTCCCCCACCCCAATACACTGAGCATTCTAATTTCCCCTATCACCAATCTGCCCTCTCTTCTATCATCCCTCCCTTCTCTTGTCCCCATCTTCTCTTTTGTCCTGTAGGGCCAGATGACTTTCTATTCCCCATTAACTGTATTACTTATGTCCTAGAAGCAAGAACAATACTAAACAGTTGTTCCTAAAACTTTGAGTTCCTAATTCTCCCCATGCCTCCCTCCCCACCCATTCCCTTTGGGAAGGCAGGCAATTCATTATGGGCCCCATCTGTGTAGTTTTGCAAATGACTTCGATAATAGTCGTGTTGTGTAAGACTAACTGTTATTTCCCTCCATCCTATCCTGCCCCCCATTGTTTCTATTCTGTCTTTTGATCCTGTCCCTCCCCAAGTGTTGACTTCAAATTGCTCCCTCCTCCCATTGCCCTCCCGACCATCATCCCCCCCTTGTTTATCTCCTTCTCCCCCACTTTCCTGTATTGTAAGATAGGTTTTCATACCAAAATGAGTGTGCATTTTATTCCTTCCTTTAATTGAATGTGATGAGGGTACACTTCTTGGTTTTTTTTTCTCAGCTCTCCTCTTTTCCCCTCCACTAAAAAGTCTCCTGCTTGCCTCTTGAATGAGATATAATTTACCCCATTCCATTTCACCTTCTCTCCTCCCACTACATTTCTCTCTCATCATTTACCTTAATTTCTTTTAAGAT
Organism: Bettongia penicillata ogilbyi; assembly: GCA_023548195.1. Lineage (NCBI taxonomy): Eukaryota > Metazoa > Chordata > Mammalia > Diprotodontia > Potoroidae > Bettongia > Bettongia penicillata. Next base: position 1,332,425 of record JAJHZJ010000314.1, read on the forward strand.
ATGGTCCCATCCTATTCAATTCAATCTGTGCTTTCTGTCTCTGTGTGTGCCTGCATGCGTATACATGTGTGTGCGCATGCGTATGTGTATAATCTCACCAACTACCCAGATACTGAAAAGTTTTCAGAGTTACAAATATTGTCTTTCTATGTAGGAATGTAAACAGTTCACCTTTGGTAAGTCCCTTATGACTTCTCCTTGCGGTTTACTTTTTCATGCTTCTTCTCATTCTTGTGTTTGAAAGTCAAATTTTCTTTTCAGCTCTGGTCTTTTCATCAAGAATGCTTGAAAGTCCTCTGTTTCATTGAAAGACCATATTTTCCCCTGAAGTATTATACTCAGTTTAGCTGGGTAGGTGATTCTTGGTTTGAGTCCTAGTTCCTTTGACTTCTGGAATATCCTATTCCACGCCCTTCGATCCCTTAATGTAGAAGCTGCTAGATCTTGAGTTATCCTGATTGTATTTCCACAGTACTGGAATTGTTTCTTTCTAGCTGCTTGCAATATTTTCTCCTTGACCTGGGAGTTCTGGAATTTGGCCACAATGTTCCTAGGAGTTTCTCTTTTTGGATCTCTTTCAGGCGGTGATTGATGGATTCCTTCAATACTTATTTTGCCCTCTGGTTCTAGAATCTCAGGGCAGTTTTCTTTGATAATTTTATGAAAGATGATGTCTAGGCTCTTTTTTTGATCATGGCTTTCAGGTAGTCCCATAATTTTTAAATTGTCTCTGTTGAGTCTATTTTCCAGGTCAGTCGTTTTTCCAATGAGATATTTCACATTCTCTTCCATTTTTTCATTCTTTTGGTTTTGTTTTATGATTTCTTGGTCTCTCAGAAAGTCATTAGACTCCATCTGTTCCATTCTAATCTTGAGAGAACTATTTTCTTCAGTGAGCTTTTGAACCTTTTTTCCATTTGGCTAATTCTGCTTTTGAAAGCATTCTTCTCCTCATTGGCTTTTTGAACCTCTTTTGCCAACTGAGCTAGCCTATTTTTCAAGGTGTTATTTTCTTCAGCATGTTTTTGGGTCTCCTTTAACAAGGTATTGACCCGTTTTTCATGCTTTTCTTGCATCTCTCTCATTTCTCTTCCAAGTTTTTCCTCCACCTGTCTAACTTGATTTTCAAAATCCTTTTTGAGCTCCTCCATGGCCTGAGCCCACCGGACATCCACCTCGGATGTCTGGGATAGAGAGGCCCCAACCTCCACATCTTTCCTGATGGCAAGCATTGTTCTTCTTCATCAGAAATGTAAGGAGGAAGTAACATTTCTTCCCCAAGAAAGTAGCTCTCTATGGTCTTATTTTGCTTCCTTTTTCTGGGCATTTTCCCAGCCAGTTACTTGACTTCTGAGATTCCTCTCCACCCCTGCCTAGATCCGCTCAGCTAATGCTTGGGGTCTGAGATTCAAATGCTGCTTCCCAGACTCAGGGCTTTCCGTGGCCAGAGCAGCCGCTATTCAATGTGAGCTTAAGTTCTGGTGCTCAGGTGGGGGCAGGGCCTCCTCCCAGGCTCAGTTCCCTCAGGGGTTTTATGCAGAGACCTTCGGTAATGGAGGTCCTACCTGCCCAGGGAGTCCCAGGCTGTCACTGCCTCTGCCACTGCCTCCCAAGGGGGCCCGAGTCATGGAGACACCCCAATCCCCTCTCGGCCAGCCCAGAAGTCTCTGTCACTGATCTGGAGTGCCTGTGGGCAGAGGGACCTTTGAGGCTGCCGGAGATTCTGTCCCTGAAGTCTGCTTGGATCTGCTCCTCTGGGGCCATGTGGCCAGGGCAGCTCACGAGTGGGCTCTGCTGTCCGGAGCGTGATGGACCCCTGTGGATGGCTTTCCAGGGCTCTTTGGAATGGAAATCTCTTCCACTGAGTTGGTGCCCAGCTTGCAGTACTCCAGAATTTGTGGGGAGTTCTTTTTACAGGAAATTTATGGGCTGTGGATTTGGAGCTAGCATACGTGAGTCTTTCTACTCCGCCATCTTGGCTCCTCCCCCCAGAACCATAAAATATTTCCCCAGAAAAATCCTAGATCAGCAGGAACAGCAGAAGGAGGCCAATAATCTCATAACACCTGAGGGGAGGAAAATAGCTAAGGGGGATTCCTCCTACGGTAGCAGAGGCAAACCGGAAGGACAGAGGACCCAGGGCAGAGAAAACTCGTACTAGCACCCAGGCAAGCCTCATTTCCAGGAGAGGAGCCCCAGGAGGAATAGGAACATGTATTAGCATCTAGGTGTGCCTCAACTGTCCAGGGGAATCAGAAAGACAATAGGGCAGCTGGGATTACCAGCCCATGAGCTTGCCTTTTCCCCAGTTCAGCTGAGAAGATCTCCTGTGACCAGACCACCCCTCCCCCACACTTAACAACTAAACTCAGGGCTGATCAGGGAAACACCAAACAAAAACCTGCTTTTATCTTTTTCACACATCAGCTCAGCAAAAAGTTCTCTAGCTTCTGACTGAAAGAACCAGAAGCCACAACACTCAATCAACATCATGAACAGGAAAAAGTAGAGGGCCGAAAGAACCATAGAATCTTTCTATAGGGATAAGGACCAAAACACAAACACCAAAGAGGTCAGAGCTGAGATTGTACTTCCATCTGAAACTTCAGAAGGGACTATGAACTGCTTGCAAGCACAAGCAGCTCTCCTGGAACAGCTGAAGAAGGAAATAGAAGATAAACTGGCCAATGATTTTAAAATTATTAAGAAAGAATTCACTAGAATCATAAAAAAGTAAACAGGGGGGGAGGGGAACAACTTGTCACTCAATTAGGGCAAACTGTTTACCTCCCTAAACAGTTTGGGAAGGGAAGATGATACCTGTTAATCTTGAGAATTATGCAGCTATTATGAAATATAAAAGGGATATACATAGAGGGAACATGCATAAAGTAAATGATATCATGATAAAAATATGATTTAAGTATGAGAAGGAATTTTAATAGGAGATGTGAAAAGGAGGAAGCAGAAAATGGCAAATTAAATCACAAGAAGAAGTAAAAAATTATAGTAGAGGGAAAGAGGGGAGGGAGATGAGCATTGTTTGAGAAGTACTCTCATCTGATTTGTTTAAAGGACAGAACAATAAACTTAAATAGATAATCCTAACTAGCCCTATAGGCAGTAGGAGGGGAAGGGGCAAGAAAGGCGAGGGAGGCTAAAAGGGAGGGAAGAAGCAATAAGAGTAAAGGGGAGAAAAAGGGAGGGGGGCTAAAAGAAGGAGGGGAAGGCTGCAGAAGAAGGTGGTGAAAAGTGAATACTATTGAGGAGGGGAAGGGAGACAGCAGAGCTAAAAGCACAAATGGGAAAAAAGATGGAGGGAAATACACAGATTGTAGTCATAACTGTGAATGTGAATGGAATGAATTCTCCCATAAAACAGAGACGGTAGCAGAATGGATTAAAAGCCATAATCCAACAATATGCTGCTTATAAGAAACACATTTGAAGTGGGGGAAAACACATAGGATAAAGGTCAAAGAATGGAGCAGAATATATTGCGCTTCAGCTGATGTAAGAAAGGCAGGAGTAGCAATCCTAATCTCAGACAAAGCAAAAGCAGAAATAGATCTAATTAAAAGAGATAAGGATGGAAACTATATCCTGCTAAAAGGCACCATAGACAATGAAGCAATATCATTACTAAACATGTATGCTCCAAGTGGTATAGCATCCAGATTCCTAGAGGAGAGGTTGGGGGAGTTGAAGGAAGAAACTGACAGCAAAACTATACTAGTAGGAGACCTCAACCTCCCCCTTTCTAAACTCAATAAATCTAACCTCAAAATAAACAAGAAAGAGGTTAAGGAGGTAAATAAAACTCTAGATAAGGTAGATATGACAGATCTTTGGAGAAAACTGAATGGGAATAGAAAGGAATATACCTTTTTCTCAGTGGTACATGGAACATTTACAAAAATTGACCATGTACAAGGACATAAAAATATCACAATCCAGTGCAGAAAGGCAGAGATAATCAATGCATCCTTCTCAGATCATAATGCAATAAAAAGTATGTGCAATAAAAGGTCATGGAAAGATAAACCAAAAAGCAATTGGAAATTAAATAATCTAATCCTAAAGAAGGAATGGGTTAAAGAAGAAATCATAGAAGCAATCAACAACTTCATTCAAGAGAATGACAATAATGAGATAACCTACCAAATCTTATGGGATATTGCAAAAGTAGTTCTTAGGGGAAGTTTTATATCTTTGAATGCCTACATAAATAAAATAGAGAAAGAGGAGATCAATGACTTGGGCATGCAGCTGAAAAGCTAGAAAAAGAACAAATTGAAAATCCCCATGAAAATACCAAACTAGAAATACTGAAAACCAAAAGAGAGATTAACAAAATTGAAATTAAGAAAACTATTGAATTAATAAATAAAACCAATAGTTGGTTTTATGAAAAAACTAATAAACTTGATAAACCTTTGGTCAATTTGATTTAAAAAAAGAAAGAAGAAAATCAAATTACTAATATTAAAAATGAAAGGGGTGAACTCACCTCCAACAAGGAGGCAATTAAAACAATAATTAGAAATTACTTTGCCCAACTTTATGCCCACAAATACTATCATCTAAATGAGATGGATGAATATTTTAAAAAATACAAATTGCCCAGATTAACAGAAGAGTAAGTTGAATACTTAAACAACTCCATCTCAGAAAAAGAAATTGAACAAGCCATCAATGAACTCCCTAGGACAAAATCTCCAGGACCAGATGGATTCACAAGTGAATTCTATCAAACATTTAAAGAACAGTTAATTCCAATACTATATAGACTATTTTTGAAAACTGGGGGAGGAGTCCTCCCAAATTCTTTCTATGATACAAATATGGTTCTGATACCCAAACCAGGAAGAGACAAAACAGAGAAAGAAAACTATAGACCAATTTCTCTAATGAATATAGACGCAAAAATTTTAAACAAGATTTTAGCAAAACAAATATACCATCTTATCACAAAAATAATACACTATGATCAGGTAGGATTCATACCAGGAATGCAGAGCTGGTTCAATATTAGGAAAACTATTAGTATTATTGATCATATCAACAATAAAACTAACAAAAACCACATGATTATCTCAATAGATGCAGAAAAAACTTTCGACAAAACACAACACCCATTCCTCTTAAAAACACTAGAGAACATAGGAATAAAGGGAACTTTCCATAAAATAATAAGCAGTATCTACCTAAAACCTTCAGCAAGCATTATATGCAATGGGGATAAAGTAAATGCATTTCTAATAAGATCAGGGGTGAAACAAGGATGTCCATTGTCACCACTATTTTTCAATATGATACTAGAAATGTTAGCTGTAGCAATTAGACAAGATAAAGAAATTGCAGGAATAAAAATAGCCAGAGAAGAAACCAAGTTATCACTCTTTGAAGATGATATGATGATATACTTAGAGAATCCCAGAGATTCAAGTAAAAAACTACTTGAAATAATAAACAACTTTGGCAAAGCTGCAGGTTACAAAATTAACCCACACAAATCTTCTGCATTCCTATATATTAGCAACAAAGTCCAACAGCAAGAGATAGAAAGAGAAATCCCATTTAAAGCTATGGTAGACACTATAAAATACTTAGGAGTTTACCTGCCAAAACAAACCCAGGGACTATATGAACACAGTTACAAGACACTTTTTGCACAAATAAAGTCAGATTTAAGTTAGTGGAAAAACATCAGTTGTTCATGGGTAGGCTGAGCTAATATAATAAAAATGACAATTCTACCTAAATTAATTTACTTATTTAGTGCCTTTACCAACCAAACTATCAGATAATTATTTTCTAGAGGTGGATAAAATAATATCAAAATTCATTTGGAAGAACAAAAGATCCAGAATATCAAAGGGACTAATGAAAAGAAATGCTTGGGAAGGTGGCCTAGCGCTACCAGACCTCAAACTGTATTATAAAGCAGCAATTATCAAAACTACTTGGTATTGGCTAAGAAACAGAGGGATAGACAAATGGAATAGACTTGGCACTCAGGACACAGTAGGCAAGGAATATAGCAGCCTCCTGTTTGATAAACCCAAAGACCCCAGCTTCTGGGATAAGAACTCGCTGTTCAACAAAAATTTCTGGGAAAACTGGTTAACAGTGTGGCAGAAATTAGGCATAGACCCATGTCTGACACCATACACAAGAATAAAGTCCAAATGGGTACATGATTTAGGTATAAAGATTAATACCATGAATAAACTGGAGGAGCAAGGAATAGTGTATTTATCAGATTTATGGAGAGGGGAAGAATTTTTTACTAAAGAAATGATAGAAAGTATTATGAAATGCAAGATGGATAATTTTGATTACATTAAACTGAAAAGTTTTTGCACAACCAAACTCAATGCATCCAAAATTTGGAGGGATGCAGTAAATTTGGAAAAATTTTTACAGCTAAGATCGGGGATAAAGGCCTCATTTCTAGAATATATAGAGAACTGACTCAAATGTATAACCATACAAGTCATTCCCCAATTGATAAATGGTCAAAGGATATGAACAGGCAATTTTCACAGGAAGAAATTAAAGCTATCTATAATCATATGAAAAAGTGCTCTAAATCACTACTGATTAGAGAGATGCAAATCAAAACAAGTCTGAGGTGCCACATCACACCTATAAGACTGGCAAACATGACAGAACAAGAAAATGATAAATGCTGGAGAGGATGTGGGAGAGTGGGAACACTAATTCATTGTTGGTGGAGCTGTGAGCTCATCCAACCATTCTGGAGAACGGTTTGGAACTATGCCCAAAGGGCTACAAAAATGTGCATATCCTTTGACCCAGCAATATCGCTACTAGGACTGTATCCCCAAGAGATTATAAAAATGGGAAAGGGTCCCACATGTACAAAAATATTTATAGCAACACTCTTTGTGGTTGCCAAGAACTGGAAATCAAGGGGATGCCCATCAATTGGGGAATGGCTGAATAAATTATGGTATATGAATGTAATGGAGTACTATTGCACCATAAGAAATGATGAACAAGAAGACTTCAGGGAGGCCTGGAAGGACTTATATGATCTGATGCTGAGTGAAGGAACAGAACCAGGAGAACTTTGTGCACAGCAATGACCACAATGTGTGAGAGTTTTTTCTGGTAGACTTGGAACTTCCTAATAACACGAGAACTTACTGAAAAAAAAAAATCCCAGTGGTGGTTTTCTAAAGCAAAATGCCTTCCACACTCAGAGAAAGAAATGTGGAAGTCATCCGCAGAATGCAGCAGATCATGTTTGTGTGTGTGTGGGTTTAGTGTATTATGTTTTGATTTCTTATATGATTTCTTCCATTTATTTTAGTGTGACTACATAGCATGACTATAGTGGAAATGTGCTCAATAGGAAAGTATATGTAGAACCTATACAGAATTGTATGCTGTTATGGGGGGTGCTGGGGGGAAGGTGTGGGGGGGATAAAATCTTAATTTTAAGGAAGTGATTGTAGAACATTAAAAATAATCAAAAAAATAAATAAATAAATGCTTGTCCCATAAAAAAAAAAAGGAATGTTTATAGACTGAGCACTATGTATTCCTTGTTAGAAGGCTTTCAGAACTACAACAAAATTACAAGTTTGGAGAATATTCTACAACACTGTCTGGATATTCTGAGAAGAAATTTCCTTAAGGCAAAGCACACATCTTCCACTGTACAAAAAAAAAATGGTAAACTACTCCAACATTTTTGCCAAGAAAACCCCAAATGGGGACATGAGGAATCGGATATGATTGCTACAACTCAACAACAATAATCATTAAACCAACAATCATTTGGTAGACATAAAAAACATTTATTCAATACCCACCACGTGCCTGGCACTGTGCTGAGCCATGGGGTAACAAAAACAAGAAACAAAGAGATTCCTTATTCTAAAGGTCCTTGGCTTCTACCATGGAAGATATCACTTAAAGAAGAAGTCAGAAGAGGGGCAGCCCTGGCCAGGACAAGGCAGCCAATGTGGACCACACCAGAGAGTGAGCTGGGAGAGAAATACGCAGCACGGCTGGGACTTTGGATGCTATGTACTTTACTTTACTAAGAGACTCACCAGTCATTCAGATGATTGGCATTAGGATGGAGTCATTCTCACTGGGCATGGCCATCAGTGTGTAGAGCCATCATACTGGAGAAGGTGAACCCTGAAGTAAGTTTTATTATACAAAGGGGAGCATAGAGAACTAAAATGGTTTTCTGATTAATTCATGAGTGTTTCTTTACAGGAATCTAAGTTCATAGTATTAGAGTTGGAAGAGATCTTAGAGTTCATCTTGTATAAGCTCCTCAATTTACAGATGAGGAAGCTGGAACACAAAGACATTCAATGACTTTCCCAAGGTCACACAGGTAACCAGTGATAGAAGATAAATTTGAAGCTTCAACTCCAAATTTACATATAGGTATGTACATATGTGTGTATATTTTGTATATATACCCATATATACACACATTTATATACACATACACATATATACACATCCATAAACACATCTAAGTATGCAAATATAAGTATTTAAGTATATAAGTATGTGATACACATGTGTATATGTAATTATAATTTATATGTATAGAGAATACATATGCATAGAATATTTGTGTGTATATAAAAGATACATTGTAGGTTGATTTTTAAAGAAAAAAAATCAAACGTTCAATTTGCCAGACGGAGAAATCTCAACCAAGCCTACCCTTTTATTGCTCACGTTTCAGAGAACTGAAGGACTAAATGTGACAGCAGTCAGTCCATGAGGTTTAGGCAGTTCTCAAGTTTAAATTTCAAAGATACAATGGGATGTTGCATGGCACAATGATAAGGTCTTGAGCATGTTGGTCTTGGGACAGTCATACAACATGAGATGAGCTGGTCACTGAGAAGTAAATTCTCTGTTTTGGGCACCCCAAAATAACTGTTGCTATGTACTAATCTTAGCTAAGGACTGTTTGGAGGCCTGTACTTTGTACTCAGCTTCTAACACCACATGAACAGTATCCTGCTCATACATTCTATAGCTATCTAGCCTTGTATAAGTTGTATGTGCAAAGGCAATGGCAATGTCATTTTTGCACTATTACAACTTTTCAACTCCTTATTAAAATTAGTTTTTATATAGTTTGCTCACTATTTTCTATATCGAGAATCTAAGTAAGAGTTAATGAACTGAGCCACTATAGTCACATAGCTAATTAATGTGGTTAGATAAAAAAGGATCAACTATTTCTAGGTTATTTTCCCTGACTTCGACTTCCTTTCCAGATATCAGAAAGAATGTGCTTTTCCAAGAACAGTGTCACAATTTCTTGAGAATTGTTTTTGGATCATCATTTTTCATTTTTCCATATTAATAGAAAATAATAACTGACTTGAATAATTATATGTATGCTTTTTGATCTGTCTCTTGGAGCCTGCTCACAGTAATGGAAAATGAAATTTTTTTCTTAAGTCACAAAATGCCTTTCAATTTTATCATATGAAGAAACCGTAATTACTTTTAAAAAGTTGGCAGACAAATCTATTTTTTTGTTTGCCTCTCAGTGGTTTATATAAATGAACTGCTGTGATAGGTCTTGCATTTTTTTAATTTAATTCTGTTCAACAAATATTTACCAATCACCTCTTAGTATTAGGCATTATTTCAGGCACTGGGGATACAAAAATATGAGATTGATGGTATTCCTAAAGAGCTTACAACTAAATAGGGGAAGGGGAGGAAGATACATACAAAAATAACTATGGCACAAGGGGAAAGAGGAGGACATATAGGGAAATCAAAACAATGTACTATGAGAAATCTGAGGAAGAAGAGGTCATTTTCAGTTAGAAGGGACAGAGAAGACTTCAGGTAGAGAGTTTAATAGAAAGATTTGTTGTGTGTTGGGAAGACCATTTGAAGTAGGAGGAATATCTTGACACGGGAGCATAGACTAGAGAGAGTAGGAAAAGAAATCCATGAAATGAATAGAAAGTATGGAGCCAGACTATGGAAATCCTGAAATTGCCAGGACCAATTTATAATTTTTTCTATGGACAATAAGGACATTTTTGTTGTTTTTTATGTTTAAATATAGAAGTGATGTGAATGGGATTTTGCTTTGGAAAGACGATTTGGTAAGCCACAAGAAGAAAGGCTTGAAGAGGGTGCAAACTGGCAGCTAAAATAATAATATAATGATATGATAGCAGGTGATTATTAGAATGTTCTATACAAGAAGAAATGAAGGACGGAACTAGGGTGATTGAAATGTGAATAGAGGTAAGGGGACAGATGGTAGAAATATTGCACAGGTATAATCAAGTCTTGGCAATGATTGTCAGTTTTGAGGGAAGTTGGAAATGGAAAAGTCAAAGATGACTTGAAGGTTATAAAAACAGGTGCCTGGGATGATGTTGAATCCATCATTAGAAATAGAGAAGAAAAAGGGAAAGGCTTGGGACATGGTAAGTTTCAAATCCAGAGATCATACAAGTAGCTACAGCCAATATGAAGTTAGAAGTAAATGACCAGAATTCTGGAGAGAGTTGGGAAATGGATATACAGATTTGGGAGATTTTCACATACAAATGATCACCAAAACCTTGGGACTGGAAGAAATCAATAAGAATAGACTGTAGGGAGTAAAGAGAAGCAAGCCAATGACAGAACCTTAGATAATAAGAGGAGATAGCAATGATAACACTACACTCCTATATATAATAGTGCCATGTTAACTGATTTAAGATGAGTATGCTATTTTCTTTTTTGTTCCATTTAGTCTCTAATACTTCAAAGAACTATAAATTCCTGGCAAGGGAATTTATTACCTTAGTTGATATATTTATGAGTTGTTTTGACAAAAAAACCTGTCATCACACTGTGGCCAACTGACGATGAGTAGTTTGAATTTAGGTAGACTGATCCTAGGAACTGTCACGTGATCAGTTTTCAAAGACTTAATATCTAACAACTCAGTAGATCATATGTAAATAAACAGTCTTTAAGAAGATCACCTCCATGCCATGGTGAGGTATCTGAACAGGACTTTAGTGAATGGACTCCTTAGACTTACTTTTTTTTTTTTCTGTTTTAGAACTTTATTGTTTATAAAAAGACAGGCTCTGGTTCATACACACACAAGTATGAACATGTAGGTTCATATGCATACACACAGATGTGCAGACTCATGTATAAAGGCCTAAGCACATAGAGTTAATATGAGCTCCAGCTGTGGGTGGCTTCTCCCCTAATACTCCTACAGGTACTTCCCCAGGACAGGGTAGGAGACGGACCTGGATAAATCTTATAAAATACAATTTACTGAGTATTTTTATGAATATCACATTAATTTGTTTTATTTTTAATTACTGCTACTTACCAGCAATGTAGGAACAAATATAATTATCTTTTTGTCATTTGAATAGGTTTTTGGGAAAATCACATAATCTATCTGAGCATCAGTTTCCTTAACTGTAAAATGGAGATAATAATAACTCCCCTGAGGTAACATGGACTTATGAAATATAAAAAGTGATGACATAGGAGCAGATGACCTGGGTTCAAATCTGATCTCTGACAATGTCTCTGTGATCCTAAATAAGTTACTTAACTTCTCATCTCCTCAGACAACTCTTTAAGACTACTACCTACTGATTTGCATTGGAGGAAAGAGTTTCCTTATCATGGTACATTCTACGCAAATACGTATGAAACACTTCTCAGGAATGTTGAGACTATCCAGTCAAATAATAGCTATAAAGCTCAGTGTAAACCTTAATGTGCTAAGTTAATATAAGCTATTAATATAATTATTATTTATTATAACCATATTCCACAAAATCAGAAACAAAATCCAACTGGTACCTAACTCCTACCAAAAATGTTTATAACTGAAATGCAAAGCTAGATTATAATATTCCCCATCAATAATAGGATATTCATTAGAAGCTCTTTGAATGTATAAAAATCAACACTGATGTCAACACAGGAACAATCTTTTCAAGAAGAAATGAATTGCAGCAATTCAAGATTGCACTTAAAGGATGAGTCAATATTTCCATGACAAGCTTCATTTCTGAGGTATTAATAACAGAGTCAATGAGGGTAAAACTTAATATATAGCTTTCCAGAAAGACATTTAAAAAATGGAAATAACTTTAGTTTTATATTGAAAGTAGGACTTCATTTTTAATGAATGATGCTTTGACTGATAACCAGATGTTCGAAAGCTCCCCCAAACTATTATTTAAAAGAAGAGAAAGAGGAAGAAATAAAAATTTATAGAGTACTTACTTATCTTGCTAAGTGCCTTTTACAAAGATTATCTCATATGAATATACAGGGTAATTGGAGGAGGCCCTAACTGGGGAGATTAGTTAAGATATGACACTTGAGCTGACTGATTCTAAGAGATGGAGGTGAGGAGGGAGTGCATTCCAGGCAGGGGAAACAAAGACGAGAGATGGGATGTCTTGGTTGAAGCACAGCATATAGGTCCACTTATTCAATGTTCCACACTGTGAGAGAAGGAGAGCAATATGCAATAATTCTAGAAAGGGCAGAAAAAGGTTTTGTACTCCCAAAATGTCTGTATTTAAACTTAGAGATCACAAGGAATCCTTAGAACTTCCTGAGTATGGGAGAAACAATATAAGACTTGGACTTTAGAAATATTATTTCTGTAGCTGGGTGGATCATGGATTGGAGAGGGGAAGACTTGGAGGCAATGAGCTAATTGGCAGGTTATTACAACAGTCTATACAAGAGATGATGAGAATTAGGGTAGAGGCAATGTAAAGAGAGATAGAATTAACAATGCTTGGCAACTGATTGGATATGGAGGAAAAGAAGGAGTAAAGAGTCAAGAAAGACTCCAAATCTGCAAACCTGGATAACTGGAAGGATAGGGGTGACCTCTAATATAGGGGAAAAACATAAAGAATTTGGTCTTCCCTTTTGTATTATGGAATTCTTCTCAAAATAATGTTATTTAATGCATAAAATAAAATGCATTGGGGTAAAAGTAAACCAATTATATTGAAATACAGCTGTAAATAAAAATGTTTAATGAGTTTTCAAACCCTTTGTTAAGAAGCTCTCTCTAAAGTTAGAGGGAAAGCCAGAAGAGAGTGGGTTTGGGGAAAAAGATATTGAATTTTTTTATACATATTGAATTTGAGATACTTGTGGGATAACCGTATCTTACCTCTCTACCTACTAATCACAGAATAAGTATATAATTTATTCCATGCACCCAAACAAAATGAAGACATGAAGCAATTATCCAAGTAATTAAGGCAAAAGGGTGTGTGTGGGGGCTTTACTATTGAAGATCCTTGTATTTTTAGTCTGAATAATTCAGTTTATGTAACACCATAACCTCTAAAGAATTAGAATCGCAGGAGAGCTAGGAGGTAATGTAGCAATATGTAGTGAATTTGAAGGTGGATACAGCCTATTAGTGATAATTATTTATGTGCAAGAAGAGATTAAGAAAAATCACCAAGGAAATATGGACTGAGAAAATGAGTGAGAGAAGTTAAGTACCAAGAGCAAATTACAGGCCATGAACAGCATTGATATCTACAGAACATTAAAGGGAAAAAATACTAAAGCAAAATATATAGTATACAGTTAAAAATCTTCCATGAAAATTTTTATCAAAGGACACAAACAAGAATCACACAGGATAAGAAAGCATGGATGTGTTGTGATATATGTCATTGGAAGGCATTAATGAGATCTCACTTCATAAAATTAAGTTCTATTATATTTTCAAAATTTGTCATGTAATTTTGTTATTATCCCATTATTTTGCCTGTTTAGATGCTGATTAATTAATAGTAGTAAGTAAAATATGCCCCTTAGCAAATCTACTAAGAAAGATGGATTTAACAAACACAAGGTGAAAATTATGTTTAGCTGATATGTAATTGTAGCTTTACTCTATAAAAAGTAATTTTCTCAGACAATCCTGTGAGGGAGCAAGTAAAAGTCCAAATGAATGAAATGAAGCTGGTTGAGGTTAAGTGACTTGCCCAAGATGATATATTTGTAGTTTTATAGATCTCTAATATGATTGAGCCTTTTGTATCAGACTCTTTGGCACAGCTATGGATTTTTATATTTAAGATTATTCTCCAAAAAGTTTTTCATAATACTATTAAGAAGTTTCAACCAGCCTCAACCTGTAAGCTCTAGAAACATGACTTTTCAGAATAAAACAAACAAGCTATTACTACAAACCAAGAAATTAAGAAAAATGACAAAATTGCTACAGATATTGAGCCATATGTTAAGAAACATGAGAACAAATGAGTAAGGAACAACATTCTTCCTTCCTCATTTTCAAAAAAATAGTTTTTTGGAATATTTCAATATTTTTAACTCAATATTTCTTTAATTCTTAATCAGTTAACAGTAGTTATAAAGTGCTGATTATGTGCTGGGTACTGTGCTAAACACTGGTTACACAAATGTAATGGCAAGCTAAATAGTATCTTTTGCTATTTTTATTTTAGTATAATCAAATGCCTTTGATGGAAACTTGCTTTTATCAATCAAGAATCTTTACAAGGAATAAAGTACAGAAACAAGAGTTTCTTTAACTAGAAACAGTATATGTATTTATATTGTTAATTATTTTAATGAAATTAAAGATCTTCCCCACCCATTAATGGGCCTGCTCATTAAGGGGAGTTTGATTAGGAAAGATTTGTAGGAAGGCCCACAACTTTTGTTAATGAGGCTCTGGTTCTCAAGGGTTGTGATGCCCTCTGGCTCTATAAAAGATATAAATACTCTGAGTCGAGGTTTCACTTTCAGTCTTACTGACTGGAAATATTTGTTTGGCCAGACCAGGACTCTGGAAAGCCACTTAAGGAGCCCCCTGGCTTTGAAAACCCATATGTGCTTCCCTCTCCGGGAACCAAGTTCCGACAGGTGGACCTGTCTGTTGAATTCAGGCAGAGGAAGTCATGTCTGTTGATCTTTAATTTCTCTGTATTTTCTCTGAAGTTCAGGGAGCTGACTCCCCTGAACTAAGTGAATGATATAAGTACTTGATTAAAGGAATGATACATGTGTTTGACTGGATGGTTGTGTCAATCCCTCAAAAGTTGCCTTTCCTTTTATGAATGCAGATCTAAGAACCTGTGATAACAGATACCCCTGTGTATGTTGGGGTGCTTGCTGTTACAACAAAGAGAGGTAAAAACAATCCCTGCTTTCAAGGAGTGTATATTCTAATGAAGAAGACAATATGCAAATACTAAGCAGCACAGTCTCAGGCCTGGAGACAGAAAGAGTTGGATTCAATTCCATTCTCAATTGTGACTTGAATGACCTTGGTCAAGTCATTTAACCTCTGTTTGCCTCAGTTTCCTTATCTGTAAAATGGGGATGATCATAGCACCTACCTCCCAGGGTTGTTTTGAGGATTAATTGAGATAATATTTGTAGTGCTTAGTACAGTTCCTGGTACATATCAGACCCCTTAAAAATTTTAGCTCTTATTAGTAATAATAATTATTATTAATGACATATATACAAGGCATACATAAATTAGAGATCGACTCAAAGGGATGGCACTAGAATTAAGAAGGAGTAGAAAAGCCTTCTTGGAAAAGGTAAGAATGATAGATGAGACTTGAAAGAAGCTGAGGAAATTGGGAGGTAGAGGTAAGGAGGGAAAGCACTGAAGGCATGACGAACAACCAGTGGACATACATGGAGTTAGGAGATATTAATTACCTTTGTTTATGTGTTAAAAATTTTGGTTGTCCTCTTAATCCCCTTTGCAATTTGCATGCAAAAAGCATACCTTAAAACCCACACATAGCCACAAACACTCTTTCAGTTTCCAGGGGAGTTTAAAAATATAAACCTCTGACAACAACCTGTTTACAGGATAGAGTATGACAGTACATATTGGAAAATAGGGAAATAGAATTTCTTATCTCCTAAAACATCTCACTCAGCAGTCTTATTATTTTGGCACATATACACATATTCAAATGGATGGACAAAGATACAATCCAAAGCCACATGGAAATGTAAAATGTTATCAGTTATCTGTCATTTTGGATTGAACATGCTTCTATTTATTAAAGCATGTGGTAACATAACATAATTGATTCTGAAATCAGAAGACATTGGTTTGAACCTCAGCATGGCTACTTACTACCTATTTGACACAATTTCTCAAGGACTCACTTTCCTTGCCTAAAAAGGAAATTGGGTAATGGGATCTCAAAGTCCCCTTCAAGTTGTGTGAATTTTATACAGTGATAGTAAAGTACACAATTTACAACAGGCTGGAAAAACATCTAAAGCATCTAAAAAGCATCTAAAACTCCTAACTTAGTTTTTCATGATTAACTGCCTTGAATGAAGTATTGATGGTGATGATGATGATGATGTTGATGATATTTTACATTTATACAGGGATTTATAATTGTCAAAGTGTCTCATCTACGTTACCACACTTACGTTGTACAATAAGCTTTATTCAGTAGACAAGGCATATATCATGTATCCCTTTCTTATAGATGAAGAGCCTGATGCTCCAGGAGCTTAAGTGATTTAATTAAGATCACAAAATTAATGTGAAAGCATCAGAACTATAGAACTTGACACCATATCTTTTGACTAAAGTTCAAAGCACCTGTTCTGCCATTCGTAAGGACAAAGCAATTCATTTAACTTCCCTATGCCTCAGTTTTTTCACCTACAAAGGTGTAATAATAAGGTCATACCTGTCTATCCATCCATCTATTTTTCTGTCTGTCTATCTTACTTGAGTTGTTCTAAGGACAGAAAGAGAGAATGGGGAATTCTTTTTCAAACTGATATAAAAATGTAATGCTGACCTGCATTGGTAAAGAAAGTTCCTCAGTATGAGCTCCCTCCACTATTGAAATCACAGGTTCAGTCAAAAACAAAATGAAATTAAAGGTAAGGCATTTGTAGAAATTATTATTGTTATTACTGGTGATATTGTTTTCCTACCTAATTCCAAGCAGAATTTGATGCATATTATTAAAATAAGCAGCTTCATCAAAAAATATAAGCTAAGACAATTAGTTGTAACAGATTTACAAGCGCACAACATAGAAGATAAATGTGATTGTATAGTCTGATAAAACTCTGAGCAACTGTAGGCTGTGTAAAAAAGGCCATTTGATTTTTCTAAATATATCCTATAGATATATTGTGATTAAAGCTCATTAGTGTTAACTTGTGTCTAATTTGCAACAAATATGTACGTAAAGAAGAATCATAAAAACAAGTATATAAAATGATAGCATGATATCATCAAATCTTTCTCTAATACCTATAAAACCTTCATGCTTGGTAATATTTGCTCATATGGTCTCTCCATGCTGTATCAATTAGGAAAAGCAAGAACGATATATTTGATGGACTTTTTGGTATGTTAATTACTAATAATAAATGTCAGATGTCTAAAACTTCACTTCAGAATTTTATGTGCCATGCAACTCATCTGCTACAAACAGATTGCAGTATGACTAATTACATGACACAGGAAAAACAAATCAACAAAACAAGAAATATGAAGGTTCAGAGTAATTTTTAGCCTTCATCAACTTAATTTAATGAGACGAATTTTTCGGTTAAATTCTGGGTATACATACACACACATGCACATATACACATATACTTAATTAAATTGTGTGTGTGTGTGTACGTTTAATTTCCCTTTCATAAAACATTATATATAGGTAGCCTCCAATCTAAGCAATAACTATGTTCCAAAAATGATTTTGTAAGCTAATTATTTGGAACGTGAAAAGCATTTTTCTTATAGACAAGATGATATAAACAGTACAGTTCTCAAACCAGACCTCAAATAGAGTTTAAGCATAAAATAGTACCAATAAGAAGAGTCATATTAATTTTTGTGGGGGTTCACATCTTGCTTCTACTATTTCCTGATTGTATTACCTCAGGCAAATCATTATACCTCTCTGGACTATGTTACATTAATTGATGTGAGAATTTGGTTCCATATTGTCACATCAATTAATGTAACATAGTCAGTGAAGAACACGCTGAAATTTTAAAAGTGTAAACACACATTTATATGGTTTAATGGTTTCTGTGTAAATATATTTTATTGGGTCAAAACCAGAAACAAAGAGCTGACTAACCAAAATATTAATCATGCTTTTGGGGGATTTAAATAGCTAATAATTTTAGCCAATACAAAGGGGTAAAGCCTAGGACTGGAGCACTGAAGGCTCAGGAGTGCACTGAGAAGACAGAATCTTATGCCTGTACCAAAGAATAGCAAGGAGAAAGAAAGAAGAGTAGTCTGGGTGGGACTGATGCACACTACTCAACCACCCTCACTCACACCTCCACTGCCACACTGACCATGTCATGGACCAGTAAGAGACAACATATCCAACAGGGAATAGAAAGAGGCAAACACTGAAGACACAGACAAAGGGAGTTACAGAGGAAGCTACTTAAAGGAATATAACCCCTTACCTCCCCCTCCCAAAAATGTTACCTACAGACTCAAGCAAGGACTTTTAGTAACTGTGATTTACCCTTTGTTCACAAATATAGATAGCTAGAATACACTCTCCCATGGACCCTTATATATTGGGGTGGGTGCATCTAGATTCTTGGGGGCATATTTTGACTATTCCTACTATATAGGTTTTAGAAATATACCTTTTATAAAAGCTAATTGAAATCAGTTGACAAAGGTTAATAGAAATTATGCTAACAGGGGTTCATGACAAAGTAAGAGAAACCATCACTCTCTCAGCGTTAACCTGAGATAAGAGAACCTTGAAAGGAGAAATAATCAGTCAACCTCTGCTCACCAAAGCCAGTGGAAGTTTAGGAATTACATCAGAGGGGATGCCACAAAAGCATCATAGATTTAGAACTAGAAGAGACCCTAAAAGTTGTCCAATCCCTCATTTTACAGATGAGCAAAATGAGACCCCAGGAGCATGAGTGATTTGCTCCAGGTCAGATATAGTGTCAGAGTTAGAATCTAAACACACATCTTCTGATTTCCCCCATGCCACACTGTCCAAACTCTGGTTCAAAGCATGCATTCTCCTCTTCAAGATACCTATCAAGCAATCAGACATCCCTAAACTCACTCTGTCTCTTGGAATCCCCAGTTTTTTTTTTGGAACCTTAGTTTTAATGTCATATCTTCCTACATACCTATGACTTTGCTGCTCCAACATCATTTGCTAGAGGCTTCCCATCAAAATCAACTTGTATCTTTTCTCCGCCTACTGAAATCATGATTTAATCACTGTAGGGAGATCCCAGAAAGGAACTTTCTTTATTGATACAGACTGTATCTGATCTTGATCTCTAAATTCTATCACCTAGGGTTCAGCAGGGGCAGAAAAAGGTAAAAGAGGAGAGGGAAATGATAAGGAAAGGATAAAGGACAAGGAAAGGAAAAAGAAAGGTATGAGAACAGAAGGGTTAAAAAGTAGAAAAAAGAAGGACAAAAGAAAGTTTCTATACCTTTCCCAGGGATGTGCTTTTATTCCCTAATGACCTCACACTACCCTGGTCCCGTCAAAAAAAAAAAAGGCAAACTACCTCGTATGAACTACATATCAAAGTATTCCAAATGACCTACTTCTTTCCTCTATAATTAAAACCTCTCATTCCCTCAACATTGAAGATCTCAACACCTAGGAAATCATTCAGTTAGATGATGAATGGCCCTTGAATTATTCCTGAAGTATTTATTAAAAAAATAACACAAAAACTACTGTGAGTCAATTAGGGAATAGCCCAATAAATTTTGGCATATGATTATAGACCAAAAATGTGTGTGCTCGCCCTTCATTGCTGAAGAAGACCATGCCATCAGAGAAATGATGACATGACTTGCACTTGATTTTGTTTTGAGTGAGGGAGGGCTGTGCAGGTCACCAGCCTCACTTCTTCTCCAGAGCCATCTGAATCCAGTGACCAGATATTCATCAGGATGACTGGAGATGACCCAGGATGAGAAAACTGGGGTTGTGACTTGCCCAAGGTCACACAGCTAGTGAGTATCAAGTGTCTGAGGTGAGATTTGAACTCAGGTCCTCCTGACTCCTGCACTGGTGCTCTAGCCACCGCACCACCTAGCTGCCCAGAGGAAAAGTACCATGCAGTAAGAAACATGATGAATGCTGAGAAGTATGGAAAGGCATGTTAACATTGTTTCTATTGTTCTGCAGTTGCTCTTTTATATTTATATTGGTGGGTTCCCTTTACTTCACTTTGCATCAGTTCTTTGCCTCAGTAGGTAGTCTGTTTCTGAGTTACTGGAAGTCTTCAATTAGGGAGTGGCTGACTTCTCAGGCATCTTGCAAAGGGGATTCATCTTTCCGCTGAGGTTTGAACAAGATAATCTCTAAGGTTATCCCTTCCAATTCTAAGTTTCTATGAACTCAAATGGTACTCAAATTCTTGGAATTTCAGCCAGAGTGATACAGCAAAGTGAAAACCTGACAGGGATATGTATGTATGTATGTATATATATTCAGATAAAGAACTCACTCTGTAGGCAGACCTGCCAACCTCCTCATCCAGCAAACACCCTTAAATTGATCACAGCTATGAAAATATATTACAACTAATTATATGAACAAATAGAAAAAAATAATAATAATAGAGGGGAAAGGAGGAAGAAGGGGAAGAATAAAAGAGGAAAATGCACAACAAAGTTGGAGAAGAGAAGAAGGAAGAAGAAATGAAATAAGGAAGAAAAAGAAAAGGAGGAGGATGAAGAAGAAAAAACTCATATATAGGCTCTAGAATGCTTCTAGAAATTAAAAGACCAGTCAAGAATATAATCAAATATTAAATGATATAAATATTCAAAGAACTGTATGGATAACAAAAAAATCTCCAACAATAAGAGCAGAAAAAATCCCAGGTTGCCACTGGACATGGTGAGTTCCTCTTCACATAATTATTTCAAGAAGCTGGATGACTAATTGCCAGGAATATTGTAAAGGGGATACCACCTGTAAATTGATTGGAGGAAGGAGCAAATAAATCAAAGACAATTATGAGTCAAAAAATCTGGTATTAAATTCTGACTCTTAAACCCACTAGTTGTATGATCTTGGGTAAATCCTATACATCCCTGAGCCTCGATTTTCTCATCTGTAAAATCCAGGGTTTCAAGGACCGTGAGATCCATAATACTCTCAAAAGGTTACAATAATGGATCAAGTCAAATAAGATAGAATTTAATATGTATAAAAGTAAAATCCTAGGCAAAGTTTGTGCCAAAAATGATCTGAGGATTTTGGTGAACTGCAATAAATATGAGTCATCAATGATTTGTGACATGGTCAAAAGGGCTAATGGGATTTTATGCCACATTAAAAGAGGTGTCAAATTTAGCCTGGAGAATAGAAGATTTAGAAGGGTTATGATGGCTGTCTTTAAAGATTTGAAGTGCTGCCACATGGGTGAAACACATCTTGTTCTTTAAGATCCCAGAAGGTAAAGCTTTCAGAGAATCAGGTTTTAGCTTCCTATAAGGAAAACAAGCGAAAACGTTTCCAATAACTAGAGCTTTCAAAAGAATAATAAGCTTCTTCTGGACATGGCAAGTTCCCCATCATGTAATTAAGAAGCTGGATGACCATTTGCCAGGAATATTGTTGAGAGGATTCTGGTTCAGGTATGGGTTGGACTAAAGAGCCCCTACGGGGCCACTTTTTAACTAGATACCCCTTTAAGGTCCCTCTCAGCTCTAAATCTGAGTACATCTGTATATTTTTCAAAGGCGAAAAAAGTGACGTACACCAGTATTTACCAAACTTGGAAGATCAATATCAGTAGAGGAAGGATTTGTTTGTTTTTAAATTCTAAAAAAGTATTCTGAACAATGAATTTTTTAAAGTTCTCTGCTAAAGTTATTGTATGAACCATTCTAAAAATACTCATCGGACCACTGCATTCAGTGCAAAACATTCTCCAATATAGACCTTTACTGATCCAATGAAGTATATCAGGTTATATCTTTTTCTATGCTTTTTTCATTATTATCTTAGTAGAAACAAAACTCAAACTTATTATTCACCTATGCTACTATATTATGGAAAAACTGGCATTTATTCATAAGCTAGTTCTGAAAGCTATATATGGATACATTCAGTTTTCTTCTAAATAATTTGTTGATTAAATGAATTTTTATATCTAATAAGTTAGTTAAATGTTCCCTTTTGTAATGGAAATCTATCATCTTACCTGAACACTAAGTTTTACTTCATTTTAAAATAAACTTATACAAAGGAACAACTGCGCCCACCTCTTCTGTGTCCTCCAGGCTAAACAAGTGAGTGATGAGCTATAAAGAAACTAGAGAAAGAAGAGGCTGTGATTTATTGAGGGGCAAGTTTGGGGAAGTGGGACAAAACTTACCAGTATTCTTATTCTTATGGAGGGAAGGAAGGAAGGAAGGAAGGAAGGAAGGAAGGAAGGAAGGAAGGAAGGAAGGAAGGAAGGAAGGAAGGAAGGAAGGAAGGAAGGAAGGAAGGAAGGAAGGAAGGAAGGAAGGAAGGAAGGAAGGAAGGAAGGAAGGAAGGAAGGAAGGAAGGAAGGAAGGAAGGAAGGAAGGAAGGAAGGAAACCAGAATACACTAAGTATTTACTATGTGCCTAGAACTATGCTGAGAATCAAGGACACAAATAAAAGCAAAAATAAAGACAGCCTCCCACCCACTTTAGGAAAAGCAAGATTTTTTCCCCCTTTTTTTTTGGAGGGGAAGTTGGAGTGGAGTGGGGAAATAGGGATCCTTAGTTATCCCTATAGTTTAGTATAGTCCATCTGTTTATTGCTATTCGTTTCATATTGCCCTAGTTTATATTTATATTCTAATGGGGGTTATATATATTATATAAATATATTTATATTCTAATGGGGGAAAATATAGGAAAGGGAACTGAAAGCAGGAGAAGGGAGAAGTCATGGAACTGAAATCCAAACGAAATAAAAAAACAGGACTAAGAGGAGAACAAAGGTAGGCCAGATTCAGCTCCTCCACAAAATGGAGGCTTCAATGGGAGAAAGAGGATGGGACTTTTGGAAGGATATTCCAAGGTGAGTGGGACATGGAGTTGGTAGGCTGCTCTAGGGCAAGGAGGCTCTAGACACTGAAGATAGCTTCAGGATGAGCTAAGGGGAATATATGACTAGACCATAGAGCAATATATAAGAATGATGGAAAAGTAAGAAGGGGTCAGATTATGAAGAGTTTTAAATGTAAAAGGAAGGCACTTATATCTGAAGAAATAGGAAGCCTTTGCATTGTACCACACGGACATTGAGGGGCATGACACGGTGAGATGTGAGCTTTAGGAAAACAACTTTGGCAGCTGTATGGAGTGGTCATGGCTTTAAAAAATGTTGACTGAATCCGGGCAATGTGGAGGAGATAATTATCTAAATTTTACCTCTCTGCTTCCACAGCATACAGCCAATCAACTTTGCTGAGTTGTGGACAGAAGAAACAACACTTTATGATTCTCTCAGTTCTCCACTAATCCCCCCGTTATTCCCCATTTAAGTGGACAAGTTAAGTGATAAACTTATAGCTACCATACACACGCATTAAGTTTTCCTGAATTATTTTAATAGAATTTCAGTCTGTCCAAACTGGTATGGAAAGCTTATATCTGTGTGCATTTCTGGTATTATGCCTATTCAAGGTCTCAAATCAGTCTATATAACTCAAGTTGTCTAGGAGCTGAGGCATAGTGACACTATAATCCTGTTCATCTATCTATATGCATGAATACACATTTGAATGCTTAATAAGTAAATGAGTGAAATGGTTTCTACTCAGGCAATATGAAACGAATAGCAATAAACAGAGGGACTATACTAAACTATAGGGATAACTATATTTCCCTACTCCACTCCAACTTCCCCTCCAAAAAAAAAGGGGGAAAAATCTTGCTTTTCCTAAAATGATGTATAAAGTTTGTGTTTCTGTATGTGTAATTCAACAGACAATTTATACAATCTTATATTAAATTTGGTGGTGGTTGTTTTTCCTTTTAGTCAGCAATTTCTTGGGATCAGAGAAGATGGGGCAATGAGTAAATTGTAAACAAATCAAATAGATGTATTTTTAGTATGTGATGACTCATGTAACCCACAGTGGAGATAAAAAGAAGCTTCAGAGAGTATGGCATATAGGAAATCAAATTCTATTCAGAGAAATGTTATTTCAAGATCAAAAAGGAGTAATACACTCAGATCACTACTTTTCAACCCTTGAAACTCCACCACCCAGCTTACTGAGTAATCTTTTCATTCTGTCTTTGTTGTCTATGTTGACACTCAAAAGAGCTGAAGCAATTTATAAAAGTTATATCACTATAGTGCTTTCCTAAAGCAATCCATCTGCAAATTTTACACACATTTCACAAAAATGTCCTCTGCAAAATAAAAATGAGGGGCTACTGAGAATCATTTGTTTAATTCCATATATGGGAGTAATTTTTAAGCTCTCTGCATTCAAATATCTCAAAATGTTAAGTTCTGAATAAAAATACCACTTTCTGTAGAAACAGAATAGATAAATCAACATGCAATGCATGATTTATATATTAGTGAAGTAATTAATAAAATATTATCCTGTATCTTGTGTGTACAAGGTACAGAGTCAGGCACTCTCAGGAATATGGAAATGAGTAGGATATAGTTTTTGAACTCAAAAAGTTTAAAATTTTGTAGGAATAATATGTGTATATAAATCAAAACAAAACACTACACATAATTGCTCTAGGTGCAATATAAACAAAATTCTGCAAGGATTTAGAAATGGGTAGAGATTTGATAAACATGTCAAAGAAAGAATTTCAGGTAGAAAGCATTATTTGAATAAAGGTGCAGAGACAAGAGTATAAAAAAAACATTTAAGGAAATATTCAGCTTAACTGAAGCAGAGAGTACACACAGGGAAGGATGCTTGGATTAGGCTACAAAAAGTCTTGAATGTCAAAGTAAAGAGCTTAGATTTTATTCAGGAACCATCAGACTTTGAGAATAGAAGTACCAAAAACTGAAGCAATATTTTAAATGAATCTACTTGACAAGAGCAGGCCAGCTTATAGAATGGATAAGAGGGTACAAAGATGGGGCATAGATATAATAGTAGTCTATTAAGAAGATAAAATAGTGTAGGAGTTGGGGGTAAGGCAAAAACATGCATAAAGGGTAAAGACAACAACCATAAAAAGTACACCTCAGTAGAGGGCAATGGGTAAGAGGTGGACTCTGCAACTACCTGAAATGCATTGGTTTAGAAACGCACCCAAATGCAAGAATAAAGAGGTGAGGTTAAAGAAGAGTTAAGAGACACAAACCAGCCATAATGATTCCACCTTCTCCTCAACTGGTTATCTTCTTTTCCCTTTCTTTTTGGTCAGTCTAGTTTTATTTCAGTTTCCCTAATTTGGGAACTACGACTAAGAGAGTTCGACATACAGTTAGTTCCAAGCAATAGTAATGATTTTAAATCAAGTTCTTTATCTCATTTCAACAGGGAAACTACCAAAGAACAGATTCTCAGCTAACAGAACAAGAGCTAGCAAAGAAAATGGAAATTTCACTGTAGATACAATACATGGATTATGTAATATCATTTTGTGGTCCATTAAGAAGTAGCCAGAAAGTCGGAGTGATATAGTCAAATTCTTGATCTCTTATGTGGCTGTAAGGATGCAATTCTCATAAAATGGTAAGCTATCCTTTCTTATGATGTATCTAGAAGAAAATAAAATCTAAACAATCATTCAAAATTCTAAAATATTATTTTATTTTGCTTTCAGTCTTGACTAGCCAATCTGTGATTCACTTTAATAGAGTAATTAATTCCTAAGGGAAAAATTGTCTTATAACCAATAGCACTTTAAGATGGCTTATCCAAAAATTTTCAAAAGGTCACTCACATATTATCAAAGATAAAAAAACCCTCTGATCTTGTGGGAAAAAAGATAAACTGTTTTTTCTTTTAGTTTTCTTATGGGTCATCCTCTGGGAGGAAATGGTACATGATCAATGTTGCACTTACCAACGTGAACGTCATAGTATTTTAGTTAACAATTCCTCCCTAATGTGAATTACAGCTTTAATTGTGAATTGTTTCTTATATTTTACCATGTATTTCCAGATATTTAGTTGTATTAATCTTAAATTAACCAGTAATGATTCATTAATTTACAAAGTCCCAAGGAATTTAGAGAATTGACTTCAAGTAAAGAAATTGACTTAAATTCCTAAAATTATTTCAACTATTATTCATTGAGTGCCTAATAGGTGAAATATGAGAGACTCAAAGACATAATAGACATGATCCCTACCGTCAATAAGCTTAAAACATAACAGGCAAGAAAAGATACTAACAGAGGCTATCCATAAAATGGATTGTACAAGTCTCACCTGAAGAACCTATCCTATGACTTCATAATCAGAGTTTATATCCTAGTTAGCTGCAGCTGAAGTCTAGGTATTATTATATAGGCCTGTTTTCCATCTCTGTGCTTTTATAGAGAGATTACAATAGACTTGGGTGACCGACACAATCATTCTTCCTAAGGACTAATGAGAATCTGCACTGCAGACTGAATGCTCATCCATAATTCAGGATCCCAGTCTCAAAGACTACGTTCAAACTACAACAGATCTTGGCAAAGGTGAAATATTGAACTACTGCTACTGCAGACACTAAATCATGATGCCCAATGGAAGCAATTTTTTTATTTCTTAGCACTGGAAACAGAGTTTAAACAGAAATATTCAAACTCAATAGCAATGAATATTACCAACTGAGTGACAGAAAGGCTAAAACCACATTGGACAAAGCTGTTTTCTTCATCAGTAACTCAAAAATGCTGTGGTATAAAGTGATCATTGAGATTTAAAAGTAAAACAAAGTAAAAAAGCCTTCTCTTTGAGACTTATGTACAAGCAAAGAACTGATGGGTTTGGTTATTATAAACCACCACTCTAGACTCCTGAGGAGAGAAGAATACGATTCATCCTCAATATTTTTATTTGACTTACCTGAAATATTGTAGCAATTATGCATTTCACTGTGCTGCCCTTTTTACAGGCTTGTGCCTAGCAAAATGGTCCCTATAAAATATATTTGTGCCTATCACTAACCTATGTAGGAGACAGGTCATCAAGATTGGAATTTAATTCTGTGGGACTAGCACCAAGAATTATTTGTTTTCCGTTAACACTATGGATTCTTTTTAGAATTTAATCCTGAACTCTTTTTTTTGCATATTATAAATGATTCTTATGCTAGAAAAGGGAGGAAATTCTCAAGTGAAATCTTTGTGCTCTCCAGCAGTAAAATACTGTGGATTCATATAGCACAATATTATAAATGACATGTGAAAGCAAAGCAAATTTACTGCCTTCATATGCACTTGAATAAATATTATAACTTAACCTTAGGTCCAAAGGCAATGATAATTTTTAACAGGTAAGGGAGAGAGGACATGGTTTGAATCCTCACTGCTCCCCAAGATTTTTGTTCTCCATACCCCTCATCTGTTTTGAATTACCATCACCTAGTCACTGAGGGAAAAAAATAATAATGATCATAGATAAAAGAGCAATGAATGTACATTGGATACATCAGTAAATAAACATTAGTGAATGTACCCAACCTTCATTTGACCAGACTTCAACATTTCCCAGTATTGTTCCTCTCTCACTTTTAATTATACCTCCATATTCATTTCTAGCATTGTTTAGAACCAAACTATTTTCATTTATTTATTTTTTTTCAAGCTATTTTCATTTGTAAAATGAACTAATCTAACTAGATGGCCTCTTTCAGCTCTAAAAATTCTCTGTAATCTTAGGAATTAGTTAATTAAATCTTAGGAATAAGATTAATCATTAGCAAGAATAATTAATAATATAACAATAATTCATTGATAAGAATAATGCAAAACAAATTATTTTATCTTAGGAATTCTAATTGCAGGAATCATATATGTGCAGTTTCCCTTCAATAACAGCAACCATTTTGGTTGAGTTCTCTATGAGTTCAAGATTTGAGATAATTTGAGATTCCTGCATATGTATAAATAGGCAATAACATGTCATCTAAAATTCTGTGGCACTTTGAATAAAATTTGCCAGCATGTTAACATTCAACAACATAATCTTTGAGAACTACCGCAATAGAGTATTCAGACAATACTCCCACTTAGTAATAACTCACACTTATGTAGTTCTGAGTTTACAAAATAATTCCTTCAAAACAACCCTATGAGAGTTGGAAAATATCATCATCTCCATTTTACAATCATAGAAGCTGAGATGGGGAGAGGATGAGGGAGTTGGTTCCTAAATATTGGAAATATGGGAATCAAACCTAGGCTTTCTTCCTTCCAATCTAGTATTCTCTCCACTACGTAACACTACCTCCTCACCTCATACAGATTTCTCTCCATGAGCTTAGGTGTGAATTTCAGTCTTTTGAAAGTTAAGGTTGCCCAGACAACTGGAAGCGAGCTATGCCTGCCACTGGAGACAATGATCAATTCACTGTCAAATGATGACTAACGGCAACAATAATGATAATAAATGTTCAGTTGCTTCAGTTTCTTTGTGCCCCCATTTGAAGTTTTCTTGACAAAGACACTAGAGTGGTTTCTCATTTCCTTCTCTGGCTCATTTTACCAATAAAGAAGCTAAGGCAAACAGGGTTATGTGATCTGCCCAGGGGCACACAGCTAGTAAGCATCTGAGGCTGGATTTGAACTCAGGTCTTCCAGACTCCAGACCCAGCTCTCTATCCACTGGCCTACCTAGCTACCCAACATTAACAAAGTTAGCATTTATAGAGCATGTGTGTGCTAAATGCTTTACAATTGCAATCTCCTTTGAGTTTCATAATCCCTGAGAGGTAGGTACTCTTACTCTCCCCATTTTCTAAATGAGGAAGCTGAGGCAAACAGTGGTGAAGTGACTCGCCTAGGGGCACACAGCTAACAAATGTGCAAGGCTGTATTTGAACTCAGGTCTTCCCAAATCCTGCCTAGATACTCCATGCATTGTACAACCTAGTTGCCCCTGATGAATCCCGTAATTTAATGAAATCTAGTAATCCAGTAGATACAAGGAATCAAAAAGTCAATTTATCAGAAAATCTGAAGCTCCTTTCAAAAGAAAACAATATCTTTTTTTACCCCACCCCTAACAGTCTTAGTATCTGGGCCAGGTAGAACATGACCTTCCTTAAATTGACCCTGAATAGCAATGATTTCCAGATTTAGAAACCAGTGACAATGGAGACATCAAACTTTCATATCCCCACAGGTGGATAAATATATACATGACACATTAATAAGCCAGCATTGTTGCTGTTGTTTGTTTGTCTTTCCCCTGAAGTAATATATAAGCAAAAGCTCAGATGAGCAATCCCCATATCCTCTAGGATAGTATTATGCTAAGCTGACTCACTCCCAGACTCATTATTTCTATGACACAGCCCTCAGTGAACTGCCGTTTACATTGCTTCTTACTGGCCTATTCTTACAGTTCTGCTTCTCAGTCTCTGAAGGACAGAGTTGTCATTTATACAGTGATAAACCAAGGGTTCTTGCCTGAAGAATGTGAATTCATATTAAAATCTCTCTAATAAAGACATACATTTCTGGCAGACAAAAAAAAAAGAAACACAAACAGCATCTATCTCATTTTGCTACTAGGGTAGGCAGGATATTTGCTAAATAAAAGGAAGACAGCTGAGGAAATGGCCTGTATTGATTTTAAGAAGTCATCACGAACATGTCTGATATCTTTATTAGTAGAAATTTCTAAGACGTTCTTCTATCATTTGCTGTTCCAATTTCACAAAAGAGAAAATAAATATATACACATTTTAAAATATGACTAATAGGAGAAATAAATACCTGTTTCTACATATCAGTAAATCAAAACAGACTTGGCCTCTGAGATGTCTGGCACTTACCTTGGAGTCTTTGCATTACATTGGCAATGTCTCTAGGAGATCTTGACAGCATTCTTGAGGAAGTAGCCATGATGCATCTGTGGTAGGCACCTTCCAGCAAGAGAATCCTCCCATGAAACCATGAATCTGGACAGCTGAAGATTCTATGTTACTCTCATCTACACCTTCTTTTCTTTTCAGGCCATAAATTGGTCCATCCCTGGGGAGCAGCTGATTAGAAGACTGCCCTTTGGAAGGTTTAATCCTTTTTTTCAGAAGTCCTTTGAATTAGCCTATCAGGGGAGAAAAGATAGGTGTTAGAAGTGATTTCTATAGACTTTTGTATGTTAAAAAAAGATATAAAATTAGCAATTCTAAACATGTTCTATATGCAAGAAAGCATATTATATTTTAATGCAATGGATACAGAAACTCTACTGAATGGTGATTATTTGAACTACATAAAACTATAAAAATGAGCTGCTGTAAATCTAGCTCACAAACACTACTGTTACCTTCTTCTTCATGTTTTTACTCATGCAAACATAATGTCATGGGGAGTATTGTTGGTAGGCATGCTATTTCGGCATTTTTTAACCCACTAGATATTTGAAAGTTAAAAGAGAAAATAACTGTTTTACTCCAAGTTTTACATTTAGCTTTCATAACAGTTGATACGAAAAGAAAGAAATGTGTTTTTATTGAGTAAACATTCTTATAACTTTTAATATCGCTCCAATTTTTCATAATGTTAAATATTTCAGTCACCCTTGCACACATAAGAATAGATGACCAGAAATCAAGAAAGCTGGACTTAGATCCTAACTTTGACTCACAAGTGGTGAAGCAATCTAAGTATCATACCTCTGTGTCTCAGGTTTATTATCTTTAAAAGTGGAAGCAACTGACATTACCTACGCTACAAATTTGCAATAAGGATATGTATAGATGTGTGTGCATGTATATGTGTATACATACATATATAATGTATGTATACACACATATATAATGTGTGTACATACACACACAAACTTTATTATTATATTGTCAGAACACAATCTTCATCTTTTTTTTCAGCCATTCAACTTCTATCCATCCCCTAAAACTTAACCAATATACAACCTTCTCCATGCAGCATCCTTAACCCCTTTGTTGGTTACAGGTTTCCCTCCAGATGTCACATGCATTTTGTTTTGTATCTTGCTAATGAACTAACCAATAATTTTCCCGTTAAGTCAGGAAAGGCTTGATTTTGAATAGTACACCTTCAGTTCAGAAATATGTCTAAGGCCAGACAAGGATAGAGCCAGGAGTAGAATCCAGGCTTCTTGCCGTCTAATTCATGATTTCTGAAAAAAAATGCTGGACCTGGACTCAGGAGAGAATTGGGTTCAAATCTCATTTTTTTCTTAAAATTTTACTTATTTAATTTTTAATTTATGGAATAAAACAAACATTCCCATAACATAGTGTAATTTGAAAAGATGATTGCACATGAAACTGTAAATCTTTTATGTACAACTTGTTATTCCTTTTACTAAATATATAATAAAGTTATAATATATTCATAATAAATATATAATGAAGGTATCAGTCACATAATAAAAGTTCTATTTTTCATTTTTTCTCTCCCCTGCACCTTAGAGATGACTACCATTAGATGCAAATTTTACATGTGTGTGTTTTTAAAAATCTTACTTCTAACAGTAGTGTTTGTGTGTGTGTGTGTGTGTTCATCCTTCACTGCCAAAGAAGACCATGTCATCAGAGAAATAATGATATGGATTGCACTTGACTTGGTTTAGAGTAAGGGAAGGCTGTGCAGGTCACCAGCCTCACTTCTTCTCCAGAGCCATCTGAATCCAGTGACCAGATATTCATCGGGATGACTAGGGATGACCCAGGATGAGGCAATTGGGGTTAAGTGACTTGCCCAAGGTCACACAGCTAGTGAGTGTCAAGTGTCTGAGATAATTGGTATCAATGTAATTTCACAACAATTTAACAGGGATAACACAAAATAAATACATTTAAAAAATCTAACAATAGTAGTGTGATCATGGTTATATCCCTTAGGTTCTAAGCTTCAACTTCCTCTTCTATACAAAATTACCACCATATATATATATATATATATATATATATATATATATATATATATATATATATATATATACACACACACATATATATAATTACTACAACATACATATACACATATAAATATATAATATATTAGATTATAAATATATATTATACATAAATATGATATATAAATATATAAAATATAAAAATATGAAGCTATTATAATACCTATAGAACCTACCTACCATGTGATGCTTAAAGAAGATAATGTATCTAACTTCTTTGGAAACCATTATTTTTGTTGTCTGTGTTTACGTCTTATCATCCCCTAGATGGTTTGCTCCATGAAATGAAGGATCTTTTGACGTAGTCTTTGTGTCTGTGCCAGAGTTCGGGATCATGCACATAGCAGACATTAAATGAATGTTGGTTAGTTGGATGAATGAATGGGGTCACAAGTGGTAATTTACTGTATTTGTGTGTATTTATATGTATATATGTGAAAATGTAATAATGTTATCAAACTGCAAAAAATTCCTAAAAATTTCTGCATATTGGAAGATTCTTAGTCTATGACTGACTGTTTTTGCATCACCAAAAATCCTAGTAACACAAGGAGTGAAGAAAAATAAAAACAAAAAACCTTCTCCCAATTCTCTGCCATATCATTTCCTAATCATTTCCAATTCCATACAGAGTTCATAGCATTTCTATGAGAAAATTCTGATATTTCCTTCCCAAAATATTAAACAACAAATTATTTATGTATCAAATATACTTTTATGGGAACTTAGTGGTATGAAAACAGTCTTAATTTCCTCATCCCCCCAAGTTATATTTTTCATTTCTTCTAACTTTTATTATTTCATAATAACCATTTAAAATTTTAAGTCTGGAACTGGGTGTTATTATTTATACTAGGTCCTTAAGGGTAACAATGATGGCTGAACACAGTCTTTTCTCAGTGCAGTACAAGTCACTAATAATATAAATTACAAAAAGCTACTACACAAAAATTTAAGAACGAATCCTGAAAATGAGTGTATCTGGCACATCTAGCTAGACATCTCTCTAATAAAAAGCCAGTTGAAGTCAGCAAAAGAAAATGTTGTGTTAGCTACTCCTGGAGTAGCGTTATCTCCTTCTTTTAAACCCAAGATTAAGGAGAACAAGGTTTAAGAATTGCAGTCTAAAGTATTCTTAGGAAGGCGCTATAGCAATAACAAGATTTTCCATCCAGGACCACCACAGTGTCTGATCCAATACAGAACAGACATATAAACATTCTATAACCCTCCCCCTCAGAATCCCCTGACAAGCATCTATAGGTTCTTTCGTTGTAATTCAAGCCCCAAGTGTTCTGTGACCAAATCAACTTGGAAAATATTGTCTTAATATATTCTCTATTAAGAAGGTGGGAGAATCATTCTTTAGTTACTGATGAAGGGGGTAGGACATAGATGATATTGATGCAGACACTGAGAAAATTATAGCACTGAAGCTACAAGTTTTGTTGGACTTTTTTCTTAGCAATGACCTATGATTTGATGATTATTTCTGACCTGATACAAGCTGTACAGTTCATATGGAAAATTATTTTTACAGTTCTCATCCCAGAACCTTAGTTGTTTTGTTTTTACTCCTTCCCTCCTACTAATCCATCAGCATGTTCTGCCAATTCTTTTGCCATTAAATCTAGCAGATAAATTACACAATTATGGCTGACTGACTAAAGATGGGACCAGAACTTTTATATTTTCAAAGCAGAAAAACATTATCCATTTGACCATTTACTTAGATATCCATTTTCTGCACATGAAGGACATCTTTTACAATCCATTTTTTCCTCACTGAAAGATCAATAGAGAATTATAGAGCTAAAAGAGGTCTTGCTACCTGGTCAAGTGATACAGTGGAAAAAGTGTCAACTCTGAAATCAAAAGATCTCAGTTAAAATCCTACCTCTGAAAACCCATACCACCCACTTGTTATTTGGAAGGTCATTTAACTTCCCTGGATTTCAGTTTCTTCATCTGTCCCATACAGATATCGAGCTATGATCCCTAAGATATAATATGCCTTTTGCATTTGAACATAATGTGAGATGTCTATGACCTAAGAAACCTGTGTACATGAATACTATAATGAGTCCATGAGCATATTTAATGTGTAGAACATAGTGAAATCATCATGTAAGTCTTAGCTATAAAGACACAAGATCTAAAACCATAATCCTCAATAGTGTAGGCCAGGACCAACTCAGCCAATCCAGGGGTTGAAGTTTGGGATGGAAACAAAATGAACATCTATCATAGACAGTTAACAAAAGGAAATATACTTTGCCATGGTCTGGAAAAGGATACACAGCTTGTCCAGATGGACACAACCTCCCACCTTATCCCCATATGGAAATACATCTGGTCAGAAAGCATGTTGACGCACACAGCAGTGGAACATCTGTCAGGTCTGAAGGGTACTGATTCCCCATAGATTGGTCTTTTAATATCTTTGGTAACCAGGAAGCCATATCAACAGCTCAAGCCTAAATCTGCTGAACCAGTCAAGTCTTGGGAACAGCTTCCCTCCATTTTCAGGAAAAAAAAACAGCCAAACAAGACAGGTCCTTTAGGGAACTGCAAAGCTATAAAATGCTATATAAATACCCCCTAAAATTTATTGGAGAAACTACATGATGTTTTTGACAATCTCAAGTTTCTCTTTGTCACAAAAGCTCATCTTTTCTATGGTAATATTTCTCAGTGATGTAACATGACAGGGAATAGTAGAATACGACAATATTAGAAGAATTAAAATTGGAGATGACCAAGAAGTCAAGGGAAAGAGACATGATAGGCGTCAGTAGATTACAGCTCATTACCAACAATTTATTTGGATATCAGATGTAAGGCAAAAGATATAATGAAAGTTGTGTATATATATAGAAAAAGAGGTGAGCCAGTCGCTGCATGAAAATGAAGTAACAGATGAATAACCTTTATGCTCATTGTCTTCGTGTAATACCCTAAGAGACCTCCAGAGAAAGGGCTCTAGTGTGTTGGGTAGTTGCTCTAGGAAGGATTTATGTATGACATGGACAAAACTTGCATAAGAATGAAAAGGTGGAATGGGTAGCAATCTGTACTAGGTCAGAGTGTGTCCATATCACAGCATTAATAGATCAAGCAAAACATGGAAGAATTGTGCCCTCACAGCAGCCTGTACGATGCTGATCACATGATGTATCATGGAAATAATAATGAATGTAATTGGACTAAACTGAACTACACTCTCATTTTTAATGCGTGGAGGGAATAGAGGGAACTTATGAAAGAAATCAGTTAAAGAACTGGAATGAAAATTAGAAGATGACATAAGAAAACTAACAGAATGAAAAAGAAATGTCCACAATATTCTTCAGCAGTTTGCAAACATATCACAGAATCAGAGTTTGGAAGGGACTTCAAAAGCCAATTATTCCAACTCATACATGAAGAATTTCTTCTACCACATATTTCAAATCTTTGCTTAAAGATCCCTAGGGATGCATTTACCTTTGGAGCTAGCCTATTTCACTTGGGTAGATCTCTAATTTGGAGGCAGCTGGATGACTCAGTGGATAGAGTTCTGGGCAGAGTCAGGAAGACTCAAATTCAAATCCAACCTCAGACACTTAGCAGCTGTGTGGCCCTAGGGAAGCCACTTAAACTCAGTTTGTTTTTCAAGCAACTAGGTGGCTCAGTAGATAGAGCACTGAGCTTAGAGTTAGAAGGACAATTCAATCCAGTCTCAGACACTTACTAGCTGTGTAACCCTGGGGAAGTCACTAAACCTCTATTGACGTTAATCTACTGGAGATGGAAATGGCAAACTACCCCAGTTTCTTTGCCATGAAAACCCCAAAATGAGTCATGAAGAGATTGAAATGCTGGGCAATAAAATCTTCATTTTACAGCTGTGCCACAAAATGAAGAGGGGGATGTGGAATGACAAGGACCTAAGCAGGAATCAGAGTCTATTCTGAAGACACACAAATGAATTTTCAATTATCTACATGAGTGGGGAACCTTTGGGCCTCCAGGCCACATGTAACCTTCCAGGTCCTTGGGTGTGGCTCTGTGACTGAACTCAAACTTCACAGAACAAATCCCCTCAATAAAAGGATGGTTCTACAAAAGAAAAGAAAACCAGTCTGTTGCTAACACTTAGGGATAGTTAGTAGTTGTCTTACAACATCTCCCCTTTACCCCTGCCCCACCAAGATGAAAGGTCGTTATGGACTTGCCAATATACATCACGAATCAAAATATTTTTATTACTAAATTAATTTTTGAAATATGGAGCAAAAACTTTTCTCCTACTTTGAGATGAATTTTATTCATCTTTAGAGCTAAAGCTTGTTCAACATATGTCCAATTTATTCAGAATCACAGCATGTTAGAGTTGCTCCAAATCCTATGATCCAAAGATCATACAGTACAACCTCCTCATTTTATTAAGAAGAAAACCAAGGCCCTGAGAAGTGCCCTATTGAGCTTGAAGACAGTTACCATCTGTTTAGTCACAGAGGTTCGCAACCACAGTACCATCTTCAACTTCTCACTCTCCCTCACTCCGCATATCCAATCTGTTGTCTTGTCTTACAAGTTCTATCTCTTCAACACTGCTCCAATAGGTCCCCTCTTTACTCACACAGGCAGCATCTCAGTTTAGGCCCTTATAGCCTTACTCTTGAACTATTGCAATAGCCTCCTAATTAGTATCCCTGCCTCAAGTCCCTACACTATAATTCTTATTCCTAAAATGATGGTTTGACTGCATCATTCTCCCCTCTCACATACACTCAATAAATCCTCATGACTTCCAGTGACCTGTAGCATTGAATATAAATTCTCCTGTTTGGCATGTAAGTTTTTTCACACTCTGGTCCCATCCCACTGTTCCAGGCTCATTAAACACTCTTTCCCTCTAAGTACTCTACAATCCAGTTATACTAGCCTTTTTGCTGTTCCTCACCTGTACAATTCCATTCCCTACCCACAAACCATTGCCACTGCAATGACTATCCAATCACCCTAGAGTGCTCTCTCCACCTCACCTCCATCTCTTAGAACCTCTAGCTTCTCTCAAGACTCAACTGAAAGATCATTTTCTATAATGGACCTTTCCTCATGGCCTCTATTGGCTGGTGCCATCTTCCTTAAGGTAACCTCATATCTACTTAAAAGTGTTTTGTATATGTGTGCATATGTGCATCCAACATTAGAATGCAAGTTTCTTGAGTAACTATTTAACATTTCTCTTTATATTCCTAATGCCTAGCCCAGTGGCTGGCACATAGTAGGAGTTTAATTAATGCTTATTATTGATGGAAGTGATCTGTGTAATATCACACTGATGGTGAATTGGAGAACCAGAAGTTCTAAGCTCAGTCCTCTTCCCTATGCCATGAGTGAACTGACTACCAAATGATGGTTTTCAGTTGTGGTAATAAGGATGAAGACCTAACAAGTAGGAGAGAGAGGTTTTAAGACAATTGTTTCCACCATTTTTTTCCCCAGAACCTCAAGCCCAGAGGACCCTCAAACTCCTTTAACACCACAATCAGCTTTCCCTTCTTTGCTTCTTAGCATGGGCATTAATCTCCTAGCTGCGAAATTACTGAGACACTTTGAAATACAACTTCAATCCATTCAAAAAATACCTGGGGTATTAAGACCCAGGAAGCAACAGCTGCGTACTTTACACTATACAGCAGAGAAAGATGGACTGACTCACTTCTGGCCAAAGAGTGGTAAACTAATATGCAATTCTTAGGAAAAGATTCAGATCAGAAAGTATCAATAACCTTTAAAGATCAATATAATTCTACATGAACTATACAAATGTATTCATTAATAGAATAGGTAATGAAAACCACTTATTTTTAATCTAAAAATTTAAATCATTTCAATTTTTAATTCATTAAGATCCATTGGGATTCATAAATATAAAAAATATGTTTGATTTGAATTTTACTTCATTTTTTCTCCTGTACACCCACTGGTAAAGGATGGAATTAGCAATCTGTACCATAGCCAAAAGGCATACAGAAGGGAGAAGAAGAGCAAAGTATTTGGATATTCAGCTCCTGCATCATCATTTGTCCCTCCCCAAAATGTGCTGGGTACTCAGGGGTGGGTGGCAGTGTTCTGAATTCTGTCCCTACTCAGTTAGGGCAGGAAGATGAATGCATAATGAACATATGATGTACAAGTCCTCTAACCAAAAGACAGAGTACTCAGTTGATGAGTGTAAAAAGAAATTTAGGTCATGATTCAGTTTGATCAAGAGGATTAGTAGTTCTCCAATAAAAAAAAAGTTATGTTACCTTTTTCTCATATATTAATCAGGAGTGCATTAAAAAAAAATAAACACTCCTAAAAACAAATAAAAATCCCAAATAAATCTCAAGTTTCAGATCTTCTTAGACTATACCAAATGCAAGGCCACAGTTAAAAAAAAAAAGGAAAGGAAAGGAAAAAGAAAAAGAAAAAGAAAAAGAAGGTAGTCAGGATTTCCTGATATCCCACATCTATGTGCTTACCATATACAATGGGTCTATAAGGTGGGATCAACCATAACTGAAGCTGGAATGGAAGAAAAATGGAATGCCTTTGCCCACTTATGTATTTCTTACACATCCTCTTCCAGTTATAGCCTATTTCCATTCCAAGGAGCTGTCTGGCAAATGATCATCAGGCTGAAGACTACAGTGAAACCTACTTTGCCGCTATTGTGGCAAACAATTTTCAAAGATTTCTAATCTGAAGACAACTCTGTATCTTTTTTTCTGTTCCTGCAGAAAAGCAACATTGAGAACCAAGTATGGAAGAATATGTGAGGGAGAGACAGTGGTAAGCAGGGATAACTCATTTTGTGAAAACTATTATTTGGGCCATAGTCCAGGGGGTACAAGTTTTAAAGAATAGCTGTAGTACTATCTAGAACAGCCTGAAAATGGCTCCTGCCCTTTAACCTCAACATGTTTTAAGTTTACACATTTTAAGTTAGCCTTAGTTCTAAATCTGCCTCAAAGAAGTGAACAGGTGGTAAAGAACAGGGGAAGAAAGAGCATGCTGTTCCTGGGCTGTCAAGATATCCTAAAGTCATACATCCTATGCATTTCTCTTATAAAGTCCCATCCAAAAGGCCCCGTTGCCTATCATTACACTATACCTTGGTGTGACTTGACTTTCCTGTGAAAATGCCATGAAAATATGGCAACAAAATTAGGTGAGCATCGACTTTATTAAAGAGGGGGAGGGGGCATTTCTCCCTCAATTTTTGGCTGCTTTAATACAGTCTCAGAAAAAGAAAAAACAACCAGCCCAATCTGATAGAAAATCTAATTTTTAAAATGACAGCATGGTAACACTGGCCTATAGCTGCTACTCCTGGAAAGCCTGCCCAAGTTACCTATAAAAGACAGCCTGAATCTATATATCCTATGAAAACCCTATGACACCAGCCTAGTCCATAAGACAGCTTTCCCCAAGTTCTGTGCCTTCCTTGTCGCTGTGTTCTGCTGTCTTTGCGTTCTTGACTGTCCTTTGCAGTCAGTGAGTGCACCAACCCACTCTGAATCGCCATTCTGACCCATGCCCTGGGCAGTGATGTAAAATCTGAATAGAAAAACGAGTCTTCCACCAGGCTGCCTCAAAGTTATTTTGCCCTCTAGTGCAGCCAGCGCTAGTGCACCGATTCGGTGACAGGGTGGCAAATGTGATGGGTCCAGCCCCGCACACAATTCTTGCTTTACTACCTATTTCCCCTTCCCCAAACCTTCCAAAAATAGCACGGGAGGAGGAGGAAGGGAGGCTCCAGCAATCTGTCTGACGCCCCGTAGCTTGGATCTGATAGTAACAGCCACCCGCACCATGTCAGGGGGTGTTGGGGTTGGGGGGGGGGGGGTTCTTTCTGCATCATCCGAACATGGGCTGGAGGATGTGCCCTGGGAAGGAAATGACAATACAGAAAGAGGGAGAAATTCGCAGAAACCTCCTGGTACCTGATTGCAGGGAGAAAACCTCCCTTCTTCGCCGCCCCTACCCTCAGCTGGGCAGGACCCTGGAGTACAACGCGCAAACTTGCGAGGGACGTGTCCTCGTTTTTGCTCGCTTTTACCTTATTCCTAGGGCGGCTGGCTTGTCTTGCTTCACCGTTGCCAAGAGCAGCGGTTGAAAAATCTCCTTGGCTCGCTTCTCCAGGGCTCTGCGGGAAATGCCCAAGAACTCGCTCTGTGCCTGGCGCTCGCGCTCTCCTCTCAATCCTGCTCTTTTCCACCACCACCACCACCACCACCCCCCCGCCTTCTTTCCTCTCCCTCTCTCTTTACGAGGGTGCTGGTGCTGACGGGAAGCCTTGGCCGCCCTGGTTACCGGGTACAACAATCCCACCCTAGCTCCATCCGTGCAGACAGATACACATAAGCGCGTACACACAACACACAGGCACGCACACTCACTACTGCACCTAGCAGCGCCGGAGTGTGGTTCCCTCCCTCCCTCTAGCAATCAGATCCGTGACCGGCCCTGCCGGCCAGTGTCCTCTCCCCCCAGCATCCAACCTGAGCTTGCTTTCTCACCTCCCTTTCTCGCTCTTGGTCCCGAAGAGGCAAGGGGAAACTCTTATGCCCCTGGCCGGGGTCGCTCTCCAACCCCTCTCCTTCCCACCCTTCCTCGGCTGGCTCAGCTTGGACGCCCTAGCGAGCCTCTGCTATCGAAAGGATGCACCGGCCCCCTGGATGAGCTGGGGGCGGGGACAAGAGAGGGCAGCTACGCAAAGGGCTTTCCCTTAGCAGAAATACAAACAACCGCGCCTGCACCCTGGCGGCTTCTCTCGGAAGCAGCCTAAATGGTGTGGGTCCTCCGCCCTCCCATCCCCTCCGGACCTGCCTGCTGGGGTGGAGGGTGGGGCGGAAATGTCAGTGGGAGATGCTGCCTCTGTTCCACCGCAGCTGTGGGCGCTCTCAGATCTCCTGGTTTGGCCTGGTGTGCTGGCTGCTCAGCCCCTCCGATCTAAGCCTCCTGCAGGGATTCGGGGGGCAACGGGGCGGCCCCTCAGTGCCCCACTCCCCCAACCCCTTCCCAGTTTAAGTTGCCTTCATATTAAGGGTGCACACGGATTGTTCTCATGGAAGTTAGCAGTCACTAATTTAACCATCTGTTTTGTGACCCAGGTCATAGTGTAAACACTAAAACTGAAGGTGAAAGCTGCAAGTCAGTAATTAAACTGACACATTCCAAAGCCCGTTGTCTCATTAGTCATCCTTTGGTTAATTTTTCAATATATTGCTGTCTTCACGTATGCTACAGAATGACCCACTTTGCTGATATACTTGAGATGAAAGTATGATGTTTTAAAGGAATAGAAAAATACGTTTTATGGAGTAGTGCTAAAAAGTACTGGCTTAAGAATCAGGAAGAAACGGATTCCAAACCTGTCTCGGGCATAAAATTAGCACTGTGACCTTGGGTAAGTCTTTTAACTCTTCATTGTCCCAGACTACTCTCTAAAATTAAAGCCACAGAAGAGTTCCTGATTTGAGTTTGTCGGGAAGCTTATTTACATAGAGTACATATGTATTGGAAATCATAGGTCTGCCTACCCTCCCAAAGGAGAAAGAACTCTGAACTTGGGGTCACAAAATCTGGATTTGGATCCCAGGACTGGCACTGAGGATGAGGCTATGGGACTTAGATAATCACTTGTCTTCTTTGGGTCTCAATTTCCTCATTTGTAAAATGAGGGATTTAGATTAGATGATTACTAAGTTTCTTTCCTAAAGCTCTGAATTTCTATGACTTTCATTTAATGATATGAAACTGATTCACTAGTGAGAGATGGCAGAAGTAAATCTCTAAATCATAGTTTACAAACCAGACCTGGCACCAATAATCCTGCCAACTACAGTGATAAACTTAAAGATCAATCCTCCCTACTGAAAGGTTTACAAATGGGTTACAAATAGTTTGCCTTTTACCAACCACATCAAAAGTTTATTTCCTATCTGTAAACT
Source organism: Bettongia penicillata ogilbyi (assembly GCA_023548195.1). Classification (NCBI taxonomy): domain Eukaryota; kingdom Metazoa; phylum Chordata; class Mammalia; order Diprotodontia; family Potoroidae; genus Bettongia; species Bettongia penicillata. Next base: position 1,374,583 of record JAJHZJ010000314.1, read on the forward strand.
GAAATGTTCAACATTAAGAAAAGTTTTGAGGTAGGTAAAATGTAAAACTTGAATTTGCTGCCCAACCTATACCTTTCTATAACC